>OX463303.1:11433511-12852022 GCA_949820665.1 Scrobipalpa costella
ATATATGCGTAGATAGGTTGGTAAACACATTACTCTCCTTTGCGTTGCGCATATTACAAACAAATATTCTTCAGCCATGGTAAAAGCAATTGTAATAACACTCGTCAACATGTGTTACAGCAATAGGTAATAATGTATTAATTCTAATAGAGCAGTTACCACTAATATATCATATAGATTTACTATATTAATTAATGTGTCACGAATGGTACTGTTTGTGAACCTCATTTGTCCTGTGATTTATCACTAGTATAGCCTAGCATTACTCAAGTAATAAGTCAGATCCAGGC
This sequence comes from Scrobipalpa costella, assembly GCA_949820665.1. NCBI lineage: Eukaryota > Metazoa > Arthropoda > Insecta > Lepidoptera > Gelechiidae > Scrobipalpa > Scrobipalpa costella. The sequence goes on from OX463303.1 coordinate 11,433,802, forward strand.
TACACATATTGTGTCGGTAACACATATTTTATATGACCAAACCCTATTTTATGCCAAACTATAGAGAAACAAAGTGTGTTATGTGCGTGCCGCCAAAGCCAGAAGCGAGACCGGGTACGATCAAAGGAATTGTATTGTTTTCCGTTTGTAACGGAAGGGCGTGCTTTGGAAGATGTAAGACCGTGAAGTTGGGTGTCAAGGTACACTAGTCGTACGTATAAAATTCATACGGTGACCAGCCTAACGTAGCCTAATTTTTATATTTTGCTCAGGTTAAGTTAGTTTAGTAAGGTTCCTACTGAAAACCAGCGCTACAGTCTTGGAATGTAGCACATGCTAAGTTAGAAACCTTTTTGGTGTCTAGTGTAACTATTAGGCTATTTAGTTCTAATTGTCTAATTGTGATAATTGGTACCGATTAAATGCTTTTTCTTTCTTTCTTCTTTTATTTCCTATTTTGACCCACCATGCATTTTGTCCAGTTCGCTTGTTTAACGTTGTGTTATCGATACCAACGTGTTTTGTGGCCCGTGAACTGCTTTTTCTTTGCAACCTTTCTTTTTTTGCAGGGTATTCAATTTTCGGAACCGCAATCATAACTTTGTTACAAACATAATGTTTTGGATAACGCAACGTAAAAAAAATGACGTATACGTTGACAAGTGTAACATTGCACACATTCACTTCCGGTCGTCTGCTCACGGCCTAAGAAGAATCTTGAAACCCTTTAACCCTCTTGAATGGTGTAGAATGTTCGGAAAAACCTCGGATAATTGTAGAATATTCTAGAACAATCTCGAGTTTTGTCGAATATTAGGGATCACCCCAGATCATTGTGAAACTTCCTAGAACACTCTCAACTGTTGTAGAACATTATAGACTATTTGAAGGCTTTTCGTATGGGGGGGGTCTACTTATTGGTAGGGCTAGGGCATTTTCAGACCCATTAAACGGTGCCCCTGGAGACACTACTGGTGCTATCGTGGCATTATTAAAATTAAACGATACCACGGTAAAAAACCCGTCGTAGGTTCGATTGTTCGGGAACGTTCCCGAACATTCCTTAGGGAAAACTCATTTAGCTGCAGGTGAAACCGCAGGGCGGAAAGCAAGTAAGGTAATGGGTTCGATTCTAGATACCACCGGCTAAAGCTAAAATTAAAATCTAGGTTTTTCACTTTGTCCGCTAGATTAATCAGATATTTCTGATAATTTTATCCGCCATATCATATGACGGTGGATAAAAATTACAGATAACGCATAAAGCACTGCCTATAAATCAAAATCCGGATAGAAAAGATCTCTGTCCTTTTCCAATGTATTTAGTCTGAAAATGACAAATAGATTTTAATTTTAGTTTTAGCCGGAAAATCTAGAATCGAGCCTAATATTTCATTGTGATTGTTATTCTTGATCTCCCACCCAACATTGCTTTTAGATAGATATACCAACAATCCCTGTTTTGGTGTAACCTTTTGGCATTATCCGATTAAACCCACACGTGATTTTAATTTATCCAATCAAATGGAAAAGTGACTACAGGTATGTAAGCACATAAACAAGATCAATCAGCGATGGACAAACAACAGCACAAACAAAATATATACACATACATACATATAATCACATCTTTATACCTAATGGGGTAGGCAAAGCGTAAACGACCTAAATAATGGTCGTTTCGCCACGTCTGACATAGTTTTGAGGATTATTTAAGATAGATTTGTAGGTATATTGCTGTAGTAACAGATTGTCAGCCCATCGCCTAAATTACAATATACAGAAACCCGCGGATCCCTTAGCTGGTTTTTACAGCATACCCGGGAGGAAAAGCAGCTGGCACATTTTATGCTTTACTCTCACACCCAGGCCAGCATGGAAGAACAAACAAAAAATACCGCGATATATTAAGATATGATGTATTTACCTTGCATAAAATACTTCCGTCCCATGTCAATATAACATTTTTTTTTCTTGGCCGGGCTCTTATTGAAATTGCTCAACAAAGATGTTATTACAGTTGAGATTAGCTTACGAAAAATGTCATCCACTCATAAAAGTTGGTAAAATATGTGTGATGGATGATATGATATAATATATTTTACAGCATTTACCAACATCTTAGCTTATATTCTGACTGTACAAAATAAGTCTTCCATGCTGGACTGGGAGCGAGAAAAAAACATAGAATGTGCCACGGGCGTGCTGTAAAAACCAGCTAAGGGATATGAGGGTTAATTATACTGCAATTTAGGCCTTAGGCTGACAACCTGTTACTACAGCAATATACCTACAAATCTATCTTAAAATACTCTCAAACTTTGTCAGACGTGGCGGAACGACCTTTGTTTAGGTCGTTTGTGCTCTGCCTACCCCATAAGGGATGAAGGCGTGATTATATGTATGTGTGTAGAAAATAAGTGCTTAGAATTAGATGTTTTTTTAAGAATTCGTCATTTCTTCCATGCTGGACTCCAGAGTAAAGAAAAGCATAGAATGTGCCAGCTGCATTTCGTCTCGGACATGCTGTAAAAACCAGCTAAGTGATCCGAGGGTTTTAGTATATTTCAATTTAGGCGATGGATTGTCAACTTGTCACTACAGCAATATACCAACAAACCTATCTTAAATAACCCTCAAAACTTTGTCAGACGTGGCGGAACGACCTTTGTTTAGGTTGTTAACGCTCTGCCTACCCTATTAGGGATAAAGGCGTGACTATATATATGTCATGTCGTATCAATGACAATAATGATTGCAATACATATTACAATCTAAAATTGCCCTCAATTTTTGTCAGATGTGGCGAAAGCGCCTTTTACGAGGCGTTAAACGCTCTGCCTACCCCGTAAGGGATAAAGGCGTGATTTATGTATGTATGTAGTATCACGTGGCCTATTATTCTTCCTCTTCGGTTGACGTCCGTATATTTCTTTTCTCCGTTACTATTCTCAGTATCTCTTCATTTGTTTTTTATGTTGACTGTTTCATTACTCAACCATCCACGTTAATAATATTATTTTGCGTCAAAGGAAACATGTTTTCAGTACAGACACTTGTTGTTTAGTGAATAAAAGAGCCTTTCGCATCCTGAAATCTTATTAAGCTTGCGCAGAGAGTATAAAAAAAAACGTTTATTCACATAAGACAGCATGTTTATATTTGTACAACAAATTCCGCCAAACTGTACAACAGTTTGTTGGCAGAAATAGACTCCCCTGTATTAAACATTTACATTACTGCTTTATGTTATCTAAGTTAATATTGTAAGTTTAGCAAGAAAAGTTTAAATGAGTTACAGTTTTGCAAATATTATAAAAACAAATGATTGTTATTATTTATCAGTTCGAGTTCAGTATTACTTTAAGATTTTTTAGTATGTATGTATATATCTACTTAGAGGAGTTCTGTAGTTGTAGTCTAGATTATAGAGTCTAGATTGTACTAAAAATGACATGACAAATATAAATTTGATAAAAAATATCTTTATGTATAGCAGAAACCGGACATGCATTCCTTATGCAGTATGAGTACTTACTCAAGCAGATATAGAGTAGTAGCTAAGTAGCTATGTATTCAAAATCAGTTCAAAGTGGTATCCAATTTATTTATCAATAATGATTATGTTTATTGTTATTAAACTTAGTTCACTACATTTTAACTGCCTCCGTGGTCAAGCGGTCTGAGCCATGGGCTCCCGACCCGACCGGAGGTCCCGGGTTCGATTCCCGGCGGGGGACAATGACTTTGTGTTGTTGTTTCTAGTTTGGTTAGGACATTGCAGACTGATCACCTGATTGTCCGAAAAGTAAGATGATCCATGCCGTCGGATGGGCATGTAAATAGTCGGTCCTGCGCCTGAATTCTCTCTGGTCGTGTCAGTCAGTCTGTCCCATCAGAATAAGAGATTGAGGGAACAGAGAGTGCACCTGTGTGTAGCGCAAACACTTGGGCACTAAAAACAAGTCCTGCGCAGTTGGCCCATCTCCGGGAGATTGGCCGCCATTACCGAAAATCGGTGGGAGGACTATTATTATTACATTTTAGAAAATTCCGCATAAGTAAGTACTCAAGCAGTCAATATTCGCCGTACAAGTCTAGTGACCACGAAACGTGCAAGCACACTCAGTCGTGTCAGTGCGGCTCTGAAATGACACAGAATATATAATAGTACTAGGGAAATGTTGAGAAATAATACATACATACATACATACATAAAATCACGCCTTTATCCCTTACGGGGTAGGCAGACCGTCAAACGCCTCGTAAAGGCTTTCACCACGTCTGACAAAAATTGAGGTCAATTTTAGATTGTAATGTATATTGCTTTAGTGACAGGTTGTTAGCCCATCGCCTAAATTACAATACACTGTAACCCTCTAGTCCCTTTTTCTGACTTCTACAGCATGCTCGGGAGGAAGGGCAGCTGGAGCATTCTATGTTTTTCTATCTTTCCCAGTCCAGCATGAAAGAATAATATAAATTTGATAAAAATATCTTTATGTATAGGTAGCAGAAACCTTATGCGGTATTTTCTAAAATGTAGTCAACTAAGTATAATAATAATAAACATCATCATTTTTGATAAATAAATTGGATACCACTTTGAACTGATTTTGATACATAGCTAAGTACTCAAGCAGTCAATATTCGCCGTACAAGTCTAGTGACCATGAAACTACCAGAAATATACAATACAGTTATATTTAAAAATAACATAAACATAACATAACATAAAAATACTTTTCTTAAACATGCGCGAAAATATTGTCTTTATTTTTGAATAAAGAACACGCGAAGTATCATATTTACGTAGACTGAAAAATCAAAATCACTTCCCGGCGTGTTTTTTGAATTTGGAACGAAGAGCGCGCCTGCAATGTTGTATGAAACGGCGTGCTGTTTGAATTTAGAACTTTTTCTGTAAAATAAAACAATAAATTGGCGGTAAAGCGGAGTTCGTTGTTAATTATTTTGTTAATAAACATAAATTAAAATGAGTTCCGATGATTCTGAAAGTGAAAATGAAATGGACATTGACTGCACTCCACCAGATTTAAGATCAGAAGCTAAATTAGCGATGGAAAACCTGCTTCCAGCGAAATCAAAAGAAAATTAAATTTATTATGTAAAAGGCCCTTTTTTATTTCCTTGCATTTTTTAAGAAAAGCACTATATATGCCTCGGCCGAAATGGCAATTGCCTGTCTCGTATCATTGAAGTCCTCGCCTGCGGCTCGGCCTTCAAACTTATACTCGACCTGCAATTGCCTATTTCGCTGCCTTTGCAATAATGTACTATTATTGCACGTAATAATACAACATACAACACAACAGATAATAACATATATAACAACAGGTAACCCTCAATTAAATTTAAAAACATAGCAAAACAACCTTTATTCAGGTCGTTGACGCTTTGCCTATCATATTAGGGATAAAGGCGTGATTTTATGTACGTAATGGTGGCAATTTTGAACGTGCTATTACTTAAGTAATTCTTAGCTAGCGCTCTCACTTTCCTAACTATGACATAAGAACAGGATAGCAAATGAACACATGACTTTGACATTCTTTATCTGACGTAAGACGCTTTAAATAAGAAATGAGCACTGAGCGTGCTTCCTTATTTTACGTCAAATAGGAGATTAGGAATTTCAAAGTCACGTGTTTATTTGCTATCCTGTTCTTATGAAAAAGCTAGCTCAGACTTAGGATTATTTCACGAGAATCGATGCCATTATCTCATAGGTGTAGAAAATATTAAAATGACTGTATGTTTGCAGGTAACCTACTCGTGATCCTGGTGGTGACGCTCTCCCGGCGCCTGCGGTCCATAACCAACTTCTTCCTGGCAAATCTGGCGGTGGCAGATTTATGCGTTGGCGTGTTCTGTGTCTTCCAGAACCTCACCATATATCTTATTCCCAGGTGAGTTAATTTATTAAGGTCGACCAACAACGATAGAGCGATTCACTCTTGATCCAAAGAACTGTAGGTCAACTCAATTTATCGCGTCATCATATTTTTTTGATCGACACGTTATTATCGACGCACTTAGGACAGCAACATACTCGTACCTGCGCAATGTTCGGTGCTGATAGTACTTTTGTTTCTGGATCTAGGCCAAATCTATATTTCGAATGAAGGCTGTCAAAATTAAAATGGACATATCTTATACAATATCAGTACTAGACTATCCGTGTAGGGACATTGATAGAGCTGAGCTAGATCTTTATTTCGGTTGAAGACACAGGTAGTCTAGGTCTGATATTTTTTAAGATATGAGCATTTTAATTTTGACAGCTTCACAGCTGTCAAAATTAAGATTCAATCACTTGAAGACCTTGCCAGTGCTATACCACAGCTCGGCCACCTAGCTACCTTGTCACTTTGGTCATACATCGACAGACGGCATGTTGCATTTGCCCTGCGTTTGTGTGCGTGCTATAAGGGTTGACAAATTCGGTTATACCGGTCATAATCAACACTTGATTAAACTGGTACCTTAACTACGTAATTGATTGGTAAGCACTTACCTAATAAACATAAATATAAAAATAATAAAAAAAAACAAGCACTTCGTAATGTCATATTCACGTGGAATTGTGGAGTTGAAAAACGATACATGAGCAACACCTAATTTCACGATCACATAAATATCTCAATTATAATGTCCATTGTCCTTACTACACATAATTCGAGTTTGTTACCTAAATACATACATACATACATAAAATCACGCCTTTATCCCTTACGGGGTAGGCAGAGCGTAAAACGCCTCCTAAAAGGCGCTTTCGCCACGTCTGACATAAATTGGGGGCAATTTTAGATTGTAATGTGTATTGCTGTAGTGACAGGTTGTCAGCCCATCGCCTAAATTACAATACACTGTAACCCTCGAATCCCTTTTGCTGACTTATACAGCATGCCCGGGAGGAAGGGCAACTGGAACATTCTATGTTTTTCTTTCTCTCCCAGTCCAGTATGGAAGTTACCTAAAACCAACGTTTTAAAGTAGTTCACTGTAACTGAATAGTTAGAATAGGTTAGGTTGCATATTTTGTATGAAGTAACTTGCCGTCTCTCATCACTTGGGAAACTACAAAAGTTCCTATTGGAGTTATATCTTGAGGTAAAAAGACACACACGGAACAGTACTAACCAAAACTTTATTATTGCCGTTACACTGGGAAAAATGCGCGCGAAATGCCCGCTAGGCGTACCCTTCAAGTGACCCGCCAACCGGCGCGGGGTGTGACGTAATTCGGACTGGGGAGACGAGGTGAGTGTCGATTCTGTATGTAGTACTATTATATATTCTCCAACAATACACTAACGGTACCATCGGCGACACCGAACGTTGCGTGTGTGTCAATCTAACGTGTGTCGATCAAATACGATATCGCTATTATGTAAGTCGACTTACAGTTTTGTCTTAAGAGTGAATCGTGTTCTTCGTCTTCCAGAACCTGAACATATATCTTATTCCCGGTGAGTGAATTTATCAACACGCTGTCCGAACTGATAAATATTTGTAACCATTTTAAAATAAATAGCCTAAAAATAGGAACTTTACTCCATATTTCATGGCTTGTCTGATGAGGTTAGTAGCATCAGTCTTCCTTACACACGAGGTAGACGATCATAAAAACCGTATTATTTTATGATGTTACGTCCTGTTTTTCTAATAAGTTTTATTTACGCATCCATGTGAATCAAAATGTCAAGTGTATTATTCCTACCTACACACGAAATCTCTCAAAAGGTACACACATTTATCTTATGTCTACGGACAACAGTGTTTAAATGAACACCATTTGTATCCAGAATGTATAACAATATACAAACATTGTCATTCGCGTCTTTTCAAGCAACACATCCTTTTATCTAATACTAGCGACCCGCCCCGGCTTCGCACGGACATTATCAGTCTTTCTTTACTACATTATAAATAATACATATAAACCTTCCTCTTGAATCACTCTATCCATTAAAAGAAACCGCATCAAAATCCATTGCATACTTTTAAAGATTTATGCATACATAGGTATATAGGGACAGAAAAAGCGACTTTGTTTTATACTATATAGTGACTATGGTTGAAGTGAAGTACTTACTATTATTATGTATGTTCTGTGGTTTGAGCGTGATTGAGAAACAAACATCAAAACTTTCGAATTTAATATTAGCAAGATAGTAGGATTGATTTATTGATATGTTTCATGATCTTTGTAAATAAAAAGTACGACCGTAGGATTGTAGTTTTTTTTTTTTCTATTTTAAAAACGCTGTATTAATCGAAAAAATTACATAATTAGGATTTGTAGGATATCAATTAATAGGATTGTAGAACAAAGGAGAGAAATGTCTTTAATTACTCTCAAATATTTGAGATTGATCACAATTTATAGAAAAATATTACACGACTAAGATTGATTGATCTTGTTAATGAGACTTTGTTAAAACGTGACTTAGCAAATATTTAAGTCTAGATATATAAAAAGTTTTGTCATAAATCACTACTGGACGCCCGATATCTCTTTTAATTTAGTATGCAATAAATTTCAGTAATCTTATCCACGGAATAATCAAATGGATCTCTTAGGAATACTTCAATTTGCAATTTTAATATTGCGATGCTAGACTTTTTTGAAGTTAGTAGACAATGTTATTGAAATATACTTACCTACATACATACATACATATAATCACGCCTTTATCACTAATGGATTAGGCAGAGCGTAATCGATCTAAACAAAAGTCGTTATGCCACGTCTGACATAGTTTAGAGGGTTATTTTAGATAGATTTGTAGGTAGCTGTAGTGACAGGTTGTCAGCCCATCGCCTAATTGCAATATACTGAAACACTCGGATCCCTTAGCTGATTTTTACAGCATGCCCGGGAGGAAATGCAGCTGGCACATTCTATGTTTCTCTCTCGCTCCCAGTCCAGCATGGAAGACATACATCTACTTACAAATACAGGAAAGCTGCTTTAATTTCCAGGGAATTGTGTCTTTGTGAAAACAAAGAGGAAAACTATCAACGAAAAGAATCCACCTTGACAGAGGAGAATAATAGCTAGTGATTTCCTATGGTCCGCTGGGAGCCGTCTATAGCGAATGTACCAGACGTTGCATGCATAGCGGTGTCGCTCCGACTATGGCTCAGCGGTACCTAAGCACTGCTACGCTTTTATTTCCTTATTTTTATTAGGGCAGGTGCGCCACGAGATAGTTTTGTCATACTTATTTATTTTCTTTTAAAGTGGGACTGGGCAGGAGACGTTTGTCGTATGCCAGATGAATTATGGGCCTAAATTACCACCGAGTGGATGCCAAGAGAGACAGACGGCGGCGTGGCCGACCCAGACGGCGATGGCGAGATGAGCTCGACTCCTTCCTCGACGAATAGCCGGTGGAAGCACAGGATAGAGTCGTGGAGAGACCAGAGAGAGGCATTTGCCCAGCAGTGGGATATTAACGGCTAGACAAAACAAGATTTATTTATTTTATTTTATTTAAATAAGTTCAGTTACAGGCAACAGACTAAGATTGAACACAATAAATTTTACAATAAAACATTCATAAATCCGATGCCCACTTATAACTAAACACAGCCTTAATAACAAAGCGAATGTATACAATAGAACAGTAAATGTAATAAGTAAAATGGTATAATCAAATTCAAAAATTAGATTCATAAATAAACATTGTAATAAGGATATTTATAAATTTGAATTATTAAAAGATAAATATTAATATTAATTTAAATATGAAAAACGGAATGATATCTCTGTTGCAGGAACAAACCGCTGCTAAAATTTAAATATATGTATATATATATACAATTTGGGATAGTTTAAATATTACAATTTGGCTTTTAATTTAATCAAAAATGTTTTAAGTGACTCAGGCTGCAATTAAATATGACCATGTGAGCACATATTTTATTGAAATATTTGCACATTAACGAAAGTGGTCCATTCTTTGAGACATTGTTCTGGAGCCGTATTTTTGAACCGCTCGAATTGAATTTGCATACGAAAGATTGACATTCGCATGCCAAATAGTATGGAAATCGCATGCAAAAGTTACTCTTTCGTATGCGCATTGGAGTTCGAGTAATTCAAAAATACGGCCCCTGAGCAGAAAGTACAGTGAATAAAGAATGAGTAGATTTAAGATTTGCTTAATTACGTTCTAACAAATTGTCTCATTCTGCGTGGTTATCAATCAAAGTTGTATTAAAGCAAATCTTAGGCGTGTAACTTTTTCTTTACATTGCGTAGATCAATTTCAAATATTTAAAAGTAAATGAAGATTTGCCTTTCCTTTGAATCATTCAACAATTCCGAATTAACGCCATGTTTACCTATTGTTAATTGCAACTCTGTGCAGCGATGCTTGCCGGTTATTCACCAGATTCAAAATTAAAACTCGAATCGACTTATTCATTTTCAAGACCAAACGCATAGATTGCAATCGGAAATTCTGTGCGGGAATGTGTGAAATGTTTTGTAGAATAGTGGTCTACCATTTCGATACCTAACTGTATACACGGTGTAATAAAAAGGAGTTATAAATACTGAAGTAGACATACTACTGAAACTTTAGAACTTTCCTCAAAGAACTATAAAAATAGGCATTTCGAAATTAAATTATTGTTTTGTAGATTAAGCACTTTCTACGAACTTTGACCTACGAGTATATTCTAAGATGCTTGGAGCCTCAAGTAAAGGTATGCATTTACTTCACAACAACGCAATAGGTAGTATGGTAATATCCAACAAAATGTTAGCTAGTAGTCTAGTACTAAACAGTTCATTGCTATTTGTGTTGTGGGATGTTTGCTGAATTCCGATGAGGACGCGTGGATGTTTTACCACATTACATGTATCGGAAAATGGAACTGAACCGGCTAAACGTTAGCTGGGACTGGGGACAGTTGTGGACGTTTTGCTATTTTATTGGTTTCAGTTCCGACTTCCGTTTGTATTCCCAGATGACTATTTGAATTTTATGGATCTGGTACTTGTCGTAGCGGTTGTTGCTTACGTACAATAGACTAGGGATTTTTTTGTGTGAAACACCCCAAAAATGTGTAATCGAAACCACCTCCGTAAACACTTTACTGGTATTTTAAAATGGGACTAGCTGGGGCCCGTTCGTGGTGTTTGGCCTACTAGCGCAAAATTTGCGAAAGATTTCACTTTGACAGTTGATACACCCGCGTTTTAAAGTCGCGTTGCCCAAAAATCGATTATAATTTGATCGATACCCTTGACCAAAAATAATCGTGCTATCGATTGTCTATACTATCGAAAACATCGATATCAAGCAAAATTTATTGATAATATTCGATTATAATCGACTAATTCCATAAATAATCTATGAAATAAATGTATCAATTTGGGACATTAAAGCAACACTATGGATATAATCGACCTATCAGAAGCAATATAATTGGTGCACATCAGTTACTCTTTTTAAGAGATAATGGGATTTAGTAGAGTATTTTCCACTTGTTCTTCACTCATAATTTCAAATTTAATTTGCAATAGCAGCCCACAAACAAGTATGAATGATTTTCCAATAATAATGTTTGACTTCCTTCATTTCGCTATCCAAGAAAGACACAGACTAAGCAACAATTATATCGAAACCGATAGACAAATTGTATCGATTACTGCAATATACTCGATTAAATCGATACTTTTGTAGCTAAGTGAATAATTGAAAAATCGATTATATTGGTTAATTTGTCAAATAAAATCGATTAATTGATAATAATCGATTATATTGTATCAGATATTGATGTCGATTATTACGATTATATCGATAAGATCGATAGTGTCGGTCAGGTAATCCATATTCAGCTTATTATATAAAGAACAAAAAACAGGTATCGATTATTATTCGATGCATCATTGATTATTGGGCAACACTTTTTTGAAGCGCCTAGCGCCTGTCTGGAGAAAATTTCACATAACAGTTACAGGTGCGTGCTCGAACGGGGTCTACGCGAGCTGTCAGATTAGAAATCAATCTAACGGTCTTTGGTGAAACGACGACGAACGGCCCCCTGGATGTAAGCTACAGTATTTCCAACTCAGTTTTAGAAGAAAGGTTAACAAAGTTTCATATCTTTTAATCGAAGATCTTGTTCCTAAAATAAGTTTTATCTATTAGATATGACAACATTATGAAATAGTAATTTTAGCAATTTAACTAATTTGCCAACACGTATCCTTTATTTTTTTAAAACGTTTTTGAATTTAAAGACATTAAACTTTGTTTACCTTTTTTCTGAAACTGAGCTCGAAATACTATAGAGGAATGATGTCACTCGTTCAGCTATGTTGAAGCACTCAGTTCGTTGATATTCCCCGGTGACAGATGGGCTGGCGAGTTTCATTGATCTACCCGACAGCGGAGCACTCGTGAAGGAACGTACAATTTCCTATTGTCTTTGTATAATTTCACCTCGACTTCATCTAATGCCTGTGATTATAATAAGCGTACGTGTACGGGGTGTAAGGGACAGCGTCCCGCAAACTGATAGAGGTTATTCAGTCAACGGAACTGAACAACTACCACAAAGAAATTATTTCAGAATAAATATACTTTTCCATATAAACTGTCTGATAGAGGTGGTAATTTTTTTTTCAGCTCCTGAAATAATTTCCTGGTGAATGTTGTTCAGTGTCGTTGACGGAGCAGCCCCTATAAGTTTGCGGGACGCTGGCCCTTACACCTGGTATACATATAAATAAAATAAAAAAAATCCCTTTCCTTACAAATTGTGTGATCGAGTTGAACATTTGTTTGGAAAAGATATTTTTTTTCACTTCCTGAAAGAAAATCCTGCTGATAGTTGTTCAGAGTCGTTGTCTGAGCAACACCTATCAGTTTGCGGGACACTGTTCCTTACACCTGGTATGTATATCCTTTAATATCTTTATGAAAGGTACTTCCATGCTGGACTGGGAGCGAAAGAAAATCATAGAATGTGCCAGCTGCATTTCCTCCCGGGCATGCTGTAAAAACCAACTAAGGGATAAGAGGGTTTCAGTATATTGCAATTTAGGCGATGGGCTGACAACCTGTCACTACAGCAATATACCTAAAAATCTTACCTTAAATAACCCTCAAAATTTTGTCAGACGTGGCGGAATGCCCTTTGTTTGGGTCGTTTACGCTCTGCTACCCCATTAGGGATAAAGGCGTGATTATATGTATGTATGTATGTATGAAAAGCACTCCCAGTATTATTTTAAAATTTGAACTTTACTAACTAAAAATACCTTTTCTTAAACATGCGCGAAAATATTGTCTTTATTTTTGAACAAAGAACACGCGAAGTATCATATTTACGTAGACTGAAAAATCAAAATCACTTCCCGGCGCGTTTTTTGAATTTGGAACGAAGAGCGCGCCTGCAATGTTGTATGAAACGGCGTGCTGTTTGAATTCAGAACTCTTTCATCTATCGTACACATTGCGTTCTCGTGGCTGTATAGCCACAAATGCGTTTATTATGCGTACCTTTCGGACCAAACTGTAAAATTAAAAAATAAATTGGCGGTAAAGCGGAGTTCGTTGTTAATTATTTTGTTAATAAACATAAATTAAAATTAGTTCCGATGACTCTGAAAGTGAAACTGAAATGGAAATTGACTGCACTCCACCAGATTTAAGATCAGAAGCTAAATTAGCGATGGAAAACCTGCTTCCAGCGAAATCAAAAGAAAATTAAATTTATTATGTAAAAGGCCCTTTTTTATTTCCTTGCATTTTTTAAAGAAAAGCACTATATATGCCTCGGCCGAAATGGCAATTGCCTGTCTCGTATCATTGAAGTCCTCGCCTGCGGCTCGGCCTTCAAACTTATAATCGACCTGCAATTGCCTATTTCGCTGCCTTTGCAATAATGTACTATTATAAAGACATATGTATGAAATATTAATAGTGCTTGCATATAAAGGCCGTTGTTTTTGGCAACGATCCAGGTATATTGCACATGTTAGGTAGTCTGTCTGTTTGTTTTTGTGGATTTTCAAGGGAGTACATACATACATAAATCACGCCTTTATCCCTTACGGGGTAGGCAGAGCGTTTAACGCCTCGTAAAAGGCACTTTCGCCAAGTCTGACAAAAATTGAGAGCAATTTTAAATTGTAATATGTATTGCTATAGTGACAGGTTGTCAGCCCATCGCCTAAATTACAATACACTGTAACCTTAGAGTCCCTTTTGCTGACTTCAACAGCATGCCCGGGAGGAAGGGCAGCTGGAACATTCTATGTTTTTCTATTTCTCCCAGTCCAGCATGGAAGAAAAGGAGTGATGTTCCAAAACCGGAAATATTATATACTACAGTACTATAAAAAAGTTTTTTCGTAAATTTGCTGTACGAAAGATTTATTTCTTTCAAAGTGCCTAATTTGTTTTTCTGAATTTTAGTTAGGTTTAATTTAATACGATAAAAAGGAAAGTATATGTTTATTATAATTTTTTTACTGGCGACTTTTTGATTCGCTTAAATAGGACTCAGAAATCTTCTTTTACAATACTTTTTATATCGCACTAGAAGCCACGCTGAAGGGAAAGCTCTCGGCTCACGACTAGGATTGGCACGTGAATGGTATCGCATACTCATAGTTTTGTTTCCATCCGTGGTCTAGCAGTATGAGCCATGAGCTCAAGACCCGGAGGTCCCGGATTCGATTCCCGGCGGGGGACAAAGACTTTGTATTGTTGTTTTTTAGTTTGGTTAGAACATTGCAGGCTGATCACTTGATTGTCCGAAAAGTAAGATGATCCATGCGGTCGGATGGGCATGTAAATAGTCGGTCCTGCGCCTGATTTCTCTGGTCGTGTCAGTCAAGCTGTCGCATCAGAATAATAGATTGAATGAACCGAGAGTACACAATACTTGGGCACTAAAAACTAGTTCCGCGCAGATGGTTGATCTCTAGGAGATTGGCCGCTATCACCGAAAATCGGTGAGATGACTATAGTTATTATTAGTTTTGTTTGCACCGCCATTCGAAACTTTGATTTCTTTATACCCATCAGTAAAAGTTCAAGGCTCAGAAGAATAATAACACAGATTATTTATATTAGTATTTGGAGTGTTCTAATTCAGGGTAGGCTCATGCCCCTGAGGCCTATGCGGCGAGGACGATGATATTAAATAACTGAATAAAACCATGTCCCTGATCCTGAGAGCAGTACAACACTTCCTGTCAACCACTGGTTACAAGGCACTACTATAACTCATACACTTTTGCAGTTGGTTATACTTTTATTACACTTTTTATGAGTTACTCGGGAGTTACAATATCGAATTCATTCGCACCTTATATCCAAATCAGAACAAATCTCACCACCGCCATTTATTATTCCTGACATCTTGTACAATGACATCTATTGTTATGTTTCATGAACTACATGTCATGTGATTCACATAACCTTATACCACAGAGTAACTATAATACTACGTACAACTTATACTTAGTTAAAGTTTATTTTAAACTTTTTTTTCCTCTGTATGATGATAAAATCTCTTTTTTTAAATTAAAAATCAAATACTAGGTATACTCGAAAAACTGTAAGATGGTAGTTGTGGCAGATGCAATTTGTATGGATTAAAAAAAAACTTTCGTTTTTCTTCTGAATGACATCTATTGCTGCTACCATTCAAAATTTTACAGAGTAGGTACCTATAGTTAAAGATTAGTTAAAAATAAAAAAATATATCACTAAATACAACGTGTAACAGATATGATTCAGCACAAGTGTCATGTCATGACACTGAACCACTTTCCAAAAGGAACATAGGTTTAAATCAGAGAACAAAATGTTGACCTCCCATAGAAAATGCATCAGCTGATAGCGCGTGTAGTATTGGAAGTCTTTTTTTCGTTTTTTTTTTTTTTAAATTGAGAATGTTGGTCAGATTCAGTTGGGCTGGTTCATATCCTATCGGCTGCATATACCCTTTCTGTTACATGTTGTATAGAAGGAAATAATTAAATTATTTCTCAGGCGTTTAGGTTATATATTTTTTTGTTATGTCAATATTATACTCACCGTTTTCCACCCACGATAACCTTGTTGTTTTAAATAACAATTTTCTTTAAAAGAATTGCTGGTTTCCCCTCTTGTCTTGAATTTCCTTACTCTCCTGTGAATAACGCTCTACTTGTTAAAACAACTGCTTTAGTTAGGTTAAAACAAACTTTTAATAATACCGCTATAACAGATTTTAATATTGCTTCCATACTGTCCTGGGAGCTAGAGAAAAATATAGAATGTGCCAGTTGCTTTTCCTCCCGGACATGCTGTAAATATCAGCCAAGGTATCCGACGGTTTCAGTATATTATAATTGAGGCGATGAGCTGACAACCTGTCACTACTATCTTTAATAACCCTCAAAACTTTGTCAGACGTTGCGTAACGATCTTTGTTTTGGTCGTTAACGCTCTGCCTAACCCATAAGGGATAAAGGCGTATAATTATATGTATGTGTGCATAACAGATTGCGCTAAACATACAATACAATACATTTATTATCCACATTTACAAACAGAAACTAGTTACACACATTCACAAGCATTTAAAACAAAAACAAACAAAATCAGTACATTTACAAACATAATACACATAAGAAATACCTATTGTTATAATACACAAAAAAGTGGATAAATGGTGTGAGCACAGCGCATTGCTGATTTTAAGCCCACCCAAAGTCAGACGGCTACCGAGAAGGAGAAAATAAAATAAATAAATAAAATATAATACAGAACGACAAACAGTATAACAACAATAAGGTACATACGAGAGGTGATTTATTGACAATATAAAGTATAAATATTTTTCAAAACATTATGTTACATTATTTTAATTAAAAATAAACTTATCAGTTCACACGCTGTTAATTCTGTAATAGAAGATGTACCTTTGTACCTATATCTAGGTAATTTCAATCAAAATATTACCTATGTTAAATAGCCGTGGGTTGTTGTCATATGTACTGTCAAATTGGACCTCTGTATTAAGACTTGGAAACATTCATTTACCTATACGACGTTATAATTTTGTGTTCGTTATAAACAATATAATGTAAGTACAAATATATCAATCCAAGTACAAATTTCTCAAACACTTTCATTCTTCCATCAGACAAGTCGTTTAGTTTTATCCCCGTCTCATTTTCAATTTCTTGTCGCTGGAGCGGTCTCAAGTTGCATCTCAAGTAAAGTTAAAAACCGCCAGCTGTTCAGTATTAAACTCGTGCTTCACTTGCAGTTTCAGCGCTTGTCGGTTCCATCGTGCGGGCTTTTAACATCTAAAAAAAGTAAAAAAATATAATTGCTACTTTTTTATCTTTGCTTGATAGCAACCGAAAAAAAATGAATATCAAAAGCTACTTTCCCTCAGCTCAGCGTAGTGTGTAGGTTCTGTTAAAGGTATTTGATTTCTCTGGCTTTTGGTGTTTTGCATTGCAGCTAAAGCAATGGAGAGACAATGGTGTCGATTCTCGCGACATAATTCTAATTCTTAGCTAGCGCTGTCACTTTCTTGACTTTGACATACGAACAGGCAACTTAACACATTACTTTAACATTCCTAATCTGACATAAGACTGCTTATTTGACGTAAAATAAGGAAGCATGCTCCATGCTCTGTTCTTATTTAGAGCGTATTACATCAAATTAGGAATGTCAAACTCGTGTGTTCATTTGACCTGTTTTTATGTAAAAATTAACAACTGACAGCGCTAGCTATGAATTAGTAAAGGAATAGTGCGTCCAAAATTGCCGCCATTCTGTCACCAAAAAATCTCGAATGTCCTTCATCTTTGAAGGAAATAAAAAATAAACGTTGAAGCTAGGAGTGGGTGTGGGTGGAAAGCCAGACCAAACTCTAGCCCACATTATGAATGATAGTCGAATCAATTACTTCCCTGGGGCAAGTTTTAACCGCTAATCTCAGCAGCCTCATACTGGCTGCAAAGGATTGCATATATGATCCGACGCTCAAAACGCCACATGATTACGATGATGCTAACGCTTATTTCCTTTACTTGCAGCTGGGTGTTTGGAGATTTCCTCTGCAAGATGTACCAGTTCGTGCACTCGCTGAGCTACACCGCCTCCATCTTCATCCTGGTGGTGATCTGCACGGAGCGCTACTTCGCCATCATCCACCCCATCACCTGCAAACAGATCCTCACTTCCACTAGGCTAAGGGTGAGTTGCTTTTATTTGATATTCAGAAAGTTCTTCTGCAAGATGTACCAGCTCGTACACTCGCTGAGCTACACTGTTCCCATCTTTATCCTGGTGATGATCTGCATGGAGCGCTACTTCGCCATCATCCACCCCATCACCTGCAAAAAGATCCTCACTTCCACTAGGCTAAGGGTGAGTTGTTTTTAGTCGTTAAAAGTTATTTTTGAATATTGCGGCATTTTTCTTTTATTCAATATTGTTCCTGGTGAAAAGCAAATAAATCGCTTTCCGTTTCCCAGGTTTTGTGCAAACCCCGGATATTATAATTAGGTAGTAGCCCCAAATGATTGAGAATAAGTTTTCTTTTTGTCAAAATAGTTGACTAACTATGAAAGGAGAACATAAATAGCTACCCGATTAACTTTTTTACCTGGTTCACCTTATTTCGTAAATATGTCTTCAGCCTACCTAAAACTAAAATACTTTAATAAAACGTTGTTGGGGTATTTTTTGTGTAAACCAAAAGGTAAAGCATTGTAGAATCCAAAAATAAATTATATTTTAAAATAGAAGTCCAGACGTTGCCGAATCCTATTTCAGCACTTTTATCTCTGACCTCTATTTCAGACAGACCAATATATTTCTCTGTGGAATACTATCTGGGTACTTTCAGGTTTAATATATTAAAGAACTAGCTGTGCCTGCGACTTCGTACGCCCGGTTTGTATGGAAAACACGCAGTGTCGAACATACTGAAAACGCTTCTCCGCGCGTAGGAGCGAATTTAAGTAATGCTCAGTCAAATAAAAAAAGTTCCATCAAAATCGGTTAAAAACGACCGAAATTCAATTTTCTACCTACCTCCTAAGTTATGAGGCGTGATTATTTGTATCGTAGCTTTGATATTAAATAATGTTCAGTTAAATAAAAAAGTTTCTTAAAAATCGGTTAAGATACAGCCAAATTTCAATTTCCTGCCTACCCCCTAAGTCAAGTCGTGATTTTAGGTATCCTAAGATTGTATATATATTTTTTGCAACTAAATAAATATATAAAAAAAACCCGGGTAACACACAGTTTAATAAAAAAAGTCCCATCGAAATTGGTTCAGCAATTTTGGCGTGATGTGGTAACATACAGACAGACAGACAGACCGACAGACAGACAAACATTCAGACAGACAGACAAAAATTAAAAAAATAATTGTTTTGATCTTTATATCGTTAATAATGTCTGCTGCAATTATTTTTTTGTAAAAATAGTCAATGTACAACCCTTCTAGAGATTTATTAGATGTATAGATTGTTGGATAGCTACAAATTATTGATTTTGTATCACTCCGGTAGAATGACCTTAAGAAACGTGATAAACGTGATGATAGGCTTTCCGTGAATGCGCTTTTAGAAAAGTTTACTTAACAGGTAAATACATACCTGATTAGGTACGTTAACTATTTAGGAGGAGTTCTGTTTTCATAAACAATGGTTTGTTACTGCCTTATTTTGTGAATATTTAATAAAACAAGTATGAAAATTTTATTACTGTTTTCTTCTACCTCAAATGGGAAAAGTAACCTTAATTACTTTATAATCACAAAATATTGAATTGTATTTTGCATAATTCAGTAGAGCTCACGCAAATTTGGACCCGCAAGCTGTTTTTTTAAATAAGCGAAATTAAATTTACGGTATTTTTAGACTTTTTTTATGGCTTCACATATAGTATTTGAGACGCATTTCCAACGACAACGTATACTCCATCTCGACACAAAAGGAGATTGTTCGGTAAAAAACAATTAACGTGTGAGAAAGAAACAAGAAGACTTAAAACAAATAACACACAGAGTAGATATCTTCTCCCTAGCCTTATCCCGTACCTGATGGGGTCGGCTACCTAATCTAGGTGACTAAACGAGGGTACTGGTTTTTATACAGAGCGACTGCCATCTGACCTCCGCAACCCAGAAGGGAAACCAGACCCATTCCTAGATTAGGTCATATTTTTAAAACCGCCAATGTTTAGCACTCTGGCCTCTGATATGGCTTAACGACTAATACCTACGGTATTAAATGATTTTAACCGGTACCAACGGCTTAACGTGCCTTCCGAAGCACGGAAAAAGCGCCGAAATTCGAAAACCGAAAAACACATTGGTACGTGGTAGGATTCGAACCAAGACCTCCCGCTCAGGAGGCAGCGGCCCTATCCACTACACCATCGGGCTCCCTCACACAACACACAGAGTAGATACAACAGAATATTTTTTCGACTTCCGAGGCAATAAATAAAAGGTCTCGTAAACGTACTTAAATATTATTCTAGTAACTATAACGAAGCAAATGATATGCATTAAATTAATTTGTTATTTCTTCCATGCTGTACTGGGAGCGAGAAAAAAACATAGAATGTGCCAACTGCATTTTCTCCCGGGCATGCTGTAAAAACCAGCTAAAGGGATCCGATGGTTTCTGTATAAAGCAGTTTAGGCGATAGGCTGACAACCCGTCACTACAGTAATATACCTACAAATTTATCTTAAATAACCCTCAAAACTTTATCAGACGAGGCGGAATTACCTTTGTTTAGGTCGCTTACGGTCTGCCTACCCCATTAGGGAGAAAGGCGTGATTATATGTATGTGTGTAATTTATAAAATTAGGCTGATGTAGGGAGTGGTCAAATTCAGATACCACTTCTGAATCATAATTCGTTTATTGACTGTCTGAATTGTATCCGTTTTACGTTACGTAACAAAATTTATATTTTTTTGTGGCCAAAGTACATCTGACAATGCATCGAAAAATATACATTATATAATTAGAATTTATGAAACAAACATAAACACAGAAACTTTTGTGAAAAGCAAAGCTGTACCCTCATCTCGAGTCAAGATCAAAGGCCTCCAACACACAGTGTCATTCATTCTACTTAGATAAGGATAGGTCAAAATGTTTAAGGTTTCGGGTAGAAGTTGTGCTAATGTTTTTACATCAGCGAACAAAAATATATTAGCTTTGGGTTTCTACGTCATTAATCTTCTGTCGTGTGGGTTTAGGGGATCGACCCGATGAACCCTGGTGTCAGAATTTTTAAACCGCCTAATAGCATAGCTATGGACCTCTGACATGGTTGATGTAACGACCACCATCAAACTCAGCGACCGGGATCGACGGCTTAACGTGCCCTCCCAAGCACGGAATTCTTTTTCTTTTCAGACAATCAGGTGATTCAGCCTGTAATGTCCTAACCAAACTAGAGAAAGCCCCACAAAGTGATAAATTGACAAATATAAACTTTGTGTTTCCCCCTGGGAATTAAACCCAGTACTTAGAAACTATGGCTCAGACCACGGAAGCAGTTAATTATCATAATTATTTGACTTACATAAGAATTTTTGTTGGTTTGAAGACATGGTTTATTAACGACAAGAAATACGTAGTTCACCTCCAAGTTAGATTCTTCTTCTGTCGAGTGGGTATCGAGTCTGTCGACCCGATGAACCCTGGTGTCAGAGTTTTGAAACCGCCTAGTAGCACAACTATCAGGCCTCTGACATGGTTTGAGTAACGACCACTATCAAAGACAGCGACTGGGACCGACGGCTTAACGTGCCCTCCGAAGCACGAAATCTTTTTCTTTTTCGGACAATCAGGTGATTCAGCCTGCAATGTCCTAACCAAACTGAGGAAAAATTCACAAAGTGATAAATTCTCAAATATCAACATTGTGTTTCCCCCTGGGAATTAAACCCAGTACTTAGAAACTATGGCTCAGACCACGGAAGCAGTTAATTATCATAATTATTTGACTTACATAAGAAATTTTGTTGGTTTGAAGACATGGTTTATTAACGACAAGAAATTCGTAGTTCACCTCCAAGTTAGATTCTTCTTCTGTCGAGTGGGTATCGAGTCTGTCGACCCGATGAACCCTGGTGTCAGAGTTTTGAAACCGCCTAGTAGCACAACTATCAGGCCTCTGACATGGTTTGAGTAACGACCACTATCAAAGACAGCGACCGGGACCGACGGCTTAACGTGCCCTCCGAAGCACGAAATCTTTTTCTTTTTCGGACAATCAGGTGATTCAGCCTGCAATGTCCTAACCAAACTGGGAAAAAATTCACAAAGTGATAAATTCTCAAATATCAACTTTGTGTTTCCCCCCCCGGGAATCGAACCCAGGACCTCCGGATCGGGAGTCCATGGCTCTAGCCACTAGACCACGGAGGCAGTTAAAAAATAAGTTTAGAAATATTCTTCAAATTCTATACATTTGAGATGACAGGACTCATCATCATCATATCACCTCGATAACGATGGTAAACTTTAAGGATTGAAAGTTTCAGTTCCAAATCGTAAGTTACCATTATAAGTAAATTCAGTTTGTGAATTATTCATTCAGTTCAGTTTGTGAATTATTACCGGAAGTAACTGACTGCCTCCGTGGTCTAGTGGCTAGTGCCATGGACTCCTGATCCGGAGGTCCTGGGTTCGATTCCCAGGGGGGAAACACAATGTTGATATTTGAGAATTTATCACTTTGTGAATTTTTCCTCAGTTTGGTTAGGACATTGCAGGCCGAATCACCTGATTGTCCGAAAAACAAAAAGATTTCGTGCTTCGGAGGGCACGTTAAGCCGTCGGTCCCGGTCGCTGTCTTTGATAGTGGTCGTTACTTAAACTATGTCAGAGGCCTGATAGTTGTGCTACTAGGCGGTTTAAAACTCTGACACCAGGGTTCATCGGGTCGATAGACTCGATACCCACTCGACAGAAGAAGAAGACCGGAAGTAATTTATTACAGCCTCTATTGTCAAGTAATCTACCTTCGGGCTCGATTCGTTCGATTCCTACGAGGAAATGAATTATAGATGATTCTTATTTTGAAATACAGTTTCAGCTATTATGAGTATCAGATGGTGTTGGTCTTCTGCCACGGTGTAGGTTCGTCTGGTAGTAGCTGTGACGTCATATATTATTTGTATGAAAAAAAAAACTGGGGTCATCATCTCCCTAGCCTTATCCCGTATCTCACGGGTCGGCTTCCTAATCTAGGGAATTGAACGAGGGTACTGGTTTTTACACAGAGCGACTGCCATCTGACCTCCGCAACCCAGAAGGGAAACCAGACCCAATCCTAGATTAGGTCAGAGTTTTCAAGCCGCCAATGCTTAGCACTGGCCTCTGATATGGCGTAACGACTAATATCTACGGTATTAAACGATATTAACCGGGACCAACGGCTTAACGTGCCTTCCGAAGCACGGAAAAAGCACCGAATAAACGTACATATGAAATTCGAAAAACACATTGGTACGTGGTGGGATTTGAACCACGACCTCCCGCTCAGGAGGCAGCGGCCCTATCCACTACACCATCGGGCTCTTTAAAAAAAAAACTGGGGTATTAGATGAAAGAGCTCAATGAGCCGATTCCAAAAATGTACCACACTATATATTGCAACACGTGGTGACGTAAAAAATAAACAAAAATATATTTTCGGAAAGTACCTTTGGAAGGCTATATCTCCTAAACAGAGAACTTTATCAATCAGTCCTTTTGCAGTGCGTATAGTGAGAGCACAAAGTATCATAAAACCCATTTTTAGCCTATTCTAAGATGATTAATTTTTACGATGGTTTAGTCAACCTCTTACTAGGTATAATTAGGATAGGTAAACTGCATAAACTGCCTCCTTGGTCTAGTGGCTAGTGCCTTGGATTCCCGATCCGGAGGTCTTGGGTTCGATTCCTAGGGGATATTTGAGAATTTATCACTTTGTGAATTTTTCCCCAGTTTGGTTAGGACATTGCAGGCTGAATCACCTGATTGTCCCAAAAGAAAAAGATTTCGTTCTTCGGAGGGCACGTTAAGCCGACGGTCCCGGTCGCTATCTTTGATAGTGGTCGTTACTCAAACCATGTCAGAGGCCTGATAGTTGTGCTACGGCGCTTTATAAACTCTGACACCAGCTTTCACCGGGTCGATAGACTCGATACCCATTCGACAGAAGAAGATTAGGATAGGTAATACTTTGATTGTTTGCCGTTAGAAAGCCGACCACCGTCGGTCTCCCTAGAGCCGTATTTGTGAATCACTTGAATCGAATTCGCATTCAAAAGACTACTACATTTGCATGGTAAAATGTATGCAAATCGCACACGAAAGTTTTTTATGCGCATTGGAGTTCGAGTGATTCAAAATATGGCTCCTGATCGTTACACACACCATGTCAGATATATATTATGGTTAAAAAATCGGTCACGACCTGCTGCTGTCATCATCATGTTTTACCAAGCCACTTAAAAAGATGAAAATTTATAGGAATCGCTAATAGCCAAATTAATTGATGGAACCTGTATTCCATGAAACCAGAACAAAGGCACCCTTTTCAGTACTTAACCCTTCATCATCTACATCACTCACTCAATCAAAATTTTGAAAGGTGCCATGGGGGCATTAAAAC
Source organism: Scrobipalpa costella (assembly GCA_949820665.1). NCBI lineage: Eukaryota > Metazoa > Arthropoda > Insecta > Lepidoptera > Gelechiidae > Scrobipalpa > Scrobipalpa costella. The sequence continues at coordinate 11,458,515 of OX463303.1, forward strand.
ATATTTGATAAAATTTTATTTTTAAAATTGACTGCTTGCTTAGATCGAATTGAATAATATAAATAAATTATATACCTATATTTTTATCAAAGGTATATCTTTTCTTTGGGGACAATTAATTAAATTGCTAAGGAATGAATGTACAAAATTTTACTGTTATACTCATAAAATTAAATAAGTTTCGTTATGTCCTTTTATGTGGACGTCATACTCTTTTAGATTAAATTGACGGATATAAATTGTATCCAACCGAACAGGAATTGTATTATAATTTTATGAATTACTACATAGTATAAAACAAAGTCACTTTCTCTGTCCCTATATCCCTATGTATGCATAAATATTTAAAACTACGCAACGGATTTTGATGCGGATTCTTTTAGTAGATAGTGTGATTCAAGAGAAAGATTAAATGTATAATACATGCATAATATAGTAGAGAAACACTGATGATATCCGTGCGAAGCCGAGGCGGGTCGCTAGTTGTATTATAATTTTCCGATAATCATCATCATCATCGTATGGTGTTTCCAAAAATGCGACTTTAAACTTTTCTGATAATAAAAAGAAATAACCGAACAGGGCATTTAATAATATACTTTCTTTGGTTCTATCTATACTTGAAACCAGTTCTTGGTTCTTTTCCAATTTTTAAACAGAGGCCAGTCCAGTCACGTACTCTATAGATTTTGGCGGAATTTATTACTTCGGCCCTCGAGGCCGGGGCTGGTTGGTCTTTATATTCATATTTTTGTGTACTCTAAGGCCCGTATTGATCAACAGCTCTAGAGATTGACACCTAGTTTGAGTTCGTGTCAGAAATGTCATTTCAGTACAAAGTGTCCTGGCAAATCCATACTTAATATTGCTCTTAATCTTATGATCGCTTTATAAATACGAGCCTAAAATTCTTAGTAATCTCTAGCAAAAATAATATTCTGATCTATTTTCAATGAAATACAGACTTGAATTCTAAAATGTACGACTTTCAAATGGACTAATAAATATTTTTTACCAGTACCAAAATATAATAATCTAAATAATGATCAAAAAAATACCTGGAATTGAAAATTGATACATATTTTCTAAATTGATAATTGCCTAGAATAGAAATATCAAGGTTCTCTATCTAGTATATAGTTTTTTTTTAAATTACATATTTATATGCTGGACTGGGAGCGAGAGAAAAACATAGAATCTGCCAGCTGCATTTCTTCCCGAGCATGCTTTAAAAACCAACTAACGGATCCGAGGGTTTTAGTATATTGTAATTTAGGCGATGGGCTGACAACCTGTCACTACAGCAATATACCTACAAATCTAACTTAAATAACCCTCAAAACTTTGTCAGACGTGGCGGAACGATCTTTGTTTAGGTCGTTTACGCTCTGCATACCCCATTAGGGATAAATGCATGACTATATGTATGTATGTATGCATATTTATAGATAGTAGTTTAGAGATATTCACCATAGGACATTTCTCAATGGTAATATTTTGTCAACAAACACGACAGAACTAGTTCTTATAGCGCTGCCGCTTCACGCTGAAATTTACAACTTAGCTGTATGCATAGGAAGGTATAGTTATGAAAATCAGTATGGGTGATCTTTAGGCTATAATAATCGAAATGCCCCAAAGTTTAAAAAAAAACATGTTATTTTCTGCGTTTTTTTTTAATTCTAAATATTCAGGCGTTCTTCTTCTGTCGAGTGGGTATCGAGTCTGTCGACCCGATGAAGGCGTTAATTTTTATTAATCGTAGTCCTCTATCTATAAGATAGCTCTAACTCGAACCCAGTTTTACCCCGGTAGTGCACATACGAGTAGTTAATGAGAAAAAAAGGAAATGTGTTATTATTCTTGTTGTTTCTGTCGACATACGAGACACATGTTTCAGTTTTTGAACATCACCAAATATAAACCGAAGCAAGCTTTATAAGCACAAATAATTCCACTTTCCTGCTACGTAGGGTATCAAAAATAGATGCAAATATAAACATTAATTTATTTTATCGAATAGCTTTAAACTAGTGATAATTATCAATAGTATTATTTGTGCAGCATAGCTCTAACTTGAATATTATCGAAAAATAAATAATATTTTAACTATATAATAGACAATTTAAACGATCCAAGAAGAATATACTATTACCATTAGATATAATGATAGAGGAAGAAGTTTGCTTATAGAAGTAAATTTGTATTTCTTTAAGTGTTGTTCATGTTTAATTGAAATATTTACATACATATATACATATAATCACGCCTTTATCCCTAATGGGGTAGGCAGAGCGTAAACGACCTAAACAAAGGACGTTACGCCACGTCTGACAAATTTTGAGGGTTATTTAAGATAGATTTGTAGGTATATTGCTGTAGTGACAGGTTGTCAGCCCATCGCCTAAATTACAATATACTGAAACCCTCGGATCCCTTAGCTGGTTTTTACAGCATGCCCGGGAGGAAATGCAGCTGGCACATTCTGTGTTTTTCTCTCGCTCCCAGTCCAGCATGGAAGAAATATTTAAGGTGGAATTTATTGAAATTGTTTTATGTAATTTTTAAGAGTAAGTAAAGTGTAATAGCAAGAGTATGACTAATATCCGAACTTTGAAGGCTGTATCATCATATAGTTACTTTAAGTTTAAGTAATGCTTAGTCAAACAAAAAAAGTTCCATCAAAATCGGTTAAAAACGACCGTAATTCAATTTCCTACCTACCTCCTAAGTCATGAGGCGTAATTATTTGTATCGTAACTTTGATTTTTAATAATGCTCAGTCGAATAAAAAAAGTTCCATAAAAATCGGTTAAGAAACAGCCAATTTTCAATTTCCTGCCTACTCCCTAAGTTAGGTAGCGTGATTTTAGGTATCCTTAGTTGCAACCAGGGTAACACACAGATTAATAAAAAAATTGTATTTCTTTAAGTGTTGTTCATATTTAATTGAAATATTTAAGGTGGAATTTATTTAAATGGTTTTATGTAATTTTTAAGAGTAAGTAAAGTTTGAAGGCTGTATGATGGATATTTAGATGAAGCCGAGAGAAAGAGACGACAGTGATAGACTTACGATGTACGAGTGCAAAAAGAGATGGAATGGGTGTGGAAGACGTGCAGATTATGATGTGATTATCTTGAAGATGATTTTTAAATTATAAAAAAAATATAGAAAACTTGATGGTCTTCCATACTGGACTGGGAGCGAATGAAAAACATAGAATGTGCCAGCTGCATTTCCTCCCGGGCATGCTGTTAAAACCAGCTCAGGGATCCGAGGGTTTTAGTATATTGCAATTAAGGCGATAGGCTGACAACCTGTCACTACAGCAATATACATACAAATCTATCTTCCTTAAAACATTGTCAGACGTGGCGGTACGACTTTTGTTTAGGTTGTTTACGCTCTGCCTACCCCATTAGGGATAGAGGCGTGATTATATGTATGTATGTATGTATGTATGATGGTCTTTGCTGTTGACTGCCCCCTTTCTTACACAGTAACAGTTTGGTAATAAAATGTACGATTAAAAAATACATACCTACATATAATGTCGTACAGGTAAATTAATGTTTCCAGCTCTTAATTCAGAGGTCCAATTCGACAATACATATGACAACAGCCCACGGTTATTTTACATAGGTTAGATCTATTTTTAAGTACCTAGGTATAGGTACAAAGGTACACCTTTTGTTATAGAATTAGCAGCGTGTAATCTAATTTGTTTATTTTTAATTCAAATACCGTTGCATAATATTTAGCGCAATCTGTTATACATACATAGATATAATTATACGACTTTATCCCTAGTGGGGTAGGCAGAGCGTTTACGACTTAAACAATGGTCGTTCCGCCAAGACTGACAAAATTTTGAGGGTTATTTAAGATAGATTTGTAGGTATATTGCTTTTGTTGTTGTTATTGTTTACGCTCTGTCTACCCCGTCAGGGATACAGGCGTGATTATATGTATGTATGTACTAGAAGACATACCTAATAGTAGCTTTCAGACACTCATCAGTTGTCTAGTGTTCGCAATCCGTATTTTTATTGATTTGTCCCTACAATTAGTTAATAATAGAACCCGATGGTGTAGTGGATAGGGCCGCTGCCTCCTGAGCGAGTCGTGATTCGAGTCCTACCACGTATCAATGTGTTTTTTGGTTTTCAAAGTTCATACGTACGTTTACTCGGTTTTCATACGTACGCTTTTGTCATTCTTCGGCTTTCCTCGGCACGATAAGCCGTTGGTCCTGGTTAATATCGTTTAATACCGTAGATATTATTCGTTAAGCCATTTCACAGGCCGGTGCTAAGCATTAGCGGTTCGAAAACTCTGACCTATCTAGGATTGCTTTTGGCAGTTGCTCTGTGTAAAAACCAGTACCCTCGTTCAATCACTTGGATTAGGTAGCCGACCCCGTGTAATACGGGATAAGGGTAGGGATAAGTCCCTACAATTAGTTCTACTTAGTTAAATACGAATATAAAATACGTTATTATACTTGCCTGTATTATGATACTGTAAAGCTTAATTTATTCAAAACTTCTTTCCTAAACTTGGCTAAGATAGGCCAGTAGGGTAAATAACATACGGTTTAATTTTATGCGTGTAAAATTTAGGGAAAATTTTACTTCACAACGCAAGAGAGTTGGGTTAGTAAAGTAATCCAATTATAGTGAAGGACAGAACACACGAATTAATGTAAATGCTGCCGTGGCGAATGTGATAAGGGCTTAAAATTAACCATGCTGTGCCCTCACCTTTTCTCGCTTCTTCTTCTTCTGTTGAGTAGGTATCGAGTCTATCGACCCGATGAACCCTGGTGTCAGTTTTTAAACCGCCTAGTAGCACAACTATCAGGCCTCTGACATGCTTTTTTCGCTGAGATACCTAATTAATGTTTTGTTATTAATTAAACTTAACCGCTTAGAAATGAAATCATGCATTTTAATTTTAAGTCAAGATTTTGAATGATTGTTTTGTATTAATGTTATTTGTGTTAACGTGGAAATAAATTCCTTTTATTTTTATTAATGTAAGCTTGGTTGCCCAACATTAATTGGGCTCATTTTCAAACAAACTTGCCGAAACTTTGCCGAAGTATGAAAATTAAGCCTAATTAATTTGACATGTTTCAAGTCAAGTTTCTTGGTGAAATATTGTCTCCGCAATACTTTCAAAGACATGATACTGAACCACAAAGTACGAAAAACTGAAACTATGAAATTACCTGTATAACTACCGACCTACTCACCTATATAACTGCCTCCGTGATCTAGTGGTCAGTGCCATAGGCTCACGATCCGGAGGTCCTGGGTTCGATTCCCAGTGAGGGAACACAAAGTTGATATTCAAAGATAATATTTGTCAATTTATCACTTGGTGAGATTTTCCCCAGTTTGATTAGGAAATCGCAGGCCGAATCCCCTGATTGTCTAGAAGACAAATAATTCGTTGCCCTCCAAAGGGCATGTTAAGCCATCGGTCCCGGTCACTGTCATTGATAGTGGTCGTTACACAAACCATATCAGAGGCCTATTAGTTGTATTATAAGGTGGTTTAAAAACTCTGACACTAGGGTACATCGGGCCGATTGACTCAATACGACAGAAAAAGACTACTAACAATATTTTTTCTTCCAGTTGGTGATACTGGGCGTGTGGATAACCAGCGCAGCATACAGCGCGCCGAAGTTCATTCTGGTGGGAACGATCACCAACAACCTGGGCGACGGCCACATGGAGACCATCTGCATCCAGCACCGCATGAAGTACAACTCCGAGATCTTCGACATGGTCAACTTTGGCTTGCTCTACGTCACGCCGCTTTGTGTCATGACCGTAAGTATTTTTTTATTCATGTATGTGAAAAGATGATGTATTCTATCGGCAGATGAGCAGGTAGATTTCAAAATATGCAACCAACGCCCGTAATGCCTTAGAATATTGTTCAAATCAGCGCGCGCTACGGCGTGGCGGTTATGTCCGTGGCCGCTTCAAAAAGGCACAAAAAAGCTAATTCCATTCCAATAAAATCTACGAGTTCAATTAAAAAAAAACAATGTTTCGATTTTAGATAATCATAATACGGATATTTTCCCGAAGGAACCGTGAAAGCGCTTCTAATAGTTTAGAAGGAATATCAAATTTACTGGTTTAAATAGCTTTACTTCCAGATTGTTTTAGCATACTTATTTATAAAGTAGGTATTTTTAAGTGTTGCAATTGCAGGCAATGAACTAATTTCTTAGATGTACATTTTCTTAGAATTTTTGAATGATTCTTTTAGGAGAAATAAATTCTTAAAAACAACCATTTGCCGTTAGGAATCACCTTAAGGATTGACTGGTGGAAATTGGTCACCGTAAACCAGCACTTCAACAAAACAACAACAGACGCTTTACTTGCGCATTAACAACCCACGAGGAACTTATTCTCGAAGTTTTATAAGAGTCTCATATTTCAATATGTGTGCTTTAATCTTCTGTAGGTATAACGGGTATTAAAATCAAACCGCTCTTACTTTTATACTCCACAGCATAATATTTAGTTTCCAGCTGATAGAGGAAAGTACTTTTTACCTAACCGAACTATAGACGGTAAAGGAAAGGAGTTGCGATGAAAATATAACATAAGATTTCTCGAAATAAAACTAAATTCAATGAATTTTAAAAAGTGATTCAATGAAAACGTTTGACTGCATAACTTAGTTGCGTTTTCTAATATATTTTTTAAATCTGCTCCAACTGGATGACTTCAGTTACTATTTAGTTATATAAAACGAAATTTCAGAAAATACTCAGGTATCTAATAAATAGCACATTCCATGGCAACATTTTTATTTTCTAAAATTAAGTGTATACCATAAAAAAAAAAAATCATTTATTTTTGGTCTTTGCCTGATAGATTAGGATAAAAACATTTAAAAAACTCTGCTAGTGGATATACTAGTACCTATATACATACATATAATCACGCCTTTATCCCTAATGGGGAAGGCAGAGCATAAACGACCCAAACAAAGACGTGGCGGAACGACCTTTATTCACAGATAATTTTTTTTTATTATTCTATCTTGGTCACCAGATCACCACTGACCTAGACTAGAGTCAAGCCATCGCAAATAAAATAAGAATTATAGGCCTTACTTACTAGTAGAATTGAAATTTCAATCAACTAAGTACATTTTCTTTTAGCTGTTACCTAAGTTACAGCCTAGATTTTATTTGGTTTCGAGAATGGTTCACGTAAAAGTACTGTGATTTGATCGTACAAAATCAAATTTACTTTAGTCTTGTGTGGACAACAAATACATTATTGTATTATTATTTGTGTATTGAATATTTTGGTTTAAGTCATTATTGCTCTCTTATTTGTTTTTCATTTCATCCAATTTTCTTTATCAAATTACCAATTATCCTTTCGTTTGTAAAATTAGTGCTGTGATTTCACTTTTTTTTCTATCTGATAATAAGTGAGGAAAATTTTGGTTTTACTGATTCTTTCACATGTTTTTCACATGAGTAACATTTATATGATGCGTTGCGGTGCTCCTTTGTTTTTCGTTTATTTCTTTTACATAAGGTGTATTGCATTGTAAATTTTTCTGAATAAATAACGAAAATGGACGTAATTCTTTTGATGATTTCCGAGGCAAATTTATTTTTATCTAAATATGATGGAATATGAAATTAGGCGTCCGATGGTGTAGTGAATAGGGCCGCTACCTCCTGAGCGGGAGGTTATGGTTCGATTCGAACCAAGTACCAATGTATATTTCGGTTTTCAAATTTCAAATATACGTTTATTCGGCGCTTTTTCTGTGCTTCGGAAGGCATGTTAAGTCGTTGGTACCGGTAAATATCCTTTATTTATTTATTTATTTAACAATTTATTGCACACATGATCATACAAACACAAACATAAAAGACAATAGCACAACAGGTACAGCTTATCTCTAAAAAGAAATCTCTTCCAGCTACCGAAGATAGATATTAGAGAGTTTCAGTATATTGCAATTTAGGCGATGGGCTGACAACCTGTCACTACAGCAATGTAACTAATGTAAAATCTATCTTAAATAACCCTCAAAACTTTGTCAGACGTGGCGGAACGACCTTTGTTTAGGTTGTTTAAGCTCTGCCCACACTATTAGGGATAAAGGCGTGATTTTATGTGTGTATGTATATATATTAGTCGTTAAGTCATGTCAAAGGCCAGTGCTAAGCATTAGCGGCTTGAAAACTCTGACTTAATCTAGGATTACGTTTTATTTCCCTTCTTCTCTAAGTGATTTAATTATTTAATTACGAGCACTTTAGTGACGTCCAAAGGAATCAACGCCAGGTGCTGGACAAATTTTCATAATTCACAAAATAAAATGTATGTTCATCCCACGCTCAAAATATATTTAGTACGAATCATCATGTTATTAGTTAATTAATTAAAAATAGTTTTTGCTGGCACATAGCACATTTAAAGGAATATAAATAGTAAAATCAAAGCACCGATGATGACTCATCCAAATAATATTTTCAGCGACTTTGTTCTAATATCTTTCTAAGTGGATGCTTGTTCAAATATGTCAGAATTTTCTAATATACCATACGTCAATCATGTTTACCAGTGCATGAAGCTTAAATCCTGTTTTTCTCAATAATGGATTATTTGCTTCGGGCTGTTGTTGCCTGAACTGATCATAAAATACGAAATTTAATTTGAACGAGCAAACACGATCACTCTCCCAATGTTATCTTTACATTGTTTAACCTTGTTTATTTCAGGTGTTGTTTATGTTTATGGTTTTTGTTGGCATTAATCATATTAATTTTAAAATAAGCCTGTGATTCATAAACTCCAAGTAACATTGTTTTCTGATTTACTGATGAGTTACAAAGTTCAAATTCTAAATTCTTTATTGCAGTTTACAGGTACAATAGTAAGATGTTATGGGCGAAAATATATAAGTTCCACTGAAAACTTGCTAATATCAGCATGCAATACAAAAATTTTACAAAATGTCAACAAAATTTATAATTATCTTAACTCAATATTTTAAATTACGCAAATTTTCATTCAAAAAATCATTAATAGTTTAATAACATTTACTGGTCTATAAATTATGTAATATTATTTTAAATTGTCTTAGACTAGTTTCTTCAGTTGAATGCATGCTGACCTCTGCTTTGTAGTACTATTATATATTCTGTGCCTGTGCTTTTTTTTTTATTTTACTTCACCACTTATTACTATTTGATTTGTCTTCTTTTATCAAATTTGTGGTCAAGATGACGATGCCTATGCATATCTTTTACCGATGGGCGTAAACATACGTTTTCTACGTAGTTATCAAATATCATCCTGTTAGAGCAGGGATAAATCCTAATTCATTAGAGATCTGACACGTACGATCAACCGAATACTCTACATTTACGCTTTTTTTTATATATTACGCCTTTTAAACGCCTAAATAAAATAAACTTACAGAAAATTTCTACTCACCAATGGTTTATGAACAAATCGGATTTCCATATCCTATTTAGTATGCCGTTAATTAATTTATTCGCATAAAATATTCCGGCTTAGTTAAGCCATGTTAATTAACTAACTCATGCGAGAATATTTGCGTTCATTGTAACAACCACAACACAGAATGCATATCTAAACATAATTTTGAAATTTTAGTTTAGTTGACCACAGTTTAAAATAGGTACTTTGAACTTTATTGTAGGGAAATACCAACGAAAATCAAAAGTCAAAAATGGGTATTTATAAGGTATTTTAATACATTCATTTAATGTGCATGTATGTACTACCTACATACTATGCATTATTCTCAAAACTAATTATAATATGAGAACGAAACACACCTAACACATTTTGTAAAAATATAAGTCAACACCGAATGCTCCGAAACTTAGGTCGATCCAACAAATACTTGCTACGTTTGCTGTTTATAAATTCGTTATTTAGTATGTTTTCGATAAAGCTTAAACAATTTAACAAAACTCAATGTCATTTTAAAATATTTTAAAAGCAAATATAGCATTTATCAATAATAACAATGATATCAGAGTAGTATTTTATTATCCAAGTGAGACAGATTCTGCTGAGAATGAATATTTTAGCTTTCAATACGAAGTAATAGACAGCTTGAAATGGAAACGCCACAAAAATGCTCAACAATATAGAATTCTCAGTAAACGAAAAAGTTATTAAATGAGCATTTCCTTACATATTGTAGGAGAATTGGCAGCTTTTCTTATAATACGGAATATTTTGTAAGACTAATATGTAATGATATTTTTTTGTTAAAGGTAAATATTAAATAAGTACTTTAAGTAGATAGCAATATGTTTGTAAAGGACATGCTAAGTTATGAATTTGATTTAAATAGCGTGTTCTAGTACTCGGCGATAGTATCTCAGCTTAAATCTATTTTAAATAACCCTCAAAACTTCTGCCTTAGGCATTAGGCCAAAGGAATTAGGGATAAAGGCAATTGTACTATGCACAAGTGGTATATACCGGGTGGTAAGGGATAGCCTCCCGCAAATTAATAAGGGTTGCTTAGTCAACGAAACTGAACAACGTTCACCAGGAACTTATTTCAGGAGAAAAAAAATTACCTTCCCATACAAAATGACCTCAATCAAACGATTTGTATGGAATATCAAAATTATTTTTTCACTTTATGAAAAACAAATCCTACTCATAGTTGTTCAGTTTCGTTGACGGGGCAACCTCTATCAGTTTTCGAGACGCTGTTTTTTACACCCCGTATAATAATTTGGACACAATAAGTAAAAATAATAAATAATAAATCATTTTATTTCAGGCAATATTTACATTAGTAGATGTTAAATAATATAAACAGAGGCCCATAGAATGTATACCTTACAGACTAACATACATATTTATAAAAAAACTTAAATACTACCTACTTCGACGTATGGACGACGTCAGGAGGTCTAAAAAGTCCTTCACGTGAAAGACCTAACCGACTACTAACCCAGTAAGACTACATCCCTAAGGGATGGTGAAAGATATCTTCACAGGAACCGGGAAAGCAGCAGGAATCAAACAAACGTAGTTATCGGTCAACGATTTATTTCCGACTGGCAAATCTCATGCCACCCGCAATAGGCGACATAATACGTATACACTACAATCCTCCACACTTAATTTCTAAAACTTTCTCCTTAAATAAACATTAACTATAATACTTAATTTTAGAACTTATAACTACACTTCTTATTTAATCTACATTGGCGTATAGGACGAGGCTGAGGCGGTACAGGGGTCACGACTACAGGTTCAGCTTCCCGTTCTCTACCACTACCAGGAATAGCATCCTGAACATCAACATCATCCTCAGCTGACGCCCAACCGCCCGACGGCGACTCCAGCCCTCCGGCCTGCCCCGACCGTTCCACCACTGATGCCAATTTAACCGGTGTTTTACTGATATTGGACGTGTTAGTGTTATCATTTTCAGATCCGCTTGATACTACTGGACACACAAGCGAACTCCTAGATCTCGGTCTTAACTGATCCACGTGTCTATGAACTTGATTACCCCTACTATCTACAACCTGATAGTCCGTAGAACCTAAGGCAGTAGCTACCTTACCGGGTAACCACTTTTCCCCCTTCAAAAACTGACGGTACCATACGTCATCACCTACTTGAACACTCCTAGACGACCCACCGGTCGACTCCACCTGACGTTTTTGCGCTTGACGCACCTTACTCTCTCTGTCTGGTTTTAAAATGTCTAACTTGGTACGCAGACGCCTACCCATCAGTAGCACGGCAGGACTTTCACCCGTCGAGGAATGCTCAGTATTTCTATAGTGCAACAAAAATGTATGCAATACTACCTCTACTTCCTTCCCTTCCAAAATTGCTTTTTTAATTACTTTTTTTAAAGTTTTCACGGCGTTCTCCGCCGCTCCGTTGGATGAGGGATGGTAGGGCGCAGTAAGAACGTGTTCGATTCCGTCCTTTAATAAGAAACTCTGAAATTCCCTACTAGTGAATGGTGGTCCATTGTCACTAACTACTTGCTTAGGAACACCCCAACGACTCCACAGCTCGCGTAGTTTACTTATAGTACTACTAGCATTAGTACTTGGAACGCAAAAAATCTCCAGCCATTTTGATGTGGCATCTACTACAACCAAGTACATCTTACCGTATAAGGGCCCCATGAAATCTAGGTGCAGCCGGGACCAAGGCCGCGCCGGCCACGTCCAGGGCTGCGGCGCGTGTCGCGGCGGCGCGTCCGCTAGCGCCGCGCACGCAGCGCACGCGCGACACACAGCCTCCACCGCCTCGTCGATGCCGGCCCACCACACATAACTCCGCGCTATAGCTTTAGATTTCACAATACCCATATGTGGTTCGTGAATCATATCTAACACCTTTTTCCTACACCTCTCCGGAATAACCACCCGGTGTCCCCACATTACACACCCTAGCTCCTCATATAATTCCCGCTTTCTGTTGAAATAAGGTTGCAAACTCTGCATTTCACATTCATCCGGCCAACCATCACGTAAGTAGCCGAGGACCCTACCCAAGATAATATCCTTAGCCGTTTGTCTCTTTATCTCATTGTAATCTAAGAAAAGCGCTTCTTGTGCGAAATGTAAATATGTCTGCTCTGGCATAGGTACACTACTACTGTTAGTACTAATCGGCAGACGTGAAAGGCCATCCGCACAATTCTCATTCGTCTTAACATATTCAATTTCATAGCTGTAAGCTGATAATATGATTGCCCAGCGTTGCATCCGACTCGCTGTCATAGCTGGAATGCCTTTAGTAGGACCGAAAATAGACACGAGTGGTTTGTGATCAGTACGAAGGGTAAAATGACGCCCATACAAATATTGATGAAATTTTTTCATACTGAATATTATGGCTAAAGCTTCACGATGAATTTGCGAGTAGTTTTTCTCCGCCTGAGTAAGCGTGCGCGAGGCATACGCCACCGGGCGCTCCCGGCCCGCCGCGTCGCGCTGCGCCAGCACCGCGCCGACGCCGCGCGCGCTCGCGTCGCATGTCACTACCACCGGCTTTTTGGGGTCATAATGCATCAACACATCTGCACTTGTTAATAATTTCTTTACCTCATTAAAAGCATAATCGCACTCTTTACTCCAGAGCCACCGAATATCCTTCCGTAAAAGATCGTATAATGGTGCTAAAACAGAACTAAAATTTTTAACGAATTTTGCATAAAAGTTTACTAACCCTAGAAAGGAACGTAAGTCTGACACGTTTTCCGGTTTCTTCATTTTCAGTATCGCATCTATCTTAGATTTATCCGCTTTTACACCATCTTTTGACACTATATAACCTAAATAAGTTACTTCACTTACAAGAAATACACACTTACTTTTTTTTAACTTTAAGCCATTGCTTTGAATTCGTCCTAAAACCATTTCTAGAGCCTGTAAATGCTGCGATTTACTTTCGCCTGTAATAATCACGTCGTCCAGAAAAACATGTACATTCGGTATGTCCCGAAACAAGTTGCACATAATACGCTGGAAAATACCTACAGATGAAGCGAGCCCATAGACCAACCTATTATAGCGAAATAAACCGCGGTGTGAATTGATAACAGTGTATTTTTTTGAATCATCAAGTTCAATTTGGTTGTAAGCTTGTGTCAAATCTATTTTACTGAAGTATTGAGCCCCATTTAGCCCTACTAACACGTCCTCTATCTTAGGTAATGGATAACGATCGATTAATAATGCCGGATTAACCGTAGCTTTATAATCGGCACAGATTCTAAGCGTACCATCCGGTTTGTTGATTGGCACAAGTGGCGAAGCCCAGTCGGAGCAGTCGACGGGCTCGATGACGCCGGCGCGCAGCATGGCGTCCAGCTCGGCGTCGACGCGCTCGCGCAGCGCGTACGGCAGCGGCCGCGCACGGTGGAACACGGGCTCCGCCCCCGCGCGCTCCCGGAGCGTCGCCTTGCCTCCCGTGTACCGCCCCAGCCCGCCGGTGAACAGCTCCTTATATCTGTTGAGCAATTTTGATATTTCATTATCAATCGGAACCTTCTCATCAATGGATACAAAATTACAATAAAATTTAGGTACATCAATTCTAAGCTTACTAATCCAATGTCTCCCTAATAAAGACGTGGTACCCCCATTAACAACAAATAATTCTAGTTTCATATTACCACTATCTTTATAGCTAACAGTAGGTTTAATGTGGCCCATTGGTATTAACTCCGACCCATCATAAAAAGTTAAAGTTGTGTCGTCACATCGTAACGGAATATGAGAAAAATATTTATCATAGGTATTTTTGCTAATGCAGGATACTGGTGCCCCTGTATCTAATAACATTTTTAACTCTTTTCCATCAACAAATATAGATAATTTACATGCCTTGTAATCACTTAAACATAAGTGATGCAAACTATTCTCGATGTCCCCGTCGTCATCTTCCTCGCTAGACCCGCAACTGATGACGTCACCGAAGTGTATGCCCCGCTCGGGGCCGCGCCGACCCACTGCCGACGGCGCCCTAAATGACGCTCCTGCCGCGTTTCTCTGCGGACACACCCGACGTAAATGTCCCGTACGCTGACACTTGCTGCACACATAGTGACGGAAACGACAGTCTTCACTGGAATGCGTACTAGAACCGCATCCTCCACAATATACGTTCCGAGCCGGTCGCAAATCCTGATTGTACAGATTCGGCGCTCGAGCTGAGCGCGCTCCGCCAGCTGACCGACCGCGCGCTCGCGCAGACTGGCGCTCCGCCGCCACGGCGGCGCCAAGCGCATGCACCGCGCTCGCCTCGCCGCTGCCCGCAGCCGCCGCAGTCTCCGTTCTCTCCACCGCAGCTGAGTCCCGTTCCGCCGCTTCTAAAGAACTTGCCAACTTAACCGCGTGTGTAAAAGTTATTTCATCGTTCTCAGCGAATAATCTTTGCCTTATTATATCGCTTTTCAATCCACACACGAACTGGTCCCGCAAATTTTCATTCAAATTGTCCTTGAATTTGCAATAACGGGATAACTTTTTAAGTTCGGCCACGTAGATCGCTATTGTCTCGTCGGTATGCTGTCGTCTCTGTCTAAAACGAAAACGTTCCGCTAATGCCGAGGGAGATGGCTGCAGGTGCTGACTCATTAATTCGCATGCGTCCTCGAAAGTTAATTCTGATGGTTTTTTAGGACTAGCTAGGTTCACTAAAAGTTCATAGGCCTCATCCCCCATGATAGCGATTAAAGTAGGCAGTTTCATGTGGTCATCGATGTCGTTCACTTTAAAATACATATCGATTCGATCTGCATACGACGACCATTGTCCAGCACTCACATCAAATTCTCGCAATTTACCGATAGACATTTTTAACGTTTACACCGCACACAGTTAAAATATTGTCACACGCGTATTGTTCACAATTATCCTCGTCGCCACTGAAAGATATCTTCACAGGAACCGGGAAAGCAGCAGGAATCAAACAAACGTAGTTATCGGTCAACGATTTATTTCCGACTGGCAAATCTCATGCCACCCGCAATAGGCGACATAATACGTATACACTACAGATGGCTTAATAAACTGCAAGATCCGCGCGACAATAGGTCACAAATGTGGCTAATTCAACGAAATATGAAAAAGCCAATTGTTAAACTACCAAACATTACAGGATGCAGTACAGAAATAGAAACAATAGGCATGCTCATTGACACAGCTACTGTTAAAGAGGCCAGGATAGCGGAGGAGGATGAGGGAACTGAAAAGACGACTCCGTTCTTACCACTTGACCGTACATCAAAAGCCGAAGTTCGACTCGCGCTGAGTAGATTCAAAAATAAGAAGGCCCCAGGCCCAGATGGAATCAAAGCAGATGCCCTCAAACTTGGGGGAGAAGTCTTCACCGAGGCATTCATGCCCCTTGCTAATTTTATATTGTCCACAGGTTACTTCCCTAAGCGATGGAAAACCGGTGCCTGCATTTTTCTACACAAAACAGGCAAAGACCACCGTCAGCTGCAGAAAACAGCGTCTCCATGATATCTACAGACCTATCGAAGGCATTCGACTCGATAAACCACAAAGGTCTGATCAAGAAACTTCAGAACAAAGACGTTTCTAATAACATCATTAAAATAATTGAAAATTATCTCGATGGCAGAAATCTGAAGGGTAGATTTAGAACCTCCACAACTAAAGAAAAACAGATAACCCACGGCGTGCCCCAAGACTCAATTCTAGGACCGGTAATCTTCAACCTATATGTCCACGACATCTGGGATATACAACACCACATCAGAGGACTTAAACTTGCACAGTACGCAGATGACCTCTGTATACTTAATAGAGACAAGAATCCAGATCATGCGACCATACGCGCAGAATGGGCAGCGGAAGCCATCATTGACTATTATACTAGATGGGGGCTCAAGTGTAACATAGAGAAAACAGAATGCATCATGTTCACGAAAAAGAACAAATACCGGCCAACAGTGAAATTAAAAGAACAAACGCTACGCTATCAAACACAGATCAGATACCTCGGTGTCATCTTCGATAAACACATGAAGATGAACCAGCACACTGAAAAGGTTGTCAAAAAACTGAAACAAGTTAGAGGAGCCCTCGGGTCGATAATAGGATACCATGCGAAGGCGGAACTAGACACGAAGCTGGCAATCATACAGGCCTGCATTTTACCATTGATGGACTATGGAGTGGTACAACTACTTTCAAGGTATAGCGCAACGAACCTAAGTAAAATTGAACGCCAATACAGAATGGCTCTGAAAAGTGCCGCATAACTACCAAGACGGAACCTACGGAAGCGATCTTGGAAATACGCGCCGAAGACCTTAACACTAAGATGCTCGAAAAGGTTGCAAGATTAGAAATAGACGATCTTATGCTCCCCGGCGATGTCTACCAGGTTCACGGTGAATTCAACCCCTTCAGGGTTTATCACAGAATAGGTGAAATATTGTATGACCCCAATAAGAAAGGATACAGGCGGTGGCCCACTGACAAAACAAAGTCTCCACGTCCACTTAAAATAAAATAAATAATAAAATTTTCAATTATTAATTAATAATACTATACTTTAAACACTCAACACTTTATGTATGAATAGTACACAGCAAACACAGATCCATTAGGACATAAGTTAGCTGACTCAACTCTGCACGGCCCACCGGCCACAGGGACAATTTGTAATACACAAAGTAGGCAATTAAATGCTATTCTGATTCTGATTCTGATACTAACCCAGTGGGCGAAGGCATTAAGAGCCTCAGTGCAGACAATAAAAACTGAATTGGCGCATTCCTAGTAACAATTATCTTAAAATTTTATAGGTGGTCTATATGAATTGCAATAACCAAGCCTTCCCACACGATAACTGCCAATTGTTCAATTAGTACCCGCTGAGTCCCTTTTACCTCCGTCTGTCTGTCCAATACAACTTTAATGTTAGGTACTTAACGCCTGATTTGTAAAAAAAGTTCTACCGGCGAGTCCATAAAGGAATGCACATTTTTTCTTAATATTCTCTATATCTTGCTGAAAATGATTCTATACCTAAAAGTAAGTACCTACTTATAGATAAAGTTTTTACCCGGCGAGAAATTTTGCCCGCAATGAATTCAAGCTCAACGCTGTCCCTTACACCCGGTATATAGTATATTGCAATTTTAGGCGATAGGCTGACAACCTGTCACCATAGCATGACATGATAATCATCTGTAATAACAATAACCCTCAAAACCTGTCAGACGTGGCGGATCGACCTTGGTTTAGGTCATTTTCGCTCTGCCTACCCGATTAGGGATTAAGGTGTGATTTTATGTATGTATGTATTCAAGGCAGCTGCTATTTACCTGTATTAGAAGAAAATAAAAATAAATGATCATCCACCAAAAGGGACGAAAACCCTTTGACAGATAGAGATACCTTTTGCTGCCTTAAAATGCTATTAAGTGGTGACATTTAAGAAAAGACAAAAACGTAATGGGTCTACTAAGACAAAACGAAAAACGCTTAAGAAGTTTTCCATTTGACTAAAACTTAGTGTTCCTACACTTCAAGCTTTCTCAAGACAAAGTTCCTGTGATTTATATTCTAATGAATGAAATGGAGATTCGTTGATTATATATTCTGAGAAATCCCTACGGTAATGATTTCTGAGAATAATTACGCAACAAATCAACAATTTTGACGACGCCATACTTGAAAATAAAATCTAGGTAAAGGTACTACCGATTTTTTTTGTTTCAAAAGATAAATATTTTCATCCCTACATCAAAATAGGTCAAGCTGAAGAAAATCTTACATAGAATAATTTCAAAAAAAACAAACGATAGTACCTTTACCTAGATTTTATTTTCAAGTATGGTGTCGTCAATATTGTTGATTTGTTGCGTAATTATTCTCAGAAATCATTACCGTAGGGATTTCTCAGAATATATAATCAACGAATCTCCATTTGATTACATCATATTACTTACTAGCGACGCGCCCCGGCTTCGCACGGAAATTATCAGTATTTCTCTACTATATTATGCATGTATTATACATATAAACCTTACTCATGAATCACTCTATCCAATAAAATAAACCGCATCAAAATCCGTAGCGTAGTTTTAAAGATTTATTCATACATATGGATATAGGGACAGAAAAAGCGACTTTGTTTTATACTATGTAGTGAAGTAGTAGAATATCAAATAAGTAGGTGCGTAGATAGGCATCATCGTAATTTGATGTTTGCAAGTGTTTTGCTCTTGTGAGCGCAGCTTGTTTGAATCGGAACGGAATCCAACTATTTAGGAGCAGCCGTTAAACATGATCGCCGTAGAGTTGTCTTCCACGCAAGGGGGGACTTTCCCACTTATATCTCTATCGACATAATGCAATTATCGAAAGTGGAAGGCTCTATGGCCTTTCTAATGAATGTCGAAAAACACGAAACGCATCGGTTCCCTTCCCACCACTATTTCGTTTTCTATTCGACTCTTCAGATGCGATGTGTCCGCATGACAGTTGGTTCGCAATTGTTTTGCTCTTGTGGGACTGGATTTAGTATATTTATATGTTTACCTACCTAAAATTTTAGTTTGAGAAAAAATATACTTACTTTTAGAATACATGAACATAAGCCATCGTCTAAAATATTAAAAGCTATCGAACTAATTATTAGAATTTGAAATAAAACAGTGCTGTTTGTAAAGAGTATCAAAATATATTATAGACTTTCAATTTAATTTCCCAAGAAAATTATATTATATTTGTTTTATTATTTTCATTATTGGAAGACTGATCACGGGAGAAAGTTATAAGCGATAGTTTATTTTGTTAAACAACAAACGCTTTCTACGGATAAATATGGGGTTCAAGCTCCATATTAGCATTATAATGTATTTAGAGCGTGGAAAATTTACAAGCTTATGGTATGTTGCACATTTTGGCCTCGATAGGCTCTCTACTTTAATGCTGGTTTGCTCTTGCTACCGTGTTGTGGCTAGCATTAAGAATTAATACTCTACTAACGTTTAAATAGTGGTAGGTTAGAGTGAAATAAATTATTGAGAGTGTTAGCAAAATCACGTGCCTATTTTGAACAGTTTTAGTTACATACATATAATCACGCCTTTATCACTAATGGGGTAGGCAGAGCGTTAACGACCTAAACCAAAGGTCGATCCGCCACGTCTGACAAAGTTTTGAGGGTTATTTAAGATAGATTTGTAGATATATTGCTGTAGTGACAGGTTGTCAGCCTATCGCCTAAATTGCAATATACTTAAACCGGATCCCTTAGCAGGTTTTTACAGCATGCCCGGTAGGAAATGCAGCACAAGCACATTCTATGGTTTTCTCTCGCTCCCAGGCCAGCATGAAAGTTTTAGTTCTGCGAATTTATTTAATTAAATCGTTACAAAATATACTTAACTCAAAAAGAGAATTTCCGCAGATTTAGTGAAAATGTTTTATAAAGAACTAAGGTGAGATTACAACCTGTTTGCAAAACTGATTATTTTGTACCTTTACCTACTTTTGGGCCGTAAACATTCCTGCTAAATCATAATGGTCGGGAAAAACTGGTACAGACATTTAATTTGGTTTCCTTTTACTTGGCAATGTACATTAATACAAAAAGGGAATTTTAGTATATTTGTTATATTTGAGAACACTCATATAATAAGTGAGAAAATATTCATACCGAAGGTGTTCGAGACAAAATTTCAACACACATATTATCACGCCTTTATCCCTAATGGGGTAGGTAGAGCATAAACGACCTAAACAAAGGTCGTTCGCCACGTTTGACAAAGTTTTGAGGGTTATTTAAGATAGATTTGTAGGTATATCGTTGTAGTGATAGGTTGTCAGCCCATCGCCTAAATTGCAATATACAGAAACTCCCCGACCTCTTAACTTGTTTCTAGATTTTCTAAAAAGTAGTATCTTAACTGTTTATGTTTGCCAGTTTTTTAAACAAGTTCAGTTTGTCAAAGAACTTTGTGACGAACGAACTATTTTCGTCAAATTTGATACTTCTAGCGTTCTTGTATAGTTATTAAATTGTGACGCATTAGAGAGTTATCGTGGTGTTTCTACAGTATTGTCATAATTATCGCATTGTTAACTGACCAGCTTAATAATGTAAATAACCCTTGAAACTTTGTCAGACGTGGCGGAACGACCTTTGTTTAGGTCGTTTACGCCCTGCCCACCCCATTACGGATAAAGGCGTGATTATTTGTATGTATGTATGTTAATAATGCATCACCTTGATAGTTACTCTTCTGATGCACTTGTATACAGTGTTTTTAGCCCCTAGTTTATTCAGACCATCTCACCGGTAATCTACCTCTCAAGCTCTTCAAATTTTACATACATACATAAAATAACGCCTTTATCCCTTACGGTAAAGGCAGAGCGTAAAACGTCTCGTGAGAGGCGCTTTTGCCACGTCTGACAAAAATTTAGGAAAATTTTAGATTGTAATGTGTATTGCTGTAGTGACAGGTTGTCAGCCCATCGCCTAAATTACAATATACTGTAACCCTCGAATCCCTTTTGCTGACTTCTACAGCATGCCCGGGAGGAAGGGCAGCTGGAACATTCTATGTTTTACTATCTCTCCCAGTTCAGCATGGAAGAAATTCTAATTTTACCTGCAATAAATGGTATACCTAGAGTATGGAATGTATCTAATATATTATGATGATATCTTGTCAGATATCATCTGTCACTCATATAACTTGTATGAAATGGAGTATGATGGATGAATGTATGCAAAGAATGTCATTTTATATGCGTTGCCAGCTGCCATCATAACAGTAGGACGGATGTGAAGTACTATACTTCGATTATTTAACGTTCAGTTCTTCCACGCTGGACTGGGAGCGAGATTCTTCCACGCTGGACTGGGAGCGAGAGAAAAACATAGAATGTGCCAGCTGCATTTCCTCCCGGGCATGCTGTAAAAACCAGCTAAGGGATCTGAGGGTTTCAGTATATTGCAATTTGGGCGATGGGCTGACAACCTGTCACTACAGCAATATACGTACAAAACCATCTTGAATAACCCTCAAAACTTTGTCAGACGTGGCGGAACGACCTTTGTTTAGGTCGTTTACGCTCTGCCTACCCCATTAGGGATAAAGGCGTGATTATATGTATGTATTTAACGTTCAGTTATCGATACCAACTTGTTCTTTACAACTACAAAGAAAGTCAATTGCAAAACATATGTTTGTAACAAGTTTATAGTTTAAGGTTCCGCTGCTAAGTTGCAAAGAAGAAGCTGTTTAGCAAAATATGTATGCATCGATAACTCAACGTATAAATGAAGTATAGCTATTGTTTGTTAAAGTTTTGTGATCGTTTGTTAAGGTTTTCTTTAATAACTCATTCATTTTAGCCACTTAACTTCACTTGCAAGACATTAAGTCGGTTTCGTAAATTCAGTTCGTGTTAATATTTTTCTGTGAAAAAATTACGGGTAGGTAAACTAAATATAAAATTGCTTAGGAACATTTCAAACAAATCGCCATTATTTTAAGTCAATGCTGAACCCACTTATCCTAAGAAGGTCTTAATTTGGATTATCCTCGGCGAATTAAAAGTGACTGATTTTATTAAGTCAGAGATTTATTCATTTTATTAAACCAGCTAAGGGATCCGAGGGTTTCAGTATATTGCAATTTAGGCGATGGGCTGACAATCTGTCACTACAGCAATATGCCTGCAAATTTAAATATCCCTCAAAACTTGGTCAGATGTGGCGGAACGACCTTTGTTTAGGACATTTACGCTCTGCCTACCCCATTAGAGATAAAAGCGTGATTATATGTATGTATGTAGAGATTTATTAAAGCCTACAGATTTGAACACACATGGGGTGAGGGTACTGGGTTTTACACAGAGCGACTGCCATCTGACCTCCGCAACCCAGAAGGGAAACCAGACCCAATCCTAGATTAGGTTAGAGTTTTCAAGCCGCCAACACTTAGCACTGACCTCTGACATGGCTTAACGACTAATATCTACGATGTTAAACAATATTAACCGGGACCAACGGCTTAAAGTGCCTAATAAAAACATAATATCGATGCTTAAAAAAATACGTTGAAAACTGCTCCAAGTGTTTCTGCAAGACTTCTTGCTCTACACTCATTCACAGCTAAGTAGAAACAATTTTAGCTGTATCTTTTAATTTCCATAATGGCCACGGCGTAGACGTCGTAGCAACGTAGAGTTTGCTACGAAAGTATTTAACATACGTTAATAAAATCTTGCAAGTTCCAAGTCATCATCTCCCTAGCCTTATCCCGTATCTCACGGGGTCGGCTTCCTAATCTAGGGGATTGAACGAGGGTACTGGTTTTTACACAGAGCGACTGCCATCTGACCTCTGCAACCCAGAAGGGAAACCAGACTCAATCCTAGATTAGGTCAGAGTTTTCAAGCCGCCAATGCTTAGCACTGTGGCCTCTGATATGGCTTAACGACTAATATCTACGGTATTAAACTATATTAACCGGGACCAACGGCTTAACGTGCCTTCCGAAGCACGGAAAAAGCACCGAATAAACGTTCATATGAAATTCGAAAACCGAAAACACATTGGTACGTGGTGGGGTTCGAAGCACGACCTCCCGCTCAGGAGGCAGCGGTCCTATCCACTACACCATCGGGCTCTATTGCAAGTTCCAACTAAAATGTAAAAAGAAAAAAATCTTTATTGCATAAGAAATATTCATACGGGGTGTAAGGTACAGCGTCCCGCAAACTGATAACAGTTGCTCATTCAAAGCATCTGTACAACAATCAGCAGGATTTTATTTAGGAAGTGAAAACAAAATTTTGGTTTTCTTTTCAAATTTTCTGACGGAAAGGATGGATTTTTATGGAAAGTTCAATTGTTTTTTCATCTCCTGAATGAATTTTCTGTTGATAGTAGTTTAATTTCGTTGACTGTGCAACCCCTATCAGTTTGTGGGAAGTTTTTTTTTTTTTTTTTTTTTTTATTTGATGTCCCTTATACCCGGTATAACACAAAGACAAGAACAGCGCAGGGGGCCTTATTGCTAAGGTAGCAATTATGTATGCTCGTGTGTTTTATAAAATTTAGCATCTTAGCTGCATATGCTAAAGGGACTAGCATAAAAAGAGATTACTTAAAATTTAAAATAATTTCCTTATAAATTATTTATATTTGTAAATCGCAGTGCCCTCAAGGGTTCATAGTTGTAATTTATTTTGCACTGGTTGTGCCCGCGACTCCGTACGTGGTGGTTATGTTTTTAAACAGCGATGTATTTTTTTGTTTTACATACATACATACATAAAATCACGCCTTTATCCCTTACGGGGTAGGCAGAGCATAAACGACCTAAACAAAGGTCGTTCGCCACGTTTGACAAAGTTTTGAGGGTTATTTAAGATAGATTTGTAGGTATATCGTTGTAGTGATAGGTTGTCAGCCCATCGCCTAAATTGCAATATACAGAAACCCCCCGACCTCTTAACTGGTTTCTAGATTTTCTAATAAGTAGTATCTTAACTGTTTATGTTTGCCAGTTTTTTAAACAAGTTCAGTTTGTCAAAGAACTTTTTGACGAACGAACTATTTTCGTCAAATTTGATACTTCTAGCGTTCTTGTATAGTTATTAAATTGTGACGCATTAGAGAGTTATCGTGGTGTTTCTACAGTATTGTCATAATTATCGCATTGTTAACTGACCAGCTTAATAATGTAAATAACCCTTGAAACTTTGTCAGACGTGGCGGAACGACCTTTGTTTAGGTCGTTTACGCCCTGCCTACCCCATTACGGATAAAGGCGGGATTATTTGTATGTAAAATTTGAAGAGCTTGAGAGGTAGATTACCGGTGAGATGGTCTGAATAAACTAGGGGCTTAAACACTGTATACAAGTGCATCAGAAGAGTAGTTACTCTTACTCTTACTACTCTTACTGTATGTTAATAATGCATCACCTTAATAACTATTAAGGTGATGCATTATTAATAGTTATTACCTTAATAATTATTAAGGTGATGCATTATTAACATACAGTAAGAGTAGTAAGAGTAAGAGTAACTACTCTTCTGATGCACTTGTATACAGTGTTTAAGCCCCTAGTTTATTCAGACCATCTCACCGGTAATCTACCTCTCAAGCTCTTCAAATTTTACATACATAAAATAACGCTTTTATCCCTTACGGTATAGGCAGAGCGTAAAACGTCTCGTGAAAGGCGCTTTTGCCACGTCTGACAAAAATTGAAGAAAATTTTAGATTGTAATGTGTATTGCTGTAGTGACAGGTTGTCAGCCCATCGCCTAAATTACAATATACTGTAACCCTCGAATCCCTTTTTGCTGACTTCTACAGCATGCCCGGGAGGAAGGGCAGCTGGAACATTCTATGTTTTTCTATCTCTCCCAGTTCAGCATGGAAGAAATTCTAATTTTACCTGCAATAAATGGTATACCTTGAGTATGGAATGTATCCAATATATTATGATGATATCTTGTCACTCATATAACTTGTATGAAATGGAGCATGATGGATGAATGTATGCAAAGAATGTCATTTTATATGAGTTGTCAGCTGCCATCATAACAGTAGGACGGATGTGAAGTACTATACTTCGATTATTTAACGTTCAGTTATCGATACCAACTTGAAAAAAGAGCCCGATGGTGTAGTGGATAGGGCCGCTGCCTCCTGAGCGGGAGGTCGTGGTTCGAATCCCACCACGTACCAATGTGTTTTTCGGTTTTCGAATTTCATATGCACGTTTATTCGGCGCTTTTTCCGTGCTTCGGAAGGCACGTTAAGCCGTTGGTCCCGGTTAATATCGTTTAATACCATAGATATTAGTCGTTAAGCCATGACAGAGGCCAATGCTAAGCATTGGCGGCTTGAAAACTCTGACCTAATCTAGGATTGGGTCTGGTTTCCCTTCTGGGTTGCGGAGGTCAGATGGCAGTCGCTCTGTGTAAAAACCAGTAGCCTCGTTCAATCCCCTAGATTAGGTAGCCGACCCCGTGAGATACGGGATAAGGCTAGGGAGATGATGAGTTATCGATACCAACTTGTTCTTTACAACTACAAAGAAAGTCAATTGCAAAACATATGTTTGTAACAAGTTTATAGTTTAAGGGTCCGCTGCTAAGTTGCAAAGAAGAAGCTGTTAAGCAAAATATGTATGCATCGATAACTCAACGTATAAATGAAGTATAGCTATTGTTTGTTAAAGTTTTGTGATCGTTTGTTAAGGTTTTCTTTAATAACTCATTCATTTTAGCCACTTAACTTCAGTTGCAAGACATTAAGTCGGTTTCGTAAATTCAGTTCGTGTTAATATTTTTCTGTGAAAAAATTACGGGTAGGTAAACTAAATATAAAATTGCTTAGGAACATTTCAGACAAATCGCCATTATTTTAAGTCAATGCTGAACCCACTTATCCTAAGAAGGTCTTAATTTGGATTATCCTCGGCGAATTAAAAGTGACTGATTTTATTAAGTCAGAGATTTATTCATTTTATTAAACCAGCTAAGGGATCCGAGGGTTTCAGTATATTGCAATTTAGGCGATGGGCTGACAATCTGTCACTACAGCAATATGCCTGCAAATTTAAATATCCCTCAAAACTTGGTCAGATGTGGCGGAACGACCTTTGTTTAGGACATTTACGCTCTGCCTACCCCATTAGAGATAAAAGCGTGATTATATGTATGTATGTAGAGATTTATTAAAGCCTACAGATTTGAACACACATGGGGTGAGGGTACTGGGTTTTACACAGAGCGACTGCCATCTGACCTCAACCCAGAAGGGAAACCAGACCCAATCCTAGATTAGGTCAGAGTTTTCAAGCCGCCAACGCTTAGCACTGACCTCTGACATGGCTTAACGACTAATATCTACGATGTTAAACAATATTAACCGGGACCAACGGCTTAACGTGCCTAATAAAAACATAATATCGATGCTTTAAAAAATACGTTGAAAACTCCTCCAAGTGTTTCTGCAAGACTTCTTGCTCTACACTCATTCACAGCTAAGTAGAAACAATTTTAGCTGTATCTTTTAATTTCCATAATGGCTACGGCGTAGACGTCGTAGCAACGTAGAGTTTGCTACGAAAGTATTTAACATACGTTAATAAAATCTTGCAAGTTGCAACTAAAATGTAAAAAGAAAAAAATCTTTATTGCACATAAGAAATATTCATACGGGGTGTAAGGTACAGCGTCCCGCAAACTGATAACAGTTGCTCATTCAAGGGATCTGAACAACAATCAGCAGGATTTTTGTTTAGGAAGTGAAAACAAAATTTTGGTTTTCTTTTCATATTTTCTGACGGAAAGGATGGATTTTTATGGAAAATTCAATTGTTTTTTCATCTCCTGAATGAATTTTCTGTTGATAATTGTTTAGTTTCGTTGACTGTGCAACACCTATCAGTTTGCGGGAAGTTTTTTTTTTTTTTTTTATATTTGATGTCCCTTATACCCGGTATAACACAAAGACAAGAACAGCACAGGGGGCCTTATTGCTAAGGTAGCGATTATGTATGCTCGTGTGTTTTATAAAATTTAGCATCTTAGCTGCATATGCTAAAGGGACTAGCATAAAAAGAGATTTCTTAAAATTTTAAATAATTTCCTTATAAATTATTTATGTTTGTAAATCGCAGTGCCCTCAAGGGTTCGTAGTTGTAATTTATTTTGCACTGGCTGTGCCCGCGACTCCGTACGTGGTGGTTATGTTTTTAAACAGCGATGTATTTTTTTGTTTTCAAATTTTACATAATTCGGGTAGAATACAGTATTACATTACACCTATGCGAGCATAGTACATTATAGTAGGTATTATATTTACCTGTCTACTTAAATATGGAAGGAGTTGTGTTACCTAACGGTTTTTTCGTTGTTTCCATTTCTTTTTGTTTTGGGATCAAATAATCATATACAAATCTTTCATTAAACTATTGAATATTTAAGATTATTTGCAACTTACGTTTTAATAGACAAAAAGTTAACTTTTGGATGATGATGATGTTAAATTTTATGCCTACCCCCTAAGTCAGATGGCGTGATTATTTGTATCGTAACTTTGGGCTTAAATAATTCTCAGTCGAACAACAAAAATCCATCAAAATCGGTTAAAAATTACCGAAATTCAATTTTCTACCTACCTCCTAAGTCATGAGGCGTGATTATTTGTACCGTAACTTTGATTTTAAATAATTCTCAGTCGAATAAAAAAAAAAACATAAAAATCGGTTAAGAAACAGCCAAAATTTTAATTTCCTGCCTGCCCCATAAGTCAAGTAGCGTGATTTTAGATATCCTAAGTCTTCTTCTGTCGAGTGGGTATCGAGTCTATGGACCCGATGAACCCTGGTGTCAGAGTTTTTAAACCGCCTAGTAGCACAACTATCAGGCCTCTGACATGGTTTTGTGTAACGACCACTATCAAAGACAGCGACCGGGACCGACGGCTTAACGTGCCCTCCGAAGCACGGAATCTTTTTCTTTTTGGACAATCAGGTGATTCAGCCTGCAATGTCCTACCCAAACTGGGGAAAAATTCACAAAGTGATAAATTCTCAAATATCAACTTTGTGTTTTACCCCCTGGGAATCGAACCCAGGACCTCCGGATCGGGAGCCCATGGCACTAGCCACTAGACCACGGAGGCAGTTATAACCCGAATAAATCCTAAGTTGCAACCCGGGTAACACACAGTTGAACAAGAAAAGTCAGTAGTTTTGGCATGATTTGGTAACATACAGACAGACAGACAAAAAATTAAAAAGAAAATCGTTTTGTTCTTTACATTGTTAACAATGCCTGCTGCAATTATTTTTTTGTAAAATTATTCAATGTACAGACACGACCATTCTAGAGATTTATTATATGTATAGATTTTAATAGGTATTTAACTAAATCATGTGAATTACATCATAAACGATAATCATATTTAAGCGCCAGTGCAATTTTGAACGCAATGATAAATAACTGAAATCTAATACATACATATAATCACGCCTTTATCCCTAATGGGGTAGGCAGAGCGTAAACGACCCAAACAAAGGTCGTTACGCCACGTCTGACAAAATTTGAGGGTTATTTAAGATAGATTTGTACTCATATTTTGGCAGACGTGGCGGAACGACCTTTGTTTGGGTCGTTTACGCTCTGCCTAGCAGTATACTTATACTGCTGTAGTGACAGGTTGTCAGCTCATCGCCTAAATAACAATGTACTAAAACCCTCGGATCCCTTAGCTGGTTTTTACAGCATGCCCGGGAGGAAATGCAGCTGGCACATTCTATGTTTTTCTCTCGCTCCCAGGCCAGCATGGAAGAATTCTGAAAACTTGTAGTAAATTGTATTATACCAGAGCAAAATAATATCTTTACGGCGTATTTTTGAATCCAGAAAGGAGTGAGGGATTAGTAGAATCCTGAAGGCAGTGAGGAATTCAAAGTTCATCGCCCGAGCCAAAACTAATTTTGCGCCTTTTCATTCCCACCTATGAGAAAAAAAGCGCTTAAAGGAGTAAATATTATAAAATAAGAAAGTTATAGGTACTTTCACGGGTAGAAAACCTCATTTTGAATTTCTAGTAATTCGTGAACAGAGTCGAAAACACGGGCTTGCTTCCTATAAAACCCTACTGGCTACATACATACATATAGTTCGTTCGTTTTTAAATTGCTTTTTTTTTTGCCGGCGTAACGACATCGTCTAACCAGCTAGTCTTTGTTCATACAATATTTGCGTTTGTCTAGGCGCGGAACACTGAAACGTTCCAAATCCATGTTTCAAATTTAATAAGTGTGCTGGAACGTAAATTATATCGCACTTTTTGAATTTAGAACATTATAAAGGCGAGAACTTCCATGCTGGACTGGGAGCGAGAGGAAAACATAGAATTTGCATTTCCTACCATTTCAGTATATTTCAATTTAGGCGATGGGCTGACAACCTGTCACTACAGCAATATACCGACAAATCTATCTTAAATAACTCTCAAAAGATTGTCAGACGTGGCGGACCGACCTTTATTTAGGTCGTTTACGCTTTGCCTACCCCATTAGGGATAAAGGCGTGATTATGTGTATGTATAGGTATATGTAAAGGCGAACAAAAGCTCATTTCTGCCCGGAAAAACTTTCTTATAGAAAATACCACCATTGGGCGCAGGTGGACTAAGTCGTCCTTTTCGAATAGATGGGATGAAAATAAATATACCTGTTTTCGAATTGCCTTTCCTTCACGAACCTGACAAAGTGAGCGTCAGGCAGAATTTGTGGTTTGGTTAGGAGCGATGAGTCTGTCGGTAAGAATTTGCGGCGTGTATAAGTACGAGCATGAAGATTGAAGACTCATAGCCTTCTTGTAATATATTTTCTCTTCCTCTAACGTGTTGATGTTATTATTTATGAGCCTGTGGTGTCCCACTGCAGGGCAAAGGCCTCTCTCCCTTCCTTTCACTTATCACGATCCATTGATAGCACTCGCCATTCTTTTTGATATGCGTTCAATTAAAGTTGATGTTATTATTTATCATAAATATAAATAACAAGTTGAACTTTTCCATATACTTAGAGCTGTCAAAATGCGCATTAATGTGCGGTGGTTCTTCCATTCTGGTCTGGGAGTGAGAGAAACATAGAATGTGCCAGTTGCATTTCCTCCCGAGCATGCTGTAAAAACCAGCTAAGCGCTCCGAGGGTTTCAGTATATTGCAATTTACGCGATGGGCTTACAACCTGTCACAACAGCAATATACAAATATCTTAAATGTAGAATAGAAGATATCTCAAGGCTTTGTCAGACGTGGCATAACGACTTTTGCTCAGGTCATTTACGCTCTGCCTACGCCATGAGGGATAAAGGCGTGATTATATGTATGTATATATGTGTGTGCGGTGCGAGGCGAGCGAGGATTGTGCATTAATGTGCCTAATCCTCGCACCTATTCCTCGCACACATCTCTCGCTTGTTTTGGACCTAAGTCTTGTCCCCGTATATATTGTTATCTCATACTCAGTTTTACAGGTTGGCTGGAAGAGATCTCTTTATGGCAATAAGCTCACCTTTGTGAATTTAATTTAAGTATGTTTATTTGCAGTAAACTTTTTGTACACATTAAAGAATACATATAAGTTTTGTACGGACAAAACTTCGCTCCGCTAAGGCCGTTTCCACCAGAGCTTTGCTGAGCGAGGCGAAGTTAATGAACCGGTTCTATTGATTGTTTAAAAACACATTCCTCGCTACATATCCTAGCACATCTCTGGTGGACAAGCAGCTTAACCCTAGTGCCGGAGTTTTTAAACTGTCTAATTGACCTCTGGCATAGTTTGTGAACGACTACTCTTGAAAATGACGACCGGTTGTCGTACTCTTCAAAGCACTGAATCATCTTACTTATTAAATACTCAGGTGATTAAATCTGCATATTCTAAGATAACAGTTTTACATACATATACATACATAAAATCACGCGTTTATCCCTAATGGGGTAGGCAGAGCGTAAACGACCTAATCAAAGGTCGTTCCGCCACGTCTAACAGGGTGTTGAGAGTTATTTAAGATAGATTTGTACGTATATTGCTCTAGTGACAGGTTGTCAGCCCATCACCTAAATTACAATATACTGAATGGTTTTACAGCATGCTCGAAAGGAAATGCAGCTGGCACTTTCTATATTTTTCTCACGCTCCCAGGCCAGCATGGAAGATTAACATGGTAATAATATGTATCAACATTGTGCACGAAACCGACCAACGGACCTTGGGTTCGAAAGCTGAGGCACAAACTACCAGAACAAGGAAGCAAAGCAAATAGACCTTATAAATACGGTTTAGCCACGAGTCGAACGTTTCTAATTCACAATTATTCATACTTGATAAGTATGTAAATTCTACTAATAACAAGTAGCTTTAATGCAACTGTCTGTTTAATGAATGGTGTAACCGGACACTGCGCCAAAACGCTCTGTCGCGCTGTTTAAACGTGACAGTAGCAATTTAACAAATTTCTGAGCTTCAGTAAACTAGTTTTTGGCCATAATTTGTTTGTCGCACAGGGTGTTAATGTGCGACTTCCAATTTGTATGACTGTCAAGCACAAAACCTAGGAACTTGCACTCATAGTGATGAGTGCAAGTTCCTAGGTTTTGTTCATCGGCATAGGGCAGTTCATGACAGGCCGGACGACGTTTAGACTGGAGAAAAACATTGTGTATATAAAAAAAAAACATACATACATAAAATCACGCCTTTATCCCTTACGGGGTAGGCAGAGCGTCAAACTCCTCGTAAAAGCCGCTTTTCGACGTTTAAAATGAGCCTATTTGCCAAAAGACAACTCTGCAGCTGCTTGCATACTCTACAAATCTTAGCGTTCAGTTGTTCATAGGTCTTTGCGGTCACAACTAGAGTGGTGTCATCGACAAACAGAACCATCAAACCGTCAGTTACAACGGATGGAAGGTCGTTTATAAAAGCTAAAAACAACGTATTTCCTAATGAAGATATAATCTTTTTATTGTGTTTGACTGCAGGGCCTAATTTTCTTTGCCTTAGAAGAGATGCATTTATGAGTAGATACGTTTTTGCACAAGGGCTTGTGCACAAAATAGCACTTTCAGAGCATGAGAAGTGAAAAAATATTTCCTTAGCTCCAGGAAAATAATGAGTCCAGTCGGATTTTGTATCTTATTCCCGGGGGCAAATACATTATGTCACAGTAAGGCTTTATGATAAAAAAATTACGGTACTTTCATGTCAAAAGATACCTATTATTTTTGGGACATCAGTGGAAAAATATAAGCAAAATGTATTTTGTACGTGTTTTACCGAAACACTTCATGGGACATGATGCAGAATAATAAAATGGAGGCCATTGATCCGAATATGATACGCTTAGAATTACTTACAGTCTGTTTCACGGTGTTGTCTATAATATACGTAGGTATAGGTACTAAGTTTATATGAAAAAAAAATATGGCGAAGAGCGTGTCGGACACGCCCATTTGTAGGGTTTCGGAGCCTTATATGTTTACTTACATACATACATATAACATACGCCTTTATCCCTAATGGGGTAGGCAGAGCGTACACGAACTAAACAAAGCTCGTTCGCTGCGTCTGACAAAGTTTTGAGGGTTATTTAAGATAGATTTGTAATTTGTATATTGCTGTAGTGAGAGGTTGTCAGCCCATCGCCTAAATTACAATACACAGAAACCTGAGGATTTCTTAGCTGGTTTCTACAGCATGCCCAAGAGGAAATGCAGCTGGCATATTCTATGTTTTTGTCGTGCTCCCAGTCCAGCATGGAAGTAAGTATGTTTACTTAAAACAACATAATTGACTTCAAAATTTGACTTCCACCTTATACGAAAACTATAAGGATCATTTCACCTTGACAGATTATATTGGTAGTTTGTTGAAACGGTTTTTCCTAAATATTTTGCGTACTATAAATGCTACATATTTTGTTGTAGTTTTCATTAGATAATAATATATTACAGAAAATAAATTTATGCCATTTCACCTTTATGGAAGGGATCCAGAAAAAATATATTTGAATTGTTTTTCTACATTTCCAAAGTTGGTTCATCATAATCTATCTTCGTTCCAAGTTTCATGTTAATAAGTAAAAAACTGAGTTTCTAATAAATTAATTCCTTAGTTAACCAAAAGGTGTTTGTAAGTTTTTATTTTTTCACCAAAGAATCTATCTATGTTAGCTAGAATAGAAGTGCCTTTAACAGTATTTTTTTGTAATAGTTTGAAGCCTTTAACAAGTGAAAACGTAGTAAGCTGCGAGTGACAAGGCAACGATTATTTTGTGGAGCAGGTAAAGTAGAAATAAATAACCAACGTTTTACTTGTTTTATTAGTTAACATTTTTGGCAACCACTCCTTCTATTTACGCATCACAGACTTGAGTGGGTTGGTTACTTATCACTACTTTTCCTGGTAACTGTATGCAGGTACAACGAATCACAAGTTTTGTACAGTCAACCGCACGCCAGTTAACAATTTGATTTAGGTTTTATTCTTTAGTATACAGTAGTAGAGTGGATACTTGTAGTGCAAGTTTCCCCGCTGTTTATTGTGTGGTCGTGGCACGGTACACCGGAAACCGAGTAGTGTGCCAGGTAGATTTACAGCTTACTTTGTGCCGCTAGCAAAATTGAGAATATCTTTCGGGATTTATTTCCTATTCTGTACATTGCAATCTTGAAGTTTCGAGGTTATAGGAAAAATCTCTTTAATATTTAACGATGTATTGGGTTTGTTCATAAACTAAGGAACAAATCCTCTTCATTATCCGTATTTGCTGACAGGAAAAAAAATATCTTTTATTTTTCTTTGAACATAATAACTCTATCGAAAACTAATCAATTTTTTTTTTTCCTAGGTACTATACACGCGTATAGCCGTCGGATTATGGCAGAGCTCGCACGGGCTACAGCACTTAGGTCGAGTACAGTGCTGTGCCTCCCAGTGTCCAAAAATAGAGAAACCCACAACAACCCCAGACGCCAGCTTCGAGCCCCAACGAACGTTCATCGGCAACACTGAAGCCAAAGTAAGATTACTCTCTGTAAGTAGAAGTTTAAATTAGATGCATGTAATACGAACAAGCTCTGAATCATGAAGAGCCTGTGCTATTCTGAAATGTTGGTGTGTTTGTGGATACATAACTTTTGTGTTGTATTGTTACTTATAGCGAGTCAAAACTATGGCAATAGGTATCTACAATTTTGTAACAGAAAAAAAGGTCTAGAAATTTTAAAGCTTGTTGAGTCAAATCAATTATTGACTTTGATTGATTGAAACTGATTAAAGAAATCGATTGACATAACCCCAATCACAAGCAGATTGTAGCTAATTACAGTGAGTTTCTTCTGAGCCAAAATTAATTAGATTGCTTCAACTAATTGCATGATTTCCATTTTTGCTTCAATAGAACTTCCTTGTCTTCCTTATGTAATTGATTTTCTGTAACACCTAAAAAAAAGTTATCCATTAATCATAGTTGTCATTGGTTTTGTGAGAAAAGAAAAAGTTTCCGGGTAAACATATGGAGGATTTCTGTGGGATAGCCTGCTTGTTACCTTTATGATTGATGATAAGAGAATAGGCTCCAAAAGGTTGACATCATAATGTCACCGCGCACGTTGGGAAACAGAAAATTACCTATGTAGATTAAAATATCTTGGGTGCCAAGGCCCAATGGTTTTGATAAAATTTGAGGTAGTAGTGTTGAATATTAGATTAGCATTTTTTTATTTAAGTTTATTTTTCTCCAGTGCAATAAATTACTCATTCGGCTGAAACCCAAGCTAAGGGAAGTGTATAAATTGAATCGCAACCGTGTTGAAAGAGGGCTCAAACAGATTTACAGGCCTAAATGTTTTATTCAGAAATCAAATCAGTTTTCCTTTTAAGATATTTACTGGTTTCAAGCGCCATAAGCTCTCTTTAAAACAGGAGAGGTAAAAATAACATTTATCGATTGAGTAGTTCCTATTAGCTTCGCTTGTCGTTAACCGCTGATTGGCTGAACAAGCGAGTAAGCCTTTAATGGATAGAGAGCTTTATACACAACGGCTAATCTGTTCTTATCAAACCCACAGTAATGTAGAATTTATTAACTGTCTCTACGAGGAAAATCTAAGGACATTTTTAATTTACATATTTTTTTGTTTGCTCGCAGGTACTTCTCCCGCAGAAGTCAGCAACGAAAACTGTGCATAAGAAACCCTGTCGCAACGTAGAACACAACTGTCACCACTTGTCGCACCTGTCGCGTAACGTGCTGCGCGCGCGCAGAGGCGTCGTGCGCATGCTCATAGTGGTCGTCCTCACCTTCGCGGTTTGCAACCTGCCCTTCCACGCGCGCAAAATGTGGCAATACTGGTCTTCAGGCTACCAAGGCACCAGTGACTTCAGCGCTCTACTAACACCGCTCACCTTCCTCATCACGTACTTCAATTCCGGAATCAATCCCCTTCTATACGCGTTCTTGTCAAAGAACTTCAGGAAAGGAATGCGGGAGTTATTATTTTGCAATATTCACGGGAAGAGGAAGAGCGAGAATCTGATAGTTCTGAACGCGGTCGGCGGCATGGGATTGCGCAGGAGTTCGACGCGGTCGACGCGCGCCAACTGCAGCACGATCACGATGGCGCCTCATGGGGAATCATGAGACATGCGTCGGCGCAGGTTCCTGTACAAGAAAGAACACGTGAATGTTTCCTGATTAACGGAGAGCACGGACGAGGTGACCGACAGCAGCGATCTCTACACCGTGTCGACGATATCGCGAAAAGACTTGTACGACTAAATAAAAAAAAATACGTAATTTCGATTTCGAGGAACCTAGCGAACTTTCCCTTACCCACTAACTAGTGATCTCATGAGCTTAAATCCGGTTAATTTCGTTGTGATCATGGACAGCGTGGACTATTTATTAATAAGTGTACATATCTGCATGAAAGTGGTTGTGGGAGGCTTAATGTAAATAGGAAATGTATATAACTTATTTTTATCTACTGTTGTCACAAATAAAATATTTTAAAGAACTTAACCATAGAATAATAAGTTTAAAATATGTTAATAACATCAGATCAGATAATAATTTTATTGAAAGTTAATATTTAGATATAAGATGATATTATAAGTTTATTTTATTGTCAACCTGTTGCCAAAACTGTATCATTGTCATGTACAAATACATATCTTTAAACTATTTCCATAAAGGTTCAGTTACTAATATAGTTGTTTTTATTTCAGTCTCGTTTCCAAATAAGAATACCTACCTAATTAAAACAGATTTTATAATGAATAGGGAACGTGCATATAACATATTTTCAGTATTCTGAAAAGAACAGTGAAAACAGAAATAATGTTGATTAAAAAATCACCGAGATATACCATTATAAAGATAGACTATCTATCTCGCTCTTCAAAACGACAATTTATATGAAATTAGTATGGCGCTCCTGTCTTATGAGTTATGACGTCATGACAGTTCGAACCTCTCTTGTTAAGTAACCACTTTAAGGCATTATAACTCAAAAACGAATGAATATTTTGCGAAAATTCCTTCACATCCGTTCATTTATGGTGACAATAATTCTTACTAATAGTTTAAACAAAGTCTTGCATATTCCATATTGATGACATCATGCGGCATGCCATACTTAATACTTATCTAACTTGGCAGGAGAATAAGCGTCTGGCAAGTTCAGTGGCAGGTGACACATAGACAATAATTACAAATGATATAACATTATTTTTATCAATATAACAAAGAAGAAGAATACGGATTTTATTTCTTAAAAGTACCTAATATAGTTTTAAATTTGCTCCTTCAAGTCGGACACACTCTTTAAATCAGCCTAGAATTAACGCGCTACGCGCTAAAGAAGTAACGTCGGCATGCCCTTAACCTTCCGAAAGAAGTAATTTCCTTTTAATTTGAATATGGCCGCAGATTTTTCTAAAGGACAAAAACTAACCTACGGTTAAAACATCAGCAGACACTCAAAAGTCCCAAAGAGTCGACTTAGTGTGCATTATCAAGCAGCAGATCAAACCGGCCAATTTATTTATTTTTATTTTGTCGGCAAGCCATAACTAAGGTTTTTTTTTCTTGTTGGCGTATGCCTTTGATTTTATTTCCCTATTTTTGATACATACATACATATAATCACGCCTTTATCCCAAATGGGGTAGGCAGAGCGTGAACGACCTAAACAAAGGTCATTCCGCTACGTCTGACAATGTTTTGAGAGTTATTGAAGATAGATTTGTACGTATATTGCTGTAGTGATAGGTTGCCAGCCCATCGCCTAAATTGCAATATACAGAAACTCTCGGATCCCTTAGCTGGTTTTTACAGCATGCCCGGGAGGAAATGCAGCTGGCACATTCTATGTTTTTCTCTCGCTCCCAGACAAGCATGGAAGTTATTTTTGATAGGGTATCTTGTTAACACTTTACACACAAGTGTTCAGCATTATGAATCTACTCTTTACACTGCAACAGAGACCTTATGCTGGAGCTTATTCGTGATTTCTTACCTAAAAAAAATATACGCCATTTCGATGACATCCCCTTACCACCTATGTCGCCGGATCTTATTCTCATGGTCTTTTTTCTATGAAAAAACCCTCAAATCTAAAGATAAAGTAAAAAACCCAGCGCCAATCTAACAATACAAATAGAATATCTTTTACGTGCTTAATGGCGTTCTGACGACACTTCTATAGCTAGTAGCGCGGAATACTGAAGTTAGATTCCAAGAGTGTTTTTTAACGTAACGAGAAACAATTTTAGGTTACAATTTATAATTAATAAAATCCGCACTTTCTTTCTTTATAATAGTTAACGAATTAAACCTGTATCCTTTGTAGTAGTGTTTCTGACGGAATAAGAAACTATTTAGAGGTTACAATTTAAAATAAATGAAATCTGCACTTTCCTTTTTTATAATAGTTAATTAATTAAACCTGTATCCTTTGTAGTTCCTTTGTTATTAAAATTTGAAATAAGAAATCTGCCACGGGACTCCTGTTATTTTACAGGTAAAGTATCACTGGTAAAGAATAGGTAAATAAGGTTTTTTTAAATTTTGGATGGAAGTGATGGAAATAAAGATATTAGCAGCACCGCACCTGAGCACTTTAGAGTACTTGCAGTTTAGTGGAAGGACTGACAAACAGGCACTACATTTGCACGACATTTAAACGGTAATATTGTGATAAGAAATCGTGCAACGATTACAGGTATTGCTGAAGTGACAAGTAGTCAGCCGAGTGGGCTGAGTTTGCAGCATCATATTATAACATAGTAATTAAGAGATTTCTTTACATCCTTATGAATACTTTAATATACCCATTAGCAATCTTCTGGAAAACTCTCATTTTTGTTTCCCACTTAACGTCAATACCGTCACGTCCGGGTACTTCGATCTTCTCCGATGCTTTCCTTACATACATACATAAAATCACGCCTTTATCCCTTGCGGGGTAGGCAGAGCGTTAAACGCCTAGTAAAGGCGCTTTCGCCACGTCTGACAAAAATTGAGGGCAATTTTAGATTGAACTGTGTATTGCTATAG
The DNA here is from genome assembly GCA_949820665.1 of Scrobipalpa costella. Lineage (NCBI taxonomy): Eukaryota > Metazoa > Arthropoda > Insecta > Lepidoptera > Gelechiidae > Scrobipalpa > Scrobipalpa costella. Next base: position 11,497,232 of record OX463303.1, read on the forward strand.
TGACAGGTTGTCAGCCCATCGCCCAAACTACAATACACTGTAACCCTCGAGTCCCTTTTGCTGACTTTTTCAGCATGCCCGGGAGGAAGGGCAGCTGGAACATGCTATGTTTTTGTATCTCTCCCAGTCCAGCATGGAAGGAATGCTTTCCTTCCACACCCTTAACCGATGTCCGAGCTTAAATAGGCCCCTACTCTCATCTAGTACATACATACATATAGTCACGCCTTTATCCCTAATGGGGTAGGCAGAGCGTATACGACCTAAACAAAGGTTGGTTCGCTACGTCTGATAAAGTTTTGAGGGTTATTTTAGACAGATTTGTAGGTAAATTGCAATAAACTGAAACCCTCGGATCCCTTAGCTGACTTTTACAGTTTTTTATTTCACTCTTATGTAGTGAACATTTAAAAAATATTTGGACTAAAAGGGATTTGCAATTGGAAGTAGTGGAAGAAAAGATATTTAATGTTAGATGGAAAATTTTCCAATGAATGAGCCTGTTTGTCTGACATGGCAACATTACATTACTTATAACAATAGTAGTGGTAGAATGGTACGCATATCTCACAGTCGGAACGCTTCCTGTTCACTTATTTCGGTCTTCAAGTTATTTTCTTTTTAGTAACTCGCGATTCTTCTGTATACGTATATACATACATACATATAATCACGCCTGTATCCCTAATGGGGTAGGCAGAGCATAAACGACCTAAACAATGGTCGGTACGCCACCTCTGACAAAGTTTCGAGGGTTATTTAAGATAGATTTGTGCGTATATTGCTGTAGTGACAGATTGTCAGCCCATCGCCTAAATTGCAATATACAGAAACCCTCGGATCCCTTAACTGGTTTTTACAGCATGCCCGGGAGGAAATGCTGCTGGCACATTCTATGTTTTTCTCTTGCTCCCAGTCCAGCATGGAAGAAATACTAATATACGTATATTGTCTCTATTACTTGCCAAATACACAACGATTATCTTATATATTAATGTTTGTACTAACCCAAACATTACTAAATCACAAACATTGCATAAAATTAATTGGAATACTTTGGTGAAAAGCGATACATAAATATATACATATAATCACGCCTTTATCCCTAATGAGTTAGGCAGAGCGTAAATGACCTAAACAAAGGTCGTTCCGCCACGTCTCAAAAAGTTCTGAGGGTTAATAAAGATAGATTTGTAGGTAAATTGGTGTAGTGACAGGTTGTCAGCCTATTGCCTAAATTGCAATATACAGAAACCCTCAGATCGTTGGATTAATCAAAAACCAAATTAATCAACTGATGATTATGACCGGTATAACAAAATTTGTCAACCCTTACAACACGCAAACAAACTCATGCCAAGTTCAACATGCCGTCTGTCGATGTGTGACCAAAATGACATTGTAGTTAGGAGTTTCCGAGCTGTGGTAACAGGAAGAAAAATTTACGTTGGTGGGCGTTATTCGCAATTGTGTTTTTAGTGAGCTATAATTTTTTACTGATGGGGACGTCACTTAGCTTGCTGTTCCAGACATTTAACAATAAAACGGGTGATGGCTTTACATAGTTTGTTTTCGTAATATCCTGCCATATTATAATAATCCTGCTTGCTCCAGCGTCGACATTTTCTCTGTCAGCTGACCTAGACAAGAGGCAAGCACAAACCTATTTCTTATAATTGAAAAATAGAACTTCCAAGTATGACCAAATAATATATCTGTACTCCGTTCATTTGAATTTCGAACCAAAGAAGAAAACGCCTTAAATATTTTTCCACTGCGCTGTATAGATGCCGAATAAAAATTTTGTGTACTTTTTGCCAGGAGCTTCATGGCCCATACTTGTACGTAGTATTATAGTTACCACAGAGCATCGAACGTCAATTAAAATGACGTTCGTTGCTTTGCACGATGAAACCAAAAAAATGTTTTATATTCTAAAAGAAGAATTTCTTTGTAAAAGTTGTTCAGTTGCTTTGATTGAGCAGCCCTTCGAATCTGAAATTAGAATGAATGCCACATTGTCAAACTCATCTCAAGTTACCACAGTAATCATATTCAAACGTCTAGAGCAATATTCATGCGGGGCTTTCTCTAAAATGCAACTTCCAAACTATGCATACGCAATGAGAAACTTTTTGAATGAAAGGATAACCATGGTCCAACTTTGACGAATTTACATTGCTGTCCAAATAAAGGCAAGAAGTTTAATTCATGCAGCATGCATTTATATCAGATGATTAAAATTAAATAAAGACTCAGATTTTCAAATAGTAATTATTGATGTTAGCATGATTTATTTATGTATCTACAATTTCTAAAGACGTATAAAGAAATGGTGTTTTTAAGATGACCAGTTCTCTTCACCACTACTATTTCCAGCATAGATTAAAATTGTATATTTTACTTTATTTCTTTACCTTTTGGCGCTGAGGCGTAGAAGTTTAAAAGAACAAGTATTTTATTAGCAATAAGAACTTAAAGTGAAGCTGCTTTCTAAGTTTGTCTTTCCATTAGTGTGTAAATAGCATGGCTAAACCAATATTATGCATCGTATATATGCTTCTAATTAGGTTTGGATTAAAAATATTAAGCATAAACAAAATAAGACCGAAACACAATTTTGTTTGAAAATAGCCTAAAATTCAATTTCCTGTCTAATTTTGTAATTGTTTAATATTTTCAAACCAAACCTAATTAGAAACATTGCCAAGTTGCATTTAAATACGTGTATAGAGTGTGGTTAAGTTTGATTTTACCATTTAGGAATAAAAGCGAATCTACGTTTGTATGGGACTACGCTACCCCGATTTAAAAACATTCATATACTTTATCGAGTCTTTATATACAACCCACAACAAACATCACAGGACCAGAGACTGTAAATAAGTAATTACTTGAAGTATTTGTAAACTAGGTCTGCTATTATTTTGCTAACCTTCCTTTAAAGCGGGAAAGAGGAACATTCATTAGAAGCGTGAAGAGCTCAAACATTTTAGTTCACAATTTAAGCAAATACTTACTAAGTGTTGAAATTGTAACAGCACATTGACGCTGCGAAATCCTGTAAGACGTTTCCAAGTTTAATTCAAATAAACTAAGTTTGGATTTTGTTTGTGTAGACTATTCTGAAAGTTGCAAAAGGAATGTGAGTATTTTGGATACTCTTAGAGTTTTAATGTTTCATAAACAATAATGGTACTGATTTATACCTAAAAGCATAGTGAAATAAAGGTGACAATGTAAGGACTGCGAAATATTTTTTTAAGATATCTAGGCAAAATTCACTACCAACACCAACACCACTTTTTTGATAATTCTGTTTACTTCAATTTTTTTCTAACAAGCTTGTTTCATCCATTAATCAAATAAACGCTCCAGAATCACTACAAAACATAAAAATCAAAGTCGCTTTCTCTGTCTCTATATGTATGCATAAATCTTTAAAACTACGCAACGGATTTTGATGCGGTTTCTTTTAATGGATAAAGTGATTCAAGAGGAAGGTTTATATATATAAAACATGCATAATATAGTAGAAAAACACCGATAAATTACGTGCGAAGCCGGGGCAGGTCGCTAGTTTACATATAAAGTGTGAATTGTTGTTGTTTAGTGCAAAACAGATGTTTTTACCTTCCGGTTTGGGAGGCGCGGTGGGGCGTAGCTAGCATGCATAACAGAGATAGCGCCGGCTATACATGAAATGTAAATTTTTTAGAGTTCCGTATAAATTGTAAGTATTCAAAAAGTACTTATAGCACTATACAATAAAGTAACAGCGCTAAAGGTATTCCTTATCATTTGTTAGTTTTTTAATAAATACTTCAAACTGTATTCAGTTTAATCCCCGGTCATTCGTTTCTTTAAAAAGTAAAAAAAAAATTGTTTAAAACAAATTGAGACCCATGCGTCGTTGGAAAACCGCTTTGTAAACAAAATATATTCTAAGTTTAATAACTGTGTAACTCAGTCAATACTATGAAAGAAAACTATAATACTTGGTATGCAGAACAGGTAAGAGGTTTAATAGTCTTTATGTAATTGACACAAAATTTACTATAATCTCTATAAACGAATGTGTGTCTTTTGTGTTACCTACGTTAATTCAACTTATACTATCTATACATGCATATAATAAACCTCTAGAAGGGTCGTGTCTATACATTGAATATTTTTACAAAAAAATAATTGCAGCAGGCATTATTAACGATATAAAGACCAAAACGTTTTTTTTTCAGAATTTTTGTCTGTCTGTTACATCACGCTAAAACTACTGAACTGATTTCGATGGGACTTTTTTTATTAAACTGTGTGTTACTCGGGTTGCAACTTAGGATACCTAAAATCACGCTTCCTGACTTAGGGGGTAGGCAGGAACTGAAATTTGGCTGTTTCTTAACCGATTTTTATGGAACTTTTTGTGTTGAACATTATATAAAATCAAATTTACGATACAATCACGCCTCATGACTTAGAAGGTAGGTAGAAAATTGAATTTCGGTCGTTTTTAATCGATTTTGATGAAACTTTATTTGTTTGACTGAGCATTACTTAGGGGTAAGGCAGGAAATTGATGATTAAAGGGACTATTTATTTGCCTGAGTTTTTTTAATTACCTGGTGTCCAGCCTAGGTTAGAAATAATCACGCAAATCATTCTAATATTGAGTATGTACCTCAGTTTGTATGGTAAACACGCAGTGTGGAAAATACTGAAAACGCTTCTCCGCGCGTAAGATCGGGATCTGCTAGCCCGCGCGCGGTAGCGTGTTTTCCATACAAAAACGAAGATCAGACAATGCAAAACACGCTTCCGCGCGCGGGTTAGCAGAACCCGCTCCTACGCGTAGAAAAGCGTTTTCAGTATGTTCCACACTGCGTGTTTTCCATACAAACCGGGCGTATGAAGTTGCGGGAACAGCTAGTTACGAATATATTTGTTAACAAAGCCGTTCGTCCCCCAAAGACGCATGAATGAGACAAATTATTTTTAAACAATTATTTTTTTTACTTATTGAAGGATCGAATGTCAGGGTTTTTTTTATTTCTTACTTTTTAAACTTTCTGTAATACTTTTGAAACAGCATACTTATCTAAGTAAGTATCAGTGGCAAAGGGATTCCCGTCGGCTTCCCTTTTCAAGAATTCCATCTCCAACAAATCCGGAATTACGTCGAAACAATAAAGTACTTTATGGTTTATTTTGCTTTGACTTACCCTCGATAAAATTGCACCCCTCGCCACTGGTAGGTATATATATTTTTAAGGCAAATGACTTATGTTATTAAATGTACTTAATGAACAAAATCCTATAAATATTAGACTGGGAAGAGGAACTAACACGTAGCGCAAATGAAACGCACGCGTAACTTGAATGTAGGAGATAGTACGGTCAATTTATTTATCTGTGTATAAAATATCAACAATAAAAATTATAATAATTATACGAAAGTCTCGATGACTTGTGCCGTGATTACTTTAAAACACGTCTGAATTTTTCTTTTACTTGACCACCCCCGTCAACTCCCCAGTTTTTGTGTTTTTCATCACTTATGCACAACTCCACCAAGATGGAGAAACTTTGAGAGTTATAATGGGACAACTAACAAAGCCATTAAAACAATAATTTAAGATCTTGTATGAATTTTCATACCCGATCCATCCGGTTCCTAAATGCCTAATAGAGATAAACCAACCCGGTAAAATTACCTTTCAAATAAAAAAAAACGCACAATGCAAAACAAAAATCAGTCAACCCGTTTGGGAGCTATGCCACAGACCTACGAATAAGAATTCGTAGCCACAGACAGACAGACATACATACACACATAGGGGTGAAACTTATAACATCCCTCGTGTTTAGATGTCGGGGGTTAATAATATTATATTTTAACATAATAAAATAAAAAATCGTTTATTTCCACACCACAAAAATTTGTTCATTCATACACAGTATACTACAATTGACAATTTGATCATTTTTGTGGACGGCTGATGATTAAACTAGGACACCTGTGATATGGGTCACCTTCCCATCTTCGTTGTGATATTTATTATACAGCAAAGTAAAATTAGTAATTAAATATGCTCCAATAATAAATCTACACAAGCAAAACTAGTATAGTACCTACTTATACATAAAAAAAATATGAGGGTACATGCGCTCGTATATATGTTTATGTGTGAGCGTGTGTGTGTATGCTTGTGTGTGTGTGTAGAGAGTGTATGCGTATGTAGGTAAACGTTTGTGAATGTTTCATTACCTAACATGCCAAACTTAAACCCCTCGTATTTTACGTAGAAAATAATAAAATTTGAAATATGAGAAAACATTACTCACTTTACGTCCAATAATATACTAGATCCAATTCTAATAACTAATGTAATAAATGAAAAACCATTTCTTTGCGACTAAAGATAAAAAATCTGAACGCAATATTGTAATTTAGCTTGTCTGACATAAGTTTAGAAACTAGACATAAGGCTCGATTCTTGATTTGCCGGCTAAAACTAAAATTAAAATTTATTTGTCACTTTCAGACTTAAAACATTGCAAAAGAACAGGAGATTTATTGTCTTTTTCGGTTTTTGCTTTACAATCGGTGGTTTCATGCGTTTTCATGTTTTATCCGCCACCGATAAAATTGACAGAAATTCTGGGGAAACGTGCAAAAGCTCCTTGTTATTAAAATTTAGCGGACAAAGTATAAAACCATAGAGTATAAATCGCCTGTCCTTTTCAATTTTATTATTTTGAATTTAATTGATTTTAATTTTAGTTTTAGCCGGTAGAATCTAGAGTTGAGCCCAAATTCTGCCGTAGACTGTGTCGAAAGATCGCAGACGCCTAACGATGTTCTATGACAATTTTATTGTTGTTGTTGATAAATTGTCTGTTGATTTAGAGTCAGTGACCGATACAAAAGAGTCTATTGTATTGTATGTCGGTGACTGACACTGGATCAAAGTACCTACTATCGTAAAAGATACACGCAAATAATGCCAACGACAAATAAAAAAAAAAGTTCTCATAATGTGTGGACAACGTTAATATTTTTTACAGATAAGATAAGATAAGATAAGTCTTTATTGATAACTGTGTACATAAGATCTTATAAGTAAAAGGGGTTGAACCCAATAGTTTATCCATTTCGGATGTACAATAATGTTATTACTTTAAAATAACAATCAATTTAAACATTTACAATTAATATTAATTCTATATAAATAATATCATAAATTCATTTACATTACATTGGCAGGCCACGCAGAATTTGCAGTCGATAGACAGACTAAGGCAATAGGTTCGTATTCATAATGCGATGTCGAAATTGAGAGCAATATTTTGGATTTAACATGCCGATTTGTGCTGAAATAACATTTCTGATATGAACTCAAATTTGCAATCAGTCTCAAGTGCTGATTAAATTCAATAACGGGCCTAAAATCATAACTTCACAAAACATATTTTTTTGTACCATCGCACGGTACGGAACTTTGAAATCCCCAAATAATTTTGCACTTCCTGTGCACCAAAGTGTTTCCCTGCACCGCCTAGGGGATGCATACACCTCAACTCCACATTGTAGTGCGATAGAAAAGGAAATATTTTCACATGTGTAGCCGGCGTCCGCCATTAAATCTGCTACGTGAGCGGCGAGCTTACAGACAACTTCACAGGTCGTTAGAGTAGAGAATTATATATTGGGTCTTTATTAATGCAAAGTTATAGGTCGCTGGTGGCTAAGTTCCTTGGACGAAGTGTCGTCCAATCTAAGTTCTGGGTCGATGTGTTGTAATCACCAAAGAAGTAGAAGAAATTTGTTTAAAACATCAATTTGATAAAAGATTTGTTAATATTTCAGTGTGTTTCCTCTTTCTTTCTGTGACGTAATTTTCATACCTGTGACATATTTAATAAAACTGACAATGACAATTTGACAGTTACTATTACGTAGTTGATTGAGAGAGCCCGATGGTGTAATGGATAAGGCCGCTGCCTCTTGAGCGGAAGGTTGTGTTTCGAATCCCACCACGTACCAATGTGTTTTTCGTTTTTCGAATTTCATATGTACGTTTATTTGGCGCTATTTTCATGCTTCGGAAGGCACGTTAAGCCGTTGGTCCCTGTTAATATCGTATAATACCGTAGAAATTAGTTGTTAAGCCATGTCAGAGGGCAATGCTAAGCATTGGCGGCTTGAAAACTGTGACCTAATCTAGAATTGGGTCTGGTTTCCCTTTTGGGTTGCGGAGGTCAGATGGCAGTCGCTCTGTGTAATCCCCTAGATTAGGTAGCCGACCCTGTTAGATATGAGATAAGGCTAGGGAGACAATGAATTTGATAAAAGATTTATTTATATTTCAGTGTGTTTCCTTTTTCTTTTCGTGACGTAATTTTCATACCTGAGGCCTATTTAATAATACTGACAATGACAGTTTGACAGCTACTATTCGTAGTTTATTGCGTAGTTGATTTGCGAACACAATAGAAGAAATATTATCTGGTGCGCAATGTATTTAAAAGTGTCATTGTCAAATTGACGTTGTCAGATTTATTACACGGGCACCTGCCAGCAAGCTTTTGTGTAGCATTTCACGAAACAATGAACTGTTGTTTTGAGCCATGATAAGCGAGCCAATCTAAGAGATAAAAAATAAATAAATTGATCCCTCGGGAAAAGTCACAGAGTCGTTCGATATCAAAAATAGGCATAAGTATTATTATGTCTTGCATTTAAAAATGCATGTTCTGAAATCGTTGTCCACATTTCTAACAAAAATAAATGAGTACATTCAATTGTAAATTATTTGTATGGAGACCCTAGCACCCTTTGCGTAAGGAACCCCTTTTGACTTGATAGTCTGGACGTCCACTTTATGTTAGAAGGTCATTTTGGTCCCTTCTTTTTTATCACCCGCACATACATCACAAAAACCTCATAACCCCCAGTAGAATTTGGAGCTAAGACTAATATGCTGACACCCGTCGTGGCTAAAATAGTAATGTAATTCATCATTCACAAAACATTTAGCTATTCACAAAGCTTTTTGAGGATGAAAGTAATAAAGGACGTGGGTTCATACGGTTTGCAAAAAAGTTATCAAAGGCTGTGAATTTATGATCGACGAATATTGTTTGCCAAACTGTTTATCAAAAGCAAAACCCTTGGCTTACACATCGTTTTTTTTAAGTCGTAAGTAGGATTGAATATAGTTTTAGCTTTTTCAATGTCATCATTAATAGGTACCAATAGTATCATCTTCTTCTTAAATAGTGCTGAGCATTTGTCGGTGGAGTAATCGCCAATTTTCTCTGTCTTCTGCCCATAGTATAAGGTACAAATTTTCAAAGATAAGATTTTGTTTTACAAACAACAAGAATAGTAGATTTTACGACAAGAGCACAAAACAAGTAATTCTTTTCGCGAGATTTTACACTGATATTAAAGTCGAGGACAAAAATGGTTTTGTGCACAAGTTGTAAACTCTGCTTTTCACTTAGATTTCGAGAAACATAGAGGAAATTTTACAAAAAAAATGTAAATAAACTAAACAATTCATTACCACCATTTAACTTGTTGAAACGTTAGGCTTGGAGTGGAGACCTATACAGCCTACTATTAAAATCATTTTGTAATTATAAATTAAATGAAGAATCATACTGGAATTTTAATATCGTTTAAAGGCATAAAAAATCAAATAAAGTATTTAATATAAAAAAAACAAGTTCTATCTCCGTGCTATTATATTTGGAAGTATGTTCTAATTTTCTTTGCCTAAGAAGAGATGCATTTATGAGTATATACGTTTTTGCCCTTTTGAGCAAAATTGTATGCAGCCTACAGCCTACACAAAATATCACTTTCAGAGCATGAGAAGTGAAAAACCTATTAATCATCACAATGCTGATTGCTATGCAATTGTTGATGCTGGCTGTACCACACATAACCACAACATGTTCGCTTATTTACAAAACATTTGATTCACAGGTAATTTAATTTAATAGCATACGTGTCCCTATACAATAATGCGAGGTTGGGTTAGGTTTGCTATATATTATCAACTGTCATACGAAGGGTCAAATTTCTTTATATAAAATATCCTGTTTGTATTTATAGAAACACAACGTACTACTGGAAAATCCACTATAAATGAATTGTTTACTCTTTTTTTATTTATTTATTTCTTCACATCCACATTGAGTGGACAGAGTATTTCTAAGAAGTTGTTTTAGTAACCTTTGTGGCACCAACAACATCATTATTTTCTACTAAAATACTAACTGAAGCAATTAACCTTTGACTTAGTTGGGTAGGGAATAAAATACTTAGTTATAACCTTTAATGTTACAAGAAATAAGTCCAATAAATTTATGCCGTGTTATTTTCGATCTATTAATGCATTTTTACAGAAAGTTTAGATCAAAAGATCGAACTGTTTGGGGTCCCGAGGAAATATGTTGTAACTCAGGGCACAGCAGGCACTCCATACAAGCTGCCGATTTTTGTACTACATGTGCAAAAACGTATTCGTACAGGAGCCGTACTTTTGAACCACTCGAATCGAATTCGCATACGAAAGACTAACATTCGCATGGTAAATTGTATGGAAATTGCATGCGAAAAGTGCTCTTTCGTATGTGCATTGGAGTTCGAGTGATTCAATAATACGGCTCCTGGTCTAAAGTGGGTTTGTTGCGTGCTGCCGCCTAGTCGTACCCGTTCGCGTACCCGTTGGCGGGGAGGGGGGTTAGGCAAGGTGAGGTAACATTTCAGATCGGGGGTGGGTTGTTTTTAAGTGTAAGCTAATATTATATTTTCTTTGCTCAGGGTTCAGAATACTTCAATAGAATCCTATTTTGCTTTTTGCAAACTGTTTGCTAAAACCTAATTTGTAACTCGAACCTTAAAGACAAGAATAGTAGAAGAGGAATAATTTATTTCTTATTTAAATCCAAAGAAAAGGTCGAGGAGGTCTTAGATCAAAACACTAAGATTAGCTAGCTTTAAATACGTACCTAGTTATATATACGACATATTGGTACCAACGTGACATACTTAGATTTTAAAATATTATTGTTATTTTTATTATAAGACAAAAATGTGCAATACCCTACCAGGGTTCATATAAGAACTATCCTAGTATTTAAGATCTTGTAAACACTATATGAATGCATGAATAATTGAATTATAAATCATGATCGGTATCCATCAGTACCTACTCCCACGGCTGTATAGCTTCAATTGTACAAATTGGATCAAATAACAAATTTCAATTTAGCCTACCCAGAAGTAACTTTGATGTCTTCCGAACACCAAATTGAAGTTATTTAAAGTATTTAGGAGGGACTAGACGTGGATGAAATGTAAACATTTTTAGGGACCGGGTAGGAAACGCGTTATCTTGAGAAATAGTCGACCATTACCAAGCGCTCGATATAAAGTGATGCTCATTATCATTACTTCTACCCAAGTTACCTTTACACGAAAGAGGTGATACTTTTAACCCTTTTTTACTACATTACCTTAGAAGGTCTGATAATTTATTCTGGCTACCACCTGCTAAAGCTATAATTAGAATATACTTGTCACTTTCAGAATAATAAGTTTATATGCATAATTATAACCATATGTGCAAGTAGGTATCTCAATTCTGCATCGTGCCATACAAAACAAATTGTATTAAGTTTCCTTGATTAAACAACTCATTTCGGTAAGTAAAGGTACTTCCTCTAACTATGATTAGAATTCTATTTACGAGCTCTGAATTTATTAATTTTAACACGTGTTTGTACAAATACAGGAAATTGGAAAATCTCAATGAAATTGGTTCGGATGTGTCCTCAGTGTCCTTGAGTTAATCTTTACACGAGTCATGTCGCATTCAATCGATTTAATGCGGTCGTTTGAATATTTGATGAAAACGTATTTTCGGTCAAGATGAATCACAGCATAATCCACATCAACAGTACAGCTTAAGATAAGAACCGTAAAACGTGTCCACATAACGTAATATTTATAATTTTTATTTGTAATCGACCGTGCCAATAAACAACTTTCCCCAGGGAACATAGAACATACTTTTCTTCAAAGTCATAGTGCTATGCTGCGCAGCATTTCTTTTTGTGATTTTTGTATAAGTTACATACATACATATAGCCACGCCCCTATCCCTAATGGTGTAGGCAGAGCGTAAACGACGTAAACAAAGGTAGGTTCGCCACGTATGACAAAGCTTTGAAGGTTATTTAAGATAGATATGTAGGTAAATTGCTTAGTAACAGGTTGTCAGAACATCGCCTAAATTACAAAATACTGAAACCCTCGGATCCCTTAAGGGGATGTTGCATTAGGGTGCATATTTTTTCATATTTAGACCTAATTATATTCCAGAGGATTTAATTTTTATCATATCACCAGCTTATCGTAGCGCATACTTACCTCGTTTAAACTACCGGTCATCCTGTACGGCTTGTTGCGTTCATTATAACGTTTTACTGACCCTTTCTTCAGCTGTGGCGTGTCAACATTATAGTAAGTAAGATTGTACAACTTCATGATACAACCGGTGATTTAATGTGTTTAGTTCATAACAGTGTACCGCGCGCGACGCTCGTGTATCGTGCAACGCGCATTGCACGTCAAACAAAAACACCGCGTTATTATTTAAAAAAAAAAACAACTGCTGGTGTCAACTGGTGTCTTTGATAGTAGTCGTAACGCAAACCGTGACAGAAGCCTAGCTGTGCTATTAAGTGGTTTAAAAATTCTGACACCAGGATCCATCGGGTCGATTGACTCGAAACCCACACCACAAGAAGAAGATCTTAGCCGTGGGAGTTCTCTCGGTCGTTTCCCTAAACTGGTTAAGACTGGTGCATCCGAATTCCGGTGAATAGTGTCGTTTATCAAAGTGCAGTTAGAAGGTGGAAGAAAGCCGGTTGGTGCAAAACTAGCGTTCCAGTAACAGTACATTCAAGGTGCGTTTGGATTTTAGGATCGTATTTATAAAGCGATCTCAAGATTGAGAGCAATCTTGAGTGTAGATTTGACAGTTTGTTTTGAACTGAAATTACATTTCTAATACGAACTCAAACTTGCTGTCAGTCTGAAGAGCTGATTATAAAAACGGGCCTTAGTTATTTGTTATCGAGATACAACAACGTATCTTTATAAAGAAATTACCTATCCTTAAGGTGGTTTGAGACGATGAATTACTTACTATTACGTCCTAACTTCAAAAAGCTGATTTTATAAGAATCGACAAAAACTATATTTTTTTATAGTACAATTTAGGTACTAAATATATTTTAATGTAATTATATATATAGTAATGTCATCATCATCTCCCTAGCCTTATCCCGTATCTCACAGGGCTGGCTACCTAATCTAGGAATTGAACGAGGGTACTGGTTTTAACACAGAGCGACTGCCATCTGACCTCCACAACCCAGAAGGGAAACCAGATCCAATCCTAGATTAGGACAGAATTTTCAAGCCGCCAATGCTTAGCACTGGCCTATGATATATATATATAGTAATGTAAATGTAGGTAATTATTTTTCTAGGGTAAATAAGAATCTGAATTTAGATAGGTGTACATCAAAAAGTAAACATACATACATATAGTCCACCTTCATCCCTAATGGGGTAGGCAGACCGTAAACAACCCAAACAAAGGTCGCACCGCCACGGTTGACAAAATTTTGAGGGTTATATAAGATAGATTTGTAGGTATACTGCTGTAGTGACAGGTTGTCAGCCCATCGCCTAAATTTTAATATACTGAAACCCTATATAAATTCTTTATTGCATTAAAATACAAGAAATGAAGTTTACAGAAAGGTATGCAAGAGATCTCTTCCAGCTAATCCACTGGCAGTTGAGAGAATGAGAAACATTTTAAGGGCAAGACAAATACAATGCAATGTAAACTAAAAATTACTCTAAAATACATGAAGTAGAACTATTAAACGTAAAAATAATATTTATTAATTAAATCAAACAATGCATACATATCTAATACTTATATAATGTCGTATATATATAACCCTCGGATCCCTTAGATGGATTCAAAAAGTAAAAATGGTTTTTAAGTAAGTTAGGAGGTTATAGTACTTTATCGTCGATATATATGTTGTTCCAGAAGACTTTACAGTGGTGATGATGATAATTTATACCAATAAACTGAAAAAATTGGTACATGCCAGCATAAGAAACAACTTTGACCAAGAAACAATAGGTGGAAAAGTAATAAATATTTTAACAGTGAATTAATCGTAATGTGTGTTAACTTAATTTTTGTAGAATTGATTTTATTTTTTTTATTTTTGCTGCCATGCTGGACTGGGAGCGAGAGAAAAACGTAGAATGTGCCGGCTGCTAGCTAAGGGATACGAGGTTTTCAGTATATTGTAATTTAGGCGATGTGATGACAACCTGTCACTACAGCAATATACCTCAATGTCAGACGTGGCGGAACGACCTTAATTTAGTTTGTTTACGCTCTGTTTACCCCGTTAGGGATAAAGTCGTGACTATATGTATGTATGTTGTTGTGAATTTTTCTTAATTTTGATTAAATGGAGAGAGTGGTTTATGAAAACTTGCACAAGTACCTAGTAAATACTTTTATATACTTACTTAAGTAATACATAAATAAGTAATGATACCTTAGTATCATACTTATATGTATAGTAAGTAGTAGATAAGAATAGGTATATAAAAACCTACTTTTATAAAATATATCTTCCATGTTGGCCTGGGAGCGAGAGAAAAACATAGAATGTGCCAGCTGCATTTCCTCCCGGGCATGCTGTAAAAACCAGCTAAGGGATCCGAGGGTTTCAGTACATTGTAATTTAGGCGATGGGCTGACAACCTGTCACTACAGCAATATACTTACAAATCTATCTTAAATAACCCTCAAAACTTTGTCAGACGTGGCGGAACGACCTTTGTTTGTGTCGTTTACGCTCTGCCTACCCCATTAGGGATAAAGGCGTGATTATATGTATGTATATGTATGTTTAATAAAATTGCTTTTTGCTATTAATCAAAATCCAGCTGTTCAATGGTCTGACTTAACTAACCCCATGAGAGGTTTCGTGTCAAGCTTGGACGTACGTAGTTAAGTGAACGATCGACCCATGAACTTGAACTTTGCTGTACGTACGTAACGACCCGTTACACAGAATCATCTCACTCGTCATACAATCGGTTATTCAACCTGCATGTCCTAAAAAAAACTTAGAACGATCTTACAAAATAACAATTTCAATTTAGGAAACCGAACCTATAACCTATATTATAGAGGCGATCATTATTTTTAAGATTTAGATTTAAGATTTTACAGTGTTTTGTTTTAATTATATTTTAATTTGTGATTTTTATGTAATGAAATTGTGAATTAATTAATTTGTTTTATTGTAACTATGGAGAAATCTGGAATAAATGATTTTATTATTATTATAACTTCCAGACCGAGAGCCGGATAAATACGAGGCAGTCGGATATGAGGCTCAAGAGCTTCGCTTCTAAGCTCCAATCTATTAGAGAACTTAGTTGTGGATGTAATTAAACCTACCTTAATGTTCCCCAAGTCACCAAGTTAAACTTAATTATCGTGTTGGCTTCCTTTCTGTACGGGGTGTAAGGAACAGCGTCCCGCAAACTAACTCCGTGGTCTAGTGGCTAGTGCCATGGACTCCCGATCCGGAGGTCCTGGGTTCGATTCCCAGGGGGGAAACACAAAGTTGATATTTGAGAATTTATCACTTTGTGAATTTTTCCCCAGTTTAGTTAGGACATTGCAGGCTGAATCACGTGATTGTCCGAAAAGAAAAAGATTTCGTGCTTCGGAGGGCACGTTAAGCCGTCGGTCCCGGTCGCTGTCTTTGATAGTGGTCGTTACTTAAAAAAACCATGTCAGAGGCCTGATAGTTGTGCTATTAGGCGGTTTATAAACTCTGACACCAGGGTTTATCGGGTCGAAGGACTCGATACCCACTCGACAGAAGAAGAAGATAGGTTACTCAGTCAACGGAACTAAACAACTAACAGCAGGTTTTTTTTTTCAGGAAGTAAATAATAAAGAAATTTTATACATATTGTCTGATTGAATTGATGATTTTGTATGGGAAGTTCAGATGTTTTTTTCATCTCCTGAAAGAATTTCCTGGTGATAGTTGTCCAGTTCCGTTGACTGAGCAACCCCTATCAGTTTGCGGGACGCTGTTCCTTACACCCCGTATAGAAAGGAAGCGAGGACGCCAAGTAGAACTTATTGTGTAAAATGATCCCACCAAAAACATAAATGTAAAAGTGAAAGCCAAGTTCATGGTAGTCTTGGTATCGCACAAAAAGTTGTGAGATCATATTTTAGTACCATTCTAATTGGTGGAAATATTAGAGGTAGTAGATCAAACATCTTCCATGCTGGACTGGATCGAAAGAAAAACATAGAATGTGCCAGCCACATTTCCTCCCGGGCATGCTGTGTAAACCAGTAAAGGGATCCGAGGGTTTCAGTATATTGCAATTTAGGCAATTGGCTGACAACCTGTCACTACATCAATATACCTACAAATATATCTTAAATAACCTTCAAAACTTTCTCAGACGTGGCGGAACGACCTTTGTTTAGGTCATTTACACTCTGCCTACCCCATTAGGTATAAAGGCGTGATTATGTGTATGTGTCTGTGTGTGTGTAAATCAAACTAATAATAGTAATTAAAGAAAGTTTTACTTAAATTATACATTAGGGACTAACGCTTGGCTGTAAATAAATCTAGTTAGATTACCACGACCTATGTTGGATCATCACTTAGCTTAGCTCAAGGGATTACCATTTATGACCTTACTTGAAGACTCATTTATTTAGTCTGCTTTAAGCCAACGATCACATGTGCAAAGACTGGTAATTTTTGTGGAACATAGGTACATTTTTACTCCTTTTTTATTTTTATCCCTTACGGGATAGGCTGAGTATAAAATGCCTATTAAAAAGCGCCTTCGCCAAGTCTGACAAAATATTAATATTAGATTGTAATTTGTGTTGCTATAGTAACATGATCGCAAATTAGAATAAACTAACCCTTGAAACCCTTTATGACTTCTACAGCATGCCCGAAGATCTGTTGGAACATTCTATGTTTTTCTATAGTTCCCAGTCCAGCGTGGAAGAAAATGCAAAAATTATCTGGTATCACTTTTAGACTAATCTAGTTTTATAGGCGATGTGGGAGAAGCCGAAAATTTACAAATTTTGAAGTCTCCGCTTCAGGTAAGTTCTTGTTAGTTTGTCGAGGAAGTCAACGCTAAAGCGACTCTTGCTGCTGGCAAATTCTACAAGTTTTCTAATCAATGTGAAGTTTCCGAACTCAATACGGCGAAGGAAAATTAACTTGCAATTCGAAACTTGGCAAGGCACTTAGTTAATTCAATCCATCGTAAGTTTTTTGTTACCTATTTTCTTCAAATTACAAAAAAAAATATGCTTTGAGTTATAAAAGAATAATAAAGACATACCTCACGAAATTCATAGTTATCTTCATAAATCAGTGAACATTCTTTAAGGCGAATAAATCAAAAATTTGCAAAGTTTGAGGCCGTTATACTCCGTAAAGTATTTACATTTTACACATTTACATTTTACAAAAATATATGAAACAAGAATGTATGACCAAGGACATGATTTGCTCACTTTTTTAATAATTTCTAATTTTTTTACCAAAAATAAAATCAAACTCAAGATTTGAAAAACGTTTTGAGGCAGATGTATTCCTTAAAAATAAGTCTGATCTTCGTAATTTTTATTGAAAATATTCCTCAAAGTATATGCTAGGACAAGATTTGCTCACTATTTTGAAATTTTGTGTGCAATTTTCGCAAATTTTCGGCGTAACCGTGGACTTAATCGCTACGCTGTGGCGCACTGCTTTAAACGACATGTCAGTGCCGTGACGTCCGATATTTGAATAGCTCAAAATCGTGTTCCTTATCTGCCCCTGGTATAACTCTTAATCTCGTTAAGCTGTAGATCCCAGTCGCTCTTTGGATCCATTTCAGAGACATGTGGGTCTAACATTGGGTCGATCGTCGACTTGACACCCCACTTGATAAAGATGAGAGATTTTATTTTATATAACACTAGCAGCCCGTCCCGGCTTCGCACGGGTAAGAAAATGAAAAAAGTTGTTGTAGTGACATAACTACAATATTTGGACATATGCTACCGCGGAGTTTATTGTAGACATTATGATGTTCTTCAATATTGTTTTACATTATTTTGTTCTATCGCTAATAGTTTCGGCAGCGCATTCGACGAAAGACATTTTAAGTCTCATTTTTCTACACCTTCGGTTACATTGTTCAAATTTTACCAACGATCCCTAATTTTTTTCAAAATGAAATGTAGCCTATGTCAAATTGGAAGAATGTAGCATTCTATTGGTGAAAGAATTTTTTAAATCGGCCCAGTACTTTTTGAGCCTATTCATTACAAACATACAAACATACAAAAATAGGTACAAATCTTTCCTCTTTATAATATTAGTGTAGAAAATAAAAACTTTATATTGTAATAATGCAAGATAACCCGCAGGTAAAAAAACCCGTTTGAAAATTTAGGATACCTATTTAAACTTTGCTTGTTGGATACTTTTACATTACAGAAATTAAAAAGTACTGGTTTTCATACGCAAGTATAAATAAACTACTTATGTCAAAATGCTCTTCGGTAGATACGGTTGAAACTTCATACAGATTTGTGATTAATGAATGTCATATATTCTACTATATGGATAAGGGTTTTGACAGGTTTCATTTAATTACACGACCATTGAATAAGATATACAGTAGGTAAGTAATACTATCTAACTGTAGGGGTAGTTCATTTCTTTAAGTATTAAAAGGATCTAAAGTTTTATATTACAGTTTTAAACTACTTAAGGCTCAAACGTACTAGTTTTTTTATGTCAAAATGTTCTTCGGTGGACAAGCACCTACCTATGCAGCTACTATACAAGTACCTTGTTAATTGGTACTGTAAGTATAAAATAATAAAAAATAATATAACCGGCCGCAATTGATAAGTGTACTTTACACTTATTTGTTTCAGGTTCACAAATTGAGAAATTTTAATACGAATTCCATTTTTAAATGTTTTAGAACAAAGGCTACGTGCAGTCGAAATGAATTGTAGTACGAATGAAAATTAAACACTGAAAATATTAAAGTAAATGTTGGGTATAGTAAATGTTTATACTTCCGTCGCAAAGAGAGGAAATTACTAAATGAAACTTGGCCGAAAGAGCAATTAACGTCGTTGTTTACTTTTTAATATTGCTTGAAAATTAGGTAGCTACTATTTCTGTTATTGAGGTTTGACGTCATAAAAATATTCCTTAATTTATATTTCAGCCAGTTGGGTGGTCCATAAAAATATTCAGTAGGCGGCTCGTAAAACTAGAACTTAATGTAAAACATATTTTAGGATTACATACATATAATCACGCCTTTATCCCTAATGGGGTAGGCAGAGCGTAAACGACCTAACCAAAGGTCGTTCCGCAACGTCTGACAAAGTTTTGAGGATTATTTATAATATAATTGTTACTTACAATTTATTGCTGTAGTGACAGGTTGTCAGCCCGTCGCCTAAATTACAATAAGCTGAAACCCTTGGATCCCTTAGCTGGTTTTTACAGCAGTTTTTTTAGTATTACTCGTAACATATTGGGTCTATTTGATATTGACGCCATGATGGCCCTTTTCATCCTTGGCAATCTTTAGGATTGTCGCTGACAACCGATAATTGGAACCAGTAGGAAAGAATGCGTGGTCATATAGGTAGACTCTATTGTAAGTAGGTCGTTGGTGGAGGTATCAATACCGTACATTAACATTTCCCTAGCCATATCCCGTATCTCACGGGGTCGGCTTTCTAATCTAGGGGGTTGAACGAGGGTACTGGTTTTTACACAAAGCGACTGCCATCTGACCTTCGCAACCCAGAAGGGAAACCAGACCCAATTCTAGATTAGGTCAGAGTTTTCAAGCCGCTAATGCTTAGCACCGGCCTCTGATATGGCTTAACGATATCAGAGGCCGAACTTATATCTACGGTATTAAACGATATTAACCATGACAAACGGCTTAACGTGCCTTCCGAAGCACGGAAAACGCACCGAATAAACGCACATATGAAATTCGAAAACCGAAAAACACATTGGTACGTGGTGGGATTCGAACAACGACCTCAGGAGTCAGCGGCCCTATCTACTACACCATCGGGCTCTCTACCGTACATATAAGTAACATTATTATCCCTTCGTACACATACAAATTGATCGGTAGTTGTCATATTTCTACGGCATTCGAATTGACGGAGAGTGTTTAGATTAGGTCAAATTTACGAAAATATCAAGAAGCAAAGAGTCATATAATACATACGTGGGACACTCAGAAAGTTTTGCGACACTAAAAAAAATTGTTCTACAGGTACATTTATTTTTATTAAATCTTTTCAAAGTACTCTCCACCAGCCTCTATACAAAGATTCATGCGTCTGAACCAGTTTTCAAAACACTTTTTCCAGTCCGCCGTAGACACCTCGTTTACAGCCTGCTCGAACGCAGCCAGCGCATCTTCCGGCGACGAAAATTGTATCCCCTTGAGCTGATTTTTTATTTTTGGAAATAAAAAGAAGTCACACGGTGCTAGATCAGGCCTGTAAGGAGGGTGACCCAGGAGTTTGACTGGTGTGCTGTCCAGGAAGTCCCTCGTTTTGAGCGCGGTGTGTGCAGGCGCATTGTCGTGGTGGAGCAGTAGTCCGCGGAGCCCTGTGTTTGGTCGCTTGTTGCTCACAACGGAAAAAACTTCTGGTAAACATTTGGTAGTATACCATTCGGCGTTAATGCTTCTTTGATCTCGTAAGGGAATTGAGGCCAAGTGGCCAGTCAAATTAAAAAAGCTGGCGATCAAAATCTTCCCCCCGCTTCGAGATCGCTTCACTTTGGTAGGCGTTGGTTCATTTTGAAACACCCAAACTGTCGACTGGCGCTTGGTTTCTGGATCGTATTGATAAATCCAGGACTCATCACCTGTTACGATGTCGTAAACACGCCGAGACGAGCCTGCTTCAAATTTGTTCAGCATATCACGGCACCATTCCACCCGGGCCTGCTTCTGAGCGTCGGTGAGGTAGTGTGGCACCCAGCGCGATACTATCCTCCTCACGCGAAGATGCCCATGTAGAATCTCGTGAACGCTTCCCGATCCAATCTTTAATATGTGCTGAATCTCCTGATATGTAATTCGCCTATTATCTTGGATTAAATTTTTCACTGCTAGCACGTTTTCTTCCGTAACAGCCGTCAAAGGGCGACCGCTTCTTTCTTCATCCCCTAAGGTTGGTCGACCGCGCCTAAATTCGTTATACCAACGATACACGGTTGCCTTGGAGGGGCTTTCATACATAAATGCCATTTGAAGTCTATCGAACGATTCATCCGGTTTCAGGCGACACTTGAAATCGTAAAAAATCATAGCTCTAAAATGTTCCCGGCGCAGATCCATTTTTCAGTAAGACACGATACTTTGAATTGGCTCGCAAAAAATGTGGAGGGAAATTTTGAAAATGGAACACACATATTTTTACTTACAAGTAATCATATTTTCAAAAAAGATTCTAACCGGCCAGTCTGCCATATATAAAAACTATTTATCGCAATACTTTCTGAGTGGCCTGGTACATATAATCACGCCTTTATCCCTAATGGGGTAGGCAGAGCGTAAACGACCCAAACAAAGGTCGTTCCGCCACGTCTGACAAAGTTTTGAGGGTTATTTAAGATAGATTTGTAAGTATATTGCTGTAGTGACAGGTTTGAGCCCATCGCCTAAATTACAATATACTGAAACCCTCAGATCCCTTAGCTGGTTTTTACAGCATGCCCGGGAGGAAATGCAGCTGGCACATTCTATGTATTTCTCTCGCTCCCAGGCCAGCATGGAAGAATATAATAAACGACCGAATAAAAACAGCTAATGGTACAAAATAAACATTACAAAATGATTTAATAGTTCCAAGTTTATCGATATTTTTAAGCTTTATCAAATCGCAAAAGCGTGATGTTTTCGAATAAGGAAATAAACTAATTACCTAGCTAAATTTCAATTTCATTCATATTTCGACTTAATTACTTATTAATTGCACGCAAAATATGGAAACATATTTCTGTAGCTTCATTTATCAATCTGGTGTCACCGTGACCTTTTATATGTTAATTATATTTACTAAAATTGTGTACATATAGGTATTCGTTGAAATGATTTAACTACTTTTTAAACGGTTTGATAGTATGCCCCTTACACTTTATGATACCTGTACTGTATCAAAAAACCCTCACAATAGTACCTTCTATCAGAAACATAGACATACATATAATCACACCTTTATCCCTTATGGGGTAGGCAGAGCGTAAACGACCTAAACAAAGGTTGTTCCGCCACGTCTGACATAGTTTTGAGGGTTATTTAAGATAGATTTGTAGGTATATTGCTGTAGTGACAGGTTGTCAGCCCATCGCCTAAATTACAATATTCATATCATATATACATAATTACAATAAAAAATACATACATACATACATAAATCACGCCTTTATCCCTTACGGGGTAGGCAGAGCGTTTAACGCCTCGTAAAAAGCGCTTTCGCCACGTCTGACAAAAATTGAGGGCAATTTTAGATTGTAATATGTATTGCTATAGTGACAGGTTGTCAGCCCATCGCCTAAATTACAATACACTGTAACCCTCGAGTCCCTTTTGCTGACTTCAACAGCATGCCCGGGAGGAAGGGCAGCTGGAACATTCTATGTTTTTCTACCTCTCCCAGTCCATCAATAAAAAATAACATACTACCAGGCCACTCAGAAAGTATTGCGATAAATAGTTTTCATATATGGCAGACTGGCCGGTTAGAATCTTTTTTGAAAATATGATTACTTGTAAGTAAAAATGTGTGTGTTCCATTTTCAAAATTTCCCTTCACATTTTTTGCGAGCCAATTCAAAGTATCGTGTCTTACTGAAAAATGGATCTGCGCCGGGAACATTTTAGAGCTATGATTTTATACGATTTCAAGTGTCGCCTGAAACCGGATGAATCGTTCGATAGACTTCAAATGGCATTTATGGATGAAAGCCCCTCCAAGGCAACCGTGTATCGTTGGTATAACGAATTTAGGCGCGGTCGACCAACCTTGGGGGATGAAGAAAGAAGCGGTCGCCCTTTGACGGCTATTACGGAAGAAAACGTGCTAGCAGTGAAAAATTTAATCCAAGATAATAGGCGAATTACATATCAGGAGATTCAGCACATATTAAAGATTAGATCGGGAAGCGTTCACGAGATTCTACATGGGCATCTTCGCGTGAGGAGGATAGTATCGCGCTGGGTGCCGCACTACCTCACCGACGCTCAGAAGCAGGCCCGGGTGGAATGGTGCCATATCACGGCACCATCTTCGCATGAGGAGGATAGTATCGCGCTGGGTGCCGCACTACCTCACCGACGCTCAGAAGCAGGCCCGGGTGGAATGCTGTGCCGTGATATGCTGAACAAATTTGAAGCAGGCTCGTCTCGGCGTGTTTACGACATCGTAACAGGTGATGAGTCCTGGATTTATCAATACGATCCAGAAACCAAGCGCCAGTCGACAGTTTGGGTGTTTCAAAATGAACCAACGCCTACCAAAGTGAAGCGATCTCGAAGCGGGGGGAAGATTTTGATCGCCAGCTTTTTTAATTTGACTGGCCACTTGGCCTCAATTCCCTTACGAGATCAAAGAAGCATTAACGCCGAATGGTATACTACAAAATGTTTACCAGAAGTTTTTTCTGTTGTGAGCAACAAGCGACCAAACACAGGGCTCCGCGGACTACTGCTCCACCACGACAATGCGCCTGCACACACCGCGCTCAAAACGAGGGACTTCCTGGACAGCACACCAGTCAAACTCCTGGGTCACCCTCCTTACAGCCCTGATCTAGCACCGTGTGACTTCTTTTTATTTCCAAAAATAAAAAATCAGCTCAAGGGGATACAATTTTCGTCGCCGGAAGATGCGCTGGCTGCGTTCGAGCAGGCTGTAAACGAGGTGTCTACGGCGGACTGGAAAAAGTGTTTTGAAAACTGGTTCAGACGCATGAATCTTTGTATAGAGGCTGGTGGAGAGTACTTTGAAAAGATTTAATAAAAATATATGTACCTGTAGAACAATTTTTTTTAGGGTCGCAAATCTTTCTGAGTGTCCCACGTATATACATACATATATATATATATATATATATATAAACATAAACAACCATGATTAGAAATACCGGTTGTAAGGGACAGCGTCCCGAAAACTAATAGGTGTTGCTCATTCAATGAAACTGAACAACTATCACCAGGAATTTCTTTCAAGAGATGAAAAAAATAATTAACTTCCCATACAAAATGAACACCTCGATCAGACAATTTGTATGGAAAACCAAATATATTTATTTTCACTTCCTGAACAAAAAACCTGCTGATAGTTGTTCAGTTCCGTTGACTGAGCAATCCCTATCAGTTTGCGGGACGCTGTCCCTTACACTCCGTATACTAATATTTAATAACTGCCTCCGTGGTCTAGTGGCTAGTGGCATGGACGCCTGATCCGGAGGTCCTGGGTTCGATTCCCAGGGGGGAAACACAAAGTTGATATTTGAGAATTTATCACTTTGTGAATTTTTCCCCAGTTTGGTTAGGACATTGCAGGCTGAATCACCTGATTGTCCGAAAAAGAAAAAGATTTCGTGCTTCGGAGGGCACGTTAAGCCGTCGGTCCCGGTCGCTGTCTTTGATAGTGGTCGTTAATCAAACCATGTCAGAGGCCTGATAGTTGTGCTACTAGGCGGTTTAAAAACTCTGACACCAGGGTTTTCATCAGGTCGATAGACTCGATACCCACTCGACAGAAGAAGAAGAATATTTAATTATAATTAATTTTGAGGACGCAATTACAATCCAACGGGAAGCGGGTATTAGAGTAGGTAAGCGTGAGGTTTGGCATCTATTAGTGCAGTTACCACTGGAGGCAAACCACAATCTGATCCTGTGATTTGAATTAAATCATTAGATGTAATTGAAGTTGATTACGTTTGACACCGGATATACAATGGGCTCGATTCTAGATACCACCGGCTCAAACTAGAATTAAAATGTATCTATCACTTTCGAAATAATAAAATTGGATAATTACAGGCGATTTATACTCTATGGTTTTACCCTTTGTTAGCTAGATTTTGACGCGCATTTGTACGTTTCCCCAGTATTTCTGTATTATTTTTCCGCCATATCATATGACCGCGGATAAAAATTACAGATAACGCATAAAACCACCGACAATAAATAAAAAATCGGAGAGAATAGATCTCCTGTCCTTTTCCACTGTTTTTAGTCTGAAACTGACAGAAAGATTTTACTTTTAGGTTTAGCTGGTTGAATCTAGAATGAAGACAATTGTTCATAATATTGGAATTACCATGATCTTAAATTATCTATTTACAACAAATATTAAAGCAATGACATAGAAATGGACAGACATGAAATAAAACTAGTAGCTTCATTTGAATTAAATGGAAATTGAACTCATTCTGAGCCTCCTAGATAAGAGTGTCATTGTTTTCTACTATTTGCAATTCCGTAATAGAAGCGTAAAAAATGAGACAAATTTGTAATTTTCTGAAACATAAAACTGAAATATTAAAATATATATTACAAAGATTTGTCAAATTGTAGTTTAAGTTGTTCTGTGCTATTTATCCTCTTCTGTACACTTGACGTAGGGTGGACTTAAAAACAGCCAAGCTGTGTCTACACCTTTTTCCACTTCTGTAAAATATCTATATGCCTACCTGTCCTGTTTGTTATGTTATTCTTGATTGTGTGTTTTTATTTTTTGTAATGTGTTTTGTGGAAATAAACTGATTTGTATTTGTATTTGTAATATTAAATATCCTCTATACTTCATCTCCAAACTGACGTCATAATGATTGATGATGGCGTTATAGAAATTAACTCCTACGTTTTATGTGTTGAAGCTACAATAGATAAATGTAAATTAGGGATGAAGGCGTGATTATATGTATGTATGTATGTATGTAAATTAATACCCAAACATGAGGTAATTAACCCATCGATATCAAGTTCATTAATTTAACTTCTCGGTTTAATTTATCTTTACCTTTCTTTTAGGCTCGTATTCATAAAGCGATCTTAAGATTGAGAGCAATATTAAGTATGGATTTGACAGGCCATATTGTACTGAAATGACATATCTGATACGAACTCAAACTAGCTGTCATGCTCAAGTGATGTTTATCAATACGGGCCTTAATTTCAAGTTAAATAAATTTTGTCAGCGTATCCCTAGACTTATCCCGTATCTCACGGGGTCAGCTATCTAATCTAGGTAATTTTTAAACAGAACGACTGCCATCTGACCTGCGCAACCCAGAAGAGAAGCCAGACCCAATCCTAGATTTGGTCCGAGTTTTCAAGCCGTCAATGCTTAGATAGATAGATAGATATATTCTTTATTGCACATTAAACAAAAACAACAGGAATTCAGAACAAATTAATTAAAAATTAAAGTACAATGAAGGCGCCCTTATTGCTATGGTAGCAATTTCTACCAGGCAACCTTGGGTAGAGGAAATCAAATAAAGATAATGCGGGATAGTGCATCTTACTAGAAACTATTTATTATAGACATACATACATACATACATATATGATATACATTACGTAAATTATAATAGATAAGTTGCTTAGTTGTTTAGCACTGGCCTCTGACATGGTTTAACTACTAATATTTACGGTATTAAACTATATTAACTGGGGCCAACGAATAAACGTGCCTTCTGAAACACGGAGAAAGCGCCGAATAAACTTACATATTGTTACGTGATGGGATTCGAACCACGACCTAGCTCAGGAGGCAGCGACCCTATCCACTACACCATCATGCTCTTGATTTTAATGCTTGTTTCATTTAGCGCAATAAATTTGTTTATTTGATAAACTCTAAAAAGACTGAACATTTTTTTATATAATCCTATCACAATAAGAAATCTTCTTTCTTCATCTTCCATGCTGGCCTGGGAGCGAGAGAAAAACATAGAATGTGCCAGCTGCATTTCCTCCCGGGTATGCTGTAAAAACCAGCTAAGGGATCCGAGGGTTTCAGTATTTTGTAATTTAGGCGATGGGCTGACAACCTGTCACTACAGCAATATATACTTACAAATCTATCTTAAATAACCCTCAAAACTTTGTCAGACGTGGCGGAACGACCTTTGTTTGGGTCGTTTAAGCTCTGCCTACCCCATTAGGGATAAAGGCGTGATTATATGTATGTATGTATGTACAATAAGAAATCTGCATAATAGTTACCTATACGTTAATCTGTATTACCATTCAACCCTATACGGGGAGTAAGGGACAGCGTCCTGCAAACTGATAGGAGTTGCTCAGTCAATTAATCTGAACAACTATCATCAGGAAATTCTTCAGGAAATCTATACATATAATAAATCTCTAGAAAGTATATACATACATACATATACAATACAATACAAGATACTTTATTGCACAAAGAAACACAAATACATACAGCAGAAAAGTAAGGAACATAACAGTACAATATAGGCGGCCTTATTGCTAAAGCAGCAATTTCTACCAGGCAACCTTTGGGTAGTAGGATACTACATAGCAGATAGCGGGATAGTGCATACTAAGTTAATCTTAATACTTAAACAATATAAATACTACTAAATAAATACATAAATAAAATAAACTAATATATATATTTATAATAAACTAATACATATTATGCTAATGGGAGATAGGATAAATAACTAATTATTATTATCTAAGAAGAACTTTCTAGTTCGCTCTTTAAATGTCTCAATAGACGGTGCTCGTCGAACGTTTTCGGGAAGGGAATTCCACAATTTGACTGCTCGGACCTATAATAAGTAGGCAGAGCGTAAACGACGTAAATAAATATCGTTCCGCCACGTCTGACAAAGTTTCGAGGGTCACTTTAAGATAGATTGCATGTATATTGTTGTAGTGACAGGTAGTCAGCCAATCGCCTAAATTACAATATACTCAAACCCTCGGATCCCTTAGGTGGTTTTTACAGCATGCTCGGGAGGAAACGCAGCTGGCACAATGTATGTTTTTCTTTCGCTCCAAGAATATATATATAGGTACATTGAATATGTATCGAAAAAATAGTTGCAGCAGGCATTATTAACAATATAAAGACCAAATGGTTTTTTTTTTATTTTGTCTGTCTGTTTGTCGGTCTGTATGTTACCACATCACGCCAAAACTACTGAACCAATTTCAATGGGACTTTTTTTAACCAACTCAGTGTTACCCGGGTTGCAACTTAGGACACCTAAAATCACACTAGAAATTAAAATTTGGCTGTTTCTTAACCGATTTTTATGTACCTTTTTTAATTTAACTAAACATTATTTAAAATCAAAGTTACGATACTTGATGACTTAGGAGGAAGGTAGGAAATTGAATTTCGGTCGTTTTTAACCGACTTTGATGGAACTTTTTTGTTCGACTGAGCATTACTTAAACTTAAAGTTACGATACAAATAATCATGCCACCTGACATAGGGGGTAGGCAGGAAATTGAGCACTGATCGTTTTTAACCGATCTTAAAGGGATTTTTTATTTGACTGAGTGTTTTTAATTACCTGGTGTGCACCCTAGGTAAGAAATAATCACGCAAACCATTCTAATATTGAGTAAGTACCCCAAGTTTGTATGGAAAACACGCAGTGTCGAACATACTGAAAACATGTTTTCCATACAAACTGTCTGATCGAGGTGCGGTGGTAATTTTGTATCGGAAAGTACTTTTTTTTAAAGAATTTCCTGACGAACATTGTTCACTTTTGTTGACTGAGCAACCCCTATCAGTTTGCGGGACGCTGTCCCTTACACCCCGTTTACTAGCTTTTATTATCGGGAAAATAGCTGACCTCGTACAATCAGAGGTATTTTCTTTTGCAATTGATTCAAAATTGCCGCACGTTGAGTCGTGCGTGCGTATTTCAATTTAAATAAGAGTAGGCTACTTTCATGCTGGCCTGGGAGCGAGAGAAAAACATAGAATGTGCCAGCTGCATTTCCTCCCGGGCATGCTGTAAGATCCAGCTAAGGGATCCGAGGGTTTCAGTATATTGTAATTTAGGCGTTGGGCTGACAACCTGTCACTACAGCAATATACCTAGAATTCTATCTTAAATAACCCTCAAAACTATGTTAGACGTGGCGGAACGACCTTTGTTTAGGTCGTTTACGCTCTGCCTATCCCATTAGGGATAAAGGCGTGATTATATGTATGTATGTATGTATAAGAGTAGGAATTATTCATAGTACGCTACGCTCTTTGAGTCAGTGACTGACAGAATTGATTTTCATGACAAACAGCAACGCGCTCTTCTTACGCTAAAAATAAGAACTGAACTTCTCGAAGGTCACCATTTATGGGATCGCAGTCGGAATATCTTGTCGCTCAAATATTTCGTACCCCAATACTGCTTATAATACATATCCAGTTATAACCGAGTTTTTTTAGGTTACGTTAATCTCGCTTCTCAGAACTGTATTTTATGAGAGGCAGTTCATAAAACTTTATAGGTTCGCTTTAGTTCTTTTTCATTGTAGAGATTATCTTCGAACCACTCATTTTATTTGTTTATCGAGTCCACTCGCGATAACATTTTGGTGGTAAAAATAGGATATTTGCCGTTTTTTCGAATGTTCGAGTGGCCAGAGAGAAATCACGCGCAGGACCAACTATTTACATACCCATCCGACAGCATGGATCATGTTACTTTTCGGACATTCAAGTGATCAGCCTGCAATGCTCTAACCAAACCAAAAAACAACAATACAAAGTCTTTGTCCCCCGCCGGGAATCGAACCCGGGGTCCCCGGGTGGAGAGCCCACGGCTCAGACCGCTACACCACGGAGTCAGTAGTCAATATATTAGTTTATGAATAGTTGCCCTGCAGTGGGACACCTCAGGCTGTTAATAATAATAATATAATAATACTTATAACAACTCTATTTTCATTGAGTTTTCCCGCAAATAGTAATTATATTTGAGAGAACATACATACATACATACAATCACGCCTTTATCCCTAATGTGGTAGGCAGAGCATAAACGACCTAAACAATGGTCGTTTCGCCACATCTGACAAAGTTTTGAGGGTTATTAAAGATAGATTTGTAGGTATATTGCTGTAGTGACAGGTTGTCAGCCCATCGCTTTAATTACAATATACTGAAACCCTCGGATCCCTTAGCTGGTTTTTACAGCATGCTAGGGAGGAAAAGCAGCTGGCACATTCTATGTTTTTCTCTAGCTCCCAGACCAGCATGGAAGTAGGGAAATACATATAAACTCGTTTACGCCGTATTTAGGTACAAAGTTTTATACAAAAATCACGGAAAGCGATCCTGAATATTTCGAAACATCACTTGTTAAATTTGTTTTTACATCTTCCTTTACAAGTTTGAAATTTAGCTATACCGTTTCTCTGACGGGCATGCATGAACGATCTCCGTGGGATTTGCCTTCCCTGACACATATTAATGGGAAGGCAGTCAACCGTGAATTTTATTTGACAAAAGCACACAGACTTGTCACTCGACGACGCCTCATTCTGTAACAGGTAAACGATTGAGAGACAGGTGACCTCTTCACTATTCTTTATGTCCTTTTACACGTTTCAGAAAAAATCAACATTTTCATAATATTATCTACATAATAGTTATAAAATTTTTACCCTTCTAACCTTTCTTTGTAAAGGACAAGTTAATGCCATTAACTTAATGGTCTCTATTTTGGCTTACTCCTGTCGCTTCCTAAAAATTTAACAGCCATTTTTATAACCATCAAAGAACTTTGACAGCAGCCTATGACTTATAATAAAGCAATATGGAATCCAAGAATTCGTAGTAAATTTTACTGCCGCAAAACCAACTGTTGGTTTCTTGTTATTCGCAATTTCTATAAAGAGAAATCATTAGAAATGTTTCTTCCGTGATGGACTGGGAGCGATAGAAAAACATAGAATGTGCCAGCTGCATTTCCTCTCCGGCATGCTGTAAAAACCAGATAAGGGATCCGAGGGTTTTTGTTTTTTGTTTTTTGTTTAGGTCGTTTATTATACCATTAGTCATAAAGGCGTTACTATATATATATGTATTAGAAATGTCAAAATTATCACCACTTTCACTTATCTGCCCGTACGCGTATTATTACACCATGGGTGTTACGCTGGGTCCTCGAGGGTCGTGTGAGCTCATTTGTTCGGTTGGTATTCTCAACACGTAGCGGCCAGGTGGGTCGCAGGTTCAGTGCATTTAAATAAACATAAACATGGCGCGCATAACCGTATGAGAATGTTGAGTCTCCTGGTTATAATTTTATGTGCATTGTAGACATTTCCTTAATGTGATTCCTAACGACAAATGGTTGTTTTAAGAGCTTATTTCTCCTAAACGAATTATTGGAAAATTCTAAAAACAATTTACATCAAAGAAATTAGTTCATGACAACAATTTTTGAAGCGGCCACGGACGTATCCGCCACGCTGTAGCGCGCGCTGATTTGAACGACATTCTAAGGCATTATGGGCCATTATTGCATATCTTGAAATTTACCTGCTCATCTGCCGTTGGGATACGCTTTTAAGTAATATTTAGAAAAACGTACCCAAATAAGTATCTATATTTACGTTTTAAGTTTCTGCAGATAAATAATTATTGTAACAAGGTTGCATGATAAGAGCAATTTTTTTTTCAGTTAATAAAATATCATTCAAGTTCATGTTTTATCAGAAGTTTGAATCACAGTTCGTTATTGAATATTGTATGTATAAACCCTTTATTATTTCTATCAAATCATTAACTATTGAATTATTGTGAAGCATTAAGGCTCGTATTTATAAAGCGGTCTTAAGATTGAGAGCGATATTAAGTATGGTTTTGACAGTTCATTTTGTACTAAAATGACATTTCTGATACGAACTAAAACTCGCAAGCACTCAGTCTCAAGTGCTGATTATTATTACAGGCCTATAACACACTGTGTATACTTTCTGTTATTTACGTGGCGTGATTTATAGGCAAATTGGATGGTATTAAATACTTTAATAAACATTTATGCTTTTATCGTTCACTTTGCATAATAAAACGGTATGTACATAGATACAAACATTTATTAGCTGGGACTATAGAATAAGACCTTTAATAAATATAATAAGCACTTAAAACAAACAAATAATATTGAGTGTAAGTTTAAAAGTAAATTCCCTCCACAATTTTCCATTTATGAAGTTTATAGTTAAACGGAGCCTATTTACTTAGTTGCATAAATAATAAAATGAGTTTAGGGCCAGCTCACTAAAAGCTTAACTTATTTATGTTAAATAAACATTTTGTTACGCTTAAGTAATTAGGTAATTCTCTAGTGACAAATAAGGTCTTAAATTTTAAATAGTGCTTAGTCAAAAACCTTCAACTGTAAGAAAATTTTAAATTATTAAGTGTCATTTTATTAGAAGGTTTACTTACCTTAATTGCAAATTAACATATGCCATAAATTATTTTACCCTCATAATTAATCTTTGTAAAATATTTACTTTATACTTAATATAAATATTATTTATATTATCTACCCCCGTACCTACCTACATGATAAGCTAAGATAACTAACAAAACATAAACTAGGTTTACTTATAATCCCACGGCATAGAAAACTTTAATAAAGACTCCTTCGGAATGATTTATTTGAATAAAATATTCTTTTGTAGAAACGCAAAATCAATAAACTTTTCAATTCTTCTAAATATGAGAAGATAATGACACTGGGATTGCAAATAATGAATAGACTGCTCTAAACTAATCTAAAGACTAATCTAAAAGTCAATTCAATTGGTTGAGTGAGATGGGGTCTACCTCCTATTGGTCCACCCCGGGCATATGCAACACAGGCTTCTGTGAATAAGTCCAGCAGAACGACCCCAAAAAAGTGGTGGTAGTCCCCGCAAGGGGCTGCCTGGATCGCGACCACCCTCTCAGCGGAGTCCGGCGCCAAATAGCTTGCTGTGTACCGTCGGTGCGTGAGAGTGCCAGTGCCATAACAGGCATCTTCTGGTTGAGCTCCTTCCATCGTCGACTCTGGCACGGTCATCCCTGACCTTTTGTTTAGAGTCAAGGAATAACCCATTATTAAAATTCAAAATTTAAAAAAATGCGAGATGTTAAATTAAATAAATATTTATTATAAACTTGCTCTCCGCCCGCGGTGTCACTCCCGTTAAATAAGTTTTCCCGCGGAAAAGTAGTCTATCCTATTCCATTAACTAACCTAATATGTGCCAGTTTCATCCCAATCCGTCCAGGACCCATATATTTCAATCACTTGAACTCCAACGCGCTTACGAAAGGGTTACTTTTGCATGCGATTTTCATACAATTTACCATGCGAATGTTAATCTTTTGTATGCGAATTAAAAAAAACGGCTTCCTTTGTTGAAACGTGATTGGTAACAATGATCCATAAATTAACATGTTGCTATCTTAAAAGTAGTAGGACTAATTTTATGGCCTAGAAATTGGAAATATTGCGCAAATTGTAAGCATGTCATCGTTGAAGAATCAATCTTATTTACTCGAGGACTGATACCTGCTAACGACATCTAGTCTAGAAAACTTCTAAACAACATTGAGAAAAGCCTTCAGTGTCGAACGAAGTTCGTGCTACAAAAGGATCTTGAAAACCGAAGGAAATCCCGCTTCTAGAGATTTGATTTACATTGCGTAGAGTTGGCACATAGCTTCTACTGTCGAGTATCATAATATAAGCTTTTACACGCATTGTAACGTGAAAAGTTAAACTTATGACTGGCATTTACGTGCTGATACTTTGAGGTTGTTTGTAACATTTACTTCTATTACTTTTATGTAAAGGGATTGATGACGGACGTCGTGGTTCGAATCCCACCACGTACCAATGTGTTTTTCGGTTTTCGAATTTCATATGTACGTTTATTCAGAGTTTTTACGGTAAAGAAAAACACTGTGAGGAAACCTGCATACACCTAACACGAAATTTAAAAGTTGTATGTGAAGTCAAGCAATCCGTACTGGGCGCAAGTGGTTGACTAAGGTCCGATCGTTCTGTTCCAGGGTAGGGGGGACGTAAGTGTATTAGCTGATGATGACGATTAGATACATATTACTGAAAAATACTATTATTTTGTAATACTTGCTCTGCATAGGTAGCTACCAAATTCTTTTTTACTACAAAGCTGTAAAACGGAATTCTAATACGCTATAACAAGTATTTTTCGCCTTTTCAAATCCGATTACCTAATCTGAACTAACTTTTCTTCCGCGAATTTCCTACTCCCTGATAATTTCAGGAAGTTGAGAGATAATAGATTAAAAGTTTAACTGAAACGCCTACCAATCTGATTCAATTTCTAAAATTGGTCTTCTCGTCGGTGAAAATTAAAAGACACTTCGTACTAACTTTTATCTACTTGCCACTGTTAAATTTTAAAATGTTAAGCTGTAATTATTAACTAGGAGTTATATTTTATCACCAATTACGACTTCGTGGATGAAACCTAAATAAATCTATCAACATAATTTAGAACTCTTCTTTTAGTATCAGTTATCTGGTATTTGAAATTAATTGGTTTGGTATACTTAATTTTAGTTTCAATTTAACGTTTAGCATTAAAACTAATTAGTTTTAATTTTCGTTTTCTATGAAATTCCATTTAAGTTATGTCTCCTCCATAATAAATTCAGGTAATAAAATAATTGCCTGATATGGTTTAACCTAATTCCAGGTCATAGATAATTAAAGAACTAGTGACGGCGCTGAGTCCTGCCGTTATATATACCCGAATTTTCTTTACAGGGCTTTGGCAAACACCTATAGGAGTATTTAAAAAAGTTGGCAGATGGTCCAGATCATAGTAGTTTGATCACCATGACGTCATTGTTTTTTTTTTAAATAACACGTTTCTTCAGAAACAGGGTTAAAATTATGAAAGGGCTTAATGAGCTAATTTCAATAATATATCACATTATTAAATAATAGTTAGCTGTTTCTTATAAAATAAAAAAGTCGCTTTTGAACAGTCAAGTTTGGAATCTCCTTGACAAAAAACGACCGAATATTTTTATATTAATTTAACGCCGAATGATTTCTTGTAATATTTTTATTTAACCTGTCAGAAGGAATCCAAATTTGGAAGACCATCAAAAGAATATGTTTTATATAATACAAAACAACTAACTGTAATGAAATGGTTTGGTATATTTATTTGTGGTAGGTACCAGAACAAAAAAAAATTTAATATAGACCAAACGACCAAGATCCGGACCATTTATAGGTGTTTAACAAAATCCCGCAATGAAACTACGGGTACATGTAACAGATCGTGAGACGGGAGCCTTTCAAAGTCGTTTCTTTGAAAAAAAAATATTATAATGATTTACGAAACCAATGACTGAAATGTATTGTGTTATATTTTTTTGGATCGAGCTCACTGAGCCCTTTTGTTTGATATCCCACTCAGAGGGTTTCTAAGAAAAAAAAATATCTTTTTTCGTTTAAGAAATCTATGAAGTCATGGTGATTAACCGACCATGATCTGGACCACGTGACCATTTTTTTTTAATACTCCTATATGTGTGTCACAAAGCCCCGCAAAGAAAATTCGAGTACGTACGGGGTGTAAAGGACAGCGTACCATAAGATGATAGGGGTGCTCGCAGTCAACGATACTACGAATACTACGAATAGCTTTGTGAACTGGGCTATGTTATGATGCTTTATTGGACTCTTACATGTTTAATCGTCATCTCAGCTGTACTGAGCAACACATCCTATCCTGAATTAGGATTCAGGCGGCAACCCAAAAAACCCGAGATATGCGTTAGGGCGTTAGCCTTTAGGGCGCTTTTGCACCGGCCCGAATCCGTATTCACATATTTTATTATCCGAGTTGACCTTTCTAGTAAATATATGACAGCTTGCGCTTGCGCATCCATCAATATCCGTTTATATGAAAACTAGTTCCTCTAAATGAGTTTTTTGTGGCAACAAAGTATTTTCCCGTGTAAATTGTTTTAATTCCAGGCTCCAACGTAAGTATAATAATTAGAATATAAGTGTGCTAAGTTTTGTTCAAGTTGGTCAAGTAGTGACGTAAAAAAAACAAACTTATTCAAGGAACACTGGTTATTGCTAAGTTACCAATAGACGACGTTAGTGATACCTGAGGCGCATTCAAAAATCAATAACTATTTTTCAGATTGTTGTTCAGTTTCATTAACTGAGTAACCCCCCTATCAGTTTACGGGACGCTGCTTACACCCCGTATGTATAGATTTCACGGACACCATTCGGATACCAACCGAACACAGAGCAGTGCAAAACAGCCCTTAGAATAAGCTACTTTGTATTTAAATTAAAATTACTGTTGGAGCTTGGATGTGTAAGCAGAATGATCATGTAAATGGTTAAGTAAGATAACAATGAATATTTTTGTAGTATTTACATTATAAACATATACATTCATACATATAGTCACCCCTTTATCCCTAATGGGGTAGGCAGACCCCTAAACAAAGGTCGTTCCGCCACGTCTGACTAGGCTTTGAGGATTATTTAAGATAGATTTGTAGGTATATTGCTTAGTGACAGGTTGTTAGCCCATCGCCTAAATTAAAATACTGAAACCCTCGGATCCCTTAGCTGGTTTACATATACCTACCTAAATATCTACGTTTGCCAGTAGACTCCCCTTTAAACGTACCACTTATGCAACCCAAATACCGGGCGTAAGGGACATCGTCCCTTAAAGTGATAGCGGTTGCTCAGTCAACGACAGTGAATAACTTCCACCGAGTAATTCTTTCAGGAAGTGAAATTATAAATTGGCTTTTCCATACAAAATGTCCACCTCAATCAGACAAATTGTATACAAAAATATATTTTTTTCACTTCCTAAATGAATTTCCTGGTGGAAGTTGTTCAGTGTCGTTTTATGAGCAACCCCTATCAGTTTGCGGGACACTGTCCCTTACACCCCATATATTTGGGTATTCATAGTATACCGGGGTTACCGGGTGTAAGGGACAGCGTACCGAAAACTGAAAGGGGTTGCTTAGTCAATGAAACTGAAACTATCAGCATAAAAATATTTCAGGAAATGAAAATAAAATGGGTTCCATACAAATTATCTGATCTAGATGGTAATTATGTATGGGAAAGTAAAAAATCATAATTCCGGAAACAATTGTTTATGACTGTTGTACAGTTTCGTTGACTGACTTGCAACTCCTTTCCCTTACTCAATCACTATTTAATTTTTTTTTTTTATTGTGAACCCAATAGCAATTATTTCACTATGACAAACAGTAATCTTAAAAACTTATATAGCCAATAACAGAGTTCATCATTTTATATTTACATAATAGGGTAGTAAACAAACAAACAATAAACATAAGGTAGGCTAAGTGTGCGTGTAAGTGGGACTATTCAAATAATAATGTCATTAGTTCATCTCCCTAGCCTTATCCCGTATGTCACGGGGTCGGCTACCTAATCTAGGGGATTGAACGAGGGTACTGGTTTTTACACAGAGCGACTGCCATTTGACCTCCGCAACCCAGAAGGGAAACCAGACCCAATCCTAGATTAGGTCAGAGTTTTCAAGCCGCCAATGCTTAGCACTGGCCTCTGAAATGGCTTAACGACTAATATCTACGGTATTAAACGATATTAACCGGGACCAACGGCTTAACGTGCCTTCCGAAGCACGGAAAAAGCGCCAAATAAACGTACATATGAAATTCGAAAAACACATTGGTACGTGGTGGGATTCGAACCACGACCTCCCGCTCAGGAGGCAGCGGCCCTATCCACTACACCATCGGGCTTTCTCAATCAACTACGTAATAAACTACGAATAGTAACTGTCAAATTGTCATTGTCAGTTTTATTAAATAGGTCACAGGTATGAAAATTACGTCATAGAAAGAAAGAGGAAACACACTGAAATATAAACAAATCTTTTATCAAATTGATGTTTTAAACAAATTTCTTCTACTTCTTTGGTGATTACAACACATCGAACCAGAACTTAGCTTGGACGACACTTCGTCCAAGGAACTTAGCCACCAGCGACCCATAACTTTGCATTAATAAAGACCTAATATATAATTCTCTACTCTAACGACCTGTGAAGTTGTCTGTAAGCTCGCCGCTCATGTAGCAGATTTAATGGCGGACGCCGGCTACACATGTGAAAATATTTCCTTTGCTATCGCACTACAATGTGGAGTTGAGGTGTATGCATCCCCTAGGCGGTGCAGGGAAACACTTTGGTGCACAGGAAGTGCAAAATTATTTGGGGAATAATGTCATTAGTTATTATCACCTTATTCATACATTTTTCATAACGAGTGGATTTTCGAGTCGTAAAACGACGCGATGGACCTAAGTGTCAGAGTTTTCAAATCGCCTAAGACAGCATTAGGCTTCTAACATGGTTTTGAGTAACGACCACTATCACAGACTGCGACCGGGACCGACGGCTTAACTTGCCCTCAGAAGCACGAAATCCTTTTTCTTTTCCGACAATCAGGTGACCAAACTGAGGAATACCTCTTAAAGTGACAAATTAACAAATATCAACTTTCTGATTCTCTGGGAATTGAACCAAGGACCTCTGGGTCGTAAGCTCGTGGCACTGACCACTAGACCATGGAGGCAGTTATTATTTTCAAATATAATCTGTAGTTACACAGGAGAGGCCCTTACCTAAAACTTTGTTATTTTGGTCTAAGCCGCAATCTATGCCCACAGGAAATCAAATACTTAGTTGTAATTGAAACATTGGAACACAGATTTATAATAAACACAGTTTACGCGCAAATTTTTTTTCATACAGGTCTGGAAGCGAGAGAAAAACATAGAATGTTCCTGCTGTATTTCCTCTCGGGCATGCTGTAAAAACCAGCTAAGGGATCCAAAGGTTTCAGTATATTGTAATTTAGGCGATGCGCTGACAACCTGTCACTACAGCAATGTACCTACAAATCTATCTTAAATAATCCTCAAAACTTTGTCAGACGTAGCGGATCGACCTTTGTTTAGGTCGTTTACGCTCTGCCTACCCCATCAGGGATAAAGGCGTGATTGTATGTATGGATGTAATATCCCCTTAACGATATCGACACTGGCGACTCTAACATTAATTTTAGACATTACCCAGAACTTTATTATGGGCTCTTATACGTATATACATACATATAGTCACGCCTTTATCCCTATTGGGGTAGGCAGAGCGTAAATCACCTAAACAAAGGACGTTCCGCCATGTCTGACGAAGTTTTAAGGGTTATTTAAAATAGATTTGTATGACTGTATTGTATTTCTGTAGTGACTGGATGTCAGCCCATCGCCTAAATTGCAATATACTGAAACCCTCGGATCCCTTAGCTTATTTTTACTGCATGCTCGCGAGGAAATGCAGCTGGCTCATTTTAAGTTTTTCTCTCACTCCCAGTCCAGTATTGATGTATACGGATATATATACCATCGAAATAGAGCTCCCAAGATACTTTTATTTTTTGTAAGCGAAGAAAAAAGCTTATTTAGTAAGTAGTTACCTATATCAAAGAGTGTAAACTAATATCCAACACCAAAATACTAGCAAAGCTACTTATAAATGAAATGCCTCTGCATTTGCTTCGCAGTGCATTTAATTTTAGTAAGTGAAACCAGAGTAAATTAAATGAAAATATTTGCATACGACGGAAATACAGCATGTCACCGTAGGTACAGTGGTTTTGAGTAGGTTAATTAAAAAGCAATAAATTATTGTTACAAACTGAAAGTTCCCATTTGAAATGAAAATTCAATTCTAGTATATGATTAAATTTAATTTTCTTTTGCTCTAAACATTTTTTTAAGAATGAGGAGGCACAGTACTCACTAAGAGAGATAAAGAGTTATATCATAATTCATACTATACAAAAAAAAAATAACTAACTACCTGTCTCCGTGATCTAGTAGTTAAAGCCTTACGAGACCCTTAAAGGACTTACAATCCAAAGGTCCTGGGTTCGATTCCCAGGGACGTAGTTGATATTTGACATGACATGACTAATTCTAAAACAAATTTTATAATTGAGTTATAAGTATAATACATTATGTGATGTGTAAAATTATTATTTTATAAATAAAGTATTGAATTGAATTGTCAATTTTTCACTTTCTGTGGTTTTCGCCAGTTTGGTAAGGACATCGCGGGCTGAATCACCTGATTGTCGGAAAAGAAAAAGGATTCCGTGCTTCGGAGGGCACGTTAAGCCGTCGGTCCCGGTCGCTCTCTTTGATAGTGGTCATTACTTAAACCATGTCAGAGGCCTAATAGTTGTGCTACTAGGCGGTTTGAAAACTCTGTCACCAGCGTTCTTCGATTCGTTGATTAACTCGAGAATCCACTCACTAAGAAGAAGAAGAAGATAATAACTTCTTGAAGATAGCTACTACTATACTTAGAAATAAAAAAGCCTTATGAACTTGTATTGAGTTTCCCAGTGGAAGGACAAAGGCCTATATTCCTTCCCCCTATTTCTCTCGATCTAGTGCCTGTTTTACCATAAAGAAATAATAAATCACACTAAATTGGTCCTGTTATTTCCTATAGATAGGAAAGAAAGGGATGGCAATAATTTTAGTTAAGTTGTTCTTTCTACGAATTTATAGCATATATACATACATGTAGTCACGCCTTAATGGGGTACGCAGAGCGTAAACGACCTAAACTAAGGTCATTCCGCCATGTCTGACAAAGTTTTGAGGGTTATTTAAAATAGATGTGTATGTTTATTGCTGTAATGACAGGTTTTCAGCCCATCGCCTAAACCACAATATACTGAAACCCTCGGATTCCTAAGCTGGTTTTTACAGCATGCCCTCGAGGAAAAGCAGCTAGCACATTCTATGTTTTTCTCTCGCTCCCAGGCCAGCATGGAAGTACTGAATTGATAGAAATGACTAATATTACAATATTGTACGAAAGAAAAAATCCATGCGTATGAGCCGTAGGTGTAAGAAAACTTTAGTTTGGGACTTTAAAACTTTAGTTTGAGACTTTAAAATTACATGTGAAGAACAAAACCCTTATCATAGTAAAGGGCTTCTCCGTCAAAAGGCGCCAAAAGGGGCCAAGCATTAAACAAACTTACAACAACTCTATTTGAAATTAGTGTAGTCGGGTCAAATGGCGTATATGCAAAGCTCCCTTGAGATAGTGCCACCCCCTCCCCTCCCTGCGTCTATTTCAGCCACAAAGCAGAAGTGTTTTCACATCTGTTTTGGAGGTCGACTGCACTCTAGCTATACTTTAAGTACAGCTCGGACCCTCCTAACTATCATGTAATTTTGGTCACACATCGACAGACGGCATGTTGCACTTGGCATGAGTTTGTGTGCGTGTTATAAGGGTTGACATATTTTGTTATACCGGTCATAAACATCACTTGATTAATCTGGTTCTTGATTAAACCAACGTTTTAAAGTAGTTCACTGTATCTGAATAGGTAAAAAAGGTTAGGTTGCATATTTTGTATGAATTTACTTACCGTCTCTCATCACTGTGGAATCTAAAAAAGTTCCTACTGGAGTCATATCTTGTGGTAGAAAGACATCCGTACACGGAACAGTACCTAACCATCTTTGGAACACAAAACTTTATTATTTCCGTTGCACTGGGAAACATGCACGCGCCATACCCGCTAAGCGTACGCTCAATGTGGCCTACAATCCGGCGCAGAGTGTGACGTATATCGGACTGGGGAGGTGAATGTCCATTCTGTATGTAGTACTATTATATATTCTGTGGTTCAGCGTAGCGGTCTCACGGTAAAGATTGCTTTGATGTATCTTCTTTATATCGAGAACTGTCCAGTACTGCAGTAGTCTAGTGGCCTGAGCCATAGGCCGCCAATCCGGAGGTCTGAGGTTCGGTTTTGATAATTTATCACTTTGTGAGGTTTTCCCCTTTTGGTTAAGACAATGTAGGCTAAATCACCTGACTATCTCTATCTTTGAAAAAGATTCCATACTTCGGAGGGCACGTTTAGCCCTCTATGGTCGTTACAGTTTAAAAATTGTGACACCAGGGTTAATCGGGTTTATAAACTCGAAAGAGTAAAAAACAATTTAGACAGTAAAACCTTTTTATCTTATTGAGTGGATTTTCGAGTCAGCGTACGACAACCTATTAATCTGGATGCTCGCTTACCATCAAGCAGACCATTATACTTGGCTATTTGGTAAAAAAACATACGTATAAATTCGGTTACACAATAGACTGTGATTCATATAAAGATCATTGACTTCTAACTAAAGGACGGAAATGTGCTCTATTCGTTTCGTACAAAAGGGAAAATATCCCATAATAGTAAAGGGAATTGAACAGTCCGAGCAGAAAATTGATACTAAATCGATATCGTGATCTATTCTACATTATTTCCTTTGCATGAAGCAGTTTCTTCAATGTTGACATTAATTCTGATACCTCAGACATTATATTGATAATGATACATAATCACGCCTTTATCCCTAATGGGGTAGGCAGAGAGTAAACGACCTAAACAAAGGTCATTCCACAACGACTGACAAAGTTTTGAGGGCTATTTAAGATATATTAGTAGGTATATTGTTGTAGTGACAGGTTGTCAGCCCATCGCCTAAATTGCAATATACTGAAACCCTCGGACCCCTAACTGGTTTTTACAGCATGCCTTGGAGGAAATGCAGCTGGTACATTCTATATTTTTCTCTCGCTTCCAGACCAGCATTCATTCATCATTATCAATATATATATATATATATTTTGCTGACTTTTATCCCGGGCATCAACGAGGTAGTGCTTGCAGAATACATCTTCATTTCGCGATCTTGTGCGACATTCTTCAGATTAGAGAATTGAGATTCCTTATTACCCCACTGCGCAACGCAAAAGGAGGGTAATGTATTTAAATGCCTATCTATGAATGTGTGTTCTCTGTGGCACTCTAGAGACCAAACGCGTGGGCCGTTTTTAATGATTCATTTCTATGATTTAATCTGTGGATACCGACTTCATAAGACATACTTATTGCCTCCGACTAAGTGAGATTTTGCAATGATGGACTTGTTTGATGGATTCAATTAACAAGACGGCTTTAATACTAGTCAATGGAC
This sequence comes from Scrobipalpa costella, assembly GCA_949820665.1. NCBI lineage: Eukaryota > Metazoa > Arthropoda > Insecta > Lepidoptera > Gelechiidae > Scrobipalpa > Scrobipalpa costella. Next base: position 11,540,661 of record OX463303.1, read on the forward strand.
ATAGAACTTGGCTTAGGGTGTACAAATTAAGTGTTGGTTTGGTTGTAGGCAGAAATAGATGTCCTTGTTTCTATCTTTCAAAGGTAATTCAGTAAGTAATAATATAAGTAGTAGTTAGTTTTTTTTTCTATTTCTCCTTATCCTTATTACGAAGAGAGCCAGGCCTTCTCTTGTTTGGAGAATGTCATTTCATTTATTTACAGAACCTTATTGCAGAACTTACAAGATGCCAAGCACCATTTATTTGTAAATAAATTATCAAGTAAACACACACTAGCTTTGTCTTCGGCAAAACGGTACTATGGTATAGTTCTCGACCAACTTCTTAGGGTAGTGAAGGAAGGTAGGCTCTTTAAAATTCACACTTAAACGCTTGATTTTAAGATTTAATTTTTGATGCGAAATTGCAATTCTATCTCAAGTTAATTGCCAGGAACATACCTAGCTACTGGAGTGGAAAAGTAAATAGTTGTCGTAAATCGGACCGCAGCGCCCCCTCAGCGGCACAAATGTGTTTGCGGTTCGAGTCTTTGTGAGCTCGATTACTGGTTTATTCTCTTAGAAATAGTATTTTACTAAGCGCACTTAGGCCTGTATCGATAAACAGCACTTGAGAGGGACAGCGAGTTTAAGGTCGTATCAGTAATGTAATTTTAGTACAAAATGGCCCGTCAAATTCATTCTTAAAATTGCTCTCAATTACTTTATAAAATATACGAGGCTAACAAGAGCATTATCTTTAGGGATATTCGATGTTAAATGCGATTTTGGCATGCCTGTAAATAAAACTACCTACAACGGAACGTACACACTTGGGTTACGAACTAATGATACTCACTAACACATATCCTATGCAAAAATCACGACAAGTAATTGTATTTTTTTACAAATTCTATGCTATCGAGCTTGCCAAGAAAACTCTTGTTTTGAAACTTTAATTACAAAAAATATTTAAGTCAACTTGCTTAATACGTTTTGAAAATTTAACGCAAGTAAATTCTTAGTACTAAACCTGAAAACGTAAATATAACGTTTATAAATTGTAATTGGAAAATCTTAAAACATAGGTATTTAGCAAATTGATCAAAGGGCCCGATAGTATAGTGGATTGGGCTGCAGCCTCCTGAGCGGGAGGTCGTGGTTCGAATCCGACCACGTACCAATGTGTTTTTCAGATGGCAGTTGCTCTGTGTATAAACCTCGATTAGGTAGCCGACCCCGAAAAATACGGAATAAGGGTAGGAAGATGATGATTTAGCAAATTGAGCGTCGTTGAAATGAGTTGCTCAATATTGGTTTACCTACGTATCTACGTATTCCAGTTTATACAATGACGCCACAACAATGATGACGTTTCCTGTGTAGATCACACTTAATTTTACAACAACTTAATTTTGCAACTGAATCTAAAGAAAAAAGTTTCTTCACTGGACCAACATTTTCACGAATTCCAAGCAAGAAAGGGCTTCCAAGTAAATAAGGAAGGGCTTCAAATAACAGCCTGAAATAATTACGTAACCAGAAACGTTGACACACACACCGAACTACTTAATTGCTACTTACTTAGAGTACAGTTACAAATTAGTATACCGTGAAGGAAACCAAATTACTGGCCCTAGCCTTTTGAGGCACTGTTTTATCACAAGTACCTATACCTATAGAAATGTTATTTACTACATCAATTAGCATATTGATTTCCTTTAGGATAGGCAATACCTATAATTTGTATTGCTTCCTGTATCATATAATGAATTTAACTTCTATCTTTTATACGGAACGCTAAATAGCTTTCCTATGTTACCGTCGGTAAGGTGTTTTCCAGGACTAACCTGCCGAGTTTTATCCGTCCAAGGGTTTTGTAAAACGTATAAGCACTGTCGAAGTCTGTTTATCTTATTGTTGGGCAGTAAAAGTTTATATAATTTCGTTTTTTTATTCAGTCATTAAAAAGTCTCTAACTTTTCTAAAAGTTCAGACCAGATAATAGGTCCTACCAACATTGTATTTTTTTGAAATACTAAAGTAACAAACTTGATATCACGAATTTGTTACAAAGTTGCACGTTTTGCGTCTCAACGGAATAAGAAACCAAAGGCTTGACATGTGACCTTTAAGCCCAGATAGGATTTCACAGTCCTACTCTGGCGACAAAAGGGCCTATAAATATTAAAGACAGAAACTTTTTCACGAACTATCTCTTCTGGGACCATTGGAATGTCAGTTTCAACTCTATTTCGGGTTCGAAGTAGGAAGTGAAAGACAGGGAAGTATATTGAACTTTTACGAAATCATACATATATACATACATATAATTACGCCTTTATTCCTAATGGGGTAGGCAGAGCGTAAACGACCTAAACAAGGGTCGTTCCGCCACGTCTGACAAAGTTTCGAGGGTTTTATTTAAGATAGATTTGTGGGTATATTGCTGTAGTCAAAGTTTGTCAGCTTATCGCCTAAACCACAATATACTGAAACCCTCGGATTCCTAAGCTGGTTTTTACAGCATGCCCTCGAGGAAAAGCAGCTAGCACATTCTATGTTTTTCTCTCGCTCCCAGGCCAGCATGGAAGTACTGAATTGATAGAAATGACTAATATTACAATATTGTACGAAAGAAAAAATCCATGCGTATGAGCCGTAGGTGTAAGAAAACTTTAGTTTGGGACTTTAAAACTTTAGTTTGAGACTTTAAAATTACATGTGAAGAACAAAACCCTTATCATAGTAAAGGGCTTCTCCGTCAAAAGGCGCCAAAAGGGGCCAAGCATTAAACAAACTTACAACAACTCTATTTGAAATTAGTGTAGTCGGGTCAAATGGCGTATATGCAAAGCTCCCTTGAGATAGTGCCACCCCCTCCCCTCCCTGCGTCTATTTCAGCCACAAAGCAGAAGTGTTTTCACATCTGTTTTGGAGGTCGACTGCACTCTAGCTATACTTTAAGTACAGCTCGGACCCTCCTAACTATCATGTAATTTTGGTCACACATCGACAGACGGCATGTTGCACTTGGCATGAGTTTGTGTGCGTGTTATAAGGGTTGACATATTTTGTTATACCGGTCATAAACATCACTTGATTAATCTGGTTCTTGATTAAACCAACGTTTTAAAGTAGTTCACTGTATCTGAATAGGTAAAAAAGGTTAGGTTGCATATTTTGTATGAATTTACTTACCGTCTCTCATCACTGTGGAATCTAAAAAAGTTCCTACTGGAGTCATATCTTGTGGTAGAAAGACATCCGTACACGGAACAGTACCTAACCATCTTTGGAACACAAAACTTTATTATTTCCGTTGCACTGGGAAACATGCACGCGCCATACCCGCTAAGCGTACGCTCAATGTGGCCTACAATCCGGCGCAGAGTGTGACGTATATCGGACTGGGGAGGTGAATGTCCATTCTGTATGTAGTACTATTATATATTCTGTGGTTCAGCGTAGCGGTCTCACGGTAAAGATTGCTTTGATGTATCTTCTTTATATCGAGAACTGTCCAGTACTGTAGTAGTCTAGTGGCCTGAGCCATAGGCCGCCAATCCGGAGGTCTGAGGTTCGGTTTTGATAATTTATCACTTTGTGAGGTTTTCCCCTTTTGGTTAAGACAATGTAGGCTAAATCACCTGACTATCTCTGTCTTTGAAAAAGATTCCATACTTCGGAGGGCACGTTTAGCCCTCTATGGTCGTTACAGTTTAAAAATTGTGACACCAGGGTTAATCGGGTTTATAAACTCGAAAGAGTAAAAAACAATTTAGACAGTAAAACCTTTTTATCTTATTGAGTGGATTTTCGAGTCAGCGTACGACAACCTATTAATCTGGATGCTCGCTTACCATCAAGCAGACCATTATACTTGGCTATTTGGTAAAAAAACATACGTATAAATTCGGTTACACAATAGACTGTGATTCATATAAAGATCATTGACTTCTAACTAAAGGACGGAAATGTGCTCTATTCGTTTCGTACAAAAGGGAAAATATCCCATAATAGTAAAGGGAATTGAACAGTCCGAGCAGAAAATTGATACTAAATCGATATCGTGATCTATTCTACATTATTTCCTTTGCATGAAGCAGTTTCTTCAATGTTGACATTAATTCTGATACCTCAGACATTATATTGATAATGATACATAATCACGCCTTTATCCCTAATGGGGTAGGCAGAGAGTAAACGACCTAAACAAAGGTCATTCCACAACGACTGACAAAGTTTTGAGGGCTATTTAAGATATATTAGTAGGTATATTGTTGTAGTGACAGGTTGTCAGCCCATCGCCTAAATTGCAATATACTGAAACCCTCGGACCCCTAACTGGTTTTTACAGCATGCCTTGGAGGAAATGCAGCTGGTACATTCTATATTTTTCTCTCGCTTCCAGACCAGCATTCATTCATCATTATCAATATATATATATATATATTTTGCTGACTTTTATCCCGGGCATCAACGAGGTAGTGCTTGCAGAATACATCTTCATTTCGCGATCTTGTGCGACATTCTTCAGATTAGAGAATTGAGATTCCTTATTACCCCACTGCGCAACGCAAAAGGAGGGTAATGTATTTAAATGCCTATCTATGAATGTGTGTTCTCTGTGGCACTCTAGAGACCAAACGCGTGGGCCGTTTTTAATGATTCATTTCTATGATTTAATCTGTGGATACCGACTTCATAAGACATACTTATTGCCTCCGACTAAGTGAGATTTTGCAATGATGGACTTGTTTGATGGATTCAATTAACAAGACGGCTTTAATACTAGTCAATGGACATAGAACTTGGCTTAGGGTGTACAAATTAAGTGTTGGTTTGGTTGTAGGCAGAAATAGATGTCCTTGTTTCTATCTTTCAAAGGTAATTCAGTAAGTAATAATATAAGTAGTAGTTAGTTTTTTTTTCTATTTCTCCTTATCCTTATTACGAAGAGAGCCAGGCCTTCTCTTGTTTGGAGAATGTCATTTCATTTATTTACAGAACCTTATTGCAGAACTTACAAGATGCCAAGCACCATTTATTTGTAAATAAATTATCAAGTAAACACACACTAGCTTTGTCTTCGGCAAAACGGTACTATGGTATAGTTCTCGACCAACTTCTTAGGGTAGTGAAGGAAGGTAGGCTCTTTAAAATTCACACTTAAACGCTTGATTTTAAGATTTAATTTTTGATGCGAAATTGCAATTCTATCTCAAGTTAATTGCCAGGAACATACCTAGCTACTGGAGTGGAAAAGTAAATAGTTGTCGTAAATCGGACCGCAGCGCCCCCTCAGCGGCACAAATGTGTTTGCGGTTCGAGTCTTTGTGAGCTCGATTACTGGTTTATTCTCTTAGAAATAGTATTTTACTAAGCGCACTTAGGCCTGTATCGATAAACAGCACTTGAGAGGGACAGCGAGTTTAAGGTCGTATCAGTAATGTAATTTTAGTACAAAATGGCCCGTCAAATTCATTCTTAAAATTGCTCTCAATTACTTTATAAAATATACGAGGCTAACAAGAGCATTATCTTTAGGGATATTCGATGTTAAATGCGATTTTGGCATGCCTGTAAATAAAACTACCTACAACGGAACGTACACACTTGGGTTACGAACTAATGATACTCACTAACACATATCCTATGCAAAAATCACGACAAGTAATTGTATTTTTTTACAAATTCTATGCTATCGAGCTTGCCAAGAAAACTCTTGTTTTGAAACTTTAATTACAAAAAATATTTAAGTCAACTTGCTTAATACGTTTTGAAAATTTAACGCAAGTAAATTCTTAGTACTAAACCTGAAAACGTAAATATAACGTTTATAAATTGTAATTGGAAAATCTTAAAACATAGGTATTTAGCAAATTGATCAAAGGGCCCGATAGTATAGTGGATTGGGCTGCAGCCTCCTGAGCGGGAGGTCGTGGTTCGAATCCGACCACGTACCAATGTGTTTTTCAGATGGCAGTTGCTCTGTGTATAAACCTCGATTAGGTAGCCGACCCCGAAAAATACGGAATAAGGGTAGGAAGATGATGATTTAGCAAATTGAGCGTCGTTGAAATGAGTTGCTCAATATTGGTTTACCTACGTATCTACGTATTCCAGTTTATACAATGACGCCACAACAATGATGACGTTTCCTGTGTAGATCACACTTAATTTTACAACAACTTAATTTTGCAACTGAATCTAAAGAAAAAAGTTTCTTCACTGGACCAACATTTTCACGAATTCCAAGCAAGAAAGGGCTTCCAAGTAAATAAGGAAGGGCTTCAAATAACAGCCTGAAATAATTACGTAACCAGAAACGTTGACACACACACCGAACTACTTAATTGCTACTTACTTAGAGTACAGTTACAAATTAGTATACCGTGAAGGAAACCAAATTACTGGCCCTAGCCTTTTGAGGCACTGTTTTATCACAAGTACCTATACCTATAGAAATGTTATTTACTACATCAATTAGCATATTGATTTCCTTTAGGATAGGCAATACCTATAATTTGTATTGCTTCCTGTATCATATAATGAATTTAACTTCTATCTTTTATACGGAACGCTAAATAGCTTTCCTATGTTACCGTCGGTAAGGTGTTTTCCAGGACTAACCTGCCGAGTTTTATCCGTCCAAGGGTTTTGTAAAACGTATAAGCACTGTCGAAGTCTGTTTATCTTATTGTTGGGCAGTAAAAGTTTATATAATTTCGTTTTTTTATTCAGTCATTAAAAAGTCTCTAACTTTTCTAAAAGTTCAGACCAGATAATAGGTCCTACCAACATTGTATTTTTTTGAAATACTAAAGTAACAAACTTGATATCACGAATTTGTTACAAAGTTGCACGTTTTGCGTCTCAACGGAATAAGAAACCAAAGGCTTGACATGTGACCTTTAAGCCCAGATAGGATTTCACAGTCCTACTCTGGCGACAAAAGGGCCTATAAATATTAAAGACAGAAACTTTTTCACGAACTATCTCTTCTGGGACCATTGGAATGTCAGTTTCAACTCTATTTCGGGTTCGAAGTAGGAAGTGAAAGACAGGGAAGTATATTGAACTTTTACGAAATCATACATATATACATACATATAATTACGCCTTTATTCCTAATGGGGTAGGCAGAGCGTAAACGACCTAAACAAGGGTCGTTCCGCCACGTCTGACAAAGTTTCGAGGGTTTTATTTAAGATAGATTTGTGGGTATATTGCTGTAGTCAAAGTTTGTCAGCTTATCGCCTAAACCACAATATACTGAAACCCTCGGATTCCTAAGCTGGTTTTTACAGCATGCCCTCGAGGAAAAGCAGCTAGCACATTCTATGTTTTTCTCTCGCTCCCAGGCCAGCATGGAAGTACTGAATTGATAGAAATGACTAATATTACAATATTGTACGAAAGAAAAAATCCATGCGTATGAGCCGTAGGTGTAAGAAAACTTTAGTTTGGGACTTTAAAACTTTAGTTTGAGACTTTAAAATTACATGTGAAGAACAAAACCCTTATCATAGTAAAGGGCTTCTCCGTCAAAAGGCGCCAAAAGGGGCCAAGCATTAAACAAACTTACAACAACTCTATTTGAAATTAGTGTAGTCGGGTCAAATGGCGTATATGCAAAGCTCCCTTGAGATAGTGCCACCCCCTCCCCTCCCTGCGTCTATTTCAGCCACAAAGCAGAAGTGTTTTCACATCTGTTTTGGAGGTCGACTGCACTCTAGCTATACTTTAAGTACAGCTCGGACCCTCCTAACTATCATGTAATTTTGGTCACACATCGACAGACGGCATGTTGCACTTGGCATGAGTTTGTGTGCGTGTTATAAGGGTTGACATATTTTGTTATACCGGTCATAAACATCACTTGATTAATCTGGTTCTTGATTAAACCAACGTTTTAAAGTAGTTCACTGTATCTGAATAGGTAAAAAAGGTTAGGTTGCATATTTTGTATGAATTTACTTACCGTCTCTCATCACTGTGGAATCTAAAAAAGTTCCTACTGGAGTCATATCTTGTGGTAGAAAGACATCCGTACACGGAACAGTACCTAACCATCTTTGGAACACAAAACTTTATTATTTCCGTTGCACTGGGAAACATGCACGCGCCATACCCGCTAAGCGTACGCTCAATGTGGCCTACAATCCGGCGCAGAGTGTGACGTATATCGGACTGGGGAGGTGAATGTCCATTCTGTATGTAGTACTATTATATATTCTGTGGTTCAGCGTAGCGGTCTCACGGTAAAGATTGCTTTGATGTATCTTCTTTATATCGAGAACTGTCCAGTACTGTAGTAGTCTAGTGGCCTGAGCCATAGGCCGCCAATCCGGAGGTCTGAGGTTCGGTTTTGATAATTTATCACTTTGTGAGGTTTTCCCCTTTTGGTTAAGACAATGTAGGCTAAATCACCTGACTATCTCTGTCTTTGAAAAAGATTCCATACTTCGGAGGGCACGTTTAGCCCTCTATGGTCGTTACAGTTTAAAAATTGTGACACCAGGGTTAATCGGGTTTATAAACTCGAAAGAGTAAAAAACAATTTAGACAGTAAAACCTTTTTATCTTATTGAGTGGATTTTCGAGTCAGCGTACGACAACCTATTAATCTGGATGCTCGCTTACCATCAAGCAGACCATTATACTTGGCTATTTGGTAAAAAAACATACGTATAAATTCGGTTACACAATAGACTGTGATTCATATAAAGATCATTGACTTCTAACTAAAGGACGGAAATGTGCTCTATTCGTTTCGTACAAAAGGGAAAATATCCCATAATAGTAAAGGGAATTGAACAGTCCGAGCAGAAAATTGATACTAAATCGATATCGTGATCTATTCTACATTATTTCCTTTGCATGAAGCAGTTTCTTCAATGTTGACATTAATTCTGATACCTCAGACATTATATTGATAATGATACATAATCACGCCTTTATCCCTAATGGGGTAGGCAGAGAGTAAACGACCTAAACAAAGGTCATTCCACAACGACTGACAAAGTTTTGAGGGCTATTTAAGATATATTAGTAGGTATATTGTTGTAGTGACAGGTTGTCAGCCCATCGCCTAAATTGCAATATACTGAAACCCTCGGACCCCTAACTGGTTTTTACAGCATGCCTTGGAGGAAATGCAGCTGGTACATTCTATATTTTTCTCTCGCTTCCAGACCAGCATTCATTCATCATTATCAATATATATATATATATATTTTGCTGACTTTTATCCCGGGCATCAACGAGGTAGTGCTTGCAGAATACATCTTCATTTCGCGATCTTGTGCGACATTCTTCAGATTAGAGAATTGAGATTCCTTATTACCCCACTGCGCAACGCAAAAGGAGGGTAATGTATTTAAATGCCTATCTATGAATGTGTGTTCTCTGTGGCACTCTAGAGACCAAACGCGTGGGCCGTTTTTAATGATTCATTTCTATGATTTAATCTGTGGATACCGACTTCATAAGACATACTTATTGCCTCCGACTAAGTGAGATTTTGCAATGATGGACTTGTTTGATGGATTCAATTAACAAGACGGCTTTAATACTAGTCAATGGACATAGAACTTGGCTTAGGGTGTACAAATTAAGTGTTGGTTTGGTTGTAGGCAGAAATAGATGTCCTTGTTTCTATCTTTCAAAGGTAATTCAGTAAGTAATAATATAAGTAGTAGTTAGTTTTTTTTTCTATTTCTCCTTATCCTTATTACGAAGAGAGCCAGGCCTTCTCTTGTTTGGAGAATGTCATTTCATTTATTTACAGAACCTTATTGCAGAACTTACAAGATGCCAAGCACCATTTATTTGTAAATAAATTATCAAGTAAACACACACTAGCTTTGTCTTCGGCAAAACGGTACTATGGTATAGTTCTCGACCAACTTCTTAGGGTAGTGAAGGAAGGTAGGCTCTTTAAAATTCACACTTAAACGCTTGATTTTAAGATTTAATTTTTGATGCGAAATTGCAATTCTATCTCAAGTTAATTGCCAGGAACATACCTAGCTACTGGAGTGGAAAAGTAAATAGTTGTCGTAAATCGGACCGCAGCGCCCCCTCAGCGGCACAAATGTGTTTGCGGTTCGAGTCTTTGTGAGCTCGATTACTGGTTTATTCTCTTAGAAATAGTATTTTACTAAGCGCACTTAGGCCTGTATCGATAAACAGCACTTGAGAGGGACAGCGAGTTTAAGGTCGTATCAGTAATGTAATTTTAGTACAAAATGGCCCGTCAAATTCATTCTTAAAATTGCTCTCAATTACTTTATAAAATATACGAGGCTAACAAGAGCATTATCTTTAGGGATATTCGATGTTAAATGCGATTTTGGCATGCCTGTAAATAAAACTACCTACAACGGAACGTACACACTTGGGTTACGAACTAATGATACTCACTAACACATATCCTATGCAAAAATCACGACAAGTAATTGTATTTTTTTACAAATTCTATGCTATCGAGCTTGCCAAGAAAACTCTTGTTTTGAAACTTTAATTACAAAAAATATTTAAGTCAACTTGCTTAATACGTTTTGAAAATTTAACGCAAGTAAATTCTTAGTACTAAACCTGAAAACGTAAATATAACGTTTATAAATTGTAATTGGAAAATCTTAAAACATAGGTATTTAGCAAATTGATCAAAGGGCCCGATAGTATAGTGGATTGGGCTGCAGCCTCCTGAGCGGGAGGTCGTGGTTCGAATCCGACCACGTACCAATGTGTTTTTCAGATGGCAGTTGCTCTGTGTATAAACCTCGATTAGGTAGCCGACCCCGAAAAATACGGAATAAGGGTAGGAAGATGATGATTTAGCAAATTGAGCGTCGTTGAAATGAGTTGCTCAATATTGGTTTACCTACGTATCTACGTATTCCAGTTTATACAATGACGCCACAACAATGATGACGTTTCCTGTGTAGATCACACTTAATTTTACAACAACTTAATTTTGCAACTGAATCTAAAGAAAAAAGTTTCTTCACTGGACCAACATTTTCACGAATTCCAAGCAAGAAAGGGCTTCCAAGTAAATAAGGAAGGGCTTCAAATAACAGCCTGAAATAATTACGTAACCAGAAACGTTGACACACACACCGAACTACTTAATTGCTACTTACTTAGAGTACAGTTACAAATTAGTATACCGTGAAGGAAACCAAATTACTGGCCCTAGCCTTTTGAGGCACTGTTTTATCACAAGTACCTATACCTATAGAAATGTTATTTACTACATCAATTAGCATATTGATTTCCTTTAGGATAGGCAATACCTATAATTTGTATTGCTTCCTGTATCATATAATGAATTTAACTTCTATCTTTTATACGGAACGCTAAATAGCTTTCCTATGTTACCGTCGGTAAGGTGTTTTCCAGGACTAACCTGCCGAGTTTTATCCGTCCAAGGGTTTTGTAAAACGTATAAGCACTGTCGAAGTCTGTTTATCTTATTGTTGGGCAGTAAAAGTTTATATAATTTCGTTTTTTTATTCAGTCATTAAAAAGTCTCTAACTTTTCTAAAAGTTCAGACCAGATAATAGGTCCTACCAACATTGTATTTTTTTGAAATACTAAAGTAACAAACTTGATATCACGAATTTGTTACAAAGTTGCACGTTTTGCGTCTCAACGGAATAAGAAACCAAAGGCTTGACATGTGACCTTTAAGCCCAGATAGGATTTCACAGTCCTACTCTGGCGACAAAAGGGCCTATAAATATTAAAGACAGAAACTTTTTCACGAACTATCTCTTCTGGGACCATTGGAATGTCAGTTTCAACTCTATTTCGGGTTCGAAGTAGGAAGTGAAAGACAGGGAAGTATATTGAACTTTTACGAAATCATACATATATACATACATATAATTACGCCTTTATTCCTAATGGGGTAGGCAGAGCGTAAACGACCTAAACAAGGGTCGTTCCGCCACGTCTGACAAAGTTTCGAGGGTTTTATTTAAGATAGATTTGTGGGTATATTGCTGTAGTCAAAGTTTGTCAGCTTATCGCCTAAATTACAATTTACTGAAACTCTCGGATCCCTTAGCTGGTTTTTACAGCATGCCCGGGAGGAAATGCAGCTGGCACATTCTATGTTTTTCTATCGCTCCAAGGCCAGCATGGAATCATTGGCATTATATTTATAATAGTATATTTTGTGTACAATCATAAAATTTTAGTTCTGTCATGCTTCAGTATTTATAGCCCCTACACTTTTGTCACGACGTTTTTTTTTATGTTTGTCGTGCCAGGTCGTGCTTTATTATAGAATAATAACAATGTATTTTTCCTTTACAGATACTCTAATCACTTACAAAAATAAACTTTTAGATAATATTAAAACTTTAGTTTTGAGCCTGATAATTTTCATTTAAGTTATACATATAGAATTAAATTTTGCGTCATTTCAAAAGCATTGCGAAGCTATTCCCTATTCACAGAAACCGTTAATTTTGCCTCAAAGTTAATTAGTTTGTGTTTCATTAAGCTTGTAAGGCTTTATTCCATAAATAACACGAAACTTTCTTGCTGGAAATTTTATTTGGTTTCACAAAAAAATGCTACTATGGAACTAATTAACTTTCATGTGATATTTTCACAAATGTAATTTTTTCAGCGCTGCTTAGGATCAAAAAGAAAATTTAATGCAGAATTTATATTTAACCGACGAAATACATTTACCTGTGACCTTTGAAAATAAAAATAAGAACACATAAGTTTTACAGATATTTTGTCTCGACCTTGTTGAGTATCAAATGTGATTGTCGATTGTGGAATAAGTATTGGAGAGAACTCAGCGATGCGTCTGTTTGCGCTTGAACTGATGTCTATCATAGAGGCGATATTTCTCATGGCCGGCCTAGAACACTAAGACCAGGATCAGGTTGTGCATTAGACCTTCGATTTAAAAATACTATAATTTTTATTTATTTATGTTTTATTTCAGGCAACTGAGGCCTATACCAATACATAAAATACTATACATTATAAACTTAAATCTAATAAACAATACTATAAATACACTACAAATAAATTAGACCCAAAAATAAAATAACATAATATAAAATATCAACTTTGTTTGAGTATTTGGTGACATTTAAAGTAAAGTGTCAAACAGATGACAGGGTTTCTATGATCAAATAAATAAGATAAGTTATTAAAAGATTGAAAGGAAACACAAAAAATAATTGATTGCGTCAGTCTTTTACACCATATCAAATTTACACAATAATGGTCAATTTAGGTTGATTGATAATGAACATAATAGAATCATACTATAAATAAGTTATTGTATGCCTATCAATATGGGTTGTTGACTCGAGAATCCACTCACTAACGTTAGAAAAGACCGCTAGAACCACGCACGTGATGGGCTGTATTTTATAAAATACCTGATGTATTCAAGCAGGCACCAAGCTTAAATAGTTTTGAATCACGGCTTAAGCGTCGGCTTGTCGGGTAGGCATTCTATAGTTATAATGATTTTATTAATTTTAATGACAGTAATAAAATTAAAATTTTCGTAGCGCGTGGATTCTCGAGTCGAATGACCCGATGAACCCTGGTGTCAGAGTTTTCAAACTGCCTAGTAGCACAGGTAATAGGTCTTTGACATAGTTTGAGTAACGACCACTATCAAAGACAGCGAGCGGGACCGACGCGACGGCTTAACGTGCTCTCCGAAGCACGGAATCTTTTTTCTTTTCGGACCAGGTTATAGCCTGCAGCCTGCAATAACCTAACCAAACTGGGAAAACCTCACAAAGTGATAAATTGACAAATATCAACATTGTGTTTTCCCTGGCAATTGAACCCAGGACCTCCGGATCGTAAGCCCATGGCTCTAACCACTAGCCCACGGAGGCAGTTAGGAAGGAGGCACGGAGTTATTAATGTGATATACTTATCTATAAGTGCTTATAAGTGTTGACTTATAATTTACAATTATAAATAAATGTATCTCTATCTGTCTAAGAAGAAGAATATGTCCTATGAAGGATATGGCTGCTATATATTTACTTAGTTTAGGTACCGAAAAACTAATTTTCAGATCTTATGTATGTTAAGTACTAACTATAATTATATGGCCAATTGTTTACATTCCTTTTATTTTCTAGCAAATAATTTAATGAAATAATAAGTAATTTTGTAGTTTATATTAGTCCGTAAGTAATAACTGTAAACAATTTTTTTGAAATAAATTTATTATTATTATATATTCATGGGAAAAGAGGATCCGGGTTAAAAAAACAATACCCCGTTCCAAAGTTTTCAATACTACTTTATAGAGGGCTTTTCCTCGATACTAATTTTGGCTAAGAAAACATCATGCTGTATTATTAAAAGTAAGTTCAAAATTCTCACGATAGAGTGGACCGAATAGTTTGTGTTTTGGAAATGAATTAATTTTCTCATAGTGGTGGTGAAGCAAGCGTGTTTAGTTTACCGTGGAAACTCATAACTTCGTCCGGTTGTTAATAATCGTTTGTTTGCTCGTGTAATAACATCCTAGCGGAGGCAAACTGTAGGCGTTGGACTTTTATTTAACGTCTTTAGAGATTCAATTCTTCCATGCTGGACTGGAAGCGAGAGAAAAACGTAGAATGTGCCAGCTGCATTTCCTCCCGGGCATGCTCTAGAAACCAGCTAGAGTATCCGACGGTTTCAGTATATTGTATTTAGGCGATGGGCTGACAACCTGTCACCACAGCAATATACCAACAAATCTATCTTAATAACCCTCAAAACTTTGTCAGACGTGGCGAAACGATCTTTGTTTAGGTCGTTTACGCTCTGCCTACCCCATTAGGGATAAAGGCGTGATTATATGTATGTACAGATTCAATTTAAACAGTATGACTTGGTGTCATTGGCACCAATTCATAGTTGCAAAACTCACGACTTAACTAATATACTCGTATGTCTATGTCTACCTGTAATTTTTTGTCAAGAGAGAACAGAAAAGGACGCCAATAACTTTAGTCAAGGCTTAGTTAAGTTGTGTGCTCTACGAATCCATAGCACTACTCTTCAAAATATTCTATAATACATACATACATATAATCACGATTTTATCCCTAATGGGGTAGGCAGAGCGTCAACAACTCAAACAAAGGTCGTTCAGCCACGTCTGACAAAGTTTCGAAGGTCATTTAAGATATACTTGTACGTATATTGCTGTAGTGACAGGTTGTCAGCCGAAACCCTCAGATCCCATAGCTGGTTTTTACAGCATGCTCGGGAGGAAATCCAGCTGGCACATTCTATGTTGTTCTCTTACTTCCAGTCCAGCATGGATTTCATAATACAAGAACAACAAAAATCTTTCCGATGAATTGATTAAAACATAAAATAAATCGAAACATTGAAAGACAATGAACTCTCAATAAATTTCATAATTAAATTGGGAAATTCACAGTTTCCAAATTTGACACTACAGTAAAAGCAAATTATTTGCACGTGCTAGTCTTGAACCTACGACCTCGGCGATTGGTACGGTGATCAACTGACCTAATGTAATTATGATATAGCCTAATTAAATTACCTTATAGATACTTCCATACTGGACTGGGAGAGATAGAAAAACATAGAATGTTCCAGCTGCTCTTCCTCCCGGGCATGCTGTTGAAGTCAGCAAAAGGGACTGGAGGGTTACAGTGTATTGTAATTTAGGTGATGAGCTGACAACCTGTCACTATAGCAATATATATTACAATCTAAAATTGCCCTCAATTTTTGTCAGACGTGGCGAAAGCGTTTTTTACAAGGCGTTAAACGCTCTGCCTACCCCGTAAGGGATAAAGGCGTGATTTATGTATGTATGTATGTATAGATATTACAATATTTTCTCTTTAGTGTTGATTAAACATCAATGACGATAATCATTAATGACTGATTGATGACTATAAAAGTCACTCTTTTTAAATTAACAATGTAAATAAGAAAAGGTTTACTTACAGTAATAAACTAAATGACACATGTTTGCAACATAAATACTTATTTATGTATTATTCTTCCATGCTGGCCTGGGAATGAGAGGAAAACATAGAATGTGCTAGCTGCATTTTCTCCCGGGCATGCTGTAGAAACCAGCTAAGGGAATGGGCTGACAACCTGTCACTACAGCAATATACCTAAAAATCTTTTTTAAATAACCCTTAAAACTTTGCCAGACGTGGCGAACGACCTTTGTTTAGATTGTTTAAGCTATGGCTATCCCTTTAGGGATAAAGGCGTGATTATGTATGTAGGATGGGGGGGCGGCACGGTGGCAAGAAAACACTTATTACACATTAAATTTTCTTCTTTATTCGCTTTTTACTTCTTCAAAATCCTAACCATCCGTCACCTTGGCCAGTCCCATCCAGACTCCACTTCCAAACTGATTTGCTCTCCTTTTCGCCCTCGTACAGCATAACTCTATCATCTTTTCTTTCACATATCTTTGTCTAAAAAGTATCATACTATATCGTTCGGAAATTATCTAAACACCATAGCGACCTAATAGCACATGTATATAGCAAAAAAAAATATTGAGACTTCATTGGGCTCGATTCTAGATACCACCGGCTAAAATTAAAATTAAAAGCTATCTGTCACTTTCAAAATAATAACATTGAAAAAGGACAGACGATTTATACTCTATGGTTTAACACTTTGTCCGCTGCATTATGACGCGCATTTGCACGTTTCCCCAGTATTTCTGTAAATTTTATCCGCCATATACGAGTAATATGACGTCAGTTAAAAATGTCAGATAACACCGGAGAGAATAGAGCTCCTGTCCGTTTTCAATGTTTTGAGTCTGAAAGTGACAGATAGATTGTTTCGACACAGCTCAGACACTCCTAACTATCATGTAATTTTGGTCACACATCGACAGACGGCTTGTCGCGTTTGGCATGTGTTTGTGTGCGTGTTATAAGGGTTGACAAAATTTGTTATACCGGTCATAATCATCACTTGATTAATCTGGTTCTTGATTAAACCAACGTTTTAAAGTAGTTCACTGTAACTGAATAGTTAGACGAGATTAGGTTGCTTTATATACTTTGCTAAGGATATAAACCTGCTGGAGAGTGTGCAAAGAAAAGCAACAAAGATACCTTATAAACTAAGAAAGAAAACATATCCCTTACAACGTGGGCATAGTCTGAAAATCAACCGTTCACATTCGAATACCAATGTCGCTTATCACTTCATAACTAATAGAATAGTGAATTCGTGGAACAAACTCCCCGATGAAGTTGTATCAGCTCGATCTGTTAATGCTTTTAAAAATAGACTGGAACCACTAGTGTAAAAAGAATAAAGACAAAAATTATAGTTTAACCTGTGTGTGTGTGTGTGTACTGTGCTTAGTAAGAACATTTATAAACAATTATGAACCATATTAAATGAACAATAGACTTTATAATAATAGTGAATAGTGATAACCGAACAACGTAAATCCAAAACTGATAGGACCTATCAGCATATATATGCTGTCTGTCCTCAAAATAATAATAATAATAACATTTTGTATGAATTTACTTACCGTCTCTCTTCATTGTGGAATCTAAAAAAGTTTCTTTTGGAGTCATATTGATTTGACTGACTTGACTGAGGTTGACTGCAAGAGATCCCTTAACGGGATAAGTCCGCCTTTGTGCCACTATTGTATTAATCTTCTTGTATTTTAGTTTTAAGATTTTTAAGGTACAATAAAGAGCTTACATACATATATACATATCTTGTGGTAGAAAGACATCCGTATACGGAACAGTATGTAACCATCTTTGGAACACAAAACTTTATTATTTCCGTTACACTGGGAAACATGCGCGCGCCATACCCGCTAAGCGTACGCTTAATGTGGCCCACAATCCGGCGCAGAGTGTGACGTATGTCGGACTGGGGAAAGGAGGTGAATGTCCATTCTGTATGTAATGCATGCATTCTGCAATACACAGATATATCTGAAATGGCCTTCAATACTTGTCAGACGTGGCGAAATGATCTTGGTTTGTGGTTTCGATTTATTTTATGTTTTGTCCATTAGGTCTTTTCAGAATGCCATAAGTGATAAGATTCTTTATGTTACCGATGGGTGGGATTTCAAAATATTTGCTGTCAATGTCATGGTTATTTCTACCAACCTACTCTGCCAAACAACTCTGTAATTTAAAGGCATGTATGTAGTTATCTACACAAAAAACATCTGAAAGGGTAATTATGATTTACAGAACTACGAAGACTTTGATTTATTAGCATGATAAACTACAAGTTCTGCTAAGTTCTACAATACCGGGTGTAAGGGACAGCGTCCCGAAAACTGATAGGGGTTGTTCAGTCAACCATACTGAACAACAGTGACCAGGAAATTCTTTTAGGAAGTGAAAAAGAAAATTGACTTTTCTATACAAATTGTGTGATCAAGGACATTTTGTATGGAAGAGACATTTTATTTTCTTTTCCTGAAAGAAAATCCCGGTGAAAGTTATTTAGTGTCGTTGAATTAGCAACCACTTTAAGTTTGCAGGACACTGTCCCTTACACCCAGTATAGCAATCTTGGAAGTAAGTAGGTACTTACGATAGTAATTTTGAGGTATTGAGTATATTAACTTGCAACATCATCACATTGTGACGACATCCTATACCTCATGCATAATCATAAACATAAGGGTTTGTACAGACGGACAACTTAAACATACTTTATTACTATACTTATTAGTGGTACACAGTAGGTACTTCAACTCAGTTGAAAAAATCATTCGGTCACACAAATGGAATAGTAGATTTTACGACGGGCGCACAAAACAAGTCATTATTGTCGGAGATTTTTAGCTGCCCTAAAAGTCGAGAACAAAAATGGTTTTGTGCAAGAGTAATAAACTCTGCTTTTCACTTCAATTGCGTTGAGGGAATTCTACATAAACATTGGAAACCAAACAATTCGTTTCCACCATTAAACTTTTTTAATGTTCTTTTATTTTTATGACACTACTGTAAATATTATGTGTACTTGAAAATATTAAACATATGTATTATATATGTACTTATGTACAGGAAAATATTTTCTGAATGTACGTGTATGTAGGGGATTGGAGAGAGCAATGCTCGAGAATACCCTGCGTGACCGTAAGCTCTTTGAGTGGATCCGGTCCGGAGTAAGACTAAAATGAAGGACGTTACGGATGTCATTGCAAAGAAAAAGTGGTCATGGGCGGGACCCATTGTACAGATGGACGAGAGTCGCTGTACTAGACGAGTCCTTAAATGGAGACCCTGCGCAGATACCAGAGGGCGCGGAAGACCACCGCAGCGCTGGGTAGCCGACATCCGACCACACGGAGGTCAAGACTGGATGAGCCAGACTGCAAGGAGTGGAAGAGAAGGAGATGGGAAGAGGCCTACATCCAATACAAGAGGCCGCCATGATAATGATGACGTAGGTAGTCTGACTCTACTATCTACTAAATATTTTTTTTCTCATGTAGTACGGTCAGATTTCTGTAATGGTTTTCTGTGGTCAGTACAGACTCTTAAGTGTTAGTCAGCAGTTTACTGTAAGCCGTTAAATTTATGAAGGTATCGGAACGTATACAATGAATCAGCAATATACGTATATATAGATAGGGTCTTAACCTAATGTATCGCTTAACACTCACGCTCTCTTCATTACAAATTAGTTTTACTCCCCTGTGGTTTGAACCTTGAGCTGTCAATATGTAGGTTGCGGGTTCGATTCCCTCGATATTTCAAGTTTAGTTAGGGCAATGCAGACTGATTTTCTCGATTGTCTGTGATAAAATATTTTTATAGTGCACGTTAATCTGTCGGTCGGCCGATTGATGTTGGTCGTTACGTAGATTATGTCAGAGGCATGTTAGCCGATCTAAAAACTTTGACTGTAGGGTACATCGTTACTTTTAAACAACCACACTCCATACTAGAAGAAGACTGTTAATTAATTTAGTCGATAGTGGGATCGATTCCAGATTTGCCGGTTAAAACTAAAATTAAAATCTCTTTGTAAGTTTCAGACTGAAAACATTGGAAAAGGACAGGAGATCTATTCTCTCTGGTTTTTGATTTAAAGTCGGTGGTTTTTTGCGTTATCTTTCATTTTTATCCGCCGTCATATGATATGGCAAATAAAATTGACCGAAATACTGGGAAAACGTGCAAAATCGCTTAAAAATCTAGCGGATAAAGTGTAAAATCATAAAGTATAAATCGCCTATCCTTTTTCCATTTCATTATTTTCAAAGTGACAGATAGATTTTAATTTTAGTTTTAGCCGGTGATATCTAGAATCGAACCCATTGTATTTATCATGCTTCAGTTTGTGACATTGTTATAATTACTTAAAATAACATTGCAGCTTACTAGCGAATTGTAAACTTGATTGTTTGCACACTTAATGAATCTGTTCGTACGTGATGCATTCCTACATTGATTTACGCATGTACTCATAGCCACCAACAAGAACAAGACAATAATTTAAAGACGACAGCATTTCGTGAAATACTAAATTAGCTAACTGCCTCCGTGGTCTAGTGGTTTGAGGAATGGGCTCCCGATCCGGAGGTCCTAGGTTCTATTTCCAGGGGGGGGGGACAAAGTTGATGATTGCTACCCAGTTTGGATAGGAGTTGGGGCAATGCAGACTGAAATTTCTGAATAAAGATTCTGTGCTTCGGAGGGCACGTTAATCCGTCAGTCCCGGTCGCTGTCTTTGATAGTGGTCGTTACACAAACTATGTCAGATATTTGCTGTGCTATTAGGTGGTTCAAAAACTGTGACACCTGGGTTCATCGGGTTGATTAACTCGAAATCTAGACGACAGAAGAAGAAGAAGATAGCATCATCCCTTCTGTTACCGTAGATGTCGTATCTAAAGGTACTAAGAAATAATCCCAGAGAATGACACTTCTGATGGGCAGCAGCGTATCTAAAGGCACTAAGAAATAAACCCAGACAATAACAATTCTGATGGACAGCAGCGTATCTAAAGGCACTAAGAAATAAACCAAGAGAATGGCACTTCTGATGAGCAGCGTATCTAAAGGTACTAAGAAATAAACCAAGAGAATGACACATCTGATGGGCAGCAGCGTATCTAAAGGCACTAAGAAATACACCCAGAGAATGACACTTCTGATGGGCAGCAGCGTATCTAAAGGCACTAAGAAATAAATACAGAGAATGACACTTCTGATGGGCAGCAGGGCACTCTGTGAACATAATGTCTTGCACTGTGCGCGCCCATCCGCCTGCCCAACGTTAATACAACGTGGGAATAACCTCCCAACTAGAGGAGAGCTAATGGCATGCACTTGATTATGTGGCTGTTATTTTACCAACTGTAATAGCTTTGAATAAAAAAGAACTTAAGTGTTTAAGTTTCTCTCTTATGCAGTTTTTTATCAAAGTATGACATGTACATACATATAATCATGCCTTTATCCCGAATGGGATAGGCAGAGCATAAACGACCTAAGCACAGGTCGTTCCGCCACTTCTGACAAAATTTTGAGGGTTATTCAAGGGTTATTTAAATTTATTTAGATCTCGAACGAGCACACAGGTCTCTTCTAAAGGTGATGTTCTTCAAACCTTACAGGTATCCGACTATTAGTCTTTACACGCTTTGTAACCACCTTCCGTTAGAAAACTCTATTTAATTATTTTGATCATAGCGTTGAGCATAACATTGCCTTCCAAGAAATCTGTACAAAATAAAAGAAGAAATGATGTTGTGGCTCCCCCCACCCTACCCGATTTGCATTAGCTGCAATGCAATTTATTTCTCAGGCTCGCTATCTATATAACAAAGTAAATCGTGAGGTTCAAATATACCCTATGACATCTTATAAATGTTAACGCGTTATTACTGAATAGCTGAAGTCCAAATCGTATGACGATGTTTAGAATCTCATAAAAAGAACAACTTGAGCTGATCATATGTCTAAGTATGATTTACCCTCCATTCAACATGTGGTTTTTTTACCGATCCCAAAGTTTCACCGTAGGGCATATGGGATGAAATTGGTCTCATAACTGACCTCGATATCCAACTGTGGATATTGTGTTACATCTCTGATCGCAAGGCAATCTTTCTTAAATTTCCGTATGGCATTAAGGTGATTTAAATTAATACACTCGGCTGTTAAACTGTCATATATTTCCGACCGTACACTGAGTATTACAATACAATACAATACAAAATTCTTTATTGCACAAAGAAACACATACAACAGAAATAAAAAGGAACAAACGTGACAGTACAATATAGGCGGCCTTATTGCTAAAGCAGCAATTTCTACCAGGCAACCTTTGGGTATAGAAATTGTACAAGCAGAAAGCGGGATAGTGCATATTACTACATATAATACTTAGACAATATTTCAATAAAAACAAATATACTGATACATATCTTATGTATCAGTATATTATCTTATTAACACTTTACACTTTTCATGCACATCCACTTTTGTTAGCACAAATACTAACTGATGGGCAAATAATTTATTGGTACTTTTCCTTACTTTCTTGTCCTTGCAATCTTAAATCTAAGTTTTACTTAACTAATATATATTCTTTATTGCGTACAATTTTTTACAATATATAAACAAATTTAAATTTAGTTTACAAAGGTGATATAATATAATGTTTTTAGTTCCATAAGTTCCATTATTGTTTAATAACCTTATAGAACAGCGGAGCATTCCCACTACAAGTATTTCCTAATTACTTACTGGGAAGCCCCGTAAACATTGTGCGTTTGTATTTTTTTTTAAAGAAAGATATTTAATATTTTTTTATTAGTTAAGATAAATTTGTACGTATATTGCTGTAGTGACAGGTTATCAGCCCATCACCTAAATTGCAATATACTGAAACCCTCGGTTCCCTTAGCTGGTTTTACTATATGCTCGGGGGGAAATGCAACTGGCACATTCTATGTTTTTCTCTCACTCCCTGTCCAGCATGGAAGGAGGGAAAAGTCTGACCTTGGTTTTTATTTCCCCGGAACTTTTAATTTCTATAGAAAATTCCTTCCTTTTACTATTGAACCAAAAACTTGTAAAACTACATACTTATACACGTGACAAAATAGCATTTAATGATGCATTTCCGAATTTCAATTGACGTGAATCAATTAATCAATTAAAATGCCATTAACAGGTCAATTTGTTAACGACCGCTGATATTAATGTGGCATATTGGGGAGCATTGGTCGTCATTCAATAAGTCAGTGTCATAATTTGGTCGTGTTGAGGTGAAATTGTATCTGATTTAGCAATCGAGTGTTTAATGTGTTGCATACGATTGTATTGTGTGTTGTGAGTATGTTTCATTACGAACGTACCCCCCTCCGTAGTCACCGTAACCCTTCGAGTGAGTCGAGTGACAGTGATGACGAGATGCGGATCGTCCGCGCGTATAGGAACCGAAATAAGGTACATTTTACTTTTTTTTTACCTTTATTTATTTAGAAACAAACAGTCTTACTTTTTTGTATACATCATCAACATCAGCCACAACAGTCTTCTGCTGGCCATGGGCCTCCCCAAAATGCCATACTCACCACGTTTGGCAGGCGGGTTGGTAAGCGCAGTAGAAGTTTTACATTCACAGGGAACGCTGCTGCCCATTCCCGGGACTTATCCCTTAGTCACGACACCCACGGGAAGTTATGGGGTGATGCTATTCTAACCCGGCACCTCACGGGGACAACATACATATATATAATCACGCCTTTATCCCTAACGGGGTAGGCAGCGCGTAAACGACCTAAACAAAGGTCGTTCAACAAAGTTTTGAGGGTTATTTACGATGGATTTGTACGTATATTGCTGTAGTGATAGGTTGTCAGCCCATCGCCTTAATTGCAATATACTGAAACCCTCGGATCCCCATCGGATCGGTCATAAAATAGGTATTCGAACATCGATTTTGGCTTTTCTGCATTTTTTTTCGTTTTCAGACAATCGTTTAAGATCAATAACGAGTTAAACTTTAAAAGCTCACTTTGTATTCTACGCAATTACGTAGAATACAAAGTGAGTAAAACTATCTAGGTTTTATGAACTTTTAAAATTCTTGTTATTTTATTTTCCTATGCAACCTTAGGGGTTGCCTGGAAAAATGCTGCTAGCAATAAAGCCGTCTATCTATTTGTACTGTCATTTGTAATACTTGTCTTATCTTATCTTATTTAAGTACAATTTGAATGTATGTCTTAACGACTGGCACCTGTAGCGACGTGGTACCCGTAAAGTATATCTATTACAGATTTTGAGTCTGATGTGTATTAAAGTGTAGTCAGTGCAATTACAGATAATTCTACTTAGCGCATCCATAATTTTCGATGCGCTAGCCTCTCGAGGATAGAGTTCAATTTATTTTATTGAATCATTGAAAATTTTATTTGGGACAAGTTTCAAATCACCAACTAGAACATAAGTATACACCAGCACAAAATTGATTTCCCATAGGAACAAATTATTCAAATTTCGTGTACTTACAATCAATAAATTGTAGAGTGCATAAAAAAAAATATACAGCTGTTTTATCGAATAGACGACATATTTATACAATTGTTTAAGACTTTCGTGTTTTGTACACATTATTTTATTCTTTTGGGTCTAAGCACTGATTAGGATTTAGATAGGTATTAAAATATTAAATACATTTTCCCGATGTTTCGATCATGTTATGATGGCTTGACTACAATTTAAGCTACCAATATTAGTAATTCCTTTGGGAAATATACGTACTATAGACTTGACGAATATTTGCGTATACTTAGATGGGAATATAAGGTACGGTCTTTCATGTATGTAAAGTTATGTGACAGCCATGGTATTCGAACTCATTGTTAATTACTCTGTCGTCACGTCACCTTTGATTAGCTGACAAATTTACTATGAGGTCCCAAAATTCGGAACTAAGTGTCAAGTCACGAAGGCATGTATTGTATAGAGGTCTGCCTAGCACAAGGGTCATGGTTCGAGCCCCGCCGGAAAATATTGAGATTTTGTTGGAATTATGTATAAATTTTGACTGGTATTTTACTTAAAGCGAAGGAACGTCGAGCACGTAACAGTTACTTTAATCAACAAAGAAGTTGTTTCTTGCATAATTTCTTCAATATTGAAAAAAAATGTAATCAAAGGTGATTATTTATTTATTCTCTATTTTATAATATGCGCACTTCAATTTATAATGCTGGAAAATTTAAAAACAGATCCGATCCGAAATCCGCTTGTCAGTACAAGCCAATCCATGACTTCTATCCAACAGGCTGTTCTATGGTCTAGTGCCCCTGTGGTCTAGTGCCTAGTGCTATGGACTCCTGATCCGGAGGTCCTGGGTTCGATTCCCAGGGAGGAAACACAAAGTTGATATTTGAGAATTTATCACTTTGTGTATTTTTCCCCAGTTTGGTTAGGACATTACAGGCTAAATCACCTGATTGTCCGAAAAAGAAAAAAAAAACGTGATTCGGAGGGCACTTTAAGCCTCGGTCCCGGTCGCTGTCTTTGATAGTGGTCGTTACTCAAAACCATGTTGGAGGCCTGATAGTTGTGCTACTAGGCGGTTTAAAAACTCTGACACCAGGGTTCATCGGGTCGATAGACTTGATACCCACTCGACAGAAGAAGAATCCAACAGGTGTTTATCTAAAAGTTTCTTTGTAGGTATGTAAATAATGAACAATGACCTCATAATCATATTTCAACTTGACATAAACGAATTTCCTCTCATTAATTCTTAATTTGCAGTGTGTGACAAAGGGTGTAATATAGATGTAATATTGCATTTATAAATTAGCTACGGGGTAGGCAAAGCTCTAGAAGAATAATTAAACCTGTGTTCGTGACATTCAATATTTATTTTATTTGGTACATACATAACACATCTCCCTAGCCTTTATCCCGTTTCACACGGTGTCGGCTACCTAATCTAGGGGATTGAACGAAGGTACTGGTTTTTACACAGAGCGACTGCCATCTGACCTCCGCAACCCAGAAGGGAAACCAGACCCAATCCTAGATTAGGTCAGAGTTTTCAAGCCGCCAATGCTTAGAACTGGCCTCTGATATGGCTTAACGACTAATATCTACGGTATTAAACGATATTAACCGGGACCAACGGCTTAACGTGCCTTCCGAAGCACGAAAAAAGCGCCGAATAAACGTACATATGAAATTCGAAAACCGAAAAACACATTGGTACGTGGTGGGATTCGAACCACGACCTCCCGCTCAGGAGGCAGCGGCCCTATCCACTACACCATCGCGCTCTTCATTTTATTTGGTACATACACATATACATATAATCACACCTTTATCCCAAATAGGGTAGCGGTAGGCAGAGCGTTAACGACATAAACAAAGGTCAATCCGCCACGTCTGACTAAGTTTTAAGGGTTATTTAAAATTGATTTGTAGGTATATTGCTGTAGTGACAGGTTGTCAGCCCATCGACTAAATTACAATTTACTGAAACCCTTGAATCCCTTATCGGTTTTTACAGCATGCTCGAGAGGAAATGCAGCTGGCACATTCTATGTTTTTTTCTCGCTCCCAGGCCAGCATGGAAGAATAAAAATTTATTTGGTAGTATACTCTATACCCGTATACAGGGTGTTGATTTAATTGCGTGTCATAGCTTAGGGGGTGTTTCAGTAACTTAAGAGCAGCCCATAAAAATAACAGCTCAAGAAACAAAATATACAATGATCGGTATTTATGATGATTCTAATAGCTGCGTCTGGCCGCCGCGTAATCACCGAGCCCGCGTGCGTGGCTATCACTGGTCGAATGCCAATCGCGCGTCGCGCGGCTGGATTGGTTATAGCGCGGCGGCCAGACGCAGCTTTTGGAATCATAATAAATACCGACTATTGTATATATCTTTTTGAGTTGGATTTTTCAAATATTTGTTATGGGCTCCTTTTACATTACTGAAACACCCCCTAAGCTATAGCACGCAAATAAATTAACACGCTGCATATATTAAAAATAGGACTGATAATCACATTTATTTGATTAACTGGTCATATTATATTGGGTGCTGTCATTTACATATAGAACAAATGCTTTTAGATAGCTTTCTACTAATAACAGCAGGTGTGACATAATTTACTATCTGGTAATCTTAAGCTGTTAGCCACTTTGTTGTCAATACAAAAAAGGTTATAGGTAGGATTGTATTTGAGGTCGTTACCACCATAATAGGTGAGACAATGAGGCATTACAATGATGTCATTTATGTATGCTTAGACACAAAGGCATAAAAACAAGTGAATAAAATAAAGTAAAATACTCGAATATCAAAAGAGAACAGATAAGCGTTGATATTTTTTACCGCTCTTTTGTATAGCGCAAATTGAGACCTATTCAACGATCTCTTATTGATAAAACCTCAAACAATACATTAATTGAGTCCACATCTTTATATACGTACCTACTTACGTACCTCAAAAAAAATGTTACTGTGGCAAAAAACATGGTAAGAGGTTAGGTAGCTTAGCCTATGGAAGGTTATCCACAAGAGATGTATTCAACACTAGCCGCACCATAACAAAACATTAGGACTTTAATAGTATGGTGCAAATATCGCAAATCACGGCCTAACCCTAATATTCACGGTATTTTTCCAGCACCAAATTGTTCTATACGTATACGACCCACCCCGACTTCGCACGGAAATAATCAGTGTTTCGCTAATATATTATGCATGTATTATACATATAAACCTTTCTCTTGAATCACTCAATTCATTAAAAGAAACCGCATCAAAATCCGTTGCGTAGTTATAAGGATTAATGCATACATACAGATATAGGGACAGAGAAAGCGACTTCGTTTTAGGTATACTATGTAGTGATAGTCCACGTATTGTTTGGTAAAAATTAACACCATTTTGTGCGTCGGGTTTTGGGGGGAGAGGGAGGGAGAAGTTGCAATTTTGCAGATTTTCTTAAATATTTCCAAAACTATGGAGTCAAAGTGTCAAATAATAACTACATAGTAAACAAGTCGCTTTCTCTGTCCCTATATCCTTATGTATATACGCAACGGATTTTGATGCGGTCTCTTTTAATGTATATATCAATTCAAGAGAAAGGTTTATATGTATAATACATGCATAATTTAGTAGAAAAACACTGATAATTTCACAAACACTACAAAATAAATAAAAAATGCAAACAAAATTGTTATACAAAACTTTTTTCTAGCGTCAATACTTAAAAAATATACTAATCTATAATTACTGACTGACTAATTGACCAGTTTATCAACGTAAGAGTCTAAATTACTAAAGCTAGAATCATGAAATTTGGAAAGCAGACTCCATTTATGACGTTACCTCCCAATGAGAAAGCATATTTGGATTTTCCAACCCCGAGGGGTGAGGGGGTTAAATAGTGGATGGAAAATTGTATGGAAGTCTGTCAAATTTGAAGTTAGAATCTTCTAATTATGTAGTTAGGCTAATGATAAAAAATAAAGGACACGTCTTCTATTTGTCATATCTATGTGTTGGTAATATAACATACTAATGAATGAGTCAGTACATAAAGATACAACATGCAGTTAAGGCAGTTCATTGACCTGCAGGTCTTATGTTCAAAGTTATTTGTTTTGAATAATAATACAAATAATACAAACACATTTAGCTTTTTAGCTAACTAATATTTAGCCCTTCTGAAAACTGAGACGAAAAGACTTAATACTTATTTTATTTTCATATTAGTTTTAAAATCAACACTTTATTGTTTTATTGTTCTGGAGGAGATCGCGAATGCGTTAACAGCTGATGATTTTGAATTTGATGGTCACGGTAAAAAGAAATATAAGATGTCAAAGAAGATTAGACCGCATTAGCGCGGAGCGGCGCGGCGCGGCACGGCGCAGCACAGCAACGGCTGCACGACAAAAACTGTCAAAATGTATGAACTGATATTGCCGCGCCGTGCCCCGCCGTGCGGCTCCGCTGCAGCTCCAGTGCCGCTTGAGGTCGGTAAATCTCTTACATTTTCATACAAAGAATCATTTGTCGCGCAGTGCCGCGCCGCGCTGTGCCGCGACGTGGCGTTGCTAACAGTATCCTAGTCCAGTCTCACTTTAATTGGAAACAAATGTGCTAAACATGTAGGTATAGGTGTAAAGTCACTTCACTTTCGAATGCATGCAAGTTCAAATTCTTCAGAGTTCTCTATACTCACACACACACACACATAATCACACCTTTATCCTGAATGGGGTAAGCAGAGCGTAAACTACCAAAGAAAAGATCGTTCCGCCAGGTCTGACAAGTTTTGAGGGCTATAATAGACTGAAATGTGTATCGCTATAGTGACAGGTTGTCAGCCCATCGCCTTAATTACAATATACTGAAACCCTCGGATCCCTTAGCTGTTGTTTATAGCATGCCCGGGAGGAGATGCAGCTGGCACATTCTATGATTTTCTATCACTCCCAGTCCAGCATGAAAGCATATACTCGACTTTAGTTTACGACAAGCCTTGACCTAGACTAGAGTCAAGAGCAAGCCCGCTTCAAATATGTACTTAAAATAAAAGGACACAACAATACAACACATAAAAACACATAAATTATACTACTCCCTGTGTAGGTACAGTAAAACACCATAATTAAACTATTGAAGATATTGCTACTAACAGGATTTAATCAGTTTAGTTAGGCATATAAACAAACATATTAGCTATCATTATTACGTGAATAATTATGCGGATTAATAATCTTGTGTGCTGTAATAACCTTATGGGCTTAATAGTGTTTTTGGATACAATCTTAGACGTTACACACCGGATGTAAAGGACAGCATCCCGCAAACTGATAGGGGTTGCTCAGTCAACGAAACTGAACAACTATCACCAGGATTTTATTTTCATAGTTTATCTACCTGACTACAATTTATATGGAAAACATACATACACACATATAATCACGCCTTTATTCCTAATGGGGTAGGCAGAGTGTAAACGACTTAAACAAAGGTCGTTCCGCCACGTCTGAAAAGGGTTTGAGGGTTTTTTATGATAGATTTGTAAGTATATTGCAATAGTGACAGGTTGTCAGCCTATCGCCTAAATTGCAATATACTGAAACCCTCGGATCCCTTAGCTGGCATTTACAGCATGCCCGGGAGGAAATGCAGCTGGCATATTCTATGTTTTTCTCTCGCTCCCGGACCAGCATGGAAGATTATATGGAAAACCATATTTTTTAACTTTCTAAAGATATTCCAGCTGTTGGTTGTTCAGTTTCGTTGACGGAGTAACCCCTATCAGTTTGTGGGACGCTGTCCCTTACACCTGGTATATAATAGATTATTGTTTAACATACTTATCTGGATTCTATTTACTTATAAGCGGTCTAAAATCTATGACACCAGGGTTCATCGGGTTCTTAAACAATATGGATCATCGATTTATGTAACAATCAGTGTAGTCAAACTACCTTTGTAATCCTGTATAGGAAAGTCAAAGACGCAATAGCCATTGTGATCTCTTCAAACGTACAGTATGCTAAATTAGAGGTTGTAAAGCAACACAATGCGATGACTGATAATCTCTCAAAGGCGTGCGTCTGCGCAGTTTCCATTTTCAAACACTTTATCTCCATCTCGGGATTTGTCATGCAGATGTGAAGAACTATATATTTTTCTGTCGGTCGTCGGTTGTTTGTTCGGTACATCGGTACAAGTAGAATATACATATCTAATTAGAAATGCCAAATTGTGTGTGTGTGATTGAGATTAGACTATATTTTTCCTACGGGAAAACAGCAGCTAGTTAATTTACCATTAAGATAAGGAGAAGTTACAGGCTATCGCGATTTAATCCTACAGATGTTGTTGGAAAATTGTTTAAGCAAAAATACGACTTGTACCACCTACCTTGTTACCAATTTGGACCTTATCCAACTCCAGTGCTTCTTTCTTATCCGAGCTGAGATTGAAAAAACTTTTACAAGAACTAAAATTACTAAATCCGCACATACCTACTTATTCGATTGCAAATAAATTGGATTTGTCTGTTGATATACTGCCAATTGATTACCAATACGATAACTATTATGTTTTTGACAGACAATGGGCTCGATTCTAGATACCACCGGCTAAAACTGAAATTAAAATCTGCCAAATAAGAAGTGTAGAGAAGAGGTTTACCTTATATAGGTACCACATACATCAATAATGAAATAACATCAAATCGGTAAAAAAATACAGTATTTTTAATACAAGGAAATTGTATCCTCTTTGCTCGTCCACACAACTCGCTCGAACCACAAACTACTTACTTTTATTCGTTATGCTAAGTCATCTTACTTATTAGTGACTAGCTGTGCCCGCGACTCCGTACGCGTGGTGGTTATGATTTTAAACAGCAATGTATTTTTTTGTTATAAACTTTACGTAATTGGGATAGAATTCAATCTTACATTACACCTATGCGAGCATAGTACATTATAGTAGGTATTCTATGTACCTGTCTACTTCAATATTGAAGGAGTTGTGTTACCCAATGGTTGTTTCTTTGTTACCATTTCTTTTTGTTTTGAGATCAATTAATTATATATAAATCATGATACAATTTATTGAATATTTAAGATTATTTACAACTTACGTTTTTTTAATACACAAAAAGGAAATATGGAAAACACGCAGTGTCGAACATACTGAAAACGCTTCTCCACGCATAGGAGCGGGATCTGCTAACCCGCGCGCGGAAACGTGTTTCGCATTGTCTGATCTTTTTTTTTGTATGGAAAACACGATTCCGCGTGTGAGCTAGCAGATCCCGCTCTTACGCGCGGAGAAGCGTTTTCAGTATGTTCGACACTGCATGTTTTCCATACAAACTGGGGCACTTACTCAATATTAGAATGGTTTGCGTGATTATTTCTAACCTAGGCTGGACACCAGATAATTAAAAAAACTCAGTCAAATAAAAAGTTCCTTTAAGATAGGTTAAAAACGATCAAAATTCAATTTCCTGCCTACCCCTTAAGACAGGTGGCGTGATTACTTGTATTGTAACTTTGAGTTTAAGTAATGCTCAGTCAAACAAAAGAGTTCCATCAAAATCGATTAAAATGCTCAGTCGAATAAAAAAGTTTCTTAAAAATCGGTTAATAAACAGCCAAATTTCAATTTCCTGCCTACCCTCTAAGTCAGGTAGCGTAATTTTAGGTATCCGAAGTTGCAATCCGGGTAACACACAGTTGAATTAAAAAAAAACCCATCGAAATCGGTTCAGTAGTTTTGGCGTGATGTGGTATACAGACAGACAGACAAAAAATCTAAAAACAAAATGATTTGGTCTTTATATCGTTAATAATGCCTGCTGCAATTATTTTTTTCGAAAATATTCAATGTACAGACACGACTCTTCTAGAGATTTATTATATGTATAGATTAGTGTAAATCAATTCTGGGATACGTAATTTATCTGAAATGTTCCAGCCCATTAGTAATATCAGATCAGGAAAAAAAATGTAGCTATTCATTTATATTTCTTGTATCTATCTACTTCGCTTCGTTAACTCTTCAAAAAATGCAGAATTTAAGTGAAACCTTACGAAATTAAAACAAACTTAGTTGACTCTCCACAAAGTATTTTCCATGAACTTATAGTACTAGGTATTTCAATCAAAAGAATAATTTCTAAACATTCCTCACATTTTTTAAACTATTCTAATAACTATTTTGCTTTAACATGCATAAAACATTATTTTTAAATATTGTAGCGAAGAAAATGAAATAGGAAAATTACTGTTCTCGTCTTTTTTATGTGGAGTGGAAAGCGCTCCATAATCTATTTTTTTCGGTCGTGTTAATCGGTCGGTGACGCGAGTAGCATATCAAACGTTGCCCTTGGCCTAATAAAGACGCACCTCGCACCATCGCATTCCTAAACCGTTAGGAGCTTAGAACCCATCGGAAATTCAAATTGGAGTTCCGTTCCGACGCGGAAACCAAATTATTCGGTAAATTCAAATTTATCTAAGCCATCTCAATGTATTTGGAAAAACATCCGGTAATTTCATGTGGCTGTTGTATCTTTTTAACGACTACTTTGCGCTAGGTTTTTTGTTGATGATTTTGTAAGATTTATATTTATTTCAAAGTATTACAATACACATAATCACGCCCCTATTCCTAATGGGGTAGGCAGAGCATAAACGACCTAAACATAGGTCGTTCCGCCACGTCAGACAAAGTGTTGAGGGTTATTTAAGATATATTTTAAGGTAAATTGCTGTAGTGACAGGTTGTCAGCCCATCACCTAAATTGCAATATCAGATCCCTTAGCTGACTTTTACAGCATGCTTGGGTGGAAATGCAGCTGGCACATTCTATGTTATTCTCTCGCTCCCAGTCCAGAATGGAAAGTATTGTGTATAACTGATGTAAACCCCCTCTTTATACCCTTTTTATTATCGTCGGCATAAAGGTTCAGCCAAATCCTGTCCGAAGAGCAATATATTTTATTAATATTTTCAGCCAGTCGGACCAAAATGAAATCGCCAAAAGATTACAGATTCATACATACATACATATATGAATCACGCCTTTATCCCTAATCGGGTAAACAGAACGTCAACGACCTAAACAAAGATCGTTCTGCCACGCCTGACCGGTTTTGAGGGTCATTTCAGACATTGTATATTGCTGTAATGACAGGGTGTCAGCCCATCGCCTACATTACAATACTCTGAAACCCCCGAATCCCTTAACTGGTTTTTACAGCATGCGCGGTAAGAAATGCAGCTGGCTTCTCTATGTTTACAGATTAATTGATTGATATATAGGTTGATTGATAGGCTTTGTGACAAACGTCAAAATATTAAAATAAATGTTTATTTCGGATTTGAAAGCTGTCGAAACGCAGGGAAGTAGAAATGTGATTTACACTTCCTGTCGCCGTAAATTTCTTCAATTCTCCTTCTTCTGTCGAGTCTATCGACCCAATGAACCCTGGTGTCAGAGTTTTTAAACCGCTTATTAGCACAACTATCAGGCCTCTGACATGGTTTGAGTAACGACCACTATCAAAGACAGTGACCGGGACCGACGGCTTAACGTGCCCTCCGAACCACGAAATCTTTTTATTTTTCGGACAATCAGGTGATTCAGCCTGCAATGTCCTAACCAAAATGGGGAAAAAATCACAAAGTGATAAATTCTCAAATATCAACTTTGCGATTCCCCCCTGGGAATCGAACCCAGGACCTCCGGATCAGGAATTCATGGCACTAGCCACTAGACCACGGAGGCAGTTTTCTGCAATTGACTTGCTCATAGACAAAATCATGAGATAGTTACGTCATCTCCAACACATGGCCATGGTGGAAATAGAATGGGGTTTCCGTGTAAATAAGCAATCACTAGATATTTTATGAAGATTTATTTTATTCCATGCTGGACTGGGAGCGATAAAAAAACACAGAATGTGACAGTTGCGTTTCCTCCTGAGCATGCTGTAAAAACCAAGTTAAGGAATCCGAGGGATTCAGTATATTATAAGCAAGGCGATGAGCTGACATGCTGACAAGCTGTCACTATAGAAGTATACCTACAAATCTATCTTAAATAACCCTCAAAACTTTGTCAGACGAGGCGGAACGGCCTTTGTTTAGGTCGTTTACGCTCTGCCTACCCCATTAGGGATAGAGGCGTGATTATATGTATGTATGTATGATGTGTTAAAGGTTTTCCAACCTGCTATCACTAAGAACGGAAAAGCTTATTGAATTATTGCGCAGTCAGTTGTCCATTGTGATAAAGGAAAGATTTAAATACCCAATAGTTGTAACAGCACGCACAAGGTCCGTGAGAGATATACTTAAAAAAAATACGTATATAAATATAATCACGCCTTTATCCCTAATGGCGTAGGCAGTTCCTAAACGACGTAAACAAAGGTCGTTCTGCCACGTCTGACAAAGTTTTGAGGGTTATCAAAGATAGATTTGTATATATAGCTGTAGTGACAGGTTTTCAACTTATCCCTAAATTCCAATATACTGAAACCCTCGCATCCCTTACGTGGTTTTTACAGCATGTCCGGGAGGAAACGCAGCTGGCGCATTCTGTGTTTTTCTCTCGCTCCCAGGCCGGCATGGAAGAATTTTACATGAAAATGCAATAATCGGCGAATTCAAAGCAAAGGTCCAACTACCCGGAAAATACAAATGAGGGAATTAATAAACGGTGTTCAAAGACTTTCCGAAATCGCATTGTATTGGAATAATGCGATTTTAAAGTCAATTGAGTCTGGGCACTGCGCTTTGGGAAGATTACAAATCAGTAGCTCTTGCTCTAAAAAGCGATTAAGTTGTTTCAGTTCCATGAATCCTATAAAATTTTGAACCATCCAGCTTTTAGGATACTTATTTCTATTTTACTAATCAGTTTTGATGTACGGTAAATGGTAGGTTTAAACAAATCGTTCAAGTAGTTCTAGCTGTTATTTGAAAAACTATTGAATATACATACATACAATTACATCTCTACCCCAAATGGGGTAGGCAGAGCGTAAACGACCTAAACAAAGTTCATTCAGCTACGTCTGACAAAGTTTTCAGGGCCAACTAAGATAGATTTATGGGTATATTGCTGAAGTGACAGGTTGTCAGCCCATCGCCTACATTGCAATATACTGAAACACTAAAATCCTTTAGCTGGTTTTTACAGCGTGCCCGGGAGGAAATTCAGCTGGCGCATTCTATGTTTTTCTTTCGCTCCCAGTCCAGCATAGAAATATATCAGTAATAAATTTCAGTTTATATCTAGGAGTTGAAAATATGGAAAAACATGCCACTAAATACAATCGCTAAGAAGAAGAAGAAGTGTTGTCATGAATGATCCTTCCCACCAATTTCGGCCATACTCGTAGTTCTCATATCGATAGTCTAGACTACACAATGACCAACTTGGCAAAGCTAATTGTATTTTCATGTAAGCAATATTGGTTTCCTGTCATAATTTTATGGTTTATTAGATACTGGGGAATATTCGACGCTATCACTATTTGATATCGGATAAGTGCCGCAACTCAATAATAATACACTGTCCGATAGAAAAATACTGTGAAAGTGGAAAAGTTTGCTCGATAAAAATAGATAGACGCTTAACTATCTTTTCTACATATATATTCTACATCCTTCTTACCTATTCTTGCACAGAACGAAGACCTAGTTTGTAGTTGGTATTTTGTATTTTTGATCTTTTCGTTTTTTTATTCCATGCTGATGCAAGAGAAAAACATAGAATGTGCCATCTGCATTTCCTCCCGGGCATGCTGTAAAAACCAGCTAAGGGATCCGAGGATTTCAGTATATTGTAATTTAAGCGATGGGCTGACTACAGCAACGTACCTACAAATCTATCTTAAATAACCCTCAAAACTTTTGTCAGACGTGGCGAAATGACCTTTGTTTAGGTCTGCTCTACAAACTATTATTTTAATTTCTAATACCTACCTATTCATTTTTTTTTTTAAATGATAATATTATTAGGGCTAGAAGGTGCCTAAGTACATTTTAAATTTCCCAAAGTGATTCATTTAAAATTTTAATTCCCGTGCTTACTATCATTTATTTTGTTTCTTTATGGTGAACCCAACAGAAATTATTTCACTATTACAAACAGTAATCTTAAAAACTTATATAGCCAATAACAGAGTTCATCATATAAAATTGACATAATAGGGTAGTAAACAAACAACAAAGTGTGCGCGTAAGTGAGAATGTATGTGTAATGTGTAGTGTATACCTATTTCATTACATTTTGCTAAAAAAAATATCAACTACTGTAACACTGTAGGTATATTTATTATAACTTAAGTCCTAATTCTAAAAAATAATATTTTACAATTTGAAAATTTTAGTGTAATTAAATTCATTGTAATAGTGCGATATTTGTCTCAAATTTGAACAAACATCAAATTAAATATCCAGGTTTCTTCCGTGAAGACTGAAACCTTATAATAAATATTACAAGTACTTAATCAATTTGATATTTAACTACAAAATAACGTTGAAAACGAATTTGAACTTGACTATAATAAATAATGGTTCAAGGTGGCTTTACTTTATTTCCAAATTTAATTTAGTACATTAAATTGGGGCTGAGAAATTGAGGAATTTTAAGATAGAAAAAAAAAATAAGCAGACCAATAATTTTTCTGTTTTGTTTTATACATAACATTATATTCATTATTGCTTTAAAAAATAAATACATAGTTCAACTTAAGAATTAAGACAACAGGCGAGCTTATCTCTATAAGAGATCTCTTCCAGTCAACCTAATGGTGATAACAGATGGGAAATTCACTTGAACAGATACAGTTAGTATTATTTTAATTACAAATTTATATGATTATTGTAATACTAATACACATATTAACATACTAGATTAACTAATACATATAAATATATGTATATGATATATCAATGATAAAATAAAATTGTATTATTACGTACGTAAGTAAATTCAATTGTAAGTTATTTTTTTACAAGTACTAGGTTAAGTAAATATGATTTCAAGACTTGGTTTATTTTTCCCTATAAATAAAACTAGCTGTGCCCGCGCAGCTGTGCCCTTCGTACGCCCGGTTTGTATGGAAAACACGCAGTGTAGAACATACTGAAAACGCTTCTCAGTGCGCAGGAGCGGGATCTATAGATTGTCCATACACACTAAGGTACTTACTCAATATTAGAATGGTTTGCGTGATTATTACTAACCTAGGCTGGACACCAGGTAATAAAAAAAACTCAGTCAAATAAAAAGTCTTTTTAAAAAAACTACCAAATATGAAATCAATTAATCAATTTCCTACCTACCTCCTAAGTCATAAGGCGTGATTATTTGTACCGTAACGTTAATTTTAAATAATGCTTAGTCGAATAAAAAAGTTCTATGAAAATCGGTTAAGAAACAGCCAAATTTCAATTTCCTGCCTACCCCCTAAGTCAGGTAGCGTGATTTTAGGTATCGTGACCTTAGTTGCGACCCGGGTAACACACAGTTGAATTAAAAAACTCTCATCGAAATCGGTTCAGTAGTTTTGGCGTGATGTGGTAACATACAGACAGACAGAGAGACAAAAATTCAAAAAAAAAATTGATTTGGATTTATATCGTTAATAATGACTACTGCAATTTTTTTTTTTAATTATTCGATGCACAGACACGACCCTTCCAGAGATTTATTATATGTATACATTAGGTAAATTAATTAAATTCTGTTGTGAAAAATTTACATATTTTTATTAAGCTCTAATTTGTTTCTTAATTACAAATAAATTGGGGTCCATCTAAACTGAAAACGGAAGTCGGTCGTTCATCAGAACACATCAGTTTAATTTCCTACCATTAATAACGGTAATGAAATAGATTGATGAAATAAAACTCTTTCAAGGGATCCCAATGGGAAATCATGAGAAAACTTTTAAATATAAAACCGTGCTTTGATTTCTTAATCTTCCATGCTGGTTTGGGAGTGAGAGAAACACATGGAATTTGCCAGCTGCATTTTCTCCCGGGCATGCTGTAAAAACCAGGTAAGGGATTTGAGGGTTTTAGTATATTGCAATTTAGGCGAGGTGTTGTCAACCTATCACTACAGCAATATACAAATCTATCTTAAGGTGATTCCTAGCGATAAATAGTTGTTTTCAAGAGCTTATTTCTCCTAAACGAATTATAGAAAAAATCCAAAAAAAATATATCTATGAAATCAATTCAGGGCCTGCGGTTGCAACATTTAAAAATATTGTAGTTCATACTCGTAAATAACTATGCTAAAAAAACTGGAAGTAAAGCTATTTTTATCAGTGAATTTGATATTTCTTCTAAACTATTAGGAGGGCTTTCACGGTTCTTTCGGGAAATTATCCATGTTATGACTATCTAAAATCGCAACATAGCGATTATATATTCTTTAATCCGCCTCAACATTTTATGGAATAAACATTTTTGAGCGTATTTCGCACATTTTTGTCCTGGCCACGGACGTAACCGCCACGCTGTAGCGAGCGCTGGTTTGGACGATAATTTAAGGCATTACGGACGATGTTTACATATCTTAAAATCTATCGCATCTGCCAGCAGGATACACCTTAAATAGCCCTCAAAACTTTGTCAGACGTGGCGGAACGACCTTTGTTTAGGTATACAGGCCCCCAATAGGGATACAGGTGTGATTATACCGAGTGTAAGGGATAGCGCCACGCATACTGATAGGGGTTGGTCAGCCAACGACAATAAACAGCTTCCACCAGGAAATTCTTTCAGGAAGTGAAAAAAATATGGTGTTTCCATTCAAAATGTCCACCTTGATCAGACAAATTAGCCAAAAGAAATTATTTACTTCCTGATAGAATTTCCTGGTTGAAGTTGTTCATTATCGTTGACTGACCAACCCCTATCACCGTGCGGGACGCTGTCCCTTACACCCCGAATGTATGTATGATAGACCTTTAAAATTGTTATGAGTTTTTTGTGTAACGGCCATTGCCATGGACCATGGATGAAAGTTGATCAAATAACATTGTTTTCAAATGGCATGACATAGACATATAATCACGCCTTTATCCCTAATGGGGTAGGCAGAGCGTAAACGACCTAAACAGAGGTCGTTCCGCCACGTCGGACAAAGTTTTGAGGGTTATTTAAGATAGAATTCTAGGCATATTGCTGTAGTAACAGGTTGTCAGCCCATCGCCTAAATTACAATATACTGAAACCCTCGGATCCCTTAGCTGGATCTTACAGCATGCCCGGGAGGAAATGCAGCTGGCACATTCTATGTTTTTCGTTCGCTCCCAGACCAGCATGGAAGTAAAATGGACACAAATCAAGCCATAAAATGTTGATACCATAACACACTTATCTTATCTTATTAAGCCGATAGTGTCGCACTGCTGGGCAAAGGCCTCTCTCCGGTCTCTCCACGACTCTCTGTCCTGTGCCATAACACACAAGTTCTATGAAAATATTTAGTTTAATTTCATACATTAAAGCCTCATAGAGACGTTTTCTTCAATTACCCACAGAATATATAGGAGTGTAGAAATTGTGTCGGAACAAAATGGGTTTCACACCCAACTCCCCGTCCCGTTAAGATATTTTATGGCATCGTTTACTTGAATTGTCCTTTAACTGAGCAGTATGGAGGTTTACCGCCAGATCGAAAGATTCCGCTTGCTCCATATTTTCTCATATTTTAAAGTGACTTTTACTGCAGTATTTCCCGTTTTGAATATAAATATCTACCAACAATTTAAAAATACATTACAATTTGATGTACATTTCCTAGCAAGTAAGCCAATAGAATACTGCGGAAATAATACACTAGCGATCCACGCAATGTAAAGACATATAATCACTGTAATTTGAATTTCGAAACTGTTCTGAACAGAGTATGGTAGAGGTTTAACACGAATTTAGAAGAGGCGTGCAGTTCCTATTTCCTCATTGGTCCATTTTGTATTCCGTCAGCGGGCCGTTTCACATTGAAGTGTTTATTAACATGTACAACGGGCTCTGACACGCTCTGGCGACCTTTCAAACAGGGACACCCATATTCCCTCTTTGCATGACTATTGGATGAAGCACGATACGAACCTTCGCAAACTAATATGGTGACAAAATAGTTCTATACTTAGGCTCGTATTTATAAAGCGATCTCAAGATTGAGAGTAATATTAAGGATATGACAGGCCCTCTTGTACTGAAATGACATTTCTGATACGGACTTAAACTAGCTGTCAGTCTCAAGTGCTTTTTATAATTACGGGCCTTAGGATCAAACATAAGGGAGCTGCTGGGAAAAGAGTTATGGGTAAAGATTAGGAAATAAGTACCCATCTACTTATTATATTAACATCAAACCGAAAGAGTTTTCTGAATAAGTTTTTTTGTATATCAATCAGTATGACAGCGCATAGATTTTATCCATCGCTTTAATATCTATCTTTAATGGCAATTAACAACTTAACGAAGTTAGGCGCTTTATTATTGTTTGGAATTAGGCAACTTAACGAATTTAATTAAGCAAGATGGCTGTTATGGTCAAACTTTTATTAGAGCAAAGTATTTTGAGAAACAATTATTCTGTATCGGCCAGCCCATAAAATTTATCAACATTTGAAATTTAAATCAAGTATTTAAACTTCATCGCGTGAATTTAAAGTATCCCTAATATTAGTTCGAAGTTTCAGGTAAATAATCTATTGAAACTGTTTCTAATATCTTAACTGTTACCTAGGTGTATTGGCCAATACTTACCACACATCTTTGATGTACATGTCAATGATCAATACATACATACATAAAATCACGACTTTATCCCTTACGGGGTAGGCAGAGCGTTAAACGCCTCGTAAAAGGCGCTTTCGCCGCGTCTGACAAAAATTGAGGGCAATTTTAGATTGTAATGTGTATTGCTAATGTGTAGTGATAGGTTGTCAGCCCATCGCCTAAATTACAATACACTGTAACCCTCGAGTCCCTTTTGCTGTCTTCTACAGCATGCCCGGGAGGAAGGGCAGCTGGAACATTCTAATTATAACATTGCACTAACAGATGCACGTAATCTTTCAAATAAACAACTTCTCATTTATCTTGATGCTAATTTATTAGAATAACACATGATGTTATCTGATGACTTCTTCAAAAATAACGTTATTTTTAAAACATGACTCATTCATACATACATACATACATAAAATCACGCCTTTATCCCTTACGGGATAGGCAGAACGTAAAACGCCTTTTAAAAAGCGCTTTCGCCACGTCTGACATAAATTGAGGGCAATTTTAGATTGTAATGTGTATTGCTGTAGTGACAGGTTGTCAGCCCATCGCCTAAATTACAATACACTGTAACCCTCGAATCCCTTTTGCTGACTTCTACAGCATGCCCGGGAACATGACTCATTCATATAATAAACAAAGATGACAACTGTCAAAAACGGCAATAGGTAAACGAAATTTTCTTAATCATAAAGCATTGTTTTCTCAATATGAATGAGATTTTTTATATTTATTGGTTAGATGAAATTGCTTTTTGTGATATATTTGTG
Organism: Scrobipalpa costella; assembly: GCA_949820665.1. Lineage (NCBI taxonomy): Eukaryota > Metazoa > Arthropoda > Insecta > Lepidoptera > Gelechiidae > Scrobipalpa > Scrobipalpa costella. The sequence goes on from OX463303.1 coordinate 11,582,808, forward strand.
TAATGTTTCTGTAACTAAAGTTAATAACTGCCAATACATTGTTACAATAAATCATAAAACGAATTATAGAGCAAAAATAATAATAATCTTTGCAACAAAATTATGCCTTGTTGTGTTAAAATCATTATTTTCGTAGTAAGTCGAAAATTACAAAATTGTAGATCAAAAATAATATATTTTTTGCAACGTAGCCAGTTGAAAATGTGTTGTGTTAATAAATAATGTCTGTATCCGGTCAGTGTCAAATTATCGCTGCCCTGTCGAGTTGTGACGGGAATACGTAAATTATAGAGGATTGCTTTCCTGTACTGGCAACGTCACAAAGCTTACAGCATGATCCAATTGTATCAAACAATTTGACACGATCTAGTAGTCGTGACGAAATAAACTTAATATTATTTATCAATACATGCAAAATTTCACCTACCTAAAATTAATAATATTCTAGACGTGATCATTAGGACCGTTACCTAATTTTGCATATGACGAATGAGTGCTGGGCCTCAAGTCTCTTATTTTCTTAGAATCGAAAAGCCACTGTCATGCCATTGCCCCCTAATGCCACTGGATGATATTTAGTAGTTTGTTAAAGTTTTGAATCAAAGTTGATGTCATCATAATGGTCTTACCATGTGCCCTATATATTTGACTGATTTGAATTAACTGTAATGTTAGATCACCGAGTAGCATAATACGTAATACCATTTAAATAACTCTTTTCAGAGTAGAAACCTCATTTAAGTGCCGTGTGACACCGCATGGCGATACGCTACTAAACTATACATACATACTATCACGCCTGTATCTCTAATGGGGTAGGCAGAGCGTGAACAACCCAAACAAAGGTCGTTCCGCCACGTCTGACAAGTTTTGAGGGTTGTTTAAGATAGAACTCGATATTGCTGTAGTGACAGGTTGTCAGCCCATCGCCTAAATTACAATATACCCTCGAATCCCTTAGCTGGTTTATACAGCATGCCCGGGAGGAGATGCAGCTGGCACATTCTACGTTCTTCTGTCGCTCCCAGTCCAGCATGGAAGCTAAACTATAAATTAATTAAAAATATCAGTTAAACACAAAAATCTTCTACTGTAGTATGTAGCAATAGATAACTAAAGTTGTACGAATCGTTAAATGTCAAGAGCTACCGTAAAAATTGACTTCATAATAAATGACACACAGGTTGTAAGGGACAGCGTACCGCAAATTGATTGGGGTTGCTCAGTCAACAACACTGAACAACTATCAGCAGGTTTAATTTTTCAGGAAGTGAAAAAATATGTCTTTACCATACAAATTGTTTGATCGAGGTGAAAATTTTGTATGGAAAACCCAATTTTGTTTTTCACTTCCTGAAAAAAAAAACCTAGCAATGGTTGTTCAGTTTCGTTAACTGAGCAACCCAAATTAATTGCGGGACGCTGTCCCTTACACCCCGTAATATAAGTGATTTCTAGAACAACTGATTAAAGTTAAAAAGCTGTTGATAGATACATCCATTTTCCTACATGGGTTTAAGTAAGTATTTAGGCTAACTAAGCTCTCTACCTTCGTAATAATGATGACCTCCATCATTCCGTGATTAAAAGTGACGTATTAGAAATTAGTTTTCAAGTTTATTAAATAACATAGTCACCTGTCTACAAAGTTTACAGCAATTTCGGTGAAAATCAATTTTAGGGAAAATACTTACCATTAAGCCAGAAATCAGGATCTTGCCAGAATAATAGATCTTCTTCTTAGTGAGTGGTTTTCAAATTAAATTTTCAAATTAAATTTCTTTGCTTTTCAAAGTTCAAGTTTACAGATTGAGGATAATCTTTAAATTACTATGGGTTATCAAATTCGTATCTGGTGTGAAAGGATATTGCTACGAAATTGAACGTCAGTACTGCAAATGACTTGATGAGGAATTTATTTATAGGTTATGATTTTCAGTCCCAAAAGAGAGTGTGTTATAATTATTTTTTATTTTTTACAGATAGGGCCTCTACAAGACCTAAGATGGCCGACGCGACCGCTGCCCCCTATAAACACAATCTCCATCCACGTGACCCCGCCCGACTACGATTACGAAGACGACAACGAATTCGTCCCCCCGCTGCGTATGCGCAGGAAATTTAGCACACCGGTTACCGGACTGTCTGGAGCCACAGATGGATTTCTTAATACACAAACCAAAGGTTGGTTTGATAGAGCCTTTAAAATAACTAAGTTGGCCGACGCGACCGCCGCCCCCATTAACACAACCTCCATCAATATGACCCCGCTCGAATGCGACTACGAAGACGACAACGAATTTATCCGCCCGCTACGTGTGCGCAGGAAACTTAGCACGCCAATCACCGGACTGCCTGGAGCAGCAGATGGACTCCAAGCATTTCTATAGCATTTACGCCGACATTATCTCAGAGTCAGATTATAATCGATGTAATCGGATCAGTATCCGAAGATTTTGCGACATTATTTTTTCTTAGTAAGGAACTCCTACGATAGAGATCAGAAGATCGAGAAATTATTGCGAATAATAATAAGGTATAACAATAATGAATACCAAATGTTTCTTGCAGATTCTCAACGCCAGTCATCCCAATCTTTGTCCCCGTTGGACCGCACGAAGCGGCGGTTCAGCACGATGGTGTCGAGCGCGGCGGCGGCGGCAGTCTCCCGGCGCCTGTCCGCCACCATCGGCTGGTGCTTGGCTGCGCCCGCGCACGTCACGCCGCAGATCGTGCGCCAGGGACGCGCGCTGTGCCTGCAGTATATCAAGACGCAGATACGTAGAGTCAATGTAGGCCAAAATAAGGTGGGTACACTGTTATAAATTTTACTTCTATAATCTTAATAAAGCCCATAAAAAAACATACTTTTTTAAATCATGCCATTTACATAACCATATTAGTATGTTTTGAGTAGGTATTGGTAGCTGCAACGACAAAAATTACATTACTTTAAAAAAAAAACATAAACGCATCGCTTTTATGATGCTTTCAAAATGTTTTTTCTAAATTGTTGTTGACCAACAAGTTCCGAATCGAATTCTAGTTGGCTTAAGGTCAAAGTAAATGGAGCAACTAGAGCAAATTCTTAATTGCTTCGAGCATTTCGACTGCTATTGGAAGTCTGTGTTCGGCACAGTTACACTGGACGCCTTTGTTCGAGATCGAAACTCTGACAATCAAGTCAATGGTCGCTCGAAACCCCCATTTATACTTAAACGGGATAGTTTTGGTCTTACAGTGATTCAGTCAAACATTGGACGTGGTTTGATTGTATTGCATTAACTATGACAGATCGCTTCAGTATGATGGTTGATTTTAATCTGGTGGAATCTATGTTTGAACGAAGTTGTACCTCTAAACTTGTAACTGAAATTGATCCTTATTAAAATTCTTAACATACTTGAAAAAGTTTTCAACAAAAATACGAGAAGTTACTGGAAAATATCAAACCACTATTGAACCATTTTCGCTATGTTTATCGTCTATAAACATAGCAAATAAACATTTGGAGGTACTTTAAGTCTCAATACGTTCAGTAAACTAGTGTTTGTCATATCGTTTTAACAATAGAAAACGATTTAGACAGCAAAACCTTTTAATTTCTTCAGAATGGTCGTAGCAATTTTGTTCGATTGGCAAAAAACATCGATGAACTTAGCAAATATAGACACAACTTTTGCCAACCCTAGAAAGGTCTTCTCATGTACTTCATACGTTCATCAAAATTTTGTATTCTGTTGTCCGCAAAAAAAAATGAATCCATCTACTAGTAGTGCTACTGAAATTTGGAACATGTTTTTTTCTTTACAGTCACTTGTGATGAAACGTCTGAAACGAATGATAGAGACAGAATGTGGGGAAGAGGCGACGACGAACGTGCGAAGTGGTGTTCTGGGAGGGCTTCGGGCGCTTTGTGCTGCGCTGGAGAGGAAGCGACCGGACGCGTTCATGCATATAGCACGACAGTCCACCAGAGCCCCCACCGCCGTGCTGCGCTCCGACACCGCGCTCGGCGAGCTGGCGCTGGCGCTGGGCCGCCGCATCACCAGGGAGAATATCACCTGGTCCAAGGTAAACAAACAACCAGCCATGTGGCGTTAGAGACACCAGAGCTCCCACCGCCGTTCTGCGCTCCGACACCGCGCTAGGCGAGCTGGCGCTGGCGCTGGGCCGCCGCATCACCAAGGAGAACATCACCTGGTCCAAGGTAAAACCCTATATATTTCTCTAGCCCAGTTGGCAACCCTGACTGCATCTTCTGTAGCTTGTATTAACTGTTCTCTAGTGAGGTGGTAAGGCACATGGTCAATTACGACTGAGATCCAATCCCACACTTGACCGTCCTATACCATGAAATGCACACACCACACTCCGCGTTTCCTTTCCTGTATCACAACACAACACATAGAAGATTATTTCTTCTGGAAGAGGAAGGAAGGAATCTCTCCATGAAAATCCGTGCAATAGTCACGCCGTTTTCGTACTATGATTATAGTTCTGCTTAACTCGGTTATCTTTGGTTAGTTCTTCCATGCTGGCCTGGGAGCGAGAGAAAAACATAGAATGTGCCAGCTGCATTTCCTCCCGGGTATGCTGTAAAAACCAGCTAAGGGATCCGAGGGTTTCAGTATATTGTAATTTAGGCGATGGGCTGACAACCTGTCACTACAGCAATATACTTACAAATCTATCTTAAATAACCCTCAAAACTTTGTCACACGTGGCGGAACGACCTTTGTTTGGGTCGTTTACGCTCTGCCTACCCCATTAGGGATAAAGGCGTGATTATATGTATGTATCTTTGCTTAGTTTTGTAAAATTTTCTACACTCCCACCACGCCTGTAGTAGTTAGAAATACTTGGATATCTTCTCGCTTGGTGTAGTGTAGAGAACGTTGTTCTACAGTTAATAAAATACATCAAATATCACAATTGTAGGCCTAATTAGGAATGTTAGGCCAATATGCCAGAAATGTTGATAAAAATAACTAAATTGATATCCTTATCGACCTAACTAAAATTTCTATCTTGCTGTCCTGTTTACTCAAAAGGAGTGGCTAAAGTGGCAAAAGTAGGGATAAAAATATTCAGAAATTAATTTAACGAAATGTTCACACGTTCATAAATAATGCTTTGATTACAACTAATATCATGTCAAACTTAAAGTGAACTATATATGAATTTGCATAGAGTAGAAAGAAAAATATCTGAAACAACCCTCAAAACTTTGTCAGACGTGGCGGAACGACCTTTGTTTAGGTAGTTTCCGCTCTGCCTACCCCATTAGGGATAAAGGCGTGATTATATGTATGTATGTATGTAGAAAGAAAAATGTTGAAGTAGTATTTTTTATCTAAGTTTTGTGTTTCGAGTTAGCTATCAATAGTGCTGAAACATATATATATATATATATATTCTTTATTGCATTGAAACACAAGAAATTAAGTTCACAGAAAGGTATGCAAGGGCAAACTTATCTCTATGAAGAGATCTCTTCCAGCTAACCCACTGGCAGTTGAGAGAATGAGAAACATTTTAAGGGCAAGACAAATACAATGCAATGTAAACTAAAAATTACTCTAAAATACATGAAGTAGAACTATCAAACGTAAAAATAATAAATCAATAAGATTAAATCAAACAATACATACATATCTAATAATTAAATATCGTATATATATATATATATATATATATATACGTACATGCATAATAGATACATAAACTACAATACATAAATACATACATTAAACTCGTTCAGATAAGAAGTGCTCTTTTAATCTCTTTTTAAAAACGTAAATAGACGGACTTTCTTGAATACATTTTGGAAGTTTATTCCATAGCTGAGCAGCTCCTACAGAAAAAGAGATAGAATGAAATTTAGTTTTCGCACTAGGGCACTCTAGCACCTTAGTGATACAGACGCGCCTAGGGCGAGGAGCGAAACATTAGATCAGTCAGAGCTGTGTAATGGTTAGAAATTCAATTATTATGAAATAATATTTTTAAAAACTTTTACAATATTCGTATATGAGTTTAATATATTATGTTATAGTAAATATATAATTAGTTATAGTATACTTCATTCTACATAATTAAAATATTTTGAATTAATTATTAAAAAATAATTTAAATTGTCAGGCAATGTTTTACACTTATTAGATACTATTTTCTGACACTTTAATAAATAAAGTTTGTGTGAAAATAATAGCACAAATTTAAAAATTGCTGGTGCTAACCCTGACGACTAGCAATACAAGAAATTTCAACTTGAACTTTGTGATAAGAGTGGTAACAAGTTGAATATTTAAGGGTGGGTTTACATCTTGCAAGTCAATATTATTTAAAGTTTTGTTAGGAAAATTCATTTTTTAATTGAGAAATAAATATCAAGATTTACAATATAATTTAAATAGAAATATGTAAATTGCTAAAGTTGCATATGAGTGAAATCTTATTTTTTAACATTGATTGAAGAAATTTATTAAAAATAAGTTATCTGCTATCTTTTGTAGCTAATAACTTTACATTATTAAATACTAAGTTATGGTTTGTTGATATGTGATAAATTTATATTTTATTCATAATAAATGAAAAGGAAAATTTACTGATGACAAGGATCTGATATATCGGTCATGTGTAAATTAACCCTTAATGCATAAAAAAATTGTGTCCCTTAGTGTTGCCAAGGATTTTAACGTTTTTATGCAAGTTTCGACAAACACGATAAATTTCGGACTAATAACTAAAAATATTTATTTGATAGCAGCAAATGTGGAAGTGGTATATAGAAATTGGGGTGTAAACTTAAAGTTTCGGGGAGAAATGGGGGAAACTATAAAACGGTTTGAAAAAAAAAACGGCAAGTCTGGATACGGTCGTCGTCACGTGTGCGTGTTTTTGAGAAAGACGAAGTTATTCCGTCTCTTTGATTAGAATCAGTGCAACAGTTTAAAGTCAGTGTTTAAATAGTTGCTTTTTTATTTTGGAATAGTTTGAAACAAAGTTCCTGCGTTGTGCTGGTTCTCTTAATTATTCACGGAAAGTAGATTATTTTGGACCTTTTAATACAGTTTTTAGCAGAATTTGTACGAGGAGCAGTTAAATTACATTTTTAGATTGTTAGTTGGCGTCGAGCTGTGACGACCTCATCGCCCGCTAGTGGCTTACACTACTAGTGCAGTCAGTCAATGGATGATCCACCATTATCCATACAAGTCCCGACCGGTGTAGAGGGCGAGCAACGTCGGTAGACAAAAGCTTTCGGTCTCTGCAGCGTTGGGCCAAGGCACATGGGGAAGTGCCTTAAAGGGCGTACGTTTGGATCCGTAAAGCAACATACGGCCAATCTCCTGCAACCTCTGTTTCCTGCTAGTCGTACCGGCCATCCGGTCCACTGGCGCCAGGAAGCTTGAGGTCCAGAGAGTGGATCTGCACCTGCGCACCTGCTTGTCCACTATAATATATTCACGCGCTGATGACTCTGGCATTTCTACACGGACTACGAGTGCAAGCCCTGCGGCGATGGAGATCCGATGGTTGGGGGAGGATAAGGTGTGTCCGAACCTTAGTTGGTATCTGCACGTAGGCAGTCTTCTGGTGATGGTCGCTCTGGGTCCCGATTGAGATGGGGGACCGGTTCGGCAGCTCAGTAGACGACAAAGCAGCCCTATTCAGGGAGCGCTCTGCTTTCCCCTATCCGGGGAGGGGCCTAGAAAAGGTGGCCTAAACATAGTCTGTCTCGAATATACAACAGGTGGTAAACCGCGGTCATCTGTAAACCATCTAAATGCGGTCGAAAGAAACAAAGAGAACGAATCTACTTATAGGAACATGGAATGTTTGCACACTATTGGACTATGACCGTAATTTATGCCCAGAGAGAAAAACGGCGCTTATTGCCAGGGAATTGCATAAATACAACATCGATATCGCTGCTATCAGTGAGACTCATCTCAGCGACAGAGGGGAACTCTGTGAGCGACTTGGTGGCTACACCTATTACTGGTGCGGGAAGCCATTGGGAGAGAAGGCAGCCAGTGGAGTGGGGTTTGCAGTGCGTAATGAACTAGTTAGAACACTCTTAGAACTGCCAAAAGGCATCAATGATAGAATTATAACATTGAGACTTCAACTTACATCTAAGAGGTATGTCCACCTAATAAGCTTTTATGCCGCTACTCTGCCCTCACCCGATGAAGAAAAAAATAAGTTCTACAAAGAACTACACCAAGTTTTAGAGACGATACCCTCGGCAGATAAAATTCTCTTTTTGGGCGACTTTAACGCTCGCGTTGGGAGTGACTATAATGCATGGGATGGTGTTCTGGGACGCCACGGAGTAGGAAATTGCAATGCCAATGGCCTAAATCTGCTCACCCTCTGCGCCGAATTTAATCTCTGCATTACTAACACTTGCTTTCGGCTACCAGATAAATATAAGACCACGTGGATGCATCCGAGATCTAAGCATTGGCACCTCCTAGATTATGTAAAAGAGACCAAGGTGAAGTTCTATCACACGTGCGATGAGAGGTGCTCAAGGCTGGACAGACCATCGACTCGTAAGATCAAAGCTGCGTCTGAAATTAAAAGCTCCACGTCGGGCGTCGCACAAAATATCGGCGAGACTGTCATGCGCAAACTTGATTAACAATAAAACCTTAAGCAAAGCTCTTGATGACACCTTTGGTACGAAATTGCCGGACACATCACAGTCAGCGTCTGTGGATGAGAGTTGGTCTTTATATGCCGAGAAACTCCACGATAGTACCTCACACGTAGTTGGCAAACCAGAACGGAGAAACCAAGATTGGTTCGATGACTCCGATCCGGAGATCAGAAAACTTGTTGAGGACCATAGACGTTGTCTGCAATCTTCCGATGTAAGTATACGAAACAAAGCGCATCATGAGGTAAAAGTTAAAATGCGAACGCTAAAGGACAAGTGGTGGGTGAATAGGGCTACAGAAATGCAAAACTATGCAGATACAAATCAAACGGGGAAATTCTTCGAATGTCTGCAAACTATCTTTGGACCAAGGGTGAAGAAGACAGACCAAATCTACAGCATGGACAAGACTCGTAGGTTAACTGAGCCGAGTGACATCTTAGCTCGATGGGCCGAACACTTCAAGGACGTCCTTAACCCTCGATCTCAGACAACTAACCTGTTTTATGTAGAATCACTAGAGGAAATGCCCGTCATAGAAGATCTTGCAGATTCACCTTCTTTTGAGGAACTTTTCAACGCTGTACGTAGGCTTAAAAATGCTAAGTCACCAGGTATAGACAGTTTACCGTCTGAAGTATATAAATACGGCGGGCCGAACATTTTAAACAGGCTGTTCGAGCTGATCCTTAAGATCTGGGAGTGCGAAAAGATCCCACGGGACTGGAAAGATGCTTCCATTTGCAAACTGTATAAGGGCAAAGGCGACATATCTGACTGCGGCTCTTACAGAGGCATCTCCCTGTTGTCAACTGTTGGGAAGATATTAGCACATATCATAAATATTCGACTGTCTAACCTTGCCGAAACCATACTACCAGAGACGCAATGTGGATTTCCCTCACACAGAGGTACGGTTGATGCAATCTTTGTTGTAAAACAAATCCAGGAAAAAAGTCTGGAACAACACCGACCTCTGTATATGTGTTTCGTTGACCTAGAAAAGGCCTTCGACCGCGTTTCCCGGGAAGCTCTCTGGGTAGTGCTAAGGAAGTCTGGCTGTCCCGAGAAGTTCGTAAACCTTATTCGTCAGTTTCACGAGGGCATGGCAGCAAGAGTTCGACATGAAAACGACTTTTTGGACCAATTCCCAGTAACCTGTGGTGTAATGCAAGGATGTGTTACGCCTACCCTATTCGCGTTGTATTTTGCAGCTGTGATACGTGATGCAGCTGCTTTATGCAATGATACCATTGAAATCAACTCTAGAACTGACAAGAGTATCTTTGATCTTTCACGTTTTAGAGCTAAGCGCAAAGTAACTACTCTCTCTGTACTTGAAATATTATATGCTGACGACGTTTGTCTAATGGCTGACTCTGTAAAGTCCCTACAAGCTTATGTGGATGCTCTGCACGCTTCGTGCTATAAATTTGGCTTGGTCATAAGTGTCACTAAAACCCAAATCTTAAAACAGTCTCCTAGAGGCTGCGACGAAGACAACTTCTGTATTAAACTGGATGACAAGGCACTGAGGGAAGTTTCACTCTTTAAGTACCTTGGAAGCCAAATTAGAAATGACAACAGTCTAGCGTCCGAGATACCCACCCGCATAGCCAATGCACCTGCAGCCTTCGGAAAACTGAATGTTCGTGTATGGAGGTCGCACGATCTAAAACTTGCCACAAAAATGATGGTCTATAAGGCTATTGTCATACCTTCTTTGCTTTATGCCTCAGAGTCTTGGTGTTGCTATAAGGCAGACATTAAAAAACTAGACTCCTTTCACCTACGCCGCCTAAGAAACATCCTGCGCATAAAGTGGCAAGATCGTGTGCCGAATACCGAGGTACTGCGTCGCGCTCACATGCCGGGTATTGAGTCTCTCATCATGAAACACCAACTCAGATGGTCCGGCCACGTTGTACGCATGGACGATAGTAGATTGCCAAAGGCCGTGTTCTACTCGGAACTCTCATGCGGAAAACGAAAGCAAGGTGGACAGTACCTACATTACAAGGATGTACGAAAGCGTCACCTCACCGCTAGTAGCATATCTAGCCAAAACTGGGAAGAGCTTGCCTTGCAGAGACCGGAATGGCGCTCAAAGGTAAAGAAAGGCGTGTAACTCTTTGAGAGAGCCCGTCTTGAAGAACTGGATGCTAAGCGTCATCTTCGGAAAACTCGACCCAAGCCTTCCTATACATACACGTACAATACTTCTGGCAATCTTTACTGCGCCGCGTGTAACCGCGTCTTTAAGACGAAATTTGGTTTTGCGATACATAATAAAAATCCGGGTAATGTCCAAAATTAATGTTAGAGTCGCCATTGCCGAAATCGGTAAGGAGGACATTATTAATCAACTTTGTTTATTAAGCTTGTATATAAGAGAGAAGTATGATTGAGTGTGTTAGTAATTGGATGAATGGTTTGTTTAACAGGTCGTATAACAGGGTCGTATTATATACTCTTCCATGAACAATGTTATTCACACATAAAAAGGATCATGGTTCATTGTCATTAAAGAAGTGGTAGTTCCAAAAAAATATACATAAATACATATATTCACGCCTGTATCCCTAATGGGGTAGGCAGAGCGTAAACGACCTAAACAAAGGTGTCCCGCCACGTCTGACAAAGTTTTGAGGGTAATTTAAGATAGAATTTTTGGTATATTGCTGTAGTGACAGGTTGTCAGCCCATCGCCTAAATTACAATATACTGAAACCCTCGGATCCCTTAGCTGGATTTTACAGCATGCCCGGGAGGAAATGCAGCTGGCACATTCTATGTTTTTCTCTCGCTCCCAGACCAGCATGGAAGTAAAAAAATTAAGTATTACTAATTCGATTACTTTCTCTATCGCGATTACGCTTTACATACATTATTTACACATCGACAAGGCTTATGGGCTTCGAGAGTAGCTGGTCCATAATCCCTCTCGAGAATTCATTCGAATAGGTATTCATACAAACCTCTAATGGTCTATTTCTCAGCTGACGTAGCGAGCTATAAAGGTGATAATTTCTTGACACAGTATCTATCATTTGAACTGATTTCTTAGCGCATTCCATGTGATTTTGGTACAGCAGTCCTTGAAAGTTATACCATACTTGCGACCCGACCCGGCATCGCATGGAAATTATCAGTGGTTCTCTACTACTACTCTCTGCTTGAGCGTGTTAATGAGGCTAGGAATCTCGGACTAATGTTTGACAGCAATTTGCGTTTCGAGTCTCATGTTTTGAACTTGGTTAAGTCTTGCATGTATCGTGTCAAAGTTCTGTACAAGATTCGAGATCTCCTGAGTGAAAAGCACGTATAACTTGTCAAGGCTAAAATATGGCGATGTAGTGTATGGTCCTCGGTTGCTTGCAAAAACTAAAATAATTTTACAGCGCATTTAGAACGCTTGCTGTAAATTCTGTTTTGTGATTCCTTCTCGGACTCATATTTCTCCCTATATAAATGCTGCAGGAATGCTTAACATTGAGTCTCGCCGTCATTTACACCTAGCAAGCCTTTTATTTGACGTAATAAATCTTGGACAACCTCATTATTTGAGACAGAAGCTTAAAATATCTTTGATACACTTTCGATATGGATTGAGAAATTTGCGGGCGCCGTTGGCTGTTTACAAGCATCGAACCGTTGCATTCCGTGGTAGTTTCCGCTATCAAGCAAGAAAATGCTGGAATGATCTTTCACCTCCAGTAATGAACCTAACTTCTAAACTCACTTTTAAACAACACCTTAAGAAGCAATTACTTGAAGTTCAGAAGTTGGGAATTCCTAACGTATATTTGCAATAGTGTTAGCGGTTATTGGTGTGGTGTGCAGCCGTGTCGTTACTGGTTGGACTTTTCTTTATATTTATTATAATCACTATTATTATGATATTAAAATATGCTTGTTTTTTATTAATATTAATACACAATTATTTCAATATTATGGTAATTACTCAATTATGGATGTCGTTTAATTATTTTATAATTATTGTTGCACAAACACGCTCTGACATACAATTATGGGCAATATTATTTATTTATTATAACTGTTTATAAAACACTCATGTTTGACTTGGTACCTGCGTTATCTCATTTTGGGTGAAAGCTGAAAATCTGTGTTGCTCTCTATGGGCAATAATACACTGAGCTCTGACCCTCTGCATCGCTTCAGCACACATATAACTAACTAACTGCCTCCGTGGTCTAGTGGTTAGTGCCGTGGACTCCTGATCCGGAAGTCCTGGGTTCGATTCCCAGGGAGGAAACACAAAGTTGATATTTGAGAATTTATCACTTTGTGAATTTTTCCCCAGTTTGGTTAGGATATTGCAGGCTGAATCACCTGATTATCCGAAAAGAAAAAGATTTCGTGCTTCGGAGGGCACGTTAAGCCGTCGGTCCCGGTCGCTGTCTTTGATAGTGGTCGTTACTCAAACCATGTCAGGGGCCTGATAGTTGTGCTACTAGGCGGTTTAAAAAACTCTGACACTAGGGTTCACCGGGTCGATAGACTCGGTACCCACTCGACAGAAGAAGAAGAACATGTAACTGAATTTATAAAGTGTGTTAGTTTAAATTTTTCATGTTTATGTCTCTTACTTGTTTTTATTTTTGTTACGTGTGTGATGATTTTTTGCAATAAACCTTTTATCTATCTATCTACTATATTATGCATGTATTATACATATAAACCGTTCCCTTGAATCACTCTAACTATTAAAAGAAACCGTATCAAAATCCGTTGCGTAGTTTTAAAGAATTATGCACACATAGGGATATAGGGACAGAGAAAGCGACTTTGTTTTATACTACATAGTGATTGCAAACTGAACAGAGAACTTGACAATTAAAAGGTTTGAACATTAGTACACCGTCACAGGTGACCAAAACTTCAGTTAATAGGTAACTTGTATGACTTTGATGAAGTATTGGAAGTATGAGAGAAGTTTGTGATTAAATTAAAATGATCGGCATGTGTGATGGGAGGTTTGTCTGTTAGCTAGATTAGTATTATTTAGTGATTAGGTCACCTAAACTAGTGATAAGGTAAACCTTGACTAGGTTTTCGCGCGCTGGCATGGTCTGTAGGTTGGAAGGAAAGACCATTTCATTTGCCTAGGTATCCTAATTCTAAGATCTTAAAGATCTTTATTCAAATTCCCATCCCTGGTTATTGAGTCTTATTTTTTACAGCAGACAAATAATTATTTAAATATTTCCAGTGCGTAATATAAATCAAAATAATTCTTATAAAGTGAAAGTGACTATAAAATCCAAATTAAAACAAATCACAAAAAAATGCGGTAAAGTTTGATCTGTACGGATTGATCTGGCTTTATGACAGATTAGAACGAGATGGACAAAATCTGGTTCAAGGACTGAGCTAGATATTTGCTGCTAAGTTAAAGTTCGAGCCTAGCTTTCCTGAAATTCAACAATCTAACAGCTAAGTGAAGTGTTAATTAAATCTACATTAATTTAATGTTTCTAATTTGATTATTTGTTGAATTTTAGCCAATTTTGATTTCATTTATCCTATTTTTACGTACATGATACGATTGCCGAATTCAGACTTTATTCAATTCTTTATAAACTTTATCTCTGATTATTAGAATTACACAACGTATGGGTCTTTATTTTTATATTAATTAAATTAATAGACGATCACATATTTATCTTTGGCTATATTTATTTTGTCAGATTCTTATTTAAAGAGGGATAGGGTGTTACAGTAGGCAATCGCTTGTTCTATTGTTTTCCTAATTTGCAATGAATTTTCGAAGGTTTTGATGTTTTATTGATTAGTTTGTCCCGTTAATCTTGATTAATGGCTTTTGTGTTAGTTAGGCCCGTTTTGTAAACAGCACTTGAGATTGACAGCTAGTTTAAGTTTGTATCAGAAATGTCATTTTAGTACAATGTGGCCTGTCAAATCTATACTTAATATTGCTCTCAATCTTGAGTTTGCTTTATAAATACGACCCTTATTAGTGATGTCAGGTGATGTCGTATGTCAAACATTTTGTCACTGTCATTTAATCTTTCTGATCTGGCACTTTGACATGCACTAAAGAGTATTTGATATCAAAAACCACGTTAGAGATTTATCGAAGTCATATTAAGACGAAATTTCCCTAACAAGGAAACAAATCGTAAGATATCCTGCCTAGTTTGTCGCATAAATTAGACGTCCTTTCAGATATTTGAAGGAAATCCAACCGGTGTTATAGGAAACACGTTTGATAGACAGATAGATATAACGATTATTCAAGAACACAGAACAGGACATTGACACGATAAACAAAGAGAAAAGAAAAAAGAGTTTAGGATGTAGTGTACCGCATCCTCGAAAAGGCCCCAACTCAGCATAATGCCGCAGTGCAAAAAAAAACAACACAGTGCTGTTTTTCAGTCAGTACCATTTATTTTGATGTTTCCTGCCAAAGTTAACACTTACCAGAGTAAATATACAAAGAATGGTTTTAAAACTTACTGAGAGCCCGATGATGTAGTGGATAAGGCCGCTGCCTCTTGAGCGGGAGGTCGTTGTTCGAATCAATCAATCAATAAATCAGTTCAAATTAATATTAAAAGATGTCAGTTGTTTACGAAATATCATTTGAGCTAATATGCCCTACAAACCATATTAATGATAGAATTAACATTATATTTTGTCAACTAAATGAAAAATGTATTCCATATTATTGCCAAATTCCTAAATCGATGCGTCAATATATTAATAAAATTAATTTCGTGTTCATAACAATGACAAGATGGATACTTATAATCCTGTCAAAACCATCTACTTGATCCTAAATTGAATCTATACGCTTGAATAAATTTGAAAGATTATTACTATCGATTCTCCTCGTTCACATTATGAAAACCCTTTCTTAAAAATATACATTTCTAACTTAAATAAACTCAGTTAACCGTCATTCATTGTAATTCAAATCGGATTTATAACATCATAATAAAATAAAGATTATGATTCTTAAAATATATATTACGTAGTGGTTTTGTTATTAACTGTAACATACAAATTTAGCGAAAATTATTTGCACGACAGCGCAACAAAAATGTCACCGGTGTTGTGTATTTGGCGAGAAATATTGTACATTCTTCCAAGCTGGACTCGGAGTGAGAGAACAACATAGAATGTGCCAGCAGCATTTCCTCCCGAGCATGCTGTAAAAACCAGATAAGGGATCTGAGGGTTTCAGTACATTGTTATTTAGGCGATGGGCTGACAACCTGTCAAATAACCCTCAAAACTTTGTCAGACGTGGCGGAACGACCTTTGTTCAGGTCGTTTACGCTCTGCCAATACCATTCGGGTCAAAGGCTGATTATATGTATGTATGTGCCTCAAAATACAGTTATTTCTGTCAATTCTACCCTAATACCCAAGATACCATACCGCTACGCATTTTTCTTTCACCCAAAGGTTGCCTGGAAGAAATTGCTACCTTAGCAAATAAGGCCGCCTATATTGTATATTTTTATATTGTACAAAGTAGCGGGACAAAACAAACTCCATATAATATTTCTGAGTACAACACTTGCCATTTTTAGATTCATGTGATGTACCGAACATTGACCTTTTACGATACCATTAGGACTATAGACTTTCCGCAAACATCCCTCATCGAACCAGCAAACAAAAGATCGGATTTCCTTTTTCTAAGTATTTGAGTTAGCTGAGGTAAACTATTAAACTATTTATACGTACGTAGTAAGACTTTCTTATTCTGTGACTTTGGATTCACAAAAAATATTTAATCTTCTTCTTAGCGAGCGGTTTCTCGAGTCGAACTACCCGATGAACCATGTTGTCAAAGTTTTCAAACTGCTTTGTAGCACAGCTATTAGGCCTCTGACATGGTTTGAGTAACGACCACTATCATAGACAGCGACCGAGACTGATAAATTAATGTGCCTTCCGAAGCACGGAATCCTTTTTCTTTTTTGGTCAATCAGGTGGATTCAGCCTGCAATGTCCTAACCAAACTTGGGAAACATAAGAAAGTCATAAATTGACAAATATCAACTTTTGCCCCCCCCCCTGGGAATCGAACCGAGGACCTCCGGATCGTAAGCCCATGGCTCTTACCACTAGACCACAGAGACAGTTAAAATATTTAACTTTAATATTTATATTTTTATACTTAAAATTTATTAAAATCTTAAAAAAAAATTATTTTTTAAGTGTAAAAATGGGTGCGTGTACTTACGCACGCGCGTGAGAAGCTATACTCATACTCTTTATTTCATAATAATAAATATTACATGTCAATAGCAACAATTATTTAACATTTCATATTATAAGTATAAGAACTGAAATAAAAGAAATTTATTATTACATCACCATCATCGCTTATTTAAAAATTCATCAACATTATAGAAAGCATTGTCAATTGCACATTGACTAGATCATTACCATACTTCTTTTCTTTATGCGGAGAGCTGGAAGATATTTTTGTAATAATAGTTGTTGCTGCTGCTACACCATCTTACCAAGTTATTTAATTAGATTTTAGCCTCAGGGCAAGTGCCACAAAATATTTGCCATACTAATATAATATTACTCCATAAAAAAGGCGATAAAAACGACCTGGGAAATTATCGGCCTATCAGCTTGGTTTCTTACGTCTACAAAACTGTTATTAAAGTAATACAGAACCGCATTGACAGCAAGCTTGATGGGCACCAACCACCCGAACAGGCCGGCTTCCGTCCCAGTTTTTCCACTACAGATCATTTACAGGCCCTTAATCAAATTATAGATAAGTTCTCAGAGTATCATAAACCGTTGTATATCGCATTTGTAGATTACACTAAAGCATTCGACAGTATTTACCACCATTCCATTTTCACCGCATTGCGCGAACAAGAGATAGATGAAACCTACATCAATATTTTAGAAAACATATACAGCTCTAAAAAATTACAAACTCCAGGTCCAACATTTCGCATCGAGCATGGAGTCAAGCAAGGAGACCCTCTATCACCAAGACTATTTACCAGCACTCTCGAATCAGTGTTACGAAAACTGGCAGCAATTTGGGAAGGACAGGGCATTGACGTGGGTGACCGGAAGTTGACTAACCTCCGGTTTGCAGACGACATTGTCCTCTTTGCCCCAACAGCAGAAAGCCTAGCCCACCTTTTTGACAGCCTCAACACAGCCAGCCTCGAAGTTGGACTTCATATGAACCGGTCCAAAACAAAAGTTATGACCAACAGTGCCAAACGAAGAATAGAAGTCGATTGGCAAGAAATACACTACGTCGACGAGTACATTTACCTGGGCCAGTTAGTCTCCTTCCAGAACCGGCAAGAAAAGGAAATTGATCGCCGCATAGATAATTCCTGGAGGAGCTACTGGGCCATGAAGGATCTTCTGAGGAGAGACCTTCCATTATGCCTTAAGCGGTAACTCGTCGACATGTGTATCCTGCCTACTCTGACCTACGGAGCACAGACATGGTCTTTGACCGGTTCACAGAAGTTCAAACTCGGGGCGTGTCAGAGAGCAATGGAGCGGAGTATTCTAGGTGTAAAAAGGACTGACCGCGTCAGGAACACCACACTCCACTCCAAAACTCAAATAATTGACGTGGGCAAAAAATCCGCAAGGCTTAAGTGGGACTGGGCTGGCCATGTGTGCAGAATGCATCCCGAGAGATGGGCCAAACAAGCCACAAAATTTGTCCCACAAGAGCGTCGGCGCAGAGGGAGACCAAGGATGCGATGGCGGGATGACTTGGTCGACTTTGTACCCAACTGGTCGGAAACAGCCAAGGATTGTGTTGCCTGGAAAGAGAGAGGGGAGGCCTTCGCCCTGCTTGGGGGAAGGCCTCCCCTCTGGTGGGACACTTTAGGCTAATATAATATAATAAACAATTGTTATTGTTAGTTTTACCAATGTCTATATCAAAAAAGTTTTTACTTATTTCATTTTTGACATTTGTAATTTTTCATAATAGTCTTTCTTTGTCTATTTTGTTGGTAGTTTCTTTTTTCGAGACTTCTGATGTGTGCGAGACTTACGGTCAATTTCATACTGTTACTCTTGTGTTACAGTGATGCGCGCGCATCGTAAAATTTCACTCTTAACCATTTTTCTTAACGCTCCTAAAGAAGTATAACCTCAAAAATACCATTTTAATTTTACGATCCTGTTTAATTACAGTTTTCAATTTATCCATTCACAAAACCTTAAAAGTATGAGCATTTAAACCAAAAGGTACTTGATCTGGAGCTAATGATTGGTACTTAATTTTGATTGGCACTTAACATAATAACTCAATTTGCGAGACTTTGTCTGAAATAAGTTTTAGTTAAGAAATGTTTGATTGATTGCCTTTTGAATAAACTTTGTGCATACAATTGTATAAAGAAATAAATTATTATGCATATAAATAACGATGACGACGAAAGGAAAATTACAGTAGGACCAAATCGATTCAAAAGTAGTCTACAACGACAGACTTTTTGAAGCAGACAGTTTGCATACAGAGACATTTCAACTTAATTACTGGCACAATTATCGGGATTATATTTTATGCAATGTGTCGTATAGTGTATTAAAATTGTGTTGTTTTTTCTTTTACTTTAATAAGAATTAGTTTGGTTATTTTCTTTTTTACTTACTCATATCATTTTTTTTTAAAGATAGCAGCGGTATACTGCATATGCGGCGTACTAGCGCGAGAAGCGGCTGAAGCGTCTACCGGGGAACCTTCCATGGAGGTGATAACAGCTCCTGCAGCAGCCATAGCGGACCTGCTACAAGATGAAACTGGCAACTGGATCGCAGCCCACGGAGGATGGGTAAAATATCTCATAGTAGATCAAAGAAAGCCGGGCAGAATACAGAACTAGTGCTCCTGCAGCAGCCATAGCGGACCTGCTACTAGATGAAACAGGCAACTGGATCGCAGCCTACAGAGGATGGGTAAGATATCTCATAGTAGATCAAAGAAAGCCGGGCAGAATACAGAACTAGTGCTCCTGCATTAGCCATAGCGGACCTGCTACTAGATGAAACTGGCAACTGGATCGCAGTCCACGGAGGATGGGTAAGATATCTCAAAGTATATCAAAGAAAGCCAGGCAGAATACAGAACTAGTGCTCCTGCATCAGCCATAGCGGACCTGCTACTAGATAAAACTTTCAACTGGATCGCAGCCCACGGAGGATGGGTAAGATATCTCATATTAGATCAAAGAAAGCCGGGCAGAATACAGAACTAGTGCTCCTGCAGCAGCCATAGCGGACCTGCTACAAGATGAAACTGGCAACTGGATCGCAGTCCACGGAGGATGGGTAAGATATCTCATAGTAAATCAAAGAAAGCCGGGCAGAATACAGAACTAGTGCTCCTGCAGCAGCCATAGCGGACCTGCTACAAGATGAAACTGGCAACTGGATCGCAGTCCACGGAGGATGGGTAAGATATCTCATAGTAAATGAAAAAAAGCCGGGCAGAATACAGAACTAGTGCTCCTGCAGCAGCCATAGCGGACCTGCTACAAGATGAAACTGGCAACTGGATCGCAGTCCACGGAGGATGGGTAAGATATCTCATAGTTAATCAAAGAAATCCGGGCAGAATACAGAACTTGTGCTCCTGCAGCAGCCATAGCAGACCTGCTACAAGATAAAACTGGCAACTGGATCGCAGCCCACGGCGGATGGTTAAGGTATCTCATAGTAGATCAAAGAAAGCCGGGCAGAATACAGAACTAGTGCTCCTGCAGCAGCCATAGCGGACCTGCTACAAGATGAAACTGGCAATTGGACTGCAGCTCATGTTGTACGGGTAAGGTATCTTACAGTAGACTAGTATAACCATAATAAAACTATAAATACATTAATATCACTTAGAACTTCAGCAAATTTAAAATTGTCCGATAATATTCATATTGAAATAAAGTTTCTTATTTATAGAAATCAAAAGGCAAGCATATTAAAAACGTTAGGAACTCTACAAAAAACCTTTGATCTGCAAAAGTTAGGCTCAGAACTCCAATAAAAACTTTTTCTTGATTTTATGAGAACGAAAGAAATATTACGGGAACGTTATTCATGCCATCGTGAAACAATTTCCAGGCCTCTATATCTGCTTTTAGTGTACCATGTTATGAATTTGCGAAGTAATGCTTTCTTTTATCCATATTGTAAAGATATTTTTCATAAAACGAAGCTCTTTAGCAGTTTCTTTTAGCAGTAAACGGGGTTGCAAACATTATTAACAGCATGATTATTGATCAGTTTATTTTTACTTGTTCTATTCTTCTTTTCGTGTAGTTTCAAATCAATCTATTCTTGAAACGTCAGCGACCTTTTTTCATAAATCTGGTGTAAAAGTTTCACTTCTTCTTTTGTCGAGTGGGTATCGAGTCTATCGACCTGATGAACCCTGGTGTCAGAGATTTTAAACCGCCTAGTAGCACAACTATAAGGCCTCTGACATGGTTTGAGTAACGACCACTATCAAAGACAGCGACCGGGACCGACGGCTTACATTCCCTCCCAAGCACGAAATCTTTTTCTTTTCGGACAATCAGGTGATTGAGCCTGCAATATCCTAACCAAACTGGGGAAAAATTCACAAAGAGATAAATTCTCAAATATCAACTTTGTGTTTCCCCCCTGGGTATCGAACCCAGGACCTCCGGATCGGGAGTCTATGGCACTAGCCACTAGACCACGGAACCAGTTTAATTTTAAGTTAAGTTTCACTTAATAAGCGTAAGTGTGCTGTTAATTGAGCTGTTCTTAATAATAATCAAGTGTATAAAGCAACAAGCAGAAATACTTAGTTTTTTCTTGTAGAGGTAGAATGCACATACATACATAATAATTACACCTTTATCCAGAATGGCGTAGGTAGAGCGTAAACGACCTAACAGAGGTCGTTCCGCCACGTCTGACAATGGTTTGAGGGTTATTTGAGATAGATTATATTTCTGTACTGACAGGTTGCCAGCCCATCGCCTAAATTGCAATATACAAAAACGCCTCAGATCCCTTAATTGGTTTTTACAGTATGCCCGGGAGGAAATGCAGCTGGCACATTCTGCATTTTTCTCTCGCTTCCAATCCAGCAGGTAGAATGTAACATTAAATAATTATCTTTCATTTTAAGAAGATCTGCTGTAAGATCCAGCTAAGGGATCCGAGGGTTTCAGTATATTGTAATTTAGGCGATGGGCTGACAACCTGTCACTACAGCAATATACCTAGAATCCTATCTTAAATAACCCTCAAAACTATGTCAGACGTGGCGGAACGACCTTTGTTTAGGTCGTTTACGCTCTGCCTACCCCAAGGGATAAAGGCGTGATTATATGTATATGTATGTATCTTTCTTTTTAGCCAGGCCTGGTGGACCGACTGCGTGCCAGCGACCGAGACCTGAAAACAGAGAAGATCCTTCAATTCCTCTTCATCTTCTTCGCGGGCTCATTTTTCTTCCTTGTCTTCATGCGGTGGGTAGTTAACCCTCCCAACACGTACCGCAATAACAATCACCACTGAAGAAGAAAAAAAAAAGAAATGAGCGTAAAAAAAAATGTGTAGTTGAATATTGTGCTACATTAGATGTTATAGTTTGAATATTCTAGTATTCATGAAGACAAATCCTACTGCAAAATAAAAGTTTTGTTTCTTATTTTATTATACTTATTTAATATTAAAAATAAAATTAATTTTGGTACGAGACTAAAATTTATTTTATGAAGAAAAGTAATGAAATGAAATTGAAGTTCAAATATAAAGTAAAGTTTTTAAAGTAGAGTACTTACATAAAGAGTACTTAATGTACAATAAATATATATTTTTTTTTAAATTACAAGAAATATACCTATATTTGCAGTACGATGTATTTTATATTCTGATTATAAATCATAACTACCTATACGCCAAAGTAAATCATATATTTACCTACCTTTTTTCAATTCTTATTATATTAATATTATGGTGAGGAAGAAAAGGTTTTTTTATTTTATCATAAATCTTTCCCGTTCCATAGAACTGACAAACCCTCTAAATGATTGCAAAGGTCACCACACATTTTCTTTTGTACTTATTTTTATTTTGCGATTATTGTTTCTTTTAATATTAAAGAAATACTTCCATGCTGGACTGGGAGAGATAGAAAAACATAGAATGTTCCAGCTGCCCTTCCTCCCGGGCATGCTGTAGAAGACAGCAAAAGGGACTCGAGGGTTACAGTGTATTGTAATTTAGGCGATGGGCTGACAACCTGTCACTATGGCAATACACATTACAATCTAAAATTACCCTCAATTATTGTCAGACGCGGCGAAAGCGCCTTTTACGAGGCGTTTAACGCTCTGCCTACCCCGTAAGGGATAAAGGCGTGATTTTATGTTATGTTAAAGAAATACTTATTTAAAAGCATCCTACCGGACCCATATTGTTATACAATAATCTAGATTTCTGGAGTATACGCAAGTTTTATTTCTGAGGCAGTATTTATTATAAGAAAACTGTAATGTTTCTGTTTTATATGTAAAATGAATTATTGTGTACAAAAGTTTATTTCGTATGATTTAGATTAAGTACCTAAATAAAAATCATTCAAATAAACATTGTGTTTTTATAACATTGTAATCACTTGAATTTGTCTACTTTCTATACAATCCCATAGCAAATAGTTTTTGGATCTGGGTCTGGGTAGCTCGTTTTCCTTAGTGGACATACAATACCTAGATATAATTTGCTAATAGTGATGATGATTAATCTTTTAAATATTAATTTGCATACCAATAATAACAGCCATAGCATTACGGAAAGCAAACACAGGGTTACAAAGTAACTGTATTTCAAAACAAATATATTTTCAGGATTTCAGGATTGGGATATTATTATACCAGATGTCTCGTAATTACATTAATGTTAAAAAAAGAAGAAAACTTTCGCAATACTAACAAGTTGCTGAGGTAAATTTTTTACGAACCTTCAGCAACAACTTCTCTCATTTGTTTTCCTTTAGCTTTTATTTATAGAATCAGCTAAATAGTGAGAATTAGTTCAACATTTAATAAGGTGTTCTTTCTGAAAATCTATTCTTTCTGATAAATTAATTCTGAGGTTTAATATTGAGTCTGGGAGAAAGCTATAAGTATTTGAAGAAGATATTGATAATATTCATAGAGAGCCCGATGGTGTAGTGGATAGGGCCGCTGCCGCCTGAGCGGGAGGTCGTGGTTCGAACCCCACCACGTACCAATGTGTTTTTCGGTTTTCGAATTTCATATGTACGTTTATTCGGTGCTTTTTCCGTGCTTCGGAAGGCACGTTAAGCCGTTGGTCCCGGTTAATATCGTTTAATACCGTAGATATTAGTCGTTAAGCCCTTACAGAGGCCAGTGCTAAGCATTGGCGGCTTGAAAACTCTGACCTAATCTAGGATTGGGTCTGGTTTCCCTTCTGGGTTGCAGAGGTCAGATGGCAGTCGCTCTGTGTAAAAACCAGTACCCTCGTTCAATCCCCTAGATTAGGAAGCCGACCCCGTGAGATACGGGACAAGGCTAGGGAGATGGGAGATGGATTGATAATATTCATACATCATAATTATCATCATCAGATAATATTCACATTTTAATATTCTTAGCTGTGCCTCGAATACATGGCGTTCTTTAAGTAAGCTAACCTAACATTCTAACCACAATTGATAATATTTAGGTAAATATTTTTCTAGACTTAGTTGATTCTTATGCTGTAAAATTATGGTTTACCAAATTAGAATTACAAGGAGAAAATGTTGTACTAAGTATGTTGCCGTATATTTGAGTAAAATCCGTTATAGCATTTTCTCATTTCTTATGGTGCAGTTTTTCTTATTATTTATTCATGAATCTCGGATCAGGCTAATTATGCAGCCTTGTGAAGTTTTAAGTAAGTTACTGCAAGTTCCAACGTTTATAAATATCTTAGAAGTAAGCTTACTAGCTCAGAAGCCGTTTGGGTCAAACATTTAAGCTTATTTAAAGGGTAACTTCCATGCTGGCCTGGGAGCGAGAGAAAAACATAGAATGTGCCAGCTGCATGTCCTCCCGGGTATGCTGCAAAAACCAGCTAAGGGATCCTAGGGATTCAGTGTATTGCAATTTAGGCGATGGGCTGACAACCTGTCACTACAGCAATATACCTACGAATATATCTTAAATAACCCTCAAAACTTTGTCAGACGTGGCGGAACGACCTTTGTTTTGGTCGTTTACGCTCTGCCTACCCCATTAGGGATAAAGGCGTGATTATATGTATGTATGTATTTAAAGGGTTTGAGGATATAAATCAGCGGATATATGTCATGATATATCACGATATACAAGGTCGTTTTAAATCAACTGCAAATATTTATATTTATGGGGAAGAAATAGAATTTACGCATTTTAAATTTAAAATGTGCAGTAGCTTTTATTTTCAATTTTCCTAACAAAAAAATATTTTTTGTGTAAACACGCTTTGAATAACCCCCACCACGTCACTAGAATGCAAGCCTTACTTAATTACATTACACGCACACAACGTTCAATCTTGAGCCAATCACGTAGTGTGCGTATTTTGTTTTGTTTTGATATACGGTATGTGAGATATTTGTTTGGTTTTTAATTAAAGAATCTATGTTATCTCGAAAACTAGCGAATATTAAAAAAAAACACTCACTTAATAGTTTCTTGGAATTTATTTGATCATCGCCTTAAATATTTGCAGTTGATTTAAAGTGACCTTATATATCCATTATTATATGATGTACATCATAATATCCACTAATATTTTGATAAATATCAGATATTTAAATAAAAATCAATGATATGTATGCAAGTAAAAACTAGTTTTTACCAGCTAAGGGGTCTGAGGGTTTCAGTAAATTGTGGTTTAGACGATGGGCTGACAACCTGTCACTACAGCAATATACCTACAAATATATTTTAAACAACCCTCAAAACTTTGTCAGACGTGGCGGAACGACCTTTGTTTAGGTGGTTTACACTCTGCCTACCCCATTAGGGATAAGGGCGTGATTATATGTATGTTTATCACAAATACCTCTAAAATTTGCTCGAAATTGAGTTTCGAGTTATTTTTAAGCAGGAAATTCAATGATCAATTCCGGAGTTACCGAAACAGTATTCGTTCTTTTTTTAACCTTTAATCAAATAAATGCGAGAAGGGCTCAAAGCAAGATGGCGTCATGTCAAATTGAATGTTATGGAAGGAGCCAAATGCGAATTAGATTACTTTTTTCAGAATCTCATTATTGCCCGACTTTCCGAAGAGTCTATTTCCGAATTAGTTACGACGCATCTGTGTTGTAGGCTATGCAAAAAGCATTGACAGCGTGTTGAGCTCAATGAGTACCTTGCAAGCATTGGATAAATATCCTTTCAATTGTAAAACTGTATTTCCTATATTAATTTATTTATGAAATATATTGTACGATTTCACTACTCAAGACTTTTGTTACGCCAAACCTCAGCCAATGACAGCATGCCTGCCACGCCAGCCAATGCCCAGCCGAGCCACGTCATCCCACTCCGCCGCCAAGCGTGCCAGCCATTTGCCTTTGGAGGAGATGAATAGCCTAGCGAGCTTAATTTGAATGTCTTTTTTGTTGTATCCGCTTAATTAGGGAAACCTATGCCCAATTGCATTCCGAAATTGTAATTGAATTTAAAGTCCAATAAAAAAAGTGATCAGTCGTCGATTTGTTTCCTTACGGAATTACTGGTAATATTAAGGCAGATCGCCTTGCTAATGACGCAATTTTATGTGGATACATTTCTTTTATAAAAATTATAGCCATGACCGATTTGTTTCCTTCATCGTTATACTACAGATTATTTTTTGTTTGGATACCAGGTCATAGCGGAATTACTGGTAATATTAAGGCAGATCGCCTTGCTAATGACGCAATTTTATGTGGATACATTTCCCTTATAAAAATTATAGCCATGACCTAAGGTTCTTTACCTGCATATGATCTTTTAAAGACTTAGGATCAGATGTGGCTACAGAGTTCCCAAACTAAAGGTAAATCATATTTACAGATTCAAAGTAACATTTTGCCCTTGGACTGGGCCATGTTTGTACGCCCAAATATTTACATAAAATTAACATTAACATTGTTGATAATGATTTGTGCGAATGTGGGGAAGTTGGGGACTTAAATCGTATTTTCTTCTCCTGCCCAAATTACAACAGATCATATTTTATAAATAATTTACTGATTTACAATGTACCTTTTCCTACTTCGATTAATATCCTTCTTGCATCTAACGACTATTTTATGTATAAATTATTATCATCTTTCATTAAACATTAATATTTATTTCCTTTCCTTTAATTTCCCTTGAAATCCGCTTCCCGTGTTTGTAAGTGACAATGCGCAAATCGCGTCACGCCAAAGAAAAAAAAAAACTCCACACAGACTTCTTGAGTGAGACATTACAAAAAAATGTTTTTGTTTTAGAACTATCTAATCTAAATACCATCTTGAGTCTCCAACCTCCAAGATCAAAATCTTACCGATTTATTATATCCTCCTAACGTAAACAATAGCTACCTGCAGTGCAGCGGTAACTACTCTTTTAGCTTTTTGTAGGTTAAGGGTTGTATAAATTCCCAAAGAATTCAAAAGAGCAAGGTACCTACATAATTTTATGACATCTCTGCTTTGCACGCATCTCTATACGTAGTAAATCTCGGCAACTTGGCAACTTGAGTTTCTTGTTCACGAACGAAACTTTCTAACCGCAACCTACTATTTAAATGCGATAAAACAAAATTAGGAAAGCAATGTAATTTTCACAGGTTGATTATTTATATTTACCAATGAACGAGAAACTGCAAACGTTGTGATATGTCATAAGTGTTTTTTCCTTCATAATTACTGTATCCCCTCCATATCTCCTAATGTTTTGTTTATTTGTCCCATGGTAAAAAAATCCAAAAACATTTACTTGAGAAAAAATCTTTTCTATGGCAGTCCTCGATTATCAAAATTTCAATCTCTCATTCTGTCGCAACAAACAAAAAAATAATGCTTTCCGTTTCGTTTGAAAGGAATTCTATAGCATACACGTGCCGTATGCCTGTTTTCAAAGGCTGTTCGCAACATCCATACTTAGTACTAAGGTACATACTAATATTATAAATACGAAAGTAACTCTGTCTGTCTGTTTGTTTGTTGCTCTTTCACGCCTAAACGGCTGACCGGATTTTGATGAAATTTGGTATGGTGATAGATAGTAACCTAGAGACGGACATAGGCTATATACAATCACAGCACCGTACGTAGGGGGTAGGTAGTAGTCAGGGAACTGAATTAAGTTAGTGTTTTTAACCAATTTCAATGGGGCTTTTTTTATTCAACTGAGTGCTAACAAGACACAAACTTAATATCAATATAATCACGGCACCGTACTTAGAGTAGGCAGGGATCTGAATTAAGTTTGTATTTTAACCGATATTGAAATTAGTTTTTTCAATTTACTCAGTGTTACCTCGATTTACGATATCATCACGCTACCTAACGTAGGGGGTAGGCAGGGAACAAAAAATAAGTATTTTAACCGATTATGACGGAACCTTTTTATTTAATTCTGTGTTATCTGGACTAACTTAGAATACATTTCATCACGATTTTTAACTTGGGGGGCAGGCAGGCAGAATTAAGAGTACCATGTAGTACATTACGCTATATAGTTAAAATGTTGACAGCAATTCATTTCACATGTGTGTTGTGTATTAATAATCTGTGAAACTTGTAAACACGTGCACTGGAGCGACATTAGCTTCAGGACGGACGGGAGGAAAGGGACCAGAAGCGACTGGAGCGAGTCATGGACGGGAGGAATAGTTGCTTGGTAGAAATTGCTGCTTTAGCAATAAGGCCGCCTATATTACGTTTGTTCCTTTTTATTTCTGTTGTATGTGTTTCTTTGTGCAATAAAGAATTTTGTATTGTATTGTAATGGATGGGAGGACTGGACAGACATAATGACTGTTAAGGGATGCGTGTGACGAATAGGACAAGGGGGATGTGTAATAGGTACGTAAGGAACGATGACGGGAGAAGGGGGTTGACCCTACTTTCACCGCCACCAACGCTACGTTTTCGGACCAGACCTACAAGACATACATACATACATACATAAAATCACGCCTTTATCCCTTACGGGGTAGGCAGAGCGTTAAACGCCTCGTAAAAGGCGCTTTCGCCGCGTCTGACAAAAATTGAGGGCAATTTTAGATTGTAATGTGTATTGCTAATGTGTAGTGACAGGTTGTCAGCCCATCGCCTAAATTACAATACACTGTAACCCTCGAGTCCCTTTTGCTGTCTTCTACAGCATGCCCGGGAGGAAGGGCAGCTGGAACAGTCTATGCTTTTCTATCTCTCCCAGTCCAGCATGGAAGAACCTACAAGACACCACAGATAATCACGGGTGGACGAAGGAGAAATAAAACTTCGCAGATGAAGTCGCAGATAAAAGCTAGTGTACCTATAAAAGATGAAATAAATCATAGACTCACCTCATAATAATATATAAGGTGAAATTTTTATGTAATTTAATTGCGTTCCGTGGCTTAGAGGGTGTTTCAGTAACGATAAAAAAGCACATAAAAATGTTTGCAATAACCTACTCATACAATACCCTTTTTAAACAAAAGTTGAATGTTAAAAAACGCTTTTAAAATTAAAGGATTTGAGTGTTCAAAGCGCTTGAGGTTTTAATGAAATCTAAAAAACGTTTAGAATTAGCTATGTATTAAAGAGCTGTACCTACCTACTTGTGCCTTTATACATTAAATTTATCAGTAACATTTAAAAAACTTATAGAGATACAAATATTTCTATAAATAATTATGAATGTATAGCTATCATAATTAATTAAATAGGCATTTATAATATAGTATAGGTATGGATAATCATTACATTTGCTTTGAAGTGAATGATGGAATGTCTTTGTTGCTTTGGTTAATTAATAACAGCTATCAGTAATTAATGCTGTCCAAAGGGAATGTTCATAGTATTTAATGATGGTGATAGCATTTAATTAATAAAGGCGTCTCTATACATGTAATGAAAACTGAAAGTACTATGGCATTACTATATAATGCTTAGTATGTTGTAAATGTCAACTACCTTTTAGATAAAATAAATTTAACTAACCTACATACATACATACATACTATCACGCCTGTATCCCTAATGGAGTAGGCAGAGCGTGAACAACCCAAACAAAGGTTATTCCGCCACGTCTGACAAGATTTGAGGGTTGTTAAAGATAGAACTGGATATTGCTGTAGTGACAGGTTGTCAGCCCATCGCCTAAATTACAATATACCCTCGAATTTTACAGTATGCCCGGGAGGAGATGCAGCTGGCACATTCTACGTTATTCTGTCGCTCCCAGTCCAGCATGGAAGATATTTATTTTTTTTATTTGGAAGGTATTTAACTAACCTATTTATTTTTATTAGAAATGGGTTTGCTCTCGACTCTAGACACTAGGTCGGGGATGACCGTTACATAGTGAATGATAGACCGAGCTATACAAATAGAAATAATTTATTGAACAAAATAAACTTAGGCCTATTACTAATTTCCATTGGATCCCGCACTAGGAAAATCCTGTATCGCGGGAATCCGAATAAATCAAACAAACAGATAATCAATTTCCAATCAGACGAACCGTACAATTACACGATATATTTTTTTTAAAGAAGTTGAGTTACTAATTTTAAGTGACAATTTTAGGAACAAACAAACTGACTAACAATATTAGGAACATGCAGAAGTAAGACATTATTTTAGTGTGAGTGTATGTGTTGTGTGAGTGTTAGTGAAATAGAGGGAGTGAGAGGGAGAGAGCGTTTCACTAAATTAAAATTATAAATTAGTATCTTGATTCATTTTATGACTATATACTATTCGATTTGATGTAGCAAATTTGTAGCTGTGTAACTTAACGAAAGACGTTTCTGCTTGTTCTTAACAAAATAATTTCACAGCAAACCACTACCTTGTTATAAATGCTCACCCAAAAGATGCCTGTAATGGCACTTGCACTCTCACGCATCGACGGAACACAGCAAGCTGTTTGGCGCCGGACTCCGGTGCCAATCAGCAGTGGGACATAATCGGCTATACAAGACAAGGCAAGTCTTCTCTCAGTAAGGTTTTCAAGACTATTTTATTGCGTAGTTTCATATATAGGTAGGTTTGACATGGGAATAATACCTCCTGTATGATAGTTAGATATATAGATATTGCATTTCCAACTCAGTTTTTAGAATAAAGGTATACTAAGTTTCATATCTTTTAATCGAGGATCATGTCGCTAAAATAAGTTTTAGCTATTAGATATGACAACATAATGAAATAGTAGTTTCAGTAATATAACTAATTTGCCAACACCTACCATTTATTTTGAAATATGTTTTTGAATAAAAATACTCCATGTCTTTATTTACCTTTATTCTAAAACTGAGTTCTAAATACTATAGACAGGTACTCAATAAAAATACTTTATTTCAGGCAGGCTATACCATACAACCCATATTACACAATGATGGTCAATCTTTGGCAATGGTCAATGAATGGTCCCATATAAAAAAAAAACTCTTATTACGAATTTATTCCAAAGCCATGCGAATTTCCAAACTTTTTCTACTGGATTTTATTAAACACATAAATAAAAAGTATATCTTATTAATTACATCGTAATGATTACTTTGGGTCGTCACGTACAGTACAGTCGTCTCTAAATGAATTTATTTAAAAGCTTTCGGCAATGTTTGTTTAATATTACTTTGTTAAGGTGGAAACATAGCATAGGTGGCGCCCTCAATAGTCATAAATTAATTGTGTCTAAAATACTATCATTTTCATGATTATTTTACGTTTAGCGGAAATCGCATGTAGTTCTCCATTTTAAAACACAAATTATCATAATTCATAACTAGTATCGAAGCTTTGTATAACAAATGTGCTAAAAGTGTCCATTTCTATCACAAAGCTTATATGCTTTGTTTGTATTATAATATTATGGATTATAAAATAAATAATTATGTTAAAACCAAACGACAAATAAGTGTAACTCATAATGAACTTTCAATACAAACAGGTAAATCGATAAGTTTTCATTATGGAGAATTATTTGCAATTTCCGCCAAACGTAAAATATACATATTTTGTTTTGTATTTTAGACGATTAATTTAAAATTGGTGTCGCCACTGTCGCGCCACAGTTCGCTCCTTAAAGCTTAATGCTCTTTTCATTAAATATTATGTTATTTCGGTGAATCTGTAGTTGACAAAGCACGAAATCTAGCTAAGTAGAAATATAAATTCGGGAATGCTTTGTGCACATTGTATGTATTTGAAGGCTGTTCGTGAAAAAAAAAGGTAAAGTAAGTTTGATAACATTTAGAGATTTTAGCTGAGTATTAGTAAACAATGATCATAAATATAAGACTTAGGTATATAAGGTAAGGTACGTAGACCACCAAACGTTTTTTTTGTAATTGTGATTTTTTTTTTGTAATCACTTAATATACAGGTAAAATATAATTTTATGTTTTATTTCTTTAATTTATAAAGAAATTCAGTAGTATTTTCGGTTCGTTTTAAATTTTAATGTTTTTAATCATTAGCCGTGGTCGAGGTCGAGCGCAAAATGCTTGACATCAAAATCATAAAAGAAATATCACTTAACTACTTAATTATATTGTAGTGCATAACCGTCAAATCAAAAAACTTAAGTCTTTTTTACTTACTATCGTGGGGTTACTTAATTTAATTTTATCGTAAGCCTCTCTTCTCTCCTCGGTTACACGTAAACTATGCTCACTACCCGTACATCTTGTGTCATAGGTACTTTGGTCATGAAAAAGGTATTCTTGAAAAGAAAAGGTATTCCTCAAGGTAGCCTTCCGATTCGAGCCGCGCTGCAGCTGCCAGACCGCTTCGTTTGGAAATGTACGGGTGGCATTCCAATCTCGCACGAGCTTCGCCGCTGGCGGTGAGACCAGTGTTGCCGGCTTGATTGAATTTCTTCTAAAAAATACTCCCCCTATGCTACTAAATTTTCTTTTACTGTAATGATGGCATTAAATTTGGGATTACAGTAATCCTTAATCAAGTATTGCATTACTCGATTACTTTTGGATATTTGACTGAATTGGATGTTATGACGTATTTGACAATTTTGAAATACACTTTTGGCAGATTTGAACTTTTGACAGAATTGGCGGTTTTGACAGACTTAAGATTTGACAGATTTGAAAGTTTTGACAGATCTTCTTTTTTTGCCAGATTTGAATTTTTTGTATTTTTTTAAAGATTTGACGCTTGACGGATGACAGCTGTCAAACTTGAAACGGCTATATCGCGGAAAGTACTCATCTTTGAGTACTTGTGTTTAGACATAATGATAAGTATTGACAATATTTACATTTTGGGTGACAGCTGTCAAACTTAAAACGGCCATATCTCAGAAACTATCGATCCTACAGTACTGCTGTGCAGGGACAAATGACAGGTCTCGACGAGATATATATATTTCTGATGACTGCTGTCAAACTTAAAACGGACGTATCTCGAAAACTATCAATCCTAAATTACTGGTGTGTAGGGCCAAATAGGTCAGGATGGTCTTGATGAGATCTTTATTACAGATGACAGCTGTCAAAAATGATACGATCCTCCGAAATGTAGATCTCGTCAAGGCCTATAATACTTCCCTACACACCAGTACTCTAGGGTCGATACTTTCCGAGATATATTTTTGGCAGCTGTCAGCTGATCGTATCACAAGCAGCTCGCACATGAGGTAGCTACGTATCGTGTGAACAGCACAGGCAAGCCGAACTACACCATAATTGACTATTTTAAAACTGGACATTCACGGAATGGTCTTTCGCGAAACTGGACGGTCACGGAATGGACTTTCGCAGAACTGGACAATAATAGTATAGACGTTCGCGGAAATGATCGTAAACCACGCACTAGACGTAACAGAAACTGGACCTAATCGACCGAAAGGACCAGTGAGTACTGAAAGACGAGGTTTTAGTTAGTGGATGTTCACGGAAATGGACTTTCGCAGATCTTTTGCTAAAAGAAGAAATTACTAAAAACAGACGCATTAGACGTAGCAGGAACTGGACCAAATAGACCGAAATAAAAAAAAAGACTACCGGTAACACTAAGGCCCGTATTTGTAAAAAGCATTTAAGATTGACAGCTAGTTTGAGTTCGTATCAGAAATATCATTTCAGTACAATGTGGCCTGTTAAATCCATAATTAATATTGCTCTCAATCTTGAGATCGTTTTATATATACGAGCCTAAATTTGAGCAGCGCTTTCAAAGTCACGGCAGCCCCTATCAAATTGCACTCGGTAGCGATGCCCTACAGTGGGGCTGAAGATCGACAGGCTACCTCTAAAGTTTCGCAAATAATAGAAAACACAACTTCAAACTTTTTTTTTCATATTTTCTTACCTCTGAATTTGTTTTCAGATAAAAATATCGTTCCCATGAGTGTGCTTCATATAATATTTAGCATAATTCCTACCTGACTGTTGTCTGGTCCTAGTGTGATGCATGATGCACAGAGGAACTTGTTCACTCGTATATCCAACTCTAATATTTTATCTTCTTTTTAGCGAGTGGATTTTCGAATCGAATGACCCGATGAACCCTGGTGTCAGAGTTTTTAAACCACCTAGTAACACAGCTATTAGGCCTCTGACGTCGTTTGAGTAACGACAACTATCAAAGACAGCGCCGGGACTGATGGCTTAACGTGCCCTCCGAAGCACGGAATCCTTTTATTTTTTTCGAACAATTAGGTGATTCAGCCTACAATGTCCTAATGAAACTGGGTAAAACCTCACAAAGTGATAAATTGTCAAATATCAAGTTTATGTTCCTCCCCTGGGAATCGAACCCAGGACCTCCGGATCGTAAGCCTATATATAGCTTTGACCACTAGACTACGGAGGCAGTTTACGGAGCATTTTATAGCAAATGTCAAATGGACATATACAGTCATTTCAATTAGTTTCTATGCCAATTCTGTATTTGGTTACTAAGATTTAAGATACCCGAGTAAGATTTTATAACAAAATATAATAAAACATCGTTCAACCTTTCAAACATTAGCTTATCCCGGAGCCAAAACCAAATCTTTTGACAGAGAAGGCAGAAATACACAAACATCCTGACACAGAAATCAGACAAAATACCAAATTCGTTGTAAAATCCTAAAGAATTGTCCAGGATCTCATCTTCAAAATCTACTAGCACGATGTAGCATTGCGCTGCTGCTGGTTAAAGACGTAATGTAATAATTGTGGCAAATTTAAACTTTTATCCAACTTTGGTTCCAATTTAAACTTTATCTTTCTTGCCACTTAAAGCGACAACCAAGGCACTTCGGTCGTTTATCTAAGTTGTTTTTTAGGGCAATGGTCATAAAAGCATACCACTTAATCTTACTTAAACTGCTACTGTTCTTGGTTTCATGGTCTTTATAACAGTGGTTCTCAAAACTGACTGAACCTGAACCTTCTTCCCCTTATTTTTTTACAAAAATTCCCCATGTCTAACATGGTGGAAAAAAGAGCTTTAGAAGTGTTATTAAATGTCCTTATGTTACAGGATATTTATAAAAAAAAAATGTATAAATATTTTATTTCAGATCTTTTGATCACATCAACAATTTCAACATTTAGCATAAGTAAATAATAAAAAAAGGATTGTTTACAAATGAGACTTAACTTTACACTTTAATAAATCATTTGTTTCTGACCTTATGTTTTGATCCATACAATAATTAGCATAATAGCAAAATAGATATATACGGGTTATTTATCTGATATTCAATCATGCGAAACAAAGAACATTATCATGAAAAGTATTCGTGATGTTTTGTATTACAGGTAAATAAAATGTGTTTCTGTCATGCTTTCAATTTAGTGTATGAATGTATTATTATTATATTATATTGTATTATTTATTATTGAAATTATGTATTAATGTTCTCAATTTTAGGATATTTCCCAACATAACTAATTTAATAGACCATTATGTACGAATGTTTTCCCAAACCAACATGCGGCAACAGTGTTTGTCTCGAATTAATTAAGTTCTACATCAATTTTAGCTAGTCTTTCACAACATCAAATACAAGCCGCCTCTTACGAAGCTAGTTAAGCACAAAATGAAATACCTAAGAATTAATTATAGACATAAATATTTTCTAAAATATTATATCAACAATTCGTTTACTTATTTATATACCGGACAAATACAATGGTCAATTATACAATTAACATTTTTATAAATCGAAAATTTCATCCAAGACGTTGACGATTTCGTCACATCGAGGACTTCCCAGGGTTTCCAGGAGGCCAGGAGGGTTACAGAGGTAAATGTAATTTAACTAACTCAAATAGTGTTTATAGCCTATTCTTTTACAATTTGAAAGCTATGTCACATCATTACGTTAAGTCATTTACCGACTTTTTTATTGACTTTTGTACTAGTCTGGAGTCAGGAGTCTGGTCTCAACATCTAGTTCCAATAGGTATCGCACTAAGGGAAGCAATACACAGGCGTCACTTACTGCGCGTAAGGTTGCGCTCAACACACTGACATTGCATATTGTATTGCACATTGCATTTTGTACATGCATCAACTGGCAAGAGGGATCCGCCGACGTAGAGTTCCTCGATATAGGCGCGTAGAGCGTAAGTAAAAAGCATTGAGATCGTGTCGAGCGCAACCTGTGTTGCTGCCCGTAAGTTCCAAAATTCAATAGTGCTTATTATTAATTACATTTATTTCTTTTTGCAAAACATACACTTAATAATTTTATTAAAATCAACGAAACATTTTATACATAAGCAACGTGCTTATGCTTCATTAATAGAACACGTGACAGGTAAATTCATTCCATTGCATAACGTGTCCTGTTCATCACAAAACGAAAAATAATTGGATTGACGGCGAGCAAGGAGATTAAATACTCAGTTTAATCAGAGTAGTAGTGAGCGCATGAGATCAGTAAGTTATGACTAAACTAGTTTTTTGCTCTGCGGTTTCCCCCGTAGGTAAATACTTTTCCCGTGGGTACTATTCCCAGCCATAGTCAATCTGTATTTTATAGAAATATTTCGTAGAAAGTAAATATTTTATTTCTGTGAGAATGAGAAATTTTCCCGCAGTAAAACGTAGGTTATGTCCGTAAAGAGTAACAACCAAACGAACAGACATAATTACTTTCATATTAAAAATACTTTTAATATTAGTATAGGTCACGAGCGCTGTGTAAAATCTGCAAATAACGAGGTGCAGTTTGTCCGTTTAATGAGCAACGTAAGCGGATACCGCGCCGAATGTCGCGCTGTTCAAAGTCACGGGGGACTATTTTTGTGATGATCACTTTTTTTGTGTAGAAGTATTCCTTGTGGTTGTGCATGCAGACACGCGTCCTTGTGTACGTAAATACCTACAAGTTTACTATGCCAAACTCACATCCACATACATTTACACACGCACAAGTATGGCAAACTGGCAGTTGTGAGATAAAAATACTATACCTATGCATCGAATATGTAGCCTGGATGTTATAGCGGTGTGATGCAGCACAGGGCCCTGGCTATAAGATCATGGCTGATGGTTTTCTGGTTCTTCTTGGTCGCACAAGTTTCGTTATTTTTTTAGTACCTATTTAATTTGCTTTTTAATGACGCATTGTCGCACTCTCGGCGAAAGCAGCGGAAATATAACTTTGCTGTTTTTAACGTAACGAATACTAAGATGAGACGTAATTTTTTTTTTTATTCTCCCTGTGGGGAAGGCAAAGAGCGTGAGCTCATGCAGTCTATGCTTCAGTATTTATTTTTTAGTTATCTTAACTTACGCTTACCTAAAAGTCATTAGAATGCGCACAATATGCGCACGTCTGTTGAGCCAAAATGCGCAAAAGTCTTTTTGCGCGGATAGATTAACCCGATTCGTACCATAGAGCCTTCCTTTGATTCTTACTCCCGCCATATTGTTCCTCGTCAGTAGATCATAATGTTTAATCCACCACATTCATTCACTAAACACTGCAAGGAACTAATTTACAAAATCAAGGAACAAAATCCGTCAGATTTTTGATGCTCCCCGCGCAAACCCCCAACGTAGCCTATCTCATTAGAATGCGAGTGTTGTGCAAACATTCCGATGCTCTATGAAGGTTTACGTGGAAGTGTCGATTCTAACCATACAGGATCTATCTCCCTAGCCTTATCCCATATCACGGGGTTGGCTACCTAATCTAGGGGATTGAACGAGGGTAGGTATTGTTTTTTATACAGGTCAGAGTTTTCAAGCCGCCAATGCTTAGCACTGGCCACTGACATGGCTTAACCCTATCCACTACACCATCGGGCTCATCGGACCATACAGGATATCTGTATTTTATTTCTAACTTTCCCTACATTGTCTGTCACTACGGGCACATTATTATGCTAATACCACTTCACTATCACAATAATAGCCGCGAAAAACTATTTTAGAAAGACAGAAATTCAGTCTTACAGCAATTCATTACATTTCGCGCGCAAAATTCATACACATTAAAGACTATTGAGTTTGACACTAGGCGCAAGTAGCCAGTAGTCGAGGCCCAATATCCGCTGGTTTCCTACTAGTCAAATCAGCAACTTTTTGTGAAATGTTGTATGAAAATTGTGTAGTATGACGTCAATCCTTGATAAATATTTGACTCAAATCAATAACTTCTATATTTTTAAATCGATGATTAAATCTAAATGTGCGTTTTTGCAAAATTATGATTGAGCTCCACAATATTTTAGCCATCAGTTTTAAGTATTTATAAACGTTTTGATATGTTTTAGCCACCCAAATAATATTCTCTATTAAAATCTTTGAAAGCTTATTTTGAATTTAACCACCTCAATCTAAAAAAAAAAATTGTTTCAAAAATAGCTCCCCTGCAAAATCCGGAACTCTAAGCTACACTTAATTTTGTTTACGTAATTAAAGCAGTCGTTTTGTGACTTCAGTTTCAAAAGGACAGTGGTTAAAGCCAGCAAGCACGAGAATCATCACCGTACGCTAGTTTATTTGAAATCATATTATAGAATTTCTTTTAGTATATTTATACATAAAGTCACGCCTTTATACATACATACATATAATTACGCCTTTATCCCAAATGGGGTAGGCAGAGCGCAAACGACCTAAGAAAAGGTCGTTCGGCCACGTCTGTCAAGTTTTGAGGGCTATTTTAGACTGAAATGTGTATGTGCACGCCTTTATCTTTGTCATCCATGCGGGATAGATAGTCAGTGTGCGAGCGAGAAAGTATACGACATCGCGCGCCGCGGCGTGAATGCGCGTTTTTAAGTATTACTTGATACAGTAGCTAATTAATAAGTTAAATGCTGCCAGTCTGCTGGGCACCATGTCTCGCGGGGATGCATTGGATGAAAATTAAAGTTAGTTTAACGGTTTATTTTCTTTTTGCCAGATTGTCATAGTGCCACTAGAATGTAACTGTACCTACCAGATTCAGCTATAATTAACTTGGAAAAACATAGCAACAAAAATGATGTCAACTGTCAACTCTGATTGGAATATTATAAATTCGGCTACTATTTTTCATCATAACTTTCTATTATATTCATAAAACTAGGTATATATTTGTTTTATTTGGCGAAAACCATCATAATTAACTTCATTAACGCTCTGTACTTCCCTTCAGGGATGTGATTATATGTATATGTTAATGTATTTATATTCATCGTTATACTGTAAACATAATATGTGATTATAAATATCATCATTTATTTATGTACCAAATTTTTGTGCAGAAATTTATAAGTTTTCTCCTAAAACACCATGTTTGATATATTAGCGAAAAACTTAAATCTAATCTATACATAAAGATCTATACATAATTGCCCTGATATTAAATTTCCCCGAGGGTTCCAGTTTGGCATTACTCGGAATATGGTTCAGCATATCAAGTAGTACTAGAATCACAATAAAATATCCAACAGACGCTTATTCAATCTCCAAACCAATTCCTTAAGAACGGCAAAGCAACTAGCGGTCCTTCATACAATTTCGAGGAACACAACAGGCCGCGCCAGTGTGCGACTTTAAAGCATTTTTCAAATGTTTTTCAAATGAATTTGACAATCGAGACCAACGTGATTTGCGGCTAGTAAATTGTTTTTTCTTTGAAACTTGGCCGAGATTCAAATTTCGAAGGAGATGATTATAACTTTATTACAAACATATGGTTGTTGATTCTTAATTTGAATTTCTTTTAAGCTGTACAGAAAAAGCTGTTTATGGGCCGCAAAACACGTTGGTATCATTTTGCGAATTTCATAGGCAACCCAGCCTAAGGATCTGGTAAAATTATGTAAGTTATAGATAAAAGTCGTTCATTTTACGTACAGAAAAGTTTAATAGAATTTAATTAGAGCTATATTTTTCGGTGTTTAACATTATTCTTGATGATTATTATTGTATAGTTAGATACTCGTAGAGTATTGAAAATAGGTTTAGGCAGCATCGGAAGCAAAACAACTCAACTAAGAATGATTTCATCCATCACAAAATATCTTCATTTGCGTAAGAAAATTTATCTAATTCGCAGTAGGCATTTTCTTCAACATACTGATTGTCTAAATATTTGATGTTGCTTAGTATACTGAGTAATAAATCGACTAACTCTTCAAACTAAGAGTTTGAGGTTATAAAAATCACAGAGTAAAATTGATTATATTTTCAGTGTTTCTTTTTTTTCAGCCTTATTTCATGCGATGTAAACGTGGTGGATGTATTAGTGGCCAGTTCGATATATAAATATATTTTTTTATAAATTCCAACATAAAAATAAAAAATTTCAAAGGACATTTCGCGGATTATGCGTTTTACATTTGCCAATCCGAGAAATAACCCTTTTTTCCGGGCAGTGAGCAAATTTGGCGATTGTCCGTAACATACATATAATCCTTCATCTTGAATTGTTATATCTATTAAAAAAAGAAATAACTTCGTAAATAAGCCAATATTGTTAGTAAAAGGTAGAGGCTAAAAAATGATATTGTTGTACATGAGATTAGAAACCTCTTAAATAATCAGTGTTTGACTACTATATTATGCATTTATTATGCATGTAAACCTTTCTCTTGAATTGCTTTATCTATTAAAGATTAAAGCAGACAGACAGCGGGAAGCGAATTTGTTTTATAACATTTAGTGATAGGTAGTGATTAGTGAAGTGATATGCCATAGCCGGGTTGTAGCTTTTAGGGAAACAATGACAACTTACAGAGCATGAGATATGTAAAATAGTATTGTGTAGGTAGTCCACGTCAAAGTTTTATCGTTAGGAAGTCGCATGCAAAGCAAAGTACAAAAATATTCGTTTTTTGCGTAAGACTTCCCGCTAAACGAATATCGATATCGATAAATTTAATAAAGTGATCATTGAGCAACACTAGTGACGTATCAAAATTATTTTGCATTTAATTCTACAATTTCTTAAAAAAGATAATGTTTATGACTTTCCCAAGGGAGGAAATTCTCTCTTTAGTCAAGGTACTTCTTTTAATATTTTTCAGACAAGTAATTATTGTGCAAATACCATTTCTTTTAAAAAAAAACTTCTTAGCAATAAATTGTGCAAATATTGGGCATAACTGAGCTAAGGTTTCAAGCGCTTTGACAGACATAGTCGTGGAGCGCCATAGAGATAGGAAAGATGGAGCGCCTATTAGTGGCTCGCTTGACAAACTCACATCGCCTTTCTATCGGGAAACGCTAGCTTTTACTCTTCTGTATTGCGAGTAGTAAGTGACGCCTGTGTATCGCTGCCTTATTTGACGTATATATTGCGAATGTAAATAGAATTTAAAAAAAACTTGTTATGTGATCATAAAACTTAAAAGAGGTTTGGTTAGAAATTACCTCTCCTTTAATTTTGTTTATTTTGTTTACGTATTCACACGTCTCGGCCTACGGTATTTCAGCTTTGTGGTCAAAATAATTAGATGAAACCGCAGCTCAGCTGTCTAAATAGAGATGTACCTACTAGAAATCTTTTTCTATTCAAAGCAGTGAACATTAAAAGGCCTCACACACTAAAAGAGCGAGAGCGGCGATGACTTGTCGTATAATTCGTTTATTTAACTTTATCGATACCAACGTGTTTGGCGGCCCATAATCAGCTTTATCTTTAAAACTTAAATTAAACTCAAATTTAGAAACAGTAAATCATAATATGTTTTAACAGAACCCCTTACTTAACCTTTATTTCAATTTTTGTTCGAAACATAATTTATGTTTGTTAACTTTTATTTTTGTTACAAAACCTATGTTTGTAATAAAAATTGTAATAAAAGTTAAAAAGAATTAAAGTTATAATTACAATAGTTCTAATAAAAAATATGATCTGCGGGTTCAATACTTGAACTTCTGCCTGATTGCAAAGAAATAGCAGTTTATGGACCGCATAATACTTTCATATCGATAACGCAACATTAGAAAAACGAACATTAGTAACAATTTTTTTTTTAACTTCTTCTTTGAACTTTGTTTGATTATTTTTTATTTACCTTTATCACTAGTTTATTTATTGTACACAGTGAATACAAAGAACTCATACTTGTTCCTACTTAAAAACAAAGACACAACCAAGTAACCAAGGGTTGCTAATGTACTATACATCAACATATCGAGTGAAAGATAAGTTAAAATTTTACGAATATTATAGTTTTTTTTTTTTTTTTTAATGGACTGTTTGCAAAATACTACAAAGTGTATATAATGCGTCACCGGGCTAAGGCGGGGAGTTGCTACACGCAATCTACACCCTTAATGAAATGGCAACTGCCTAAGGGCGCCCACTAGGGCTCGAACCTCGGCTTATGGCGTTGCCTTGGGGACTCCTTATCGGAGAGAATCTGCCCGGTACGTGCCGGTAAACCCCAAAGTGGGGAGCAAAGGAGGGATCTCCGCGACTCCGCCGGCGGGGTGCGCGGTTGCTGGAAGAGCTTGTGCAGAGTGGAATATTATAGTATGAAAAAAGGTTGTACAAGTAAGCAAAACCAACTTACTATGAAGGATTTCGTCCATCACAAAACAACTCCATTCGCGTAAGAAATTTTATCTACATCGCAATAGGCATTTTGTACATCATACAGATTGTTTAAATATTTTGATGTTTCATAATTAAATACTGAGTAATAAATTAACAAATTTTAATTTTGAGTTAAAAATGCACATGATAGAAATATATTTAATTAACCATGTTTCTTTTTTTGCCGCCTTATTCCATGCGACACAAACAATACTAGCCGGTTCGATACTGAAAATGAAATTTTCGTAAACCTTTACGTTTTGAATTTGGATTGCGATTCGAGTAAATATGCGATTCCGAGAATTGAAGAAAAATAGAATGGGACTTGTTACTTTTTAAAATATAGTTTTCACATCTAGCGAAATGACAATTCTCTTTTCAAATGTCATTTATCCTCTAGGGGAATTAAGGGCTATAATAACACAGCTTTTAGGGAAGCTATGATCACTTTACACTACAGTACTTTACTTTAGAAGTCGAAAAAATAAGCAATTATGTTATAGTAAATTTGGAATACATACATACTATCACGGCTGTATCCCTTATGGGGTAGGCAGAGCGTGAAAAACCCAAACAAAGGTCGTTCCGCCACGTCTGACAAGTTTTGAGGGTAGTTTCAGATAGAACTGGATATTACTGTAGTGACAGGTTGTAAGCCCATCGCCTAAATTACAATATACCCTCGAATCCCTTAGCTGGTTTTTACAGCATTCCCGGGAGGAGATGCAGCTGGCACATTCTAGGTTCTTTTATCGCTCCCAGTCCAGCATGGAAGCTAAATAATATAAATTTGGTATATATTCGATATATTCCAATATATACGAGACCATACATTGCGTTTTTGGCTGAGACTAATATAGTACTTTTCTCTCATTAAGCAAGGAAACAACAACAATCCACATAAAAATAACCATAAAACTTGCGATTACTCCATAATATTTTGACATTTTAAATTTGCATGGTGCCTTGACATGCGACATTCCATTCAGTCATTAATTCAACTTATTTTTTAATTATCGCATTGTGCCTTTAAAAATGTAATGTTGAGAACGAGAGAAAGATTAACCCCTCATTGTTGTAGTTCGGAGAAATTGCTGGCATTTGTGAATTTGAGGACCGAAAAGAGTGAATATAGGTTTTCTTTTATTTTTTATAATGAAACTTTTTCCGAGCAAATAGGAGAAAAATATATTGTCACTTCTATTCACTCCCGCTCCACATATTTATTGTAAACGAGGCCTGGGTCATTCTGAGAACAAAGTGTGTGAATTATTTACCCCTTTACGAATTTAATTTAGACTTGGCCATTTTGTGGCTGCAGTTATTTAAAAATGCGTTCTCTCTTGCTAGTTAGAGGCACAATTTGGAGTTCGTGAATTTATTCATAATATAGAAAAAACTGGATTTTGAAAAACGGCTGTGAGATTTTCTCGTAACCTGCAACCCCTTAATTTTCTGATACAGTAAGTATAGATTGAACCTTGAGATTCACCATAAATTGAGGTGATTAAAGCCTCAAACTAAACAAAACAAACTTCTTATCACCG
The DNA here is from genome assembly GCA_949820665.1 of Scrobipalpa costella. Classification (NCBI taxonomy): domain Eukaryota; kingdom Metazoa; phylum Arthropoda; class Insecta; order Lepidoptera; family Gelechiidae; genus Scrobipalpa; species Scrobipalpa costella. The sequence continues at coordinate 11,627,270 of OX463303.1, forward strand.
ACTAGTTCAGGTGCATGCTTTATCTTAAATAGCTAGACGTTTGAAATGCTCACAAAGTTTGCATAAATAATAAGATTTAAAAAGAACTATCTTGAACAACGATAAGAGACCCTTTATGCTAGGTGTAAGGGACAGTGTCCCGCAAACTAATAGGAGTTGCTAAGACAACGACACTGAACAACTATCAGCAGGATTTATTTCAGGAACAGAAAAAAATGGTTTTTCCATGCAAAATGTTCACTTCGATCAGATAATTTGTATAAAAGCCAATTTTCTTTTCATTTCCTGAAAGAATTTCCTGGTGATAGTTGTTCAGTTTCATAGACTGAGCAACCCCTATCAGTGTGCGGGACGCTGTCCCTTACACCCGGTATATGAGTCCGACTTGCACTTGTCCTTTATTTGAATTTAAATAAATGTTTGCAGCACTCACTCTCGTAAATCGTGAATAATTTTTGAAGAAATAATTCTTCTTTTAAGCGCAACGTTAACATCTAAATTAGTTTTTTATGGCTTGATAATGGAGATGGAGTGTTGGGTAATGAATATAATTTGATAAAAGTTCTAAGAATATCACTTAACTTTGACTCTAAGTGTAAAATATAACACGTGTAATTAAGTATCCTTATTAAATAAATTCTTCTTCTTCTCTTCTGTCGAGTGGGTATCGAGTCTATCGACCCGATGAACCCTGGCGTCAGAGTTTTTAAACCGCCTAATAGCACAACTATCAGGCCTCTGACATGGTTTGAGTAACGACCACTATCAAAGACAGCGACCGAGACCGACGGCTTAACGTGCCCTCCGAAGACCGAAGCCCTCCTCTTATTTATTTATTCATAAATCAATGTAAAATGTAAAATGTAAAATGTGGCGAGCACGATCTCATTCGCTTTTCGCATAAACCTTACTTAGGTTTTAAATTTAAGCGTCTTATTTTAAGTAAAAACACTGTACCTAACAAAATTTCTTGAATAAACTAAAAAAAAAAAAGAACGAAATATTTTCTTTTCGGACAATCAGGTGATTCAGCCTGCAATATCCTAACCAAACTGGGGAAAAAATCACAAAGTGATAAATTCTCAAATATCAACTTTGTGTTTTCCCCCTGGGAATCGAACCCAGAACCTCCGGATCGGGATCCCATGGCTCAGACTATTAGACCACGGAGGCTGTTTTTTGCGCTCCACTGAGTCAAATAAGGTCAAATTCTACGCACCAATATCTATATTAATAACTTGTTATTACTAACTTAATTGAGGATTGAGAGCAATATTAAGTTTGGATATGGCAGGTCGTTTTGTACTGAAATGACATTTCCGAAACGAACTCAAACACGCTGTCACTCCTGAGAGCTGATTATAAATACAGGCCTAATTGCTTTAAATTTATTCATAATCAGAATTAAGCCAAAGCTTACGGTTTTCTGAAGTTATACAGGAAATATAGGACTCATAAATATGAGTCATAAATATTTGATTTCTGAGTTTGTAAGACTTGATGTAAATATAAGATTTTAATTCGTGATGTACATCACTACATAGTATAAAACAAAGTCGCTTTCTCTGTCCCTATATCCCTATGTATGCATAAATCTTTAAAACTACGCAACGGATTTTGATGCGGTTTCTTATAATGGATAGAGTGATTCAAGAGGAAGGTTTATATGTATAATACATGCATAATATAGTAGAGAAACACTGATAATAATTTTGCGTGCGAAGCCGGGGCGGGTCGCTAGTTTTACTATAAAATTCCATGCTTATTACTTTCAGCTACAATATTGCTACGTCGTAGCAAAGTCGTAGACATGTTAATCATAGCCTAGAAATATGCTAAGTAACTTTTTTTTTCGAACTGAATGAGAAACATGGAGTCTCGGTCGTCTTTTGACTGATATGATATCAGCTGGATATCATCTTACATGCTGGACTGGGAGCGACAGAAGAACATAGAATGTGCCAGCTGCATTTCTTACCGGGCGTGCTATAAAATCCAGCTAAGGGATCCGAGGGTTTCTGTGTATTGGAATTTAAGCGATGGACTGACAACTTGTCACTTCAGCAATATACCAACAAATCTATCTTAAATAACCCTCAAAACTTTGTCAGCCGTGGCGGAACGACGTTCTTTTTAGGTCATTTACACGGTTAGGAGTTACGGCGTGATTATATGTATGTATGTAATGAATGAAAATCATAAATTATTTTCTCTTTTTGGTAGTGTGGCAAAAATATGCATCACACGTATAAAAACGCTACGCCACATATTCCCTTTGCAAGCACGCGAGCTGAGAGGGCGTTTTCGGCGTAAAAGGCAAAGAACATTCTCTCTGTGATGAAACACTTTACAGATCTGCGATGAAAGCCGTTCCTCTTTCTGTAGGTAACAAAAAAATATAGGCTACATCAATCACCATATTTTTATCAAGTAAGGTTCTCAAGAAAAATACAAACAATAGTAATAGTAATAACTTCAGCTCATTTCAACGTAATTTCAACTCTCGTTTTGTTTCTTGTGTGGTTAATTAGTCTATTTGGGTCGGTTAAGTTAGTAAATCTATGTTCAGACGGCAATATCGAAACAAATGCACACATGTGTTTATTTTTTGTACCTGCCGGATAAGTGCATATGATGATACATCACAATGGGCGTTTTTCCAGACGGCACGGCGACGGCATGGCAATATTCCGTGGCCCTGTTTTTCCACTAGAAATCACGGGAACGACACGGCAACGTCCCGATAACGTCTACCTAGTTCCAATCTGAGCGCACACACACATGCGCATGCTTCGTACGAATACAAAACTTATGCAGTTTGGCAGGTCGGCGACGGTACCGGTGGGAATCAACGCCGTGCCGTTTCCGTGTCGGCACACTTGCCACTGAAAAGCGTTCCATATAATTTCATAGATTATCTCTTCCATGGTACCGTCGACGGTGCCGTGCCGTCTGGTCAAATAAAGCCATATGCATTCTTTTTGCAATCTAGTCGCAAGCTTAAAGTCAGGCTTCTCTTTGGTTCGGTGATGAGAGCCGTCCGAAAATCTCGCAAATACAAACATACATGTCACGTATACAGTACCGCGCTATTGTGCTTGGAAACTTGCCAAAAATAACGGCCTTTATACCAATGGGAGAGTCCACACGAATATTTTCGCCACTTTTCGGATAGCTATCTTTTCTCTACATCACTAAGGCCTGTATTTATACACCGACTTGAGAAGTTTGAGTTCGTATCGGAAATGTCATTTCAGTACATTATGGCCTTCAAATCCATACTTAATACTGATTTCTATCTTGCGCTTGCTTTATAAATACAGGCCTACGTCCTACCTTTATTTAATGATAATGTTTTTTATTATTATGTTGTTTTTAGAATCCATACACGTACCTATATCTCAAAATTTTCTCATTTTAATAAATATATTTTAGAAAATCTTGTTGACTTAAAACTACGAACATTAATTTTAAATTTATCGCAAGATTTTACGCTGACCCATCCCGCCTGCTAAGCTTAAAAATTATGTTAATGAATACAGATTCCTACCTACACAAATCATAAATTGTTTGTGTTCATCCGAGTATTAAGTAATGGTAACAACAAGTCCTAATCTATCACAATCAATGAGGGAATCTGGCACGTGTAATATCACCAGATATTATCTATGAATACGAAACGATTAGTTGTCTACGTGGAGTAGTGTGTAATTAAGGGCAGCAACACACAGGCGTCACCTACTGCGCGAAAGGTTGCGCTCAACACGCTGTCAATGCTTTTTGCACTACAACACACATGCGTCACCTTACGCTCTACGCACGCATAATGGCAGAGGGATGCCCCGATGTACAGCTATGTACGACGTATGTATGCAAAAAGCATTACACCGTGTTTAGCGCAACCTTGCACGCCAGTAAGTGAAGCATGTGTATTGCTGCCCTATGAGGTTATGGTAGCTTTTGTCTGGAAATATAAACCTGGGCTTTCCTTTGGAGAGGTATTTCCTGTTTTTTTAATGTTTTATAATAATACTAGGGACCCGCCCCGGCTTCGCACGGAAATTATCAGTGTTTCTCTACTATATTATGCATGTATTATACATTTAATCCTTCCTCTTGAATCACTCTATCAAATAAAAGAAACTGCATCAAAATCCGTTGCGTAGTTTTAAAGATATAAGTATACAAAGGGATAAAGGGACAGAGAAAGCGACTTTGTTTTATACTATGTAGTGAAGTAGGGAGTTTATCGAGACGTTGTTTGACTCTAAAACTCACTGGATAATAGTATATCGCTTAGAGATCTAATTAATTAACTAAACAGTTGTAATTATACAAGTAATTGAAATTGTCATCGCAACTATTTGAATTGTTTAATTGTATTGACAACCTGTCACTATGGGAATATACTTACAAATCTATCTTATATAACCCTCAAAACTTTGTCAGACGTGGCGGTACGACCTTTGTTTAGGTCGTTTACGCTCTGCCTACCCCATTAGGAATAAAGGCGTGATTATATGTATGTATGTATGTTAATTGTAATTCGTCATATACTTAATTACTAAGTTGCCGGAAACTTACTGCAAATATACCCGGGAACATTCCCACTTTGGTGGAAACTTTCGAAACTATGAATATATTTGTTTTTTTTTACATAATAGGAGTAATATGAAGGCTGAATCCCGAGAAAACTGGCGATTATTCCATCGACAAGAGTAAAGCTCTTAAATTAATGATGATGAAAGAGATCCGTCTAAAATCCTCAGTAATTAAAGTATCCTGTAAATCTTCAGCCGCGCTGTAGTGCAGCGGTGCTGAGTGCATTTTGTTACGGGCCGCCGCGACTCTGGCAGCGCTGCTAAAATTGTGTATTACCAATAGACGAAAATCAAAAATAATATAGAAATAAACCAAAAAACAATATTCGTCCAGTTCACAGATAACAGAAGTGGTCCAGTTCCTGCTACATTTAGTGCGTTTGTTTTTCTGCGAACGTCTATTTTAGTGAAAGCCTATATCTGCGAATGTTAATGTTTTTGAAAGTCCATTTCCTACGACTAGTGCGTCTGTTTTCCGCTACCGTCTATTTTAGCGAAAGCCTTTATCTGTGAACGTCCATTTTTTAGCAATCAGGCCGCCTATTTTGTTCTAGTTTTTTGTTGTTATATGTTGTGTTGTATAATTTGTATTCTTACGTGCTACAAAGTATTTTTATGTTACGTGTCAGATTGAAAGTAGGTATGTGTAGCGCAAACACTTGGGCACTAAAAACTAGTCCTGCGCAGTTGGCCGATCTCTAGGAGAATGGCCGCCATCATCGAAAATCGGCAAAGTACTCTTAGTCACCATGCTTTTCTAGTCCACTATGCTCTTAATTTCCTTTGCTTTTATGAGATTCGGGGATATAGATAGGTTAATGTCGTTCTAATCCTATTCGACATCTCACGGGCAAATACTTTTATCTGATTAAGATTCTTAGAACATTTATAATTTTTAAGTACACACATACATACAAACCTATAATCACGCTTTTATCTCTAATGGGGTAGGCAGAGCGTAAACGACCTAAACAAAGGTCGCGAAGCCACGTCTGAGAAAGTTGTGAGGGTTATTTAAGATAGATTTGTACTAACTAAATCCAGTTCCCTGCCTGCTATCTCCTCCCTAAGTACGGTGGCGTGATTCTATATAGTTTATGTCCGTTTACAGATTACCATCTATAACCATACCGAATTTCATCAAAATCCGCCTAGCCTTTAGGCGTGAAAGAAATCACTAACTAAATTCAGTTCCCCCCTAAGTACGGAGGCGTGATTATATATAGGCTATGTCCGTTGCCTGGTTACCATCTACCATTATACAAAATTACATTAAAATACGTTCAGCCGTTTAGGCGTGAAAGAGCAACAAACATACAAACAAACAAACAGACAGACAGTGTTACTTTTGCATTTATAATATTAGTATGGATAGGGAGAAGAATGTATTAGCCACCCATGCGATGTCCATAAAACTAGGAGTACAATTCAATAATAATAATAATAAATTTATTAAACCAAAGAGAAAAGTACACTTTGTTACAATCAGATTTTGAATTTTAAATAATTTGCACATGACATTAAAGCCTGCTTCTTAAACTAGGTCAACCTGTATCTTAAGAAGCAGTGTTCATCCAGTTACATTGTAGTTATAAAAAATAACACAAGTAGTGGTGCTCAGGTGATTTAGGGGTGATTTACTTTGATAGAACAAAGTTGAATACGTAAAAGATTACAAAAAAAAATAAAAGTAAAAAAAAAATAACAATAAAAATGATATTTGACAATCAATAAAAGGATATGCTGTGTGTGTGTGTGTGTGTGTGTGTGTGTGTGTGTGCATGCGACGTGTGTCAATGCGTAGAGTTTCATAGTAACTATATAATAAACTATTGTTAAGTATGTATGTGTCTGTTTATTTATGTTATGTACTTTAATATATTTTCTGTTTTATCATAGTTTTGGGTAAGTAACCATTTATGTAATTTGCGCTTTAGTTCATATCTATTGCAGTCGATAATAATAAGCGATTTATTTATTTCTTTGTATATATGGACGCTTAGGACATAAAATTGGCGTTTCGCAAATTCCGTATTATGTGGGACTCTGTCTGGATATACATTGAATTGTACTCCTAGTTTTATGAACTGGGCCCCTCGTGTCTAGACCACTATCTCCTGCTTCCTCTGAAACTGAAGCCGCAGCTTGTTTTTTCGCGAACGTCTATTTTAGCGAAAGCCTATATCTGCGAACGTTGATTTTTTAGAAAGTCCATTTCCTACGCCTAGTGCGTTTGTTTTCCGCTACCGTCTATTTTAGCGAAAGTCTTTATCTGCGAACATCCATTTTTTTTAGCAATAAGGTCGCCTATTTTGTTCTCGTTTTTTGTTGTAATTTGTTATGTTGTATAATTTGTATTCTTACGTGCTCAATCAGGTGAAACTGAAGCCGCAGCTTGAGACATGCATAAATCTTTTTCTTTGCCATATCTGTAGAAAGAAGGAAACTAACAACGCGGCAGATTGGACCAGACAGTAAAGAGAAACAGATAGCGATATCTTTTACTCCGCGGGAGTCATCCTCTGGGAGTGAAATAAAAGTTGCATCACTCTACTAGATGTAAATCAGTAAAGTTCAGAGAAAACAAGTGAAGAAAATAAACTCATTTTGTGATAGTTATTTAAATTTAGATTGAGTTGTGTGACGAAAATATAAATTTTCTTAATTAGTCTACCTTTTATTTGTATTCATAACTTAAATACGGTTTTCATTTTTTTCGGTCTCTCTATTTCAAAATAAAAATAAACTTTAATATATTTTTTATTTTTAGTTCTATATTTAGAGTATTTAATTACGATCATGGAAACTGTTTTCCGAATTTGTTTTTCTTGCTCATAGAATCCTGATAAATTTTCTCGATAGATGGGACTCCAATATTACTTTCAATTCATCAATCATCTATTTTATTGAAAAGTTTTGGCTACTCAACTCAGCCAGGACAGAAAATATTACCATTATAATCCTCTTCTATAAATTCGAAATGATTGATTGTTTGTTTTGGTTGACTCTCTGTGAACACCATAATTATTATGTTGATTATAGTAACCTGTCCTTTTACTACAGATACGACTATATTATGTAAGGTATTCCGTGGAAGTAGGGCATTCAGTGAATGACTTCACTGTTTGGTTGAACTGAGAACTATAACAATATATGTACCTATATTGATTTGACTACAGCTCATAGCCCCTAATAAGATTCTTTTTACCCAACATACATACATAAAATCACGCCTTTATCCCTTACGGGGTGGGCAGAGCGTTAAAAGCCTCGTAAAAGGCGCTTTCGCCGCGTCTGACAATAATTGAGGGTAATTTTAGATTGTAATGTGTATTGCCATAGTGACAGGTTGTCAGCCCATCGCCTAAATTACAATACACTGTAACCCTCGAGTCCCTTTTGCTGTCTTCTACAGCATGCCCGGGAGGAAGGGCAGCTGGAACATTCTATGTTTTTCTATCTCTCCCAGTCCAGCATGGAAGTAAAGTTTACTTAAGTGTACTTTTTACCCAAAGTGACATAGAAATAAACACAATAGAACCTACAGGCCCAAATCATTATTTATAGGTATATCAACCACATGAATAGCTTGCCCGATTATTGAACACGTATTTTTCTAATAGAGATTTTGCCTGTGAATGAAAAAAAGGGCAGGGGATAGAAGAAAGAAAAGATAAATTACGAAGCATTTAAATTTCGTTCTCCTACTTGTCAAAAAATATTATATCATTTTGAAACCATCTTTCAGTCCCTTCAGGTTCAGGACCATAACAGCGGTCGCATTACCATAATCTGATTTCGCCTTACCATAATAGTCTCATTGCCATATAAGGTATAATAACTAAATAAATATATTGCGCCAGAGGGATACTTCAATTACATGCTTCCTTAAAATTATTTTAAGCTTTAATTTAAAAAAAACATAATGATTAAAAGAAACTTTAAATTCCTATAATACTTAAATCATTTTAAAAGTAAAATTGAAATTCGATTAATGGTTTTAAATATCAAATTCTTATAATAATTTATATTATAACAATTTCATTCCAATTAAAATATCATATGCGAATTCCTACAAATTAATGTTTCAGTATAAAATTAATTTAAATGTCAAAAGTACAATAGATACAATAAAACTATTTTAATTATTTTAATAAATTAATATAAACTAAATAAATTGATATAATCATGTGCCTTTTAAAGTTTTATAATACTTAGGCGTTCCTGAATTCAGATTTATACTTTAAAATATACAAATTCCTAACTTTGTACAAAAAAGTCGTAGATTTTGCCATGTTTCAGATTATTGCTACGATTCGCGTGGCGAGTCTACCAAATAAACATTTAGCCATAGCTTTCTATAGATAGTGTCCTTATGTTTTTGCATATTTTCCGATTTCGAAAGATTCTCGTATGATATCATCGTAATATAATATTACCATAAAATGTCAAATAAGTTGTAGGACATAACATTATTCTGTGATCATAAATTACATCATAAGGCTGAAACAGTCAGTTTTTTGCTAGTTTCTGGTATAGCTTGCCTTGAATTTTTACTAAAAAGCACACTTTATCCTGCTAGAAAGTTTTAATCCCGCTAGAACCAACCTACTCTCGGGATTCGAACTACTAGATCATTGAGCAAGAGTAAGCCATTTTATTATTCTACTATTATCAAATATCTTTTATCTTAACTATTGTACACAATACTTTACTACTATTCTATCTTTGCAAACAATATTAGAATTCAGTTCAGTCTATTTAGAGACGCAATAAATATTTACCGGAATTTCAATTGAAATTTCCTTGTACCAGAAAGGTATTTCATTGCGAACTACTACTGATTGTTTCGTAAATTCTGTAGAATTTCATTCAGCTACTGTATCATACGGTCGAACGGCTTTAGTGACATCAGATGATCGCTTGGTAGTGTTGGTAGTTGTACATTTCGCCAAAACATTTAAATAAACCTCAGACCTCGGGTTTGATTTCCATTAAGTTGATGTGATAACATACTTATATTATTTCCACACTTCTGTCTCATTTTCTTCAGAACATAATAACTTGTACTGACAGAAATTACTACTATTTCTTTATCTTATTCTGTCTGTATGTAATAATAATATCTCACTTGCCATAAGGAATATTATAGAGACAGACTATTTTAGTCTATGCCCCTGCAGGTTTTTTTTTAGGAATTTGCAGACGCTTCCAATCGGGAACCAAGATGCCAAGAACAACACATGGGGGTTAAGGGTTTCACGAAGTCTACCAGGGGCAAAAGATAATTATGTATGTGTTATGGAGAAATGAATGCTATGCTAAATTATGGATGATTTTGAAGGATATTCTTTAAAAAAAAATATATTTTTCATAAAATTGGTGGAATGTAGAACAATATCATTTTTTTCTGCACTGAATGCAAGGTCGCCGTATCTATACGAGAGATTTAAGTCTTTATATAAGGTCATTTTAAATCAAGTGCAAATATTGAAACGTTTTAATCTACCGATGAAACTGAACAACTTTCCCTAAGGAACATACTCGTAGGTCGAAATACGAAAAAAAAAATTGACTTCCCATACTAAGTGCACTATCAGCTGGTGCATTTTGTATAGAAGGTCCATTTTTTAATTCCTTTTTCCACCTATGTTCCTTAGGGACAGTTGTTCAGTTTCATGGGTAGATTTACACGTTTTAATATTTTCACTTGATTTAAAATTACCTTTTATAGAGAAGATGATCCAAAATGGGTCTATTTCCAATAATTAATAATAACAGGAAACCCCGCGGAATACTTTCTGGTTTATGATAAAAGACGTAGGACTAGTGTAGGAGTTTTAGGGTATGTTTGAAAGGAAAATAATAGAAAAATAGTCTATTGTACTTATTTATTTTTATAAATGCTATTTGTATTCCTAAAAATAAATACTTCAAAAGCTATGTTTCAAAAGAATATTGGCAAAACTGTTTATAAACGAATATTAGGTATTTGCTTAGGAAATAATAAATCTCTTTTTTCATAAAGACTGATTTATTATATTAAATTTCTGTTTTGAAAAATATCTGCGTAAGAAATGCTAGTATGAATCGGCTGAAATCCATATCTGTCTATCTAGACTGTGCGTATACCATTAAGGGCTCGATTCTAGATACCACCGGCTAAAACTAAAATCTGTCTGTCACTTTCAATATAATAAAATTGAAAAGGACAGACGATTTATACTCTATGGTTTTACACTTTGTCCACTAGATTTTGACGTGCTTTTGCAAATTTCCCCAGTACTTCTGTAAATTGTATCCGCCATATCATATGACGGCGGCTAAAAACGACTGATAACGCATAAAACCACCGACCATAAATTAAAAACCGGAGAAAATAGATCTCCTATCCTTTTCCAATGTCTTTAGTCTGAAAGTGACAAATAGATTTTAATTTTAGTTTTAGCCGGCAAATATAGAATCGAGCCCAATATTTATTGTAGTAAAAAACAATATTAACTATTCTTGCATATTAACATGAAAACAAAAACAAACACAAACAACACAGATTTATTTATTACTTAAGTATATTAGATAAGGCACTGATCATATTTATTCGTCATAGATGTTGGTCATAGTAACTGAGGTGCGCATGTAAGACCCATCTTAGCAGAAGGAGGAACAGGAAAATGGCTACGAACACCGTCACCATCACTCGAAGGTTCTTCTCTGATTTCTGGTCGCGCTCACTGGCACGCAGCCGATCCACTAAGCCATGCTGGAAAAAAAAACAGGTCATCAAGTGAAAATAAGAAACAAAGATTTGTCCCAGGAATGGCCTCAAAATTATTTTCACTCTTCGACAGTAAATTAATAATTATAGCAACTAGGAATTAGAAGGGGATTCTATGGTATAAATAATGGTTTGCAGTAGTTTGCAACTTGCTGTGAATCTTGAAGACCTCACTCCATCATCAACTCTGTCTCGATAACCACTGGTCTAGAGTAATATAGAGGCAAGAGCTTACTCCAGCTTAAAACTTATCAAAGACAAATGTTTTTTTTTTTAAGAAACTGGCCTGTATAAATATTTGAAACACAATAAATAGCTAAGCTGACGTGGCATTCACGTTCCTATCTATTAACCATACCCATCCTCCGTGGGCTGCAATCCAGGAGCCTGGTTCCTCGTGCAGCAGGTCAGCTAAAGCGGCTGCCGGTGCTGCCACCAGCTCTATGGATGGCTCGCCTTCTGAAGCCTCAGCTGCTTCTCGTGCCAGTGCACCACACACGCAGAACACTGCAGCAACCTAAAAGACAAACACTTTATTGAAACTATGCTTCCTGTCGCAAGTATGAGAAAATTGAATTGTGTCTAAAATAAAATCATTTTCATTCTTTGAATGTTGAAATTGCCCTGAGTGCATTTAATAGTACTATATACGTAGTCGCTGTGTAAAAACCAGCACCCTCGTTCAATTACCTAGATTAGGTAGCCATCCGTGAGATACGGGATAAGGTTAGGGAGATGATGATGATATACGTAGTATTTTCAACTCAGTTTTAGAACAAAGTCTTCTTATTCATGTCTTTTTATTCAAAAACACATTTCAAAAATAAATTATACGTGTTGGCAAATTAGTTAAATTACTAAAACTACTATTTCGTTATGTTATATGTAATAGCTAAAACTGATTTTAGAATCAAAATCTTCGATTAAATACATTATACTTTGTTTCCTTTTATTCTAAAACTAATTTGAAAATAGTATACTAAAGAATTATTTTAGTAATAAGCTTGAGGCCTTGTATTAATTAAAACACAACGTTATCAACAAAACAACCAATTTGCTTATTCGTAGCTTCTAATAAAACTTAATCCTTGAAGTACCTTTAAGAAAAAAAACGCCTTTAAAAAAGGGACTCGAGGGTTGCAGTGTATTGTAATTTAGGCGATGGGCTGACAACCTATCACTATAGCAATACACATTACAATCTTAAATTGCTCTCAATTTTTGTCAGACGTGGCGAAAGCGCCTTTTACGAGGCGTTTGACGCTCTGCCTACCCCGTAAGGGATAAAGGCGTGATTCTATGTATGTATGTATGTATGTAGTACCTTTAGTAAATTTAAAAATGAAAGGTGAATCTTTCTAACCTAATTAAATTAAAGCAACCTTTGATAAAATAATTTGAAAACGATTGGTTAGTAGTAAACCGTCTTTTATTAATATTTCTAAGTAAATGTAGGTAGAGCCATAAAAAAAGTCTATTTAAGTCTTGTAACAAAACTTTAATTTTGTTTTTTTTTATAAGTGCTTCCGTAAAACTTACCTTTATTGCTTTAAAAGTTTTTATTAATATAATTGTAGTCACAAAGAACTGCAATTCATCATCATCTCCCTAGCTTTATCCTGTATCTCACAGGGTCGGCTTCCTAATCAAGGGGATTGAACGAGGGTGCTTGGTTTTACACAGCGACTACGTATATAGTACTATTAAATGCACTTAGGGCAATTTCAACATTCAAAGAATGAAAAAGATTTTATTTTAGACACAATTAAATTTTCTCATAGCACTGACCTCTGATATGGCTTAACGACTAATATCTACAGTGATAAACGATATTAACCGGGACCAACGGCTTAACGTGCCTCTCGAAGCACGGAAAAAGCACCGAATAAACGTACATATGAAATTCGAAAAGCGAAAAACACATTGGTACGTGGTGGGATTCGAACCACGATCTCCCGCTCAGGAGGCAGCGCCCTATCCACTACACTATCGGGCTCAAAGAACTGCAATTACCTACTTAAAAACTTTTTTTTATTTTTATAAATGGTTTTACTCTTGACAGCGGCGGAGACGAAGTCAACTAAGATTTAATAAAAAAAACTAGAGAACTTTTCACTTCTAGTGGTGAGTGGATGAGTCAATAAAACAAGCATACAGTTCATAATAAGAGTCTAAGGGCCGTATTTATGATCAGCTCTTATGAGTGATCAGAAATGTAAATTCAGTAAAAACTGGCCTTTCAAATCAATACTTAATATTGCTCTTAAGTTAGATATCGCTTCATAAATACGAGCCTAAATTTAATTCGAACTACACTACGATTCTACTCACTTATTAAAGGTATTTAGTAATAATTACTGTAGTAAGATAAATTTCTTAGCACATTGCTAGACATTCGGTATATCAATCCCCGCCAATTATAGTGATTGATTACTCTAATTAAGATAAGAAACAGAGGAAATGGACGTAAGCTAGAAAAGTTGTTTACTTAGCCTTACAAATAGTTGGAGGATGGTTTCTTATTATTTATTTGAACCATGATATTTTCTTAGTCTGGGTATCAATCAGGTGTAGAAGTCAAATATGTACCTATAGAAATAGAACCATCTGTCTAGGTATACGTAGAATATTATTGAGTGCGAGTTTGATTGTTTGTTGTTTTATTTGAATTCAACAAATCTCTCTAACGCCACATGGCTGGTTGTTTGTTTACCTTGGACCAGGTGATGTTCTCCCTGGTGATGCGGCGACCCAGCGCCAGCGCCAGCTCGCCGAGCGCGGTGTCGGAGCGCAGCATGGCGGTGGGGGCTCTAGTGGCTCTAACGCCAGATGGCTGGTTGTTTGTTTACCTTGGACCAGGTGATGTTCTCCCTGGTGATGCGGCGACCCAGCGCCAGCGCCAGCTCGCCGAGCGCGGTGTCGGAGCGCAGCATGGCGGTGGGTGCTCTGGTGGCCTGTCGCGCCACGTGCCTGAACGCGTCCGGTCGCTTCCTCTCCAGTGCGGCACACAGCGCTCGCAGCCCCGACAGAACCCCGGTCTCCACGTTTGTTGTCGCCTCCTCCCCACATTCTGTCTCTACCATTCTCTGGAGACGCTTCATCACTATTTGCTGAAGAACAAATACACATCTCAATCACTTCAAAAAGTTAATAACAATGTGTCAATTATCGAGCAAATAAACTTAATACATTATAAACATGTTCAAGGTTCAAGAAACATACCTATATGAAAAGCTCATAAATCAAACCTTTAAGATCTTCTTCTTAGCGAGTGGATTCTCGAGTCGAACAAACGACCCGAAGAACCCTGGTGTCAGTTTTCAAACCGCCGATTAACACAGCTATTACGCCTGTGACATGGTTTGAGTAACGACTCTTATCAAAGGCAGACTGGCGGTTTTGAAAACTCTGACACTAGGGTTCATCGGGTTGTTCGACTCGAGAATCTCACTCGCTAAGAAGACGAAGAAAGACAGCGACTGGGACCGACGGCTTAACGTGCCCTCTGAAGCATGGAATCCTTTTTACTTTTCGGACAATCAGGTGTTTGAGCCTGCAATGTCCTAACCAAACTAGGAAAAACCTCACAAAGTCATAAATTGACAAATATCAACTTTTTGTTCCCCACCTGGGAATCAAACCCAGGACCTCCGGATCGTAAGCCCATGGCTCTGACCACTAGACCACGGAAGCACCTTTGTGATGAAAAATGATTTAATGCTAGTGTTTAATCAAAGTGTATAAGCGTTCGTGTTTAATTGGTCGGTAAGAATTAGTTAACAGTTTCCAAGAATCTACGAATACCCATTTCTAAATCTTAAATACGTACATAACTTTCCAAGTAAAGCAATACAATTCACTTTTCATGCTTTGTTCTTGAGCGAAGTAATTCTCAATTTAGATTGTAATCAATCTCTATGCACATTACTATTAGATTCTGAATTCACTCAACTAGTGTTTTAATAAATTACGTGACCCGACCCGACCCCTCTAGAGTGGAGTTTCGTGCAAATGCATTACTCTTAATTGTCATATACAAAATGTAAGTACAATAAAAAGCTTTTAAATTTAAATAGTATTGTTGTCAGCATTCAAAAGAGAATGACGGCCGTTTACTGCATTAAACTGCCTCCGTGGTTTAGTGGTTAGTGCCATGGACTCCCGATCCGGAGGTCCTTGGTTCGATTCCCAGGGGGGAAACACAAAGTTGATATTTGAGAATTTATCACTTTGTGAATTTTTCCCCAGTTTGGTTAGGGCATTGCAGGCTGAATCACCTGATTGTCCGAAAAAGAAAAAGATTTCGTGCTTCGGAGGGCACGTTAAGGCATCGGTCCCGGCCGCTGTCTTTGATAGTGGTCGTTACTCAAACATGTCAGAGGGCTGATAGTTGTGCTACTAGGCGGTTTAAAAACTCTGACACCAGGGTTTATCGGGTTGATAGACTCGATACCCACTCGACAGAAGAAGATGAAGAAGACTGCGTTGCAAACAGTGCGTATTCGTACAGGCTTTTTATTTCGTTTCGCATGTTAATAAATGACCCTACCTGAACCTTTTTTATCAAGAAATAATGTGCTACTAAATGTTTGTGTTAGTATGTAACGTGCGTGCTGGGAATAAAAACAATATCTACTACACCAGCAAAACATTTTAATATTACGTTATTACCTAAGTATGGACCTATGCGTCGTTATAGTCAGATAAAATGATTATAGTCCCAAAAGGCAGGTAAATGTTTCATCTAAATTTTTATTGGCAACTGGAATGGTTACATTAATAACGAACAAACAAAAATATATAAAAAATTTAAAGTTAAATACAAATGGTACTAACCTGCTGCCCAATCTTCTTCTTCTGTCGAGTGGGTATCGAGACTATCGACCGGATGAACCCTGGAGTCAGAGTTTCTAAACAACTTCTGTCAGAGTTTTTAAACCGCCTAGTAGCACAACTATCAGGCCTCTGACATTGTATAAGTAAAGACCACTATCAACGACAGCGACCGGGACCGACGTCTTAACGTGCCCTCCGAAGCACGAAATCTTTTTCTTTTCGGACAATCAGGTGATTCAGCCTGCAATTTCCTAACCAAACTGGGGACAAACTCACAAAGTGATAAATTCTCAAAAATCAACTTTGTGTTTCGCCCTGGGAATCGAACCCAGGACCTCGGTATCGTAAGTCACAAGACCACGGAGGCAGTTAATCTGTCCATCTTAATCTGCCCAATAGTAAGCAGCTATACGAATCTGCAGCCTGGTAAACTGTGGACCTGCGAGCAGCGAGGACATATATACTTGTATGATTGTAATTGAGGATCTAATTACCTTATTTTGTCCTACATTAGCTCTACGTATCTGCGTCTTGATATACTGCAGGCACAGCGCGCGTCCCTGGCGCACGATCTGCGGTTTGACGTGCGCGGGCGCAGCCAGGCACCAACCGATGGTGGCGGACAGGCGCCGGGAGACTGCCGCCGCCGCCGCGCTCGACACCATCGTGCTGAACCGCCGCTTCGTGCGGTCCAAAGGGGACAAAGACCGGGATGACTGCCGGCCATTTTCTGTAATAGAACCTGCGCTAGAATATGTGCAATGTGCGTAGTTGGTAAGTTGTTGTGTAAGTCTACCTAACCCTGCTCTTTGAATTGTCAAGCAGCCTGTCTAGAGTTTTCCCGGCCTAGTGCTGGGCCTGCTTTCTAGCTTTATCTAATCTGCTTTGCCTTGTCTTTGGCATCCAGATCTTATCAATATCTGCTATCCCAACGTCCAGCTAGCGCTTCTTTAGCCTGTCGCGTGATCCTAGATTAAATCGTTTAGACAGTGTGATTGAGACATATTTTTCTGATGTAGTCTGGCGGTTTAGGGCTGCCATTATGGGCATACCAACAAGGTATCAGTTTTTTTACTTTTTTTACACCACAAACCTTTGGTATGTGTAGCAAGGAGTCCATCAGCGGCTCCAGTGAGTCCTGTGAGCGGCGTGCTAAGCTTCCTGCGCGCGCGCAGCGGCGGCACGAACTCGTCGTCGTCGTCCTCGTCGGCCTCGGGCGGGGTCACGTGGATGGCGATGTTGTTGGCAGGCGCGGGCGGTGTGGGGGGCGCGCGAGACGGCCATTGCAGTCGCTCTTGTAGTGGCCCAATCTAAAAAAAACGATTTTTTAGAAAGGTTTTTTTGCTTCAGGTAACATCTTTAATAATATAATAAATATAGGCCAACATACATTTAAACACAAAGACTGGGTTAAAAGTTAAACATTGGCTTCTATTGTTTAGACTACCTACAGAAATATAAGTCACAAACCAATTTTATTGAATCAATTTTAATTTAAGAATTCTAAGAATTTCTTCTATTTTTCAATCTATCTTCGGAATCGGAACTGATAATCTTCTCGTCTGTTTCGCTATAAATAGTACCTATTTAATAGTACTTATTGAATTAGAATACCTAAAATATTCAAATCATTATATCTAAGTCTGCAAGCTTTTACTGATTAGCAAAATATAAAATATGCGAACTTATTTTATGAAAAGATAACGAAAAATATATTTTTATAAAATGCATGCTTTCACTCATGTCATTATTATTCAAACTCGATCAAATGTTTATTTGATTTTTTTATTAAATTCGCTTGAGTGTTTTGGATTTATAAAAGACACAAAAAATAAATTTTGCTTTGTATATCTACGTAATAACAACGTTAAATAAAGCGCTTGATGCAAAATTACATAGTTAAACATTTCAAGCATAACATTTTAATATAGGTAAATAGATATTTGACTAGAAAGTTATTATTGATTTAATTACTATTTACAATGTGAGTTGTGAGTATAGAAATTTTAGAAAAAATATAAATTGTAAATAGAACTAAATAAAAAAATAGACCCTTGTGAACTGAAATACAACACTCTACTTCTATTACGTTTCTTTATTTCGTTTTGGTACTATGGTTATATATTTTAGGTTTAGGCCTTAGCAATTATTTTCTCTTACGAGTTAGAGAGACGACGTTAATTAAGTAGGTTAGGTAAATAAATTGGGGTCGATACTAGATTTGCCGGCTAAGACTAAAATTAAAATCTATTCAGACTACTTCACTCACTCACACACTTTAGTCACTTTCAAACTAAAAAAATTCGTAAACATCGGTAGTTTTATGCGTTAGCTGTTATTTTTATCCGCCTTTACATGATATGGGGGAAAAAACTGACAATAATACTGGGGAAACGTGCACAAGTGCGTCAAAGTGTAAAACCATAGAGTATAAATCGCCTGTCCTTTTTCAATGTTTTATTTTGAAAGTGACGGGTAGATTTTAATTTTAGTTTTATATTTTTAGCCGGTGGTATCGAATCGAGCTCAAATGACTGGTTATACCGAAAACAGACGTAATTTGATACCCAATATTTTCTCAGACCAGATATTGTTACGCTTATTAATAATTGTTGGTAAAGACGTATACAAAATTTAAAAAAAATATATTTCGGCAAGTTGTGAGTTTTTACCCATTGAATAATTATGTATTACATATTTATTGTACATGAGAATTTCTTAAGCTAAAATATTTTATAAAAAAAACTAGGTATGAATATTTTGTTATAGACTATCTATAAATACTTATTGATTCCATTAACATTATATCTTGAGAGAATATTCGATGAGAAAAATATTGTCTTTCGCCGTATCTGACGTAATTTAGCATGTTTATTGTCACGATCATAATGTAATGATTATGAACGAAAATTCAAATAATTTGTAGTAAAATAACAGTCTGCTATATCAAAATCATGATACTTTGCCGTTTATTTAACTTAAGCAACATACAGGCGTCACTTACTGCTCACAAGGTTGCACTCAACACGCTGTCAATATTGTTTGTATTGCCTACAACACACATGTGTCACCTTACGGTCTACGCGCGCGTAGCGATAAACTCTACGTCAGCGCATCTCTCTGCCAGTACGCGCACATAGAGCGTAAGATGACGCATGTGTGTTGTAGGCAATGCAAAAGGCATTGCCAGCATGTTGAGCGTAAACTTGCACTGCAGTCAGTGACGCCTGTGTGTTGCTGCCCTAAGCACGCCTAAAGTGGCTCACTATAATTTCTCGAGAGGCTGTTGCGATAGTGACAATGTCTTTATAATTAAATGGAGTACAGTCGAACTCAGAAATAGAAATTACCAACCAAAACCAACAACAGACCTAAATTAAGGAAATTGCCTACGTAATTCGATATTGCCCTATCAAATAGTCAGCCCCAAAATACATCGTAAAGGTCGACTAGTTTTCGCGTAATTGTTTTTATTTTCTACTTTCATGCTGGACTGAAAGTTATAGGAGATCATAGAACACTCCTGGGGAAACGAGGGTCTTATAAAATTTGGAAAGACGATGATCAAATACTCAAGTACACAGCAAGTTCGTTCCAAAATGACCTTATAACTTATCATAGGTTGCGAAAACGCCTTTTGATACTATGTAGTCCTTATCGCTCTGCCTACACCGTAAAACACACAAGCGTGATAATACTAATTTATTTACCTCATGTATGTTTGATTTTATTTTCACAAGCGGGTGTTTTTTTTATACATACATACATATAATCACACCTTTATCCCTAATGGGATAAGCAGAGCGTAAACTACCTAAACAAAGGTCGTTCCGCCACGTCTGACAAAGTTTTGAGGGTTATTTAAGATAGATTTGTAAGTATATTCCCGTAGCGACAGGTTGTCAGCCCATCGCCTAAATTGCAATATAAAGAAACCCTTGGATCTCTTAGCTGGTTTTTACAGCATGCCCGGGAGGAAAGGCAGCTGGCACATTCTATGTTTCTCTCTCGCTCCAAGTCCAGCATGGAAGACCACATTCTATGTTTTTCTCTCGCTCCCAGTCCAGTTTTTTTATTGAGCAGGATAATCCTTTATCAAAGGCCTCGGAATATTGCTACTATCGTTTTTGTTACCAGGATATTCTACAATTTTATTCAACCACCGGTAATAGGTTAAGCCTTTATTTAAATAAAACTTATATAAAGTTTTTTTTATACATACATACATACATAAATCACGCCTTTATCCCTTACGGGGTAGGCAGAGCGTTTAACGCCTCGTAAAAGGCGCTTTCGCCACGTCTGACAAAAATTGAGGGCAATTTTAGATTGTAATAGGATGTATTGCTATAGTGACAGGTTGTCAGCCCATCGCCTAAATTACAATACACTGTAACCCTCGAGTCCCTTTTGCTGACTTCAACAGCATGCCCGGGAGGAAAGGCAGCTGGAACTTTCTATGTTTTTCTATCTCTCCCAGTCCAGCATGGAAGTTTTTTTTATTGGTATATAAAAAACGTAAGTTGTCTCTTGACGTCTTTTATAATAATTTAAGATAAAATATAAAACTAATTTTATGTATTACAATGTATTCTTTATAGTTTTAAATAAACAGTATAGAATAGAATAATAAAGTTTCTCTTAACTATAGAATTTCTAATTACATATCATCGCTAGAACTTTGATAGCTAGTTGTCTTGATTTCTCCTTCTTAAGACGTTAAAGACAGCCAGCTCATCTTTTAGGAACATTTATCCTATTTCCAATAAGAATGGATCAAAGGGAACTTATCCAAAAACCTCCTTGTATGGATTAGGGCTTCTTACAGAGGAACGACAATTTGACAACGTTGTTTCAGGTAAGAGAAAACAAAGAATGTACCAACTGGCTGCTTCTCTTCCCACAATAAACCGATTTGCGGTGATGGCATCCAATATCACAGAGATTAAACATCTGCGCGGGACTTGCTTTTAGCGCCCAAGAGTTTGCACAACACACAACATACACTCTCTATTCCTTCAATCTCTTATTCTGATGAGACAGAATGACAGACACGACCAGAGATAAATCAGGCGCAGGACCGACTATTTACATGCCTATCCGACAGCATGGATCATCTTACTTTTCGGACAATCAGGTAATCAGCCTGCAATGTCCTAACCAAACTAGAAACAACAACACAAAGTAGTTGTCGCCCAAGAGAAATCGAACCTGAGACCTCCGGGTCGAGAACCCATAGCTCAGACCGCTAGACCACGGAGGCAGCAACCACAATGGTCAAATAATGAAGATAAGCAAAATACAAGTTATTTTATGCAATTTTCCTCAATCTGTGTAGGTGAGTAGGGACTAGTACCAACACTTCGATAGTTGATTGGTTATACTTGCAGTCGCCACACCGTTTTGTTGAATTATTTCACCATAAAGTACAAATTCGATTCGCGCTTAGTCTATTTACTTTCAGCGGAAATTAAAAAACTTTTCTCAAAGTTCAAAATATTCACATTTCCTACACTGGCCTTTTTCCTAGTTATCAAATTTGTTTGATCGTAAAAAAATTCGTAGACAGAAACTTATTCAATTTGGTTCATGGTGTCAATAACTCTCAGAAGCTAAACAATGCTATTATTATTTTCTGTGACTGATCTGCGAAATGCGGTCAACGTTTCCTTTGGAGACGATCTGGGATACATACATACATAAATCACGCCTTTATCCCTTACGGGGTAGGCAGAGCGTTTAACGCCTCGTAAAAGGCGCTTTCGCCACGTCTGACAAAAATTGAGGGCAATTTTAGATTGTAATATGTATTGCTATAGTGACAGGTTGTCATCCCATCGCCTAAATTACAATACACTGTAACCCTCGAGTCCCTTTTGCTGACTTCAACGAAGGGCAGCTGAAACATTCTATGTTTTTCTATCTCTCCCAGTCCAGCATGGAAGTAACGATCTGGGATAGTTAATATTTAAGTAAAATATTATTTATTGTCAACAAAATCAATTCAATACAATTGCATATATGCCAACTTAAAAACCATAACTGGTGCAAAGGTCCCCATTACACTCGCTGCGTTACCACGTTGAATTTGCAGTAGACAAGACAGCTATTGCAGCAGAAGCCCCAGCGCGGCTATCGCAACTCTCCCGAACGCGGCGCCCAATTTCTCTACGGAATGACATTCTCTCCGATGCCCAACAACCCAAAATCGCCACAGCCAAGGGAACAAAGTAATATTTAGGTTATGTTATGTTTTGCCTTTGACGACTTATGTGTTGCGGGTCAGGCACAATGGTGTCAAGTCTTGTACCTAAATATATTTAACCAATTTAACATTCTTTTTGTCACTTTTGTAAACAATTTGCATAACTTTATGGAGGGCAAAGCTACATAAATTTAATATTTTTGATAGTGCCGTTAAAGCCACAAATAACACTGCTGATTATTGAAATAAAATAAGATAAAATTAAGATTAAAATTATATAAATAACTTCAACTCAATCATTTTAAATCACATATTGGTATATTTTTTTATAGAAATCGTAAAATTTAGGGTTGCGAATGCTAGAATATTGTAAACAATTTTTAAAAAAGCATTAGACGTGCACCCAGTTATGTTTAATCGGACTGTTAATCACTTTATTAGCGACTGCACACAATTTATCTGTATTATTATGCTTTCAATTTTCAGTAAACAATCTATGACAACAAATAAATTTGAAATACTTTTTCTTATGGTTCCACAAGATAAATAAAATTCTCTTAATACTTTTGGAGAAAGGACTGGACAGGACAATTTTATGCTTCGCTGGGTCCAATCCAAAAATATTTAACAGGCAATATAAGGTAAAGCACTTCTTTCTTTCACACTTCATTTATCTCGAGCGTCCAAATACAGGGTTTTATAGAAACGAAAAGTATTGAAATAAAATATCACTCCCCTGAGTAATCATCCCCCTAGCCTTATCCCGTATATCACGGGGCGGCTACCTAATCTAGGGGATTGAACAAGGGTACTGGTTTTTACACAGAGCGACTGCTATCTGACCTCCACAACCCAGAAGGGAACCCAGACCCATTCCTAGATTAGGTCTGAGTTTTCAAGCCACCAATGCTTAGCACTGGCCTCTGACATGGCTTAACGACTAATATCTACGGTATTAAACGATATTAACCGGGACCAACGGCTTAACGTGCCTTCCGAAGCACGGAAAAAGCGCCGAATAAACGTACATATCAAATTTGAAAACCGAAAAACATATTGGTACGTGGTGGGATTCGAACCACGACCTCCCGCTCAGGAGGTAGCGGCCCTATCCGCTACACCATCGGGCTCTACGTATCACTTTTCTGGGTCACATCCATAAAAAACATTCGATACAATCAGCTGAATAACCAGATCAGTATCATCAGATGTTTTTCCACCAATTTTTGCTATCTTCTTTACCCTGTATAAAATTGGGATTTTTTAAACAACCTGTATTAACCGTAGTCGGTCACAGACAAATTAGATAAAACAAATAGCGCATTATGGTTTCAACGTTCTTATCAATAAGTAAGTACAGCTAGACCAATTTGTATACGTTAGACTAGACCAATTTAAGAATACATACATACATATAATCACGCCTTTATCCCTAATGGGGTAGGCAGAGCGTAAATGACCTAGACAAAGGTCGTTTTGTCACGTCTGACAAAGTTTTGAGGGTTATTTAAGATAGATTTGTAGGTATATTGCTGTAGTGACAGGTTGTCAGCCCATCGCCTACATTGCAATATACTGAAACCCTCGGATCCCTTAAAAAATTAAGAATAGGCTTAGGTATATTATTTTTCATATTCAGTTGGTACATGACGCTATTTAAGCAGCCTATTACTTATGTATATTCTGCAGCTCATATTCGAAATGCAGCCAACGTTTCCTTTGACAGACGATCCGGAATAGTTGATATTTATTGCTTTGACAACATACGACTTGTGGGTTACGCGCTTAATTAGTGTCAAATCTTATTAATACATACACATTTAAAATTACTTCCATGCTGGACTGGGAGCAAGAGAAAAACATAGAATGTGCCAGCTGCATTTCTTCCCGGGCATGCTGTAAAAATCAGCTAAGGGATCCGAGGGTTTTTCTTTATTGTAATTTAGGCGATAGGCTGACAACCTGTCACTATAGCAATATACCTACAAATTTATCCTAAATAACCCTCAAAACTTTGTCGGACGTGGCGGAGTGACCTTTGTTTAGGTCGTTTACGCTCTGCCTACCCCATTAGGGATAAAGGCGTGATTATGTATATATGTATACATTTAAAATTAAAAAGGAAAAAAAAAACAGATACGTAAGTGTAAACATCCATGCTAAGTCACATACCCATTATCTACATATTTTTAATTGATTTTCATTAAATCAAATACATACATACATATAATCACGACTTTATCCCGAATGGGGTAGGCAGAGCGTAAACGACCTAAACAAAGGTCGTTCCACCACATCTGACAAAGTTTTGAGGGTTAATTAAGATAGATTTGTAGGTATATTGCTGTAGTGACAGGTTGTCAGCCCATCGCCTAAATTGCAATTTACTGAAACCCTCGGATCCCTTAGCTGGTTTTTACAGCATGCCTGGGAGGAAATGCAGCTGGCACATTCTATGTTTTTCTTTCGCTACTAGTCCAGCACGGAAGAAGTAAGTCCAATTTAGGTTAAAAATGTAATATAATCGTTTGTACATTTATTCAATTAAAGTAAAATTTATTTTATTAAATTTTCTGGGTTTATTGAACTGCAAGCAAGCACAGAGTTCTGTGTTTTACATACATACATAAAATCACGCCTTTATCCCTTACGGGGTAGGCAGAGCATAAAACGCCTCGTGAAAGGCGCTTTCGCCACGTCAGACAAAAGTTGAGGAAAATTTTAGATTGATTTTGTATTGCTGTAGTGACAGGTTGTCAGCCCATCGCCTAAATTACAATATACTGTAACCCTCGAATCCCTTTTGCTGACTTCAACAGCATGCCCGGGAGGAAGGGCAGCTGGAACATTCTATGTTTTCCTATCTCTCCCAGACCAGCATAGAAGAAGTGTAAATAACACTTCAATACGACCAGAGCCACCCTGGATGAGGAATTATGGTCCTGGCCTCTTCCCCGGGTACTGCGCTCAGTGCTCTCCCGTATCTTACACTTATACAATTTGCAATGTCTGCCAACGAACGAAGCGAATAGCGCTATAAAGTATCCAAAATTACTACCGAATTGAATACAATTGTAACTTTTGTTTACAATAATCCAACAGTTATTAGTGAAAACATTAAATTAATAAAGGCGTACTCTCTTTATTACATACGTATACATTAAAAAAAGAGATTTTCCGTCTACGCTTTTTCTAAAATATACATCTATATACATACATACAGTCACGCCTTTATCCCTAACTAGCTGACCCGGCGAACTTTGTTCCGCCTTAGACGCCATAAATGAGCAGATTTTTGATTTTATTAAGTTAATTGTTTTATTATATAAAGTTGTCAGGTTGATCTTTTTTTTATTTTTCTTTCATAAGAACCTTCTTCTGATAATAACGAACAGAACAAAAAAGAATTAGCGAAATCGGTCTAGCCGTTCAGGCGTGATGCCGTGACCAAGGGAAATAGGGATTCATTTTTATATATATAGAAGAAGATAGGGTAGGCAAAGCGTAAACGACCTAAATAAAGGTCGTTCCGCCACGGCTGACAAACTTTTGAGGATTATTTAAGATAGATTTGTTGGTATATACTGCTGTAGTGACAGGTTGTCAGCCCATCGCCTAAATTACAATATACTGAAACCCTCGGATCCCTTAGCTGGTTTTTTACAGCATACCCAGGAAGAAATGCAGCTGGCACATTCTATGTATTTATCTCTCTCCCAGTCCAGCATGGAAGAAATACATCTAATGTTCCGTAAACCCACTGCAGTAGACTTAATATTAAAATAAAATTACCTACACACATAATTTGTAAGAGTAATCGGTACTCAATACTAAATCCAGAATCTGGAATTATTAGACGGAAGTTAAAAAGTGAGATTAACAAAATAATTAATCAAGTTTATTGAGTCTTGAGATTTTAAGACTGCTTTAAGCTGAAACTTCTAGCATTAAGCATTAAGAAGTAACTTTTGGAAAACAAAATAGGCACCAGATGTTTCTTTCTCAATAACAATGATTTATTATTCAACAGTGTTTTGTTTTTGGAGTTCAAACAACGAATGAAGACGTGAACTAATAACATCCACTTCCGGGGATACCTCCCGAAATTGCGTGTCGTTTTGTTAATGTAATGAGGCTTTAACTCACATACAGTTTATTCATTTACTCGTTAGCATTGTTTTACGGTTTATTTTGAGGATCTGGCATATTTTGTTATGTTGCGCTCAACACGCTTTTAATGCCTTTTTGTATTGCCTAGAACACTCATTTGTCACCTTAAGAGGCCTAACAAACTTTCGCGACGGGCTTAAGTGACACACTTTTCACTGTCTCTGTCACTTTCACGTCACTGTCGGTTGCAGCGTGTTAGAAAAAGAGAGTAGATTCGAAGTCGCTCGGAATTAAAAACGTAAGCGACAAATGACAAATTATTTAAATTATGAATGAAAATTACATAGATATAAAAAATATATGTACGACGGATCAACTTTAGAATGTTTTATGTTTTAAGAAAACTTTTAGGTAGTAGTTCGGTTGTCTTATTCATTAAAACCAGTAATAAGTGTTTCGAAGACCTGACTTTATGATTTTTTTAAATATAATGACACTATTTTTATTGTGTTTTCGAAAAAATTGTCGGACGAAAATTATCCCCAAGAACTATTTCTCATTTTTTTCAGCAAGAGTAAGTGCAATACTTTTGCTAGGAAGCGTTTTACGCAACATCAATAAAAATACAAAGGAGCCTTAAGCTCTACGCGCACGTACTGGCAGAGGGATTCCCCGACGAAGAGTTCATCGCTACGCGTGCGTAAAGCGTAAGGTAACGTATGTGTGTTGCTGCCCTTAGGGCCTTGCCTCGAAAAACGATTGAGTACTAACTATGGGAGCCTCTGATTCAGAGGGCACATTGAGTGTGAGACAAGGACCAGGCTGTTCGTGACAGTGGTCATTACACAAATCATGTCCGAAGTATAATAATTTAGGGTTCTCTTTTTGTATGGAACCTTTTGTTCAAGAGACCGGAAGAGTTTGAAGTCGGATCTGGATATACAGGGTGTAAGGGACACCGTCCCGCAAACTGATAGGGGTTGATCAGTCAACGACACTGAACAACTGCTACCAGGATATTTTTTTTGGAAGGTAAAAATAAAGCTTGTCCACACAAAATGTCCACCTCGATCAGAAAATTTGTATGGAGAAGCCAATTTTTTTTACTTCCTGAAAGTATTTCCCCACCAGGAAATAGTTAATCAGTGTCGTTTACTGAGCAACCCCTATCAGTTTGAGGGACGCTGTCCATTACACCCGGTATTATGTACTATCTTGTAGAAATATTACACTTCTAAAAAGATATGACCTCTTTTTCTTTCCTATACAAATATTGTGGAGGTCATATCTTTTTATAATTGTAATATTCCAAAAAAATATAAAATCAGACTATACTTATATGTTTACGGGGTGGGAACCGTTATCCCCATTTGTTAAGAAAGGTACATCTTAACAACCGTCTTAGTTTGGGGCTGAACCACGAATCGAAAACCTACTCGAACGAAAAATAAATAAAGATAGAATAGTAAAGTACTTATATTGCTGAAATCGCTGCCCGGTTCCCATTGATCTTCTCCGTCCCAATGCATTCTATCCATGCATCCGTTCTGTTCTCGATCTACAATTCAGATGGATTTTCCGAGGAATAAAACAATAGCACTTTACTGCTATTTTTTTTCTGGCTTCTTTAGTATATAAAATAAAATAGTTATTCAATTTCGCTCATTTTCATATTCATACTTCTCAATTTATTTCGTACATCAAAAATCTGTTAACTTTAGCAACCGAATGGTCCCTTTTATTAATGTCTCGGACTCTGTTTAAAACGATAGTTAAAGAACTATGTAGGATTTCACCAGTCCAAATTAAGATTGGAATTCAAGTCAATATTTTGTAGTTCTTAAACTACATAGCTAGCTATGTATGACGCTAACATCGCTATGACGTGTGCATAAGAAAGACTGATAAATTCGTCACTGCCGCTACCGTTTCTGTAGCTCAGTTGGTAGAGTTCTGGACCGGCATTCCAGAGACGCAGGTTCGAGTCCTGCCAGAAACGAATTTATTATTTTCTTTCTTTCATATTATATGAGATAAAAATAGGCTTTTGTGTGCTAAAAAACCTCAAAATATGAAAAAGATCATTCAAGATCCCAATCATTATTCTAGGAATAAATCCCACGCACCGGTATTAATTCTAGACGAAACCGTACCTACTTCGTTAATGGCTAATCACATCAAGGATTCACATTTCAAGAGCTTTGCGTTTATTTCGCCTACCTATTTGTAACATTAATCTTACACTGAAACGTTTCTTTTTCAATTTCATTCCACATTTCAGTATTGAAACAAAAAGCCCATTAACATTTCCCTTCTAGCGCTTATCTCTTTTAATGGAGGCAGCGCTACGCAGTTTTCAGGATAATGGCCACTCGTCGAGCTATTGCGGGCTTTATCTTATCACAAATTGATTGGTGATAACGAGATATCAAAATGATATGAAAAGTTAAAGCCAAATTAAAATAGGTTCAGTTTGGAAGTTAGCTACCTTCTAACTACCTTCAGTTATTTGAAATTGAATTGTGGTGCTGGATTATTTTCGCATTTACCTACATACACTTGTCTTTCATGTACTCGAAGTGTTATTACGTTTAAATAGGACGTATTAAGCTCAGCTTTTAGATGTGTATTCATCTAACATTAAATTACTTATCTGAACTGCCTTCATGGTCTAGTGGTCAGAGCCATGAGCTTACGAGAGAATTTATAACATTGTGAGGTTTTCCTCGGTTTGGTTAGGACATTGCAGGCTCAATCACCTGATTATCCGAAAAGAAAGAGGATTACGTGCTTCGTAGGACACGTTAAGCCGTCGGTCCCGGTCGCTGTCTTTGATAGTGGTCGTTATTCAAACTATGTCAGAGGCCTAAATATCTGTGCTACTAGGCAGTTTGAAAACTCTGACACCGGGGTTTAACGGGTCTATCTCTACCTACTCGAAAATCCACTCGCTAAGAAGAAGACTTATCTAAACAAATTAAGGTAGGTATTGAAATATATTTTGAACCATGTTAGCCAAAATTAAGAGTAGTAATACATCGTCCACAAAAATCAGACTACCGGCTCGACATGTTAGCAAAAGCGACATAAAACTGCAGAAGCAGATCCAAAATGTTCTATTAAATTTATCACGGCGAGTTACAAAAGGCACATCTGGCAGCTGATGTCCCAAAAAGAAATCCAATACTGGAACTGCTGAGTGCGGGAGTCGAGCTCCGCGGAGCTCGGCAACGCCGCACGTCAGCGCGGCACACGCTACGATGCAACACAAATTTGGAAACTATACACACCTATAGTCAGTTAGATAAATCCACTCTGAAAACTTTTCCGCAACTCATTCGTAGTCTGTCTGCAGAACGCGGGCCCAATTGATTTATGAAATCGGTATTCGGTTTTATCTGCGGCTGTGTGAAGGCAAGTTTATGCACGATAATTTGGTTTGGGGAATCGTTTCAATTTCATCAACAAATAAAAAACAAAATGTTTGTGATAAAAATATCTTCTTCACAGCTATTTTACTAAAACATATTGAAATTCTTCCATGCCGGCCTGGGAGCGAGAGAAAAACATAGAATGTGCCAGCTGCATTTCGGGAGGAATGCTGTAAAACCAGCTAAGCTTTAGTCGGTATATTGTAATTTAGGCGATGGGCTGACAACCTGTCACTACGGCAATATACCTACAAATCTATCTTAAATAGCCCTCAAAACTTTGTCAGACGTGGCGGAACGACCTTTGTTTAGGTAGTTTAAGCTCTGCCTACCTCATTAGGGATAACGGCGTGATTATATGTATGAATATTGAATTTTCCATCTGAATAAACCTTACGTTTACATGGTAGACCACAAAATATGAATTTTATGTTAGTCTTGAAGACAGTCAATATTCTTAGGCTGTTCAGTTATTTTTACGATCTTCAATAACTTTTCCTTCTCTTGTTTGGTGAAAATGCGGGAAAATATCGGCGGGATTCCATTTCAACGAAGCAGAAAAATATTGCTCATTTAACAATCCTCGTAAATTACACATTTTGTTTTCAAAGTCTGAAGCGAGAAAAATTTAAAATGGCCAAGCTTTTGTTCATCTATTTCGGAACATTACGAGTGGGATTGTCGAAATGAAAATCCGTGTTTGTTTTGTTCCGGATTGATTCCATTTGCATTTTAGGGCAGAGAAAACACCGTTGTTTTTTTAATTGGTATTGATCGAAATTTATTAATTCCAGATGTAGCAATAACTAAAAAATTAAATTGTATTTGCTTTTGGTTTTACAGGATAATCTGGAAACTTTAAATACATACATAAATACATATATATCTAATCAAGCTTATATATATAATCCGTGCTTCGGAAGGCACGTTAAGCCGTTGGTCTCGGTTAATATCGTTTAATACCTTAGATATTAGTCGTTAAGCCCTGTCAGAGGCCAGTGCTAAGCATTGGCGGCTTGAAAACGCTGACCTAATTTAGGATTGGGTCTGGTTTCCCTTCTGGGTTGTGGAGGTCAGATGGCAGTCGCTCTGTGTAAAAACCAGTACCCTCGTTCAATCCCCTAGCCGCCGACCCCGTGAGATACGGGATAAGGCTACATGATGATGATACATATACTCAAGCCTTTGTCCTTAATGGGGTAGGCAGAGCGTAAACTACCTAAACAAAGGTCCTTCCGCCTCGTGACAATGTTTTAAGGGTTATTTAAGATAGATTTGTCGGTATAATGCTGTATTTATTTATTTATTTCACAATATATTTTACACAAAATCTATATCGATATCGTAAAAAACAGGACATCGAACACAAAGACACAACAGGCACTGCTTATTTCTAAAAATATTTTTTTTACTACAGACCTACAGAAGTAGTTTTTCTTAATGATACGCGAATGGAACGTGCACAGAATTTTGTACCTGTTAATAAAATAATACTACTGTAAAATACTTATATAATGTAAATCTATTACATTAATATAAACAAGATACAAATAAATACCAGCATTTATATACACAAACAAAAAGAAATAAATACGTATAGCTATTTATATATATACAAATATATATACCTCAAACACGGATTACTTGACAGGTTGTCAGCCCACCGAGTAAATTACAATACACTGAAAAACTCAGATCTCTTAGCTGGTTTTTACAGCATGCCCAGGAGGAAATGTAGCTGGTACATTCTATGATTTTCTCTCGCTCCCAGGCCAGCATGGAACAATGTTTTGAAAATGTAATTTCCAGAAAAGGCTACTTGTAGCATTCGACGAAGGTCACGAACAGTCGATCTCTTTTAGGAGGGATTTTGTCGGATCACTAAGGATCAGCCCAAAAAAAGAGTTTTTCTTATGAGGATCAACTTAAATTATCCTGTCAGTGTCACTCTATTCTATATTTTTTGTCCCACCAGCTAGATCTTTAATAACGGAATACTTTTTCCCGGAAACTCGACAAAAGTGCTTTTATATTAAACTAACGACCAAGAGAATGTGCCTTGACTGTTAGATTTCTGATTTGATCCTTTCGCCTTTCTAAGAAAAGGAAAAACCTAATTGAATAAGACTGGCTTAGATCGTTTCTTATTTTATTAGAAGAGGGCAAATTTGTAGGTACTTACGAAACTATGTCTATGTTTCTTCCATGCTGGACTGGGAGCCAAAGAAAAACATAGAATGTGCCAGCTGCATTTCCTCCCGGGCATGCTGTAAAAACCAGCTAAGGGATCCGAGGGATTCAGTATATTGTAATTTAGGCGATGGGCTGACAACCTGTCACTACAGCAATATTCCTACAGATCTATCTTGGATGACCCTCTAAACTTTGTCAGACGTGGCGGAACGACCTTTGTTTAGGTCGTTTATGCTCTGCCTACCCCATTAGGGATAAAGGCGTGATTATATGTATGTATGTATGTACTTACGAAACTAAACACCTAGTTTATTTGACTCTGCCTATAGCGGTTAAAAACTCTGACACGGATTATTAATCGTTCGACAGAAAAAGAATAAAAATATTGACTGTTCTTTTGTTAATTTTCAATTAGCCCTGCAGTCGGTACAAAATGCGTTTCATCCAGATCAGATCCGAATCTAATCCGTATCAGAAATAAACCATACGGTATAGGTATGATACGTACCTCCATGTATCATCACAAGCTGTCATACATTTTTTTTTATTCGGATATAATCTGAATGTGTGCACAACTGCCATTAAGGCCTAGTTCTACCTGATCACTGTCAAATAAATGTTTTGCTCATGCATGCAATCAAAATGCAAAGCGCGAAATAATGGCCCCGGATTTAATTCCCAATTTCACAGATCGTCGAAGGCAGCCACCAACCAACATCCATACTTCCATACTAATATTAATATTCTGGCAGTCTGTCTGTTTGTTATATTTTCACGCTTACACGAATGAACCGATATACATTCTTGAAAGTGGCAATAAGCCACTTTTAACTTCTAGAAAATATCGCATTGCAATATGAGAATAAAGTGGGCTCAATTCTAGATACCACCGGCTAAAACTAAAATTTAAATTTGTCCGTCTATTTCAAAATAATGAATTTGAAAGTGGGTGATTTATATCTATGGTTTTACACTTTTCAGCTAGATTTTGACGCGCATTTTCACTTTTCCCCAGTATTTCTGCCAATTTTATCCGTCATATATATGACGACGAATAAAAATTACAGATAACGCATAAAACCACCGACAATAAAACAAAACGGGAGAGAATAGATCTCCTGTCCTTTTCCAATGTTTTTAATCTGAAAGTGACAAAAAGATTTTAATTTTAGGTTTAGCCGGTTGAATCTATAATTAAGCCCAGTACCTACCTAATTCCTTTTTACATAGTTATCCCTAAACGGCAGAACTGATTTTGATAAAATAATATTTCTTAACAGTAAATAATGTATGAGCTATATACGTGATATTAGCTAAAATATATTCAGAATGAATCTAAAGGCTTGATGAATCGACTACTTGCCATGAATCATTTTTCTTACTTTCCTCTTTCATGTATTTATTTGTATATTTTCTTGATGTAAGTATTTTTTGAGTGCTCATATATATCCGAAAAAACAGTAAATCTAACAAGTAAAAAAGGTGTGGTCGTTCAGACATGTAGCCATTCAAGAAAAGTAGCCTTTCTGGAAACGCAACTCACAAGTAACGTGGCCATTCGGGGAGTAGCCGTTCGGAGAAATAGCCCTTCATGCTAGTGGTCCTTTGAGTAAAATTGGCAGAAGTGACAGGTTGTCAGCCCATCACCCAATCGCCAATCCCTTAGCTGATTTTTACAGCATGCCCAGGAGGAAATGCAGCTGGCACATTCCATGTTTTTCTTTCGCTCCCAGTCCAGCATAGAAAATCTTCTATTCAAATTATATTTGTGTATTTGTTTACTACGATAACATACGTGATCTCAAGGATAAATGGTGGGTGGAGAAAGCTAAAGAAATCCAGTTGTATGCTGATACCAATCAGTCTGGTAGATTTTTTGAGTGCCTGCAGGCTGTCTTCGGCCCAAGAACTAAGAAGATAGCCCCTATATACAATAAGGATAAAACCGAACGGCTGACGGAACAGAAACATGTAC
Source organism: Scrobipalpa costella (assembly GCA_949820665.1). Taxonomy (NCBI): domain Eukaryota; kingdom Metazoa; phylum Arthropoda; class Insecta; order Lepidoptera; family Gelechiidae; genus Scrobipalpa; species Scrobipalpa costella. Next base: position 11,661,396 of record OX463303.1, read on the forward strand.
AAGCCCGATGGGCTGAACACTTTGATGATGTTCTGAATCCCAGTTCGCAAACCACTGACTTTTTGTATGTTGAATCACTTGAAAGTTTACCGACTCTTGAAGATCTGGCGAAACCCCCAACGTTTGATGATTTTATTGCTGCACTAAAGAGAATGAAAAACCACAAGGCACCTGGGATAGACGGTTTACCATCCGAAATTTATAAATATAGCGGCTCACATATTAAAAATGAGCTATTTCAACTCATCTTGAAAATATGGGAAAGCGAAGTTGTCCCGCAAGATTGGAGGGATGCCTCCATCTGCAAATTGTACAAAGGCAAAGGCGACATAGCTGATTGCAGTTCGTACAGAGGTATCTTTCTTCTCTCGACAGCTGGGAAAATTTTTGCGCATATTATAAATTCACGTTTATCCCGGCATGCGGAAACCATACTACCTGAGACCCAGTGTGGCTTCCGTCCAGGCAGAGGTACGGTAGATGCCATCTTTGTCGTAATACAAATCCAAGAGAAGAGCCTGGAACAGTACCGACCTCTGTATATGTGCTTTGTCGATTTGGAAAAAGCCTTCGACAGAGTATCGCGCGAAGCCCTGTGGATCGTGCTTAAGAAGGCTGGCTGTCCTGAAAAGTTAATAAACTTAATCCGTCAGTTTCATGAAAACATGACAGTGAGAGTTCGGCATGAAAATGACTTTTCAGACCAAATCCCGGTAACCAGTGGCGTGAAACAGGGCTGTGTCTTGGCACCCACTTTATTTTCTCTCTATTTTGCTTCTGTTATGCGAGATGCAGTTAAAACTTGTAATTGTCCTATTGAAATCAACTCAAGAACAAACAAGAGTATCTTTGATCTTTCCCGCTTTAGAGCAAAGCGACTAGTCACCAAGCTTTCTATTCAGGACATCTTATATGCTGATGATGTTTGCTTAATGGCTGACTCAATAGAATCTCTTCAAGAATACGTGAACTCTCTACACACGTCATGCCGTAGGTTTGGTCTGGTTATAAGCACCAGCAAAACACAGATTTTGAAACAACCTACACGAGGATGTCGCGGTGAGCAATCCACTGTCACTTTGGATGGCTGTGTATTAGAAGAAGTTACAAATTTCAAATACCTTGGTAGCAGATTAAGATGCGACAATACCCTAGCATCAGAGATACCAGCCCGTATAGCAGGTGCTGCAGCGGCCTTCGGTAAGCTTAGAATTCGTGTTTGGAACTCCCACGACCTTAAATTGCAAACAAAGATGTTAGTTTACAAATCAATTGTACTGCCTACTTTGATGTATGCCGCAGAGACTTGGTGCTGCTATAAAACAGACATCAAGCAACTAGACACCTTCCATCTGAAATGTCTAAGGTCTATTCTGCGGATCAAGTAGCAGGACCGCATTCCAAACACTGAGGTTCTACGCCGTGCCGGTATGTCTGGAATAGAAGCGCTTATTATAAAACATCAACTAAGATGGAGTGGTCACGTCATACGCATGAAGGACAACAGAATTCCAAAGGCAGTCTTCTATTCCGAACTGTCAAATGGAAAGCGAAAGCAAGGCGGCCAATATCTACGCTATAAAGACGTTATCAAAAGAAATCTCGTGGCTTGTAATATACCAACTGAAAGCTGGGAGGGTCGCGCACAACTTAGACCGGAATGGCGACAAACTATACATAAGAGCGTGGAAAGTTTTGAAGCCAAGCGTCTTGAAGATCTTGACGCAAAACGCCATGTACAGAAGACGAAGCCAAAACCCTTCTACAATTACACTACCAACTCAGCTGGCCAGTTATACTGTGCTTCTTGAAACCGAGTCTTCAAAACAAAGTTCGGTTTTGCTAGCCACATCAGAGCTCACCAGAATAAAAACTAATAGGAGTCGCCGTCGCCGGATACGGTGTGGACGACATGATATGATAACATACGTGAAACAAATGAATCTTAGCTTGTACCTAAAGCAAATAAGGGCTCGATTCTAGATTTAGCTGTTAAAACTAAAATTTTAATCGATTTGTCAATTTCAGACTAAAAACATTAGAAAAGGATAGGAGATCTATTCTCTCCGTTTTTGCAACGTGCGAAAGCGCGTAAAATCTAGCAGAAAAAGTGTACCTAAAACCATAGAGTATAAACCGCCTGTCCTTTTTCAATGTTATTATTTTGAAAGTGACAGATAGATTTTAATTTTAGTTTTAGCCGGTGGAATCTAGAATAGAGCCAAAGTAGTTGGTTCGTATGACGAAGCCACTCTGACAAGTTAAACCAAGGCTATCACGATTTTTCTTAAAACTGGGCTGCTTCCTTATCCCCAAAGGAGAATGAAGTTTGTTATACCGGGTGTAAGGGACAGCGTCCCGGAAACTGATAGCGCTTGCTCAGTCAACGAAACTGAACAACTTCCACCAGGAAATTCTTTCAGGAGATGAAAATTAAATTGACTTTCCCATATAAAATGGCCACCTCGATCAAACAATTTGTATGCAAAATCAACTATATAATTTTTCACATCCAAAAAAATCTTTCTGATAAAATAAATCAGTTTTGTTGACTGAGCAACCCCTATCAGTTTGCGGGACGCTGTCCCTTACACCCCGTATTCTAAGTAGTAATGAGCTTCTAACACTCGGCTTATCTCTACACACTATAAAGGACTTTTACCATTTGCGTACACAAGTTATCTCTGTGACGTCACCTAATGCCTCATTGTTTTATTTAAGTAGCTTTGAGCTCACGAGTTTTTGTTATCTATATTGTCTGAGGCTCATATTATTCTGTTAATGCCAAAAAGGTGGTTTTTTTAAAATATAAATATAGAAATATTCAGCGTAACTAAACTTAGCATTGCATTTACCACGGAAACTTAAAAAGTATATATTTATATAGGATAGTAAATATTTTTAAATTTTGGTTGAATTTTTTAAAGGAAAATAATTAACCGCTCCTCAAAAAATTACTAAATCAGCCTAAGCCTCAAAAAAATCATTTCAGCTGCAATAGGTTAGGTTAGGTTCGAAGTTATTATTTTTGATTTAGTATGTGTGTGTAAATCTGAGCAGCAATAATTACTGTACTAGTATTGTAACTCTTTTTATACCAATTAAAGTTTTTATATTATTTTATAAATTTTTGGTAGTATTTTTAAGAGTTCTTCCATGTTGGATTGGGAGCAAGAGAAAAACATAGTATGTGCCAGCTGCATTTCCTCTCGAGCATGCTGTAAAAACCAGCTAAAAGAGATCCGAGGATTTCAGTATATTGCAATTTAGGCGATAGGCTAACAACCTATCGAATACACAAATATACCAACTAAATCTATCTTAAATAATCCTCAAAACTTGGTCAGACGTGGCTGGACAACCTTTGTTTAGGTCGTTTACGCTTTGCCTACCCCATTGGGATAAAAGCGTGATTATATGTATGTATTTTTATGGGGATCGGTTATTTACATCCCTTTTTTTTAAATACCTGCACCGAAATATGTAGTCTCTTAGAGAATTATTTTTAGACGATACAATCCAAAATTAAAATCCTATATCTGTCGTTACATTTATTTTACTTAATACGGGGTACGTCATAAGAACCTACTCAAACAAGTTTTACTAATTTGGTCTTTGTTTTAGTACCTCGTAAAAGAGATAAAGGGTGCAATAAAGCAAGTAAGGATAAATCGTAAAAATACAAATTAAATAGAAAAACTGAAGCAATAAGTGGATTGAGGAATAAAAAACGTTTCATGTAAAACTCTAAAAGTTTTTAACTTTTGTATACGCAAAGTAAATAGTTACAACATACATACATACATATAATCACGCTTTTATCCCTGAGCGTAAACTACCTAAACAAAGGTCGTCCCGCCACGTCTGACAAAGTTTTGAGGGTTATTTTAGATAGATTTGTAGGTATATTGCAGTAGTGATAGGTTGTCAGCCCATCGCCTAAATTGCAATATACTGAAACCCTCGAATCCCTTAGCTGGTTTTTACAGCATGCCCGGGAGGAAATGCAGCTGGCACATTCTATGTTTTTCTCTCGTTCCCAGGCCAGCATGGAAGTACTCACTTCCATACTAACAACTAAGGTTGGTAAGTAAATACTTACAAACCTTAGTTTTTTTTATTTCTCGTGAGCAAGAATGATCGTTCATACATATAATCACGCCTTTATCCCTAATGGATGCGTAGCTAAAGCAGCCCGCGGAATTACGTTGGGCTGTTGGTTTTCATTGGACTTTTTGAACTATAGCAATTAGTGGACTGGGGTATAAAAAACGTTTGATGTAAAGCTACCTATAGTTTTGTAAAAAAACATAGGTACTTTCTTTGTTAATTGTTTTTTCTATAGGTGCTTTAGGTAAAGTAAAATACTTACAATCCTTCGTCTTTTTAAATTTCTCGTGAGCAAATTTGATCATTATGACCGTAAATTAGATAAGGTAGTAATTTTTATTATAAATGCAAAAGTTTGGGTGTTTATTCAACAATACAATCATGCATCATACTCACTTCTTAATCACTGTACGGATTGGTATGAAACTTGGCACATAAAATAGAGGGAAGGTCGTAAAATAAGACATACCCAGGCTTTTTAAAGCAAAATACTTCATTCCTATTGGGAGGACCCACTTAACCGAGGGGAAAACCCGCTAGCGGAAAATTTGGCTTTTATCAGTATTTCCTTATCCCGTATGTCACGGGTTCGGCTACCTAATCTATGGGATTGAACGAGGGTACTGGTTTTAATACAGAGTGTCTGCAATCTCCGCAACCCAGAAGGGAAACCAGACCCAATCCTAGATTTGGTCAGAGTTTTCAATGCTTTGCACTGGCCTCTTACATAGCTTCACGACTAATATCAACGGCTTAATGTGCCTTCCGAAACACGGAAAAAGCACAACACGTAGGTACATGTGAAATTCAAACCGAAAAATACATTGGTACGTGGTAGGATTCGAACTACGACGTCAGCTCAGGAGGCAGCGGCCCTATCCACTATACTATCGGTCTTTCAAAATTAGGCTATCATCGAAAAATAAAATTGACCCATTTTACAAAATATAGTTATATTTTCTACACTGATTGTGCTAGTTCTTCCATGCTGGACTGGGAGCGAGAGTGCCAGCTGCATTTCCTCCAGCTGTAAAATCCACCTAAGGGATCCGAGGGTTTCAGTATATATTTTAATTTAGGTGATAGGCAGACTACCTATCTCTACAGCAATATACCTACAAATCTATCTTAAATACCCTAAATTTTAGTTTAGATCGTTCACGCTCTGCCTACCCCGTTCAAGATAAAGGCGTGATTATATGTATGGATTGTGCTAGATGTTTGTTGCGAATTAATTGCGGAATTCAATTCCCACAAGAGCAAACATTTGTTTGAATCGTGGCACCAGCTCACTTTGTTGGCGTAATTGACGTTATTAGCTAGAATTTAAAGTTAGTTTAGACTTTAGATGGAACATCGAAATAGGTATTTCACTAATTATTCTGGGTAAAGAAAGACAGATATTTTTCAAGAAACCTACAATCTATACATATAATAAATCTCTAGAAGGGTCGTGTCTGTACATTGAATATTTTTACAAAAAAAAATTGTAGCAGACATTATTAACGATATAAAGATCAAAACTTTTTTTTTTTTCTGGTTGTCTGTCTATCCGTCTGTCTGCCTGTCTGTCTGTCTGTCTGTCTGTCTGCCTGCCTGTCTGTCTGTCTGCCTGTCTGTATGTATGTGTTACCACATCACGCCAAAACTACTGAACCGATTTCGATGGGACTTTTTTTATTCAACTGTGTGTTACCCGGGTTGCATCTTAGGATACCTAAAATCACGCTACCTAACTTAGGGACTAGGCATGTAATCGATATTTGGCGATTATTATGGAACTTTTTTTATTCGACTGAACATTATTTAAAATCAAAGTTTCGACACAAATAGCCATGCCTCATGACTTAAGGGTTAGGTAGGAAATTGAATTTTGGTCGTTTTTAACCGATTTTGATGGAACTATTTTTATTTGACTGAGCATTACTTAAACTCAAAATTACGATACAAAGAATCACGCCACCTGACTTAGGGTCTTTTTTTTGTCTGGCTGTCTGTCTATCCGTCTGTCTGCCTGTCTGTCTGTCTGTCTGCCTGTCTGTCTGTCTGTCTGTATGTATGTGTTACCACATCACGCCAAAACTACTGAACCGATTTCGATGGGACTTTTTTTATTCAACTGTGTGTTACCCGGGTTGCATCTTAGGATACCTAAAATCACGCTACCTAACTTAGGGACTAGGCATGAAATCGATATTTGGCGATTATTATGGAACTTTTTTTATTCGACTGAACATTATTTAAAATCAGAGTTTCGACACAAATAGCCATGCCTCATGACTTAGGGGTTAGGTAGGAAATTGAATTTTGGTCGTTTTTAACCGATTTTGATGGAACTATTTTTATTTGACTGAGCATTACTTAAACTCAAAATTACGATACAAAGAATCACGCCACCTGACTTAGGGGCTAGGCAGAATATTGGATTCTAATCGTTTTTAACCCATCTTTTAGGCATATTTTATTTGATAAGCTTTTTTAATTACCTGGTGTCCAGCCTAGGTTAGAAATAATCATGCAAACCATAATAATATTGAGTAAATAAGTTACAATACAAATAATCACGCCTCATGACTTAGGAGGTAGGTAAGAAATTGAAACCCGATCGTTTTTAACCGATTTTTATTGAACATTTTTGTTTGAGTTAGCATTACTTAAATTCAAAGTTACGATACATATAATAACGCCAACTGACTGAGGGGGTAGGCAAAAAAATAAACTTTAATCCTTTTTAACCGATTTTAAAGGAACTTTTTATTTGACTAAGTTTTTTTAATTACCTGGTTAGAAATAATCACACAAACCATTCTATATTGAGTAAGTACCCGAGTTTGTATGGAAAACACGCAGTGTCGAACATACTGAAAACGCTTCTCCGCGCATAGGAGTGGGATCTGCTAGCTCGCGAAAATAAAGATCAGACAATGCGAAACACGCTTCCGCGCGCGGGTTAGCAGATCCCGTTCCTACGCGCGGACAAGCGTTTTCAGTATGTTCGACACTGAGTGTTTTCCATACAAACCAGACGTACGAAGTCGCGGGTACAGCTAGTAGGTACTATAATAAAACTGTACCTAAAAGAATTAACAATCATTCAGAAAATTCCTAGAGATGAAATAACTAAGCACTTATACGAGGGGAATGGGACAGCATCCCACAAACTGATAGGGGTTGATCAGACAACCGAACTGAAAAACTATTAACTGGAATTTATTACAGGTGATGAAAAAAAAAAATGGCCGCTACATTTTTGTAGATGCTGGTTCCTATGCATTTTAATCATTTTTATACTAGTTTTATACGAAGCTTGGTATATAATTTTTTCAAATGGAATAAATCCACCTCCGTGGATATGTAAGAAGAAGCATTTTTATTTATTTCGGTAAACAAAAACTTAAACAAAAGCTTATAGAACGTTTTCATCCTATTGTATTTTTATATCACAAATCTTTTTCTGTTACTAATGCGTCTGTGTCATGTTACACATACCATTTTTTCCTATTTTTCTCCATTAATCTTTTACTAGATATATTTTATATATTAATAGCAAGCGAAAATGAAAATTGTAAAAGTCTTTTAGCATGGATTGTGTCATAGTTATTGCACCCTTAATTAGTACTTTTTTTTCTTACAAGAATGTTTATCAAAGGAAATATTGTGTTTTTTCTTTTATACATGAAAATTATATAGATTTATTCGTGATAGAGTATCTTTTTTCTTCATACAGGACTGGAAGCGATAGTAAGAGCTAATAATGTGTACAGCTATGCGCTAAGAACCTATGTTACCTGTTATTTCTGCAAACACAATTATTTGCTGAAAATCATTTCTCAGACTATGTTTAAACGCTTCTACTAAGCTGCTGCCACTTTGCCTAGCCTGTAAGAAATATAGGCGTGATTACAATGTCAAATAGACAAATTAAGTGGGTGTGTGGTGAGCCTCCGAGCGAGACAATAGCTGCCCCCACACGGAAATTGCCGACTCCTAACACTTGACATTACGCCGCCGTCACGACCCTTAGCATTATAAACAACACCAATTAAATAGTATAATAAATTACACACATTTTGTAGGCAATTACCCTTTTGATTGTACCTATACAGTGAGAGATAATATAACGTTCTATTACAAGTAACATTGAATAATACCGCTCGTTTATCAGTCAAACTATTATATACCAAGGGCGCAATAAAAAAGTTTCGTCACACTATATTTGTATCTATCGCAGGATTGTGATCAAAAAACTTGATAAAAAAACTAGAATTTTGACAAAATACTGATCATAATCCAGAGAAACGTCAAAGTCCGGATTTTTATCAAAACCTAGTATTTTGTCAAAGTCCGGGTATTAATCAATTAATTTTCGGTTTTATGATAAGTCAATATCGATTTCTATTTTGTATTTGAATAAAACGATAGACACACGAGATAACTTTTTTTGTGTTATAATTTTCCACATGGGGTAACCAAAATTGGTTTTCTACAAAATATTGTAATATTAAGTCTATTAATTTGACTAATAAACAAAACCCGGACATTGACAAAATTCAAGACTTTTCTCTGGATTATAACCAGTACTTTGTCAAAGTCCGGGTTTTGTTTACAATCCGAGGGTTTCAGTATATTGCAATTTAGGCGATGGGCTGACAACCTGTCACTACAGCAATATACTTACAACTCTATCTTAAATAAGCCTCAAAACTTTGTCAGACGTGGCTCTGCCTACCCCATTAGGGATAAAGGCGTGATTATATGAATGAATGAATGAACATTCTATATTTTTCTCTCGCTCCCAGGCCAGCATGGAAGTATGATATTACCAACCAATAAAATAGTGGTTTATTGTGGTTTCTTATGTTGTTATACTATAAGCAGACCAATAAATTAGACTCTGCTGTTAGGTTAATGTGTTTTAATCCAGAACCAAGTTCAATACTACGAGTACATTGCCCTCTTTCGGTATGGTACATGTACGTGCAGCCCCTACGTTACGTAAAGAATATTAAATGTTGCTGTTAAGAGCACCCTGTGCAATTAAGTGAGTAACAAAAAAGAAATCTGAAAATAATAATTTCAGCATATACGAGTATGATACAGTCTGCTAATAACCGAGCCATTTCTTCCATGCTGGACTGGGAGAGATAGAAAAACATAGAATGTTCCAGCTGCCCTTCCTCCCGGGCATGCTGTAGAAGACAGCAAAAGGGACTCGAGGGTTACAGTGTATTGTGATTTAGGCGATGGGCTGACAACCTGTCACTACACATTAGCAATACACATTACAATCTAAAATTGCCCTCAATTTTTGTCAGACGCGGCGAAAGCGCCTTTTACGAGGCGTTTAACGCTCTGCCTACCCCGTAAGGGATAAAGGCGTGGTTGTATGTATGTGTGTAATAACCGAGCCGTTCGTAAAAATTAATGAATTGAGCAAATTTGTTTTAGGGTCTTGAGCATCTTAATAATATCTCCCAACCGACTTTTGGTGACAGCGGCCAACCTTCCAGAGAACGGCCATCTGCGCGGGACTAGTTTTTAGAGCCCTAGAGTTTGCGCAACACACAAGTGCCTCTCTATTTCTCCAATCTCTTATTCAAACACGACCAGAGCGACATCAGGCACGGGACCGATTATTTCCATGTCCATCCAACAGCATCTTACTTTTCGGACAATCAGGTGATCAGCCTGCAATGTCCTAACAAAACTAGAAACAACAACACAAAGTAATTGCCCCCCTCCGCGAATCGAACCCAGGACCTCCGGGTCGTGAGCCCATGGCTCAGACCACTAGACCACGGAGGCAGTCTGCTAATTACTAAGGCTTATAGGCTTTTGTCTAAAACACTCTAGTACTCCACAGTTTAATAAATAACCTAAGGGCAGTTCATTGAATTATAATAGTTGGTTCGAACATTTTTACCTCCTATTTCTTCTTCATTTTTCTTTCACAAACTTCTAGGGTCGTTCATTTTTAGAAACTTCTACGTTACTTATTAGTATTTTCCGTGATTCAACTTTATCGACTTTATTCAAAGACAAGTTGAATTGAATAAAGTTTGTTTTGTACATTTATTGACAAAGTAACTTCTAAAGAGTAAAAGTTCATTCTACCCACATTTATTTGGAAGGAGAGACCCTTTTAGCCTCAATAATAAAGTACCTGCTGATATGTTATCGGTAAATAGGTAGTTCCAGGGGAAATTACTTAGGAACTTCCGAAGATTTTTGATCAAAAAGCTAGGATTGTAAACAAAACCCGGACTTTGACAAAGTACTGGTTATAATCCAGAAAAAAGTCTTGAATTTTGTCAATGTCCGGGTTTTGTTTATTAGTCAAATTAATAGACTTAATATTACAATATTTTGTAGAAAACCAATTTTGGTTACCCCATGTGGAAAATTATAACACAAAAAAAGTTATCTCGTGTGTCTATCGTTTTATTCAAATACAAAATAGAAACCGATATTGACTTATCATAAAACCGAAAATTAATTGATTAATACCCGGACTTTGACAAATTAGCAGACTGTATCATACTCGTATATGCTGAAATTATTATTTTCATATTTCTTTTTTGTTACTCACTTAATTGCACAGGGTGCTCTTAACAGCAACATTTAATATTCTTTACGTAACGTAGGGGCTGCACGTACATGTACCATACCGAAAGAGGGCAATGTACTCGTAGTATTGAACTTGTTTCTGGATTAAAACACATTAACCTAACAGCAGAGTCTAATTTATTGGTCTGCTTATAGTATAACAACATAAGAAACCACAATAAACCACTATTTTATTGGTTGGTAATATCATACTTCCATGCTGGCCTGGGAGCGAGAGAAAAATAAAGAATGTTCATTCATTCATTCATATAATCACGCCTTTATCCCTAATGGGGTAGGCAGAGCGTAAACGGCCTAAGCAAAGGTCGTTTCGCCACGTCTGACAAAGTTTTGAGGGTTATTTAAGATAGAGTTGTAAGTATATTTCTGTAGTGACAGGTTGTGAGCCCATCGCCTAAATTGCAATATACTGAAACCCTCGGATCCTATAGCTGTTTTTTACAGCATGCCCGGGAGGAAATGAAGCTGGCACCTTCTATGTTATTCTCTCTGTTGTTATATAGAATGTTCCAGCTGCATATCCTGCCGGGCATGATGTAAAAACCAGCTAAGGGATTCGAGAATTTCAGTATGTTGCAATTTAGGCGATGGGGTGACAACTTGTCACTACAGCAATATACTTACAAATCTATCTTAAATAACCCTCAAAACATTGTCAGACGTGGCGGATCGACCTATATTTGGGTCGTTTACGCTCTACACCCCATTAGGTATGAAGGCGTGAGTATGTAAAATTATACTTCAACTCGTACGTATCAAGGAAAAATGACTACATATTCATCTTAATTCCATTTTATTTCTCTGAGGTTCGTAATTATGAAGCGATATCAAACTTGAGAGCAATATTATTATAGGAATTGACAGGCCAGTTTGTACTGAAATGACATTTCTGATACGAATTCAAACTCGCTGTTTCTATTTTAGTTTCTTTTTCCAGGTACAAAGTATAACAGCTTTTTTTTTAATGATAACCTTTATCTACGGTAAACCCGACATTGGGTTTATTTGTAGTAGGTGTAAGTCGCCGTGAAGGAGATATTAAACTATGTTCTGTAAAGTCGGTTTTGTAGGTACTTATAAAGTGCTTTTTAAGTAGATATTATCATTGCTTGCTGTTCTTACAATTTAAAATTTTGCCCATTACATCGTTAGGTATACTGTTCATTATGTTAGGGAGCGCGTATGGTTTTCATGAGCGCTTATTATAAATACGGCCCTTGGTTGTTTTGCCTGCAGCTGACTGTACGTTTTGCTACAAAAGCGTAGCAATTATCTACGACAATGATTGATGCGGATAAGCTATTTAGATCTATTATTATTTATTTCACACTCATCTAACAATAATATAATTCCGACCTGGATAACCAGGTTCCAAAGAAATTGTTGTTCAGTTACATACATACATATAATCACGCTTTTATCCCTAATGGGGTAGGCAGAGCGTAAACGACCTAAAAAAAAAGGTCGATCCGCTACGTCTGACTAAGTGTTGAGGGTTATTTTACAATAGATTTGTAGATATATTGCAGCATGGAAGAAAAGAAGAGGTTGTTCAGTTCATGTTCTAAAAGAACCATTATAAAAAAAAATGCAAATTCTCGCTGTATTTTACAGTGTTAATAAGTAACATGATCATTACATTCAACCAAATTAATGTTATGTAAATTAGGAATGCTCATTTGGCCTAAAATCTGGCCGCATTTGAATACCAGACATCATCCGCACATTGGCCTAAATTTATTATACACATTAAATATACCGCTTAGGTACGTGAGAAATTAGGAAACTTTTAGAAAATTGCCGTAATTAATTTTATTGGTGCCTAAACTGGATTAAAGTTTTACGTACTTAGATGTCAAATTTTATTACGTATTATTTTAAAAAATACCTGATGATAGTTGTTCAGTTTTGTTGACTGAGTAACTTTCAGTTTGCGGGACGCTGTCCCTTACACCCCGTATAACAAAATGAAAATGAAGGCCAGATTAATGTTTGCTAAAATATGCATCTGCGGCGAAAAATTGGTTCATAAAAATTCATGAATTCCACTTTAGCTATTTTTTGTAATGCAAAGTGTTTTCAAGCGATTTTAAAATAGAACTCAGACTTTCCTCCTTTATAGCCTAATTTATGAACAAAAGCGCTTTAAGGCTTAATAGTTACTTCCATGCTGGACTGAGAGAGATAGAAAAACATAAAATGTTCCAGCTGCCCTTTCTTCCGGGCATGCTGTAGAAGTCAGCAAAAGGGATTTGAGAGTTACAGTGTATTGTAATTTAGGCGGTGGGCTTACAACAATACACATTCATTACAATCTAAAATTCCCCTCAATTTTTGTCAGACGTGGCGAAAGCGCCTTTATGGAGGCGTTTTACACTGCGTACCCCGTAAGGAATGATGGCGTGATTTTATGTATGTATGCAGTTAGCGTGTCTGTAGGTAATGTAAAATCAAGGACTTTATTTTTAGATACGCGTATAGAAAAAAAATAGAAAAAGAAAATAAGCAATTTACTAATATTGCTTTTGCGTATCATTCGATGTGATAAATAGGTACAAATAAACGATTTCATGAGCCGTATTTTTGAATCACTCGAATTAAATTCGCATGCGAAATAGCTACTTTCCGCTCCCGTCGTCACCTGCTTAAGATAGCTTTAGATAGAATTTTTGAGTTGGTGGAAACGGTTTTTAGTAAACCGTTGATGCTCTGGCTACTTACTACCTTAAGAATAGAGGCGTGACTATATTATGTATGTTTTTATTTATTGGAGTGAGCTTCGTGGTAATGGTAGCAAGAAAACATACTTCTCCGTAAAAACTTTACTTGTTGTTTGCCCTTGGGGTCAAGGCGTGATTAATTTTAATAATAATTTTACTACCTACTATATTTACAGCAACTTTCGTCGTGATAGCAGCGAAAAACATACTTCTCCAAACAAATATCACTTGTTGTCTGCCTAGTCCCTTGGGGTGAAGGCGTGATTATTGTAAAAAATGTACAAAATTATGTTGAAGAGGCATAAGGACACTCGAATGCAAAAAGTTTTATTTAAATATGTTAAACGGTTTTTGCGTGAAAAGCGTACAACAGACGGACAGACAAGTTTTTTTTTTAAATGTCTTCTCTTGCGCGTATACACCCGCCTTGACGCAATTATTCGAAAAATTTATCATACATACATACATATAATCACGCCTTTATCCCTAATGGGGTAGGCAGAGCGTAAACGACCTAAACAAAGGACGTTACGCCACGTCTGACAAAATTTTGAGGGTTATTTAAGATAGATTTGTAGGTATATTGCTGGAGTGACAGGTTGTCAGCCCATCGCCTAAATTACAATATACTGAAACCCTCGAATCCCTTAGCTGGTTTTTACAGCATGCCCGGGAGGACATGCAGCTGGCACATTCTGTGTTTTTCTCTCGCTACCAGTCCAGCATGGAAGAAAAATTTATCAATGTACATAATTCACCACTTTTAATATATGTATAGATGTCTCACTTAAGTTGAAATAATTTAAACACGGTTAAAATTTTAGTGAATTTTAAACGAAAAGGTTGATTAAATAAAATTGCCCTTAATTTACATAAATTAGAAGTTATTACATAACTGCCTCTGTGTTCTACATGTCTGTCCCTCGGGCTATTTGCTGTAGCTTTTAATTTAAAAGAGTATTTTTTGTTGCTATTTTCGGGCAAACGAGGAACTCCCACGTCAAAACGTAGCCATGGATCACTCACAGAGTTTTGCACAAAACGCGTTTAAGCAAAATAATGACTTAACATCAAAACGAAATTCGGGTAAAATTGCGAACTTTTTCCATGCTAGACTGGGAGCGAGAGAAAAACATAGAATGTGCCAGCTGCATTTTCTGCCGGACATGCTGTAAAAACCAGCTAAGGGATCCGAGGCTTGCTATATAATGTAGGCGATGGGCTGACAACCTGTCACTACAGCAATATACCTACAGATCTAACGTTATCGTATCCCAAATAATTAAACCATGGATTACTGCGGGTCTGTTACGATGTATTAGAAATAGGGATAGTCTACACATAAAGTCCAAAAAATCGCCTGACAATGTAATATTTAAAATAACTTATTATAGATATCGCAACTACTATAACCGCATCCTCAGACAGTTAAAAAAGCTTCACGATGAAAGTGCACTAAAAAAAGCAGGAGGCAACCAAAAAATGCTATGGAAGACCATTAAAAACATAACCAACTCTGGTAAAATAACCATTGCGCCTACGGAGTTACTGAACACTCTTGACAATCCGAGACATTCGATCAATAAAGTATGTAGCTTCTTTAGTAATATCGGCAAGGACCTTGCATCAAAAATTGTAAATAATAATCCTCACCTATTCCAGTCGGATAACCAACAGCTCTCTGCTGTTACACAATTTCCTAACTCTTCCCAAAATTCTCTTGCGATCTTAGATCTGACAGAAAGTGAAGTAGAATCACTAATTGTACACCTTCGTATTGATTGTTCCGTTGGCTGGGATGGGGTTTCATCAACTTTTCTAAAAGAATCTCGTCACATTTTGGTTCCTCCGATTACACACATTTGAAACATATCCATTAAAAATTGAGTATTTCCGGATGCCTTCAAACTGGCTGTGGTGCATCCTATTTACAAGGTGGGGAACAGAGATAGTGTCGACAATTACAGGTCCATATCAATATTGCCAACCTTATCAAAGATCCTGGAGAAAGCTCTTAATGTAAGACTGCGCAAATTTTTGGATAAACATAGTATAATTGCCACCATGACTAACAATAAAAGAAACAACCGGAATATGAATAAATTAAACAGACCATTTACAGATATGACATTAGTATCTAATAGCCCTCACCACATGTTAATAAAAATATTTAACCATTTACCTAATAGTCTGAAAAACATTGAAAAGCCTACCTTATTTATTAATGAACTAAAAAAGTTCCTTATAGACAAATGTTATTACAATATTTCAGATTTTTTTAATGACAAAATCAATGACTAATCTATTTCTATATAATGATATACAATATAATCATGTTAAATAAATAACTAAATTATTTTTCTTAAATATGTATTACCTACTTGTATTTGAAATGCTGAATAACTTTATATTATCATATTTTTTTTTTTTTTTTCACTAACATAAAATAAAACTTGACGTCTACTAATCAATACTGACATTCATTCATTTTTTTAGTATAAAATTGTAATATTTAAATAATATATACATACATACATACATAAAATCACGCCTTTATCCCTTACGGGGTAGGCAGAGCGTTAAACGCCTCGTAAAAGGCGCTTTCGCCGCGTCTGACAATAATTGAGGGTAATTTTAGATTGTAATGTGTATTGTAATGTGTATTGCCATAGTGACAGGTTGTCAGCCCATCGCCTAAATTACAATACACTGTAACCCTCGAGTCCCTTTTGCTGTCTTCTACAGCATGCCCGGGAGGAAGGGCAGCTGGAACATTCTATGTTTTTCTATCTCTCCCAGTCCAGCATGGAAGTAAAATAATATATTATTTAAGTAAGGCAACTAGTGGCCTCTCTGATGTTTGCTGTGCCCTTACAGGGCGTCACTTGTACTTCTTCTTAATTTGTAACAACTATTTAACCTGTGGCTTTGCAATAAATGAAATGAAATGAAATGAAATGGGCACCAAACCAATATGGATTTCGCTCTAGTATCTCTACCGAAGATGCGATTATGGACCTATCTCAGCGTATCGCAAGGAATCTGGATGCAAGAACCAGGTGTTTAGGCATATTCCTAGATCTGTCTAAAGCATTTGACACAGTCTCTGTTCCCATACTGATTTCTAAGATGGAGCGTATTGGTATCCGGGGGGTTGCGCTGGACATCTTTAAAAGCTATCTTACAGGGAGGAAACTACTTGTTAAAATCGGGAACTATCTAAGTGACACTGAAGAGGTGTCTTACGGTGTGCCACAAGGAAGTATACTCGGGCCAACCCTATTCTTAATATACATTAATGACCTTTGCACATTGTCACTTCCACATTGCAACCTTTTCATGTATGCTGATGACACAGTTGTATTAGTCAATGGGACTAACTGGAATTCCGTTTACAGAACGGCGGAGCAGTCTATGCGAAGAGTAGTTAATTGGCTTAATCTGAACCTACTTACATTAAAATTGAAAAAATCAAATTACGTGCCATTCTCGATACGAAACAACTTCAAACCCGGAAATAGTCTTATTATTAGAGCTCACAACTGTTCTCAGCCCGACGAAAATAGCTGCAATTGTGAGGTTATTACAAGAACCAATGCTGTCAAGTATCTAGGGATTAAGATCGATCAAAACTTAACTTGGAAGAACCAAATCGATGCAATTTCGAATAGAGTAGTAAGACTCATATACATTTTCATAGCATTGAGAGATTCAGCTAGAAATGAGATTTTAAAAATGACGTACATAGCGTTATGTCAGTCTGTTCTGTCATGCTGTGTTACTGTTTGGGGAGGAGCAGCTAAGAGCTTTATGATTCAAGTTGAAAGAGCGCAAAGAACTGTACTGAAGGTTATGCATAAAAAACCCTGTATCTTTCCTACCTTTCAACTTTATAAGCAATGTGAAGATCTCACCATTCGACAACTTTATGTATTAAATACTGTCCTTAGGAAGCACCGTAGCACACCAACCTCTGACCCAAATAGACGCAGGAACGATCTAGACAGTGTCCCACATAATTTTTTATGTCAGTCCAATTTTATGTCCTAAGCGTCCATATATACAAAGAAATAAATAAATCGCTTATTATTATCGACTGCAATAGATATGAACTAAAGCGCAAATTACATAAATGGTTACTTACCCAAAACTATGATAATACAGAAAATATATTAAAGTACATAACATAAATAAACAGACACATACATATTTAACAATAGTTTATTATATAGTTACTATGAAACTCTACGCATTGACACACGTCGCATGCACACACACACAGCATATCCTGTTATTGATTGTCAAATATCATTTTGATTGTTATTTTTTATTATTATTTTATAATCTTTTACGTATTCAACTTTGTTCTATCAAAGTAAATCACCCCCAAATCACCTGAGTACCACTACTTGTGTAACTTTTTATAATTACAATGTAACTGGATGAACACTGCTTCTTAAGATACAGGTTGACCTAGTTTAAGAAGCAGGGTTTAATGTCATGTGCAAATTATTTAAAATTCAAAATCTGATTGTAACAAATTGTACTTTTCTATTTGGTTTAATAGTATTTTTTTTATTTTTTTTTTATTTATCGTTTATCTAACGTTTATCTATCTAAATCACCCTCAAAACTTTGTCAGACGTGGCGGAACGACCTTTGTTTGGGTCGTTTACGCTCTGCCTACCCCTTTGAGAATAAAGACGTGATTCTTTGTATATATGTATAAAAATGGAAAACTAGTTGTTTATAGTTTCATAGATACATCTTATTGCGATGCCACATAATTATGATTACAAGCAGCCTTGAAACATTGACGATACACAGTCAGGGAAAGGAAATATGCTAATCATCTACATTAGACACGGTGCTAGTGTATATTCAATGCATACTTAACTTACCTAACTACTATACGTATTGTATTTTAGATCGAGGATATTTTCTACCATATTAGACATAAAATGAAAACAAAGCAACTTTTCAATGTAACTTTTACATTATTTCTAAAGATTCCTCAAAATGTTTCGTAGGTAGGTAGTAGGTTCTTCCATGCTGGCCTGGAAGCGAGAGAAAAACATAGAATGTGCCTGGGCATTCTGTAAAAACCAGCTAAGGGATCCGAGGGTTTCAGTATATTGTAATTTAGGCAATGGGCTTACAACCTGTCACCCTCAAATAACCGTCAAAATTTTGTCAGACCTTACGGAACGACCCTTGTTTAGGTCGTTTACGCTCTGCCTACCCCATTTTCTTCCAGACTGGATTGGGATCGAAAAAAAAACATAGACATAGATGAGACTGTTGCATTTTCTCCTGGGCAAGCTGTAAAAACCAGTTAAGGATCCGAGGGTTCCAGTACATTGCAATTTAGGCGATGGGCTGACAACCTGTCACTACAGCAATATACCTCATCTATCATATATAACCCTCAAAACCTTGTCAGACGTAGCGGAACGATCTTTAATTAGGTCGTTTACGCTCTGCCTACCCCATTAGTGTATATGTATGTATGTATGTTTGTAGGAAAAAACTGACAATTTAGGGGCTCGATTTAAAAATACTATTTGAGTTTAATGGAGAACGTGATAAAAAATATTGTTGTCATATTTAAAAGAATGATCGGGTATAATATATGGTATTATAATAGTTAATCGGTTACGTAATTTACAGGCAACAAATAAAATTTTAAGTATATACTACGTGATACTGTAGTGGAGACACGTCACTCCCCATTCATTCATTAGTCATAGTCTAGATATAAGGTATTGTATATGGTATCGTTTTGATTAATTGTTCATTGTCTTTCAATAAATTTTTGGCATTAAAAAAATCTTTGTTTTTTTATTTTTCAATTTAAGTGGGGTGGAGTAGTGGAGACACGTCACTCCCCATCCATTCATTAGTCATAGCTAGATATAAGGTATTAAAGGTATTTAAGGTATTCTATAACGTGAGCATTATACATCTGAACACCGCGCACTGCGTTTGTCTTTATCCTCCCCCAACAGCCAACATCGCAATACAAGTAAAATGTAATATGATTGTTAAATTGAAAACAATAAATTCTTTTCTGGCAGGACATCACAACCTACCAACTCTACTAAACAAGTAATGGACCGGCATTCCATAGACGCAGGTTCGAGTCCTGCCAAAACATACATACATACATAAATCACGCCTTTATCCCTTACGGGGTAGGCAGAGCGTTTAACGACACTTAAAAGGCGCTTTCGCCACGTCTGACAAAAATTGAGGGCAATTTTAGATTGTAATATGTATTGCTATAGTGACAGGTTGTCAGCCCATCGCCTAAATTACAATACACTGTAACCCTCGAGTCCCTTTTGCTGACTTCAACAGCATGCCCGGGAGGAAGGGCAGCTGGAACATTCTATGTTTTTCTATCTCTCCCAGTCCAGCATGGAAGAAAACGAATTTATATTTTTCTCTTTTCATATTATATGAAATAAAAATAGCATTGTGAGTGCCAAAAATCCTCAAAAATATGTAATTTTGCATTTTCAAATACTTCAGCGCAAATCTTGTGTGTGTTTAGCCTTATTCATGGTGTCAGCTGTTACAGATTAACGTAACACGCAACATAAATAAAACAAAGGATATTATTATAAGGAGAACGTAGCATACGTTTGATGTGCTGCAATAATGAGTTACATATTCACGTAAAAGACATTCTGTTATAGCTTTACGCGGTTTGTAGTATGTCAAATGATTATTTATCCGTTGCAGGTCATTTTTATGTTATATAGAGTGTTAATTTTATTGCGTGCCATATATTAGTGCCATAGTTTTTGAGTCGGATTATTTATATATTTTTTATGGGCCCCTTTTACGTTACTGAAACACCCTTTAAGCTATGGCACGCAATTAAATGAACACCCTGTATAGCAGTAAATATTTTTGACGACTTACTTATTTATTTACACTTTATTTTATTCAAAATTGACGAGTATCGCTCTCATTTGGGATACTATGACTTACAGTCAAGGAATTTCATGCAATTTGAAATTGGAATCACTATTTGTTTAAATTATAATTTTACTTCCATGCTGGTCTGGGAGCGAGAGAAAAAACATAGAATGTGCCAGCTGCATTTCCTCCCGGGCATGCTGTAAAATCCAGCTAAGGGATCCGAGGGTTTCAGTATATTGTAATTTAGGCGATGGGCTGACAACCTGTCACTACAGCAATATACCTAGAATTCTATCTTAAATAACCCTCAAAACTTTGTCAGACGCGGCGGGACACCTTTGTTTAGGTCGTTTACGCTCTGCCTACCCCATTGGGGATACAGGCGTGAATATATGTATGTATGTATGTATAATTTTACGCATGCTGCTCTACGGGGATCAAAGACACGAACGTTGAAATTTAGAAATATTTTCATGGGACGTTCCACACAAAAATGAGAAACTGATTATGATGAGCACTTCAAAGCTTGAAACATTTCGTTTTGTCATAAAAAAGGAAGGTTTTCTAAAAATAGCTTGACATTTGCAGTCGCCATCTTTATTCATAGCTTTATAGCGATAATTGTTTACGTGTTTTTGTGCAGATGTCGCTCATAAACGGAAGCTCGTATCTGGTGCCGGCGGAATTCATGATGCTGCCATACATTCATGTATGTTTACGTTCTACATACTTGAAATTTAATAAACTGAGTTATTTCTCTTATCACTTCATAAACTGTGAGGACTGACACCGTTGAGTCACAACACATTTTTTTTTATAAATTAAATATTTTTATTGGTATGAGTATTTACAATAACTTAATATATATATATCATTATCTCCCTAGCCTTATCCCGTATCTTACGGGGACGGCTACCTAATCTAGGGGATTGAACGAGGGTACTGGTTTTTACACAGAGCGACTGCCATCTGACCTCCGCAACCCAGAAGGGAAACCAGACCCAATCCCAGATTAGGTCAGAGTTTTCAAGCCGCCAATGCTTAGCACTGGCCTCTGATATGGCTTAACAACTAATATCTACGGTATTAAACGATATTAACCGGGACCAACGGCTTAACGTGCCTTCCGAGGCACGTAAAAAGCGCCGAATAAACGTACATATGAAATTCGAAAACCGAAAAACACATTGGTGCGTGGTGGGATTCGAACCACGACCTCCCGCTCAGGAGGCAGCGGCCCTATCCACTACACCATCGGGCTCTCTTCTTAATAACTTAATATATATAGACATATTTAAACTAAAGGGATAGGCCCCTCAAATAACCCACCCCCGGCACAGAGGTATCCATCAGACTCGCCGCGTTTCCGCGTTGAATTGCTATAGACAGCCTTTGGGCCAGAAGTGACCCGGAGCGGGGGTTTAGACCGCTCTCCCCGACTCGGTAGCTCAGTTCATCAATGAAATTCTTAGTATCCTTGCCACAGGAGCCGGTGGTTTCCACTGCGTACTGGGCACTCCAATTCAAGAGCTCCGTTATTCTTTGTATACCAGTATCATCTTATAGTAAACTTATAACTTAGCTTTCTTTGGTTGAACTCAACCTCTTATTAAAACTTTTATCGTAATTTCACTTTGAAAAGTTTAACATGCTATTGAACTCCACCTTTCGGTATCTAACAACACAAAAATGTTCAACGTAAGTATAACATCAAAGTTTTCTTTTTTCGATGTTTTTGAGATTAATATTTTAAGATAAGGGAAGTTGTTGTTTATTGCACGATAAACGGATCTACTGTATTCTGTTCTCCTTACAGCGGGTAATGATAAAATAATAGCCCTGTAATTTGTCGGCTCATCTTAATAAAATCTTGCCTACAGCTGTATTATTGCTGCTGTTTCAGCGTTAGGCGCGTTAAAATGGTCGTTATCCAGCTTAATGTGAGCAATACATAGCATGAAAACAGAATAAAGAAGTTATTCTAATTTTATAAACGGAGTCTGGTAGACACGTGCCTTTGCTCACAATTTAAAGCAGTCGTCCTTTTTAGGGTGCCTGTATGTTTTTGTTTGAAAATGGGCAACAAAGTTTATAAATCACGTTCATCGATAATAATATTTACCATCAAAAGGTAAAGATTATTATCGACGAACGAAATCCTCATAATTTTATACCTTCAGTTCTTATAATACTAATAACTTAGGTACCTAATATTAATAGTTACTATTTGAAGTACAAAATCGAAGTTTTAATATGGCGGAAGCAATATTTTTAAACGAATGAAATTTATAATACTAGGCATCCGAAATAATAAAAAAAACTTTTTTCACAAAAATGACTCATAATGTAAAAGTGACCTCACTTTCCGAGGAAAATCCTTTCTGAAAGGGATTAGGCCTAGATTTATTGAAGAAGGTTCTCTTCAATTTATTATAACGAAATTCATTTCTGTAATAAAAAGATTTTACCCTTGTTCAATTTTGAGGAGTAGGAGATATGCTTTTAACTTATTATTCCAAATTAATAATGATGGTGTAACTGTTTTCACTGAACAGTGAAAATCCGATTGCCAGTGGGTGACTTTGCTTCTGGTTAATCTTTCCTTTGATTATTTGAATAGTAAGACGATCCAAGATTATGGATAATTTGGAGTTTGAAAAATGGGACAAAATTGACAAAATAGACTTTTCTGAAAAAAAATTATGATTGCATGACAAATTGACTCAAATTGTAACAAAGGCGGTTCTGCGCTGACATAATCCCTGGTCGTGTCAAATACTGTACCAGTAGAGATAAAAAAGTGTGTTTTGTTATAAAATAAATCCGCGGAAACACTCGGGAACTAAAAACATGTCCCAAATTAAAGTCATATTTATTTTACACATTTCCCCGGGAAATAAAGTAGGTTTATTATCAGCTAATCGGATCGGATGAGAGCCCGATGGTGTAGTGGATAGGGCCGCTGCCTTCTGAGCGGGAGGTCGTGGTTCGAATCCCACTACGTACCAATGTGTTTTTCGGTTTTCGAATTTCATATGTACGTTTATTCGACGCTTTTTCCGTGCTTCGGAAGACACGTTAAGCCGTTGGTCCCGGTTAATATCGTTTAATACCGTAGATATTAGTCCTAACCTAATCTAGAATTGGGTCTGGTTCCCTTCTGGGTTGCGAAAGTCAGACGGGGTACTGGTTCTGTGTAAAAACCAGTACCCTCGTTCAATCACCTAGATTATGTAGCCGATCCCGAGAGATACGGGATAAGGCTAGGGAGATGATGATGACCTAGTATATTTTTAAACACCAGTATCACGTTATTTATTTTATTTAATGCTCGCACAAAAATAAAAAATAAAATCAGTTTTGTGAAAATTCCGCATCGCATATGTATTTAATTGTTTATAGGCTGTCGAAAAAACGCCAATTCGCGTCATTTAATTACGGCAACACACAGAGATACGTGACGTATTTCGTTTAAAAAAAAGAAACACGCAATTTTTAACTCGTGGGATTGGATTCGTTGGTCCAGTGATATGTGTTGATTTGTTCAAAAATTAAAGTTAAACATTTACCGTGGACATTGCCGGTGCTTTGGAAGAGCCAAGTCAGGCGTAATTGGTGAATTGAAAACTCTGACAACGTGTTTTATTAAATTAGGGCCGTATTAAACATCGCTCATGACTTCACGAGTGACCACGAGTTTGAGTTCGTATCAGATATGTAATCTCAGTACAAACTGGCCTGTCAAATTCGTACTTAATACATACATACATACATATAATCACGCCTTTATCCCTAATGGGGTAGGCAGAGCATAAACGACCTAAACAAAGGTCGTTCCGCCACGTCTGACAAGGTTTGAGGGTTATTCAAGATGGATTTGTACGTATATTGCTGTAGTGACAGGTTGTCAGCCCATCGCCTACATTGCAATATACTGAAACCCTCGGATCCCTTAGCTGACTTTTACAACATGCCTGGGAGGAAATGCAGCTGGCACATTCTAAGTTTTTCTCTCGCTCCCAGGCCAGCATGGAAGTGAAGTACTTAATATTGCTCTCTAGTTTAAGATAGCTTCAGAATTACGAGACTTAAATCACTACTGTGTCTGACTTTGAGTACGCGATATGAAATGAGGTTGCAATTAAACTAGTACGGCAAAGTTATAAATTCACTCAGATTATCAGGAACACCATCAAATCCTAAGAGCTGCACCACAACGGGTAGGAAACTCAATCCGCAAGCCCATTTGTATTCGAGCTCATTACTATTCTACTTAGCTTGCGTGCGTTTCCGGATTTACGGAAACTATTTAAATTCCAAATCTACAGCAATTTCTGCAAACATCTTGGAGACAAATCTTTGGATTTAGTAAGTAAGTACCAAATTTTAATTTTAAATTCACATCCAGAATAATAATATTTTTTATTAACTGATGAAATAGCACTTATTTACTCTCTTCCCGCGGAAGTCGTAAAAGGAGGCACTTTCCTTGGTGGGTGTTATAGTATACCACAGTCAGTAAAAAAGTTCATATCGTAGAAAATGGATTATTTCAAATTGCTCATAAAATTCGGTATACTGAACGATCTTCCAAGGCCGTAAAATCCGAATCTGTCCTATAACAAGTTTCGAATTGTTTTACAATTCCAAGTGGTATATGAAGAAAGAGCATAGCGGACAAATTGCCCTGTTTTTTTTACATACATAAGGCCCCTACCCATGAATTGTCACCATCTGGGTAGCGCCATTAAACGACGGATTTATTACTTGTATTTCCATATAGGCATATCTAAGAACATAAAATAACACTATACAATTACGTGTCATTCACTAAAGTAGATAGGTAATAAAATTATTCTTATATAACTAATAATCTGTACATCAAAACTTCATTCATATTCTCATTAAAATACATACATATAATCACGCCTTTATCCCTAATGGAGTAGGCAGAGCGTAAACGACCTAAACAAAGGTCATTCCGCCACGTCTGACAGTTTCGAGAGTTATTTCTGATAGATTTGTATATTGCTGAAGTGACCGGTTGTCAGCCCATCGCCTAAATTGCAATATACTGAAACCCTCGGATCCCTTAGCTGGTTTATACAGCATGCCTGGTAGAAAATGCAGCTGGCACATTGTATGTTTTTCTTTCGCTTTCAGTCCAGCATGGAAGCATTAACACGCTTCGATTTTCACATTACGATCTCACACACTTTAACAAGGTTATTTCTCGCAAGTGGTCCATTGTGTTCCACTCAATTAGAACTGTAGTGAAGATCTAATTCAATTATCAGACTCCATTGACCTGACTCCTGAGTCTTAATTAGGAAGCTATTTCGCATACTAAACAGAAAAATTATACCACCTAGATAGGTAGCGACTGATAGAAATTTATTAGCTTCATTTATATTCACCTGCATACCTCACAGGGTAGGTAGTGCGTCAACGACTTTATATTTTTTTATATCATAGAGCTCGACTGCTTCCTCGAGGACTTGCCGGAGGAAGCACAGGATATAGAGTCATGGAGAGACCGAAGAGAGGCCTTTGCCCAGCAGTGGGACATTAACGGCTAGACAAAAAGAAGAAGTTTTCGCACGTATGACAAGTTTGAAGATCAGAAATCAGAAATGTTTATTTGCCAGAATACATGTGTAGGTATACAAATATACCTGCAAAGATCATAAAATAATTTTATTTTAGAGAGAACAGAAATAAGTTAGTACGTACAGTACATACTTATTGCTTTAGTGATAGGTTGTATTGTGATTGTCAGCTTTTTGCCTAATTTGTAATACACTGAAACCCTGATCTCGTTTTACTGAATTGTACAGTACAGTCCGAAGTTCATTACCATACCATTACGTATATAAAAGGTTTACAAATTGTCCATGTCCGGGAAGAAAAGCGTCTGGGATATACTATGTTTCTATTGCTCCTAGCCCAGAATATAAGAAATTCATTACCACATCATTACATTAGAAATTCATTACATATTTTAGAGTTTTACGAAGAATCCATGCCCGGAAAGAAAAGCGTCTAGGACATACTATGTTTCTTTTGCTCCTAGCCCAGAATTTAAGAAGTTCATTACCATTTAATTACGTATATAAGAGTTTTACGTAGAGTCCATGTCCGGGAAGAAAAGCGTCTGAGACATACTATGTTTATTTTGCTCCTAGCCCAGAATTTAAGAAGTTCAATACCATTTAATTACGTATATCAGAGTTTTACGTAGAGTCCATGTCCGGGAAGAAAAGCGTCTGAGATATACTATGTTTCTTTTGCTCCTAGCCCAGAATTTAAAAAGTTCATTACCATTTAATTACGTATATAAGAGTTTTACGTAGAGTCCATGTCCGGGAAGAAAAACGTCTCGGACATACTATGTTTCTATTGATCATTACGTATTTAAGAGTTTTTCACTTCTGATGCTTGAAAAGCGCCATTTTGTGCAGGTTGTAGGCTGCTTTTTTTAAAATACTTTTTTTTTCCGAGAAACCAATAAACTAAGTGATTTACAACATGAAAAATTTACATATATTACGATTTTTTTCTCAGAATCCAATCGAAACTGACACCTAGTTCCTTAGGCAACTGTGCTCTACACACTAAGATCTATCTAAAGCTAAAGAAAGCTACACATGTCCGATTTTGAGGGCATTTCGGACACTGTGCATTATAAACGATATTACAATTTAAAATAACGTAAAATAGTTAGTTTAATTTAGTATTACAAAAAATATAATATTAATTAAGTATAGGCTGTATAAGTCTCCAGCCCAAGCCTAATATTTCATGTCAAAACATTTAAAAAGTTAAATGGCGGGAATTAATTGTTTAGTTTACCATATTTCTGTAGAATTTCCTTAATTTTCCTCGCAGGCGAAGTGAAAAGCAGAGTTTATAACTAGTGCACAAAATTATTTTTGTGCACTTGTCTTAAAATCTACTTTTTCGTTGACTTCATGCCCGGGAAGAAAAGCGGGACATACTATGTTTCTATTGCTCCTAGCCCAGAATATAAGAAATTCATCAGCATCACGACATAGTATAAAACAAAGTCGCTTACTCTGTCCGAATATCCCTATGTATGCTTACATCTTTAAAACTACACAACGGATTTTGATGCGGTTTCTTTTACTGAATAGAATTTAAGAATTCAAGAGGAAGGTTTAAATGTATAATACATGCATAATATAGCAGAGAAACACTGATGAGTTCCGTGCGAAGCCGGGGCGGCTCGCTAGTATCATTACATATTTAAGAGTTTTACATACAGTCCATGTCCGAGAATTTAAGACGAGCGTCTGGGACATACTACTTACTCTTGCTCTTAACCCAGAATGTAAGAAATTCATTACCATATCATTACGTATTTAGGAGTTTTACGTAGAGTCCATTTGACCGAGAGAAGACGAATCGAAAGGGGCTTGCGGTTAAACCAGGCATAAATCTTATTAGACAGTTCCTAAATTACTACCCTAGGGGTCGATTTATTCAGTGATAGTTTGTCACGTCTATTGTAAGTAAGAGTTGTTTAGCATTCTCTGTCAATGCAAAGTGGTAGAATATTCACGTATTATAATTTTACGAAATCGTAAGGTTATTTCTTTATATACCTACATACACTTAATCATGCCTTTATCCGTAATAGGGTAAGCGGAGCGTAAACTACCTAAACAAAGGTCGATCCGCCACGTCAGACAAAGTTTTGATGGTTATTTAAGATAGATTTTTAGGTATATTGCTGTAGTAACAGGTTGTCAGCCCATCGCCTAAATTTCAATAAACAGAAACCCTTACCCAAGGGCTACCCTTAGCTGGTTTCTACAGCTTCATCTCTTTTTTTATGTTTTTCTCTCGCTCCAAGTCCAGCATGGAAGATATTTTTAATATAATGATCAAGGTAAATGTTTCGCTTGGACCTTTTACGACAACAAGCCTACATGAACCTTAAACGCTTTGGGCTCTAAACTGAGTCACTCGGGCCTTTTTAAACCTCTGCTGTAAAAATGTTCACTGATGGATATCACAGGGGATCCCGTGATCATTTATTTAAATGTCCCCGAATTAGAAATTTTTATGCAAGGTGTGGCCGGGGAAATCATTTCTAGTTCGTTATTTTTCCTCCCAATTTATTTAACGCTTTTCCGTGCTTCGGAAGGCACGTTAAGTCGTTAATATTGTGTCCCGGTTAATATCGTTTAATACCATAGATATTCATCGCTAAGCCATGTCAGAGGCCAGTGCTAAGCATTGGCGGATTGAAATCTCTGATCTAATCTAGGATTGGGTCTGGTTTCGGATGTCAGATGGCAGTCGCTCTTGTGTAAAAACCAGTAGGTACCCTCGTTCAATCACCTAGATTAGGCAGCCGACCCCGTGAGACGGGTTAAGGCTAGGAAGATGATGATGACTTTTCGTCCCAATTATCAAATGCTCAAAAAACTTCATCGACCCGACAAACCAAAAATTATAGAGCAAGAAAAACAATTTTACATAAGTAGAAGAAGCGGAGAAAAAGAATTTTAGAAAAGTTAGAATACATATTGAACGTAGCTGTACTTTAATATCGATTTTAAGCCCATCTTCCATGCTGGAGTGGGAGCAAGAAAAAAAACATAGAATATGCCAGCTGCATTTCCTCCCGGACATGCTGTAGAAATCAGCTAAGGGATCCGAGGTTTTCAGTATATTGCAATTTAAGCAATGGGCTGACAACCTGTCACTAACAGCAATATACCTACAAATCTATCTTAAATAACCCTCACAACTTTGACAGACGTGGCAGAATGACTTTTGTTTATGTCGTTTATGCTCTGCCTACCCCATTAGGGATAAAGGCGTGACTATATGTCTGTATGTATGTAAACCCGTAAATGATAGGGTTTACTCAGTCAATGAAACTGATAGGGGTGACTGAGCAACCTCTATCAGTTTGCGGGACACTATCTCTTACATCCCGTTGATGTTAGCAGTAGTTGGATCCTACAATTTATCAATAACTAAAAGAACGGACCAAAGTCCAAAGTCTGCTATTTATTGGCATAAAACAACACTCGATGCGCTTTGATTGAACCTATCATTAATAAATAATAATAGTCAGTCATGGTAACAATAAATAAATACCTAAAGTCGTAAAGTCTATCATAAAGACATTTGCTATTTAAAAACCCTATATAATAATTTCATCCTTGAAATATAAACAACTAGCGACCCGCCCCGGCTTCGCACGGAAATCATCAGTGTTTCTCTACTATATTATGCATGTTTTATACATGTGAACCCTCCTCTTGAATCACTCTATCCATTAAAAGAAACCGCATCAAAATCCGTTGCGTAGTTAAAAAAATCTAAGCATACATAGGATATAGGGACAGAAAAAGCGACTTTGTTTTATACTATGTAGTGATGACTGATTTATTTTCCCATTATGAACGTGATTCTTTGCAACGTAAAATAACTAATCCGGAGTGTAACATAACCATCATCTGCCTAGCCTTATCCCGTATATTACGGGGTCGGCTACCTAATCTAGGTGATTAAACGAAGGGACTGGTTTTTACACAGAGCGACTGCCATCTGACCTCCGCAACCCAAAAGGTAAACCAGACTCAATCCTAGATTAGGTTAGAGTTTTCAAGCCGCCAATGCTTAGCACTGGCTTCTGATATGGCTTAACGACTAATATCTACGATATTAAACGATATTAACCGGGACCAACGGCTTAACGTGCCTTCCGAGCAAGGAAAAAGCGCCGAATAAACGTACATATGAAATTCGAAATCCGAAAAACACATTGGTACGTGGTGGAATTCGAACTTAGACGAAGAGGTTGTTTCGTCCAAGAATTCGAACCACGACCTCCCGCTCAGGAGGCAGCGGCCCTATCTACTACACCATCGGGCTCCAGAGGATAACATAACCAATGAGGGCATAATTCCGTATGAACACGACTTAGTTAAGTCTCAACTTAAATTATAACTGCCTCCGTGGTTCAGTGGTCAAAGCCATGGGCTTACGATCCGGAGGTCCTGGGTTTGATTCCCAGGGAGGGAACACAAAGTTGATATTTGTCAATATATCACTTTGTAAGATTCTACCTAGTTTGGTCCTAACCAAACTAGGGAAAATCTTAAGGTAAGGACAATGCAGACTCAATTACCTGATTATCTGGAAGAAAAAAGATTCCGTTCTTCGGAGGGCACGTTAAATCGTCGGTCCCGGTCGCTGTCTTTGGTAATAATCGTAACACAAAAACCTTGTCAGAGGCCTATTAGCTGTGGCTATACGGCAGTTTAAAAATTCTGACACCAGGGTTCCTCGGGTCTATCGACTGGAGAATCCACTCGCTAAGAAGAAGACTCGATACCCACTCGAGAGAGAGAGAACTTAAATTATTGTTGGTCTCATGATAGAAAATGACTTTATTAGTCTATTCTTTCTATTTGAAACTGTGAATTGCCCTCAATCCCCTCAATGCGTTCGTTGATGGTACTTAATTAAATCTACATACATACATACATATAATTATGCCTTTATCCCTAATTAGGTAGGCAGAGCGTATACGACCTAAAGAAAGGTCGTTCCGCCACGTCTGACAATGTTTTGAGCGTAATTGAAGATAGATTTGTTGGTATATTGTTGTAGTGATAGCCCAACGCCTAAATTGCAATATACTGAAACCCTCGGATCCCTTAGCTGGTTTTTTAAAATTGTGTCGTCCCTTTTTTTCTTTCATGAAACAAAATGACAGGTATTTACTTTTAGTGGTGGCAGTTCTGGATACACTATTCCTTAACTAATTCTTAGCTAGCGCTGTGACTTTCTTAACTTTGACATAAGAACAGGATAGCAAATGAACACATGACTTTACATTCCTAATTTAAGAAGCTGAACTGAGCATTGAGCATGTTCGCCTATTTTACGTCAAATATGTTTCTCTTCTAGTCATGTGTTTATTTGCTATCTTGTTCTTACTTCAAAGTCAAGAAAGTCGCGAGAATCGACGCCATTAGTTAACTCTTATCATTAGCAACGCTGAATAGCTCTCAGTACCGGGTGTAAGGGACAGCGTCCCGCAATACTACTTACCAAACCAAAACTTGACTTACCAAAGTCAGTCAATCAAAAATGTATCATGTTTGCTGATGATACCACGATTACTGTTCAGTGTAGGGACAGAGAGCGCTTCAATGAGGACATAAATGAAGCTCTAAAAGAAGTCATTGACTGGTTAAACTTAAATAACCTAAAAATTAATTTAAATAAAACAAAATTGATTACATTTCAAACATACCAATCACAGCAAATCACCATCGACGTGTCACACATGGGACAAAATATAGAAGAAGTTAATAGCACAACATTCTTAGGAATAGTAGTAGATAAAAACTGTAATTGGAAAAGTCACATTAACGAAGTATGTAAGAAAATTGATAAATTTATATTTGCTATTAAACGTGTACGACAAATTGTATCGCTTGATGCTGCACTTCAGGTCTATCATGGTTATGTTGGCTCGTTTCTTAGATATGGCGTTATAATCTGGGGTAACTCAGTTGAAGCGAATAGGGGTCTTTTAGCGCAAAAAAGATGTGTAAGGGCACTATGTGGAGCACACTTTAGAGAATCGTGTAAGCCTTTATTTAGGCAATTAAAAATATTAACCTTGCCATGTATTTACATACTAGAAATATGTATTTTTGTCAAAAAACACCCCGATCAATTTAAGACAAAAACAGAAAAAATATGAATTGTTTTAGTAAGCGATACGAACACTTATTATATATGCCAAGAACTAACTTAGATCTGCGTAAGAGAAATGTATTTTGTATGTGTATTCAAATTTTTAATGCATTGCCCCCGGAAATTAAGGAACTTCCACTGACTACTTTTAAAAGACAATTGACTCAATATTTAATTGATAAATGTTTTTATACAATAGACGAATATTTAAAATGACATTTACAAACCTAAATTTATGACTAATAATAGATTGTACCTAATTGATAGTTTGATTTAATTTATATAATTTTTGACCATAAACAAGTATATTGACTTTATTTAATTCTAATGGGTTTTAGCTTTTTATTGTTTTCTATAGTTTGATTCTTGTATGTAGTTATAAATTTTAACAAAATATTCGTACACCTAACGGTTGAGTGAAAGGACGCCATGTTATCTGTAACACCAATATGTACTACTCTAGAACGAATAAAGATTTCATTTCATTTCATTTCATTTCATTTCATTTCTTTTCATTTCTTTTCATTTCATCTAATTGGGGTTGCTCAGTCAACAACACTGAACAACTTTCACCTGGATACTTTTTTAGGAAGAGGAAAGAAAAATGGCTTTTCCATACAAAATGTCCACCTCGATCAGACAATTTGTATGGAAAAGCCCATATATTTTGTTCACTTCCTGAAAAAATATCGTGATGGAAGTTGTTCAGCGTCGTTGACTGAGCAACCCCTATCTGTTTTCCAGACGCTGTCCCTTACACCCGATATATACCTACTCATAGGAAAAACATAGTCTAGTAAAACCTCGAGCGAAAGCCTAGTAATAAATATACGCTTAGATGCACGTAGCAAGAGAGATAGCGGAGACTAAAGAGCATCTCGCAAATACGTGTGTAGACTGCAGATTGTGATCAGCTCTTAGGCTCGTATTCATAAAGCGATCTTAAGATTGAGAGCAATACTAAGTATGGATTTGACAGGTCATATTGTACTGAAATTACATTTCTGATACGAACTCAAAGTAGCTGTCAGTCTCAAGTGCTGTTTATCAATACGGGCCTTGGAGAGCGCCAGCTTTCCAGCACTCTTAAAACCGGGTGTAAGGGATAACGTCCCGCAAACTGATAGGCGTTGCTCAGTCAACGAAACTAAACAACTTTTACCAAGAAATTCTTTAAGGAGATGAATGAAATTTAGACTTTCCCATACAAAATGGTAAACGTAAAGATTTTTTAATAAGGAGTGTAAGTGTAAGTTCGATAATTGTATCAAAAAGCATAAAAATATGAATTTCCTGAAAACTGCGAAACGCTGTCCCTTACACCCACTTATTAAAAAAAAACTTTTCGTTCTTATACAGTGTGTAACGGAATATAACAGACAAATAATAATATACGTAAAGTAAATATGAGAATAAATGATAAATGACTTCTTACAAAGTATACGTGTCATGTCCTTTTATCATATTTTGCATTGCTTTCATGAATAATTCAACTAAATCATAGAGAAAGTGTTTAACATCCCAGATGCGTAATTCTTTTATCAGTTTGTTTTTATTCCATGCTGGACTGGGAGATCCTTCCATGCTGGACTGGGAGAGATAGAAAAACATAGAATGTTCCAGCTGCCCTTCCTCCCGGGCATGCTGTAGAAGTCAGCAAAAGGGACTCGAGGGTTACAGTGTATCGTAATTTAGGCGATGGGCTGACAACCTGTCACTATAGCAATACACTTTTCAATCTAAAATTGCCCTCAATTTTGTCAGACGTGGCGAAACCGCCTTTTACGAGGCGTTTATCGCTCTGCCTACCCCGTAAGGGATAAAGGCGTGATTTTATGTATGTATGTATGTATGTTTTTTTTTTATTTCCCCTTAATTTTTAGGTAGATACAAGTAGGTAAAGCGAGATAAATCGGTTTAGATAGAGAACAATCTTTTTTATCTTGGACAAACGCTCGGCGGTAATATAATACCTACGATTAAGATGACAAAAACTTTTGGTGTATGTTTACCAAATAATATCAAATTGTCAATGTAAATGAACTCTGTGAGATTTACACGCGGTGACATTGTACGTAACGAACCAGACGAGCGGTTCGTAATCAGTCTTATATTGAAGTTGTTGATTCTGTGGTTTGAACATTCCAATCACAAATCATGCGGTGATAGGGGAAATAGATATCAAAACTTTGACTCAGGCAAGATTTGAACCTGCGACTTTCAAATACCGTTCCACGCTAGACCAACTGAGCTACTACCACAATCCTTATCAACGAGACGATTGGCTGGAATTGAAATCTCAAGAGTGACTCCTAAGGGTCGACATATTTTACAAACTTTTGTTTTCATAGAACGGTCGTTGGTCTATTAGAATGTTTTTTTTTTTAATATGACAAAGGTATTTTTTAACTCCAATGAGGAAAATTAAACTTCTTAATTCTTAATCTCTAAAGAAAATTTAGAAGACTTGATTCACGGTGGGCACCGAAAAGTTTGAAACTTAATAATTGCTTCAGTCGCTTCTTCAAAGTTCGGGTTTATATCTACAGTATCAAAATGTCTTCCACGACTTTATAGACTTTACACAGCCTGCCTCATCTACATCAAAACCGACTCGTGTAAGTCGTATTGATTGACGTGAAAAGTTAGTCGTGTCGGTTCTAATCTGTCGGCTGTTGTGTTCGTAATGAGACCGTCCCGATTCAACCACCTGGCGACAGATTTGACTGGAGTTTACCTAGTGCAAAATTTTAATCGGTTAAACGAAGAAAAGTAAGTATAGGGTGGTATAAATAGGTATACGGTATATTCTACCGTGGTCAATTTGTGTCTTCTTCTTCCTAGCCTTATCCCGTATCTCACGGGATCGGATATCTAATCTAGGGGATTGAACGAGGGTACTGGTTTTTACACGGAGCGACTGTCATCTGACCTCCGCAACCAAGAAGGGAAACCAGACCCAATCTTAGATTAGGTCAGAGGTTTCAAGCCGCCAATGCTTAGCACTGACCTCTAAAATGGTTTAACGACTAACATCTACGGTATTAAACGATATTAACCGGGACAACGCGAAAAGCGCCGAATAAACGTACATATGAAATTCGAAAACCGAAAAACACATTGGTACGTGGTGCGATTCGAACCACGACCTCCCACTCAGGAGGCAGCTTTTTTTTTTTTGACTAATGGCGTAACCAAGGTATAAAATGAAATTGAAATTATCTACTTTCTTAGATATAATATCTATCAAAATATTTGTATTAGCTAAGTACTTTCTACTTTCGCTTTTCACTACTAAAAATATTCACGTTCACGTCTTAAAATATTACTTTCTAGCAGTAGCTTGGGACTTTTTGATATTCTAAATGGATCTCAGCGCTTTTCATCGACTCTTTTCGCGACACTCCTGTTTATAATGCTTTTTATCACAAGATCTTTTCACGTCAAACCCAAATCTAATACTTATTCATATCTTTCTGTAAGGAGATTTACTTTGCGACGCCGTTAAGAGCGTATATACCGAGCGGTGGCGCCCTCTTTCTTTAAAACACTATTGTTCGCCAATTATATACTTTTTTTCTATTCCTTAGAATTAGGGTTCGTGTTTTTTTTAGAAGTAATGAAGTGAGGAGCAAATAGTTCCCCGCAGTTACTATCGAAATTATCCCCGTTTGCTATAAGATGATGGCGAACGGGGATAACATCTGGCTGACAGCGCATTGTATGCAGAAAATTACATTTTATATGGGCTGTCACTAATCAAGATAAAAAAACGGCCTCTTTTGGCAGAAATTTCGATAGTAACTCCAGGGTTCTAATTCTAAGGAAGTTGTAGAACAAAATGTATGTCCTTAGTAGACATTCCGGCAATTGGACCTTCCGTGCCTGAGGGGTTTAGAAAATGTCTATATTTTGCGAGATTATTTTTCAACGAGTGAAGGCGTCACCACCCGGTACCTAAATACTAATATGGTATATACCTACGCTCTTAAGGTTCCCTTATTTATAATTGATCACCCGCCGCTCCAGCAACGTGCCTTCTCCGGGGGCAACCCACGATCAAAAAGATT
The DNA here is from genome assembly GCA_949820665.1 of Scrobipalpa costella. Classification (NCBI taxonomy): domain Eukaryota; kingdom Metazoa; phylum Arthropoda; class Insecta; order Lepidoptera; family Gelechiidae; genus Scrobipalpa; species Scrobipalpa costella. Next base: position 11,697,607 of record OX463303.1, read on the forward strand.
TAAACAACTATCTCTGTATCATCATCTCCCTATCTTTTTTTCCGTATTTCACAGTGCCGACCTAATCTAGGGGATTGAACGAGGGTACTGTTTTTTTAAAGAGAAACCTCTGTATATTTTTCTTTATAAACGCTACGTATTATTCGCGCTAATATTATAAGTACTTATACGTGACTACGTATAATGTGGTATAATTTCTCAGCCGTACCTACTATACCCGTTCCAAAGTTAGTCAGGGTTCAATCCTAGGACCACTGTTGTTTACCCTATGGTTAACGACCTTGAGAGTGTCATTCAGTTTTCAGAATTTCTCCTTTACTCGAATGACTTCAAAATTATTCGTTGTATTTCCAACGTTTCAGACTGTGATCAATCACAAAATGATATTGATGCTGGGCTTAGATGGAATATCACTACATAGTATAAAACAAAGTCGCTTTCTCTGTCAACAGCTTTTGATGCGGTTTCTTTTAATGGATAGAGTGATTCAAGAGGAAGGTTTATATATATGATACTTGCACAATATTGTGGAGAAACACTGATAATTTCCGTGCGAAGCCGGGGCGGGTCGCTAGTTCAGAATAAATTACTGTTTAATATGCCGAAGTGAAGTACAATGTCCTTCACTTCGGCTCGATTTCCTGTACAAAATATATATTATCTTGGGTATGACCAGATCACTCGAGTTAATACCATAAAATACCTAGGAGTACTTTTCGATTTTAAGCTGACTTTTAATGAGCATACAGTGTAAGTCGCAAAACAGTGTTATAAAAGGTTCGGCTATATAATCAGGACTGCAAAAGATTTTCAAAATCCAAAATAATCAGGTTACTTTTTACGTCTCTGATGAGAAGTAAGTAAGAGTCCGCTTCATTAGTATGGAGTGCCCGTGAACATAGTTATACCCTTCTTTTAGAGAAAGTGCAGAAGGCATTTCTACGGATTCTATACAAAAAAGAGAATGGTTATTACCTTTTCCTTTCCCAACGAAATTTCTTTTAGGTATTTTAGATTTTAATTCCCTGTAAGTACGGCGTTATTACAAAAAAACTATGTTTGTGTGTCAGTTGTTGCGAGGGGAGTCCAACTTTCTTCCAAGCTGGCCTGGGAGCGAGAAAAAAACATATAATGTGCCAGCTGCATTCCTCCCGGGCATGCTGTAAAAACAAGCTAAAGAATCCGAGGGTACAGTAGGGAACCTGTCACTACAGCAATATACCTACAAATCTATCTTACCCTCAAAACTTTGTCAGACATGGCAGAAAGACCTTTGTTTAGGTCATTTACGATCTCCCTACCCCATTAGGGATAAAAGCGTGATGATGCGTAACGCGCACGGCGGCGCACGAGGCCTCTCCATTTATGAACGATCAGATACAGATCAATGAGCGTCCCTCTAAAGCCCCAGACTTTCACTTATTTGCTGAGTAGTTGCACACATTGCGAAAATTAATTTTAAAATATTGTAAAAATGTCTAATATTATAGTTATATATGGTATAATAATTTGTTAATACTTAAAATGTGTCAGCGCCTTGGCATACAATGCTGTAATGCAAAAAAATATGTTTAATAATAATAAATAAAAAAATGTGACACTTACGTATTTCGTAAATTCCCAATATTCCCAGTGGAGAAAGTACCGATTTGAAGTACCTAGTATTTTCTCATTGTTACAAGGAATATTCATTGATAGTTAATTCGGTTGGGACGTTTAAACATATCAAATAACTTTTTCCAAGAATGTAGGATACAATTTCATATATTTAATTATACCGGATGTAATGTAAATATTGACTTTTCCATACAAATTGTCTGATTGAGGTGGATATTTTGTATGGAAAAGACAATTATTTTTTTACTTCCTGAAAAACAATCCTGTTGGAAGTTGTTCAGTGTCGTTGACTGAGCAACCCCTATCAGTATGCGGGACGCTGTCCCTTACACCCCGTATATGAATTGGCGATTTATTTTGATTCTTGTTTCCGTGTTCTAAATAAATATTGTAAAAAAGAGAATCTTCCATGCTGGACTGGGAGTGAGAAAAAACATACAATGTGCCAGCTGCATTTCCTCCCGAGCATGCTGTAAAAACCAGCTAAGGGATCTGAGAGTTTCAGTATATTGTAGTTCAGGCGATGGGCTGACAACCTGTCACTACAGCAATATACGGAACGGCCTCTGTTCAGGTCGTTTACCCCATTAGGGATAAAGGCGTGATTGTATCTATGTAAAAAAAGAAAATTCAGGTTGTAAAAAACATATTGACAATGAAAAGCAACAGTAGCTCATAATATTGTCATAGACATTGGGCTTGATTCTAGATACCACCGGCTAAAAGTAAAATTAAAATCTATCTGTCAATTTCAAAATAATAATATTGAAAAAGGACAGATGATTTGTGCTCTATGGTTTTACAATTTGTCCGCTAGATTCTCATGCGCTTTTGCACGTTTCCCCAGTATTTAATACTAGTAATTTTATCCGCCATATTATATGACGGCGTATAAAAATGACAGATAACTCATAAAACCTCAGACTATAAATCAAGAACCGGAGGGAATATATCTCCCGTCCTTTTCCAATGTTTTAAGTCTGAAGGTGACAAATAGATGTTAAGTTTAGTTTTAGTCGGTAAATCTAGAATCGAGTCTACGTGTGATGTCTACTTATCTAATAAACAAGAAATCATATCTGATATTTTCATGACGTTTCTTAGCCTATATCAAGGAAATAATCGTAGGTATATAGATACTTTATGAAGGAGGTTTTGCATTACTGGGAAACATTCCAAACATTCTGTAATAAAATAATTAATTTTCTTGAAGTTTCAGGGGATTCAAAGGATACTTTCGAATTTGAAATTAATGTTTTGCTAAATAAAAACTGTTTCTCTAAAGAAATGGATATAGAGCATTTTGCTTAAATTTCAATAATACGATAAAGAAAATAAATTGTTGTTAAAGCTTCTTTTAAACTATAAATAAATAGAATATTCTGCAATACTCGGGAGACTAGAATTTCTTTCATGTATACTGTAGTAGTTATAAACTGCCTAATCTGTGAATGCACATGAAGAAGGGAAAATTGCATAATATCCTCACTTGCACATGAATCAATTCCATGCTGGCCTGGGAGCAAGAGAAAAACATAGAATGTGCCAGCTGGATTTCCTCCCGGGCATGCTGTAAACCAGAGAGCCCGATGGTGTAGTGGATAGGGCCGCTGCCTCCTGAGCGGGAGGTCGTGGTTCGAATCCCACCACGTACCAATGTGTTTTTCGGTTTTCGAATTTCATATGTACGTTTATTCGGCGTTTTTTCCGTGCTTCGGAAGGCACGTTAAGCAGTTGGTCCCGGTTAATATCGTTTAATACCGTAGATATTAGTCGTTAAGCCATATCAGAGGCCAGTGCTAAGCATTGGCGGCTTGAAAACTCTGACCTAATCTAGGATTGGGTCTGGTTTCCCTTCTGGGTTGCGGAGGTCAGATGGCAGTCGCTCTGTGTAAAAATCAGTACCCTCGTTCAATCCCCTAGATTAGGAAGCCGACCCCGTGAGATACGGGATAAGGCTAAGGAGATGATGCATGCTGTAAAACCAGCTACGGGATCCGTGGGTTTCAGTGCATTGTAATTTAAGCGATGGGCTGACAACCTGTTACTACAGCAATGTACCTACAAATCTATCTAAAGCAACCCTCAAAACTTCATCAGACGTGGCGGAACGACCTTCCTACTCCATTAAGGATGAAAGCGTGATTTGTATGTATGTATGAACCTGAATCTATGTTCAAAGGCGATGTAGGCGAGGCCAATTTATACCCTGAAGTCGAACGATTATTCATGAAGAAAGTTATCGAAATGAACTATGACCGATTCGCCTTTTGGTAAGTTTTTACCTATTTAATACTACTTAGGCATTTAGTTTCGAAGCATAACTATGGAAAATCGATGATTGAAGTATTGAACACTCTTATCAAATTCACTCTCGCGTCTCTTTTGAAGTTATTTTCAGATAAGTAGTACCTAGCTAGTAAATAGAACTAAGTCTACGCTATATTAAATATTTCTTTCGTAATAGTATAGAGGGAGAGGAAGACTGAGAAAACGGTAGCACGACGACCTGGGCGCTTCTGAAAGAGACTGGAAAAGCATGGCTTAAGATCGAGACCAGTGGAAACAGTAAGGGGAGGCCTTTGCCCTGTATAAATGAAAAAAGTATAGGTAAGTGGTTGAATAAAATAATATCAAGTTATGAAGGGGTCAAAAGTGGCTGCAAATGGTTCTTGTAAATATACACACGGTGCTGCCGGTCAGTTCTTTTCGTTTGGCTTGAGCTTGGCTTGTACACGCTACCGCGTAGACACTAATCGAATCTAGACAGATTCGATTTTAGCTTGAGCTCCTACAGTGTGTAGGTAAAAAGTTTTTCTACAACGCTTGTACCTAATTCATCTTCTGACATTAAAATTTAATTAAAATAATGTGCTCATATTAAATAATTTTGTTGATAGGTATATTACATTATAAATTAGAACTAAAAAAATGTACGAGTATGCAATTGATGTTTAAACCAGAGGTTATTACTACGGTTTACATGTTGAGTGAAAAATAAGTTCAAATAATGGAAAATTTTACGAAAATTATAGTATGAAGATAGGTTGAACAAGTAAGCAAAACTAACTCACTATGAAGGATTTCATCCATCACAAAACATCTCCATTCGCGTAAGAAACTTTGTCTAATTCGCTGTAGGCATTTTGTACATCATACTGATTGTTTAAATATTTTGATGATTGTTTTGATGTTTCATAATAAAATACTTCCAACTTCCATGCTGGCCTGGGAGCGAGAGAAAAACTTAGAATGTGCCAGCTGCATTTCCTCCCGGGCATGTTGTAAAAGTCAGCTAAGGGATCCGAGGGTTTCAGTATATTGCAATGTAGGCGATGGGCTGACAACCTGTCACTACAGCAATATACGTACAAATCCATCTTGAATAACCCTCAAACCTTGTTAGACGTGGCGGAACGACCGTTGTGTAGGTCGTTTATGCTCTGCCTACCCCATTAGGGATAAAGGCGTGATTATATGTATGTATGTATGTATAATAAAATACTGAGTAATAAATCGATAAACTCTAATTTTGAGGTTATGAAATGCCCTGATTAAAAATGTATTTCATTTACAATGTTTTTTTTGCTGCTTTATTCCATGGGACACAAACAATACTGGCCGGTTCGATATTTAAAATATAATTTTCGTAAATTCCAATACAATTTCGTTTCGAATTTCGATTTCGATTCGAGTAAATATGCGATTCCGAGAATAGAATAAAAATAGATAGGTTTAAAATACAGTTTTGACTGCCAGCGAAATAACATTTCTTTTTTCAAATGTCATTAATGCCCTAGATAAACTCTGGCCTATAATAACCCAGCTTTTTTTTAGGGAAGCAATGTCCACCAGCAAGATATATCTATACATATAATAAATCTCTAGAAGGGTCATGTCTGTACATTGAATATTTTTACAAAAAAAAATGCAGCAGGCATTATTAACGATATAAAGATCAAAACGATTTTTTTTAGAATTTTTGTGTGTTTGTATGTCTGTCTGTAGGTATGTTACCACATCATGCCAAAACTACTAAACCGATTTCAATGGGACTTTTTTTATTCAACTGTGTGTTACCCGTGTTCCAATTAAGGATACCTAAAATCACGCTACCTGACTTAGTGGGTAGGCATGTAATTTAAATTTAATTAAAATAAACTTTTTTTATTCGACTGAGCATTATTTAAAATCAAAGTTACGATACAAATAATCACGCTTCAAGACTTAGGAGATAGGTAGGAAATTGAATTCCGGTCGTTTTTAACCGATTTTGATTGAACTTTTTTTGTTTGACTGAGCATTACTTCAACTTAAAGTTACGATACAAATAATCATGCCACCTGACTTAAGTGTAGGCAGGCAATTGAACTCTGATCTTGTCTTACTCTGTTCTTAAAGGGATTTTTATTTGACTGAGTTTTTTTAATTACTTGTGTCCAGCCTAGGTTAGAAATAATCACGCAAACAATTCTAATATTGAGTAAGTACCCTAGTTTGTATGGAAAACACGCAGTGTCGAACATACTGAAAACGCTTCTCCGCGCGTAGGAGTGTGATCTGCTAGCTCGCGCGCGCAATCGTGTTTTCCATACAAAAACAAAGATCAGACGATGCGAAACAAAATTCCGCGCGCGTGTTAGCAAATCCCGCTACTACGCGCGGCGAAGCGTTTTCAGTATGTTCGACACTGCGTGTTTTCCATACAAACCGGGCGTACGAAGTCGCGGCTACAGCTAGTGTAAAATATACTTACAGTTGTTTAACACTGCTTATCAGTCCGATAATACCTGCATTTAGCTATTCGGCTATATAGCTATGTGAATACAAACAAATTAGGTTTAAATTGAACGTTCAATTTAAATGATAAATAAAGATTAGTATTCAGATCTTCTTAGCAAAGTAACCCAGATTTAAGTGAAAATAATATTACAGACATGATATAAGTTTTCATTGTTCGGAACAATTCGTTATAAAAGTTCTTCGTTTCCAATCCTAACTTAACTAGGTATAAATTGTATATACATTTAGCAATGGCCTAAATAATTGAGTTTAACTGTGTATTTGAGAGTTTTTTTAGTATAATTATTATTTGTCGTTGAAATAATTTCAAGAGTCAATCAACTTTTTAACTGACATTACCATATCCTAACATTTACGAATATATTTATCAATCAAACATTTTTTCTGTATTCTGTATTTGGAGGAGATTACAAAAATACAAAATTTATAAGTCGTTTGTTTAAACTTTTATACTTCATTTTATATAGTTTTTTGAATGCAGTCTGGTTTTTAGATATATATATATATTTTAATACTACTTAGGCTTGTTATTAATTAAGGTTAGGCTCCCAAAAAAGTACGAGTCATGAGATTGTATCTGGGGTGCGTTCATACGGCCCAGTATAAAGTTAATACCGTATGAATTTTAGACTACCGGGACGCACTGAACGTGCACCTTCGCCGTTGTCAGATAAAACTTCACTTCCAGTGTGTCTCTGAACGAGTCGCATAAAAATTCACCTAGTCGAAATTTCGTCTGACAGGTGCCTCTGCACGGGCAGTATATTTTTTAACCTGACTAAAACTAGATCGGTTAAGCGGCTCTGAACACACCCCAGCTGTTCTTTGTACTATCAAAACGCCCTAGTTCGGCTGCGGATTAACTTAGGCTCAGTTTTAATCCAAGAGCTGTGTTGTTTGGTTTCTTATCGTCTTAAATACATTGTTACCAGTTAAATTCTTGGATATACTGAACAAGTATCGCTCGGGACTTTAAACCATAATAATCTTCTTCTTAACGTATCGATGGAACACGAGAAATTATATCATAGGGGCCCAAAATTCAGCGACTTGTATTGCGAATAAGCTGCCGTCCATTAAATCCGCTGGCGTGCAGATGTTAGGGCACACCGGGCACGATGTCAAGTGAACCATGGTGTGCACTGCACCGCAACACCATAATAATTATTGTGTAAGAATGTAAAAACTCAAATATCGCATAATTACAATATTTTTTCCACATCCAGTAATACTACAGATACAATTTCAGTAGTATACCTAAGTAATATGCCTACTTAAGTTTTATAATCAGAATAGCCGAGGCAATAAGGCTTAATCTAATGCAGTCACGAAAGAGGCAATTTCCTTTGCTGACTACAGAGGAAGGATTTATCTTTTACTTTAAAATACGTTTTTCTTTAAAAATTATATACAATTGAAACAAAATGTGCTAAATAATGAGATTTCCTTTGGGGATTTTGCTTGGGAAAATTTTAAGGTAGGTAGAGTTTTAATAAGATCTTGAGATTTGCTTTCTGTTTCACCCTGTATAATTGATTAGATTTCAGACAAGCGAGCAAAGACTGCGGTAGGTAAATTAGTAGAACAAAGGAATGGCATTCCTATGGCAGTTCAAACCCTGCCCGCTATAAGTTTTTATTTTTTATTTCTCAGTTACAATAAATAGAGAAGAGTAGGTGCAAAATTGCGTCACTGTATGCAACAAGTGTATTTTATATTCAATCTGAGTAAACTTTTATGAGAGGGCACCGTGTAGGGTTACAAAAAGTAATCAAGTAGGTACCCAGTTGGTCGATTAGTTTTGTAGCCTTTTTATGACATTGGGCTCGATTCTAGATACCATCGGCTAGAACTAAAATTAAAATCTATTTGTCACTCTCAAAATAATAAAATTTAAATAGGACAGGTGATTTATACTCTATGGTTTTACACTTTGTCCGTTAGATTTTAACGCGCTTTTGCACGATTCTCCAGCATTTCTGTCAATTTTATCCGCCATATCATATGACGGCGGATAAAAATTACAGATAACGCATAAAACCTCCGACTATAAATCAAAAACCGGAGAAAATAGATATCCTGTCCTATTCCAATGTTTTAGTCTGAAAGTGACAAATAGATTTCAATTTTAGGTTTAGCCGGTTGAATCTAGAATTAAGACCATTTCGAAGTTTTAGTAGACATCAGTGACTACGGGTTGAAGAAGAAAAAGAAGTGGCATCATACATATTGAGCATAGAAAATAAATTATTATATGTGCCATTCAAAGATAAATAAATCTTGCTACGAGGAAATACCTAAAGTAAAATCTAGCTCGCATCTGCATCGCATACCTAATGACAGGTGGTGATGACGTAATTGGTATATACGTTGGTACTTTGTGTGTAAGCGAAAGTGAATCGTATTATGTAGTACATACGAGTACTAGCAGCTTCATAAGTATTTAAAGAAAGATGTGCAATGGCCTGATTAGCCTACTTCCATGCTGGACTGGGAGTGGGAGAAAAACATAGCATGTGCCAGTTACTTTTCCTCCCGAGCATGCGATAAAACCCAGCTAAGGGATCCGAGGGTTTTAGTATATTGCAATTTAGGCGATGGACTGACTACCTGTCACTACAGCAATTTACGTACAAATCTATCTTAAATAACCCTCAAAACTTTGTCAGACGTAATGGTACAAACTTTGTTTAGATCGCTTACGCTCTGCCTACCACGTTAGGGATAAAGGCGTGATTATATGTATGTATGTGCACTGGCCTAGAAGTAGGTACAAAATATACGAACGACTCTATAATTTTACATACTTTGTAGCTACAATCCTTGATTCTGGATCTGGATTTCTTAGGCTTATTTCCAGTGAGGTACTTACATACATACATACCGTCACGCCACTTTCCCGAAGGGATAGGCAGAAATCACATCCCACTTGCTACAATCTTCGCAAATTTCTTTCGCTTCACCTACATCATTAATCTTTTCCTGCACGCTCGTCGGTTTAGGGTACTACTGACCTGACCTTTCTCTAGGCCGTCCCCGATTTGATCACGATACGGTCGTCGACGTTTTCCCCTTCGAACGTTCCCACTCACACTCACCATGTATATCTGTTTAGTTAATCAGTTTTCATCCGTCCTCTCAACATGAGCAAACCACCTAAGCATTTATTTTTCTATACTGTAGGATAAGATCTTATTCCCTCGGGAAATATTTTCACACGATATTTAGGGTATAGGACAACACTTTGTGTATCGATTGACTATGACCATGACATTATAATGTGCTACGCTATGACTGATAACATTTCCTCCCAGCCGAATTTCCTCCCGGGCATGGTGGAAAAACGAATTGAGCAATCCGATTAAAATCTATCTTTAAATAACCCTCAAAACTTTGTCAGACATGGCGGAACGACCTTTGTTTAGGTCATTAGGTGTGATAAAGGCGTGATTATATATGTGTATATATGTATAAGTGACATAGCAACAGGCTAACCGTTAACGCAGAGAAATACTTTATTTCCGCGAGAAAAATCATTTAATCGCGGGTGAAAACGCGGGGCCGAAAACTAGTAAGTTTTATAAATAAGAGACAATATTCATACTATAATTTTTGTTTTGTTGTTTTTTTCATAATACAATGTGTGAGGGTCTCTAAAAGTAAATTCATAACACATAAACGGCAACTGCTCGATGTAGGTATATTAATTTCATCTGTGGATCGATAATTGTACCAGTGACATCTATTGGTGAATGGTTGGTACTACCTGTATGTGTTTAAGGTTTGAGCGAAAGTCAAAAAACTTCATATCCTTGACACTCTTGTGTGGGTGTCGCTAGAGTAGCCGCTGAAAAGAAACTTATAATCTAAAACTTTAAAAAAATGAGCATATTGTACGATTTTTAATGCTCAGGGTAATCAGAATTATTTATTAAACAATATATTTGCTGGCTTTAGAAACAAAAAACTTGCTTTATGTGAACTTTTATTTAGAATGATCTGCCCGTCTTACCCGTAGCGCCATCTGCTGATATTTTCTAGAAGCTATTTACTGTTCTTCGGAATGGGACCCCATGACTTAGGGTAGCCTGGTCTAAGATGACGCTCTCGATAAGAGTACGCAAAGGCGATTGGAGTAAAACCGCTTGCAATACACAGCTAACGACATTGTTGTTTTGTAGTGCAGGTATAATGCTACGGCTGTGTACAAAACTACGTGCTTTTAAATTTTTTTTGGTACTTTCTTAATTTATTTTCTGTTTTTTTTTAATATGACAGTAAGTAAAATAAAAGGTATTTTTGTAAACTATGTATTCGATTTGATCATCAAAAAGCTTGTTTTCGGGCCACGTACCAGATGGTTCCTATCACTATCGTTAGATGTCGTTATGCATAATCTCTTTCAAAAATGAGTGACATGCGCGAGTCCGCACTGCGATATTGTGTACGAGTTTGCGAGTACTCTTACATTTATTTTATTAGTATTGACTTATTTCATTGTTTTATTTACTTTTTCTTCATATTACGAAGAAGGAAATCGAGTTTAACACAAAAAATACTTAAGAAATTTTAAGGCAAGATATAATTCGCTTAATATGTGTAAGTGCTTTATGTAACAACTACTAAAACAACGCAAGAAAATGTTCTAATGATGAACCTTCAATTAGACCTTCTTATAAAGATCTCGAACAAACCTGGCTTTCTTTAGTTTTTACCAGATGTTGAGTCGAGTTACCGAGGCCATCAAAACGGGTTCAAGTCCAACTGTTTTTTTTTTATCTATCCCATGTAATGAGCTGAGCATCTGACTAGGTAGTCAGTACCAGGTGGACCGGATCTCACATAAACGAACTTTCCTTGGCTTCTCCAAGTGATGAGCCAAATAAGATACTGTTTAATTCCATGTTGGTGTAAATTCACTACGTTTATCTTAAGAAAAATACCGCGTACTCTTAAAAATATCTCCGCGTACTCTTACCCATAGCATGGTTTAAGAGTTCGCAAATCCCTAAAACACTTTTTTGTTTATTGTGGGGAAAAGAATTATTTTAGGTATTCAATACGTTAATATATTAGAGTCAAATAAATAGGCCACCAAATAAAACTTATTCTAATTTTCTATCGCTTATAGTTTTTGTTCCCTAGCCTTTTGAACCTTAAGTGCGTCAACTTGAACAAGGTTACCCTACAATGGTTGATATTGCTGGTATTATGCATAAAAAAACACCTTCAGATATTACAGTTTTTCAACTTTGCTAGTGATTTACGAATAAGCTCACAAAACTAGTGGACAAAATGTTATCTAGTACTTTGATTATTTTTATGTGGTATGTTATAAAATTCACAAATAATTAGTTTCATGCCGTTGACTGGACATTAAAAGTTGTTCCGTCTAGGTTTTTTTTACGTTATGTGTTGAATACAATCAAATCTTACCAGCATATAAAATATTTCCTTTGCCAATCATACCAGTTTTCTTTTTTGTCCACTACTATTTTAATCTTGCTGTTTTTTTTAGGAAATTACGTAATCCAACTCCTTTACTGCTCTAACAGTGTAAAATCTTGATTAAATATTGAACCAAAACAAAAAAAAACTTTTTGGCGGAGTTATTTGTTTGGTTTTACAATTTGGCACCGGTCAGCAATATACAAAGTTTTGTACCTCTTTAACGAGAAAATAATTAATAGTAATTAAATAACTACACAGTTTTTTATTTATATTAGCATTAACATTGGTCGTGTCTTGAAGATTTTATGTACATATTTCCTATGGAGTATTTTCTAGAGATGTAAGAGAGATTCCGCTAAAACCATACACATTCGAGAGCATTCAGTCAGTCAATAAACAACCCTGAATCGTGCAAGTGTATAACAATGCATCTCGTGCCACCAATACATGATGTTACGGCGCATCTCAATAACAAATAACTAATCTTAATGCACGCACCTTGAATCAACTGTTGCTAGAGTCACGGTATATTGTATCCACTGTATCCGGTATCCACCGGTTTTTAGAAATGCGCTTTGATGACGCCGACGGCACTTAAAGGTATTCCAAGTTTGAGTCCACTGAGAGATTATTCTATGGTTTCTCCGAGCGCGCGACGTGGTCGTGCAATGCACGGGTGTTGCGCGCGAGCAGCGGTTATCAACTAAACACATTAAAACGCCGGCTGTGTTTAACTGCCTCCATGGTGCATTAGAACCGCCATGGGATCTCGATACCGAGAATATCGGTTCAATTACCAATGGGAAACAACTTTGTATTGTTTTCTGACATTACCAGATTATTTTTTCAGGTAGATGCAGACTGCATTAAGACCTATTTGACTGAATGTGTTTATTAAGTAAAAAAGTAGGTAAGTAAAAAAGTCTTTATTGCCAAAAATACACAATAGAAATGAATTATTTTTAAAAACTACATACAAATTATCTAGCCAAAAAGTAAAAATAAAACAGTGTTTGGCGTATTTGGCAATGGGTACTAATCTCAGCATAATGCTAAGCATAATGCCTAGCGCTGATATTCAGACCAGAGCCCCTTAGAGCTTATAACAATATGTGCTAGTTGTTTTGTGCGTGCTCTAATAAGTAGATTGATGTTGCATATTATTATAGTGGTGTTCGTATAGTAATAAATGTAAATATAATTATATACCTACATAAATTTATCCTACAAAATAATAACTATAGTTGTAAATAAATAAATAAAAAATACTATTATTAATTTATTACTCTTAAAAAAAATTATTATTCTCTTATTCCTTCCATGCTGGACTGGGAGCGAGAGAAAAACATAGAATGTGCCAGCTGCATTTCCTCCCGGGCATGCTGTAAAAACCAGCTAAGGGATCCGAGGGTTTCAGTATATTGTTATTTAGGCGATGGGCTGACAACCTGTCACTACAGCTATAAACCTATAAATTTATCTTGAATAACCCTCAGAACTTTGTCAGACGTGGCGGAACGACCTTTTCTTAGGTCGTTTACGCTCTGCCTACCCCATTAGGGATAAAGGCGTGATTATATGTATGTATGTATATTATTCCTCATTACTACAGTTCAAAGGGTTATTGACAAATATCTAATGCTTTGTAATGCTCATTAAATGTTCACGCAGTCTACTTAAATGAAAAGACTGACTGCATTTGACGACATCAAGACAAACTATTGACAGTTTTTTGCAATAAAAGATCCTAATTGCATAATTAAAGTCTTTGCTGAACATTATGACAAGTATTTTGAAACTAATGTGCACATCAAAAGCAGAAAGTCTCGTTCTAATTGAAGTATGTGTGGCTTAGTAAACATAGTCATTATGCATTTACTTTTTTGTAGCACTGGAGACCAACCTTTTGAAAGTCACAAGTGTTTAACTTACATGTACCTTACATACATACATAAATCACGCCTTTATCCCTTACGGGGTAGGCAGAGCGTTTAACGCCTCGTAAAAGGCGCTTTCGCCACGTCTGACAAAAATTGAGGGCAATATTAGATTGTAATATGTATTGCTATAGTGACAGGTTGTCAGCCCATCGCCTAAATTACAATACACTGTAACCCTCGAGTACCTTTTGCTGACTTCAACAGCATGCCCGGGAGGAAGGGTAGCTGGAACATTCTATGTTTTTCTATCTCTCCCAGTCCAGCATAGAAGAGCAGCAGCATAGAGGTTACAGGTACCTTAATTTTAAATCATTATTATTTGACTGGTTTTCGAACATTTTTAAAAGAGTACTAATTACTATTATTCAAAATTGTATTATTAATTAACATATAATTATTAGCTTTCTTTTAAAATATGTATTTCTTTTATATTTTTAGTAAATTTTACGAGTTAATGTTTTATGAAACATGAATGTAAACAAGCTAAAAGTTTGAACCGATTGAGAAGATTTGAACCTAAGTGTAACTTTTAGCTTGTTTATTTTCATATTTAATAAAATATTTTGTTTACTCATAGCAATTCTTCTTCTTCTGTCGAGTGGGTATCGAGTCTATGGACCCGATGAACCCTGGTGTCAGTGTTTTTAAACCGCCTAGTAGCACAACTATCAGGCCTCTGACATGGTTTTGTGTAACGACCACTATCAAAGACAGCGACCGGGACCGACGGCTTAACGTGCCCTCCGAAGCACGAAATCTTTTTCTTTTCGGACAATCAGGTAATTCAGCCTGCAATGTCCTACCCAAACTGGGGAAAAATTCACAAAGTGATAAATTCTCAAATATCAACTTTGTGTTTTACCCCCTGGGAATCGAACCCAGGACCTCCGGATCGGGAGCCCATGGCACTAGCCACTAGACCACGGAGGCAGTTCATTCATAGCAATTCAGAAATGCATACATGTACATATAATCACGCCTTTATCCCTAATGGCAAAGCGTAAACGACCTAAACAAATGTCATTCCACCACGTCTGACAAAGTTTGAAGGTAATTTAAAATATATTTGTAGGTATATTGCTGTAGTGACAGGTTGTCAGCCTATCGCTATAATCGCAATTTACTGTAACTCTCGGATCCCTTAGCTGGGTTTTACAGCTTGACCTTGAGTAGATGCAGCTGGCACATTTTATGTTTTTGCCTTGCTCCCAGTCAAGCAAGGTATCAGAAATACTGTCCTTTAAATCTTCTACTCAACGTCAAAGTTATTCACTGCAGATTAAAATTGAATCCCTCATATAATTTAGCTCATGAGCTCATGGCGGTCGTTCCACCACCATGATTAAAACAACGATTACGATTACCTTCAAGCGTGAAAATCAATTTCAAACAACATTACAGTGAACGTGAACGTGCAGTTCAATTGAATTATGACAAGGTCGTGCCTATAGCGATCACATCCAATCACGAGATTCTCCATTTTCCTGTAGTATTTTTCTGTCGTGTGGATTTAGTCGGTCGACCCGAAAAATCTTGGTGTCAAGAGTTTTCAAACCACCTATGACTAACAACCACTATCAAAGACAATGACCAGGACTGATATATTATCGTGCCCTCTGAAGTACGGAATCCTTTTTCTTTTTGACCAATCAGTTAATTCAGCCTACCTTAAAAGTCTTAACTAATCTGGGGAAAATCTCACAAAGTGATAAATTGACTAACATCAACTTTTGTTCCCCCCTGGAAATCGAACCTCCGATTCGTGAGTCGCTCCGACCACTAGACCACGGAGGCAGTTCAATCGAATCATCACAAGACAAGTTCATGCCTAAAGCGATCACATTGAGATTTTCCATTTTCCTGTAGTTACTACACAATAATATGACAATTAACCTCAAAGGTCTTAGCGTCATATTATGCGCAGGTTGTGACCCGGAGTTCAAGCCAGTGGTCTGCCAGTTTGTTGATTTAGTGATCAACAGTGTAATGTTGCACCTGTCATAAAACTCTTTTACATATCTCTTGCTCTATAAGTTGCCATTACTTCCCTACAAGCTGGATTGTTATAGGCCATAATTTCCCTAGGGAAAAAGAACTTTTATTTCGCTGGATATCAAAACTATATTTTAAAAGCTTAAAAGTTCTATTCTATTTTACTTCTTTTCTCGGAATCACGTATTTACTCGAATCAATATCGAAATTCGAAACGCAATCGTATTGGAATATACGAAAATTTTATTTATGTATCGAACCGGTCAGTACTGCTTGTGTCGAAACATGGTAAATGAATTTATTTTTCATCTGTGTTTTTCATAACCATAAAATTACAGTTTATCGATTTATTACTCGGTATTTTATTATGAAATATCAAAATATTTAAACAAACAGTTTGATGTACAAAATGCTACTGCGAATTAGACAAAGTTTCTTACGCGAATGGAGATGTTTTGTGATGGATGAAATCCTTCATAGTGAGTTGGTTTTGCTTACTTGTTCAACCTATTTTCATACGGTTTCCTTTATTTGAAATTATCTTTCACTCGATATGTAAAACATAGTAATAACTTCGGTTTTAAGCATCAATTATATACTCGCACTATTAGCGCCCTCGCGACGCTCGGGCGCCAAATACCTCGTATGCAATTGATGTATAGGAACCCTTGGTTACTAATGTACATTTATTTCTGGATTCGTAGAAACTGGAGTAAAACTTAAAATACTTAGATTTGGTAGACAAATCGAAAGCAGGAGTAAAATTCGCAGACATTTTATTGTTCTGTCAAGAAGTTTTCGGAGTTAATTAATCTCTAAAGTTCAAAACTCAATCTGCAGTCAATGAAAACCTCTTAATACCTTATTCAAAGAAAATGGAAAGGGAATGTAAGGAACCATTTGAATTACTTTCTTTTATTTACAGGTATCGATTAAGCAGGCAATAATTTAGTCGATTTCCATAATTTCCAAGTCGAATATCTACGCCAAATTCTTGAAAGCAAGCTTAGTTTACCCTATCCATTTTATATTTTTCTATTACCTAGGAAGGTAACTTTACGGAGACAGTATAGTTAAAAAAATACATTCTGAATTATATTGGTAGGCATTTCACAGAAATATGGCATTTACTCGTAACTGCTTTAAAACTTGATTAGAACGATGTAATTTTAAGATACTATTTTATTTACAACTTTTACAAGTTTCAATCTTATATAGACTTCTCGCAAAATTTCGCCGCGGGCAGCGTTTGAACTCGCGATGTATAGACTTTTGCCCTGGCCTCGTATTAGGTAAATTCAATACGATTATGATTTCTGCTTATAAGAGAGCCAAAATACATACAATCACGCCTTTATCCGTAATGAGGTAGGCAGAGCGGGAACAACTTAAACAAAGGTCGGTCCGCCACGACTGACAAAGTTTTGAAGGTTATTTAAGATAGATTTGTAGGTATATTGTTGTAATGACAGGTTGTCAGCCCATCGCCTAAATTAAAATATACTGAAACCCTCGGATCCCTTAACTGGTTCTTACAGCATGCCCGGGAGGAAATGCAGCTGGCAATTTATATGTTTTGTTCTCGCTCTCAGGCCAGCATGAAAGTGGAGAGCCAATATTATCAATATTCCATTAGGTAGTAGTATCCTAGAGTTAGTATCTACATTGAAAAATATTTTAGGTACCTATATAAATACAAAATATTTTATTTCTAGTATAGGTTTATTCATCAATGCTATAACAGGCATGTTCTGGGTGAGGTCGCTCCATCATAGATTCTATCTAGAGTCAAGAGCAAACCAATGTCTAATTTAAATACAAATAACAAAAAATAATAGGAATAAAAACATTGCTGTTCCATCTTAATTGTACGGAGAATTAGATATTCGTAAAAGAACGAGGTAAGTACATATAATGAACGCTCTATATTGTCGGTGTTCAAGTGCCTCCGTGGTCTAATGGTCAGAGCCTTGGGCTAGGGATCCGGAGAACCTGGGTTCAATTCCCGGGGTGGAACACAAAGGTGAAATTTGATATTTTATCACTGTGAGATTTTTCCCAATTTGGTTAAGACAATACAGGCTGAATCACCTGATTGTCTGAAAAAAAAAAGATCCCGTGCTTCGGATGGCACGTTAAGCCGTCGGTCCCGGTAGCTATCTTTGATAGTGGTCGTTACATAAACCATGTTAGAGGCCTATTAGCTGCGCTGTTAGGCGGTTTGAACACTCTGACACCAGGGTTCATCGGGTCAATCGACTCCAAAGGACACGACAGAAAAAAAAACCGGTAGCTCCAGCTAATGTACAATATTTGCGCAAATTCATAAACACTGTTTGGCATGGCTTATTATATTAGTAATGCGTTATCTATGCTTAATTTCAGATAACAATTAGGTCTGATAAGATCTGCTTCCTAGCTTCAATGCCTATGTACTTATGAGGTTTTTTTTGGGAATATTGTTGTAGTAACTATTAGAAATGTGGGATCTATATTTTTTGCTTCTATGCAGGAGTCGTATTTTTGAACCGGTCGTATCCGAATTCGCATACGAAAAAGAAACATTCGCATACATCATCTCCATCATCTCGATAGCCTTATCCCGTATCTCACGGGGTTGGCTACCTAATCTAGGGGATTGAACGAGGGTACTGGTTTTTACACAGAGCGACTGAAGAAGAAGGGAAACCAGACTCAATCCTAGATTAGGTCAGAGTTTTCAAGCCGCCAATGCCAAAGCCGCCAAAGTATGTGTGTATTTGTGCGTAGAACGAAAACAATTTATGGGATTAGACTTTATTGGCCACACACATTTCTACTGCTTCAAAAATACGTAAAACGATTGTGATAAAATTTGATTTCGTACACGAATTATTTTCTTATGCGTTTTCAGTTTCCATACGAGGGGTTCAGAAATACGACTCCTGGGCTGGGACTGGGAGAAAAACATAGAAATACCAGCTGCATTTCCTCCTAAAAACCAGCTAAAGGATCCGAGGGTTCTGTATATTGAAAATTAGGCGATGGGCTGACAACCTGTTACTACAGCAATATACCTACAAATATATCTTAAATAACCCTAAAAACTGTGTCAGTCTTGGTGGTACGACCTTTGTTTAAGTCGTTTACGCTCTGCTCACCCATTAGGGATAAAGGCGTGATTCGTCTTAGTGAGTGGATTCTCGAGTCGAACAACGACCTAAAGAACCCTGGTGTCAGAGTTTTCAATCCGCCTTATAGCACAGCTTTAGACCTCTGACATGGTTTGAGTAACGACCACTATCAAAGACAGCGACCGGGACCGACGTCTTAACGTGCCCCCCGAAGTACGGACCTCTTTGACTTTTCGGACAATCAGGTCGACGGGTGAAAGCCTATTTGGTTTACGCTACATATTTGGAACTTTACAGGAGAGCGTTCCCAAAACTTTATTTTATAAAAAAAACACAAAAAGTTATTAATAATATGATAAAAAAGTTAGCTGAGTTTATTTCTTTAACAAATTCTGAACAATCTAGGATATATTATATTTTTACCATAAATAAATGTCGCTTGATGCAAAATGGCTGTATGTCACTTTTATTTAGAAACAAGCTAAATGATTTAAATGACATAAACTGACAATTGTAGAGCTAGAACAAACTGATGTAAGCGACGATATGACTTTTTTAAGGCTATGACGAAATGTTAAGACGCTTCCATGTCTCAATGACCTTGAGCGTTTTGCTTACCTGACACCCCACCCACCCGTTCTTTCCCCTGATGTTTGTTACGTAAAGGAGAATAAACTTGGCCATCTATCGGATTTAGCTTGTACTACTACAACACGCGATAGGTTCTAGTTTGTGATCATCTCCTTTACCACCGGGTATATTTTTGAACCATGTGATCCATAAAATACTTTATAATTAAAAATGCTACGGGTGTTCTCTTGGTGTTCTCTTGGTGTTCTACTCATTAAACTAAACAACTTTTCCTAGAAAACATACAACTGTCGAAATAATATGAAAAAAAATACAAATGTGTCGATATATACTACCACACTACTGATTCTAATTTATTATGTACATATTCAATTTTCCAAATTATTATTTTATATAATATTAAATAATTATTTATAATAATATTAAATTATAATTTTATATTTTATTCGAAAAAGTTGTACAGTTTCATGAGTAGAACACACCGTTATCATTATTTACACTTTATTCAAAATGATCCTATAAAATAGTCCAAGAGCTTGCGAACATTTTAAAGAATTAAATTATTATGTTTTATTGAAATACAGCAAGAATTTTTATTCACTAAGGAAATTTTAAGGGCTTGTTATTGTTGGTGAGATTATGAAACTGTTTTTTTTTTTGGAACGTGAGGTGAAAAAAATTTACTAGACACGATAGATTTTTTTTTCATATTTTGACCTATATTCCATCGAGAAAATTGTTCAGTTTCATTGTCTAAACAAGTCCTTAAAATTTCTTAGGTAAATGATATACCTCGGTTTTTTATGTATGTTCTTCTTCTGTCGAGTGGGTATCGAGTCTATCGACCCCATGAACCCTATGTATGTAAATGTACCGGGTGTAAGGGACAGCGTCCCGCAAACTGATAGAGGTTCCGCAGTCAACGCCCATACTACTTTTACCCCTTTACCAGCAGTTTTTTTTTTAAATACCTACGTTTCCGTCATTGTTACATCTGGTTTGCTATTAAGTAAGATTTGAAAATTGTATTGCTGTATATGATGTAACAGACCTTGTATTTACGCGTAAATTAATTACAGCAAGTTTAAACCTGTTTAAGAGATAAAAAAAATATAATTTTGAGATGCTGTCCGGAGCAAAATGACTATGTGAAGCAATTTGCTAAAATCTTACTATAATAAATACTTTTCACTTATAATATACCCGGGCTCAAAAAAATCACCAAATTACAATAACAAAAGAAAAAAAACTAAATTAAACCGACGACTTTTTTTTTCGATTTTATATGAAATTAATATTTTTAGATGGCTTGTAGAGGGCTCAAGATCTGTATATTTTTAAAATTTAATTATGTATTTAAAATCATGAGAAACCACAACATTTCATACCTCTTGGGTAAGTGAATTCTAATGTTGTATGGGTCTACCTAGACTTTCATCTCCTGAAAGAATTTGCAGGCCGCTGTCTCTTACGCCCGTTATGTATAAAATATGCAATTTTCAATTATTAGGCATTACATGGCTGTAAAATCTAGCCTAGCTATGTATTATTTTAGATTATAATCTATAGCCAGTCATTAGTATCTATCTTATGTAAATATATTCATTAAATAATTAAGTATGTAGGTCAATTTATTTTAAAATCTAACAGAAGGTAAAAGATTATTATTATTAGGTTTTTTGTGTCTTAACTCTGGTCTTCTGCTATAAGGAATGACATTTTGTAAAGGTAGTATTAAAAGGCGATTAAAATTTGGAAAGATATAATGAAGTACAGAAATATAATCTCTTGAAGTTCAAATCATACATACATATAATCACGCCTTTATCCACAGTGGGGTAGGCAGAGCGTAAACGACGTAAACAAAGTTCATTCCGCCACGTTGTTGACAGATATCTGTCCAGTGCAAGGGCCAACAGTGAAACAATCCAGTCTTGTCGGGAGTCCATAGTGGATCGTCTGAACTCATCGCTAAGGGTGATATCCGAGTGGGGCGATGCCAATCTCGTCAAGTTCAACGCATCCAAAACCCAGGCGTGTCTATTCTCGACAAAACGGAGTCCTTTTAACCTGGCTCCAACTTTCCGGGATGTATCCGTACCGATTTCTGACCATCTTGAGCTTCTTGGTATGAGCCTTACGTCCGACTTGAACTTTGGACGTTACATTGAGTCTCTGGCCACAACAGCTGCCAAAAAACTTGGTATCCTCTCGAAGGTGAGGCGATACTTCACACCGGGACAGCTATTGCAGTTGTACACAGCTCAAGTCCGATCGTGTATGGAGTACTGCTGCCACCTTTGGGACGGTTCAGCTAAATACCAGCTGGCTGCCTTAGACTCAATCGAGAAACGTGCTAAGAAGCTCATTGGAGACTCAGCACTGGTTGAGGCAAAACTACAGAACCTTGAGCACCGTCGCAGAGTGGCGTGCATGTCGGTATTTTACAGGATACATTTCGGGGAGTGCGCGTTAGCACTTCATGACCTTATACCCCCCTCCCCTTTCCATCTCCGGAGCACGAGGCGTGGACAGGGGTTCCACCCTTATGTCGTGGATATACCACAAATTCGCACGAAGCGGTTCGCTTCCACATTCTTAATGCGAACGGCTAAGGAGTGGAACTCCCTGCCGGCGGATCTGTTTCCGGAACAATATAACCTGGGCCTTTTCAAGGCGAGAGTGAATAGGCACTACATAGGTGAGTATGCTTCAACATAGTCCGCATCGTCACTTTCCACCAGGTGAGATGGCGGACAAATGCTCACCTATATATATTTAAAAAAAAAAAAAAAAAACGTCTGATTAAGTTCTGAGGGTTATTTAAGATAGATTTGTAGGTATATTTCTGTAGTGACAATACGTCAGCCCATTGCCTAAATTACAATATACTGAAACTCTCGAACACTGGTTTTTACAGCAAGCCCGGGAGGAAATTCAGCTGGCACATCCTATGTTTTTCTCTTGCTCCCCGGCCAGCATAGAAGAAATGATTCTTAAACTATATGACTAGAAATAAATAAATCTACTCAAAATAATAGCTTAGAAGGTATACGAGTAATAGTAATAAAGGTCATCAATTAAATATGAAGTTTTGATAAATTGATGATTCTTCTACTGATGTGTGTCGCATTGTGTAGTTTTTCTTCTTTTGTACTAATGGATAACTGAAACAGAAAACAAATATTATAGTGATGGTAAAAAGAACATAATAAATATATAATCTACTGATTATTTCGTATGGATAATTTTGATCTTCCATGCTGGCCTGGAAGCGGGAGAAAAACATAGAATGTGCTAGCTGCATTTCGTCCCTTGAATGCTGTAAAAACCAGCCAAGGGATCCTCGGGTTTCAGTATATTATAATTTAGGCAATGAGCTGTGACTATAGCGTCATACATCATCATCCCCCTAGCCCTATCCCGTATATCACGGGGTCGGCTACCTAATCTAGGGGATCGAACGAGGGTACTGGTTTTTACACAGAGCGACTGCCATCTCATCTCTGCAACCCAGAAGGGAAACTTAGGATATCTAAAATCACGCTAATAGACTTCGAGGGTAGGCAGGAAATTTAAATTTGGCTGTTTCTTAACCGATTCTTATGGAACTTTTTTATTCGACTGAGCAACCTTTAAAATTAAAGTAACGATACAACAAATCACGCCTCACGACTTACAAGGTAGGTAGAAAATTAAAGGTAACTAATTAATTAAAGGTAACTTTAATTTTAAATATTGTTCAGTCGAATTAAAAAAGTTCCATAAAATCGGTTAAGAAACAGCCAAATTTCAATTTCCTGCCTACCCCCTAAGTCTAGTAGCGTGATTTTAGGTATCCTAAGTTGCAACTCGGGTAACACACAGATGAATAAAAAAGTCCCATCGAAATCGGATCAGTAGTTTTGTTGTGATGTGGTAACATACAGACAGACAGACAGAATGACAGACAGACTGACAAAAAAAAAACTTTCTGATCTTTATATCGTTAATAACGCCTCCTGCAATTATTTTTTGTAAATATATTCAATGTATAGACACGACCCTTCTAGAGATTTATTATATGTATAGATAACCCTCAAAACTTTGTCAGTCGTGGCGGAACGACCTTTGTTTAGGTCGTTTACGCTCTGCCTACCCCATCAGGTATAAAGGCGTGATCATATGTATGTATGTATAATTTTGATAACGCCTTTATTTGGATATGTAGTTTATTCCTGTTCTTAAAATAGTTTGAGCTCTTGGACTATAATTAAACTTACAAGTGCTGTAAATGTAAATTCTAAATTAACATGTCTTAATTCTTCTTTGCTAGACTAGGGGCGATAGAAAAACATAGAATCTTCCAGCTGCTTCTTTTCCCGGGCATACTGTAGTCAGTAGAGACATGGAGTAATATAATATACTTACTCCGAAAAGGGAAACAAGGTTGTGGAATACCGTTATAATTACAAAGTTTACATAAACCAAATGAAAGCTGTAAGTTTATTTTCACTTACTTTTGTTGGTCCGACGACGTAATGCTATGAACTCTTGTGATTCAAGATATCTGTGCAGAATTTTCGTTTTTAACATTTTTTTAATGGCTGCTGGAAAAAAAAACAATTAAAAATTTATGAGAAAAATAATACAAATTAAATAAAAATTAAAAAAAGTTAATTAGAATCGAATATTGGTAAGGATCGATCTCATACTACTGCGATTGAAAGAAGCCTCTAGCACTGCCACCGCACTAATGTGGCTGACACTTTGTGTGGCGAAATTATGCATTGGTTTGTAGACAATATGCAATCTTTACGCTGTCAGATAGAATAAAACATTCCAATCAAACAGCTATCAATATTTTTAGAGAACCAAGATATTTTTGTTATTTCCTAAAAAAACATTGCTGAACCATTTGCTACATTCTACAGTAGCTGAGTAATCAAATAGTAGTAAAATAAAACAAAATAATATTATGTTGAAGTAAATACTTACTGTTTTTTCATATTTTCTAAGAATTTTAGAGAAACTCATCAATAATAATCAGTAGATAAAGAATAATTCGCACTAATATTAAACAATCAATATTAAAAGTCTTAAACACAAAATGTCCAAACAGAACTTACGAAAACTATTTTTGCGTGACAAGAGCGACGCGGGTTCCCCTCGCGAAGGCCGTGGGCCGTTTGCCGCCCGTCGCCCGCGCACGGACCCGCCCTTTGCGAACCTCCCAGAAATCAGATTTTATTTTTTTTCTCCGAAACTAATAATCGAAATGAAAAAACAAGCAGATCACATTTTAGTGTTTATGATTTATAACGTTCAAAATAATTATCATAAATGCAAGTCGTTAAGTGCAAGTAAATAAAAAAAGTTTAGTCAATGTTTTAGACACGGAAAGAGGGCCAGAAGAATTCGTATTTCTCATTAATTACTCAATATTTTTAAATAATCTTAAGAGTGTAATGAAGAGCTGAGACCAATCTACAACATATAATTATTTTATATTTTTTATGTAACGATAAAGTATACTTTATAGGCCTTGCAAGCGACCGAAATATCACGAGAGCCCCTTAAGGCGAAATTTTCGACTATTGAAATAGAGTACCACAAGTCCCTCAAACTCAAAAAGCATTCGCACAAAAGAAATTTGGAAGACTATCACCTTTTTTGTACAATAAAAGTAAAGAAGAATTAAATATTTATAGTAGGTACAAACTACTATGAGTTTAAAACAAAGGTTATAACATAGCTTAAAACTAAAAAACATGATCAGACAGAAAACTTATTAAAACATGTTTCATAACATCTCAACCAAACAAAAAAACGCGCATTTTACACGCTCTACAAATACGCACACATACAGATACATACATACACACACACACGTAGTGTTATTATTTTAATTTTAGTATGTACTCTAGAAATCTTTAAGTTCTTTTAATTTTAAATTAATGTGTTTACATGTGCGCAGGAGGGTGCCGCGGCCGCGGGGGCCGAAGTATTAAAGGTACGAAAATACGAAGAGATTTCCGGTGGTTACATGTTCGCTCCAATAGGGTTTGAGACGATGGGCCCTTGGGGCCCTGAAGCCAAAATGATTATTGCAGATCTTTCGGCGCGTCTCAACGAGACCACTGGCGATCACAGAGCTGGCGCTTTCCTCGCCCAGCGAATCAGCTTGGCCATTCAAAGAGGAAATGCTGCCAGTATGCTGGGGACCATGTCTCGTGGAGACGCGCTGGATGATCTCCTTGTTTTATGATTTTATGTAATAATGACTGTGTATGACTTATTAAAAATATTTTTTTTTTACTTTCCTACTAACTAAATTAATAATATTCCAATTAATTAAATCATGTGTTTGCCAAAAACTTCAATTAAAAAAAAGTTCAAAGTTAAAATTAAAGTTCACACAGGTGAACACTGAATTGGCTATGGAAGAGCGAAACCTCCTGGCACAGGTATTCCTATCCTAAAAAGGAGGTTTCAGCCTTGGTATTAATAATGTTAAGTTGAAATAAACGACTTTTTATTATTATTATAGAACAGAATCAAGGTTTTGAGCATTTGTAAATAATGTTTTATCTAGCAGTTCTAGATCTTAATTATTTATGTATCACTTTGCATTAGAGAAATGTAAATGTCGTTTAAGATTTAGCCTGCACTAAATATTTAAGCGACATAAAGAACAGATTTCAGGTGCAGGCAAAATATTTTAAGCAACATCGTATACGGATTTTAAATGCTGGCAAAGTACCTTAAGTCAAAAATACAAAATCTTTGTTTGTATTCATACAGACCAATCTTTAAAAAAAATACCAAAGTATGTTTGAGGGACTATTTATTAGTTCTTAAGATTTATGTAAATGTTTGTAATAAATAAACAATAAAGTAAATAATAATACAAAATATCATTTCAACCAAATGGTCGTTCGAAATGATCCCAAATGATGGTCGGCAATCTCGGCTCAACTTGTGACAAGAATTCAAAAAAGTGGTATCCCTGATCCTGTTGTTCCGGGCAACTGCTCAATATTTTTTAATCTGTGCTTAAGTTTGACAGTAGCTATCAATCATGACAAGTACAAAGAGATAAGTTTAAATTTCCGCAGTTATTGTTTTTTTTTTTTAATTCGTTAGATCTATGAGTGTTGGTAAAGTCAACTTTCCATATTTTTAAAATAATCGACACAGTCACATTTAATGTATCTTTATTAGAATAAAACATGATTAAAATTCCTATTAAGTCTTAAATAAAATGTGTGGTGATTCTATGGAGTATATATTTTTTAATACAGACCTAATAAGTGGAATAACATCCTTCATGTTCATGGCTACATTTGAAATGTTCGGATACTCCCTTAACCGTCGTTGATACATATAAAACGACAATTAGTGCGTGTATCCGAATAAAAATGGTGGGACAAGTATATAATCAATGTTACCAGATATTTATATTTCAAAACACTTTTTCTCGTAAGACATTGCCGCCAAAAATCTATGTGTTTGCCATAATGCTTGTATTACTTTAACCTATTTTCTAAGAAATAAATTACATATTTTAGCTGATGCACACCAAAGGCCTTAATTTCTAGGAAAACGTCCGCTGGTCATTTGCTATTGTATTAAGTGCCACAAAAGTGCTCAGATTGCCATGAAACCGGGATCAAATGACGCAGATAGATCCGCTGATTCCTAATATGTATATCACTAAGTTTTGGCCTGGGTGTCGCTTAAACTAAATAGGCTTTCACCCGTCGAGATGATTCAACCTGCAATGTCCTAACCAAACTGGGGAAAACCTCACAAAGTGATAAATTGACAAAAGCATCTTTGTGTCCCACCCTGGGAATCGAACCCAGGACCTCCAGATCGTAAGCCCATGGCTCTAATCACTAGACTACGGAGGCAGTTATTATATGCATGCATGTATGTATGTATGTACGAGTATATATTTTATTCAATTCGTAATAATATAGGTTGATCGCCGTGTTCATTTATAAAAAAAACGCGATCTCACTCACAGCCCCCACTAGGATTCCCTGGATCGGGGTGCCATGGACATACACAGAAACAACCACAAAGAACACCCAGACCCAGAAATAGACAAATACCTATATAGCTACTGAAACACGGGTGTGGTTACAGACTGAAATAATTGAATTACTGGGTAGTAATTAAAGTCTTTTAGTCTGTATAAAGTAGCCTTCTGCACAGGATATATTCCCGCGGTAAAAAGTAGAATTTGTTCATCGGGGATCATTTAGACCTATATTTTAATCCGCTCTAGCAAGTTTTTTTGGAGATTTTGCCTTACAAACAAACAATGATAAATATAAGTTAAATTTCATATTATGCGACAAGGCTCGTTATACCTTATCTTCAAACTTTATCCATAACGGGGTAATTAAGAAAAAAGTACGCTAACACGAAGCATAAAGTGCCGATAATGTACAAAAATAAATCTCATTAAGGATTTAAAAGGGTTGACTTGTGAATACTTTATAAAATACCGGTTAAAATAACTTTTTACGATCCTATACATGTAAGCATGTACGAGTATGATGATAAATAAAACATATGAGGGACTTTATATTTATACATACATACATAAAATCACGCCTTTATCCCTTACGGGGTAGGCAGAGCGTTAAACGCCTCGTAAAAGGCGCTTTCGCCACGTCTGACAAAAATTGAGGGTAATTTTAGATTGTAATGTGTATTGCCATAGTGACAGGTTGTCAGCCCATCGCCTAAATTATAATACACTGTAACCCTCGAGTCCCTTTTGCTGACTTCTACAGCAAGCCCGGGAGGAAGGGCAGCTGGCACATTCTATGTTTTTCTATCTCTCCCAGTCCAGCATGGAAGTAATATATATTATATTTATCATCATCAGTAACCGTGAGCCCCTTGCATTTTATTTAGTATTTCCAACTGCCTGAATAATTCTCACACCTATTACAATTAAATCAACATCAATCTTTTTGCAATGATATAAAAAAAAATATGAGTAAGAAAATATTTAAAACAAATATATGGGTACAACTTAATTTTCTGTTCTACTATTTGGATATCGAAGTGCTTAAACCCTTCTGTACCTACATAACATAACACAAACCATTCTATAATTTCTGACCGTTTTTTAAGCCCAATTCTTTTTCAATAAGAATAGATGCTTCCAAAGTTATGAAAGAAATTAAACCAAGGACAAGAAAGAAACATGAATCAGATTGTGAATAACATTTTGTGAAAAACATCGTATTTGCCAAATAAAAAGGCCTTGAAAGTTATGTCGCTAACAACTGTGGGGAAACTCTCAACTCCAATCATCGTACTCAAACACTAAAATATATTTGTTGCGCTTCCTAAGTTAAGTTAGCTTGTTTAGAGTACAGCATTTTACAATTTTGCACGTTTATCGACAAAGTTACATAGTTTAATAAAAACATAGAAATATGAAGAGATCTTAAACCAGCTACTAGTGAACAACTATATAAATGCAAATTACATACATACAGACATAAATCACGCCTTTATCCCTTACGGGGTAGGCAGAGCGTTTAACGCCTCGTAAAAGGCGCTTTCGCCACGTCTGACAAAAATTGAGGGTAATTTTAGATTGTAATATGTATTGCTATAGTGACAGGTTGTCAGCCCATCGCCTAAATTACAATACACTGTAACCCTCGAGTCTCTTTTGGTGACTTCAACAGCATGCCCGGGAGGAAGGGCAGCTGGAACATTCTATGTTTTTCTATCTCTCCCAGTCCAGCATGGAAATGCAAATTAAGAGGATAGGATAGGATAACTTAGGATTCATAACTTTCAAAGCCGTACTCATGTTTCCAAATGCTAAATGAACGACACTAAAGACGAATAATGCAACTAACCTATACCAATTTTGTAAAAAGACAACGAGAGAATGGTCATAAAATCTAAATAGGTAAACCTAAAACATACAAAAAGAACTTAGACCCCACATTTGCCTCCCTAACAGGATCACGTTTTCATTCCTTTTCAATCCTCTAGATGACCAGCAATGAAATCAGAGTAATCCTATTACGACACCTTGGTTTCAGTAACTTTTTATTTTGGAAAATGGTATTATATTTATCATAGTATCATCATATTTTGAATGTGGATGGATATGTTGGGAGAGGACGACCAAAGAAAAGACGGATGGACTGCGTGAAAGATGATATGTCTAAAACAGGTGTGAGTGTTGAACTGACGGCTGACATGGATGAATGGAAGAAGAAAACGTACTGCGCCGACCCCAAGTAAATGGGATAAGGGCAAACGAATTATGGTATCATCAGTACCTATACCTAAGCAACTTATTCCCGCGCATAATGAAATTCAGGTCTTGTATTGTTTCAAAAGTCAGATATCATTTTTAAATGCTTGTATTATATTAACCTAAAGACAAAATTTACGCACCTGGGTCTGCGTGTAATATTTCATTAGCAAGGTGTACTCACGTGCTCTAAGTGTGCACGAAAGTTCAAGGCTAAAATTGGCTACGTGAGCCACTTTCAGGCGCACGAGCACCGCGCCGGCTAAGAGTCGAAGTAGTCGCCATGGCCGAAATCGATCGGAAGGATCATCATCATCATCATCATCAATATTTCATTAGACTTTAAAAGTACTGGAATTCTAAAAAATTACAAGAAAGATCGGAGCATCAGCATGCTAATAGGTGGTTTAAAAACTCTGACTCCAGGGTTCATCGGCTCGATTGAATCGATACCTACACGACAGAAGAAGAAGAATCATCAGTGTTAGCTCATTCAATTGCTATAACAAATAAATAGTTATTTTTGGTGACGCACTTCAGAAAGGCACATTTTTTTTCCAGGCTAGTACCTGGAAAGATAAAGAGAGCTTAGATACATAGCAAACCACATACAAAATTTCATCCCTACAGGTTAATTTTTTTTAAATTTTCATACATTTTCCTATCTAAATAATTTATATCTCCTTTACGGGTGGATTAGTCAAAAACGCGTGTCCACTATTTTTTAATCATTAGTATAACGTCAAAATTAGAAGAACCTCATTTCTACAAAAAAAACGTACAATATTCGTCAGCCATTTTTGAAGAGGAAACCAGCCGTGGAGGAGTTGGTTTCTGTCAAAAACTTAAAGCAATGTCAAGTTAAGCTACCTACTAGTTCCTGGAAAAACTGGGTGCTTTTGCGACAGCAGGTCCAGATAACAAGCTGGTAACAAACCAAAACTGAGTTTGAAGTTCTTATAGTTTTACCATTTTATTAAACCCTTTTATACCACCTTGTACATCCTTTCAACAGTTTGCTTTTTGAGAAAAGAGCAGACGATCCCTTGAACTAGTTAGTGGCCGGATAAACAATTTAGTTTTCAGGAAAATAGCGTTGGAAATAGCTAAGGGTAACTCGAAAGTATATCTCGCGAGTGTAATTCCGTAGGTACTCCAAAACACTTTGGGATCAAACGGATAGTTCGAGGCTACTTTCGCTGAATTATTGAACAAACTGACCCAACCAGTCCTCGTGTAAAGTCCCATCACATGAATGAGTCAATATTTTCATTGCCCTTAGTCGTCGCATTTTTTTTAGTAGGTACTAGCGACCCGCCCCGGCTTCGCACCGAAATCATCAGTGTTTCTCTACTATATTATGCATGTATTATACATTTAAAACCTTAAAACTCTTAAAACCTTTTAAAACTCTTGAATCACTCTATCCATTAAAATAAACCGCATCAAAATCTGTTGCGTAGTTTTAAAGATCTAAGCATACATAGGGATATAGGGACAGAGAAAGCGACTTTGTTTTATACTATGTAGTGATAAGTATTTTGCGGTGCAAACAAAGAAAACGTACAAAAACGTGTCTAGTCAGTTACTGATCTATCTACAGCCAAAAATGTCTGAGATTAGGTAAGGACCACTCTAGGGCCCGTATTAATAATCAGCTCTTGAAACTGACAGCGAGTTTGAGTTAGTATCTGAAATATCATTTCAGTACATAACAACCTGTCAAATCTATATGTACTCAATACATACATACATACATAAAATCACGCCTTTATCTCTTACGGGGTAGGCAGAGCGTTAAACGCCTCGTAAAAAGCGCTTTCGCCACGTCTGACAAATTGAGGGCAATTTTAGATTGAAATGAGTATATGTACTCAATATTGCTCTTAATCTTGAGATCGCTACATAAATACGAGCCTAGGCACCAACCTAAATTATCGTTTGGGTCTCCTGGGGTTTCCAAATACCACTCCAAAGGGTTTAAGCAAGTGAGGTTCCTGTACACTATCGTAGACGATCCTGCCTAATCACCACTAAACACATTTCTACTTGCTCACACTTAATGTTGGCGTGACTATACTATATAACAACATACTTAAACGAAAATATAGAATGCTTCCATGCTCCCAGTGAAAGAAAAACATAGAATGTGCTAGCTGCATTTCCTACCGGGCATGCTGTAAAAAACAGCTAAGGGATTGGAGGGTTTTAGTATATTGCAATTAGGCGATGGGCTTATAACCTGTTACTACTGATATATACCTACACATCTATATTATATATATGAGAGCCCGATGGTGTAGTGGATAGGGCCGCTGCCTCCTGAGCGGGAGGTCGTGGTTCGAATCCCACCACGTACCAATGTGTTTTTCGTTTTTCGAATTTCATATGTACGTTTATTCGGTGCTTTTTCCGTGCTTCGGAAGGCACGTTAAGCCGTTGGTCCCGGTTAATATCGTTTAATACCGAAGATATTAGTCGTTAAGCCATATCAGAGGCCAGTACTAAGCATTGGCGGCTTGAAAACTCTGACCTAATCTAGGTTTGGGTCTGGTTTACCTTCTAGGTTGCGGAGGTCAGATGGCAGTCGCTCTGTGTAAAAACCAGTTCCCTCGTTCAATCCCCTAGATTAGGAAGCCGACCCCGTGAGATACAGGATAAGGCTAGGGAGATGA
Organism: Scrobipalpa costella; assembly: GCA_949820665.1. Taxonomy (NCBI): domain Eukaryota; kingdom Metazoa; phylum Arthropoda; class Insecta; order Lepidoptera; family Gelechiidae; genus Scrobipalpa; species Scrobipalpa costella. The sequence goes on from OX463303.1 coordinate 11,730,074, forward strand.
TGATGTAGAATGCTATAAAAAAAGGATCGCATAAATCGTATTTCAGAAAGTCAATTACTTTATGCACTTATTACTTTGTCTTATTAGTAACGATAAAATTGCTTTGTTTAAGGTGACTATAGGTGCTAAGTGGCGCCCCCATCATTATAAAATCATAACTCACTTACAAGTTACAAAACATAATAAATGCGTATAACGGCCACCAACGGATTTTTTTCTTCCTGTTACTACAACGAAATATGTTAAGAATCGCTATTCTATAAAGTTCTAAATTATCTTTAAAACTATTACTTGAGTCTGTTGGACCGGATTTTCGAATAATTGTGTTTTTAGTGAAATATGTTATTTTTACTGATGCTATCGCCACCACGTTGATTATTGATGCTAGTAACATTAGCTTTTTTACATTATCTTTGTATCAATCAATAAGTAACAACTTTCATACCGCAAGTCAAAACATGCTCACTCTTGCGCTCGCCGCGTCGCAGACAAAGGAAATAATTAACCTGTTAAAACTACCCGTAACTTTTCAAGTTTTGTTTTAACCATAATTTTGTTATCATTTATCTCCCGGGCATGCTGTAAAAGCCAGCTAAGGGATCTGCGAGTTTCAGTATATTGTAATTTAGGCGATGGGCTTAGACCTGTCACTATAGCAATATACCTACAAATCTATCTTAAATAACCCTCAACACTTTGTCAGACGTGGCGCAACGACCTTTGTTTAGGTCAGGTTAAACAGGTGGTGGTGAAAAGTTTATACGACAACAGGAAAGCCAAGTATCCGATTTGCCTAGATTTGCCGAGATTTACTAAAGTCACGTGAGATGCCGAATAATTTATCTTGCGCCTTGTTGTGGCGTTATTAATCCATTCTCTCCATTTAATTATACATAATGTTAATTAAACTGCATGCCAAGGTGTGTTACAAAATAGTTTTCAAATTATTTTACAGTTCGACTATTAAAGAATAATTATAAAAATTCAGACTAGTATAATAATGTAATTTTAATTAATTTTATGTAATGTAATAATTGACTGTACTTTTAATTTTAAATTTAATAATTTATGTAACTAATTCTTTATGTTTATCATATAAGCATGTTGGTGTAATACTGTTAGCTTATATTGACAAATAAATAAATAAAGAAAATATATTGTTTAAGATATATTTATATCAGCGACCTTAGGCTGTGTGGTCGCTGATATATATACACTCGCCCGATCGTTCATCCGTACGGACGTGTCTGACTGTGTCTCTCCACAATTAATTTTAATTTTGTTTTTCCAAATTCGATTTGGGCCTTACATCGGTGGCTCTCGTTTCTTCTTGTGGAAGTGTCCATAAGACCCGGCGGACATTGCTCGTCATCTCGGTGCATCTCGCTCTGCTGGTGTGGTGTTCGGCGCAATTATCGGTGGCTCCTGTTCTGGCTTGAGGGAAAGTCCATTGGACGCGGCGGCCATATTTACCTGTGTCGGACCTCTTTGTCTTTAGCATCGATAAGTCAAGTAAGTCTGACGAATCATCGGTGTCCCCAGTGGAGGATCTAACCTGGCCCCTCTTGAACGGAAGACTGCGGTCGGCCGACGACGCTATAAAGCGAGTGACGCAGCGCCGCGAAATCCTGCACAGCCATCTTGTATGACTACTGCTTCGCAAGGATCAACCGTGCACATCCACGACGCCAACGCCATCTACCGCGTTACTACGGAACTTTTAACTGAGCAGCCGAACTGTATTAGTTGCCTTCAATCGTAGTACCAGAGCCTGCCTGCAGATGCCGCCCGGGTTCAATAACTTGTGCTGGGTGCTTACAGCCAATCATAAATCGGTTATATCTCACATGCAGTATTTGTTCTAAAATATATGATTTACAATGTGCAAATGTTTCCGAAAAGCGTTTTCAGAACACAATGACACTAGATCATAAAAGTAAATGGTCATGTTAAAGTGCAAAAATAAACAACCAAAAACTGGAAACCTTAATACACCTGCTAGACCTACAAAAATGGATGAATTGTCTCTTTCTCCCGAAAAGAAGAACTCTAAGGATTTTACCAATATCAATACTACCCGCGGTGCATCTAAATCGACACCCCCACAGTTATCGCATGACTCTGCTGATGCCTCAAATGACGCCTTAATTTCTGCAATTAGCGAAAAGGTCTTGATTTTTATTAAGGCGGAATTGCCCGCGATGTTAGCAAGTGTTGTTAATACAGAGTTGGCTGGAATCAAGGAAGAATTAAAGGAGTTACGCAAATCCACTCAATTTATTAGTGAAACACACGACGAATTATAGAACCATGTAGAGCGATTGATCACCGACAATATACAGCTAAAGAAAGAAAACTCTTCTCTACAGGAAACTGTACACGATCTATCCGACAGATTAAATAATTTAGAGCAACACCTGCGAGAGAACAATCTGGAGTTTAACGGTATACCGGAACATCGTACAGAGATTATACCGAACATTCTACAGCAGTGCGCAAAAGTGGTTGGTCATCAGCTAAACGAAGGTGATGTTATTCAGTGTACAAGAGTTGCTAAACAAAATAGAGAAAGCAAGTTTCCGCGAGCAATTGTAGTAAAGTTTAAGAACGGACGCTGTCGCGATGAATTCTATTCGGCCGTATATAGATATAACAAGGCAAATGAGAAAGAAAAGCTGAATACCTCTTTGCTTGGTATCGGTGGGGACAAGATGCCAGTTTACGTTTCAGAACACCTATCACCAAATAATAGATCTCTCCATGCAGCAGGAAGGAAAAAAGCCAAGGAATTGAATTATAAATTCACTTGGGTACGAAACGGCAGAATTTATGTTCGTAAAACCCCCGATTCCCAGTATATACTATTTAAAAATAAGAAGAGTCTTGAACTCATTTGTTAATAACTATCTAAATGTTTTTCTTTGATTTGATACAACTTTATTTAACTAAAATATATAATGGCTTTGTCAATATATTATCAAAATGTACAAGGTTTAAAATCCAAAACAACTGATGTATTTAATAGATTTTTAAGTCATAATTATGATATAATATGTTTGTGTGAGACCTGGCTAGACGATCGAATCTCTTCCTCGGAACTGTTTGATGACAGATACTGTGTAGTGCGCAGGGACAGAAATGATGAATATCTCAAACGTTTCAATAAGAGCTATGGGGGTGGTGTACTAATAGCCATCTCTAAACGGTACAAATTCGTCCTGCGTAGTGATTGGACCTCTGAATTCGTGGAGAATGTGTGGATACAGTTAGAGATTAATGCCAATACTACTATGAATTTATGTACTATTTACATAACAGATTATATACCTTCGGATATAACTATTGATTTTATACAGAAGTGTGAAAAAAATATTGATTCGCACCCAAATCATAAAATATGCATAATAGGTGATTTTAATTTAAAAGATATTGTGTGGTCGAATGAGACTGATAAGCTAAATCAATCTAAAGCGTTATGTGATATGTTTAATACAGTTTCAGTAAAACAATTAAATTACATACTAAATCCCAGTAATAACATTTTGGATTTAGCGATCGTTGATATTACAGAGTCGTTTTTATTTACGGAGGCTGTTCCTGTTAGTAAGCTAGATAAGCATCACCCCCCGTTTGAGCTCACATTGCAACGCGAAAGTTTTTCCACATTAAGGGTAAATGACGTATGTTTGGAGAAACTGTGTTTCCATAAAACTAATTATGAACGATGCATAGGAGCTTTGCAGGAGATTGACTGGGAGCTGAAAGCATCATTGCTTAACTGTGATGACTATGTTAAATTTTTCTACAATTCGTTGTATGAGATCATTGAAAAATACACCCCGAAGAAAAAAATGCGTACAAACAACTATCCCACGTGGTTTTCCAAACCACTCATAAGGTTAATTAAAGCTAAGGACAAGTTTCATCATCGCTACAAAGTTCACGGTAATCCACGGGACTATGATGCATTCTCTATGTTAAGATTAAGAGCCAAGATACTAATTAATGAGTGTTTTAATTCATATATTGCGCATATCGAATGTGATCTTGTACTTAATATTAAAGCCTTTTGGCGCTATACTAAAAGCAAAAGAATCACGAATGACTATCCTAGATTGATGAAATATAATGGTTGTATTGCTACGGATGGCAAAGATATAGTATTTTTTTTTGCTGTTAGTTTCTCATCCGTTTATAGTGATGACGTGAGTGTTCATTACAGTCCCGATTTCCCTCATTTAAATTACTCTATTTCCACGATCGAGCTTTCACCAGAGAGCGTACACCTCATACTTAAGCAGGTTGATGTATCCAAAAACGCTGGCCCTGATGGCATTCCCCCGTTATTTTTACGCCTTTGTGCGAGAGCTTTAGCGAAACCATTAGCACTTATTTATAATAAATCGTTAAACGATGTATTTTTCCCATCCTTATGGAAGATAGCAAAAATAACTCCAATATTAAAAAGCGGTGATAAAACAGATGTGAAAAATTATCGGCCCATAAGTATTCTTACTTGGTTCGCAAAGATTTTTGAAAGTCTGTTTTACTCTCATACATTTAATCATATTAAACACCTTTTAAGTCTGTTTCAGCATGGATTCATAGCAGGTCATTCGACAGCCTCAAATTTATTAGTATATACTACCCACATATGTGACTCCTTTAACAATAAGACTCAATTCGACTCTATATATACAGATTTTTCCAAAGCATTCGATCGCTTCAACCACTCTATACTCTTGAAAAAATTGCAGCACATGGGTATTCAAGGCAGTCTTCATCGATGGTTTGCATCATATTTATATAATCGTTCTCAACTTGTTGCTTTAAGTGGTTTTGAGTCTGTGCCTTTTCTAGCAACATCAGGCGTGCCTCAGGGTTCAAATCTTGGTCCACTCTTGTTCTTAGCTTTTATTAACGATTTACTGGGCACAATTAAAAGCAACTGTTTGGCTTACGCAGATGACATAAAAAATTCCGTAAAATAACTGGCGTTGATGATTGTATATGGTTACAGAATGACATTGATACAGTTGATCGGTGGTGTATAGACAATCGTATGATTCTAAACATAGAAAAATGCCAAGTTATAACTTTTACAAAAAATAAAAACCCAATCACAAACAGTTATACAATATCCGGTATAGTGCTGGAACGCATCACTATAATACGAGACTTAGGTGTTATGTTTGACTCAGCACTGTCTTTTCGTGAACATGTTGATCAGATTTGCATCAAAGCAAACAGGATGCTGAGCTTCATCACTCGTACAGCCAAACCTTTCAGAAAGGAGAGTTCGTGGATCCTGCTCTTCAATTCATTGGTACGCAGTATCCTTGAGTACTGCTCCGTTGTCTGGTCTCCAATATATGACGTTCATAGGGATAGAGTTGAGTCAATTCAGCGCCGGTTTCTAAGGATCTTATGTGCTAGGTTAGGATTGAGGCGAAAAATTCCTGAGTATAATGATAGGCTAATTAGGTTTGGATTGTTCAGTCTTGAAAATCGAAGATGGGTGTCGTAATTATGTACTCTTCATAAAATTGTACATGGCAATTTTGACTATTACGTGCTGGCAAAATTAAACTTTAGTGTACCAACTAGGTCAATGCGCATTCCACATGTTTTTAGGTTACCGTCTTCAAATAATAATGTTTCTTAAAATAATCCTTTATGGAGAATGTGTAGAAGTTATAATAAAGAATGCGCTCACACTGACATATTCAACTGCAGTCTAAATTCTTTTAAGGCACAACTGTAATAATAATAGTCCTCCCACCGATTTTCAGTGATGGCGGCCAATCTCCCGGAGAACAGCCAACTGCGCAGGACTTGTTTTTAGTGCCCAAGTGTTTGCGCTACACACAGGTGCACTCTCTATTCCCTTAATCTCTTAATCTGATGGGACAGATTGACTGACACGACCAGAGAGAAATCAGGCGCAGGACCGACTATTTACATGCCCATCCGACAGCATGGATCATCTTACTTTTCGGACAATCAGGTGATCAGCCTGTAATGTCCTAACCAAACTAGAAATAATAACACAAAGTCATTGTCCCCCGCCGGGAATCGAACCCGGGACCTCCGGGTCGAGAGCACATGACTCAGACCGCTAGACCACGGAGGCAGTTAACAGTATTAAAAACAATGTTTAGGTACCTTTATTATTATTTTTTGTAATCAATCACTTTCAAACCGTTATTTTTTATAAGTGTTCTCTTTTTATTTTATATCTTAACTGTTTGGTAAATCTTGTGTACAATTGTAATAGGACCTCAGATTTATAATGTTTTCCATTTATTTATTTTTATTATTTCTACCTTGTTATTAGTCTGTAGTCTGTAATTGTACCTATCCAAATAAAATAAATCAAAATCGACCCGGTATACATTAATATTGAATTTGATTCAAATAATTTACTGTTAAATTACGTTGTTACATTAACACATCTCTGTTGAATTAAAATTAAAACGTAGATAATTTTAATGCAGAAAACTTACAAATTATGGCCAATAATAACGGTTCATTGCACAATTAGTAATTTGTTAGTAATTATTTTTCTTCCCATTCCCACATTAATAAAATCATTTGGAATGTGATTTTTGCATCACCCAGAAGATATCTATTATGCCACTGGCACTCCCACGCACCGACGGAACACAGCAAACTGTTTTGCAGGGCTTTCCCCCGCTTTGTTTAGGACACTGAAAACGCTTGTGACGATTTTGTTATTTTTATTATCCAAGGTGACTTCTAGGACTAGGACTGCCAGTCAAGAGTTTTTCTTACCATTTTTCTGCAACCATTCCAGATATGAACAATTTATACAGTGTTGACATATTTAGTAGCAAAGCAACAACTATTTAGAAAATACGATTCTTCGACAGTTTTGAGGATTATTTAAGATAGATTTGTAGGTATATTGGTATAGTGACGTTGTCAGCGTATCGCCTAAATTACAATATACTGAAAGCCTCAGATCCCTTAGCTGGTTTTTACAGCATGCCCGGGAGGAAATACAGCTGGCACATTATATGTTTTTCTCTCGCTCACAGGCCAGCATGGAAGAAAGATGATTTACGCTCGTATTTATAAAGTAATCTCAAGATTAAGAGCCATATTAAGTACGAATTTGACAGGTCATTTTGTACTTCTTCTACTTAGCGAGTGGGTTCTCGAGTCGAACAACGACCTTTGTACTGATACGAACTCAAACACTAGTTACTGGCAGCTAGTCAGTCTCAAGTGTCGTTTATCAATACGGACCAAGCATGATTTTAAAACAACTACTCGATAATGTTTACGATTTGAAGTATTAATTATTAACATAATGGTTTTTTTCTTTGGTATTTTTCTCCGTGTTTCCTCTTTTGGGAAATGATGAGTCAAAGAGTACAAGTAGTTTTTATTCTGAGAGTAACCGGCCAATTTTCTTTTTATGAATTAAAAGCAGATACATCTATTGAGGATACGAGAACTATCGTTTTTGCTGTCATAGAAACCAGCATTGGCGAGATAAGTACTCAGACATCAAAGCAAGTGCGGACTATCAAACATTTTTACTAGCCACATTAGCCCTTTTTGCTCTCCGTATAGAGTAATATACCACACATTCAAACAGCTTCAGTTTGGGACGACAAGCAGGTAAGTTAGCTCATTAGGTACAAGTCGTGTGGTACAAACTTTCATTATTAAATAAAGAAGACTTGGCAGTTTTTCCTTTATTTTCAATGTATTGTCTAATTTAATGGCAGATTTGCTGGGTACACATAAATGCTCAAGGTTATAGCTTCTGTATTTTTTGTATTTCAGAAACTAATTAAATCTAACTAATAAAATCGTTTGTCCTTACTGACTGACTGATTCATCAACGCGCAGCCTAAACTACTAAAACTAGAATCGTGAAACTTTGAGAGCAAGTTCTTTCTAAAACTTAACTTCCCACTAAGAAAGGATTTTTAAATATTTGCTGACGAAGTAAAAAGTTTGTATGAAAGTCCGTCAATTTTAAATGTAGAAACTTCAAATTTTGTATTTAGGCAAATAATTAAAAAAAATGAGAATACGTGTGTACTTCAGCGTATTTGTATTTTTTACCCCTAGGGTGGTTTAATAGTGAATGGAAGTCATCATCTCCCTAGCCTTATCCCGTATATCACGGGGTCGGCTACCTAATATAGGGGATTGAACAAGGGTACTGGTTTTTACACAGAGCGACTGCCATCTGACCTCCGCAACCCAGAAGGGAAACCAGACCCAATCCTAGATTAGGTCAGAGTTTTCAAGCCGCCAATGCTTAGCACTGGCCTCTGATATGGCTTAACGACTAATATCTACGGTATTAAAAGATATTAACCGGGACCAACAGCTTAACGTGCCTTCCGAAGCACGGAAAAAGTGCCGAATAAACGTACATATGAAATTCGAAAACCGAAAAACACATTAGTACGTGGTGGGATTTGAACCACGACCTCCCCGCTCAGGAGGCAGCGGCCATGTCCACTACACCATCGGGCTTTTTTAGTGGATGGAAGTATGTATGGAATTTTCGTCTATTTTGAAGGTAGAATCTTCCAGTTGTGTGATAAGGTTAATGATAAAAAATAATTACCACTTGTTTCAGCGATTTTGTATTTTCCACCCTTAAAGGTGAAAGAAGTGTGTATGGGAATTCCATACATTTTGGAGGATCTTCAAATTTTGTATTTAGGCTAATGATAAAATAATAATGAACACCATTCTTTCACTATTAGAAAAGCTTTGACAAACGTGACGGAACGACCTTTGTTTAGATCGTTTACGCTCTGCCTACCCTAAAAGAGATAAAGACGTGATTATATGCATGTATGTATGTATAATTATGGCAAACCTCGACAGTTAAAAAAGAGAAACAATTACAAAGGAAATTCTGTCTGTCTAAATTTCTCACGCCACGCTCACTGTGCGTACATACGAGTAACATAACATAATATAAGCTTTTTACTATGGAAAAATATCACACTTACACAGAAATCAAATATTCCTTTTAGATATGGTCATTTCTTCCATGCTGGACTGGGAGAGATAGAAAAAAATAGAATGTTCCAGCTGCCCTTCCTCCCGGGCATGCTGTAGAAGTCAGCAAAAGGGATTCGAGGGTTACAGTGTATTGTAATTTAGGCGATGGGCTGACAAAATGTCACTACGGCAATACAAATTATTACAATCTAAAATTTGCCCTCCATTTTTGTCAGGCGTGGCGAAAACGCCTGCTACGAGGCGTTTTACGCTCTGCCTACCGTGTAAGGGATAAAGGCGTGATTTTATGTATGTTATGTATGTAGATATGGTCATACTAACAGCTACATGGCTATCACCTGATCAAGTGACAAAGACAACTTTTTACCGCAGGAACTCAATCACACGGGAAAACTCTTTTAGCTGCAGGTGAAAACGCGGGGCGGAAAGCTAGTTTTAATTTATAGGTTGTATGGGCTTTCAGAACATAAATACATATAATCACGCCTTTATCCCTAATGAGGAAGGCAGAGCGTAAACGACCTAGCCAAAGGTCGTTCCGCAACAACGACAAAGTTCTGAGGATTATTTATGATAGATTTGTTACCTACAAATTATTGCTGTAGTGACAGGTTGTCAGCCCATCGCCTAAATTACAATATACTGAAACCCTCGGATCCCTTAGCTTTCGGAACTACTACTACTTATACGAGTACATGTACGTACATTGTACTATTATATTGCTTCCATGCTGGCCTGGAAGCGAGAGAAAAACATAGAATGTGCCAGCTGCATTTCCTCCCGGGCATGCTGTAAAAACCAGCGAAGGCATTCGAGGGTGTCAGTATATTGTAACTCGCCTAAGTTGGCTGGGATGAAAGGGATTGGCTGGGATGGGAGGAAATGGGCTGACAACCTGTCACTACAGCAATAGACCTACAAAATCTATCTTAAATAACCATCAAAACTTAGTCAGACGTGGCGGGACGACCTTCGTTTGGGTCGTTTACGCTCTGCCTGCCCTATTAGGGATAAAATCGTGATTATATGGATGTGTGTAGTGGATAGGGCCGCTGCCTCCTGAGCGGGAGGTCGTGGTTCGAATCCCACCACGTACCAATGTGTTTTTCGGTTTTCGAAATTCATATGTACGTTTATTCGGCGCTTTTTCCGTGCTTCGGAAGGCACGTTAAGCCGTTGGTCCCGGTTAATATCGTTTAATACCGTAGATATTAGTCGTTAAGCCATTTCAGATGCTTGAAAACTCTGACCTAATCTAGGATTGGGTCTGGTTTCCCTTCTGGGTTGCGGAGGTCAGGTGGCAGTCGCTCTGTGTAAAAACCAGTACCCTCGTTCAATCCCCTAGATTAGGTAGCCGACCCCGTGACATACGGGATAAGGCTAGGGAGATGATGATATGGATGTGTGTATATATACTAACTACTCCATGATTGTACACAAACATATGACCGTTAGTTTACTATATTACTCCATGATATGACAAAAGTACATTGGGTATCGTTAAACTGACAGGGTTTAATTCTCGTAGTTTGTATAACAAAATCTCAAACCAAAAAAGATTTGATGCCTAATTCAAAATGAGATCATGTTATAAATAGTATGAACACTTGCAGGATAGAAAGTCCCTCTTTTTTAAAGTTAATGATCTTAACTTAATAATCTTCCATGCTGGGCTGGGAGCGAGAGAAAAACATATATTGTGCCAGCTGCATTTCCTCCCGGGCATGCTTTAAAAACTAGCTAAGGGATCCGAGAGTTTCTGTATATTGCAATTTAGTCGATAGGCTGACAACCTGCCACTACAGCAATATACCTACAAATCTATCTTAAATAACCCTCAAAACTTTGTCAGACGTGGCGGAACGGCCTCTTTAATGTAGTTTACGCTCTGCCTACCCCATTAGGGATAAGGGCGTGATTATATGTATGCATGTATGTACGTATCGTAACTGTTTAGGTCCAGACGTTTACTCGGCTACTCGGTTGCTTTTTTATATGGGCTTAAAGTTACATAAACTTCATTTGAATCCCTTAAGGCTAAAAAGTTAGTAGCCTGATTCGAGAAACGTGAACGAAATAACGAGTTAAATTAGAAAAAAGGGAGTAAGGAAAGGAAAAGCCTTATAATCAAATAATGGCCAACAATACGATTGAAAAGTTTAGGTTTCCGTTCGGTTTCATTCGCAAATACAAAAAAAAAACATAAAATAGCATATCATGACGACCAAATTTAATAGTCTTTTTAAAACTCTCACGGTTATCAATATTAAACTGTTTAAAAACGGTATATTTACAATTATTTGCACTGATTTCTATGCATATCAGACACTCACCCAGAACTGGAAAACCACGGTAAATTTCCCGTTTTTTATCAATTTAGAATTCAATATGAAAGTATTTTTAAAATATTTTCAATCACTTTGAAGTCGTAAATCAAACTAAGCTCTTTTGACCACTACGCTGTGACTGTATGGTGCTGATGATAAAAATATTACAGTTTATATTTAGACATCCAGTTTTATGTGCACTGTGCTTCGATAACTTCCATGCTGGACTGGGAGCGAGAAAAGAACATAGAATGTGCCAGCTGCATTTCATCCTGGGATGCTGTAAAAATCAGCGAACGGATCCGAGGAATCAAATACCTACATATCTATCTTAAATAACCCTCAAAACTATGTCAGACGTGGCGGAACGACCTTTGTTTAGATCGTTTACGCTCTGCCTACCTCATTAGGGATAAACGCGTGATCATATGCATGTATGTCATATATTTTAACAAAACGAAAACAAAAGACCTATCTCTTCCCACTTGTATTCTGAAATTCAACACAATGCGTTAATTAAACTGAAACTGCCGCATCGTTATCCTTCAGTCAGTACACGTGACGATTATATAGAACCCTCTTACAAAAAGGAACAGTTCAACTGTGGACATACTGCTATCAAGAAAGGATTATCCGTGACATAACAAAGGGCTTTAATTAAAACTGAAAAGCGACAGGGATTGCGTTTTTGCTTCACAAACTTTTAGTTGAGTAAAAAGCGTTTGCTGCAAACCAGTTTACGGATAGTCTAGCAAGTTAATAACCGCGTTTCACAAAGCCGGCTAACTTTGGGATTTCCAGAAATCCGATTTATAGTTTCACTATAGATTGTTGTACCCTTCGGCGCACTGAAGGATAATAAAAACAAAATGAGGAGGTACACACGCTAAAATCAAAGTTTGATGATACCAAATGGGGTTGACATAGTAGCTCAGCGACTAAAGCTTTTTCTCTAAGGGATCCGAGGGTTTCAGTATATTGCAATTTAGGCGATGGGCTGACAAACTGTCACTACAGCAATATGCCTACAAATCTATCTTTAATAACCCTCAAAACTTTGTCAGACGTGGAGGAATGACCTTTGTTTAGGTCCTTTACGCTCTGCCTACCCCATTAGGGATAAAGGCGTGATTATATGTATGTATGTATGTATGTGCTTCAATATATTATGCAACAGACAAAATACTGATCGGAAACTCAATACTTAGTCGTTCTTTTACATAAAAAGCCAAAGAAAACAAATTAAGGAGGTTGTCGATAAAGATGTCTGTAGGTTTGAAACAAACTTACTTCAACATTTGAAATGCGAAAGTTTCCTTCTGTTTGTTGACAATTACGAAGTTACGAGACATTTTTTACAAAAATACATTTCTTATCCATTCTTTGTGCTTAAAAAAGGATACATACATATTTTGGGATTTGATACAGATTGCACAAAAATCAGTTTAATGATTTGTAATTTTAATGCCAAATTACTTAATCAAATGTTGTTGACTTGTTTTCTGTTATATTAAATACCTACGTTGGGGTTAGTCTTTCTTTACTGGATGATATAGAAAAAACATATTTCAAAAATATGGCTTCAATAAAAGTTTGGCCATAACTGCCATCTCGCTTGATTAAATTCTTAAGTCACTTAAGGGGCTTCCCTGGGCTAAGTGGCGCCCTCATCAGTCAAAAAATCATAATTAACTGAAAACAAAATCAATCGAAAATCCGGTAGATCAGATTGAGGTTAAAGCAATAAAGGTCATTTGGAACTTCATAAAGTTGCAACTTATAGATCGTTGCAGTTACAGATAGGAAATTTGCGAAAAACGGCCACTTTTAGCACTTTTACTATCTGTAACTGAAGTGAACACTGAATTATTAATTTATAATGCTTAAAAAAAACTTCAGTACCCATACTTTAATGTGATTTACCGGATTTTTGATTAATTGCGTTTTCGGTGAGCAATGATTTTTTGACTGATGAGGGCGCTGGCGTGCACCGGGGATCCCCTTAATTCGAAACAATAATGAAGTGCCTAACTTGGTTATAAAACATAAAATCAATTAAGTTCGTAAATTGATAAAGTCGAAAGATTAATAAAGTGTAATTAAACTTAGGATGATAATAAATTTTCAAATTTCCCTTCAAATTTTGTTGCACATGCCATAAAGGAGTGTTGTTGTAAATATACACTCGTAGGTCAAATGAATGAGAGAAAATAACCACGAGTCCTTACGAAGCCATTGGTGTACAATACCTACAGTTTGTGCGTATTTCTACATACATACATATAATCACGCCTTTATCCCTAATGGGGTAGGCAGAGAGTAAACGACCTAAAAAAAGGTCGTTCCGCCACGTCTGGCAATGCTTAGAGGGTTATTTAAGATAGATTTGAAGGTATATTGCTTAGTGACAGGTTGCCAGCCCATCATCATCTCCCTAGCCTTATCGCGTATCTAACGGGGTCGGCTACCTAATCTAGGGGATTGAACGAGGGTACTGGTTTTTACACAGAGCGACTGCCATCTGACCTCCGCAACCCAGAAGGGAAACCAGACCCAATCCTAGATTAGGTCAGAGTTTTCAAGCCGCCAATGCTTAGCACTGGCCTCGGAAATGGCTTAACGACTAATATCTACGTTATTAAACGATATTAACCGGGACCAACGGCTTAACGTGCCTTCCGAAGCACGGAAAAAGCGCCAAATAAACGTACATATGAAATTCGAAAACCGAAAAACACATTGGTACGTGGTGGGATTCGAACCACGACCTCCCGCTCAGGAGGCAGCGGCCCTATCCACTGCACCATCGGGCTCTACAATACAATACAATACCATCGCCTAAATTACAAAATACTGAAACCCTCGGATCCCTAAGCTGGTTTTTACAGCATGCCCCGGAGGAAATGCAGCTGGCACATTCTATGTTTTTCTCTCGCTTCCACGCCAACATGGAAGAAACAAAAAAAAACATATTTTTTACTCAACCAGAGGAATGCACCGACGTAGCGTTCCTCGCTACGGCGCATAGTGCGTAAGGTGACGCGTGTGTGTTGTATAGGCAATGCAAAAAGCATTGACAGCGTGTTGAGCGCAACCTTACGCGCAGTAAGTGACGCCTGTGAGTTGCTGAACTTAGTCAGCTGATAATTGTAGAGCTGTCATATATTTTGCAACAGCAATATACCTACAAATCTATCTTAAATAACCCACAGAACTTTGTCAGACGTGGCGGAACGACCTTTGTTTAGATCGTTTACGCTCTGCTCATTAGGGATTGCGATGTTGGCTGTTGGGGGAGGATTGAGACAAACACAGTGCGCGGTGTTCAGACGTGTAATGAGCGACAATAGTAACATGCAATGCCTTATATCTAACTTATGACTAATGAGTGGAGAGTAGGTAAGGTGTCACCACAGTACACCACCCCCCTTAATTTTAATAAAAAAAATACACTTAAAAGTATTTTTTTTATACTCGAAACAATTACGCTTATGCTGAACTACAAATAACTAAATTATTTGAACTATATTATATGATAAAAAAATATAACAATAATAATATTGATTAATGGCTTTTGTGTAATCACAATTAGTTTGATAGGAATACATAATTATTTTTTCAGTATATTATCGTTTTTTATATATTTTTTGAGATATGTGAAGAAAAATCAAAGGAAATAAACAAACATGTTATACGTATAAACTTAATTATAGATAATTAATTACCAATTACACAAAAAAACTACAACGTACAAAAAATAATCAATATAAATTTTCAAAATTAAGTTATATTTTCTTTTCAAAATATTCATTTAACTTATATTCTAAAAAGCAAAATAGCTCTTATAATGATTTTAAATAGATACAGTAAAAAAATATAGAAACACATTGAAAAAGAATTATAGAAAAATATTCTTTACGTAATGATTTCGATTTTCATTTCAAAATAGTTACTAGAAAATTGTTAACATGACACAAAGTTTATAAAGAAAATAATGGCTACGTTAATTTGTGGAATGACATACAAAACGTAAAAAAATGACGTATATTATAAAGTTACTAAACTTTTTGTTGAAATATATAAATCTTATGATCAAAAATTATTATATATACCTTAATTTGTACATAAATATTAAACCAATATTTCAGTTTATTAAAAACAAAACAATTCATCTTTGAATATGATTTTTAGTTTACATGGCAAAGCTAAAATAAAAAGAAAATCATAATGGTTAATGAACTTTGAACAAAAACACTACCGAAATTCATTTTTAAATTATATTGATTACTTGTATGATTATTATTGAAACAAGAAAATTGCTTAATTTACTACCATCAATTTCTCATTAGAAGTTACCAAATAATCAATAAAGACAAACATAAACTGACTGGTTTACTATGACTAGCGTACTAGATCTAGTTACATTTCTTCACATTATTTTAGATAAGTTTAAAACAGCTTTTAGTATATTTTGTTTTGTAAATTCATAAACAAGATTACACTTAAAACTAAAGTTAATGCTAATTTAATATCCTTCTTATCTATATTATTTTCAATCTAAGGCGTTCAGTTGTTTTGTAAATAAAAGAAAACAATTTGTAATGTAAAGTCCTAAAAGATACCAAAATGTTTTCTGCTAAACAACAACTAAATTGCCCACATAAGTACTTACATACACACAGTGATGAAATAAAATATACTTGTTCATTTACGATCCCGACAAAACTGACTGACTGACTGACTGACTGACTGAAAAGAAAAGCTACTCCTTGCCTATCTATTGGCATTTACTTTTTCTTACTATAGAAGATTAAAAAAATATATGCAATAATAATAAAAGGGTAATTAATTTAAAAAATATAAAAATATAAGAAGAATTTTTTTTTGCTGCAAAATTTAATCAAACAAATATCGCCTTTAATTAATACTTCTACTACATTGATTGATCATATAGATCCGAGCTGTACTAGTTCATTAGAAGACAGACTACCTATCTCAACACATTACTCTGTTTTCTCTCATAGTTTAATAAATCTATTGCTTTGTCATACTTATTTAATTCATTTATTCATTTCATATATGGGCTGGCCAGCCATTACTTATTATAAATCGGTAGCACATTTATACATTTTATTTTTATTTATGGCACTTTTTCTACCGACCTGTCCGGACATATATTATTAAATTGGCATACTACTAGCCTTTAATGAGTTCCACTGAACTTCATTTTAATATTAGGTCATATTTTAAAACATCCTGTGTCTCCAACTATCTTCACAGAGGAATCTCGTTCGCGCCATGATCAGATGAAGGATCTGAAACCTAATAGGTACGTGCTGAAACACCCTATCCCTAATTAAATAATAATCTTATAAAATTAATATGGCCAAAGATAAATAAATATGTGATCGTCTAAAAACTGATTTTATGTCAAATTAAAAGACCCATACGTTGTGTATTCAAATAGAAAATTGAAATAAATCTAAGTTAAGTTTGAATAGGGTAATTGAAATGATGACGTAAGTAAATAAATTATTTGTAAAAAGTTCATAATCAAATTCAGCTGAAAAATAACAGAGAATGACAAGAAATAAAATATAAATGAGTAATATAAAACATGCGACTCACATAAAATATTCAGCTGAAATGCAGGAATCAGGAATCTTCATCTTCTTTCTTCTTGCGCATAACTAACCCAAATAAAATAAACCAAACATACTTAATATTAAATCTGCCGGCTAATTTAGCGTGCTGAAAGATACAAAGACTCAATAACCAGGGAAGGGAATTGGAATAAAGATCTTTAAGATCTTAGAATTAGGATACCTAGGCAAATGAAATGGCCCTCCCTTCCAACCTACAGACCATGCCAACGCGCGAAAACCTTGCACAGACTAACACTAAACCCTAGTCTTATCTAACTTGCAAACCTTCCATCAAACATTCCGATCATCTTAATTCATTCACAAACTTCTTTCATACTACCAATCATTCGTCAAAGTCATACAAGTTACCTATTAACTGCAGTTTTGGTCACCTGTGACGGTGTACTAATGTTCAAACCTTTTAATAATCAATTTCTCTGTTCAGTTTGCAATATGGTATAATTTTCAAGGACTGCTGTACCAAAATCACATGATATGCGCTAAGAAGTCAGTTCAAATGATAGAGACTGTGTCAAGAAATTATCACCTTTATAGCTCGCTACGTCAGCTGAGAAATAGACCATTAGAGGTTTGAATGAATACCTATTCGAATGAATTCTCGAGAGGGATTATGGGCCAGCTACTCTCGGAGCCCATAAGCCTTGTCGATGTGTAGTTAATGTATGTAAAGTGTTATCCTGAATATAAAAATAATTAAATATTTCAAAATACAAGTAATTGATTTTAACCACTAATATCTTTAAAACACCGTGTTTTGTTTTAACGTGTAACACTGTATCTTAAAGACATATCAAAATATTCCTATTAGTTTTTATTGCATTTATTCATCCTCACACTCTCGCACACTGATATTTTACACATAACACACACCTACTATTTCCTATTCTAATAACACATTTCCCTACGATTATCATTGAATGATGTTTGAAAACTCGCAACGCTGCAGGTACAGAAAGCTGAAACTATCACTTTATTACGAAATCGTCTATCTGTAAGGTTAAGAAACACTTACAGTAATAATCACAACAACGATGGACTTCGAATTAAAACACAACGCCGAAAATAAACAACACATGATGCTCGGCATCGCCAATTTCCGCGTTAGAACATCGTCCCGGCCCGTCAGCAACTGCCAACCCCCACTGCATGCCCGCTGTTCCTCTGTTTTTTTTTAATCTTCCAAGTTCTATGCTATATTAAGACAAAGTAAAATATCTTTTGTAACATTCAAAATTTAACTCTATTTCCAAGAAACAAGTATGGGTATTTATGCATTTGATACTCTTGTTTAAATGCTGGGTCATGTCAGGTAAAGATGTCTCAATTTTTGAACGAAAAATCTAAATGCTATTTGTTTAAGTGTTGGGTCGATTTTATAAACTAATTATTCTATATGTAATGATAAACGATCGTTACAGACGCCCCTTTGTTTGTGAGCCATTTTGATATTTGTCAAAATAGATAAAATTGCAAATAAACAATCATAGGTGTAAACTGATTTTTTTTTGTAACTGAACCTAATTTGTCTGTACTATTGAGACAAGCCATTTTTTAAATTGTTTAATCTAAATATCTTATCTTATCTTATCTAGCCGTTAGTGTCCCACTGCTGGGCAAATTTCTTTCTCCGGCCTCTCTCATATCTAAAAACTAGTCACAAATAAATAACTTAAATCTTAAAAGTATCAACATCTTTTATTTTCTCATCTGTCTATTATCTTAATTATCATTTTAACTTATTTTAATTTAATTAACACTTTACGAAGTATTAATTTACGTTCCTCATCTAATAACTATCGGTTTATTAAACTAAACTAACCACTTGCTTATCATTATCACTGCTGAACATAAAACCCATTTGTTGATCATGCTATTCACCTTTATTATAATCTTCCCTTTCTATCAATAGTTATCAGTCAATACTCGCTTCAAACTTAAACAATAACTGTTTATGCTAAAATGCGCCCCTAAAACGTTTAATAATATTATCATCTATTGTTATCATTATCATCTAATGTTTAATAATTATCATTATTAACTAATACTTCCATACTGGGCTGGTAGCGAAGAGAAAAACATAGAACGTGCCATTCCCGGGCAACTGTAAAATCCAGCTAAGTAATGCGAGGGTTTATGATTACAATATACTGAAATATTGTAAGTAAGGCGATGGGTAGACAACCTATGACCTCAGCAATATACCCACAAGTCTATTCCAAACAACCCCACAAAACTTTGTCAGACGTAGCGGAACGACCCTTGTCCAGGTCGTTCAAACTCTGCCCACCCCATCAGGGATAAAAGCTTTATTATATGTATGTATGTAATTATTTCTACGCCCCTACGTTTTAATCTCTCAAGTTCCGATAAAATATCCTTGTTTCAAAATCTATTCAATAGTTTTTGATTTCATCTTACTCTTTATATACCATAGCACTATGGTAAAGTTACTCATGAATCCATTAAAATCAAATAATGATTTTACATAGCAAAAAGTTTTCAGAGTAAATTATTTATGTTTCTGACTAACGAAACCACTTACGATTTGAAATGTCATATTTCAATTTAAGTAGTTCTTTCCCAAATCCTTATCTCAACTTAAATAGTTTGAATAACTAAAGTGTCAAAAGTGACTAACTTAATTGGTGTGAGAAACAAAACTTCTCAAAACGAAAACCCATAAACTACGATTATAATGGCTCCTTTTTTATCCTTAACATTTCATAGGAAAACTACTCTTGAGCCAGTCAAAGTTTCAAAATTGATCACCCTTAAACAAAAAACAGGACTCAAATTTCATAGAACCAATATCGTTATCAGAACTCAAGGCGTACCCACTTGAAGTATCTGTGACCGATATGTACCAAAGCTGTATTCTCAACTTCATCTATTTTTTGCAAGAAATAGTTAACAAAAACTTATCTCTATTCATAAGCGATAAATGAACCACTTTGTCCCAAACACGTGTACAAGCATAATAAAACAAATTCTCTGGCTTTTTCTTTGTTTGTAACCTAACTGCATTGTTTATTATCCTACCTACTTCAAGGGCTGACAATGCA
Source organism: Scrobipalpa costella (assembly GCA_949820665.1). Lineage (NCBI taxonomy): Eukaryota > Metazoa > Arthropoda > Insecta > Lepidoptera > Gelechiidae > Scrobipalpa > Scrobipalpa costella. The sequence continues at coordinate 11,750,153 of OX463303.1, forward strand.
TACTTAAGTAAAAATTTTGAATCCATCCAATTTGTTTGTAAATAAGACAAACATACATACATACATATAAAATCACGCCTGTTTTCCTGTCAGAGTAAACTGGGTATCATGGGTTACTAAAAAAATGCATAATCAAATTTAGCTTTAAAATTTTAAAAAATCCTGAAGGATAACTTATAAAAATAATGTATTGTTAAAATTCAATAAAATGTTTGAATCATGTGGATAGTCATGTGGTTTGAAAACTCCAATTAATGTATTTTTTTTATAAATAACTAGCGATCCGCCCCTAAAACTCTAAATTAATTATAAGTGTTAACCGTTAAGTGGGAATAAAGTACTTAACTCTTAAAGTAAATAAGTAATATAGACATGCTATTCTAAATCATCCTTAAATTAAAATCCGTTCAGTAGTTTTTACGAAAACAAACGTTCACAAATCTAAAATTTTCTCGCCCCTACGTTATTAATCCATCAGTTTTCTTTCTCTCGAAATTTTAACTTTTTGACTGCAATCAACACTAGTAAAAGTATATTTCACAAATGTCTTCGAACGTTTAACCGTATCTTTGACACATTTCTATTCTAGCCCTTTTTTGAAGTAGCGTCGCTATTGTGCAAAGTCGTCCCTTTTTTTCTGTTTGTTTCAAACTTGTCAAAGCTTGTTTACTTTGAAATAAAAAATATTTTAAAATATCGCTACAATTTAGATAATAAAATATTAAAAACGAACTATCAGTCTGACTTACTTTGTATTATAAAATACACTACTCACCCATTTAATGAACTAATGTAATGACCTACGAATAAATAAAGCCCTATCGTAATAATAACAGTAACCCAAATAATTTATACTTCGTGTACGAATGAAAATAATTAAACAATCATTCGTCCTTTAATGACGAAGCATCCTGAGGTCACGAGCAGCAATGAAACACCCTATCCCTAATTAAATAATAATCTTATAAAATTAATATGGCCAAAGATAAATAAATATGTGATCGTCTAAAAACTGATTTTATGTCAAATTAAAAGACCCATACGTTGTGTATTCAAATAGAAAATTGAAATAAATCTAAGTTAAGTTTGAATAGGGTAATTGAAATGATGACGTAAGTAAATAAATTATTTGTAAAAAAGTTCATAATCAAATTCAGCTGAAAAATAACAGAGAATGACAAGAAATAAAATATAAATGAGTAATATAAAACATGCGACTCACATAAAATATTCAGCTGAAATGCAGGAATCAGGAATCTTCATCTTCTTTCTTCTTGCGCATAACTAACCCAAATAAAATAAACCAAACATACTTAATATTAAATCTGCCGGCTAATTTAGCGTGCTGAAAGATACAAAGACTCAATAACCAGGGAAGGGAATTGGAATAAAGATCTTTAAGATCTTAGAATTAGGATACCTAGGCAAATGAAATGGCCCTCCCTTCCAACCTACAGACCATGCCAACGCGCGAAAACCTTGCACAGACTAACACTAAACCCTAGTCTTATCTAACTTGCAAACCTTCCATCAAACATTCCGATCATCTTAATTCATTCACAAACTTCTTTCATACTACCAATCATTCGTCAAAGTCATACAAGTTACCTATTAACTGCAGTTTTGGTCACCTGTGACGGTGTACTAATGTTCAAACCTTTTAATAATCAATTTCTCTGTTCAGTTTGCAATATGGTATAATTTTCAAGGACTGCTGTACCAAAATCACATGATATGCGCTAAGAAGTCAGTTCAAATGATAGAGACTGTGTCAAGAAATTATCACCTTTATAGCTCGCTACGTCAGCTGAGAAATAGACCATTAGAGGTTTGAATGAATACCTATTCGAATGAATTCTCGAGAGGGATTATGGGCCAGCTACTCTCGGAGCCCATAAGCCTTGTCGATGTGTAGTTAATGTATGTAAAGTGTTATCCTGAATATAAAAATAATTAAATATTTCAAAATACAAGTAATTGATTTTAACCACTAATATCTTTAAAACACCGTGTTTTGTTTTAACGTGTAACACTGTATCTTAAAGACATATCAAAATATTTCTATTAGTTTTTATTGCATTTATTCATCCTCACACTCTCGCACACTGATATTTTACACATAACACACACCTACTATTTCCTATTCTAATAACACATTTCCCTACGATTATCATTGAATGATGTTTGAAAACTCGCAACGCTGCAGGTACAGAAAGCTGAAACTATCACTTTATTACGAAATCGTCTATCTGTAAGGTTAAAAAACACTTACAGTAATAATCACAACAACGATGGACTTCGAATTAAAACACAACGCCGAAAATAAACAACACATGATGCTCGGCATCGCCAATTTCCGCGTTAGAACATCGTCCCGGCCCGTCAGCAACTGCCAACCCCCACTGCATGCCCGCTGTTCCTCTGTTTTTTTTTAATCTTCCAAGTTCTATGCTATATTAAGACAAAGTAAAATATCTTTTGTAACATTCAAAATTTAACTCTATTTCCAAGAAACAAGTATGGGTATTTATGCATTTGATACTCTTGTTTAAATGCTGGGTCATGTCAGGTAAAGATGTCTCAATTTTTGAACGAAAAATCTAAATGCTATTTGTTTAAGTGTTGGGTCGATTTTATAAACTAATTATTCTATATGTAATGATAAACGATCGTTACAGTGCCTTTTTACCCTATCATTTTGTAAACAATGGGTTTGTCATTAATTTGCATTTATAAATGCTTAACTTTTCTTAATATTTTCAAATCCATACTATCGTGCGCAAACTAATAAATCATTTAGCTAATAAAGTATCAACTTTTGGTTGTACAGGCCAATCGTATTGAGATACATAATTAACCAAAGATTTCCAACTACTATTTTTTAAATGTACTCAACTTCCTATCGTATACTTACATAATCCGCACTTAGTGAGACCATCTGGCTGCAATTACAGTAAGTTAACGAACCAAATTGAATTAAACTTTATATCTATTCAAAAAGATTTTAATACGCAACTACTCCATTGCCATCTTTCTTTCTCCTAACTTTCCTCGTCCGTGATTAGAGACTATAAAAAAAAATACATTGCCATTTTACTGTAGTATATTCCTAAGTTCTCATAGCTTAGCTGAATTAATATATATACATACGATACACATATACGGACATAATTATCATAAATTCATAAAGTATTCAAATTTTTATATCATTGAAAAAAGGAAATTGCATTTCATTTGGTTGCATAACAACATGTTACTTTGTACTTTCAAGTCAGCAAAATTGACATGTAGTCTCACCTGACCGTTCTGATTTCTAAATACGGATAGTGCAACAGAATTCAATTTAAAACAACTAACTAGGTATCTAATCCGAATGAATGACGCATTTATTACATCCAAAATTTCATTTGTATTGAATCTTTGTAATATGAGTCGTTTGTTGATTCTAAACCTTTCTAGACATGGTTATGATTATAATGTAATGATGGCACTGAATTCTAGGTATAGGTTTCATCTTTCGCACCATTGGGTATAATAAAATAAGTAAATGTAATTTTAAGTAAAAGGCATTACGTTAATATTTAGATTTAAACTGTTAAAAGTATTGCAATTAGTAGCAAAAGTTTACGTTTCTAGGACAGATAGAATCCATACAAATGTAATACTAACATACATATTTTCACGCCTTTATTCCTTACGGGTTTGGCAGAGGATAAAATGTAATGATGGAAATAAAACTGTAAACCAGAATTACAAAATTATATAAAAATAAAATAAAATAATAGGCTAACTTGGTTCAAATTTGAAATAATTTTATTTTCAATCAGTTCAAGTTACTACTTATAACCTTTTTGTTTTTTAAACGTATGCATGGTAAATATACCTAATAACCTTGAAATAATCTAAGCTTTGATCATACACAGACACACATACATACATATAGATATACCGCTATTACTTACGTAAGTATTACGGGGTAGATAGAGCGTCAACGGCATAATAGTATATGTTTTCGCTACAACTAATGAATTTTGAAAATAATCCTACGTCTTATTGATTTTAAGGGCAAGACAACTATCCAAACTATCCTATCAAGGGCAAACTATCCTATTCAAAATAAGTATGCAAAATATCGTTTTTGAAAATATGCTTATGAAAAGTATAAATACACATACAATAGACACAAACAATATAAATAAATAAAGACTGAGTAACTTACCGTGTAGTACCACAATTCATGTTCTCCTCCAAATTTAACATAATGTAACATGTAGATAAATTACCTTTTTATCTATATAGAAATAAAATATTATGATAGCGTTCATTTAAATCTCTCTCGTCTCATCTCTGTCATAAAAAAACTCAATTTTTTCGCTGCAGTAAATTATATTTACTTTTCAATTGTCTATTCCGTAGTAGTATAGTCAGTCACTTTTACCCTAAAATACTTCTTCTTATAAATAGTAAACAAAGGTCCTTTTGAGCTTTTATAAAAAAAATATATTTCATATTAAAATTAAAAGTTATGCTTTTAGTCGAAGACTGAATTTAGGAAAACAAACGCCTTGGATAGAATTTAAACTAAGTTCTAAATAAATATATTCTTATCTACGTTTAACGAACTAACTATGGATTTGTGTTTATATTATAGCCATTAGGTAATTAGGATTAAAGATCATACAAAACATTTTGAAATTCGTGAATATTATTTGGAACAATAGATTACAAAAGTTAAGAAAACTTGACATTTCGTCAAACTTATGTTTGTATTATTATTTTTATACACTCAAAATACATTAATCATATTGGCCTTAAATGTCTTACATTCTCATACAAATCAGAATGAACTTTGTTTACCTTTATTTCAATTCTTTACAAGTTTCATAAAATATTTATTACTGCATTAAATTTGCAAATTATTTTCGCAAGAATTTTACCTTAATTGATATTATAACATTTAGACAGACCGCTGAAAAAGAATAACATAAATTATTGCTCATACAATTACTATAAATACCTGAAATAAGAAACACTTACGATTTTTCTAGTTATTTTCCACGGCACACAGTTATTTCGCTTATTTACCTCGTTTGACATTTTTTGGTACTGTATTGGACAGCATCTGATCAGTCTGCCGCATCCACTTCCGTCTCGAACAACCTCCCGGTACCCTGCTACTCTGCTCATCTTTCACCATCAACGACATCTGACTCGAAATCTCTCCCTGCGCCCAGCATTTCACATCTTCCTCCAACGCATCTGACATCTCTCGATTCTAATGGTATCTCACATCTCTATCTGTTTTGTGTTTTTAACGAATCGGTATCTCCATATTTAAAGCATTCTTCTTCTGTTTGGTTTCGGCGAAATATAGATATCAATACGTTATATATAAGTGTCTACACGACTTCGTAAGAAAATGTTGCGTATATTGAAGTACACATTTTTATTACAGCAGCAGTCCAAAACAAAAAAGCAACGTTTTCACAAACATAATTTAGTTCCCATAGTCAGTTCAGTAGATATTTAGTCACATGGCACCTTAGAGCAACCATGGGACGTTGTAACTGAACACCGAATATTGTCTATGTAGCACTTTCGTCACTGCATTCTTAGTCCGTTTTAATAAAGTTCACTTTTACAAAAATAGCTTTGATGGTTTATAAATCTCTTCATCTCCCCAAAACAACTAACCACACCAGAAAAACCACAGCTCAGCACTGCCCAGAGGCAGCACTGGCAGGGTCGCCATGCGATGTTGGCTGTTGGGGGAGGATTGAGACAAACACAGTGCGCGGTGTTCAGATGTGTAATGAGCCGCAATAGTAACATGCAATGCCTTATATCTAACTTATGACTAATGAGTGGAGAGTAGGTAAGGTGTCACCACAGTACAGGATAAAGGCGTGATCATTTGTTTGTATGTCATATATTTTAACAAAACAAAAACATAAGACCTATCTCTTCCCACTTTTATTCTGAAATTCAACACAATGCGTTAATTAAACTGAAACTGCCGCGTCGTTATCCTCCAGTCAGTACACGTGACGATTATATAGAACCCTCTTACAAAAAGAAACAGTTCAACTGTGGACATACTGCTATCAAGAAAGGATTATCCGTGACATAACAAAGGGCTTTAATTAAAACTGAAAAGCGACAGGGATTGCGTTTTTGCTTCACAAACTTTTAGTTGAGTAAAAAGCGTTTGCTGCAAACCAGTTTACGGATAGTCTAGCAAGTTAATGACTGAAGCTTTTTCTCTAAGGGATCCAAGGGTTTCAGTATATTGCAATTTAGGCGATGGGCTGACAAACTGTCACTACAGCAATATGCCTACAAATCTATCTTAAATAACCCTCAAAACTTTGTCAGACGTGGAGGAATGACCTTTGTTTAGGTCCTTTACGCTCTGCCTACCCCATTAGGGATAAAGGCGTGATTATATGTATGTATGTATGTATGTGCTTCAATATATTATGCAACAGACAAAATACTGATCGGAAACTCAGTACTTAGTCGTTCTTTTACATAAAAAGCCAAAGAAAACAAATTAAGGAGGTTGTCGATAAAGATGTCTGTAGGTTTGAAACAAACTTACTTCAACATTTGAAATGCGAAAGTTTCCTTCTGTTTGTTGACAATTACGAAGTTACGAGACATTTTTTACAAAAATACATTTCTTATCCATTCTTTGTGCTTAAAAAAGGATACATACATATTTTGGGATTTGATACAGATTGCACAAAAATCAGTTTAATGATTTGTAATTTTAATGCCAAATTACTTAATCAAATGTTGTTGACTTGTTTTCTGTTATATTAAATACCTACGTTGGGGTTAGTCTTTCTTTACTGGATGATATAGAAATTTTTTTTTTCAAAAATATGGCTTCAATAAAAGTTTGGCCATAACTGCCATCTCGCTTGATTAAATTCTTAAGACACTTAAGGGGCTTTCCTGGGCTAAGTGGCGCCCTCATCAGTCAAAAAATCATAATTAACTGAAAACAAAATCAATCGAAAATCCGGTAGATCAGATTGAGGTTAAAGCAATAAAGGTCATTTGGAACTTCATAAAGTTGCAACTTATAGATCGTTGCAATTACAGATAGGAAATTTGCGAAAAACGGCCACTTTTAGCACTTTTACTATCTGTAACTGAAGTGAACACTGAATTATTAATTTATAATGCTTAAAAAAAACTTCAGTACCCATACTTTAATGTGATCTACCGGATTTTTGATTAATTGCGTTTTCGGTGAGCAATGATTTTTTGACTGATGAGGGCGCTGGCGTGCACCGGGGATCCCCTTAATTCGAAACAATAATGAAGTGCCTAACTTGGTTATAAAACATAAAATCAATTAAGTTCGTAAATTGATAAAGTCGAAAGATTAATAAAGTGTAATTAAACTTAGGATGATAATAAATTTTCAAATTTCCCTTCAAATTTTGTTGCACATGCCATAAAGGAGTGTTGTTGTAAATATACACTCGTAGGTCAAATGAATGAGAGAAAATAACCACGAGTCCTTACGAAGCCATTGGTGTACAATACCTACAGTTTGTGCGTATTTCTACATACATACATATAATCACGCCTTTATCCCTAATGGGGTAGGCAGAGAGTAAACGACCTAAAAAAAGGTCGTTCCGCCACGTCTGGCAATGCTTAGAGGGTTATTTAAGATAGATTTGGAGGTATATTGCTTAGTGACAGGTTGCCAGCCCATCATCATCTCCCTAGCCTTATCCCGTATCTAACGGGGTCGGCTACCTAATCTAGGGGATTGAACGAGGGTACTGGTTTTTACACAGAGCGACTGCCATCTGACCTCCGCAACCCAGAAGGGAAACCAGACCCAATCCTAGATTAGGTCAGAGTTTTCAAGCCGCCAATGCTTAGCACTGGCCTCGGAAATGGCTTAACGACTAATATCTACGGTATTAAACGATATTAACCGGGACCAACGGCTTAACGTGCCTTCCGAAGCACGGAAAAAGCGCCAAATAAACGTACATATGAAATTCGAAAACCGAAAAACACATTGGTACGTGGTGGGATTCGAACCACGACCTCCCGCTCAGGAGGCAGCGGCCCTATCCACTTCACCATCGGGCTCTACAATACAATACAATACAATACCATCGCCTAAATTACAAAATACTGAAACCCTCGGATCCCTTAGCTGGTTTTTACAGCATGCCCGGGAGGAAATGCAGCTGGCACATTCTATGTTTTTCTCTCGCTTCCACGCCAACATGGAAGAAACAAAAAAAAAAACATATTTTTTACTCAACCAGAGGAATGCACCGACGTAGCGTTCCTCGCTACGGCGCGTAGTGCGTAAGGTGACGCGTGTGTGTTGTATAGGCAATGCAAAAAGCATTGACAGCGTGTTGAGCGCAACGTTACGCGCAGTAAGTGACGCCTGTGAGTTGCTGAACTTAGTCAGCTGATAATTGTAGAGCTGTCATATATTTTGCAACAGCAATATACCTACAAATCTATCTTAAATAACCCTCAGAAGTTTGTCAGACGTGGCGGAACGACCTTTGTTTAGATCGTTTACGCTCTGCTCATTAGGGATTGCGATGTTGGCTGTTGGGGGAGGATTGAGACAAACACAGTGCGCGGTGTTCAGACGTGTAATGAGCGACAATAGTAACATGCAATGCCTTATATATAACTTATGACTAATGAGTGGAGAGTAGGTAAGGTGTCACCACAGTACAGGATAAAGGCGTGATCATTTGTTTGTATGTCATATATTTTAACAAAACAAAAACATAAGACCTATCTCTTCCCACTTGTATTCTGAAATTGAACACAATGCGCTAATTAAACTGAAACTGCCGCATCGTTATCCTCCAGTCAGTACACGTGACGATTATATAGAACCCTCTTACAAAAAGAAACAGTTCAACTGTGGACATACTGCTATCAAGAAAGGATTATCCGTGACATAACAAAGGGGTTTAATTAAAACTGAAAAGCGACAGGGATTGCGTTTTTGCTTCACAAACTTTTAGTTGAGTAAAAAGCGTTTGCTGCAAACCAGTTTACGGATAGTCTAGCAAGTTAATAACCGCGTTTCACAAAGCCGGCTAACTTTGGGATTTCCAGAAATCCGATTTATAGTTTCACTATAGATTTTTGTACCCTTCGGCGCACTGAAGGATAATAAAAACAAAATGAGGAGGTACACACGCTAAAATCAAAGTTTGATGATACCAAATGGGGTTGACATAGTAGCTCAGCGACTGAAGCCATTTTTCTGTAAAGATGTGAAAACCAGCTCAGGGATCCGAGGGTTTCAGTATGTTGTAATTTAGACGATGGGCTGACAACCTGTCACTGCAGCAGTATGCCTACAAATCTATCTTGGATAGCCCTCAAAACTTTATCATACGTGGCGGAGCGATATTTGTTTGGGTCGTTTACGGTCTGCCTACCCCTTTTTCTGGATGGAGGGGTAACTTTATGTGTGTATATATTAAAAAAAAAGTTTTTTGATTACCTCCATTTCATCGCTCTACAAAATAAGATCCTTACCCAACCTAGTAAGTTCTTACACTCATGAAAGCTGATTATAAATACGGCCCTAAATACGCATTGTGTGGAATAAACTCTTTATAATATGCCCTTATCACTTATAACTAATGTATGTTATAATGTAATTGCTGTTGGTCTTTTTTGTACTACTAAAACCATTATTTATATCTGTTTATCATTTTACATTCATATTCGTTTTCGTTTATTTGGTAACAAAAAAATACAGTCATAATTTAAAAAATTTCTTCCATGTTGGCCTGGGAGCGAGAGAAAATCATAGAATGGGCCAGCTGCATATCCTCCCGGGCATGCTGTAAAAACCAGCTAAGGGATCGGACGGTTTCAGAATATTGCAGTTTAGGCGATGGGCTGACAACCTGTCACTACAGCAATATACCTACAAATCTATCCTAAATAACCCTCAAAACTTTGTCAGACGTGGCGGAACGACCTTTGTTTGGGTCGTTTACGCTCTGCCTACCCCATTAAGGATAAAGGCGTGACTATATGTATGTATGTACAGTTTAAAAAAAAAACAATTCTTGAAATTAAATTATAATTACAAAGGTCAATTTCAATACCTAAAAAAAAGTATGTATATTTCTTAACTAACACACGATGAAATCAAGTAAACATTCTGTAGATATACCTGATGGACAATGTCATAAAATTTCGTAAAATACGCATCTTATCGAAATTCCATTTTCGTCACTTTTAAGAGCCATTCCAAAACTTTTAAGTTCAGCAGCAATTATAAGCACCCTTTAGCGTACTTTTTAAAGTACGCTGAAAGGTGTTTATAACTACCGACTACTTTAAAAAGTACATACATACATATAATCACGGGTAGGCAGAGCGTAAACGACCTAGACAAAGGTCATTCCGCCACGTCTGACAAATTTTGAGGGTCATTCAAGATAAGATTTTTAGGTATATTGCTGTAGTGACAGGTTGTCAGCCCATCGCCTAAATTGCAATATACTGCAACCCTCGGAGCCCTTAGCTGATTTTTACAGCATGCCCGGGAGGAAATACAGCTGGCACATTCTATGATTTTCTTTCGCTCCCAGTCCAGCATGGAAGAAAAAAAAAAGTACGCTGGAGCTTTATTGTTATATTCGTATGTTGAATATTGTATTTATTGTTTTTAAATACATTTCTGAGTGAATGAGTTCTTTTACGAGAATTAGGTAAATGTACAGTTTGTTTTATTCATAATATTTTTTCTATGTATTGGTAGATTTGTGTATATGATTTTAACCGGCATGTAAAGCAAACTGCGTCCTAGAAAATATTGCAAATAAAAGTAAAATCTTTGAAAATAAATCCAATTCAATTAAGCTGAAAGTGACAGGGCTAACTAAGAATTTACGTCAGAAAGTGGCATCCCTAATAGAGTCCTTTGTATAATATCAGTGCAATTAATTTTTAAGGTCGTTGATATTGGTGGTCATACCGGTCCGATAAATGGTTAAAATAGCCTTGGTTTGTTACCTACCTAATGTAAGCTAATTTTGATGTTTTTGTTTTTTTTTATTATTAGCGTAAACACAAGCGTGGAAGATCCTAACTTCAAAATTGACAAAGTTCCATACAAACTTTCATCCCCTGTTTAACGCCCTTAGAGGTGTTTTTTTTAAAATCCTTTCTCACTGAAAGGAAACGTTATAAAAGGAACCTGCAGTTCAAATTTCATAATTCTAGCTTTAGTAGTTTAGCCTTAGCGTTAATGAGTTCGTCAATCACACTCCGGAAATTCATTTTAGATTATCGACCATATTTTTCACTATATCTTTGTAACTATTGATCCGAGAATATATAAATGTACAATGTTTTTGTACTAAATTTTATGAACTTTCATTGTATAGTTGATTATATATCTCAATGACACACTGTTTTGAAGATATTAGTTAAAAACTCAAAAATGGGAACTTCCATCCCCTCCCTCCCATCCCCCGGCCCTCCTAGACGCGAGGGCTTCTAGTATGTTTACCTCCTTAGCACTCTGAATAGATTTCAGAAGAAATCGCATAGGTTCCAGCTCACGCACCTATACCCCCTTTTGGGCAAAACTACGGAAATATATTTTCGTTGTTTTTTAATAAAAGATTTTAGCAGTGCATGTTGAATTTAAGAACATAAAATTATTTTGTTTCATTGAGTGATATGTTTTAATAAATATCTCAATTGGCCCGAGCACTAGTATCGATGTCAAACTTGAAATGACGCCATTTGGATTGTTACCAAGAACGGCACAAGGAAATTGTCTTTCTCAAATACGATTTATGCGATCCATTTTACAAACAAAGCTGAAAGAGGGGATCAGGGGCGAGGGGCGACGACATCTGAAGCAGCTCAGTGACATCGCTTCGACAAACTCTAGTCGGATGTACTCGCTCTATTACCATGCGGTAACAAAGGAAAAGTTCACAATCAAAGTAGCTAGTAAGTACATGCTTTAGAACTCGACTCCACTGAAAATCAAATGAAAAAAGTTGGAAAGCTGCATTCAGTGGAGGAGTGTTTGCATATTGCAATTCTAGGCACAGCTCTATTGTGCACAGAACTATGCCTCTTAGGGGCTAAACTTTTTCTCAAATAGAACAAGTGCAGGTACTTAGTCAAGAGCAACTTTACATTGGTTTTTGTTCATGTACTTTAAAAAATTAAATACATACATACATACATAAAATCACGCCTTTATCCCTTACGGGGTAGGCAGAGCGTAAAACGCCTCCTAAAAGGCGCTTTCGCCACGTCTGACATAAATTGAGGGCAATTTTAGATTGTAATGTGTATTGCTGTAGTGACAGGTTGTCAGCCCGTCGCCTAAATTACAATACACTGTAACCCTCGAATCCCTTTTGCTGACTTCTACAGCATGCCCGGGAGGAAGGGCAACTGGAACATTCTATGTTTTTCTTTCTCTCCCAGTCCAGTATGGAAGATAAAAAATTAAATAATAAGTTTTTTTTTTTTTGTAAATATGTACGTACGTGTCAGTGTATTTTAGAACAAATACAAAACGTACAAAATAAAACGAACGATACGAATACAATACGATAGTTATATAAAATAAAAAACATAAATGCTTGTTCTTTGGTTTTTTTTATAGCCTACGGTCGTCGTATGTTATGTTACGAGACTGAAATTGGTGACCCGTAAACGAGATCGAAATTAATGTAATACTTTGTTTGCTGATTTAAGTAGTATTCACTCTGCGATATTGTTTTAGTCTCATCTCAACAACTTGTTACTACGCACAATTTTGATAGTAACTACAGGGTTTTGCTTGTTCATTTATACAGATTTTTTAAAATTGAACAAATGTCGTACAATCTATACTAAAGCTAAGTGTCAATGTAGTAAATAAAAGCTTATGAAAATGGCGGCAATTCTGGTCTCATCATTCTTTAACTTATTATAGATAGTGCTGTCACTTTCATAACTTTGATAGCAAATAAACACAATGATATTGTCATTCTTATTTAAATATAAATCTGCTTATATAATACATGCTATCTTCTTACTCAAAGCGTGTTAAGGGTCTGAACGAGTAGTAAAACCAAACCTAATTAGAAGCATAGATATGATGCATTTGGTCATGTGTACGGAGTTTCATTAAGTTTGGTTATACTGTTTAGGAATAAAAGCAAAACTACGTTTGTATGGGATTTCACTACCCCGGCAGACTCTTTAGTCAGATTAGAAATGTCAAAGTCATGTGTTTATTTGCTTTCCTGTTTCTTATGTCAAAGTTGAGCAAGTGACATCGCTATCTTTAGATTAATTAAGGAATGTTGCCGCAAGAATTGACAGCATTGTCTGCCAAAATCAACACCAGTAAATGGAAGAAGTTAATTCCGGAAATTGAGTAGCCTGTAAGTAAGTACCTATTCCCATTCCACTTTCTTTGAATGAAGGAATTAAGGGGTTTCGTCGACCCCTGATCGAGTTCTAATCTTTCGAAGGTTAATTAATTCCGAAAGCCTCTTAACAGAACAATTAAACACTTAAACAGCCGGGACTGTCATTAATTTATTACACAAACGATGTCCAATTTAAAAACTCTCAAACCACGGTTCGTCGGATCGTTCATCAACCCGATACCCTCGCTGGATAGAAGAGATAGAAGCTCTTATTCATTTTGACATTATCCCTGCCACAGCTAAGATCTAAGGTGCCGATGAGAGCCCGATGGTGTAGTGGATAGGGCCGCTGCCTCCTGAGCGGGAGGTCGTAGTTCGAATCCTACCACGTACCAATGTGTTTTTCGGTTTAAGAATTTCATATGTACGTTATTCGGTGCTTTTTCTCGTGCTTCGGAAGGCACGTTAAGCCGTTGGTCTCGGTTAATATCGTTTAATACTGTAGATATCAGAGGCCAGTGCTAAGCATTGGCGGCTTGAAAACTCTGACCTAATCTAGGATTGGGTCTGGTTTCCCTTCTGGGTTGTGGAGGTCAGATGGCAGTCGCTCTGTGTAAAAACCAGCACCCTCGTTCAATCCCCTAGATTAGGAAGCCGACCCCGTGAGATACGGGATAAGGCTAGGGAGATGATTATATAAGCTAAGATCTAAGGTCACTGAGTCAGCGAAGTAGTCAGTAAGTAAGTTTTGCAAACTAATATTATAAAATAGGTACGTATTCAAAATCTTTGCATGATATATGTGTTACCAACATAGGTGCTATAGCAAACAAAAACGAAACCACTGTAGAAACAAAGGGAGGTTTCAACAGTAAATAATAAAAATGTACCGAATACCAAAAATATTTCATTAAAATACCCAAATGAATTTAATTTGCTTAGTTAGAGCTCAGCTTTTAAGATTGGAAGCGCCGAACTTCTGTTCCCAGTTGTTCCTCGAAATAATGAAAAAGTTATTTAATTTATGTAATATTATTTATCACCTAGAGTCTGGGTTAGTTAATTTGTTAAGTCTGAATGTAAATCTCTTTTATTTTATTACAGATACAACTATTAAAAATACAACGTATAATAATATATTTTATTCGATTGACATCAATCTCAGATTTAAATGCCGTTTTATTGTTGGCAATACATACTACATACATATAATCACGCCTTTATCCCAAATGGGGTAGGCAGAGCATAAACGATCTAAATAAAGGCCGCCACGTCTGACAAAGTTTTGAGGGTTATTTATGATAGATTTGTAGGTATATTGCTGTAGTGACAGGTTGTCAGCCCTTCTCCTAAATTGCAATATATTGAAACCCTCGGATCCCTTAGCTGGATTTTACAGCATACTAGGGAGGAAATGCAGCTGGCACATTCTATGTTTTTCTTTCGCTCCCAGGCCAGCATGGAAGTAAAATATAAATTTGCTTGGGTAGTAGATAGGACCGGCCAAAAAAAAAGTTGCAGAACAAACTTAAAGTAGCAAAGCTCAGTAAACCTTTCGAAACCTTTTGTCTTTCCCAAAGGATTTTGGTTCAGAAATGTTTGAGGCTTCTTAGTAACAAGACTTTTTCTTTTTAAGTTTTACGTTTGTAACAAACAGATATAGCAAACTGATCACTCAGTTGTCCTATAACTATACCGGGTGTAAGGAACAGCGTTCCGCAAACAGATAGGGCTTACTCAGTCAATGAAACTGAACAACTTTCACCTGGAAATTCTTTCAGGAGATGAAAAAAAACGAATTTTCCATACAAAATAACCACCTTGATCAGACATTTTGTATTGTAAGCAAAAAGTTGTTTGCTTTATTTGTTTATTCTGGTGATAGTTGTTCTGTTTCGTTGACTGAGCAACCCCTACCAGTTAACGGGACGCTGTCCCTTACACCCCGTATGTTACTTTACATATAACTTTTTAGGTCCCAGAGCCACCCAGGCCTTACCAAATGCAAGGGCGGAATTCCGGTGTTTTTGTACTGTAGACATACATACATACATAAATCACGCCTATATCCCTTACGGGGTAGGCAGAGCGTTTAACGCCTCGTAAAAGGCGCTTTCGCCACGTCTGACAAAAATTGAGAGTAATTTTAGATTCTAATGTGTATTGCTTTAGTGACAGGTTGTCAACCCATCGCCTAAATTACAATACACTGTAACCCTCGAGTCCCTTTTGCTGACTTCAGCAGCATGCCCGGGAGGAAGGGCAGCTGGAACATTCTATGTTTTTCTATCTCTCCCAGTCCAGCATGGAAGAACTGTACTGTAGAAGTTCATTTATTTATTTATTTATCAATTTATTGTTCACAGAAATATCGTAAAAAACAGGACATAAAACACAACAGTCACTGGTTATTTCTAAAAAGAAATTTCTTACAACAGACCTACAGAAGTAAAAAAATTAAATTATACGAGGATAAAACGTGCACAAAATTTAATACATTACAGTACATACTTAGAAACCCCTTCCCCTTGTACCTATACACGTTCTGATAACAACCGCCAAAATTATAAATTAAATTCAACCTGCCTGAAACATCCCTCATAATTTGTAAGACATAAACTCTTATTAACAGTAAATTAATAATCTAGGTACGACATGTGTTGTTCGCCCGAAACATGACATTTCATCTCGCATGTAATCGTGTATGCTACTTGAATGGAAAGATGGATGAGTTAATCTTGAGTCGACAAGACAAATGAAAATCTCTCGGATAATCCTGTCAGTTCATGCATCACGAAGATAGACAAAGACTTTCGATATTTATTTTGACCAATATTTATTTGGGAAGTAGTTTGATGAACTATAAATACATAGGTACTACATCTTGTTCATAAATAATTGAATAACTGAAAATATTCAATAATTTTGTGAACAAGGAATAGTTCTGGGTTATGGCCCATTATAAAATCGACGTTATGCAAGGGCACTCCTTCTGTCGAGTGGGTATCGAGTCTATCGACCCGATGGAACCCTGGTGTCAGAGTTTTTAAACTGCCTAGTAGCACAACTATCAGGCCTCTGTCATGGTTTGAGGAACGACCACTATCAAAGACAGCGACCGGGACCGACGGCTTAACGTGCCCTCCAAAGCACGAAATCTTTTCCTTTTTCGGACAATCAGGTGATTCAGCCTGCAATGTCCTAACCAAACTGGGGAAAAATTCACAAAGTTATAAATTTTTCAAATATCAACTTTGTGTTTCCCCCCTGGGAATCGAACCCAGGACCTCCGGATCAGGAGTCCATAGCACTAGCCACTAGACCACGGAGGCAGTTAAGGGCACTTACTTACTTCATATTTATATTCCATTCAATAATGTTTTATAAAAGTTGTTCTAGGACTAAAAGTTATGTAACTATCATCCCAAAAAAGTTTTTAATGTTATTTGATTTAAGAACTTTTACTAATGGCAGAGAATACTTTTTTTTCTTGTTGGTAAACTTAGAAATAAAGTTTACTAAAGTTCTGAAAGAACGCCAAAGGTGCTTATTTACTTTGATAAGAGTGTTTTTCATGATCACCATTTGATTTAAAATCGTCAATCTTTGAAAATAAATATTGGTAAGAACCTACTGTCAATCAGTTAGTATTGTATATTCTTCAAATTCAAATTCTTTATTTTGCTTATAAATGGATTTTTATAAACCATGTAAAATACATTATAATTAGCGTAAATAAATACATTTTGAATAGTACATATTTAAAATAAAATATAATCAAGACTGTATAACAATAGTTTATTCTTCTGCCTAGCGTTTTCTCGGTCTGACGCTGAGGTCCATACGCATCCGTGGGGTACCGCGTGCATGTGAAAAATTATAAGAATCTGTATTTTTATTTTGACAGATTTGACAGATTTGAAAGATAATGAATGTGGTCTAAGAATGAACGAGTTACTCGTCAAATGTCTTCTCTACGCTGACGACCAAGTTATACTTGCGTCCACGGCTGAGGAGTTACAGGAGATGGTAAATTGTATGCATGAAGCTTTGAAAAAGAAAGGAATGAAAGTGAATGTTAGTAAAACCAAATCACTGGTTTTTGAGAAAGAGGATAGAATGACAGATAGGAGATGAAAAGGTGGAGCAAGTGAAAGAGTTTGTTTATTTGGGTTCATTGTTTACAGCAGATGGAAAGTGTGATAGTGATATTGAAAGAAGAGTGAATGCTGGTAACATGGTGAATGGGGCGTTGCACACCTTTATGAACAGCCAGTGGGTGTACAAAAAGGCTCGTCTGGCTGTGCATAGAGGAGTGTTAGTCCCAACACTTATGTATGGCAGTGAAAGTTGGGTATGGCAGAAAAGACATGAAAGTAGAATAAATGCGGTAGAAATGAGAGCATTAAGAAGTAAGTAAAGTAAGTAAGTAAAAACACTTTATTGTACACAAAAAACAAAAAATACAAAAATAAACTTAAATGAATGTGCACAAAGGCGGTCTTATCGCTGGAAGTATGATTGGTGTGAAACTGAGTAACAGAATAAGAAATAGCGTGATAAGGGAACGTTGTGGTGTGAAAGAGGATATAGTGACAGGTACAGAAAAAGGAATGCTGAGGTGGTTTGGTCATGTTGAGAGGATGGATGAAAAGAGATTAACCAAACAGATATACATGACGAGTGTGAGTGGGAATGTTGGAAGGGGAAGACCTCGACGAACGTACCGCGATCAAATCGGGGACGTTCTAGGGAAAGGTCAGGTCAGGAGTACCCTAAACCGACGAGCGTGCATGAAAAGATTGATGAATGTAGATGAAGCGAAAGAAGTTTGCAAGGATCGTAGCAAATGGAAGGATGTGATCTCTGCCTACCCCTCCGGGAAAGAGGCGTGACGTTATGTATGTATGTATGAAAATATAAATACTTAGATTGTTTTCACCGTGTAGTCGGTTTAAAATTTGCACAATTTGAATAGTCCGGTAAACTTTATCGACAGTCGCGACGACAGCCTCATTACAAACACAACAGCTGGGAGATTAGAACTAGCACGACTAAGTTTTTGTGTTCAATCGATAGGCCTACAAGAGTTAATTTTGTGATGTTTGTAACATGGTCGGGCCCAGCTGCGTCACGTCTATATGGACATGGGGCAGTACAGTAGAAATTATGTTTCCAATGCTAGAAGTAACAAATATACAAACATACTACCGACCAAATTCACCCGTATCAATTTCAACGTGAGTTCAAGTGGATATTTTTCATGCTTAGAACACGTTTTTTGAGCCAAAAACTATCCATTATAAAATTTACCATTTTTTGACAAGATATCCGATACCAAACATCTGTGAAATTTAGCTCCAAACATAAATTAAGGTTTCCGAAAATTCCGAAAGTGGCCCAATAGCCGACAAATAAAAGTTTTTATTATTGACAACAATTATTCCAGAGAGTCTAATTGAGTCTATACAATTAACGTTTTACATATAGAAAATTACATCCAAGACGTCACATCGAAGCAAAGTCCCCTGGAGATTGGTAGCATTGCCTTTCTGAATGGCCAGGCTTATTCTTTGGGCAAAGAAACTGCCAGCCCTCGGGTCGGTCACATCGCATACATCGATGAGACGTCTGGATAAATCGTGTTGAAAACTTTTAGCGGCCGGACCCCATGAGCCCATAGTCTCTACCGCAAAAGGGACAAAAGTATATATATCCGGTAGGCACGAGTATTTTCTCCTTTTTAGGGTTTCCGCCGAAGATGTCGACAAATAATTTTAAATTCTTTATATTTATTTATTTCTTATGATTATTTTTGTACATAAATTTCCTCAGTATCAGTTTCTTCCATGCTGGACTGGGAGCGAAAGAAAAATATTAAATGTGCCAGCTGCATTTCCTCCTGGGCATGCTGCAAAATTTGTGTACCCTCTAAGGCGTATTGCCTATAGCACATCGATAGAGGCAGCCTTGATGGCGTACTTTGGCTATGTCCAATCAGTGCTGGTTTATGGCCTAATTTTTTGAGTAACTCTACCAATGTCTCGCAGGCATTTATTGCACAAAAGCGCTGTGTGAGGGCACTGAAAGGACTGGCACAGATTGATTCATGCAAACCATTGTTTGGAAAATATAAGATACTACCACTCCCGTGTCTCTATGTTAAGGAAGTTGTAATGTTCGTAAAGAAAAATATGGCACTATATGAATCTAAACGGAAACTTAACCGTAACTTGAGAGGAAACAACAACCTTCTTCATTCTGGTACAAATTTATCAGATTTTTATCATAAAAGTATATTTTACATGGCAACAATAACAATTTATAATTCTATTCCAGACGAATTTATAGAGCTAGATGAAAATAAACTCAAACAGAAATTAACTGCCTGGATACAAACTAAATTATTTTATAGTGTGACTGTTTTTTTGGAGAACCGTGATAGATTAGTATAGAGTATTTTATTAGGAAATATGTAATAGACATTTTAAACCATTAAATGACACAGTATTTATAATTAATAATTTATATAACTGACATTTTATAGGTATTTTAAGGTTTTGCGTAATTTTACTGACATTTTTATTATAAACAAGCCTTTTGGTGTCAAATTTATTATGATTTTTTCAACAATCTATGTTTTTCTTTCTCTCCCAGTCTAGTATGGAAGATAAAAAATTAAATAATAAGGTATATTTTTTTTTGTTGTAAATATGTACGTACGTGTCAGTGTATTTTAGAACAAATACAAAACGTACGAAATAAAACGAACGATACGAATACAATACGATAGTTATATAAAATAAAAAACATAAATGCTTGTTCTTTGGTTTTTTTTTATAGCCTACGGTCGTCGTATGTTATGTTACGAGACTAAAATTGGTGACCCGTAAACGAGATCGAAATTAATGTAATACTTTGTTTGCTGATTTAAGTAGTATTCACTCTGCGATAATGTTTTAGTCTCATCTCAACAACTTGTTACTACGCACAATTTTGATAGTAACTACAGGGTTTTGCTTGTTCATTTATACAGATTTTTTTAAATTGAACAAATGTCGTACAATCTATACTAAAGCTAAGTGACAATGTAGTAAATAAAAGTTTATGAAAATGGCGGCAATTCTGGTCTCATCATTCTTTAACTTATTATAGATAGTGCTGTCACTTTCATAACTTTGATAGCAAATAAACACAATGATATTGTCATTCTTAATTAAATATAAATCTGCTTATATAATACATGCTATATTATGCTCTTCTTACTCAAAGCGTGTTAAGGGTCTGCCCGAGTAGTGAAACCAAACCTAATTAGAAGCATAGATATGATGCATTTGGTCATGTGTACGGAGTTTCATTAAGTTTGGTTATACTATTTAGGAATAAAAGCAAAACTACGTTTGTATGGGATTTCACTACCCCGGCAGACTCTTTAGTCAGATTAGAAATGTCAAAGTCATGTGTTTATTTGCTTTCCTGTTTCTTATGTCAAAGTTGAGCAAGTGACATCGCTATCTTTAGATTAATTAAGGAATGTTGCCGCAAGAATTGAGAGCATTGTCTGCCAAAATCAACACCAGTAAATGGAAGAAGTTAATTCCGGAAATTGAGTAGCCTGTAAGTAAGTACCTATTCCTATTCCACTTTCTTTGAATGAAGGAATTAAGGGGTTTCGTCGACCCCTGATCGAGTTCTAATCTTTCGAAGGTTAATTAATTCCGAAAGCCTCTTAACAGAACAATTAAACACTTAAACAGCCGGGACTGTCATTAATTTATTACACAAACGATGTCCAATTTAAAAACTCTCAAACCACGGTTCGTCGGATCGTTCATCAACCCGATACCCTCGCTGGATAGAAGAGATAGAAGCTCTTATTCATTTTGACATTATCCCTGCCACAGCTAAGATCTAAGGTGCCGATGAGAGCCCGATGGTGTAGTGGATAGGGCCGCTGCCTCCTGAGCGGGAGGTCGTGGTTCGAATCCTACCACGTACCAATGTGTTTTTCGGTTTAAGAATTTCATATGTACGTTATTCGGTGCTTTTTCTCGTGCTTCGGAAGGCACGTTAAGCCGTTGGTCTCGGTTAATATCGTTTAATACTGTAGATATCAGAGGCCAGTGCTAAGCATTGGCGGCTTGAAAACTCTGACCTAATCTAGGATTGGGTCTGGTTTCCCTTCTGGGTTGTGGAGGTCAGATGGCAGTCGCTCTGTGTAAAAACCAGCACCCTCGTTCAATCCCCTAGATTAGGAAGCCGACCCCGTGAGATACGGGATAAGGCTAGGGAGATGATTATATAAGCTAAGATCTAAGGTCACTGAGTCAGCGAAGTAGTCAGTAAGTAAGTTTTGCAAACTAATATTATAAAATATAGGTACGTATTCAAAATCTTTGCATGATATATGTGTTACCAACATAGGTGCTATAGCAAACAAAAACGAAACCACTGTAGAAACAAAGGGAGGTTTCAACAGTAAATAATAAAAATGTACCGAATACCAAAAATATTTCATTAAAATACCCAAATGAATTTAATTTGCTTAGTTAGAGCTCAGCTTTTAAGATTGGAAGCGCCGAACTTCTGTTCCCAGTTGTTCCTCGAAATAATGAAAAAGTTATTTAATTTATGTAATATTATTTATCACCTAGAGTCTGGGTTAGTTAATTTGTTAAGTCTGAATGTAAATCTCTTTTATTTTATTACAGATACAACTATTAAAAATACAACGTATAATAATATATTTTATTCGATTGACATCAATCTCAGATTTAAATGCCGTTTTATTGTTGGCAATACATACTACATACATATAATCACGCCTTTATCCCAAATGGGGTAGGCAGAGCATAAACGATCTAAACAAAGGCCGCCACGTCTGACAAAGTTTTGAGGGTTATTTATGATTGATTTGTAGGTATATTGCTGTAGTGACAGGTTGTCAGCCCTTCTCCTAAATTGCAATATACTGAAGCCCTCGGATCCCTTAGCTGGATTTTACAGCATACTAGGGAGGAAATGCAGCTGGCACATTCTATGTTTTTCTTTCGCTCCCAGGCCAGCATGGAAGTAAAATATAAATTTGCTTGGGTAGTAGATAGGACCGGCCAAAAAAAAAGTTGCAGAACAAACTTAAAGTAGCAAAGCTCAGTAAACCTTTCGAAACCTTTTGTCTTTCCCAAAGGATTTTGGTTCAGAAATGTTTGAGGCTTCTTAGTAACAAGACTTTTTCTTTTTAAGTTTTACGTTTGTAACAAACAGATATAGCAAACTGATCACTCAGTTGTCCTATAACTATACCGGGTGTAAGGAACAGCGTTCCGCAAACAGATAGGGCTTACTCAGTCAATGAAACTGAACAACTTTCACCAGGAAATTCATTCAGGAGATGAAAAAAACGAATTTTCCATACAAAATAACCACCTTGATCAGACAGTTTGTATGGAAAAGCAAAAAGTTGTTTGTTTTATTTGTTTATTCTGGTGATAGTTGTTCTGTTTCGTTGACTGAGCAACCCCTAACAGTTAGCGGGACGCTGTCCCATACACCCCGTATGTTACTTTACACATAACTTTTTAGCCCAGAGCCACCCAGGCCTTACCAAATGCAAGGGCGGAATTCCGGTGTTTTTGTACTGCAGACATACATACATACATAAATCACGCCTATATCCCTTACGGGGTAGGCAGAGCGTTTAACGCCTCGTAAAAGGCGCTTTCGCCACGTCTGACAAAAATTGAGAGCAATTTTAGATTCTAATGTGTATTGCTTTAGTGACAGGTTGTCAACCCATCGCCTAAATTACAATACACTGTAACCCTCGAGTCCCTTTTGCTGACTTCAACAGCATGCCCGGGAGGAAGGGCAGCTGGAACATTCTATGTTTTTCTATCTCTCCCAGTCCAGCATGGAAGAACTGTACTGTAGAAGTTCATTTATTTATTTATTTATCAATTTATTGTTCACAGAAATATCGTACATAAAACACAACAGTCACTGGTTATTTCTAAAAAGAAATTTCTTACAACAGACCTACAGAAGTGAAAATTTTAAATGATACGAGGATAAAACGTGCACAAAATTTAATACATTACAGTACATACTTAGAAACCCCTTCCCCTTGTACCTATACACGTTCTGACAACAACCGCCATAATTATAAATTAAATTCAACCTGCCTGAAACATCCCTCATAATTTGTAAGACATAAACTCTTATTAACAGTAAATTAATAATCTAGGTACGACATGTGTTGTTCGCCCGAAACATGACATTTCATCTCGCATGTAATCGTGTATGCTACTTGAATGGAAAGATGGATGAGTTAATCTTGAGTCGACAAGATAAATGAAAATCTCTCGGATAATCCTGCCAGTTCATGCATCACGAAGATAGACAAAGACTTTCGATATTTATTTTGACCAATATTTATTTGGGAAGTAGTTTGATGAACTATAAATACATAGGTACTACATTTTGTTCATAAATAATTGAATAACTGAAAATATTCAATACTTTCGTGAACAAGGAATAGTTCTGGGTTATGGCCCATTATAAAATCGACGTTATGCAAGGGCACTCCTTCTTCTGTTGAGTGGGTATCGAGTCTATCGACCCGATGGAACCCTGGTGTCAGAGTTTTTAAACCGCCTAGTAGCACAACTATCAGGCCTCTGACATGGTTTGAGTAACGACCACTATCAAAGACAGCGACCGGGACCGACGGCTTAACGTGCCCTCCAAAGCACGAAATCTTTTCCTTTTTCGGAAAATCAGGTGATTCAGCCTGCAATGTCCTAACCAAACTGGGGAAAAATTCACAAAGATATAAATTTTTCAAATATAAACTTTGTGTTTCCCCCCTGGGAATCGAACCCAGGACCTCCGGATCAGGAGTCCATAGCACTAGCCACTAGACCACGGAGGCAGTTAAGGGCACTTACTTACTTCATATTTATATTCCATTCAATAAATCCTGAATCATGCATATATGATAAACGTAGTTTAGAATGTAAGAAAATTGCAATGAATTGGTTAAAAACTAAAGATTATGAAGAGACGGAAAACCTACTGACTGTAATTACATAATCAACTATACGGCGCAATCAGATTTTGATGACTATAATGTTAATATAGCTAATACAAAATTGGTCACCTTTTGTTATTTAATTAATTATCTTATTCCTTGCATTAGAATATATTTTCCCAGCAATTTAAGTTCCTAAGATACAAGTACTTACTTTACATAAGTACTTAGTTTAGGCACTTTAATATAATTATTATTTAGATAATTAGCGAGCATACAGTTTTATAATCAAATGCGTAACATGCTTACTATTGCATAAATTGTATCGTATTCTGTGATTCTACCTAACCTACATACCTACTAACTTATACTATGTATCTAACCTACAACTAAGAACATACTAACAATGAATCATGTAATCTGAATAGTAATAAATGAATTTGAATTTGAATCATCAAGTGCCTTTAGGAGGGTTCCTCTTGCCGAGTGATGCATAAGGGGCATTTAATCGATCCAACTACAGTCACTGCCGGAGTGAAACAGGGCTCTACTGCTTTTCTCGATAGTCTTGGATAATGTAATGCGTAGAGTCACTAGTAGAGAAGAGAGAGGAATACCATGGTTGTATGGAAAGACTCTCGATAGAGAAGGTGTAGACTTCGCGGATGACCTTTGTTTACTCGCCACATCCCTTGAACACTTTCAATCCAAGACCTACGACCTCGAAAACGATGCTACCAAAGAAGGTCTGTGCATCATCTGTGGCAAGACCAAAGACATGCGCCTAAATACCGCTAATGCAGCACCTATTTATGTGAACGGAAAGGTCGTGGAAGAAGTGCAAAGTTTTACCTACCTTTGCAGCGTCGTGGATCCGCTAGGGGGAGCAGAAGCAGATATAGAAGCGCGCATCAGTAAAGCTAGAGCAGCATATGCGCAGCTGAAGCCTGTTTGGACGTCTTCCATAATTACTCGGCGTACGAAGATCAGAGAATTCAACCCCAATGTCAAGTCAGTCCTCCTGTACGGATGCGGGACATGGCTCGTCAAAAAAGAAGTAACCGGTAGACTTCAGGTGTTCGTGAACAAATGTTTGCGGCGCATACTGGGTATCTACTGGCCACGAACCATTTCTAACGTAAGACTGTGGGAGTTGACTGACCAAAAACCTATAGATAAGAAGATCTTTATTAAAAAATGGCGCTGCATTGGACATGTGCTGCGGAATCCAGACAACCATATATCCAAGCAAGCGTATGGAACACGAAAATCGGGCCGCCCACGTACCATCTGGAGGCGCTCAGTCGAAAAAGAGGCCGCATAAACTGGTCTCGTCTGGGAAGACCTAGAAGTTACCGCGCAAGATCGAGAGCAGTGGAAATCCCTTCTTCGAGCCCTATGTCCCTAATGAGGGATAACATGACTTCATCATCGTCATCACTTTCACATTGTGGCAGAAAGTGAACATAATTTATCAGAGATTCTGTAATTTGTTACTTAGGATGATTTAATTACTAAATATACATATTATGTGATTGACAGATAACCTAATTTTTGTTTTATTTTTCCCGATTTTGTCTACTAACAGTATGTTTTCTTAATGTATCTTCCATTCTACCACCCCTCTCGTTGCTAAATGGTAACGCAAATTTAAAAAGTATCAATATCAGTCCTGTCTTCTCTCTAAATTAGGTAGCGTGAGTTAGGCAACACGGTTTTATTAAAGTCAGTTTGAAATTATAAATTCAGTTCCCTGCCTATCCCTTAAACAAGGTGGCGTGATGATATGAAACTTTAGTTTGAGTCCAGGTCTCAGTGGAATAAAAAGTCTTAACAAAATCGGTTCGGTATGTTTGACTTAATGTGGTAACAATTATATGTATAAAGAAAAGATTCCCCTGGGAATGAGATATCTTCCCGCAATATAGCGTGGCCTATGTTCGTGTTTAGGCTACTATCTATCACCATACCAAATCTCATCAAAATCCGTCCAGCCGTTTAGGCGTAAATGAGTAATAAATAAACTTTAAGTCTATTATTTATTTATTTATTATTTTTTCTAGCCTGATCTGTCCCACTGCTGGGCAAAGGCCTCACCTTTTTATTTCCACTTTTTGCTGTCTTGTGCAATTTGCATCCAGTCTTTTTTGAAGGCATCCATCTCATCACGCCACCTCTTTCGGGGCCTACCTCTGCCTCGACGGCTATCTTTGGGCACCCAGTCAGTAGCGATCTTGGCCCATCTGTCTGGATGCATGCGACAGACGTGGCCCGCCCAATCCCATTAAAGCTTGGCAGCCTTTTCTCCTACATCCTTGATAGGGGTTTTTGAGCGCAGAGTGGTGTTCCGGATTCGATCAATCCTTTTCGCACCTAATATGCTGCGCTTCATGGCCCTTTGGCAGACCACCAGTTTGGACTTTTGTAAATCGGTCAGTGACCAACTTTGTGCACCATAAGTTAGGACGGGCAGGATACACATGTCGACAAGTTTACGCTTTAGCGTAAGAGGAAGATCTCCTTTCATAAGGTCCTTCATTGACCAGTAGCTCTTCCAAGCATTTTCAACTCTGCGTTCGACTTCTTTGTCTTGTCGGCTTTGACAGGAGACTAACTGGCCAAGATAGATATACTCGTCGACATAGTGTATGTTCTGTCCGTCTACCTGTACCTTATGTTTCGTGCTGTTGATCATAAGCTTGGTTTTGGACCGATTCATTTCAAGTCCAACTTCGCGGCTTGCCATGCTAAGATCTTCAAGCATTCTTAGTACATCTTGGGCTGTAGGAGCGAATAATAATATATCGAAACGGAGATTTGTGAGCATCTTTTCGCCGACATCTATGCCTAACTTTTCCCAAGGTGTTGCAAGAGTATTAAAAACCTCTTCGAGGGTACTCGTAAATAACTTGGGAGAGAGCGGGTCACCCTGTTTTACGCCCCGGTTGATGTTGAAAAGTGGTCCCTGTGTCTGTAGCTTTATGCTGGCTGTGCTATTAGTATAAATATTTAGAAGGTTCTATGCCCTGTGACTCTAGTGCTGCAAATATGGAAGCGTTGTGGAGACTGACAAACGCGTTACTGTAGTCTACAAATGCCAAATACAAGGGAATTTTGTGTTCACTGGTCTTTTCAATTACTTGATTTATTGCATGAAGGTGATCGGTAGTCGAGAAACTAGGACGAAAGCCAGCTTGTTCTGGAGGTTGGTTCCTGTCTAATTTACCCTCAATCCGATATTGAATTATTTTTATGAATGTCTTGTAAATATGTGAAACTAGACTTATTGGCCTGTAATTGCCGATATCTTGTTTATCTCCCTTCTTGTGAAGAAGCACGATGCTAGACTGGCAAAAGCTTTCCGGGAAGTTAATAGTCGTCAGTAGAGAGTTAAACAATCTTAGCAGATGCGGCAATAATACAGGCTCTCCTATCTTGAGTGCTTCTAGTGTGACACCATCGTCTCCAGGGCTTTTATTAAATTTCAGGCCCTTAAGGGCTCTATGTACTTCTAGTTCAGTTATAGGGGGGACAGCGTCGCTGCAAGTATATTCTGCAATATTACTTTCATTTAGAGTTGTGTCTGAGTATAGTTGTGTATAAATAATTATTTTATAAATAAGAATTATTTTTATAAATAAGATTAAATAAAACAAAAGAATAAATAAATACGGTTGGTCCTCAAATGAAAAACTACATTTTTCGCGGTAGATCCACATTGATCCGACTAAATCCCATGAAAATCCCGTGTAATATGGGAGATGGACTCGAAGTGGCCTTCAGCGCGGAGTGCCCAAAGAAAACGATTCTCATAGGAATGGATACGGTATTCAAAACAATGTGGTATGTATCAAGTTCTTACAAAACCTAGGGAAATTGGTAAATTAACTTAAGGGTGTGCAGGAATAGTGTAATCCCATACAATAGTACATTACTCAGAGGTCGAAAAAAAGCAATTTAAGGTCGAGTAAATTTGGAAATTTAATTTATTAAATTGTTATTTCGCCTGAGAGAAGTATAGTACTTTTCTCTTGTTTTGCGGGGAAACAATAACAATACAATCAAAAACAAACATCAAACTTGCGATACCTGCATAACATTTTGACATTTAAGATTTGCATGGCGCCTTTGATAGGTACACATAATCAATAATAAATACAAACTTATAATGACGCTTTTATCCCTAATGGGGCAGGCAGAGCGTAAACGCCCTAAACAAAGGTCGTTTCGTCACGTCTGACAAAGTTTTCTTTTTTCAGATCTTTTTCTAATTTCTACAAACGACAAGAATGAAACTATAGTATAGGTGTTTTTTAGTTCATATTATTGATTATCTTCTATGCTGGACTGGCGAGCGAGCGAGAAAAATGCGTAGAATGTGCCAGCTGCATTTCACTCCCGGGCATGCTGTAAAAACCAGCTAAGAGATCCGAGGGTTTTAGTATATTGTAATTTAGGCGATAGGCTAACAACCTGTCACTACAGCTATATACCTACAAGTCTATCTTCAATAACCCTCAAAACTTTGTCAGTCGTGGCGGAACGACCCTTGTTTGGGTCGTTTATGCTCTGACTACCCCGTTAGGGATAAAGGCGTGATTATATGTATGTATGTGGCAGTGGCGAGGGGTGTAATTTTACCGATGGTAAGCCAAAGCTACAGAAAAAGCATTCAAATACTTCTCTCTATAGTCTCGACGTAACTCCGGACTTGGCGGAGGTGGAATTCTTGAAAGTCCATACAAGCCGATGCGAACCCTTCACCACTGGTATGTGGTCATGTGTATGGAGATTGGTTAAGTTTGTGTTTAGGAATAAAAGCGAAAATGCGTTTGTTTGGATTTCACTACTCCGACAGACCCTTAGAAAGCTTTGAATTCAGGGTTTTAATTTATAGCTCTGAATTCAAAGGTTTCAGACCTTTAATTTAGTAGATTGTCAGTAAAACGTGTTTTTTTCTTATTATTCAATATTTCTTTGGAAGCCAGTAAAAGTACATTCAGTTCGTTGTATTGCAATTTACATGAACATGACCTCACCAGCCTCGAATCTTGATTTCTGTTTTAGAAATGTTGATAGTATCGACGTATAGCTGGTACCAGTACGACGCCCTTGTAATCCATAATCCACCGGAATCCTAACACAGTCTACTTGTAGCTTTCCGGTACTAGCGGATATCGAATACGAATTCCGGCCTGGAACCGAAAACTAACCAATGTCAACAAAACATTACTTTGCGTAAACATTTCTATGCAGAGTACCTACACTCTATCAAAAGATATTCAATATTATTTTTGTAGGTACTCTGCATTACTTTGCGTAAACATTTCTATGCAGAGTACCTACACTCTGTCACAGTGTAGGTACTCTGCATAGAAATGTTTACGGACCAAGTTTTTGTTTTTTTTGGAAAAACTTAAAAATAACAATGTGCGCAAAGGCGGCATTTAATAACGAAAAATTAAACAAACTACTTACTTACTAGGTGACCAAATTGTTTTTTTATCTTGGCTACTAATACCATGTCATATCCACATACAAATACTATAGCTATCAAAAGATGAAAGTAAAAGACAGAATGTAGAGGTAGAGGCCTGGAACCGAAAACTAACCAATGTCAACAAAACATTACTTTGCGTAAACATTTCTATGCAGAGTACCTACACTGTGACAGAGTGTAGGTACTCTGCATAGAAATGTTTACGCAAAGTAATGTTTTGTTGAATTTTTCGTTATTAAATGCCGCCTTTGCGCACATTGTTATTTTTAAGTTTTTCCAAACTGTACGATTTATGCGCAATAAAGAGTTTATCTATCTTTCTATCTAGTTTTTTCATTGCCTAAAAGTCCAAATTGAACAAATCCGGACGCACGCGATTTCATTTCGACATTCCGGGTATTTATTGTGTTTGGAAATGGGAAAACAAAAACTTGGTCCTGTTCAGTTTTGCTCTCCTCACTTAGAAAAAATGTGTTATTTACGAGGATTGCTGAATGAGCCACATTTTTGCGCTTAGACAGAATTTTAAATGAAATTGTTTGCCAAACAAGGGAGATGAGAAAAAACTGTTTACCGTAAAAACAACGCCGTACTTATTTCCTTCCTAAAAATATTTTTGAATGTCGTAATTTTCTTAAAAACTTGCCTTCCCACAGCCGCAGATAAAACCGAATACCGATTTTATAAATCAATTGGGTCCGAGTTCTGCAGACAGACTACGAATGAGATGCGGAAAAGTTTTCAGAGTGGATTTATCTAACTGACTATAGGTGTGTATAGTTTCCAAATTTGTGTTGCATCGTAGCGTGTGCCGCGCTGACGTGCGGAGTTGCCAAGCTCCGCGGAGCTCGACTCCCGCACTCAGCAGTTCCAGTATTGGATTTCTTTTTGGAACATCAGCTGCCAGATGTGCCTTTTGTAACTCGCCGTGATAAATTTAATAGCACTTTTTGGAACTGGCTTTGCACTTTTACCGGTAGTCTGTTGTGGATGTTTTAGGTAGGTCCTACATGTGGTATTACTATTACTATTTTCGTTTTCATTTGTATTTACTCCAATTAGAATATACTATAAACACCTTTCTGTCTTAAAGTTAGGATTAGGTATGATGAATAAATTCCCTTTCAGGACAGTTACCATATTACATTAATAGAGTAATATTTTATGTTATGAATGGTAAAGAACTAAGAACATCCAGCAGACTAGATTAATCTTATCACCAAACATATGGGTGCCACAGAAACACAATTCTATTTGAAATAACTATAGGTTCCTACTTTAATAATAAGCTTACCTAGGTAAGAATTTAGTTTTTACCCACGATATCTCAATATCACCAATAGGTACATTTTACATACATACAATCACGCCTGTATCCCTAATGGGGTAGGTAGAGCGTCAAAGACCCAAACAAAGGTCGTTTTGCCACGTCTCACAAAGCTTTGAGGGTTATTTAAGTTAGATTTGTGCGTATATTGCTGTAGTGACAGGTTGTAAACCCATCGCCTAAATTACAATACACTGGAACCCTCAGATCCCTTAGCTGGTTTTTACAGCATGCTCGGGATAAAATGCAGCTGACACATTCTATGTTTTTCTCTCGCTCCCAGTCCAGCATGGTACATTTTATTTGTGATAAATTCCGCAACATCTAGATGAGTATTATTATTATCTTTAAAACTGCGTCAGGGGAACGTTTACCACGTAAAAGAGATAAGCGCTAGAAGGGAAATGTTAATGGGCTTTTTGAGTACTGAAATGAGGAAAAATATGCAAAAAAGAGCGCTTCATTATAAGCTTGTTGATAATAAACATGTTGGCTAAGTATATTACATTTTGGAGTCGTGAAATACAGGCCGAGAGGGCGTGGGTTGTATTCCTAACGGAAAGTTTTATTGTGAGTTAAAAGGCTCATAAATCGCTTCAAACCAAGCCGTGATTGTAGGCGTGATTTTATACGAGACTCTTTTCTTTACATTTATATATTATTTAACCCAAAAATGCCCGGATTTTGTAAATACCTACGTCTAAATAGGTAGTAGGTATATACTTAGCTCACTACGGCAGCGTCGCTTCCACATAGGTTGTTTCCAAGGAGTACTTAAGCGAAATAAGCAGCCCGTATAAAAACGCACTGTTATAATTATAAGCGACCGTCATTTTTTTTATTTATGCTGACAACAATACAATACAGTTGAAAAGCTTTTTATTGAACACTGATTGTAGGTACACGACAAATTATTGAGACAAAATGCATTCTGATAAATCAACGACTACTCACTTGTTTGTTTAACGGAGGTGTTAAACTTCTACGTTTCCACTCTTTACGAGAGTCTTCTTCGGGCGGCGTGCGATGATGTGTGAGTAGTCGTTGATTTTTATCAGTATGAATAACACTTGTTCTTCATTTAGGGACAAAATGTATTGCCGAAAGTCTACTCTAGAGAGGTCCAGTCGGGTTTATCGTGTCATGTGTCTAATGTGAATTGAAAATTCAATAGTCCCTGTAGCTGTAGATATCAATTGAGACATAAATCAAATTGCATAAATGCTGCTACACACTATTGCCGGCGGCTAGCCGCCGTCACAGCCGCCGGCTATGCCGCCATTCAACTCGCCAGGCAAGGCGCGAGCCGCGCGCGCGGCTTTTGGGCACACTGCCGTGACTTATCGATATTGAGTTGTCGATATAGACATTTGTTATTATTAAACTTTGCAATGATCCAATTAGTATTATTTTTGCTATCGTATTATTTTGTATCATAATTAAAGTTATTCTTTAAAACCCAAATTGCGCAGACATATTTTTAAATTGTCATTATTAATCACTGAAATTTATTTTGCCACTTTCTTCTCATTCACCTTGGGCGGTTGGCTCAACCGTAAAATTTTATTTTTAGAAAACCCAAGTGTATTTTAGTGTGTATAGTTTGTGTAGGCCTAGTGTGTAGTTTCATTATATTTGAACACAAATGTGGTTTTTATATTTAGTATTGTCTTCATGCATACGAAGTATGTATAAATGAAGTATAACGACATTTTCATCAATACTGCTACAATACTGACTGCATCAGTCGTATAGGTATACTTACTGTAATAATATTCCATCTCGTGATATTACTTTGTGTAAACGGCGGCACCAAAGTCAGCCGGGGCAATGCGCGCACTGGCGACCAAAGATGTGATCGGATCTCTCTCTTGCACTTACAGTGCGGAACAGAGAGATCAACTGTCCGCCAACTGTTTTGCGTCCCTTCCATCCAACTCAAATAGTACATCTACGGATTCCACGGATTGTACGACCAGATAATCTGATTCCAAGAAATGCAAAGCAATAATTAATGTACATGTAAGTATATGAAATATCTACCCGCGATATTTTAATTTAGTTCCAATTCCACTATTATGAACATTATCCATACTAATATTATAAATGTTAAAGTAACACTGTCTGTCTATTTGTTTGTTGCTCTTTCATGCCTAAACGGCTAAACAGATTTTGATAAAATTTGGTATGGTGATAGATGGTAACCTGGAAACAGACAAAGGCTATACATAATCAAGCCACCGTACTTAAGGGGTAGGTAGTAGGCAAGGAAATTAATTTAGTTTGTGATTTGTTTCACGGCTAAACGGATTTTGATAAAATTTTGTATGGTGGTAGATGGTAACCTGGAGACGGACATAGGCTTTATAATCAAACTAGCGACCCGCCCCGGCTTCGCACGGAAATTATCAGTGTTTCTCCACAATATTATGCAAGAATTATATATATAAACATTGCTCTTAAAACACTCTATCCATTAAAAGAAACCGCATCTGAGAAACTGCATCTTCCATGCTGGCCTGGGAGCAAGAGAAAAACATAGAATGTGCCAGCTGCATTTCCTCCCTGGCATGCTGTTAAAATCAGCAAAGGGATCCGAGGGTTTAAGTATATTGTAATTTAGGCGATGGGCTGACAACCTGTCACTACAGCAAACAAATACATACAAATCTATCTTAAATAACCCTCAAAACTTTGTCAGACATGGCGGAACGACATTTTTTTTTATGTCGTTTACGCTCTGCCTACCCCATTAGGGACAAAGGCGTGATTATATGTATGTATGTAGAAACCGCATCAAAATCCGTTGCGTAGTTTTAAAGATTTATGCATACATAGGCCAATGAGCGTTATAGAACCACCATTCCGCGGACTGGCAAACACCAAACGGCCAATTGCCGAAGTCGTTATTTTTCCAGGTGAAAGGTAAATTAAAATACCAGCTTTTAGGGACAGCTGAACTAAAATATATATCTTCGGCAATTATTACACTAGTGCAAAGCCGGGAAGGGCCGCTAGTATATTATATAGCATAAAAATTAACTGTCATTTCGCTGGAAGTCAAAATTAAAAACCTTATTTGATTTTTTTTTTTAGTCTAATTTAATTTTTCTTCTATTCTCGGAACGAATTTCAAAACGTAATAAAATTGGTAAAGAATTTATAAAAAATATATTTTAAATATCGACTATTGTTTACGTCCCATGGAATAAGGCGGCAAAATAAAACAAAAACTGGAAATAAAATAAATTTTAACTCACTAATTTTTATAACCTCAAAATAAGAGTTTGTCGATTTATTACTCAGTATATTATAAAGAAACATCAAATATTTAGACAATCAGAATGTTGAACAAAATGCCTACCTGGAATTTTAAAAAAAATCTTATGCGAATAAAGATATTTTGTGTTGAATTAAATCATTCTTAGTTAAGTTTCTTTGCTTCCAATGCTGGCTCAACCTATTTTTAATACTATACCACTATCTACGATTATCTAACTATACAAAAATAATCATCTAAAATATATATATATATATTTTTATAGCCTATATATTGTCCCACTGCTGGGCAAAAGCCTCCCCTTCATCTCTCCAAGCGTCTCTGTTTACAGCTTCTGTTGGCCACTGTTTGCAATAACCATCCAGGTCGTCTCGCCACCTTCTTCGGGGTCTTCCCCGTCGTCGGCGACCATCCTCCGGGATCCACTCAGTAACTGCGTTAGCCCATTTTTCAGGGTTCATGCGGACGACATGTCCGGCCCAATCCCACTTTAGTCTGGCGGTTTTTCTGCCTACGTCTGCAATGCCAGTTTTTTCGCGAAGAGCTGTATTTCTTATGCGGTCAGTTTTCTTCACGCATAGAATGCTGCGCTCCATGGCGCGTTGGCAAACTTTGAGTTTGGACTTCTGTGCTTGTGTCAGTGACCATGTCTGTGCACCGTAGGTTAGGATAGGCAGGATACACATGTCAACGAGTTTTCTCTTTAGTGAAATTGGAAGGTTTCCCTTCATTAATTCCTTCATGGACCAGAAGCTCTTCCAGGCATTTTGGACACGTCTTTCGACTTCTTTGTCTTGCCTGTTTTCGAAGGATGCTATCTGGCCCAAGTAGATGTACTCGTTAACATAGTGTATAACCCGCCCATCAACCTCGACCCTACGTTTTGTGCTGTTAGACATGAGTTGGGTTTTCGACAGATTCATTTGAAGCCCAACCTCAAAGCTTGCCTCGCTTAGCTCTTGCAGCATTTGTTCAAGCTCTGTGGCTGAAGTGGCGAAAAGAACAATGTCGTCCGCAAACCGGAGATTGGTCAGATGTTTGTTGCCGACTTTAATGCCTCTAGACGACCAGGAGTCTGAGAGAGTTTTAAAGACCTCCTCCAAAGTAGCTGTAAACAGCTTTGGTGATAAAGGGTCGCCTTGCTTGACACCGCGGTCGATTTGAAAAGGTTGTCCAGAGCTTTGTAATTTGATATTTGCTGTGCTTGATCTATAAATGATTTTCAAAAGATTTATGTAAGTGGGAGCGATATCCTGTTTCTGTAACGCTTTGAAAATTGCCGAATGGTGAATGCTGTCAAACGCTTTAGAGTAATCTACAAAGGCTAAGTATAATGGTTTATTATATTCGTTGTATTTCTCAATAATTTGTAAATGGTCCGTCGTGGAGAAGCCAGGACGGAAGCCTGCTTGGTCTGCTGATTGATGGGAATCTAAGGTGCCTGAAATTCGATGTTCTATTATTTTAATGAAAACCTTATATAGATGGGATATGAGGCTTATGGGTCGATAGTTGCCGATATCACTTTTGTCACCTTTTTTATGGAGGAGGATAATGTTGGAATGACAGAACTTGTCTGGCATCTTTCCGGTCTGTAGAATAGAGTTGAAAAGGAAAGTGAGATATGGAAGTAGAGCTGTTTTTCCCACTTTAATAGCCTCTGTAGTGACGCCGTCCTCTCCAGGGCTTTTGTTATATTTCATGCCTTTTATGGCAGTAAGCACTTCATTTGGCGTTATGGGAGGGACATTGTCTCTACAGGTATATTGGAGGCATTCGACTTCTGTCGCGGTGTTGCTCTGGTTGGAGTAGAGGGTTTTATAGAAATCGGTACAGATATATAACACTTTGTCCCTGCTACTATGTTTTTTGTTGTTACTATCCTTTATACTGGTGATCCATGTTCGGCCTTTTGAAATTCCTTGTTTGGCGGTTCGCAGAGAGGTGTTTTGTTCAAGTGCGACTTGTACAAGACGGGTATTATAGTCTCGAATGTCCTTCCGTATGCTCCGTTTAACTTTTCTATCTATTTTTCTATACTCTGTGATATTAAAAAATTTCAAATGTTCTCTTTCGTTAATTAGTGCTATGGTTTCTGTCGTGAGTTTGGTGGAGTTTTGTATACCTGTTTTTACTTTTCTACTGGCTTTTTGTATGCAATTAACAATATTTGTATATTGAGTCTGTATGTCTGTCGATTCGTCAATTTCTAAATTGTTGAAACTATTTTTTAGGTTAATGATAAACTGATCAATATTAGCAACCAGTGTGTATTTATTAATTATTTTAATTTTATTGACAAAAAGTTTCCTGCGTTGAATTTTTCGATTAAAGGATACTCGAGCTCTAAGTGGTCGGTGGTCGGAATTGAATTGGATTCGGTTGATGATTCCTACGTCTTTAACGATATCGAGGTCTGGTGACATTATGAAATCGATTTCATTTTTTGTTCGATCATTTGGTGAAATCCAAGTCCAGCGGCGCTGAAATTGTTTCTGAAAGAAACTATTGCTGATTCTGAGATTTTGCCTAAAAGCAAACTGCAGCAGCCGTTCGCCGCGTTCGTTACGAGATCCGCAGCCATGGGGACCAATGACATGCTCGTTGTCTAGGGCCTGTCTAGCGCTAGTTTTAGCATTAAAGTCTCCGATGACTAGTCTCCACGTACCTCTATTCTCGTCACAGGCTTTATTAAGGAGATCGTAAAAGTCTTCAACTTGTTTGTCACTGTGAGAGCAGGTTGGAGCGTAGGCTTGAACTACTGTAAGGGACTTGTTATTACAAATTCTGAATTTTAATGCTGCCACTCGTTCAGAATAACCGACAAATTCTATGATGTTTTCCTTCCATTTTTCTGCCACAAGAAACCCTACCCCATAGAGACCGTTAGTTTCGCCAAAGTGATAAAATATGCTATCCTTTCTTTCTATGACATCTTCACCATTTCTTCTGACTTCCGATAGGCCAATTATATCCCAATTGATCGTTTCTAGTGCGTGTTCAAGTTCTATTAGCCTGTCTTCGCTCATTAAGGTTTTAACGTTGTATGTAAGTACATTAAGCGAATCAGTATCCATTTTGCCGTTTGCCGAGGTCGTTGGTCGGTTGATCGATCCCACCCGGAGATTCTTAACACCCCTAGTCCCAGTTCTGGTCCGACCACCGCCGGGACCGTCCCAGTTACTGGGACTGCCGGGCACTTGGGGCTGTTGTAAAGTGTTGTTACTCATGATAAGGGGGTTTTAGACCATAAGCCCGCCATGCTGGTCTAGTGCTATGTTGGCGGGTCGCCAGAGCCTCGTTTGTCAATCAGCAGAGCGCACCACGAGCAGGTGAGGTTGGCTTGGGTCCCGAGAGATGTTAGTTGGAACTCCTTATACACTCCATTTTGGGTGTTCAAAATAATTTTAAACACCCAAAATATAGGTCTAATGAAATTCCTTTGAACTTTTATGTACGTAAAATATACGACTTTTATCGATAACTTACAGAATTTTACCACATCCCTGGGCTGGGTTGCCAATTAAATTCTCAAATCGATACCAACGTGTTTTGCGGCCCATAAACAGCTTTTTCTTTACAGCTTAAAATAAATTCAAATTACGAATTAACAACCATAATATGTTTGTAACAAAGTTATAACCAGCTATTTCGACATTTGAACCTCGGCCAACTTTCAAAGAAAAATCCACTTACTAACCGCAAATTACGTTGGTCTCGATTTTCAAATTTAATTGAAAAACATTTGAAAAATGCTTTAAAGCTCTCGCACACTGGCGCGGCCTGCGGTTGGCGGTGGCGGACAATTGTGTTCCTCGAAATTATATGAGGGACCGCTAGTTGCTTTGCCTTTCTTAAGGAATTGGTTTGGACCTTAAATAAGCGCTCGTCGGATATTTTATTATTGATTCCAGTACTATTTGATATTCTAAACCATATTCCTAGTGATGCCAAACTGGCACCCTAGGGGAAAATTAAATATCCGGGCAATTAGGTCCCACTTTTACGTTTTTCACTGATATATCGAAAATGGTGTGTTTTAGGAGAAAACTTGCAATGACCAAACAAAAACATGGTACGGGAAAAAAATTATGATGTTTTAATCAGATATTATGTTTACAGTATAACGATGAATATAAAACATAAACCCATACAATATAATCACATCTCTGAAGGGAAGGACAAAGCGTCCATGACCTTAATTATGATGGTTTTCGCCAATTCAAAAAATAAAATAAAATTGAATATTATAGAAATTTATGACGAAAAATAATACCTTAATATATCGACTGTTGAAAGGAAAAAGGGGCTAAGCGCCATTTTGGAAACTTTATTTTTGAAAAAAAAAACAAATCATCAGCATATTGTTTAAAACGAATGTTGTTCTCATAGTGGATTCCAAATTCCACAGCGCTCATTTTAGAATTGATTGTATTTACCTAAATGTATAAATTTCGTATTTAGGTGTCGCTTAGGTCAAATTGCGTTGATTTTTGTGCAAGGAACAATGGACTATTCACCAAACAAATAAGAAACAGAGTAAATAAAAAAGTTCTTTCTGACAAATCACTTTTTCAAATCAATTTGTTGAGTAGAGAAAAAAGAACTAAGCGACATGGTTTATATTTTTTGAGTAAAGAAGAAGGAACAAAGCGACATAGTTTGTATATTTTGAGTAAAGAAGAAAGAACTTAGTGACATGGTCTGTATATTTTGAGTAAGGGAAAAGGAACTGAGCGACATAGTTTGTATATTTTGAGTAAAGAAGAAGGAACTACGCGCCATGCTTTAAATGTGTGGAGCAGAGAAAAAAGTACTAAGCAACATGCTTTGTATTTTTGAGTAAGGAAGAAAGAACTAAGCACCATGTTTTAAATGTTTAAGGCAAGTAAAATAGAATTAACCGACTTTGATCATTAAATGTGAGTAAAGCACAGGGATCTAAGTTGCATACCAGTGTTTTCAAAAGCGAAGTAAATAGTACAAAGCGACAAGCTAGTTTTATTTGGATTCAATCAAAAAGAACTATAGATATAACTAGCTGTTGTGTTTTTGTATACTGGAAAAAGAATAGAACTTTTTGCTTGTGAGTACCAATAGTTTATAAGTAAATTCTCAGACAGTAAACGCATTTTGCTTAGATACAATTCTTATTACTGCCATGTTGTGCAGATATAATGTATCTAAAAACTATGTTTAGTATATTTTCTTCTTAAGAACTTGAATTTATATACGTGTTTTATTAAAAATAAAATATTTTACTAAATTGTTTTAATTGAAACAATCTTTTAGAGATCAAAATCCACTTTATTTTGGATTTGTAAAATAATCAAATTAGAAAACATAAGCACATAAAACAAAAATTGCTATTATTAGCAAGAACATAAAAGTAGAAACCTAAAGCCTCATTGGTTTTTGACACAAAGTCTTTATTTTGACATTTGGTTGGTACTTTAGTTTTTTTTTTTAAAACCTAACTACATGGATATATGTATTGTATGAAAAACTAACTACATGAATATATGTATGGTATGAAAAATAATAATGATTTTAAATCTTTTTAAAAGCACTTAAGAAAATGCTTTTTTTTTCATAAACTGAGAAAAAAATGTTTAAATGAATGTCAGAATGTCTTTCTGTTAGGTTTACTCGGAAGCAAGTTGAATCTGTCTTTAAGAAAATGGACTGTGGTAAATCGGTCATGATTCACTTATTATAGAGCACCTAAAGTACGCTGGACGACACCTGCCGAGAGTTCTCGCGATGTTCTTTAATCTTTGCATTAGCCATTCCTGCCTACCTGATGAACTGATGTACACTGTGGTTAGTACCTGTTATAAAAAATAAGAAACAGTTTGCTTGATAAACATCTCCATCTGCATGACGCTCAATCTGGCTTCAGGCCTAGTTTGTCTCAAGCAAACTGTTCAATATTATACGACCAGAAAAACGCCAATTTACGCCTGCTTTCTGGATCTTTTGAAGGTATCCGATCTAGTATCTTATGATATTTTATGGGAAAAAATACAATGTGAAACAAATTTACCGGTGCAGGTCACATCAATATTTAAATATTGGTATGACAATGAAAATAATTGCTTAAATGTTAAATCAGGCGACCACAGGTTGGAGTGCGGGATGCGTCAAGGGGGGTTGAGCTCCCCAAAACTCTTTAACCTGTACCTGAATTGTTTGATTAGTGAGCTCAGTACCGCCAACCTCGGCTGTTTTGTAGATGGTATGTGTATTAAGAACATAAGCTACGCTAATGATATGGTGTTGCTGAGCCCATAAATCAGTGCATTACGGAGACTATTGCACATATGTGAGACATACGCTTCGGCCCATGGGCTCAGGTATAATGCTAGCAAAAGTTAACTTGTAGTGTTTAAAGCCGGTACTAAGTGCTACCAGAACATATCCACAGTAACACTTTGTGGCACTCCCCTACGTCGGGCGGAAAGGTTTAAATACCTGGGCCACTGGATCACTTTGGCATTGTCTGACGAATAGAACATTGAGCGAGAAGGTAAGGCGCTGTGTGAGCGATGTAACATGTTGGCCCGCAGATTTGCACGTTGTAGCAGAGAGGTTAAGATAACTCTCATTAAAGCCTATTATCAGCCCTTCCACACGTGCGCTCTGTGGGTGAACTATTTGCAGCGAGCATACAGCGCACTTCGGGTGCAGTACAATAATGCATTTAGGGTGCTGTTTGGGTTACCACGATATTGCAGTGCCTCTTCTATGTTTGCTGAGGCACAGACTGATTGTTTCTATGCAATCATGCGATAGCGTTGTGCCTCCTTACAAAGTCGCATACGAGATAGCTCGAATAGCATCCTGGGTGCATTATCCAGCAGGTGGGACTCTGCACTGCTACGGTATTGGCTTTGGCTGCATTCAGGCCGAATAACATTAAGTAATAAATAATTAAATATATAAATAAATAATAGGATTGACATGTTTTTGATTAAGTTGTTTATATTTTTGTTCTTTTTTTGCATTTTTGATTTTATTTAAAACTTTAATGACATGGTATATCTATTTTGATATTGTGAGCGTAGTTTGATCAATTTGTTAAATGGAATTTGAATTTGTTTTGGCTTGGAATTGTGTTGTTCTGTTAAAATACTAACATTAGAATAAGTGCACTAACAAACTATGGAATTTTTAATTCTGAAATAAATTTTTGAATTAGAATTAAATCTATATTTACGTAAATATTTCACGGTTAAAGAGAACTAAATGGTTTTATAGTTTTTCAAAAAGGGTTAAGCTCCAATTATTCTTAAATTCGGGTAAAGATAAAGGAACTTAGCGCCACCGCCTCTAAAATTCGGGCAGAGAAAAAAGAACTCACCGTCTAACATTGATGCAAAAGGGTAAAGAAAAACGATCTAAACGCCATCGAGTGTGAAAGCAGAGCAAAGAAAAAGGGATTAAGCTCCACTGATACTTAAGTGAGAATAAGGAAAACTGAACCAAACACCAAAGTTGGTCTTATGGAGGCAGGGAAAAAGGAACTATAATACTTACTTTATTAATTCACAGTAAGGATAAATGACCTATGTAACAAGTAATGCTAAATTACGTAACCGTTTAGGGAGCAACCGACACATTTATTTTTTTTGGAAAAAAGTGATGTCGCTTAGCCCCCCTAGTCAGAAATGAAGCCAAAATTTAGGGAGGTACTAAGCGACAAAAAAAAGTCGTGAGACCCAGCTCAAACGACGCAGAAAAAATCGCTGATTCCGAATATGTAAAAAAGTCATTTTGCACGGAGATGTCGCTTAGCCCATTTTTCCTTTCAACAGTCGATATAATATTCCAATCAGAGTTAACACTTGGCATAATTATTATTGCTATGTTTTTCGAATTTGACTATAGCAGAATGTAGGCGATCAGGGTCAATGATATTTTAAGAAAGATACGTTACGTTCATACTGCACGCACATTTTAATTGTTCCGCGACACATATACTACATACATATTTATAACATTGTATATCTGAACAAACGCTGAGTGCGACACAAAATAGGCAAAGCGTAAAAGTGAAACAGATAGCTATTTGTAATCAGTACAGCCTTGAATATAATTTAACTTTTTTTCTCACTTCGCAGCTCGCAGCTTGACTGCCTAAAATGGTCACAATTAGGACCATTTGACGGCACGAGTTTCGCGCGTTGGTAACGTATCTACCTATATATAATATAATTGATCAGGGTACAAGATTTGAATTGATGAATAAAAAGAATGAAAATAAAAGGACATTTCGTGAAGTGATATACCATAGCTGGGTTGTGGCTTTAAAAGAAACAATGACCACTTACAGAGCATGAGATATGTAAAATAGTATTTTGTAGGTTATAGTCCAGGCCAAAGTTTTAGACATATCAAGAAGTCGCAGGCAAATATTAGTACAAAATAATAAGTTCGGAAATTGAGCATTTTCCGGTAAATTAATGTAAGACTACCTGCTAAATGAATATCCATATCGATAAATTCAATAAAGTGATCATGGAGCAACACTAGTGATGTATCAAAATAATATTGCGTTTATTTCTACAATTTCTAGAAAAAGATAGTGTTTATGACTTTCCGTTGGCAGGAAGTTCCCTCTTCACTCAAGGTACTTCTTTAATAATTTTTCAGACAAGTAATTATTGCGCAAAATGACATTATTTTCAAAAACTACTACTAAACGGTGAATTGTGCAAAAAATGGGCATAACTGAGGTAAGGTTTCAAGTATTTTAACAGATAAAGGCATGGAGCGCCTATTAGTGACCCGCTTGTCAAACTCACGTCGCCTTTCTATCGGGGAGCGCTAGCTTTTACTCTTCTGTGGTAGTACTATTATATATTATGTGCCCTGAGTAGGTCACACTATCTTAAAAAAATTGGCATTTGTTAAAGTTTATTCTTAAACCGTTTTCTTTGAGCCTTTGTAACACGGCTCTTAGGTTGGCAATGTGACTAATTCGATCTTTGCCAGTTACACAAATATCATCGGCAAAAACAGTCGTTGAGGGCAATTCACTAAGAGCCTCTTCCATTATTTTCTGGAAATTCTCCGGAATGCATTTTATTCCGAACGGGACACGTTAGACAAAAATGCCAACATGTGTGGTGATTGCTGTCATCGCCTGTGA
The DNA here is from genome assembly GCA_949820665.1 of Scrobipalpa costella. NCBI lineage: Eukaryota > Metazoa > Arthropoda > Insecta > Lepidoptera > Gelechiidae > Scrobipalpa > Scrobipalpa costella. The sequence goes on from OX463303.1 coordinate 11,793,870, forward strand.
ATCTTTATCTAAAATACATTGCTGAAAAGCATTCGATAAATCCAATTGTGTATACTGTTCACCACCGCCCAGCACCGCGAACAGATCCTCGATACGCGGCAGAGGGTAATGGTAATATTTCAACAGGGGGTTAATTGTTACTTTGTAATCACCGCACAATCGTATGGTTTGACCACAGGCACGAAAGGTGTACCATAATCAGAGCGTTCTACTTTGTAAATAACCCCCTCCCTCTGCAGTCGTTCGAGTTCCTTCTCCACGGGCTCGCGAAGGGCCAAAGATAACGGCCTGGCTTTTACATAAACTGGTATCATCATCTCCCTAGCCTTATCCCGTATATCACGGGGACGACTACCTAATCTAGGGGATTGAACGAGGGTACTGGTTTTTACACAGAGCGACTGCCATCTGACCTCCGTAACCCAGAAGGGAAACCAGACCCAATCCTAGATTAGGTCAGAATTTTCAAGCCGCCAATGCTTAGCACTGGCCTCTGACATGGCTTAACGACTAATATCTACGGTATTAAACGATACTAACCGGGACCAACGGCTTAACGTGCCTTCCGAAGCACGGAAAAAGCGCCGAATAAACGTACATATGAAATTCGAAAACCGAAAAACACATTGGTACGTGGTGGGATTCGAACCACGACCTCCCCGCTCAGGAGGCAGCAGCCCTATACTCTACACCATCGGGCTTTTTTTACATTAACTGGTGTGTTATCATGTAAAAACAAACCTAATTCTGACTTAAAGGTACCCAAACCATCGGCAAATACCTCTGGGAACTCGTTTTGCAAAGACTTAGCTATCGAATTATCTTCAGTTAGGTGATTCAAGTTATACAAATCCAAAATTGTTTTTCATAACTTTAACTTTCTAATCTACCTACGGCCCAATAAAGGTGGGCCTCCATTTTCAATAACATACAAGTTTAACTTGGCTCAAATCTCACCATATTCAACTTCTACTACAATATAAAAAAATATTTTAGTGCTTGTAGGTAGTCTCGAATACTTCCGCCTTGACGCTGAGTCCTCTGCCTTAAAACATTCCTTTCATCTCTGATCGCTGCGACTCCAAATGCTCTCTCACTAAAGTAACGAGTTCATCATACGATTTCAACTCTGGTAAGTTCGGAGAACAAAGATCGCATATCAACTCATAGCACTCTGCGCCTACTACCGTCACTAACGTTGCAACCTTTAACGTCGATTAGATCTCATTTATGGCTATAAACTGATCTAAACGCCGTACATAAGCGCGAACGGTTCTAATTTCCCAATCGGCATTTTCGAGCGAATAAATCACACACGCGTCGAACGTAGAGTAAGCGCACAGATCTCGTTCGCCAGTGTTAAGTAGGGACGTCAATGAGACACCGTGGATCTGTACAAACTGATTTTATTAACTACCGACACAAGGTACCTATATAACAGCAGCCATCGTGAAAAAACAACCCTTTTCTCAAAAGGAAAACTTTGGAACACAACCTAAGCAAAGGTACTTTCAGGTGTTAACATAAAAACAATATGGCTGCCATAGAAAAAAAAAAACAAATTCCGTGCTTCGGAAGGCACGTTAAGCCGTTGGTCCCGGTTAATATCGTTTAATACCTTAGATATTAGTCAGAAGAAGTATAGCCCGATATCGATAGTATTGCTGATTAACTACTTGGTTACGGTAGGTGTATCGAATCGACATTGTAAGTATTTTTCAAGGCATACACTATCGATAGGCATATTATCGACAGACTCCCAACACTAATGTTGCTCTCCAGCTTTTGCGACACATGCCGCCAGGCAACACGAGCAACTCAATCCGGCGGCTAGCCGCCGGCATAATGTATAGCAAAGATAAGATCAACACATGCAAAGTGATTTACATTATTTGTAATGTTTGTAATCAAGGTCACTTGATAAAACTGATTCATTGAGCAGATATGAATATGATATTGGACCAAACAACAACCTAAATCTCTCAGAAAAATATTTTTATACTACACCTATTCGGAAAGTATATTAGTTCTTACTTGAAAAAAGGAAAGAAAGTACGTAAATCAAAGCGAACAAATATGCGGGCGGCAAAAATATATGGCATTTACTTACTCCCCTGCTATAGTTGGTAAGCACTTTCTCCCCTCATATATATATTTTTTTATTTCATAATTTAAGACTAGAAACAAGCGGATGCCGAAAGACAAAAAGTTTTTATCTCGAAGCCCACAAAATGCTACTGGCCATTTGCTTTTTCTGAGCAGACACGTAAAGGTATTAACTGACGTCTAGACCCGGTTCGGACCGGACCGTGACCTTGGTCTCTGGACGGGGTTTTTTCGTCCACTCCTTGGTCCGCCGGACAGTGTTGCCACATTGTTACAAAAGTAACATTTTACGTTACTTTTGCTAGCAATGTGCCCTCTCCGAGAATATTCCTCAAGGCGGGAATTCCCAAATTCTGGTACTTTATAGTCCCGAGATATAGTAAAACACAGATAAATAATAATAATGATTCCTTATTTACCAGTAAATTTACAAGTATTTTTTTTGTGGCCAAATGTAAATTTTCGAGCCTATTTCGAGTCAAGTACGTTATTTTTGGCAAAGAGGCTGTGGCAACACTGGCAGACGCAGCCCTAAGGTGCGTTCAGACGGCCCAGTATAAAATGTATACCGTATAAGTTTTAGACTACCGAGACGCACTAAATGTGCACCTTCCCGCTGTCAGATAAAAGTCCTCTTCCAGTGTGTCTCTGAACGGGCCGGATAAAACATCATCTAGTCAAAATTTCTTCTGACAGGCGCCTCTGAACGGGCAGGATATTTATTCACACAGTTTCCTTGGTGTTGTGTTTGATGATACTTTTTCGTGGAACTCTCATGTGTCGGAGGTAAGCAGGAAGGTGTTTGCCGCGTACGGTTCGTTCAAACGGCTCACTAACCTTCTGCCAATCAAAACTAAAATTTCCTTGGCACACTCTCTACTTCTTCCGATACTGGATTATGTAAATGTTAGCTATCCTGACTTATCTGTTTAACTTCAGAACAAGCTCAAACGTCTGCAAAATCTATGTATCCGCTTAGTCTTTGGTCTGCGGAAGTATGACCATGCCTATAGATCCCAGCTTCAATGGCTGCCAATACCCCGTAGGAGGGACTGCCATATCCTTTCTCTTCTTTACTCCATCCTTTCCAATCCCTATTCTCCTCCTTACCTTAAAGACCGCTTCATTTTCCACTCCTCTACTCTGACGCGTAATCTGGGCTCCAGTAACAATCCCACCTTCCCACAAGACTGATTTCTACGCTAAATCTTAGGCAATTAAGCTGTGGAATTCCTTGCCCGAGAATGTTCGAAGATCTCCGTCTATCAAACAAGAAAAATCTATTTAGCTAATAATGTTTAATGTGTAGCTGTCTGATTCATAAGTATCGTTTAAGTAAGTACCTATATGTAGTGATATTCTATCTACCAATTTCTCTGATATACAGCGTGGCCCAAAGAGTGACGTCCAAAGGAAAAATTTTGATTCCTTAGGTCAAGGGGTAGCCAAATCACCCCCATGTATGTTCAGCGATTTTTAGTAGTTTAGGAGTTATGAATTTTTTTGCTAATTTTCTAAGAAAATTGACCTCAGTGGATTAATTATTTTTTAATATTTTTTTGGATAACTTTTTTTTATTTTATTTTTATTTTTGTGACATCCTCTTAAATTGTTCTTTTAACCATAAAAGTTTCAGCTTCCTAGCTGTAATGTAAGTTAGTTATTTTTTTATCAAAAGTTCGAATTTTACGATCGAGCTAGTGCTCTGAATTTTCAACTTGAAATTAAAAATTGAAAAAGATAATCTCATGGTCCCTTATTAATTTTAAAATCTCCGCAAGGTTTCAAAATTACATAAAAATAAAAATAAACTATTGCTTAATGGGGTATTATTTGCAGAAAACAGCCTTCAAAGGTACTTGGGTGGAAATTACCTAATTAGTAAATTGTTTCAGAAAGTTGAAAGATTCCTGTTATGTCATTACTAAGGACTAATTAAGTTAGAAAATGTATCAAATTAAAGGGAAAATAAAATTATTCACTAAAAAATGTTATTTAAGTTACATTTTTGAATGAAAATTCTTAGTAAAATGTTTTAGTGTGAGTTGTAAGATTTATGAGACAATTGTATTATTAATAATAAGTAAATAAACTCGGATAATTCTTTTACACATTTACTTACAATAAATTTTCAAAATGGCGACCTCCCACAGCAATACACAACCTACATCTAGGCAAGAAATTTTCTTTAAGTCGCCTAAACGCTTCTCTGTTTCCTCTAACGACATTTCCGGCCTCTCCAATTCGCTGTCTTAGCTCCTCTTCATTTAACGATTCTCGGGCGTAAGCTATGTCCTTGTAATAACCCCAAATAAAAAAATCAATCGGATTTAGGTCAGGCGATCGTGGAGGCCATCTGATTGGACCGTTTCGTCCGATCCACCTGTTGGGATACGTTTCATTCAAATGATTACGCACTTGTGCTGCGTAGTGGCATGGTGCACCGTCATTAATTTGGAGTTGCTCAAGGCAACGGCCATGAAGCGGCAAGACTTTATCGGGAGCAACTTCAACGCCGTGGAGGACCGCAGCCTAATAGGTATCCCGACCATCGTGTTTTTATTAACACACACAACACTTTGATGGCAGGCCGCACTCCTGGTCGAGAAGGCAGGCGTGAAGGTATCCCAATAGTTGATCCGGGCCGTCGAAACCTCGTATTGGACGAAGTAGCTGAGCACCCTTCAACAAGTACAAGAATAATGGCTCGCAATTTGAACATCCCCAGAACATCAATCCAAAGAATATTGAAAGTCGAAGGGTACCATGCATATCACATTCAACGGGTTCAAGCTCTAATGCCTGCTGATTACCAACAGAGAGTTGATTTTTGCCAGACTATGTTAAGGATGGAGAGAGACGACCCGGGATTTTTCGAAAAAGTTTTGTGGACTGACGAGTCGCGTTTTGAGCGCACAGGAATATTTAATATTCATAACACCCACCACTGGGCAGTAGAGAATCCCCACTTGACCAGAGATACTAGGTTCCAGCATCGCTTTAGCGTCAACATGTGGTCAGGCATACTGAACGGAGAAATGATCGGGCCGTTCGAATTGCCGCCGAGGCTCAATGGCGAGACATACAAATTGTTTCTCGAAAATGATCTTCCCTTGTTATTGGAGGAAGTCAACCTCGATTTACGAAGACACATGGTTTTCCAAAATGACGGTGCACCATGCCACTACGCAGCACAAGTGCGTAATCATTTGAATGAAACGTATCCCAACAGGTGGATCGGACGAAACGGTCCAATCAGATGGCCTCCACGATCGCCTGACCTAAATCCGATTGTTTTTTTTATTTCGGGTTATTACAAGGACATAGCTTACGCCCGAGAATCGTTAAATGAAGAGGAGCCAAGACAGCGAATTGGAGAGGCCGGAAATGTCGTTAGAGGAAACAGAGAAGCGTTTAGGCTACTTAAAGAAAATTTCTTGCCTAGATGTAGGTTGTGTATTGCTGTGGGAGGTCGCCATTTTGAAAATTTATTGTGAGTAAATGTGTAAAAGAATTATCCGAGTTTATTTACTTATTATTAATAATACAATTGTCTCATAAATCTTACAACTCACACTAAAACATTTTACTAAGAATTTTCATTCAAAAATGTAACTTAAATAACATTTTTTAGTGAATAATTTTATTTTCCCTTTAATTTGATACATTTTCTAACTTAATTAGTCCTTAGTAATGACATAACAGGAATCTTTCAACTTTCTGAAACAATTTACTAATTAGGTAATTTCCACCCAAGTACCTTTGAAGGCTGTTTTCTGCAAATAATACCCCATTAAGCAATAGTTAATTTTTATTTTTATGTAATTTTGAAACCTTGCGGAGTTTTTAAAACTAATAAGGGACCATGAGATTATCTTTTTCAATTTTTAATTTCAAGTTGAAAATTCAGAGCAGACTAGCTCGATCGTAAAATTCGAACTTTCGATAAAAAAATAACTAACTTACATTACAGCTAGGAAGCTGAAACTTTTATGGTTAAAAGAACAATTTAAGAGGATGTCACAAAAATAAAAAAAAATAAAAAAAAGTTATCCAAAAAAATAATAAAAAATAATTAATCCACTGAGGTCAATTTTCTTAGAAAATTAGCAAAAAAATTCATAACTCCTAAACTACTAAAAATCGCTGAACATACATGGGGGTGATTTGGCTACCCCTTGACCTAAGGAATCAAAATTTTTCCTTTGGACGTCACTCTTTGGGCCACCCGATATAACATACAGTATCCTATCTTATGTAGCATATATTATGTATTAATTTATCATAAGATATGTATCAGTATATTTTATTGAAATATTTATTTAATAGTGTGTAAATATTGTCTAAGTATTATATGTAGTAATATGCACTATCCCGCTTTCTGCTTGTACGATTTCTATACCCAAAGGTAGCCTGGTAGAAATTGCTGATTTAGCAATAAGGCCGCCTATATTGTACTGTCACGTTTGTTCCTTTTTATTTCTGTTGTTTTGTATTGTATTGTATATAATAAACTGCTTGGCGTATGCAGACTGCTTGGCGTATGCAGACGATATAAAAGTTTTCCGCCTAATTAAAGACATCGAAGACTGTAATAAATGGCAAAATGACATTCAAGTTATTACTCGGTGGTGTGACACTAATCATATGGCTCTAAACATTAGGAAATGTCAGGTTATAAGCTTCACAAAAAATTAAAATCCGTATAATTTTGATTATGGCATAAACGGTTTATCCCTGACTAGAGTTGAGACTGTTCGGAATCTTGGTGTCATGTTCGATTCGGCTCTCTCTTTCAGAGCACACTATGATTATATTTGCAATAAGGCAAACAGGATGCTGTCCTTCGTGCTGCGAAATTCTAGACCTTTTAAGAAACCTAACTCTTTTATCATGCTCTATGTCACCTTCACCTGTCTGGTCACCAGTGTACCAGCTCCATGCTGATAGAATCGAGTCTATCCAACGTAGATTCTTACGTTCATTGTGTGCAAGACTTGGTCTTAGACGCAAAATTAATAATTACCATGACCGATCATCAGGCGATCAAAAGAAGAGGCCTATACTCAGCAGTGGGTAGATGTAGGCTGAAATGATGATGATGATGACCGATTGCGTAAGTTTGGCTTAATTAGTTTGGAGGACCGTAGGTGGACAGCAGATTTATGTGTTTTGTACAGAATCGTGCACGGTAGATTTGGCGAGCAGCTTCTCAATCTAATCTTATTTAAAGTGCCTACTCGATCGGTGCGAATTCCTCAGTTGTTCACTGTACCTTCTGCTCAGAACAATGTCTCAAAGAATGGGCCACTTTCGCGAATGTGCAAATATTACAATGAGATATGTGCTCACATGGACATATTTAATTGCAGCCTTGAGTCGCATAAAACATCTTTGATTAAATTTAAATCCAAATTGTAATCATAAAGCTATCTGAATTTGTAATTCTCATTTATATATATATAATAACTAATTTTAATATTAATATTTATCTTTCAATAATTTAAATTTTATTTATATCCTCATAAGTAATATTTTAATTTTTTTTTTTTAATTTTAATTTGATAATATCATTCTACTACATTTACTGTTATATTAATTGTATACATTCGCTTTGCTATTAATGCTGTGTTTAGTTGTAAGTGGGCATCGGATTTATGAATGTTTAGTTATATTATTTATTGTGTCTAATCTTAGTCTGTTGCCTGTAACTGAACCTATTTAAATAAAATAAAAATAAAAAATAAATAATATGTGTGTTGTTTGTGTTTATTTTTTTTTATTACTGTTTGTCCGGATGAATGACATTTCAAATGTACTCGTACTTAGGTATCATTCTTTGTCTTACTTTATATTTTCCTCATAGGTGTAGTCCAAAGCACTATATTATGTATCACTCGAAAGAAAATGCGATTCCCAACTCGTGTGTATTGCAAACAAACAAACTACACACTCGTGGGGAATTGATCATGTTCTCCCCTCGATGCACAATGTACTATTATTGAACATAGATTTTTTATATCGAAAGTTTTATTTTATTTATTAGCTCTGTTGAACCAAACTACTTTATGAGTGTGGTGTGTTGAATTGGTGGAGTGTTTGTATGTTGTTCCTTAGCAATTAATGTGTAAAAATAAAGTAATGACTATAAATAAAAACTCTAGACTTAGTAAGAATTTCATAAGTTTTAAACACTTTTGAATACTCATAATGTTTAAAACAAATTAATGTTAAATCTTACATCTTTGTAGCACTAACTTTCAAAGACCTTAGATCTTTAATTTAAAATATGAACAAGAGAGGAAAACATTTACATTTAAAAACAATTATAGAATTATTTTTAATCTAAAACCCCAAAGATAGATTTCGTTATTTTGCAGATAAATTGGGATTGGTAAAAATAAAGATACAAATTGCATAGATGAGTCTAGAATCAAGGTGTCTTCATGCTGGCCCGGGAGCGAGAGAAAAACATGGAAATGCACCAGCTGCAGTTCCTTGCGGGCATGCTGTAAATAAACAGCTAAGGGATCCGAGGGTTTCAGTATATTGTAATATAGGCTGTCAACCTTAAAACCTTAAATTACAGCAATATACCTACAAATCTATCTTAAATAAAATAACCCTCAAAACTTTGTCAGACGTGGCGGAACGACCTTGGTTTAGGTTGTTTACGCTCTGCCTACCCCATTAGGGATAAAGGCGTGACTATATGTATGTATGTAGAATCAAGGTAACTTTGAATTGGAGAGCCTTCCTGTTTGTTATGTATCAAGATCAAGAGAATAAAGGTTATACTTAGACCGCACTAGGACGTAACTGCAGCCGAGCGGCACAGCGCGGCAAATGATTCTTTGTATGAAAATGCATAAGATGTACCGCATTGACGCGGCCCTGGACCTACAGTGGAGCGGCGCGGCGCGGCACGGCGCGGCAAATGATTCTTTGTATGAAAATGCATAAGATGTACCGCATTGACGCGGCACTGGACCTACAGCGGAGCGGCGCGGCGCGGCACGGCGCGGCAAATGATTCTTTGTATGAAAATGCATAAGATGTACCGTATTGACGCGGCACTGGACCTACAGCGGAGCGGCGCGGCGCGGCACAGCGCGGCAAATGATTCTTTGTATGAAAATGCATAAGATGTACCGCATTGACGCGGCACTGGACGTACAGCGGAGCGGCGCGGCGCGGCACGGCGCGGCAAATGATTCTTTGTATGAAAATGCATAAGATGTACCGCATTGACGCGGCACTGGACCTACAGCGGAGCGGCGCGGCGCGGCACAGCGCGGCAAATGATTCTTTGTATGAAAATGCATAAGATGTACCGCATTGACGCGGCACTGGACCTACAGCGGAGCGGCGCAGCGCGGCACGGCGCGGCAATGTCAGTGCCGCTTCAGTGCGATACATCTTATACATTTTCATACAAAGAATCATTTGTCGCGCAGTGACGCGCCATGCCGTGCCGCTGCAGCTACGCTGCGGTCTAACCTAAGCTAATAAGGTAGGTAAGGAACTTAGGTATAGTAAATAAAACGTAGTATCTCTCAGCATATGATACGCAGAGTTTTTTTTTTTTTGTGTTTACACCATAGTTTTTGATTTATTTGTTCCTTGTCTCAGATGTTTTGCCCTCAATTTTTGTCAGACGTGGCGAAAGCGCCTTTTACGAGGCGTTTAACACTCTGCCTACCCCGTAAGGGATAAAGGCGTGATTTTATGTATGTATGTATGTATTGTTTCAGATTCTAAAAGTCAAATCATTTATTTCCAAATAGATTCCTAAGAACAGTTTTAGAAAGTCACAAGCGAGTCTATAAAGAAAATTATATCTATGTCACAAATAAAATAAAACTACATCACAATGAAGAAGAAGAATGAGAAACTCGCACTTTGCGCCCTTCCCTTCGATTTGTCTTATCCTTACTTTTGTCTTTCCTATTGTTCAAAATAGGGTTTGTGACCGCAGTGCTAATTTCTTGGGCTTCACTGAAATATTCCTTTACCAAAAGCATTCGTACAAAATAAAAATCCGAACAAAGTCATTATGGGAAACAAGCGGGAAACTTATCACATTACAGTTAATAATAAGTGGGTCTCGTCTAATAAGGACTACGTAATCTTTAATCTAAAAACTCTCTTATTTATTTATAAAAAATAAACATAGTATTTTTATTGTTTTCCAGTATTTTTGTGTAGGCTGTGTTTGATGATATTATTAATATTCATATTATTAACACTTTTGCAAATCAAGTTGGAATGAGGCGTTGATATAATATTGTAATAGATAACCAGTAATTCTCACTAACTAAACACCTACGGTAACTGTGTACAGTACCTACAACATTTTTTGTCAGACTAACAACTTTTATACTGCACTAGCTGTGCCCACGACTACGTAGGCCCGGTTCGTATGGAAAACACGCAGTGTCGAACATTCTGAAAACGCTTCTCCGTGCGTAGGAGCGGGATCTGCAAATCTGGAACTGTATTCCGCATTGATCTTTGTTTTTGTATAGAAAACACGATTCCGCGTGCGAGCTAGCAGATCCCGCTCCTACGCGTGAAGAAGCGTTTTCAGTATATTTGACGTGTTTTCCATACAAACTGGGGTACTTACTGGGGGGGGGTATGAGAATGGTTTGCGTGATTATTTCTAACCTAGGCTGGACACCAGGTAATAAAAAAACTCGGTCAAATAAAAAGTCCCTTTAAGATCGGTTAAAAACGAGCAGAGTTCAATTTCCTGCCTACCCCCTAAGTCAGGTCGCTTGACTATTTGTATCGTAACTTTGAGTTTAAGTAATGCTCAGTCAAACAAAAAAAGTTTCATCAAAATCGGTTATAAACGACCGGAATTCAATTTCCTACCTATCTCTTAAGTCTTGAGGCGTGATTATTTGTATCGTAACTTTGATTTTAAATAATACTCAGTCGAATAAAAAAAAGTTCCATATAAATCGGTTAAGAAACAGTCAAATTTCAATCTCCTTCTTCTGTCGAGTGGGTATCGAGTCTATCGACCCGATGAACCCTGACGTCAGAGTTTTTAAACCGCCTAGTAGCACAACTATCAGGCCTCTGACATGGTTTGAGTAACGACCACTATCAAAGGCAGCGACCGGGACCGACGGCTTAACGTGCCCTCCGAAGCACGAAATCTTTTTCTTTTTCGGACAATCAGGTGATTCAGCCTGCAATGTCCTAACCAAATTGGGGAAAAATTCACAAAGTGATAAATTCTCAAATATCAACTTTGTGTTTCCCCCCTGGGAATCGAACCCAGGACCTCCGGATCAGGAGTCCATGGCACTAGCCACTAGACCACGGAGGCAGTTACTTTTGACTTTCAATTACCTGCCTACCCCCTAGGTCAGGTAGCGTGATTTTAGGTATCCTTAGTTGTAACTCTGGTCACACACAGTTGAATAAAACAAGTCCCATCGAAATCGGTTCTGTAGTTTTGGCGTGATGTGGTAACATACAGACAGACAGACAAAAATTTAAAAAAATATATTTTGATCTTTATATCGTTAATACTGCCTGCTGTAATATTTTTTGTAAAAATATTCAATGTACTGACATGACCCTTCTAGAGATTTCTTTTATGTATGTATAGATGGGCTCACGCTTTTTGCCTTCCCAAATGGGAGAATTGTAAAAAAAAACTTTTCTTTCGTTTTTGCTATTGAGTAATATTGAGTATGCCCTTCATCTTGCACGCAAGAAGACCTGTACAACGCCATTGACGTCGCATTGCGTTTGACAGAGTACAGAGGAGTTGTATTTTTGAACCGCTCGTATCCGTATTCGCATACGAAAAAGCAAAATTCGCAATCGAAATCCCAAAATCATTATTTTTGAATACTCATACGTATGCGACTCTGCAACGAGTGGACCAAACCACTCGTTTTCTTTTCTAGTACTCTAAACCTAAGTAGTCTATGATCATGACATTGACACAGATAATTATTTGACAAGTGACACTTTAACTTTTTAATTTACTTTAATTTACGTTCCGTTTCTCTGCGATTCATACCCGGTTTTTCAAATCGACGAATTTTGTTAGTGGTAGTGGTGGTATAGTAGGTGCATTTTTCCGTAGAACGAAAACAATTTATGGGTTTAGACTTTATTGGCAACACAGATTTCTACTGCTTCAAAAATACGAAATTCGTGTGTGATAGAATTTGATTTCGTACACGAATGATTTTCGTATGCGTTTTCAGTTTCCATACGAGCGGTTCAAAAATACGATTCCTGGTCGAAATTAATATAAAAACGCCTAAATGATCGACACGACAAGAAGAAGAAAAAGTAAGCAAGCGAGTGCGACAAGAAATTTGCGAAGACCACGACTGATGATGATGTCAATCTTTGCAGTTATTTACCTCTTTCTCGGTCCTTCTAATATCTTTTAATAATGAACTGAACAGTGCCTCACTATTTTTATCATCATCTACCTAATTATCCCGTATCTATCGGCTACCTAATCTAGGGGATTGAACGAGTGTACTGGTTTTTACACGGATCGACTGCCATCAGACCTCCTCAGAAGGGAAACCAGACCCAATCCTAGATTAGGTCAGAGTTTTTAAGCCGCCAATGCAATGGTTAGCACTGGCCTTTGACATAGCTTAACTACTAATATCTGCGGTATTAAACGATATTAACTGAGACCAATGGCTTAACGTGCCTTCCGAGGCACGGAAAAAGCGCCGAGTAAATGTACATATGAAATTTGAAAACCGAAAAACACATTGGTGGTGGGATTCGAACCACGACCTCCCCGCTCAGGAGGCAGCGGCCCTATCCACTACATCGGGTTTTCACTATTCTAATTAATTAAACATAATACTACAACTAATCTACTCTTGTTTATGCTAATCGTGGGTACTAATTGTTTTATGTCAAGAAACAATTTGAGATCAGCACTTACTGCAAGAATGTTCATTGATTAAGATTACGTAAAGATCATCGATCACACCGCCAAATATTTCACTGTCTAGTCTTGAAATGACAGACTCAACTCCGAGCCTCCGAGTAGGGTCTTCTTCTGACATTGCTACGCTGGTTTATTCTTTCATTCTTCGACTGACAGCTTTATTAGCGCCGGAAGTTATAATTCGTTTTTCTTTTGTTCTTTTAAAAAAATTTTATTCAAAATAAACATAGATAGCAATAAGAAAAGTCCTTGAAAACACAAACTCTTGTACATACATACATATAATCACGCTTTTATCCCTAATGGGGCTAAGGCAGAGCGTAAACAACCTAAAAGAAGGTCGCGTCACCACGTCTGACAATGTTTTGAGGTTATTTCCTCCATCATTGTAAATCATCATCATTGCCGGGCCAAACGACAGCCAATCAAGTAGCACACCAACTGGTACTTAACGGAAAGCCTACTGGTTGTTGTCTAAAGTAGCGAGCGCCACAACCGATCCTACTTTTGTGTCACTGTTAAGTGAGTTGCTCCGTAACCGCCATTTCTGTGTCCACTTGCATGGTAAAAAGAGTAGATGGCGCAGTCAGAAAAACGGGTTGCCTCAGGGTAGCGTCCTAGCACCCCTTCTATTTAACATCTCCACGAATGATCAGCCCCAGTACCTTAACACTCGGCGATACACCAATGCGCATGACCTCGCCCTAACCTGCCAAAATAAAAACTTCAAAACCTTGGAAAGTACACTGAATCTTGCTTTGGAAGACCTACACACGTACTACGAGCATAATGCTCTAAGGCCCAATCCAATCAAAACCCAGTCGTGAGCTTTCCACTTACGTAATCAGGAGGCAAACAGGGAGTTGAACATTTCATGGAAGGGCGTTGCCATCCAGCACTGCAGCTGTCCTAGATACCTGGGAGTAACACTGGACCGCTCTCTGACGTACAAGACCCACTGCAAAAACACCGAACAGAAAGTGAGTTACCGCAACAACCTACTGCGCCGTCTCTCTTCTACCAACTCAACAGTTATGCGCACCACGGGGCTTGCTTTGTGTTTCCCTGCAGGAGAGTATGCGTGCCCAGTGTGGGCTACATCAGCTCATACCACAGAGGTGGATGCGGAGTTAAACGAAACCTGCCGCATAGTGACTGGCTGTCTGAAGCCAACTCCGGTCGGTATGCTATTTCTTCTTGCGGGAATAGCTCCACCTAGAGTCCGTATAGAAGTGACCTGTTCGCTTGAAAACACAAGCACTCTACGGGCTGTCCACCGCCTTAGGTCGACTACGAAGCCACAAAAGCTTCCTGCGTTCTATACAGCCCACCGACCAAGATCCATCTGACGTGAGGTGCGAGCTTTGTGGCAAGTAAGTTTTCACATTCCCCCCCCCCCAACGAAAACCTGCCTCCACGTTATAAAGAACCTTGGCCAATCTGGAGAAGTCTAAATAGGCTTAGGACGCAGGTTGGCCGTAGCAAAGACAACCTGTGCCGATGGGGGTACTCTAGTACAGCAGACGCCAGCTGTGAATGTGGAGAACCATTGCAAACCATGGCGCACCTTACCAACTGTACCGCGTCCGACTACCTGTTCACGCGAGGACTTCCTCGATAGCAACCAGAGAGCCACTACGGTAGCTGCTTTCTGGGCAAGCAAGATTTAGCACGTGTTTCTTGCCGACACGAAAGGAGAAGAAGGGTTATTTAAGATAGATTTGTGGTATATTGCTGTAGTGTCAGGTTGTCAGATTATCGACTTAATTGCAATATACATAAAAAGATGCGCATCAGCGCTGACACGCCTCCGCGACAGCACCAATAGCATCCTGCGTGTATTTGTTGATAGGTGGGACTCTCCACTCTTGAAGAGATGGATGCAGCTTCACACTAATGTCCCCTAACTTAAATTGTTTCCCTGTAAATAAATAAATACTAACACTAGAATAAGTTGCTACTAACAAATATATGGACTTTGTAATTGGTCTGAAATAAATAATTGAATTTGAATTTGAATAAAACCTCGGATCCCTTTGCTGGTTTTTACAGTATGCCCAGGAGGAAATGCACCTAGTTTCTCCTAGTCCAGCATGGAACTAAACTCTCACCTTCTCAAATTAAATATGTAGGTTAATTTTTATTCTTATTAAACCTGGGCACATACTTAAATTTTGTCTCAACTTCTACAACACCACCTACGTCTTTCATTATGAGCCAGAAAGTATCCCGCAGTGTTTTCCCGTTAAGTCTATTTCTAGAATATTAATTACAGTGCAATGTCCCATTTAGGATCATTTTCTCGTCGCAGACACTAAATAAATTGTCAGTTATCGTTCCTACAATATTCTTCTATATTCTTCTATTATTCTTCACTACTTAATTACTTATATTAGCAACCTAGGGTTGCCATACATCAATTGCAAACGAGGTATTTGGCGCCCGAGAATCTAATAGTACGAGTATGTAATTGATGCTGCCCGAAGTTATTACTATGCTTTACATATCGAGTGAAAGATAAGTTCAAATAAAGTAAAAAATAGAAAATTATAGTATGAAAATAGGTTGAACAAGTAAGCAAAACCAACTCACTAAGAAGGATTTCATCCATTAAAACCTTCCTTATTCGTAGATCAAATCACTCAGTAGGCTCAAAATTCGCTACAGCATTTTATACATCATGTTGATTGTTTAAATGTTTTATACTGAGTAATAAATCGACAAACTCTAATCTTGACGTTTAGAAAGGCACAGATTAAAAATATATTTCATTTATCATGTTTCTTTTTTTTGCCGCCTTACCGGCTGATTCAATAATTAAAATAAAATTTTCGATAATTCCAATACAATTGCGTTTCGAATTTCGATTCGACTAAATATGCGATTCCTAAAGTAATACAAAAATAGAATAGGATTTTTAACTTTTTTAAATATAGTTTTGACATCTAGAGAAATGACAGTTCTTTTTCAAATGTCATTAATGCCCTAGGTAAATTATGGCCTATAAACAACCCAGCTTTTTGGGAAGCAATGGCCTCTTTTTAGAGCAAGAGTTATGTAAACATAATTTAAAACAAACGCTGTAATGAAAATAATATTTCCAATTCATTTATTCATGCATTATAACATAAACATAACATTTAAGTGGTAATTTCTTCCAAGTAAACGTTAGGTGTGGGAGTAGGAAAATATGAGTGGATTTATGTACCTACATAAAAGGAAAACACTCATATAAAGTTATTATATTCAGAAGAGAGGTTACTTATTTCGTGTGCTGTTGTTAAGGTAACAAGCCCAATGAACCGAGGCTGACGGCGGCTTAACGTGCTCTCAGAAGTACAGAATCGTATAAATTGTCAATCACACACGTTATTTAGTCTGCATAATCGTAATCAATCAAATTCTTTCATGCTGTCCCAGTCGGGAGCGAGAAAAAAACATAGAATGTGCCAACTGCATTTCCTCCCGGGCATGCTGTAAAAACAAGCTAAGAGATCCGAGGATTTCTGTATATTAAAATTTAGGTGATGGGCTGACAACCTGACACTACAGCGATATATCTACAAATCTATCTTAAATAACCCTCAAAACTTTGTCAGACGTGGCGGAACGACCTTTGTTAAGGTCGTTAATTTAGGGATAAAGGCGTTACATCACGTGAAAAACATCTTTGCGTAGACTTGCTACGCGGGTTGTAGCAATTTGCTACGTTTCAAGAAATATATTTTTAATAAATGTACTATTTTATTAGAATCTTATAACCTATACAGAGAAAGATCAACAAAATGTATCTTTCTCAGGTAAGGCCAACTTCTTAAAAATTGGTAATATGATTTTCATACTTGATAAAAGTTCCAAGTATTCTGTTTCCTTTGGCTACATTTACATTAAAATTTACAAAAGATTTCTGAAACGGCTATTCCATTCACAGGGGATCACTCCCCGCGGGCTAAAAGATATCGCTAACTATCTCCCCCCTATCTCTCTACTGTCTGGTTCAATCTGCTGCGTAGTTAGTTTTCTTCTTTCTGTACAGATACTGCAAAGAAAAAGATCCACGTTTTCAACATGATTCAAGCTGCGGCTCCAATGTCCGCGGAAGCTGGAGCTGAAGCGGATCCACTGTCAATTTTCGATACATACATACAATCACGCCTTTATCCTTAAGGTCGTTCCGCCACGTCTGACAAAGTTTTGAGGATAGTTATAAGTATATTGCTGTAGTGACAGATTGTCAGCACATCGCCTAAATTGCAATATACTGAAACCCTCGGATCCCTTAGCTGGTTTCTACAGAATGCCCGGGAGAAAATGCAGCTGGCACATTCTATGTTTTTTCTCTCGCTCCCAGGCCAGCATGGAAGAATGGCAATTTTCGATGCCAATGAGAGTACTACTCCCGATCCGGAGGTTCCGGGTTCGATTCCCAGGGGGGAAACACAAAGTTGATATTTGAGAATTTATCACTTTGTGAATTTTTCCCCAGTTTGGTTAGGACATTGCAGGCTGAATCACCTGATTGTCCGAAAAGAAAAAGATTTCGTGCTTCGGAGGGCACGTTAAGCCGTCGGTCCCGGTCGCTATATTTGATAGTGGTCGTTACTCAAACCATGTTGTGCTACTAGGCGGTTTTAAAACTCTGACACCAGGGTTCATCGGGTCGATAGACTCGATACCCACTTGACAGAAGAAGAAGAAGAACAGACACCTTTTACATGAGAAGGTTTTTTTCATATTTAGTTAGCTATGTGTCATGGAAAAAGTTGTTCAGTTTTATGGTCTAAAACACGCCCAGCCACGTTCCCGCTACCGCTCTGTTTCAATTCTCATCGTGGCTTTCACCGTGGCCTCAAAGAAATGCACGCTACGTCGTTGTATTTGAGAAATTTAGATCGACAGAATTTTCTTTGCAATTGTTTCTCTTTTTTTACCTATCGAGGTTTTTCACATTGTGAGGAATAGGTATCTCGCGAATAAATAGATTATTTAGAAAATATAATGCATATTTTCTTTACTTACTAGGTCCTAAATTACTTTTATTATTTTTAAATAGTAAAGTACCCACTTATTTAGTTACAAAACTGGCTCGTATTTAATTTATTATTATATACAAGCTGTGCCCGCGACCTCGTACGCCCGGCATGTATGGAAAACACGCAGTGTCGAACATACTGAAAACGCTTCTCAGCGCGTAGGAGCGGGATCTGCTAACCCGCGCGCGGAAGCATGTTTCGCATTGATTGATCTTTGTTTTTGTATGGAAAACACGATTCAAATAAAAAGTCCCTTTCAGAACGGTTAAAAACGATCAGAGTGCAATTTACCGCCTACCCCCTAAGTCAGGTGGCGTGATTATTTGTATCATAATTTTGAGTTTAAGTAATGCTCAGTCAAACAAAAAAAGTTCCATTAAAATCGGTTAAAAACGACTGAAATTCAATTTCCTACCTATCTCCTAAGTCATAAGGCGTGATTATTTGTATCGTAACTTTGATTTTATATAATGCTTACATACATACATACATATAATCACGCCTCTATCCCTAATGGGGTAGGCAGAGCGTAAACAACCTAAACAAAGGTCGTACCGCCACGTCTGACAATGTTTTGAGGAAGATAGATTTGTATGTATATTGCTGTAGTGACAGGTTGTCAGCCTATCGCCTAAATTGCAATATACTAAAACCCTCGGATCCCTTAGCTGGTTTTACAGCATGCCCGGGAGGAAATGCAGCTGGCACATTCTATGTTTTTCATTCGCTCCCAGTCCAGTATGGAAGAAATAATATAATGCTTAGTCGAATAAAAAAAGTCGAATTCGGTTAAGAAGCAGCTAAATTTCCATTTCCTGCCTACCCCCTAAGTCAGGAAGCGTGATTTTACGTATCCTAAGTTGCAACCCGGGTAACACACAGTTGAATAAAACAAGTTTTGGCGTGATGTGGTAACATACAGACAGACAGACAAAAATCCTAAAAAAAAAACGTTTTGATCTATATATCGTTAATAATGCCTGCTGCAATTATTTATTAGTAAACATATTTAATGTACAGACACGACCCTTCTAGAGATTTATTTTATTTATATAGAAATTACACGTGCGGGACTTAGAAGGTTTCCTATTTTATTGTGATAAATTAGGACTAATTGTTCCCGCGACACTAAAACATTCCATGTTTGTGTAAGTATGTTGTTGTCATAAACATAATCAGTAAATTGATATTGGTACTCTTGCAGACAGGTTGGTATAATTAGGAGTTAAATAATAAATACCGGCTTTAGTAAGAAAAAAACCTGATTTCCATCTTACTACTACAAGTAAAAAGAAATAGCATGTTAGAAATTAATATTCGTAATATTTTTTCGCATTCATTGATCAATGAATGAAATTAATTAAAACTACTAGGGCTTTTCAGAGGTATAAGACATAACATTACGTAAAAATACTTTATTGCACGTAAGAATACAAATCAAACAACACAACAGGTAACAAAAAAGACAAGTACAACATAGGTGGCCTTATTGCTAAGGTAGCAATTTCTTCCAGGAAACCCTTGGGTGAAAGAAAAATGCGTAGCAGTAAGCGGGATAGTGCAAACCTAGTCAAATAATTATCCTAAATACGAGTACATTACATTTATACATAGTATAAAACAAAGTCGCTTTCTCTGTCCCTATATCCCTATGTTATGCATGTATTATACATACAAACTTTCCTCTAGAATCATTCTATCCATTAAAAGAAACCGCATCAAAATTCGTTGCGTAGTTTTAAAGATTTATGCATATATAGGGATATAGGAACAGAGAAAGCGACTTTGTTTTATACTATGTAGTGATAAACTAAGTACAAGCTACTACATAGATATTTGTAAAATAAACTAATATATAATAAACTAATACATAAACTAATGGAAAATAGGATAATGCAAACCACAGTCAGAACTAGACGAAGGAAATGACAGCAACAGTATCCACAGCACAGGATAAAAATGAAGGAAACTAAAGATCAGATAGTAATTATTTGATCCAAATAATAATAGTAGGAGGTTATGATATAAGTGAGCTGAGAGCCCAATGGTGTAGTGGATAGGGCCGCTGCCTCCTGAGCGGAAGGTCGTTGTTCGAATCCCACCATGTACCAATGTGTTTTTCGTTGTACGTTTATTCGGCGCTTTTTCCGTGCTTCGGAAGGCACGTTAAGCCGTTGGTCCTGGTTCATATCGTTTAATACCGTAGATATTAGTCGTTAAGCCATATCAGAGGCCAGTGCTAAGCATTGGCGGCTTGAAAACTCAGACCTAATCTAGGATTGGGTCTGGTTTTCCTTCTGGGTTGCGGAGGTCAGATGGCAGTCGCTCTGTGTAAAAACCTCGTTCAATCCCTTGGGTTGGCCGACCCCGTGAGATGTGGAATAAGGTTAGGGAGATGATGTTATGATATAAGTGAGCTAAGTTGAAACAACAGCCGAGGCGATATTGCTATAATGGCGAGCCGCAGGCTTGTAGCCCAAGTAAGCAGAGATTGTAATTATTAAGGCCCACGTATGTTATAACTTATTTGCGAGGAAATAAATAAAACAAACAAACAATACAGCGAAAGGAAAAAGCGCGTGGAATATTTTTTACTTGTTCACAAATTAGCGATACTTCAGCGCTTTTTTTATTAAGGTAAAAAACACCAAAAACAGCCTATAGCACTACATAGTATAAAATAAAGTCGCTTTCTCTGTCCCTATATCCCTATGTATGCTTAGATCTTTAAAACTACGCAACGGATTTTGATGCGGTTTCTTTTAATGGATAGAGTGATTCAAGTGGAAGGTTTATATGCATAATATAGTAGAGAAACACTGATGATTTCCGAGAGAAGCTGGGGCGAGTCGCTAGTTACTAATAAAGTAAATTAATATTTTGTGTTTTTGATACAGATTCGTAATTTTATGGTACAAATTATTGTAATTAATTAATTAAATGTTTATTTATTATATTTTATATCCCACAGTTAATTTTATTCATAAAATGTTGACAACTTTTCTGACATAAAAACTCTTTGCCAATATTTTAAAAAGTACCGTTCGTTTTAGACATTGCGTTTTTTTACCTTATTGAAAAACAACTCGTGCATTTTACATTACAATATTGCACAAGTGCGTGAGGAGATACAAGACGATATTGAAATTGCGAAATAAGAGACCCTTTACGAGCAAATGTGTTATAAAAATGATTTACGATATAGATTACACGGCGTAAATCAAGAAAACGTGGCGCGGCAATAACTCTTTCAAACGAAGCTCTTGATAAACATCTCGTAGCGTAGGTATTTGGCTGATTGGCTGGTGAATTGTATACTCAATTCCAATTTGTTCACCTTCTTACTTTACATACATACATATAATCACGCCTTTATCCCTAATAAGGTAGGCAGAGCGGAAACGACCTAAACATAGGTCGTTCCGCTACGTCTGAGAAAGTATTGAGGGTTATTTAAGATAGTTTTGTAAGTATAATGCTGTAGTGACAGGATGTCAGCCCATCGCCTAAATTACTACACCTTATTACTTTAACTTCTTCTTTACTTGGGGGGGGGGGGGGGGGGTAGTCAGCCAGAATTAAGAGTGCTATGAAGTGCATCACGCTATTTTGTTATAATGTTGGCAGCAATTCATAATGTGTTTTGTGTATTGATAATCTATGAACCTTTTATACACGTGCTCTAGAGCGACATAAGGTTCAGGATGGACGGGAGGAAAGGGAATAGAAGCGACTGGAGCGAGTCATGGACGGGGGAATGGATGATGAGAGAACTGGACAGACATGATGACTGTTTAGGGACGCGTGTGACGGTTAGGACAGGGGGAACTTGTGGTAGGTACGTGAGGAACGATGACGGGAGATGGGGGTTAACCCTACTGTCACCGCCACTATCGTCACGTTTTCGGACCAGACCCACAACACGTTGCAGATAACCACGGGTAGATGAAGGAGAAAAACAAAACGTCGCAGACGAAGTCGCGGGTAAAAGCTAGTTATTTATAAATACTTTAAAGGAGATAAAATATTTTCTAAGGGACAAGTAAGCCTTTCCGGGGTTTTTGAATGGGTTTTTAATAAAGGGTTGCTTACCATAACCGTTAGTTGACAGAACCCGTTCAATTATGGTTTTTAAGCGGTTCTTAATAAGGGTTAACAAAACACGACCAGCTGTGTAGACAAATGTCATCTTTATTGTTCTCATTATATGGTAGGTTATAGAAATGTACGTATAGCGAGCGTACAACTGTTAGTAACTAGGTCGGCTGGCGACGATTGACAAGACTTTGACGTGGAAATTTACACTTAGCATTGAAAACCCTTAGAAAACCCTTTTATGACCACCTCCTTGAACCCAAATGAAAGGGTTGCCCAGTTCAATCGAGTTAACTACTCGTAAAATGAAACTGTTCCAGTGACGTTTCAGAAAGACATTTACTTGGGGTATACAAACGCAAGTGTTTTTATTTTAACCGGGGCTGTCCCGTCCACGTTTTTTTTACTATTTGTGATTTTTATGCAAACATATAATCACGCCTTCATCCCTAACGGGGTAGGCAGAGCGTAAACAAGCTAAACAAAGGTCATTCCGCCACGCCTGACAAAGTTTTGAGGGTTATTTAAGATAGATTTGTAGGTATATTGCTGTAGTGACTAGTTGTCAGCCCATCGCCTAAATTGCAATATACTAAAACCCCTTAGCTGGTTTTTACAGCACGCCCGGGAGGAAATGCAGCTGGAACATTCTGTTTTTCTCTCTCTCCCAGTCCAGCATAGAAGATTTTTATAATTTAGAAAATTCAGAATTTATTTATGTTATGAAAGTATCTAAATAATGATAAAAAATACTCTTATGAACTCTACCACTGGCAAAAAGGCCATTGTTTTTGACAAGTTGCCAAACACAATAGCGCTGTATTGTATACGTGCGACTCTCTGTTTGTATCAGCGAGATTTTCGGAAAACTCTCGTCACAGAGCCAAAGAGAATCTCGACGTTCAGCTCGTGACGGCTAGATTGCAAAAGAATGCACTGTAATGCATCTGCATTATCATTTGTGTATCATGTATGTATATATAACATATGGTTATCCACATGTACCTACAGTAAGTAAATGTCCTGTTCTATCTACCTATAATGTTTTAAGTATATAACGGGTATCGAGTATGTACCTATTAGACTATCTAGTTTTTAAGCTGTCTAATTTTTATAACAATGGTACAGCATAAATGCCTTTTCTTTCTTTCAGTCTTTTAATTGGCAATCTTTAGGACACTGATTTGAGAAGTCGCTACCGCTCCCTAAGCTCGGAGAGCGCTAGCATTTACTCTTCTGTGCTTTAGGAGACTGGTTGAAGAGAGCAGTACAAGAAATGTATTCACATCAGATAATGCCTGCTTAAATAATAATAAATAATAACGAGAATGAGACACACAATTATTATTATATTCTTTATTGCTTTAAAAATTTAAAATACATTTCAACTTAAAAATTTAAACAACAGGTGAGCTTATCTCTTCCATAAGAGATCTCTTCCAGCCAACCTAATGGGGATAAAGAATGGGAAATTTACGGGAACAGATACAGTAAGTATAATTTAATTACAAAATGATATGATTAATCATATCATTTTGTAATTAAATTATACTTACGACTTAGTAGTTAGTAATACTAAACACATATTAACATACTATTATAAACTAACACATATAAATATATTTTATTCTATATTTTATAAATTATATATAAAATATATAATAAAATATATTATAAATGATATTATTTATAATAAAATAATAAAAATGTTTATTATCTCTCACACGTACATAAAAACAACAGTTCAACGGTAAAAGTTACTGGTGAGAGACTGGTGTCTGTGATAAGCGTGAGCCTGTGTTACAGATCACCAGGCTCTCCCCCACTCAGAAAACAATAGCTAGTTTTTACATAAACAGAGAAATATTATGTTTAGAACTAATTATAGTAATTACTTACAAATAAACTATTCTATTACAAAAAAGAGTACCTATGAATATTTCTAATATTAACTAAAACGAGTAGGTACTGTGCGTAAATACGTGTGTGTGTGTGTGTGTGTGTGTGTGTGTGTGTGTGTGTGTGTGTGAGTGAATATGTGTGTGTATGCGTGTTTTTGTTGCTGGTTACTGGGTTTGATACAGGAAAAGAAGGTATTGATTTATTTATTATTATTAATTAACTTATAACTGTAAACAGGTTTTCCGTTTTTTCGTAATTTAAAGTCAAAAGCCAATTTTTAACTGTTACTTTGCATTCGTACAAGTTTAAGGGGTAAATAATAAGATGTTCACTAGCCTTGTTATATAGTCTAGGTCCAGCAATAAAACTAAAGCGAGAAGCTAGAACTGTTCTATGTCTTTCTATGGTGCATATACAGTCTTTATAAATGATAAATACGTCATAGAGAGGCCATAAAATGTTCTTTCAGTCTCTTCTTAAAAGTGAAGCTTGAGGGACTGTCTTGTACAGTTTTCGGCAGTTTGTTCCACAGTTGAATGGCTCGAACAGTGAACGAGTTAAAAAAGAATTTGGTGTTCGATCCAGGAACCTCCAACACCTTTGTGATGCAAGCGCGCCTGGGTCGAGGATCAGGGGGTAAAAAATAGTACAAAACATATAAAAGTTATCTTTATATGTTTGTATCTAACTAGCGAACGCGACAGGCGTTATCCTATCCAAATAATAAAACACGGTGGACCGTGGACCCAACCAACCGACCCAAATAAGTTTACAAAACAAATAAACAAAATGTGACCCATTCTATGATATAAATCATATATTTATCATTATGTTTATTACGAATTTTCTAAACAACTTTTCCAATTTTACTTTTCCTGAAACCCATGACCGCGTAGGTACCTCCTACCTGTTATTTGATACGATTATAAGAATTTAAGATATGCGCAATTAGTTTTTCCATGCTGGACTGGGAACGAGAGAAAAACATAGGATGTACCAGCTGCTTTTCCTCCCGGGTATGCTGTAAAAACCAGCTAAGGGAACCGACAGTTTCAATATATTTTAATTTAGGTCTTGAGCTGACAACTAGTCACTACAGTAATATACCTACAAATCTATCTTAAATAACCCTCAAAACTTTGTCAGACGTGGCGGACTAGTTTCGGTCGTTTACGCTCTGCCTACCCCATTAGGGATAAAAGCAAGATTATATATATATATGTATTCAATTAGTTCTGTCAATCTTACGTGTATTTATCTAAACATTTTGTTCTGTACCTACGTAGAGTAAAGGATGGCTTTCATAGTAGATCTGTAGAGTGTTTCATCATCTTCACCGACAGAGATGTACTTTCAAACAACCAGCAAAGAGAATAAGTGGTGTAACTTGTATGTTGATGTGATTTTAACTATCATCATTCTTACTGCCATGTAAGAAGCGATCATACTTTTTATTGTTTTACTATTTATTAATTTATTAAGAATTTTTACAATTCATATAAAAGTGTCACAAAAACCTTAAAAAATAGGTTTACCCGTACACTTAACATTCAACGTCGGCACTCGGCAACACTAGACTCTCAAACATAAGATCGAACATATGAAATAAACAAGTCCAAAGGGCGATCCGATCGGACACACTAGCTGCTCCTCTTATTGCATATAGCTCATGTTTTCAGAGGGTTTTGTGACCACTTAACAAATTTTTAATCACAGAAAGTAACATTTATGTATCTTTCGTATCACTTCCATTCCAACATGGAAATGTGAGTAATATAGATCAACATCTTATTTCCTTTGGTTTAACAAAAACATCTCAGACTTTACAAATTAATGTTTAGCTTTTGAATACGGATTAAGGGACCGTGAAATTCTTAAGAGCTACAATACATTAAAGAAATTGGCTTGTTATTCACTACATAGTATAAAACAAAGTCGCTTTCTCTGTCCCTATATCCCTATGTATGCTTAGATCTTTAAAACTACGCAACGGATTTTGATGCGGTTTCTTTTAATGGATAGAGTAATTCAAGAGGAAGGTTTATATGTATAATACATGCAGAATATAGTAGAGAAACACTGATGATTTCCGTGCGAAGCCGGGGCGGGTCGCTAGTGGGTTTATAAAGCTTCCTTCTAAAAACTCAATTACAGAGTAATTAGGTACCGTATTTTAGTGCTAAGGATATCATTACTCTGAGATAATGTTGTTTCAGGTTAATACTTGAACACTTTACTTGTATTGTAAGCTAAGTAGCTAAGACTCTTATAAAGGTTATGAATCTTCACCGAGCTTAAGAATTGGAAATAAGAAAGCTCCTCCTGAGAACTAAGCTATTACCATAACCACACTTTGTCTTTTTACCCGCTATAGTTAGTCTTATACTTAAACTATATTTTATGCGAAAAGTTTCGGTTCTAGGAAGGAAATTCAAATGCAAGAAGTAAATACCTACAGATTACGACCAACTTAGATAATGCCGCCCAAAACATTTTCAGTAAGGGGGTAATATTATTATAGAGGTATTATTTTAATTTATTGTTATATATTATGATAGTAGGTTTTGAATTTTATTTAATGTTATATTTGTGTTTAATGTTATTATCACTACATAGTATAAAACAAAGTCGCTTTCTCTGTCCCTATATCCCTATGTATGCATAAATCTTTAAAACTACGCACCGGATTTTGATGCGGTTTCTTTTAATGGATAGAGTGATTCAAGAGGAAGGTTTATATATATATATATATATATATAATACATCACTACATAGTATAAAACAAAGTCGCTTTCTCTGTCCCCATATCCCTATGTATGCTTAGATCTTTAAAACTACGCAACGGATTTTGATGAACTACTTAAAACCCAGACAGTAGATTTCTAAATCGTGCCAAACCGATGAAATACGTGACCAAAATTTATATTGGAATGAAAACTAAGAAGGTAATTTGCATTTAAAACTTGAATTTTTCTACGTGTAACATTTTCTTCGTACTTGTTAATATTCTTAAGGATTTCAAATGTTTTGTGAATCGGGTTGTAATGTATGAATGGAAATGACGAAACCAGGGATTTAGCGAAATACCTTGGTATATTACGAAATGCCTAAGGAAGGCTGTGTACGAGTTAACTCGCTCATAACTTATTGAAAGTTCCTTACTTACATACATATAATCACGCCTTTATCCGTAATGGGGTAGGTAGAGCGTAAACGACCTAAACAAAGGTCGTTCCGCCACGTCTGACAAAGTTTCGAGGGTTATTTAAGATAGATTTGTAGGTATTGCCACAGATAATATAATACTGTATTGCTGTAGTGACAGGTTGTCAGCCCATCGCCTGAATTATAATATACTGAAACCATCGAAGCCATTAGCTGGTTTTTACAGCATGCCCGCGAGGAAATGCAGCTGGCACATTCCATGTTTTTCTCTCGCTACCACGCCAGCATGGAAGGATTTTAGTTTCTTTAGTGGAGTATAACGGGTGTAAGGGACAGCATCCCGCAAACTGATACAGGTTGCTCAGTCAACGAAACTGAACACTATATTCACGTCTTCCATGGAATATATGTTGAGTATAAATTATTTATTATTTCATGTTCATTATTTATTTCATTATTTCAAAGGCAAAATTGCTAAATTAATTATTTATTTATTTAACAGTTTATTGCACACATGATCATATTGACCATACAGAGGACACAAACATAAAAAAACAATATCACTACAGGTACAGCTTATCTTATATTATACTAGCGACCCGCCCCGGCTTCGCATGGAAATTACCAGTTCTTCTCTACTATATTCTGCATGTATTTTACATATAAACCTTCCTCTTGAATCACTCTATCCATTAAAAGAAACCGCATCAAAATCCGGTGCGTAGTTTTAAAGATTTATGCATACATAGGGATATAGGGACAGAGAAAGCGACTTTGTTTTATACTATGTAGTGATAATAACATTAAACACAAATATAACATTAAATAAAATTCAAAACCTACTATCATAATATATAACAATAAATTAAAATAATACCTCTATAATAATATTACCCCCTTACTGAAAATGTTTTGGGCGGCATTATCTAAGTTGGTCGTAATCTGTAGGTATTTACTTCTTGCATTTGAATTTCCTTCCTAGAACCGAAACTTTTCGCATAAAATATAGTTTAAATATAAGACTAACTATAGCGGGTAAAAAGACAAAGTGTGGTTATGGTAATAGCTTAGTTCTCAGGAGGAGCTTTCTTATTTCCAATTCTTAAGCTCGGTGAAGATTCATAACTTTTATAAGAGTCTTAGATAATCGTTCATCCATGCTGGACTGGGAGTGAAAGAAAAACATAGAATGTGCCAGCTGCATTTCCTCCCGGGCATGCTGTAAAAACCAGCTAAGGGATCCGCGGGTTTCAGTATATTGCAATTTATGCGATGGGCTGACAACCTATCACTACAACAATATACCTACAAATCTATCATAAATAATTCTCAAAATTTTGTCTGACGTGGCGGAACGATCTTTGTTTAGGTCGTTTACGCTCTGCCTACCCCATTGGGGATAAAGGCGTGATAATACGTATGTATTTGATAGATAATCGTATTCGTATCTGAAGGGCCGTTGATGCTGTGCTTACTCTGTAAGTAAGGGATATGGCTACTGCAACATGTAACAGAGAGGGTAGATGTCCCTTGGGAAAAGTTGTTCAGATTCATGGGCAGGTTCATATCCTTCAGGGTGAATGTTCCATGCTTCCATGTTTCGTGTTTCGTGCTTCGGAGGGCACGTTAAGCCGTCGGTCCCGGTGGCTGTCTTTGATAGTGGTCGTTACTCAAACCATGTCAGAGGTCTGATAGTTAAGCTACTAGGCGGTTTAAAAACTCTGACACCAGGGTTCATTGGGTCGATAGACTGGATACCCACTCGACAGAAGAAGAAGAAGAATGTTCCAAATTCAAAGGTTTATTGCATAAGTTAACATACATTGGTGTTAGTTGTACAATGACAGTCTGGCAGGGTACCTACAGCAACAGAGATCATAGTAAAAAATAACAAAATTACTACGTTTCTAAATAATATGACAGTTACACCCTTTCAGTGCTGTTTTTTCAGTTTTCAGTTTAACTGCCTCCGTTGTTTAGTGGTCAGAGCCATGGGCTTACGATCCGAAAGTCCAGGGTTCGATTCCCAGGGGAGAACACAAAGTTGATATTTGTCAATTTATCACTTAGTGAGGTTTTCCCCAGTTTGGGTAGGACATTGCAGGCTGAATCACCTGATTGTCCGGAAAAAAAGGATTCTGTGCTTCGAAGGGCACGTTAAGCCGTCGGTCCCGGTCGCTCTTCTTTGATAGTGGTCGTTACTAAAATTATGGCAGAGGCCTAAAAACTGTGCTACTAGGCGGTTTGAAAACTCTGACACCAGGGTTTATCGGGTCGTTTGACTCGAGAATCCACTCGCTAAGAAGAAGACCCTTTCATTCATACTCTGTAGTGTAGATAAATAAGCAATCCTGATTAGCTCTATTCAAGCTACGCTCATTAGTAAAATTGTTCTGTACATGTCTGTCTGTTGCTAGAATAAACTAAATTAAAAAAAAAAGTTCGCTACGAATGTAAGTTGTTTAATTTATTGTGATTTTTGCTCTTTAGCTCTGGACCTATGACTTTAACGAAATAATTCTTATTCCAGCCGCAACCATTACCTAAATTACTTTTTTATGGCTTGACTAGCTTTCTGCCCCGCAGTTTCACCCGCGACTGAGAGTTTTTCCGTGAGAATGATTAATTATGACGCGGTAAAAAGATATTGAAAAATCCTTACTTCAAAATTTACGATTTTTTATATAAAACATCACTTATTTAACCCTCTTAGGTATGAAGTCAATATAGACCGGTATACGTGTACATAAACTTTTAAGGATTACACTAAACACAAAATCGGAAAAACCTAATTTCAAAACTGGCCGAATTTCATATAAATTTCCATCACCTATTGAACCCCCTAGGGGTAGAGTCTACCCGGTAGGCTATTCAAAAACGCTGAAACATGGGTCTATTATTTATAAATATTAGCTTAAAACAAAATCAGAAGATCTTTACCTCGAAATGGACCGATTTTCACAGAAACTTTTATCACCTATTTAACGCCTTATGAGGTCAAAAATCTAAAACGCTGATACACGTTTTAAACAATAACTTAAATAATTAGCCTAAACACAAAATTCGAAGATCCTACCTTTAAAATTTTATTATTTATTTATTTATTTAACAATTTATTGTACACAAAAAACATCATAAACACAGGACATAAAAAACAATGACACAACAGGCACTGCTTATTTCTAAAAAGAAATTTCTTACAGCAGGCCTACAGAAGTGATAATTTTAAAGATACGCGGATAAAACGTGCACAAAATTTAATAAATATCAATAAGATAATACTACTATAAAATAATTATATAATGTAAATCTTTTACAAAAATATTAACAAGAAATAAATAAATACTTTCAATTATATACATAATCAAAAATAAATAAATACTTATAGCTATTTATATACAAATATATACATAAATATATACCCTAAACACGGATTACTTTGACAGGGAAAGATAATGCTCTTTTACGGACTTTTATACAAACTTCACACTCCCTTTTTACCCCTTTAGGGGACGAAAATCCAAAAATTCCTTCTTGGTGGTAAGTTACGTTATAACAGAGACCAGCTGTTCAAATTTCACGATTCTAGCTTTAGTAGATTAGGTTCTGCGTTGATGTATCAGTCAGTCAGTAAGGACAAACTATTTTATAAGTTTAGATAATGGGCGGCCACATTGTGGATATAATTGGTTAAATGCGTAGAGTTATTTCACTTATATACTTTGGTATTAAGAATTAATACCGGGTGTAAAGGACAGTCTACCAGAAACTGATAATGGTTGTTCAGTCTACGAAACTGAACAACTTTTACCAGGAGATTCTGACAGGGAATGACTCTTTTTTTATTTTCCCATACAAAATGACCACACGCCATTATTTGTATGGGAAAGTCAGTTTTTAACCGCACTGTGTTTATTTTTATTAGGTATTTCTTTGTGAAGGTACGGTACTACTTTAAATAATCCAACAGCTTGTAATCAGTGTATAACCCGGTTATACTTGTTTCGTAAGTATACCGGGTGTAAGGGACGGCTTTCTTCCTTATGGAAAAAAAATATCCAAAAAATAACCATTTTCCAGCTTTCATGAGCTGGAAAATGGTTATATTTTGGATATTTTTTTTTATATTTTTTTTCAAAGAAATACCTAATAAAAATAAACACAGTGCGGTTAAAAACTGACTTTCCCATACAAATAGTGGCGTGTGGTCATTTTGTATGGGAAAATAAAAAAAGAGTCATTCCCTGACAGAATATCCTGGTAAAAGTTGTTCAGTTTCGTAGACTGAACAACCATTATCAGTTTCTGGTAGACTGTCCTTTACACCCGGTATTAATTCTTAATACCAAAGTATATAAGTGAAATAACTCTACGCATTTAACCAATTATATCCACAATGTGGCCGCCCATTATCTAAACTTATAAAATAGTTTGTCCTTACTGACTGACTGATACATCAACGCAGAACCTAATCTACTAAAGCTAGAATCGTGAAATTTGAACAGCTGGTCTCTGTTATAACGTAACTTACCACCAAGAAGGAATTTTTGGATTTTCGTCCCCTAAAGGGGTAAAAAGGGAGTGTGAAGTTTGTATAAAAGTCCGTAAAAGAGCATTATCTTTCCCTGTCAAAGTAATCCGTGTTTAGGGTATATATTTATGTATATATTTGTATATAAATAGCTATAAGTATTTATTTATTTTTGATTATGTATATAATTGAAAGTATTTATTTATTTCTTGTTAATATTTTTGTAAAAGATTTACATTATATAATTATTTTATAGTAGTATTATCTTATTGATATTTATTAAATTTTGTGCACGTTTTATCCGCGTATCTTTAAAATTATCACTTCTGTAGGCCTGCTGTAAGAAATTTCTTTTTAGAAATAAGCAGTGCCTGTTGTGTCATTGTTTTTTATGTCCTGTGTTTATGATGTTTTTTGTGTACAATAAATTGTTAAATAAATAAATAAATAATAAAATTTTAAAGGTAGGATCTTCGAATTTTGTGTTTAGGCTAATTATTTAAGTTATTGTTTAAAACGTGTATCAGCGTTTTAGATTTTTGACCTCATAAGGCGTTAAATAGGTGATAAAAGTTTCTGTGAAAATCGGTCCATTTCGAGGTAAAGATCTTCTGATTTTGTTTTAAGCTAATATTTATAAATAATAGACCCATGTTTCAGCGTTTTTGAATAGCCTACCGGGTAGACTCTACCCCTAGGGGGTTCAATAGGTGATGGAAATTTATATGAAATTCGGCCAGTTTTGAAATTAGGTTTTTCCGATTTTGTGTTTAGTGTAATCCTTAAAAGTTTATGTACACGTATACCGGTCTATATTGACTTCATACCTAAGAGGGTTAAATAAGTGATGTTTTATATAAAAAATCGTAAATTTTGAAGTAAGGATTTTTCAATATCTTTTTACCGCGTCATAATTAATCATTCTCACGGAAAAACTCTCAGTCGCGGGTGAAACTGCGGGGCAGAAAGCTAGTCAAGCCATAAAAAAGTAATTTAGGTAATGGTTGCGGCTGGAATAAGAATTATTTCGTTAAAGTCATAGGTCCAGAGCTAAAGAGCAAAAATCACAATAAATTAAACAACTTACATTCGTAGCGAACTTTTTTTTTTTAATTTAGTTTATTCTAGCAACAGACAGACATGTACAGAACAATTTTACTAATGAGCGTAGCTTGAATAGAGCTAATCAGGATTGCTTATTTATCTACACTACAGAGTATGAATGAAAGGGTCTTCTTCTTAGCGAGTGGATTCTCGAGTCAAACGACCCGATAAACCCTGGTGTCAGAGTTTTCAAACCGCCTAGTAGCACAGTTTTTAGGCCTCTGACATAATTTTAGTAACGACCACTATCAAAGAAGAGCGACCGGGACCGACGGCTTAACGTGCCCTTCGAAGCACAGAATCCTTTTTTTCCGGACAATCAGGTGATTCAGCCTGCAATGACCTACCCAAACTGGGGAAAACCTCACAAAGTGATAAATTGACAAATATCAACTTTGTGTTCTTCCCTGGGAATCGAACCCTGGACTTCCGGATCGTAAGCCCATGGCTCTGACCACTAAACAACGGAGGCAGTTAAACTGAAAACTGAAAAAACAGCACTGAAAGGGTGTAACTGTCATATTATTTAAAAACGTAGTAATTTTGTTATTTTTTACTATGATCTCTGTTGCTGTAGGTACCCTGCCAGACTGTCATTGTACAACTAACACCAATGTATGTGACTTATGCAATAAAACTTTGAATTTGGAACATTCTTCTTCTGTCGAGTGGGTATCGAGTCTATCGACCCAATGAACCCTGGTGACAGAGTTTTTAAACCGCCTAGTAGCTTAACAATCAGGCCTCTGACATGGTTTGAGTAACGACCACTATCAAAGACAGCCACCGGGACCGACGGCTTAACGTGCCCTCCGAAGCACGAAACATGGAAGCATGGAACATTCACCCTGAAGGATATGAACCTGCCCATGAATCTGAACAACTTTTCCCAAGGGACATCTACCCTCTCTGTTACATGTTGCAGAAGCCATATCCCTTACTTACAGAGTAAGCACAGCATCAACGGCCCTTCAGATACGAATACGATTATCTATCAAATACATAAGTATAATCACGCCTTTATCCCCAATGGGGTAGGCAGAGCGTAAACGACCTAAACAAAGATCGTTCCGCCACGTCAGACAAAATTTTGAGAGTTATTTATGATAGATTTGTAGGTATTTTGCTGTAGTGGCAGGTTGTCAGCCATTCTTTCGCTCCCAGTCCAGCATGGAAGAATACCTATTATTTTTAACGGCAAGATTTGGTCGATTCAACTCTCAAGATTTACTTGGCTTATTTAAAAACGTGATAAATTTACGCTCGCTATGCAACACGTTTTAATAAGCACTCCTGTTGCTTATTAAAATTAAAATATCTTTATTTCACTACCTGTGCCTACCCCTATAAATTGTTACAATAGTAATTCGTCATAAACACAAACGAGAAATGCAATGATAAAATTATCACATTCGTAATAATATTGAATTCAAAATGTATATCCGATTATTTTGTTATAGGAAAAATATACTTAAAATTTTAGTCATTGATATCAACAATATTGTTTTTCATTACATTTAACCTTTTGTGGAATGAAATCTTGAATCAATTCAATAATATAAACTCATTTTTTTGATGTATGCAGTCATTGTTGAACTTAAATTTAATTTTAAATCTAAAAAGTGTAAACGTAAAATATTGTTAACTTAAGTTTAGTTGTACAACTATGGGCAAATGCCTGAAATAAAGAAATTTTATTTTATTTTTTTATTAATACCAGTCTCACTACACCGCCATAGTAGACCATTGGTAGATTATTTGCCCATGGACATTCGGTACTTCGCACTTCGGTTACTATCGCTTGCTGCGCTCGCGATAAATTTAAATTTACTCCGATCTATCACGCACTTTAGCTGCCAAAAAAAGTACGAATGCTTGAACCCCTTTGGACATTTTAGCGTAAATTGGTGGTCCGACTGCAACTTTTCCATACATTTTTCGGATTTTCATTGAAATTTAGAGTAAAAATATATATTTTATAACCAGAAATAGAAATTAAGTAAGTAAGAAAACGATTACTGTAGCAGTACATGTACATGAGATGGAGGTTCAGTAATTCGGTTTCATTGGAACTTTAGATTTTGGTTCATAAAATTATACGTAATTTGAGAATGGTTGTGTTTGTTAGTTAATTATGTAATTATTTGTCTGTACGTTTTGTGTTTATTTCCTAGTAATTCATTTAAACGCAGCTTTGTTAGAATTACAATCAGACACTTTTCGCTGGAGATTCATTTGATGTTCGAACCATAATTACATACATATATAAAATCACGCCTTTATCGCTTACGGGGTAGGCAGAGCGTAAAATGCCTCGTAAAAGGCGGTTTCGCCACGTCTGACAAAATTGAGGGCAATTTTAGGTTGTAATGTGTATTGCTGTAGAACCAGGTTGTCAGCCCATCGCCTAAATTACAATACACTGTAACCATCGAATCCCATTTGCTGACTTCTACACCATACCTGGGAGGAAGGGCAACTGGAACATTCTATGTTTTTCTATCTCTCCCAGTATCTTTCTAGTCTAGCATGGAAGTTTTTTAAATATAATTATCCCTTTTAAAAGAAGCGCCCTTTATTACTTGTAATACCGCTTTGTATATAAATGGTTTTTCCAGTAAAACAGCGTTTTTGCTTAGACAGCTGAGCGCAGAAGTTAAATTATTTTGTAAAGTTGAAATTGACCAATCTTATCAAAAATCATAAATCCCATCTATTTCAAAAACCTCATTAGTCATAGGTAGGAGATATAGGGTGAGTGATTCAGTTCTGTGCGACCAATGATTAAGAAAAATAGAGGACATGAAATACCTAAGAAAAAAACGTGCATACCTAAAGTTAGTCGGGAACTGAAATCGCGGCTTGCTGTAGAGCTGTGCGCATTCATTATCGATGTTGCATAACACGGTACATCGTTCGTCGATGTTGACAGAATTCGAGTTAGTTTTTTTTACTGAAAGGGATTGCTCAGTCAAAGTAAAGTAACTAAAAAAATGGCTTCCCAATATAAATTGTCAGATCGATCAATATATTATTTTATACATACATACATACATATAATCACGCCTTTATCCCTAATGGGTTAGGCAGAGCGTAAACGACCTAAGCAAAGGTCGTTCCGCCACGTCTGACAAGTTTTGAGGGTTATTACAGATGATCATGACGTATATTGCTATAGTGACAGGTTGTCAGCCCATCGCCTAAAATTGTAATATACTATAACCCTCGAATCCATTAGCTGGTTTTTACAGCATGCTCTGGAGGTGATGCAGCTGGCACATTCTATGTTTTTCTATCACTCCCAGTCCAGCATGGAAGAAATATATATTATTTTATATGAGAAAGTTATTTTTATTTTATTACCTGAAAGTTTTTTTACGTAAAAGTTGATCAATTTCATTTTTCTGGAACCTGTGGACTCTTACACCCTTAATTCTTGTATCTGCCCATTTGTCGAGGTAAATAATATAAGTGTTGTGATTTGTGTATTTATATCCATAATTTCTATGATTTTAATATGTTTTAGAATTAAGCTATTACAAATTTACTAGTTACTCATTTTAAATCATGTCAATATTAACAAAATGTTATGTTATTCCTCGTCAACAAATATTAGTCACCTTAATATTAAATAATTTACTTCTAAATTATTAGATATTAAATT
This sequence comes from Scrobipalpa costella, assembly GCA_949820665.1. Lineage (NCBI taxonomy): Eukaryota > Metazoa > Arthropoda > Insecta > Lepidoptera > Gelechiidae > Scrobipalpa > Scrobipalpa costella. The sequence continues at coordinate 11,830,424 of OX463303.1, forward strand.
AATAAGAGTTTTGTATAATTATATTAATATTAAAAGATAATCTTAAGAATAAGTCTCTCAGTTGATTTACAAGTTTGTAAAGTATGCTCCGATTGGTTGCTGTTCGTTGCCATGCTATGTGGCGGGGCTACCGGCACGTGGCATGGCGGGGAGCAGTGGCATTGGGCACGAGAAAGTCAGTCTGCTGTAAACTGTGCCGCGGAGTGGTTGTGTTCAAGAATAAATATCGTGTTGAACGAGTACTCTGTGTTTTCTTTACAAGTCAGAAGTGTTACGACCTGCGAGCCATGTCGGAAGAAAATCGTAAGTACATTTCTTTTTTTTATATAAATTGATCTGATATCGAAAAGACGCTACATAAGCACATATTTTATTTACATATTATAATATATTCAATCACATTAAACACTAGCATGTAATAATAATAATGATTGAGACAATACAGACGTTGGTTTTGGTCGGGGCTACCCTCCGATAATATTAGCGCTGTATTGAACTTTTTCGTTGTTATTTTACTAAAAGATTACATTATTATAGTTTATTCATGCGTTTTGGGTCCGACACTAGCATTTACATTAGCAGTTGATAAATGGTAATGATTGAGTCAATTCAGACGTTGTTTTTGGTCGGGGCTACTCTCCGATAATACTAGCGATGTATTGAGTTACCTCATTGTCATTTACGGTAAAGATAACATTATTATATTATATATATGCCACATTATTACACCTTACTTTATTACACACATGATAATGATAGTGACTGGCTCAATCCAGACGTTATTTTTGGTCGGGGCTACTCTCCGATAATACTAGCGATGTATTGAGTTTTCTTATTGTTATTAATGCTAAAAGACATTATTATATTACACATTATCCTAGCAAGTCTCAGAATGATAATAACTAGCTCAATTCAGACGTTATTTTTGGTCGGGGCTACTCTCCGATAATACTAGCGATGTATTGAGTTTTTTTGTTGTTATTAATGCTAAAAGACATTATTATATTACACATTATTCTAGCAAGTCTCAGAATGATAATGACTAGCTCAATTCGGACGTTATTTTTGGTCGGGGCTACTCTCCGATAATACTAACGATGTATTGAGTTTTCTTATTGTTATTAATGCTAAAAGACATTATTATGTTACACATTATCCTAGCAAGTCTCAGACTGATAATGACTAGCTCAATTCAGACGTTATTTATGGTCGGGGCTACTCTCCGATAATACTGGCGATGTATTGAGTTATTTCCTTGTTATTTACGGTAAAGAACACATTATTGTATTATATACATGCCATGTTCAGTCACTGAAACCACATTAAACACTAATATATAATTGTAGCGTCCTTTCCTTTAAAATTTGTTGGTGACAGCCATGTAGGTGTGCTGCTATATTTTAATAGTTGAGATTGCAATGTGACAGCCATGTAGGTGTGCTGCTTTATTTTTATAGTTGAGATTGCAATGCGACAGCCATGTAGGTGTGCTGCTTTATTTTTATAGTTGAGATTGCAATGCGACAGCCATGTAGGTGTGCTGCTTTATTTTTATAGTTGAGATTGCAATGTGACAGCCATGTAGGTGTGCTGCTTTATTTTTAATAGTTGAGATTGCAATGCGACAGCCATGTAGGTGTGCTGCTATATTTTTATAGTTGAGATTGCAATGTGACAGCCATGTAGGTGTGCTGCTATATTTTAATAGTTGAGATTGCAATGTGACAGCCATGTAGGTGTGCTGCTATATTTTAATAGTTGAGATTGCAATGTGACAGCCATGTAGGTGTGCTGCTATATTTTAATAGTTGAGATTGCAATGCGACAGCCATGTAGGTGTGCTGCTATATTTTTATAGTTGAGATTGCAATGTGACAGCCATGTAGGTGTGCTGCTATATTTTAATAGTTGAGGTTACAATGTGACAGCCATGTAGGTGTGATACTATATTATAATAATTGAGGTTACAATGTGACAGCCATGTAGGTGTGCTGCTATATTTTAATAGTTGAAGTTAGAATGTGACAGCCATGTAGGTGTGATACTATATTATAATAATTGAGGTTACAATATGACAGCGATATAGATGTACTGCTATATTATTGAAGTTACAATGCGACAGCCATGTAGGTGTGCTGCTATATTATAATAGATGAGGTTGCAATGTGACAGCGCATGTACGTGTGTTGCTATGAAATAATAGTTGAGGTTACATAGTGACAGCTATGTAAGTGTGCTGTTATGTTAGTTGAGATTTTTATGGAATAGCGCTGTTGAGTGATATAAGTTACAATTTAAATGAGAGTAGAAGTGCTGTGTTGCTGCAATAGTTTAATATTTTTTGAAGGAATATATTGGTCGAGTTTTTAGTACTAAAAGTAAGAATAAATTAGATTATAATGTTAATACTGTTGGGAGAAGAACATTAAGCGCCAAATATTTTCAGGTAACGATGAAAGAAGCTACACACCCAAGCGTCCTAGACGTCGTAGAAGGGCAACATCCAGTGAAACTGAAGAAGGACCTTCAAAGAAGACTAAGTCTACTGAAGGGTTGACAGCGGCAGATTTGATGCAGATCATATCTGCATTGCAAAAGACATCAAGTAAGAATACTTCAGTTACTAATGTAGTACCAGAATTTGATCCCGATAATAAATCCCAAGAAGTAAAAAGATGGTTAAAAAAGGTTAATGAATGTTCGGTTATTTATGGGTGGGAAGAAAATCAAACAATACATTATGCTTTACAAAAATTACGCGGCCTAGCCAAACGTTGGTATGAAGCTTTACCCTCGTTAGATTTCTCTTGGGAGGAATGGCAGTTGAAATTTATAAAAGCTTTCCCAACTGATATAAACTATGGTAAATTACTCGAGGAAATGTTAAACCGAAAATCTCGCACAGATGAAACGCTCAGAGATTATTTTTACGATAAGTTGTCATTACTAAGTAGATGCGAGATTGTCGGTCAAAAAGCAGTAGATTGCATAATTTATGGATTATCAGATAGTTCAATCAGGAATGGAGCTCAAGCTTTAAAATGCAATGAGCCTGAGGATTTGTTAAATTACTTGGCGTCACAACAGCCTTCCCAATCGAGAGACTCTTTGAGAGGTAATGTCCCATACGGCGCAAGAAGGCGTGATTTACGCTCTAGCAATATTAATCAAAACAGATCCTCGTCGTCAAGCAGAAGCACCGATTTTGTCTGTTTTAATTGCAATGAGCGGGGTCATACCTTTCATTCATGCAAGAAACCTATAACGAAGTGTGTGAAATGCGGTAGAGTAGGTCACAATTCTAATGACTGCAATAGAAAGCCATTGCATTCATTCGAAGTCGGGAGTCAAGACCAAAATAATCAAAGAGTCGAAAAAAAAGTGTTAAAAATAGTCGGTAAATCATCTGTATTAGATGAGTTTAGTCCACTTGATTCCTTATCTTCCCAAAATAAAATTCCGTCTAAAAACGGGAATTTACCTGAAGAATCTTGCTTAATTCCCGAGAACACAAACGACAAATATTACAAAAATATTTGTGTTAATGGCAATAATTTTGACGCTTTCATAGATCAAGGTAGTGATTGCAGTATAATCAAATATTCAGTTGCAAAAAGCCTTGGTCTTGCAGAGTGTACCAATTGTTTGCCATTTATTAAAGTCTTCGGTAATTCTACAGTGGTACCCAAATTCCAGTCTCGGGTTCAAGTTAAAATTGATGAGGTAGAAACAGAATTGACAGTTCTGGCCGTAGACGATTCGAATATGAACACATCTTTGCTGATAGGACAAGACTTTACCGAATTGAGTTTTGTAAGTGCATTAAGGGATAAGCAAAGGCTATTCTTTTATTGTACACCTTCTAATGTACCTGATACAGAAGATTCAACCGTTGAACTTTTTGTTGCTAAAGATGTTGATATAATAAGGGGAGGTTTGGTGGAAGTCATCACTAAAGAACCCTTTACAGGTGATATTTATATCTATGGTGGCACCAGGTTGAGTCCAAATCAGGAATATTATTTACATCAAGGTTGTTATACAATAAAAGACAGTAAAGCAATGGTCTTTGTTTCTGCACTCACAAATACTACAATTAGTTTTAAATCTAATAAACTCATCGCTAGGGTGAATCCAATAGCAGAGACCAAAACTCTTATGGTGCAAACTGAAAATCAAACCAATTATTTTCAGCCATTGGATAAATCGGAAATTAAAGTGAGTGAAGACGTTGATCAGGTTGTCAAGGATAGGTTATACCAACTTTTACAAAAGTACAGAAATTGTTTTGCCAACAATTTAAGTGAATTGGGCTGTGCAAAGAACACATCAATGAACATAGATTTGCATGATAAAACACCGGTCGTATACAGACCATATCGTCTATCATATCATGAACGCGAGAAGGTTAGAGATATAGTTAACGATCTAATACAAAATGATATTGTGCAAGAGTCAAACTCAAACTATGCCAGCCCCATATTATTAGTCAAAAAGAAAAATGGAGAATTAAGGCTTTGCGTGGATTACCGAGCTTTGAACAATAAAACTGTCAAGGATAAGTATCCGTTACCATTAATTGACGATCAACTTTCAAACTTAAGTGGCAATAAATTTTTCATTACCCTGGACTTGGCCTCTGGCTACTATCAGATACCAATGAATGAGGAAAGTCGCCACTTGACTGCATTTGTCACACCGGACGGACACTATGAATTTAAACGCATGCCGTTCGGTTTGGCAAACGCACCGTCAGTGTTTCAAAGGCTGATGAATGGTCTGTTAGGGCCACGAAGGTTTAGTTCTGCCTTGGCATACATGGACGATCTCCTGATTCCATCTGCCACAATCGAAGAAGGTTTCGAAAGACTCGAAGATGTACTAAAAATTATTCAAGAGGCGGGCTTAACATTGAAGCTAGCCAAATGTACATTTTTCGATACCAAAATCGAATATCTCGGTTACGAGATTTCTTCAGATGGAATTAAACCAAGTGAAAGAAAAATTCTGTCCGTGCGAGATTTCCCTCGTCCACGCAATGTGCATGAAGTTCGGCAGTTTTTGGGTTTGGCTAGCTATTTCCGTAGATTTGTAAGAGGTTTTGGGGAAATGGCTAGACCCTTAACTGCATTACTAAAAAAAGAGTCGCAATGGCGATGGGATTCTCAAGAAGAAAAGTCTTTTATTAGTTTGAAAAAGAATTTAATTGAACGACCTCTTCTGGCATTGTATAACCCGGAACTGGAAACTGAGGTGCATACAGATGCTAGTGCATCAGGATTGGGCGGAATTCTCATGCAATGGCAGGTTTGTCCCAGAGTTTTAAAGCCAGTTGCCTATTTTAGTAGGCAGACCACAGCTGAGGAACGCTATTTCCACTCGTACGAATTGGAAACCTTAGCTGTGGTTTGTTCGTTGAAAAAGTTTCGTCCTTATCTGTTGGGGATACAATTTCGTGTTTATACTGATTGCAATGCTCTACGTACGACACTGACAAAAAGGGATTTAATACCACGTGTTTTCGCTCAAGAATGGAATTTCTTCAATAAAACTCGGGAAATCTTTAAATTCGTTGTAATTTAGACAAAAAGTAACAATGGTTGTGATCCAATCGATAAATCAGAAAAAGAGATTTTTTATTTTGCTACCGCACACACAAGTCTTCAAAACGCCTTATAAAAAGATGATAGCAACAAGACTGCGATAGTATTTTCGCAGGCGCTCAAACATAATCTCCCCCCGTTGAAAGGCGTAGACTTTCAAGCTTTAAGCTCTGAAGAAGTAGGCAGGGGACACAGGCGAACCAAGGGGCGTCGTACACAACCTCGTGTTGTATCAACATCTGCGACACGGGAGATGCCGTCTCTTCCAGGAAATAGCCGCAGAACTCGACCCATGCGCCAGTTCAGTGGTGGTATGTTGTCTTCTTGTAAGAGGACTAAATCCCCTATATTTAGAGTTGTTTTGTCAGTCTTCCATTTAATGCGCTGCTGCAATTCGGATATGTATTCTCTTTGCCATCTTTTCCAGAAATGCTGACGAATTTTCTCAAGTCGTGCGTATCGTTGAAGATTGCTCTCTTTTTTGTTTTCTAAATCAGGAGCTGGAAGTGCATTCAGCGGTCTTCCAATTAAGAAGTGCCCAGGGGACAAGGAGAGGAAATCTTTAGGACAGGATGACATAGGGCACAAGGGACGACTATTTAAAATTGCCTCCACTTGTGCAAATAGAGTAGAAAGTTCCTCATAAGTTAAATGGGAATTTCCCATGACACGTTTAATGTGGTGTTTTGCGGATTTCACGCCGGCCTCCCATATACCACCGAAGTGGGGAGCGTAGGCTGGAATGAAGTTAAATTTTATTCCTTCCATTGAAGCAAACTCTGATAGAGATTCATTGTTGCCCTTAAGAAAAATGCCAATTTCTTTCGCGGCTGCTACAAAATTTCGACCGTTGTCTGAAAATATCTCGGCTGGTTTTCCGCGACGCGCAACAAATCTTCGAAGTGTCATTATGAAAGCTTCTTTGGTTAGGTTACTTACTGCTTCTAAATGAAGACATTTAAATCGTAGGCAAATAAATAAACATAAATAGCATTTAATTAATTTAGAACCGCGTCCTTGACGATTTAGGATAAAAAATGGACCCGCGTAATCAACACCGACCGATTTAAACGGAAAATCGACCGAAAGACGATTTTTCGGTATATTTCCCATTTTTGGGTTTAATGTTTGACCGCGAACACGTGCACATGTAACACATTGTTTAGTTATGCGTCTTGCAAGTTTTCTTCCATTTAGGGGCCACACAACTTCTCTAACAGCAGACAAAGTTAACTGAGGGCCAGAATGGAGGTTACGCAAATGTTCGCGTTCAAAATATAGTTCAGTTACATGATGAGAAGAGTCAAGAAGAATGGGGTGCCGCTTCTCAAAAGAATAGTTAGATAAATGTATCCTTCCTCCAACTCTTATCACCTTTGTCGTTTCGTCTAAAAAGGGAGATAAACTCAAAACTTTTGATTTTGGTTCCAACGGTTTATTTTGTAAAAGTCTTTTGTAGTCAAGGGTAAAACATTGTTTTTGAGCAACGCGACAGATGAAGTTAAGGGAATCGTTAAGTTCGTCAACCGTTAAAATACCTGTACGTTTATCATGTTTCGTTTTAGTGTTTGTATTATGTAAAAAGCGTAAAACGTATGCGAAGGTGCGTTGTAATTTATTAAAAGACGAGAACTTTTTGAAATCGTAATCAGAACCAGGTAGAGAGACAAAAGCACTTACTCTTAATTCGGATAGTTCAGTGACATTATTGTCATTGGATTTAGGCCAATGTGACGAGTCATTTTGGAGAAATGACGGCCCCTGCCACCATAAAGTGTTATTAATGATTTGACTTGCGTTGACGCCTCGTGAAATTAAATCTGCGGGATTTGCATCAGTAGGTACATAGTTCCAAGATTTTGGGTTAGTGATTTTCAATATTTCACCTACTCTGTTAGCCACAAAAGTTTTTAAATTGCTAAGGTCATTCTTTATCCAACAGAGCACGATTTTTGAATCACACCAATGCACAATGCGTGTTGGAACATATCTGAGTGAATCACAAACAGATTTGCATAACCTTGCAGACAATAGGGCTGCACAAAGTTCGAGACGAGGTATGGTGGTGGGTTTTAAGGGTGCAACCTTGGATTTCGCACATAGTAATTTTACCGTTACCTCATTGTTTGCGTTTTGTGACCTCATGTAAATACAGGCACCATAAGCACACTGTGAAGCGTCACTAAATGAATGCAGTTCTATATTTTTTGGGTCATCGCATAGTACTCTACGAGGAATTTGAAGATCTGCAAGTAACGGTAAGTTTTGTGAAATTTCTAACCATTTTTGTTCTATATCTTCTGGTACAGATTCATCCCAGTCAAGCCCTTTTTGCCAGAGTTTTTGTAAAAGAATTTTTGGTTGTATGATGCACGGGCTTAATAAACCCAATGGATCAAATATGCGGAAGGAGTGGGACATAATAGACCGTTTGGTAATTTTGCTTTCCTTTACTGGCATTTTTACAGGAAAATGAAATTTGTCATTGGATGGATCCCAACCCAATCCAAGAGTGCTCGTCGATTCACTAAAGGTAAGTTTTTCTGTAGTTTTGATATCTGTATTTTGAAAAAGAGAAGGTAAATTAGTTTTGTACTTTCGTAATGGAAAACACGCTGAATTTAAAGCGTCTGAAACAGATTTTTGTATATATTTCATTTGATTTTCGTCATCACAACCGGTAATCAGATCATCGACATAAAAGTCATTTTGAATGATGGTTTTAATTTGCTCGTCTTCACAATCTTCTCCCACTTGCCAAAGACATCTAGTGCTGAGGTAACTCGCACTTGCTGTTCCGTAAGTGACGGTACCCAATCGCAAAGTTTTGATAGGCTGAGACTCATCTTCTCTCCAAAGTATCAGTTGCAAGTCGCAATCTTTGTCTTCAACTTTTACTTGCCTGTACATTTTAGCTATGTCACCAGTCAAGATAAATTTGTACTGTCTTGCTCTGATAAGAATGGAAAAGAGAGAATCCTGCATATTCGGGCCTACCATTAAAATGTCATTGAGGGAAAATCCGGAAGTTGTGAAAGCAGAACCATCAAATACTACTCGGATATAGGTCGATTCACTGTCTTTGAAAACTGCGTGATGGCATAGAAAACATGATATATCCGGTATAAGAATAGGTGACTCTGAAAGATGTCCCAATGCCTTATATTCTCGAATGAATTCTACATACTGTAACTTTAACTCTGGATTTTTTCGAAACCGTTTTTCGAGATTTAGAAATCGTTTTTTTGCTTGTGTATAAGAATCTCCAAGACAGTCAGGTGAGCTCTTTAGTGGTAACTTCACACAAAACCTGCCTGAAGCTAAACGCGTTGTGTTGTTTAGAAAATGTCTTTCGCATTCCGTATCATTTAGACTTTGAAACTTCTTTTGAGGAAGCTCCTCTAATTCCCAGAATTTAGTGACAGTATGATCAATTACGTCAGGGTTTGAGATTCTTGCATGATTGCAATGAATATTATTGTTGTGTACATTTGTGTTACTTGGACCTCCAAGAATCCATCCAAATTTAGAAAGGATCAATTTAGGATTTTTAGGACCAAGAGAGCGTTTCTTCGTTCCAACGATGTCCCAGAATAAGTCTGCCCCCACTACTAGGTCGACTGGAGAAGGGTCGTTGAAATTAGGATCAGCCAACTGTATGGACTCTGGTATTTTGAGATTTTGTAAGTCAATTGGAGACCTTGGTACATCTCCCGTAAGATCATCAAGAATCAAGCAAGATGTTGTAACATTGTAACTATTATGCATGGACTTTAGTAATACAGTACAAGTTTCTTCAACCTGATTAGTGCAGTTGTTGCCTATGCCAATAACATCTATTGGTTCAATGGGATTGCAATCCAAGTTTAACTTTTGTTGTAGGGATTTTGATATAAGTGAAGACATGCTGCCATTGTCTAGCATAACACGAATAATTTCTGTTTGATTATTTAATGGATTACAAGACTCAACCAAAGCAGTAGATAAAAATCCTCTATTTATTTGTTGACAAAAGGCAACAACAGACTCATTATTTTCCTTCTTAGGTGCATGGAGGAGAGTATTGTGCTTTTCAGTACATTGACGACAAGAACCCATGCGACATTCACTTAAAGGATGCCCTTGTCTCAAGCAGTTTTGGCATAATTTATATTTGGAAACAAGAGACAACCTTTCTTGAATGGATTTAGATTTGAAAGTTGCACAATCATATATTTTATGATTTCCGTTACAAATTATGCAAAGGAAATTACCAGATGTGCCTTGATTATTGAATGATACCATTGAACTTGTGCTATTATTATTTTGAAAGCGATTTGTATTATTATTTCTATTTTGATTTGAATGAGATTGTATGTTTGTAGATTGGTTGTTGGGACGCGGCGCGAATGATGGCTTATTTAAATTATTGTTGTTTCCGAATTTGCTGCGATTTATAGTATCTAGAACATCAGCACGATCTATTAAAAATTTATTAAATTGTTCCAACGTTGGAACATCCTCTAACGTGTTTCGATACTCTTCCCATTTTAGGAGTGTTCGGCTGTCTAGCTTTGACGATGACATAAAAATTATAAGCAAGTCCCAGTGGTCGGTAGGCTGGCCGAGGCTAGATAAAGCGCGCAAATTTTTAGTTACACTAGGAATCTAAGGGATTTTTCTGATTCACGAGTTAAAGGTTGAATATTAAATAACGACTCTAAATGATGATTAATAAGGATCCTTTTGTTATCATAACGTTCGCACAAAATGGTCCATGCTTTCTGATAATTAGACATAGATACTTCTAAGTTTGATATAATGCGTGCCGCGTCACCTTCTAGGTATGATAATAAATAGTGAAATTTATGTATATCGGAAATGCGTTCATTTGTGTGTATTAAATTCGAAAACGTGTCGCGAAATTCCAGCCATTGAAAATGTGAGCCGTTGAATTTAGATATTTGAATTTGTGGCAATTTAAAACCTACATTTTGATGATCGCAAACCGCAATGGAATGCCGACGATGATCGTCAGAATCAATTAAAGATTTTGCCTTGGCAATGTTGCTAATAATATCATTCTCAACACGTTCGCGTTCATCAATTTCTACACTGATAGTTTCGGCACTAAGAACCTCGATCTCAGTTTGAATATCATCAAACTTTGTTGATAAAATCTCCAATTTATTAAGTTTAAGTGTTAATTCTACAAGCTGTTCATTGGACAACTTTTTTTGGTTGGTATACTTTTCTAAATAATTTCTGATTTTAGTCACTTGGCCCTTGATAGAACTTCTTTTTGTTAAAAGTTCCTTTAGCTGTTGTTTCTCATCTGCGTCGGGCATTATGATAATTAAGTTGAATTAAAATGAATAAGCTTACAAGAAAATCAAATACCAATCAACAAAGTTTGATATAATTGTATAGAAAGGAATAATATGAAAATTCTCACGCGCCCCGCTTCGTTGTAGGTACTACGTAGAACCGGCCGTGTCGCTTCCACACCACAGGTAAGCTGATAAGAGCTCGCTACTGACTACTGATAAGCAGCTCTGTGCGAAGCTGCACGAAGAGGATTTGCCTGGAATTGTTTTATGTTATCGAGTCAATATTTAGCATAAAACTATATGGTACATGTACGTACTATGAAACAATATTAGGAAGAAATGAATGAAATAAGATATTGTGAATGTAAATTATTTTTAACTTATTTTGGGAATGTAAAGACTATGACCTACTAATTTACTAGAAACAGTAATTACATATAACTGCAAATAAAAATATGTCGGATAAATGGACGTTGTGATTAGCTATTTACATGTATAATTAAATTCGTATGGGTATTTTCCCATACGATTTCTTTATTACGAATACTCAATATTAAAGTGCAATACTTACTAGACTATTTTGACGGCAATTTAAAGAAAAGCACAAGTGGAAGGCTATTCAAAACAGCTTCGTTGATTGCTATGTGGATAAATAAGGATATAGTTGGATATTTAGTGAAAATATGTGAAATGTAGGTCAACTATGGGAACAAAGGAATGGCACTTATCTCCGGTTTTTTGTAGAAAATACGCTGTCTTCCGGCACGATCTTTAGATGAATCGCTGACCAAATTGACAAATTGATCTTGTATCGGCATAAGCAGCTCCAATCCTTTTGTTTTCTTGTAATTTCAGACAAAGAAATCCAAAGGTCACGATCGATGTGGCGAGAAACTTCTTTGTTTACATACGATCTTGAATATTTTGCAGATTTTGTCCTGTCACGGTCGCCAATTTTCTTTTTTTTCGCTCAAGAATGGAATTTCTTCAATAAAACTCGGGAAATCTTTAAATTCGTTGTAATTTAGACAAAAAGTAACAATGGTTGTGATCCAATCGATAAATCAGAAAAAGAGATTTTTTATTTTGCTACCGCACACACAAGTCTTCAAAACGCCTTATAAAAAGATGATAGCAACAAGACTGCGATAGTATTTTCGCAGGCGCTCAAACACCACGTATAGCACGATGGTGGCTGCTAATTAGCGAGTTTAATTTTTCGATCGAATATCGTCCCGGTTGTCGTATGAGTCATGTCGATGCTCTTAGTCGAAACCCACCAACTGAAGCTAGTTTCATTCAAAATGTAAACACTTTTAGTATAAACACAGAAAATTGGTTACTCACCCTACAAAAGGCTGATCCAGAACTAGAACGCATCATTAAAATTCTAAAACCAAACGATGATGAAGAGATTCAAGAAATAAAAAAGAATTATTCTATTAAAAATCATTCATTACATAGGAAGATAGGTGAAGAACTGCGTTTAGTGATCCCAAAAGATGCCAGATGGCAAATTTGCAAAGCAAATCACGATGATAATACCCAAAGGTTGCCTGGTAGAAATTGCTGCTTTAGCAATAAGGCCGCCTATATTGTACTGTCACGTTTGTTCCTTTTTATTTCTGTTGTATGTGTTTCTTTGTGCAATAAAGAATTTTGTATTGTATTGTATTGTATGATGTGGGCCATTTTGGGTTTGCTAAAACATTGGAGAGGATTCAGAGCAGGTATTGGTTCCCAAAGATGAGGCGTTTTGTAAAAAAATACGTAACCGCCTGCATAGATTGTGCATATAATAAGGACACTGCTCCTCAGAATCATACCGGTCTCTTGCATCCTATCCACAAAGTTGAAGTGCCATTTGATACATTACATTTGGACCATTTGGGACCTTTTGTAAGGAGTAAATCGTGTAATAATTATATATTAACAATCGTGGATGGATTTACAAAGTATCTATTCGCTAGACCGGTTAAGGACACTAAAACAAAGACTGTGATTAAAGTGCTTGTGAATCTATTCCACGATTTTGGTATACCACGTAGACTTATTACGGACCGTGGCACTGCTTTCACTTCAGGCCAATTCAAAGAATTTTGTAACGCCAGAGGTATAAAGCACGTGCTTAACGCGGTTGCGTGTCCGAGAGCAAATGGCCAGGCTGAAAGGTTTAATAGAACTATCCTTACAGCCTTGTCTACACAGAATTATGGCAAAGATGATCGCATATGGGATGAGCAATTAGGTAAAGTACAATGGGGAATAAATAATACCATTAACGCTTCCACGAAAAAGTCTCCTTCGGAACTAATGTTTGGGGTTAAACTCAATTGCCCGATTGATAACATGTTATCAAATAATCCTGAGTGTAGTAGCGAACTTGTTTCACCTAGTGCTAACTCAGTTGAGCCTCAAAATACCGAATTCGATGTTCAAACTTCACCTTTAGTTTTCCCCGACACTTCCATTGTTGAGTCACAAAACAATGAACTTTCTGTTCAATCTTCATCAAGACCTGTAAACACTACTTTAAGTTCAACTGATGAAGTACTGGAAGGCGAAACATCATTAACACCGAATATGACCTTAACCAATTTTGACAAGATAAGGCAGGAAGCTTCTACAAATATAGAACGTAGCCAAAGACGTCAAAAAGAAATATTTGACGCAAAGAGGTCGCCCGCAAAATCTTATTCTGTAGGCGATCTAGTTAAAATTACAAAAACTAATTTTAACAATGATGGGCAAAGCAAAAAGCTGTTACCAAAATTTATTGGTCCATTTAAGGTAATCCATTGCTTAGGGAACGACCGTTATAAAATTTCCAATATACCCGGGTTTAACACAAAAAAATATGAGACTGTTGTAGCTGCAGATAGAATGCGTCCATGGATAAATATTCAGGCGTTGGAAGTTAACAGATCCTCTCAACCTTCTACCGATACTTCTGATTCTGACTCTAGTTTAGGGGAAGATAAATAAATAAAAAAGAAATGTTACTTATATTATATTTTGTCAATTGAAATATATTTATATAGATTTTAATTTTGCATGAATTTCTTTACTAAATTAAATTTATATAGGTACTTATAACATATAAATGTATTATTAAGCAATATTTAAAAAAAAAAAACTAGGATTGGTGTAAATATATAATAATCAAAATATTCATACAAAATGTCAGGTAATTACATTACAAGTTGATTTTAAAGATGTCCATTATTTAAAAAAAAGTTTCTTGTTTTAGAGATATCCTTTATGTTGTGATTTATACTCCGAATGTTGTGATGTACGCGTGCTTCGGAGTTAGCACGCAGTCGGATGGCCGAATGTTGTGATTTGTGTATTTATATCCATAATTTCTATGATTTTAATATGTTATAGAATTAAGCTATTACAAATTTACTAGTTACTCATTTTAAATCATGTCAATATTAACAAAATGTTATGTTATTCCTCGTCAACAAATATTAGTCACCTTAATATTAAATAATTTACTTCTAAATTATTAGATATTAAATTAATAAGAGTTTTGTATAATTATATTAATATTAAAAGATAATCTTAAGAATAAGTCTCTCAGTTGATTTACAAGTTTGTAAAGTATGCTCCGATTGGTTGCTGTTCGTTGCCATGCTATGTGGCGGGGCTACCGGCACGTGGCATGGCGGGGAGCAGTGGCATTGGGCACGAGAAAGTCAGTCTGCTGTAAACTGTGCCGCGGAGTGGTTGTGTTCAAGAATAAATATCGTGTTGAACGAGTACTCTGTGTTTTCTTTACATAAGTATCTTTTATTATTCTTGCTTTCAGTGCTCTAATTATATTTGTTAATATGAGCCCAACTTTTTAAACTTAAATTTACTCGAAAATATCGATTGTAGACAAATATCAAAAGAGGAATAAAAAGATTAATTTCCTTTAATCTGAGAGAACAAAACATAAAAAATAAAACCTGAATTTACTCGCAAAATATTGATTTTAGACAAAAAATTAAAAGTAATAAAATAATTATTTAGTCATAATACAGCTTATATTACATTATAAAAACTGTCATTTTCTGAAATTCGCAGACCACTTCAAAAAAATAAAAAGTACTGAGCACTCAAAATTCCCGTTGTCCCCTTTGCTTTACCCCGACCCTTCACACGTAGTTTTGTCTAACTTAAAGATCGGTTAAAACAATTCTCTTCGGAATGCAGGGAACAGATGGAAATATGTATTGTTGAAGTACTCACATTTTTAACCCCAAGTACATCCAGCCACTGTTCCTTTCTTTCTTTGCATTTTGGCAATCAAAAATCATAAAAAGAAATAGTCTAAACAAATTCACTTATCGTTATTCTATCGATATATTGAAAATTCCGAACCGTAACTCTATTTATTATAAAGAATCATTTTCATTAGAAAATCACTAACCATTGACAGTAAAACAGTAAATAATTACGGAAAAGCAAGTGTATCTCTAAAAACTCTATCAAAAATAGCAAAACCTAAAAAAAAAAATTAAGATATTTTAAATTAAATTCGTGACAAACCTGTGTAATGTTATTTGGTGCTGTTTTTGTTGCTTTTTATATGGCAGCCTAATACAACGTACCTAACCATAATTTGTGCGATATTTTTCCAGTTTAAACACGATAAACACACATTATTTTCAATAAAAAAAATCAGAATCAAGCAGGTTGCGATGACAGCTGATCTACTTGCTTGACAAGCAACCATCATGGCAACCGACCGCAAAAAGATGCCAATATGTTAGTATGTTTTGTTTTTACGCCAAGTCCTGTTTTTTTCCTTAGTCATTGCGTGCGACCGCTAACTGGCCTCAATCTTTTAAATCTAAAGCTCAGTGGAAAATGGAAATAAAAATCCTAATACAACAAACGGTCCTATTCAATGTACGCAGCGTACGAAAAAAGAAATTACAATATCCGTCAGTCAAATCAGTTTACATAACACACTTGAAAGGTATTCAATACCTGGTAGGAATACATATAAATTCTTACATGTATTGTTTTTTTTTAATATCGTTTACGGAGGCAACAGGTAAAGGCTGAATAATTATTTATTCAATGGGAAAATTATTGCTTTTTCTTTCTAGGTACTTAAAAAACAAATTTACACCAAGTAAAACACAACGGCATCATCATATATGATTAAAAAGGATATTATAAGCACAGAAGCCTTAAAGTACACTTAAACACGTTCCATCACTGTGTACGATCCAGTTTTTCTCGGTTCACAAAATGAGTATAATAAACATTAACTAAATTGTTCTTGTTTTAAGTCGGTAAACACTCCCCGAACTCTTACAGTGCCCTCTTATTTTTATAAAAGCCTTTGGGTACATTTTTTATTTAATATTAATGTTGGAGTTAGGAGGCATTTATATAAAATGCTTTGTTTAATTTACTATTTACGATTTAAGTACACCCATGGCATTCTGGGCCCCTGGTAGACACGGTTCATTTCACCACATTGCAAAGTAAGTATAAGGGTACCTGTGGTACCTACCACGTACGTACGTACCTATCTATCCTATGCCGGGTGTCCATACACCGGGACTTAGGACGTTGCTCAGTCAACGAAACCGAACAACTATCACCAGGACATTCCTCCAGAAGAAGAAAAAAAATTAACTTCCCATACAAAATGATAAACTCAATCAGACTATTTGTATGGAAAAACTATTTTCCACTTCTTGAAATATAAACCTGTTGATAGTTGTCTATAACTTCCATGCTGGACTGGGAGAGGTAGAAAAACATAGAATGTTCCAGCTGCCCTTCCTCCCGGGCATGCTGTAGAAGTCTGCAAAAGGGACTCAAGGGTAACAGTGTATTGTAATTTAGGCAATGGGCTGACAACCTGTCACTATAGCAATAAAAATTCCAATCTAAAATTGCCCTCAGTTTTTGTCAGACGTAGCGAAAGCGCTTTACGAGGTGTGTAACGCTCTGCCTACCCCGTAAGGGATAAAGGCGTGATATTATGTATGTATGTATTGATAGTTGTTCAGTTCCGTTGACTGAGCTACCCCTATCAGTTTGCAGGACGTTGTCCCTTACACCCCGTATATACTTACGTATTGTGTGCGTGCATAGTAAGTAGGTAGGTAGGTACTCGTCATCTGTGATACGGTTCTTGGAAAGCGTCATCCAGAGCCCGTTAGATTGATAAAGGGTCAAATTCTTGAAAGTACGTGGGTACCTACTTATTTGTTTGTTCCCAACAGTTCCCAGCCTAGTTGTAGTGAAGTGCCTACCCTGACCCATGTCATGTATTTAGTAAGGATGAGGGCAAGGACGGGTGGAATTAGTCCTAATATTTTGCAAAATATCAAATTAGAGCAGGGAGAATATGATTACTTCCATGCTGGCCTGGGAGCGAGAGAAAAACATAGAATGTGCCAGCTGCATTTCCTCCCGGGCATGCTGTAAAATCCAGCTAAGGGATCCGAGGGTTTCAGTATATTGTAATTTAGGCGATGGGCTGACAACCTGTCACTACAGCAATATACCTAGAATTCTATCTTAAATAACCCTCAAAACTTTGTCAGACGTGGCGGGACGACCTTTATTTGGAAAAAATATTGGCTCGTACTTATAAAGCGATCTCAACACTGAGAGCAATATTAAGTACGTATTTGACAGACTGTTTTGTACTGGAATGATATTTCTGATACTAACTCAAACTAGGTACCTGCTACCGATTCGTAGAGGGCAAGACTTAACAAAATTTTGGCTAAAATTATTGCCGTCCTATACTGTTCTCTCGTGATAGAAAATGACAGGTATAGACTTATTTTGGTTAAGTCGTCGTAACTACGAATTGCTACTGCACTGTTACTGCACTACTACACTGTCAGTCTTTATTAATGCGGACCTATTATATCGTGTCACTTGTATCCCTTCGATCACGCCTGCTATGCTTATATTATAAGATACCTACTCGTACTACGTAGTAACTCCGTGGTAGTAGATATTACTCCATACCATAACATGTAGTACCTACCTACCTACCTAACTCGATAGGTTACCATGATATGACTTATAAATAAACTGGAATAGTTTAAATATAACCCAATAATCAATATAATAAAATAATTAAATCTGGGAGCGAACTTCTTTACGTCTTTTGTAAAACTAACCTGCTACCGTTTTTGGCTCCCATTCCCAAAAGTATCTTGATCATTAACATTGAAAAGAAATAAAAACCTCTTCCCAGAATATACCAGACCCGTTAATCTGCGACCTGCAACCAGACTCGATACACCCTTTTCCAGAATGGAATTGTTTCACTCAGGCCCCTTTTCAATGGCAGTTAAAATATATAATAAACTTCCAGACAACATAAAATCAATTAAAAAGCCTGATAAATTTAAATATGTCCTTAAAAATATCTTATTAAAGAAATGCTATTACACAATAGATGAATCTTTAGAAGATAATTTAGATACCAAAAACTAGCATTCTATTGTTATTTTTAAATTATAAGTACCTGTGTACCTAGCATAAAAAACTTTATATATGTTACCTACTTTTAAATTGCCATACCCTTACAGGGTTCATGTTTGTTTCTGAATCTATTTATAACACCTTTGTACAACATGAAAGCAAATAAAGAATTGAGAATTGCGAGAAGCAACTGCAACTTCTATGTTTTCTATTGCTTCCAGTTCATTCAGCTTGCCTTGCATTCAGCAGCAAGTAATTAAAAAAAACGAATATAAATATGTATGGAATCTACGTATGGAATATGTCTGTCGAATATGTAGTTGAGTAGCGACATCTATCGTAAGTATTCGAAAGCTTGATAATCTTTTAAATGCTTAGTTGTAGGCCTGGAATCAAGACTTATGAGCAGTCATTTGCTTTTTTTTCTCAATGTTACCATTTTAATAAATATATCTATTGTTGTTTATTTTTAGTAGGACTAGTATATTTTCAATAAAGTGATTCCAAGTCTGAATTTCACATTCAAAATATTAGCATCATCAAATATTAACTCAATGTTCCCAGCGACCGATTTTTAAATACATAAGGTATATTTAAGTAGTAAACAAGAAGGTTCGTTCCTAATCTGGTTAAACTACCACCTGATCGACCAAATAACTTTTCTATATACTTTATTATGCCGAGCATTATACCATATTTAACTGTAAAATACTTGTAGAAGTGAAAACCAGGCTCCAATTTGGCAGAAATTATTTACTATTATATAGCAACATCAGTGTTTTTTTTTTTCAATAATAGCAACACCATCAGAAAGTGTCATGTCGGAAGAAAGAAATTGAAACAATTGAAGGAAAGTTTGATACGAAAAAACGAATATCTAAATGCTTTGTAAATGGTACAACGTCGATTAATGTGTTAACAGATTCACTGAGGAAAGATTCAACACGTGTAAGTTGTTGTGTTTGTAAAGGGTCATAAAATATTATAGGATTCGCTGATCGAAAGAAATAAAATCAGAAAAGGATGTCAAACGTGAAGTGGCGCTGATGTTTACGAACCTTATCACAAGTGGGAAAGAGAGATCCTGAGAGATCACAATATTTTTACCTGTCACCCGCAACAGTATCCCCATATTTTACAAAAAATATGCATCAAAAGACCTAGATCATGATACAAAAGTCATTACTTTTCTGTTTCCTACACAACCTTTGAATTACCTTTTACCTAATTATATTCATGACAAACAACAACATTATTTCATTCAATTCGTTTCGTTACGATTTTGATGTGTACTTTCGCAAAATAAAGCTGCTCTCTGTTTCAGATGCTAGGACAGTAACAATGTATTCTAGTGAATGTAAATGAAATTGTGGTCAGAACAAAATATCGTAGTAATCTAGTGCTTTGTTGGTGTTTGAACCGCTGCAGCAATGATGAAAAGTACGCTGCCTAAGGACAAACCGGGCAAGATGAGGATCCGAGCCTTTCCTGTAAGTTCTTACTTAGAATACAACATTTTCATTCATACAAATTACAATAACAGAGAAATGTCTGTTCTCATTCATTAGGGTTTTTTTCAACCATAATTCATATCAACATCAACTGAATTTTGCTTGCTTCTTCTTTATGAACTAACCTCTTTTAATGTATCAATACAGCAACTGATTTATTGTAAATATCAGAAAAACAATATCATGGCTCATTAATAGGTTATGTGAATGAGTCATACTGTTAGACAGTCACACTATGGGATAATAAAACCAATAATATAATACAGTCATTTTGAATTACTTTAAGTAAGACCAGAATATGATAGAGAAGGTCTTTTTTATCAAACTGATTTTCATCTATTTAAAATAATGCTACACTTATATTATTATCCTGATAAAAATACTTGATCACTATAAATAAATACATTATACATATGTTTCTGGCTGTGAATCAATCCTAAAACCCGCTGAAAGAGGTACATTATATTTATTGATGATTGCACAATTTTAATACAAATTTTGTGAGAGTTGAAGTATGATCTTCAAGGTAATTAGGAAATGACTAGCATCACCATGCAAACTGTTACTGGAACTGAAAGTAACAAAAATACACAAGCTACAAGTTCAAGATCATGAATCAGCAATTCATATGTAGATTAGATTAGTTTGTATTGTAAATTAAATTACCACACATTCCATTTACCTATACATACAGTCTTAATGAAATAACCTCCACATACATAAAATTTACTCTGGCAACTCCTAACTTTTGCTTTTTTGACAAATTATTCAAAATTAGAAACAGTCACATTTCAGTTTGGAACAAAATTTCAGTATTCAATATGTCATAAATATATTTGACAAGAGCTAAATCCAATCAAAAGCCAAGTAATATTAGTATTTTTGTATAGTTGTTATTTGATGTTTTGCTACAGCAGTTTATATTTTGTACGATGCCTATTTAACAGTCAGAATATTTAAACCTTCAAGATGACCAGAAAATTTCAAGTGTGGAACTATTCGGAACCCTACTACCAAATGTATCCAGACACATGGGTCTGTAATGCTTTGTTCAAACCTGTAGTTCAAGTTCTAGGAAGTGTCAAAACAGTAATGTGTGCATACAGTCATGTTTATGTTTGGTTGTGGAAATGTTTTCTTTTAGATGACTATGGATGAGAAGTATGTGGAGAGCATATGGACCTTACTGAAGAATGCAATACAGGAAATTCAAAAGAAAAACAATTCTGGTCTCTCCTTTGAAGAACTTTATCGCAATGCATACACTATGGTCCTTCACAAACACGGAGAAAGGCTGTACACAGGATTAAAGGAAGTTGTTACACACCATCTTGAAACTAAGGTATAGATATTACGATAATAACTAATGTTGTTTTTTTCTAAATAGAAATAAAATTATCGATAGCATATGCTAAGTAAATTACCTTTGCAATCAATGGTCTTCTTCTTCTGCTTAGTTTTCACGGCCTGATGCTGGGGTCTGCTTATTTTACTTAATTTTCAATGGTATTTAAAGTAATTTACTTCATTTAAAATGAGCCATTGTGGACTACATACATACATATAACCACGCCTTTATCCCTAACGGGTTAGGCAGAATGTAAAAGATCTAAACAAAGGTTGTTCTGCCACGTCTGTCAAAGTTTTGAGTTTTATTTAAGATAGATATGTAGGTATACTACTGTAGTGACAGGTTGTCAGCCCATCGCCTTAATTACAATATACTGAAACCCTCGGATCCCTTAGCTAGTTTTTATAGCATGCCCGGGAGGAAATGCATCTTGCACATTTTTCTGTTGCTACCAGACCAGCATGGATGAAATTGTATTTAATTGGATTTTTAGAATTCTGGATTTATTAAATTAAATTAATATTTATTTTTAAAATTGTAGGTGAGAGAAGATGTGCTCCATTCTCTACACAATGGCTTCCTGCAGACACTGAACAATGCTTGGACAGATCACCAAACCAGTATGGTGATGATCCGAGACATACTAATGTATATGGACAGGGTATATGTGCAACAGAATGAAGTCGACAATGTGTACAATCTTGGACTCATCATATTCAGGGATCAGGTAAGATATCGATAGAAAACAATATAGAAGAAAACAAGGTAGAAAGTCTTATTAAAAATCAAAGTAATTTATCTACTTACCTAATAAGAGAGAAAGCTACACACAGATTAATGGAATATTATTATTTTAAACATACATACATACATATAATCACGCCTTTATCCCTTATGGGGTAGGCAGAGCGTAAACGACCTAAACAAAGGTCGTTCCGCCACGTCTGACAAAGTTTTGAGGGTTATTCAAGATGGATTTGTATTTTGTACGTATATTGCTGTAGTGACAGGTTGTCAGCCCATCGCCTAAATTGCAATATACTGAAACCCTCAGATCCCTTAGCTGGTTTTTACAGCATGCCCGGGAGGAAATGCAGCTGGCACATTCTATGTTTTTCTCTCGCTCCCAGTCCAGCATGGAAGAAATTTTAAATATTTTTTTATAATCTATTTACATATTTCCCATGCATAAACAACAAATTTATGGGAATCCCTCAACATTTGTCTGAACTTATAGGAAACCAATATTTTTTTTTAATTGTTCGACCTTGATAAATGTGATTTGATTCACTATTCGACTTTTGTTCTGTAAATTAATTATATTTATATTGAAACATAAAATATGTTTTAATCACAATTTAATGTACATGTTATAAATCAATTTCCACTTCATACATTTTTCCCTTATTTATCCTGATTCATACTACTTTCGCCAGATAAAAATGTTCAATATACACATGTTTACTAATAGACTCAACCCAATATATATTATCACTACATAGTATAAAACAAAGTCGCATTCTCTGTCCCTATATCCCTATGTATGCAAAAATCTTTAAAACTACGCAACGGATTTTGATGCGGTTTCTTTTAATGATTAGAGTGATTCAAGGGGAAGGTTTATATGTATAATACATGCATAATATAGTAGAGAAACACTGATAATTTCTGTGCGAACCCAGGGCGGGTCGCTAGTGTGCCAATATAATACTTGAAGTTAACAATATTCTCGGGAAAATTGTCATCATAGGGATGTAGGCAGAAATTGAAATTCATTGAATCTTTTACATTAAAAAAAAATACTTTCGATTATAAAGGTGTTGTCAGCTGTATCCTAATCATAATCTATATTTAGCTTTCATGTAGTAATACAGTTGTTACAAATTAAATGCTAGAAACACACACGAAACCCTGCAAGGGCACTGCAAAATTATAAGTTGAATGTTGAGTACATTCATTCCTTGCTATTGCTTTACCCTCCTTACGTCGCAGTGTCCCTTCCGCAAAATGTTCCTTTTAGATAGACTTAGTTAAAATAGTGGGCCTGCTAAAAATACTTAAAAAGGTAATTTTACGATATTTTGCTACATACCTTCACCCTAATCAAACGTAACGTTCTCCAGGTGGTCCGATACGGTTGCATCCGCGACCACCTGCGGCAGACGCTGCTGGAGCTAGTGGCTCGCGAGCGGCGTGGGGAGGTCGTGGACCGGCTGGCCATCCGCAACGCCTGTCAGATGCTCATGGTGCTGGGCATCAACTCGCGCGCAGTCTATGAAGAGGACTTCGAGAAACCCTTCTTGCATCAATCGGCCGAGTTCTATAGGGTGAGTATTGCAGCAAAAGATTTAGTAAAACAGCGTACTTTAAGTTTGTGATTGGACCGGCTGGCCATCCGTAATGCCTGCCAGATGCTCACTCATGGTGTTGGGGATCAACTCACGCGCAGTCTATGAAGAGGACTTCGAGAAACCCTCCTTGCATCAATCGGCCGAGTTCTATAGGGTGAGTATTGCAGCAAAAGATTTAGTAAAACAGCGTACTTAAGGTTTGTGATTGGACCGGCTGGCCATCCGCAACGCCTGCCAGATGCTCACTCATGGTGTTGTGCATCAACTCAAGCGCAATCTATGAAGAGGACTTCGAGAAGCCCTTGCATCAATCCGCCGAGTTCTTCAGTGAGCAAAGGAGACCAAATTGATGTGTTAGAAAAACATTGTACCTGTAGAAAAATTGGTGTAACGATCTGAAATAATTTGTGACTTTTCTATGATTTTGTGTCAAGCTGTACTTCCTAAAAAATTATGCAGTTTGCCAAACATTTAGTCGCCCAAACAGAATTTGCTATAGTCTTGATTTTCAATTACTTACTTTACTTCGATGCTGGTCTGGGAGCGAGAGAAAAACATAGAATGTGCCAGCTGCATTTCCTTCCGGGCATGCTGTAAAATCCAGCTAAGGGATTCGAGGGTTTGAGTATATTGTAATTTAGGCGATGGGCTGACAACCTGTCACTACAGCAATATACCTAAAATTCTATCTTAAATAACCCTCAAAACTTTGTCAGACGTGGCGGGACGACCTTTGTTTGGGTCGTTTGCGCTCTGCCTACCCCATTAGGGATAAAGGCGTGATTATATGTATGTATGTTGATTTTTAATTCAATATTTATCTTCCAGATGGAATCTCAAAAATTCCTGGCAGAGAACAGCGCGGCGGTATACATTGCTCGCGTGGAAGTGCGCATCGGCGAAGAGGCGGAGCGGGCGCGGCATTACTTAGACGAAACCACTGAGCCGCGCGTCGTGCAGGTGTTGGAGCATGAGCTCATCGAGCGCCACATGAAGACCATCGTCGAGGTAAGACATCGTCCCCTTCAAAACACCGTGTAGCTAGAGTTATGGGCAGTAAAAAAAAAATTTCGGGGAGATAGCATTTCTATTGTTTTCAAGTTTGGAATTTTAAAGCACTCGCAATTATTTTCACTCTTCGTAGCCGTTAAGTATCTGCTGCTAAGTATGCCGAGCAAAGGCCTCTCGCTGCTCTCTCCACGATTCCCTATTTTGTGTTTTCTCCGGCTACGCCTTGCTGAAGGCGTCCAGCTTACCATTTTCACTCATTTACCACTTCAGTTGCGATAAACTTTTGGTGGTAAAATCATAGGGAATTTACCGTTATCACGACGTTTCGACTCGGTTCAACGAGTCGTGGTCATGGTAAATATGTATAGTGAATGAATAAAGTTTCTGGTCAGCATGAGGAAACTAACTCAGTCTTTCTATGAAGGTATTACCTATATCTAAGGTACCTTGTTCTATTGTTTACAGATGGAAAACAGCGGCGTGGTGCACATGTTACAGCACACACGCACGGGCGAGCTGGCGTGCGTGTACAAGCTACTGGCACGTGTTCCTGACGGACTGCGCACTGTCGCCGACGCAGTGTCCGCGCATCTGCGGGAGCAGGGCCGCGCACTGGTCACCGACACGCACCACAACACCAACGCCATCGCCTTCGTGCAGGTGAGAGCGGGACGGCTATATAGCCCGCGTGCTGACCCACTGTGCACTGTCGCCGACGCAGTGTCCGCGCATCTGCGGGAGCAGGGCCGCGCACTGGTCACCGACACGCACCACAACACCAACGCCATCGCCTTCGTGCAGGTGAGAGCGGGACGGCTATATAGCCCGCGTGCTGACCCACTGTGCACTGTCGCCGACGCAGTGTCCGCGCATCTGCGGGAGTAGGGCCGCGCACTGGTCACCGACACGCACCACAACACCAACGCCATCGCCTTCGTGCAGGTGAGAGCGGGACGGCTATATAGCCCGCGTGCTGACCCACTGTGCACTGTCGCCGACGCAGTGTCCGCGCATCTGCGGGAGCAGGGCCGCGCACTGGTCACCGACACGCACCACAACACCAACGCCATCGCCTTCGTGCAGGTGAGAGCGGGACGGCTATATAGCCCGCGTGCTGACCCACTGTGCACTGTCGCCGACGCAGTGTCCGCGCATCTGCGGGAGCAGGGCCGCGCACTGGTCACCGACACGCACCACAACACCAACGCCATCGCCTTCGTGCAGGTGAGAGCGGGACGGCTATATAGCCCGCGTGCTGACCCACTGCGCACTGTCGCCGACGCAGTGTACGCGCATTTGCGGGAGCAGGGCCGCGCACTGGTCACCGACACGCACCACAACACCAACGCCATCGCCTTCGTGCAGGTGAGAGCGGGACGGCTATATAGCCCGCGTGCTGACCCACTGCGCACTGTCGCCGACGCAGTGTCAGCGCATTTGCGGGAGCAGGGCCGCGCACTGGTCACCGACACGCACCACAACACCAACGCCATCGCCTTCGTGCAGGTGAGAGCGGGACGCCTATATAGCCCGCGTGCTGACCCCCTGCGCACTGTCGCCGACGCAGTGTCCGCGCATCTGCGGGAGCAGGAGGGTTGCGCACTCGTCACCGACACGCACCACAACACCAACGCCTTCGCCTTCGTGTAGGTGAGAGTGGGACAAATAGCGAACCAGCCTAGATGAAGGCCTAGCCCGCCTCGCCCGCTGTTGGAAGGTAATGACTGCATGTCACGATGTCATGTGGCAGCGGCGACTAATGGCGATGAATTCTCGCCGCCTTTCATGGTATCCGTCCCTGTGACCGCTCGGCGACGCTGACCATTCGCGACCGCGGCTACTGGTCCGAAGAAAGCAAACAACAAACTGATAGGGGGTTACTCAGTCAACGAAACTGAACAATTTTCACCAGGAAATTCTTTCAAGAGATGAAATAAAAAAAATATTTTCCCATACAAAATGACCACCTTGATCAAATAATTTGTATGGAAAGGAAAAGCATAAAAATAAATTTTATTTCCTGAAAATAACCTCATGATAGTTTTCCAGTTTCCTTGACTAAGCAACCCCTATCAGTTGACGCTGTCTTTTACACCCCGTATAAATTAGTCCCGCCACGTAAACCAGGATAATAGATTTCATATTCTAGTGTTTATTTATTTATTCAGAACACCTACAGCTAGATTACAATAACTAATACATAAAAATATATCAACAGAGCCATTTACAGGTGCCCGCAGATAGATACAAATCTGGATGGAGACCTTTTTAACATATGTAACGATAATCTAATTACAATGAGTGATGCTGCGCTCGCGACCGAGTGTAGCCAAAGAAGTTATTATTAAACACTCGCCTTATTTCCGAGGGTTTTGAACAAAACAAATCTAAGCTATTATATTGTGTTACAAGCTCACTGAATGAATGTTGTTGCAGAACCTGCTGGACCTAAAGGACCGGTTCGACCACTTCCTGCACCACTCGTTCAACAACGACAAGATCTTCAAGCACATGATCGCGTCCGACTTCGAGTACTTCCTCAACCTCAACAACAAGTCGCCCGAGTTCCTCTCGCTCTTCATCGACGGCAAGCTCAAGAAGGGGGAGAAGGGAGTAAGTATTTGTAGGGCTAAATAATTTATAATATTTTTTATGGCTAATTTCTTCCATGCTGTACTGGGAGCGAAAGAAAATCATCGAATGTGCCAGCTGCATTTCCTCCCGGGCATGCTGTAAAAACCAGCTAAGAGATCCGAGGGTTTCAGTATATTGCAATTTAGGCTATGGGCTGACAACCTGACACTACAGCAATATACTTAAAAATCTTATCTTAAATAACCCTCAAAATGTTGTCAGACGTGGCGATACGACCTTCGTTTACGCTCTGCCTATGCCATTAGGGATAAAGGCGTGATTATATGTATGTATGTAAATAATTGCATGGTCATTTTAATTAACAATTTCTAGTTCTAAGGGGCGGTTTAAACGGTTTAAGCTGTAAGTTGGTAAGTTGAAACGTGTAAACGTTTCTACCAGTTGGCTTTCAAGTTCAAATTGGGTACCAACTTACCGACTTGAATGCAAGTGCTCTACTTATGCAGTAAACTTACAACTTAATATAAACCGTCCCTTAGACAAATTTACTTTGTAATTGGGCCGAGTAATAAAAAAAAATCCTAAGATCATCGATGACCATCATCAACTTTGTTTTATAACATGTTAAGTTTCACATGAAAAAGGCGACTCCGCTCTATTTCAACAAACGCATTGCGCGCACTCCGTCCTCAGAAAGGGACATGGTATTTTTAATTAAAAATGACATATGTAACGGTTATATAAGATAAGAGAGCCTGATGGTGTAGTGGATAGGGCCGCTGCCTCCTGAGCAGGAGGGAGGTCGTGGTTCCAATCCCACCACGTACCAATGTGTTTTTCGGTTTTCGAATCTCATATGTACGTTTTTCGGTGCATTTTCCGTGCTTCTGAAGGCACGTTAAGCCGTTGGTCCCGGTTAATATCTTTTAATACCGTAGATACTAGTCGTTAAGCCATATTAGAGGCCAGTGCTAAGCATTGGCGGCTTGAAAACTCTGACCTCATCTAGGATTATGTCTGGTTTCCCTTCTGGGTTGCGGAGGTCAGATGGCAGTCGCTCTGTGTAAAAACCAGTACCCTCGTTCAATCCCCTAGATTAGGAAGCCGACCCCGTGAAATACGGGATAAGGCTAGGGAGATGATGAGTTTAAATGTCAAATAATATCAAGATTGATTTATATTAGTACAACACATCATACAATACATTTATTATTCCAAGGTCAGGAACAGGACTGATTGAGGACTGACAGCGAGCTCACCCAGAAGATGCATGTTATTCTCCATACACTGGCACTCTCACGCACCGACGGAACACAGTAAACTGTTTGGCGCCGGACTCCGGGGGTCTACCACCGCTTTGTTGGGATCGTTCAACCGGACTTATTCATGGGGAAGCCTGTGTTACCGTTGCCCAGGTTCTGTACCGAACCATTCAAAAGGGAAGTAAAAGAAGAATGTTAACAGATTCTGTTTGTTATACAGATGAGCGAGCAAGAGATAGAAGCCGTGCTGGACAAGACCATGGTGCTGTTCCGCTTCCTCCAGGAGAAGGACGTGTTCGAGCGCTACTACAAGCAACACCTCGCCAAGCGGCTGCTGCTCAACAAGTCCGTCAGCGACGACTCCGAGAAGAACATGATCTCCAAACTAAAGGTTGGTTATCATTATCAACTAATACTTCCATGCTGGTCTGGGAGCGAGAGAAAAACATAGAATGTGCCAGCTGCATTTCCTCCCGGGCGTGCTGTAAGATCCAGCTAAGGGATCCGAGGGTTTCAGTATATTGTAATTTAGGCGATGGGCTGACAACCTGTCACTACAGCAATATACCTAGAATTCTATCTTAAATAACCCTCAAAACTTTGTCAGACGTGGCGGAACGACCTTTGTTTAGGTCGTTTACGCTCTGCCTACCCCATTAGGGATAAAGGCGTGATTATATGTATGTATGTATCATTATCAACTTGTTACCATGTCAGAGGCCGCTGTACTACTAGGCAGTTTAAAAACTCTTACTCCAGGGCTCATCGGGTCATTCGACTCGAGAATCCACTCGCTAAGAAGAATTGTCAACTAGTGATCCTTTAAGACGGGTTTACACAGGCAGTCGACTCCGAAACCAAGACAAGTCAGCACTGACCCGAAAATTCGTAAGGGAATTTACAAGTCAGCGGTGTGAAGTCAGCACTGACTTCTAAATTCCCATACGAATTCCCATAGTCTTTTTTTCGGCGCCAGTCACTGACCCCGTGTAAACCAGCCTTTACAGCCACGAGATCGGACGGCGCGAATTCTAGGGGGATAGTCGCCGCGTCTGACTGGTTTGCACTGAACGGATTCATACATTACAGCTTCCGACCGAACCACGGAAATGCGGTGACGCAGCTGGTGCAAAAGTGAGACTTAAAGATGCGTCCACATTGGATTGGACCTGTACTCTTATTCCCCAAAAGTAACCCTAATGTTAGGTCCCGCGAACTGCAAAGATGTTTTTTTTATAGGTCCACTATTCTATTTACAGTGCATTTATGAATAGGTTTTTTTTATATCCCCCTTCCACGAATAGGTTATATTATAGTATAATATTCTAAAACGGCATATACAGTCAGCAGAAGTAAAACGGGATCAATCTCAATTCTGCCGTTCCTAGCGGCCCGTTTGCTGATTCAACCAAGGCACATAACACGCCACAGAGAATCTATCCTTAGGTAGCGAGTCTATTGGTGTATAGTAACCGGTCGTTGATAGTTTTGGTTTTAATCGTCCCCAGACAGAAGGATTGTTGAAAGACGTGGAACCGCGGGACTTCCACTGTATGATCGGTGACGTCTCGCAGATAGAGACGTCTATAGTAAGGGACTAGCCTCCCCGCTCCCCGCCCCCCGCCCGCGCCCCGCCTGCCCTCTGTCTGCAAAATTCTTTACTGTTTCCGGACAATCCTCGTGAGTGTCCATCCTGATCGTAATTTGAGAAAATCTTGCTTAAAGTCTTGGGATTTTCTTCGCTCGATTTCCATTATGTATTTGTAAAAAGTGAAAGACACTAAGTAAAGAATTTTGCAGACAAAACGAGACTTTAAGCATGATTCCGTTTTAAGTGTTGATTTTAGATTGAAATTGTAGATTTTGTTCAGGTTCGAATGTAGGTAAGTATGAGATCTCTAGTATAGATTTTATAGTAGAAATCAGAGTTATTGTAGAACAACCAAACCTAGATTATGATAATGTCATTTTAAATAAGTTACAGTTAGTTTGTTATATATTAATATGATATTTACAGTCTGTGTAATATCCCTAAGCTAGGCATTGCGTCAAGGGGCCGGTATTTTTTCTAAGATCCAAGTTTTGCCATTTAATTACATGGTCCTATTACAGTTGTTTTATCACGCAACTGCCGCTTTGCCATACTTGAGTGTGTAAACGCATGTAGATTGCCTTAGTGTGCGTGAGTTCGGTACAGTAAACCTGTTATTACGATTAAAAGCGTGTCCGTACACACGACCACATGTTAACTATTTGTGGGTATATTAGTTAAGTATTACTGTATTTTGCTGTGCCCTAACCGGATTCATGTTGTAGCCTTACCTTGTATTGTAAACAACTTTTGAACAACATGAATGCAATAAACCTTTGAGTATTTGAGCACAACCACAAGTATGGCCGACCGTTTGTGAGAAAAAAATACTATAACATTACATTCGGTTATAGTTCTATCGTTTCAGTTTCGGTTGTAATTGTATTTTTATGTTTCAGACTGAGTGCGGTTGTCAGTTCACGTCGAAGCTGGAGGGCATGTTCAAGGACATGACTGTCTCCAACACGATCATGGAGGAGTTCAAGGAACACGTGTTGTCCGCGGGGGTGAGTGCGCACACAGACACGAATTAACACTTTCGTAGATATGCAGCCTTCGGAGATTCTATTAGCCAGCTCCGTACAAATATTTAAAGATGCAAATGACTACTTACATTTTATAACTCTATTGCAACATACAGACATCAAATTTTACCTAGACGAGAAGAAAATGAGGTTGAAACTTGACTGCAACTTTTGTTTTGTATTTTACTTGTTTTGAACAAAACTCCTACGCCTTAAAAGGGATGTTGGCATGCGGCATGAATTTTCGGCACTTGTCGGTCCTGAGCTGATAGTGAATTGCGCAGCAAGTCAGTACAACATCGCTACAGCTTTGACGAAATGGGAGGGTTAATCGGTTGTCATCGACCATGAGGTTTAAAAAGGTATGCTTTCTCGGCGACGCAAAATGTGATAGATAGCTTAGTCTCTGAAACTGAGTTTAAAAAACTCACGACTTCGTTACCAGCTTCTGAATTAGAATTTTTAAGACCTTCATAAAAAATGATATATCCATCTCTCATTTTGTAAGAAACGACATTTTTTAAATGATTTTTATAATTTAAGTTAGTTTTTAATGTTTTAGTATAAGTAAGTTGTATTGCGCAGAGCAACTGATCTCCCGTTAAACTTTTACGAAGTTTGGGAGAATATATTTATAATAGTATTGTACAACTTTTATATGATGAAATAAATAAAAAAAAAAGAAAAGGTGTAAAATGCGGTTTTAGAAATCTAGCTGCAGTGAAAATGTTTGCTTGTATAAAACGTAAAATGTAACATGATGCTTGCAGACGAACCTGCACGGCGTGGACCTGTCGGTGCGCGTGCTCACCACCGGCTTCTGGCCCACGCAGAGCGCCACGCCCAAGTGCAACATCCCCAGCGCGCCGCGCGGCGCCTTCGAGGTG
The DNA here is from genome assembly GCA_949820665.1 of Scrobipalpa costella. Lineage (NCBI taxonomy): Eukaryota > Metazoa > Arthropoda > Insecta > Lepidoptera > Gelechiidae > Scrobipalpa > Scrobipalpa costella. The sequence continues at coordinate 11,862,381 of OX463303.1, forward strand.
TTCCGGAGGTCAGTGCACTGCCGACAGCTTTATACACCACACACACATACATATACATACATACATAAAATCACGCCTTTATCCCTTACGGGGTAGGCAGAGCGTTAAACGCCTCGTAAAAGGCGCTTTCGCCGCGTCTGACAAAAATTGAGGGCAATTTTAGATTGTAATACATATACTCATACTCTTTATTTCATAATAATAAATATGCCATGTCAATAGGAACAATTATTTAATATTTCATAAGTATAAGAACTGAAATAAAAGATATTTATAATTACATCATCATCATCATCGCTTATTTAAAAATTCATCAACATTATAGAAAGCATTGTCAATTAGCCATTTTTTTTTTACTATTTTGAAACTATTCTGATTGTTTTATGTCATCAGGAATTATTAAATATTTTAGGACCCATCGCGTATAATCACGCCTTTATCCCTAACTAGCGACCCGCCCCGGCTTCGCACGAAAATCATCAGTGTTTCTCTAGTATATTATGCATGTATTATACATATAAACCTTCCTCTTGAATCACTCTATCTATCCATTAAAAGAAACCGCATCAAAAGCCGTTGCATAGTTTTAAAGATCTAAGCATACATAAGGATATTGGGACAGAGAAAGCGACTTTGTTTTATATTTATGTAGGTATATTGCTGTAGTGACAGGTTGCCAGCCCATCGCCTAAATTGCAATATATTGAAACCCGCGGATCCCTTAGCAGGTTTTTACAGCATACCCGGGAGGAAATGCAGGTGGCACATTCTATGTTTTTCTCTCGCTCCCAGGCCAGCATGGAAAAAGAAGCCTTATACATGTTTCAGATGTTTATCCTTAGACCTTCAGTTATATTTCAATCAGATCCGGCATCTCTAAATTACTCTGATGAAGCTAGCTGCCCCAACCTGATCCTCGTGACCATTAGCAAACTTTTCAAAAAATCTGCGTAAGGGGGGCGGGCTATTAGGATAGATAGATAGATAAATCGTTTATTTCATTGCTACAGACACATACATAAACAAAGGCTTTAGTTCGAAATGACAAGAGAATTCTATTTAACGATAGGCCCTGATATTAGGGCATGTATGTGTGCTGCAGCAGTGCAAAAGGCCATAGCTCAGCGTCTATATCTGCTTTTGGGGGCAAATCGCTGATTTGTCAGGTTAAGGCTGTGCATTAAATCACCAACTTAGTCTGTCTATGACCGTCCCTCTCTTTTCTCCAAGTTTTTGTCTCATAGTCATAGCAGAAAGGAACGGCAATATAGGCAGTCTTATTTAAGCCACTTTTTACTTCCATGCTGAACTGGGAGCTAAGGAAAAACATAGAATGTGCCAGCTGCATTTCCTCCCGGGCATGCTGTAAAAACCAGCTAAGGGATCCGATGGTTTCTGTGTTTTTATCTCATGACTGCCGCTCGGTCACACTTGTGGTTGTGCGTACGGACATGCGCATGTGCGCGTAAATACTGGTTTACTATGGTGAGCTTACGCACACTAAGAAAATGCGCGCGTACGTATTATCATTCATTTACACACACAAATATGACAAAGATGAGATGATGAGTTGAGAGGATGGATGAAAGCAGATTAAGTAAACAGATATATATGGCGAGTGTGAGTGGGAACGTTGGAAGAGGAAGACCTCGACGAACGTACCGCGACCAAATCAGGGACGTTCTAGATAAGGTCAGGTCAGGAGTACCCTAAACCGACGAGCGTGCATGAAAAGATTGATGAATGTAGATGAAGCGAAAGAAGTTAGCAAGGACCGTAGCAAGTGATGTGATCTCTGCCTACCCCTCCGGGAAAGAGGCTTAACGTTATGTATGTATGTAATATTTTCTTCCATGCTGGACTGGGAGAGATAGAAAAACATAGAATGTTCCAGCTGCCCTACCTCCCGGGTATGCTGTTGAAGTCAGCAAAAGGGACTCGAGGGTTACAGTGTATTGTAATTTAGGCGATGGGCTGACAACCTGTCACTATAGCAATACATATTACAATCTAAAATTGTCCTCAATTTTTGTCAGACGTGGCGAAAGCGCCTTTTACGAGGCGTTAAACGCTCTGCCTATCCCGTAAGGGATAAAGGCGTGATTTATGTATGTATGTATGTTATATGACAAAGCGGTAGTCGTGAAATAAAAGGTCTATACCCATTCTCGTTTTCCAGTTTCTACCTAGCGAAGCACAGCGGCCGGCAGCTGTCCCTACAGCCGCAGCTCGGCAGCGCGGACCTGCACGCGACGTTCCGCGCGGCGCTGGGCGCGGGGGGCGCGTCCCCCCCGCACTCGCCCTCCGCCGCGCCCGCCCCCGCGCCCGCCGCCCCCGCCGCGCCCCGCAAGCACATCATACAGGTGTCCACCTTCCAGATGTGCGTGCTGCTGCTCTTCAACAAGCGGGAGAGGCTCACGTATGAGGTGAGTGATTTGATAACACTACATATCAATACAATACAATATTCTTTATTGCACAAAGAAACACATACAACAGAAATAAAAAGGAACAAACGTGACATTACAATATAGACAGCCTTATTGCTAAAGCAGCAATTTCTACCAGGCAACCTTTGGGTATAGAAATTGTACAAGCAGAAAGCGGGATAGTGCATATAACTACATATAATACTTAGACAATATTTACACACTATTAAATAAATATTTCAATAAAAAAATATACTGATACATATCTTATGATAAACTAATACATAATATATGCTACATAAGATAGGATACTCTATGTTATATATCAGAGAAATTGGTAGATAGAATATCACTACATATCGTCGGCGTACTGTGAATACCACGTATGTGCTTGGGACCCAATTTTACAGGAGAAGCAAAAAACCCTCTGGTGATTTTGTTTTGTATGAAACTGTTTCAAACATGTAGTTGTTTACATTTATGTGTATAATGCACATGATCGTGTCACAAAATAACCATTTTTAGATATTCCTTGTTCATTGCGAAGTTTTCTAACCACAAAGTAGTAGATAATAAAAAATATGATTTTCTTGTACTTCCGAGGTATTCACAGTACGCCGACGATATATAAGGCGCGTTACTAAAGTTGAAGTGGCGGCGTCTAGCGGGGAAACTTGTCCCCTCTTACCACAAAATATGCCTTTCTTATAATGTCACTTTAGCAAAATGACCCTTTCGCGAAAGAACGTTTTGCTACACGGGACTTTTGCGAAAGGAAATTTTGCAATGTAGCCAGTTTTTCGCGCTGGAAAGAGAACGGGACGGAATCATTTGTCCTATCTTGACTGCAGTGAAAATAAGTGGAATACGTATCGTCTCATTTATTATAATTTCATACGAAGGGACACGGCTAATGTTAGGCATACATTACAGAGGAATTGAGGAATCAAAATTTAACGTATTTTGTGATCTCTCCTCTCCTCTTTAATTTTATTTTGTGACACACATATAATTTTCTTTGTAATAGACTCGCTTGTGACTTTCTAAAAGTGTTCTTAGGAATCCATTTGGAAATAAAAGATTTGACTTTGACAGAACCTAAATTAAAAGACTTAGTTCTGGAAAAACCTCATCGCAATGTTTATTCTACATGTTTATGAACATTTATATTTTAATTAAGTACTTCATGTTTACTTTAATTATACTCTTTGGTTTAATTTAATCTAATATTAGTTTATGCAACTGTTGCATTATGAAGGGTATTACAATGCGAGTGTGGTTCACGAGCATTGTAATACCTAGTTATGTGCAGTTGCATACACTATTTATCTACTCTCATACACATCTCATACGCATTTTTTTTGCATTTTCCATAGCCTGAATTCTTGGTAGCATTTCTCGTACAGTTTTCTTGACTTGGCGGGCAAGAAATTATTGGTAATTTCCGTAGTCTAATTTCCGGCATCTAAAATATTCGGTGGAGTATTAATATATTCCTCACTAGAGTCACTAGAGTCGCACATTTTTAGCAAACAGTCCATTAATTCTTCCTTGAGTTGCGCGATACTGTTTTGATTTTTTATTTATTTTTTATTTTCCAGGAAATCTTGAACGAAACCGACATCCCCGAGAAGGACCTGGTCCGCGCGCTGCAGTCGCTCGCGATGGGCAAGCCCACGCAGCGTGTGCTCATCAAGCATCCCAAGACCAAGGAGATCGAGCCCACGCACCAGTTCTATGTCAACGACGCCTTCACCTCCAAACTGCATAGGTAAATTGAGCATGAAATAAGCTTATATATAGAATAGAATAACTTTATTGGTAATATTATTACATGTTACAAGTGTTCTTTAACATTATAGGTACATAATTCAATATAAGTTTACATTTACAGTAATATTCGTAATTTAAATGAATGTAAATAAATTTATTATTACATTACATCACATAAGAAGAGCACACAAAAAAAATTACATGTCATTATTATTAGTATATTCTTTATTGCATAAATTTCAATACATAGGTTAAATCTTAAAATTAAAGCAAAGGCGAGCTTAAAGAGATCTCTTCCAGCCTACCTAGTGGGGATAAAAGCTTAATTTCGTTTTAATATCAACCCGTGTCAGTCCACTAAGATATAGGATCCCACAAGGCTAGCCAGTGAGGTTCGGCTCTTCGCATCTAGTTTCATCAATCCATTTGACAGGACCGGATTTGTGGGACCATTGCGTTTGCCTAAGCGTGGTCTTCATTTGAGAAGTCTACTAATGACCATCGTCTAAAGTTGCGTACGCACAGTGCCGTCGGGTGAGCTGCTTGAGGTTACCTAGCGCATGGAGTTGTGGTGTCTCCCAGATGTGTCTTCCATGCTGGACTGGGAGCGCGAGAAAATCATATATTTTTTTTCAATCCAGTTGCAAAGGCCAGCAGGTAAACCGTAGGCGGGAAGCTTGCCAGTAAGGCTAGCGTGCCAGACCCTGTCAAAGACCTTGGAGATATCCAGAGACACGGCAAGTGCTTCACCATGTCTCTCGATAGCCTCGCTCCATAAGTGAGTGGCATGCACGAGGAGGTCCCCCGTCGATCGCCCTCGGCAAAAGCCGTATTGGCGATCGTTAAGGAGATCATTATCCTCAAGGTATGCCAGGAGCCGATTATTCAGTACACGCTCCATAATCTTGCAGAGTATAGAGGTTACCGATATGGGTCTATAGTTGGCAGGGTCTGCTCGACTACCTTTTTTGGGTACAGGTTGCACATTTGCAAGCTTCCACGATTTGGGAACAACACCAGTCTCAAGTGAGAGGCGGTACAGGCGTGTCAACACCGGAGACAACTCAGGCGCACAGTTACGCAGGACGATTGCAGGGATACCGTCAGGGCCACTTGCTTTATTCACGTCTAGATTTCGCATGGTTTTAAGGACCTCTTTTTGCCGGATGCGTACGGCTGCCATAGAGCAGTCGACACGAGGTAACGGGGGTGGTATTTTACCTGCGGCATCAAGACGCGAACTTTCCGCAAAATAGGAGGCAAAAAGATTGGCTTTCTCCTCCTAAATCATATAATGTGCCAGCTGCATTTCCACCCGGGCATGCTGTAAAAACCAGCTAAGGGATCCGAGGGTTTCTGTATATTGCAATTTAGCTAATAGGCTGACACCCTGTCACTACAGCAATATACGTACAAATGTATCTTAAATAACCCTCATAACTTTGTCATTCGTGGCGGACCGACCTTTGTTAGGTCGTTCTCGCTCTGCCTACCCCATTAGTTAGAGGCGTGATTATATGTACGTATGTAATGATTAATAATAATAGTCCTCCCACGGATTTTCGGTGATGGCGGCCAATCTTTTTGGAGATCAGCCAACTGCGCAGGACTCGTTTTTAGTGACCAAGTGTTTGCGCTACACACAGGTGCACTCTCTATTCCTTCAATCTCTTATTCTGATGGGACAGATTGACTGACACGACCAGAGAGAAATAAGGTGCAGGACCGACTATTTACATCCCATCCGACAGCATGGATATGTAATGATTAATCGATTGCACGTGTCCCACAGAGTGAAGATCCAGACAGTAGCGGCCAAGGGCGAGTCGGAGCCGGAGCGCCGCGAGACGCGCAACAAGGTGGACGAGGACCGCAAGCACGAGATCGAGGCGGCCATCGTGCGCATCATGAAGGCGCGCAAGAAGATGGCGGCGAGTATACCAACTCAACTGGTGTTGCTAATAGTCTGAATTTGCGGAATATCTGCTAATATATATTTTCAACTCGTAGTGATGAAGGGGAGGCTTTTGCCTAGCAGTAGGACAATTTATAGGCTATTAAAAATAAATATATATAATAGCGCGATTTAAACTTGTTACTTTTACATTTAGCTATTTAGACTTTTTGACATTTCGCTATTTAGACATTTTGCATATTTGACATTTCGCTATTTGGTAATTTTTCAGTTTGACATTATTATTTTTATTATTTTGACTTTTTGCAACTGTCATTTCTGGATATTTCGCGATATGCACATTTTGCATTTTTGTCATATTGGGATTTGGAGGTTTTGCATTCTTGACATTTTGCGATTTGGTCATAGTGACACCTCAACAATTTTATTGATTTAGGTATTATAATATAAGTAACTAGCGACCCGCCCCGGCTTCGCAAGGAAATTATCAGTGTTTCTCTACTATATTATGCAAGTATTATACATATAAACCTTCCTCTTGAATCACTATCCATCACAAGAAACCGCATCAAAATCCGTTGCGTAGTTTTAAAGATTTATGACGTAGGGATATAGGGACAGAGAAAGCGACTTTGTTTTATACTATGTAGTGATGGTTGTCGTCAGTGTGCTCATTTTAACTTGTCGTTTCCCCTTCAGCACCCGCTGCTGGTGGCGGAGGTGACGGAGCAGCTGCGCGCGCGCTTCCTGCCGTCGCCCGTCGTGATCAAGAAGCGCATCGAGGGGCTCATCGAGCGCGAGTACCTGGCGCGCTCGCCCGACGACCGCAAGGTCTACACCTACGTCGCATAGGGCCGCGCGCGCACCCACCGAGCGCCAAGACGAACGCGCGCCTGAGCGTTCCACACGCGAGCGAACGCGGCGTCACAATCTTGCTCTCTTGCAGTCCGTCAGTTTCCTTCCGTCTGGAACGCCGCGGCGCGCCCGCGGCTGAGCCCGCTTTAGCTGTACCCGATCACTTACTTGTTATTATTATTTAACTGACGTGATAGTGTCCTGCGCCGCCCGTTCGACCCGCTAAATCCGCAAGTCCGCGCCCGACCCGCTCCCCTTCCCGTATTGAGGCGCAGCTCGCTGTTTGTTTGTACTTCGAAAACTAGACTTATTCGGTTACTCGGTCACTATTATAACAGAATATTGATCTTCTAATTTTAATGTAAAAATAAATAATGTAAATAGGCTATAATATAGCGATAGTTTGACTCATTCGAAGTGTACTATGATAGTGTTCCTCATTTCCTGAATACAGATATATTAAAGACCATTTTTAAAATTGTATGTTTCATTAAATGGCGTCGCTACGGTTTTGAACAATAGATTTTCATTTCAGGGACTCGACTTCACAAAAGTTGGTTGCCAAGTTAGAAGTAACAAAGTATTTAAATTATATCTAAAATAAAAATTATTAGTTGTATCAGTTATTTTATTTGATAATTACTGCAAGAGAAATTAACAATACTAAATAGTTATTTAATAAGGAACTACAGGCTTTGGAAGGAAATGGAAAGAAGAAATCTCTAGGCAAGTGAATGTTTAACTGCGGTCCTGCGGCGTATTCGTATACACTTGGCTTCGTTTCGTCGATGAAAATGCTATCAACAGTGACAACTGTCGACATGTCTTCCACATTGAATGTTACGTTCTTCGCAGTGTATTGAAACTTTGCACTCAACAACTTGAGTTTCCTTGCCGTAGGCTTATCGCTGACATCGGCAAAAGAAAACACGAATGAATATCTGTTGACCAAATTGTAACAATAAAGTTTTGTTTTCTGAGTGTTTAGTTCTCCGTAAACTAGTTCTTCGGGTGGGTCTATAGTCACTTTCATCCAATCTTTATCTGCGAGTCCATATGGGTTGCCAAGTGGAGCCACTGCAATATCGTGGGGAAAACCCAACTGCTTTATAATTTTGTTCTGAATATTTCTACAAGTATTTGTCTCATTGCGTTGTGTTGCTTTTTGGTCAGCAATAAGACGACATTTGGTCCTTTTGTTGGTGCCGAATGCTATAAAGTTGCTTGTCGTGTTCAATCGATCACATATCCCATGCACATTATCTGGGTACAATAGATGCTTCTTCATTTTGGATGTAATATTAAAGAAGTTCTCTGTATGATTGGTTTTAGCGTATGAAACTATAATAGGCAAGCCAGCAATGTATCCAGGATTGCCGCTATATTCAATTATATCATTGACCGACTCATTCGCAATAACGAATCTCACAGATACCTCTTGCTCTATAAACGGCATGTTGAGAGGTACTTTTTGCGTATGTAGCGTTATCGTGGCGTTCATAATTTTGTTTTCATAGTAATGGAATGTGTAGGCTACTTTGAGTGCCAGATCTGTACAAATGTTTTCCGTGCATAAAGGGTCGTGTACACTTCTATTGAAATTGTTGCAAGTAAGCTCGTCACAAATAATGATTGTCCAATTCGTGCAATGCAACGTGGTACAGTTCTGGAAAAAATAATAATTTTCTTTTAAACGCATAAAACATACATACAAAATACCAATTTAAGAAAAAGGAAAGCACCCACTCAGCGAAACACCAACTACGCAAAACACCAACAACTCATAATACCAACTTGCAACTTAGATTTAAGCAAAATTCCACAAAGCATTTCTTTTAGACGCATAATACCATAAATATAAAATACCAATTCTACGCAAAAAACCAAGTCAGCGAAACACCAACTACACAGAACACCAACAACGCATTATACCAACTTATAAGAGATTTAAGCAAAATACCAGAAAGCATCTCCTATTATTTTATTATAATATCTCAATTGATCATTTTCAGTACCAAAGCAGAAGTGTTCATGGTTTTCTCAGTAACACTAATAACTGAGGTTTGGTCTGCAGTACTCAGAATTTGGAATAATTCCAGGTCTGTGAGCTTGACAATACATTTAATTTTTTCGTCCCTCAAGAACCTGATCGGTTTTCTTTCACTGCAATAACTGTTGACCTTCGGTGAAGGTAGATCTGTAAAGGGAAAATATTGTATAGTTATTAACTAAAAGTGTTTAATTAAATGGCCAGTCCAAATCGTGAAAGGTCCAAATCGCAGAATGCATAATTCGTATGTTCGGATTATAATTTTAAGTGATGGAACACTTTTACTGTGGGAATGAGATCAATCCATATTGTTCTGACTTGTACATTCCGAGAATTGGGCATTTCATATCTTGGGCATTCCGTGATTTTGTCATTTTGCAACTTAGATATTCTGCACCTAAACAAAAAATATTACGATTACAGTCACTCTTAATCATAACTATTAACTAACCAACATAGTAGATGGTGCCATTTCTCAATAGCCATATCGGATCACCATATTTGTACATCTTTTTGGTATATTCTTGGACTGGCTTGAGTTTGCTGTCGGCGTGCCATTTGAAATGCTTAACTGCTGCTAATGGATCATGCTGGAAACAAACGGTAATATTGAAACATTTGGTAAGTTATAGTACATATGATGCCAAATTACTTTAGTAATTTTTTCGACGATATGCAATTTTCACTATCCACAATTTGGACCATTCGGAATTTTGTATTTCATCTGTATTTGTACGTACCTTGTTGTTGGCGATTTTTCGTTTGTCGGGCAAATTGCTCTTTACAACACAGAATAGATCGTCAATGTTGGAACCCATTAGAAATGAGAACTGTGAATAACAGAAGTTGCTTTGATCTTTGTGCAAGGCACTTTCGGAACACTTGAACATTTTACGTTCGTATTCGGTACATTCATCGTCGCAACAACAATTCACGTCGCAAACTTTGTACTGAAAGAAGAAATTAAATAAAATTCGACGACTTTCAATTAATAACATTGTCTACCTACTTAGCAGAATGTCCCTTTCGCAAAATGTCCCTTGGTCGCGAAATATCCCTTTCTTATAATGTCCCTTTAGATTTAGGTTTTAGTCGGTCAGAGTAAATCAAAGGTGGTGGTCTACTAAGAGCCATTTAACGAAAGTGATAATTTGCGAAAGAGACATTTTGCGAAGTTACCTCTTATGTCTCTATGAACACTCACCAGTAAATTGCAACTGCAATCTTTGCTGAATACTTTTTTTGGCGAAGTCTTTGGTTTCACATCTGTCTTGTTCTTTTTATTATTAAAGAACGTTATTTCGGTAATATTATCGAAATCAAATTCAGTGGTAGTGTACATTGATTCTGTGACTGTTGTGAAACTCTCTTCAGTACCTGTTGTATTCTCGTCATATAACAGATCAACTACAGTAGTAGAGGTGGAGAGATCTGTTGAAGACTCAAGAGATATGTTTCCAGAGGTAGAATTAGTATAAGCCTTTACAGTTGTACCAGTTTTATCAACTAGTTTTCCCTTCTGTGCTTTGTAGTATAATGCATGGGGTTTTTGTGCATATTGTTGTATAATATCACTAAAGTTTTTCTTTGGACTAGTGTTATTGAGATCAATTTTTCCTATGGTTTTGTCATCATCAAGTTTAGCGCGTGCCTGTATAAAGTCCATGACAACAAACTGGATGGCTATGGATAGTAAAGTAAATGCCAGGTAAGTAATGACATTCATTTTTACTTATATTCTACACCAAATTGGCAAAAATTTCTTAGAACTATATCTACTTGTAGTTTTATAATTCCTTTAGACTTAGTGTTCAATTTGTACCTGCAATAATTTAAAAGTATGGTGTGTGTTAAGAATTATACAAGAAAGATGTCAACAAGGGAAAATATTGCAAAAAAACAAAATATTACCTATCTGTTCCTAAATTAACAATATCAGTTTGGATGAGTTGATGAGATCCGCCAAGGAAATATTGTCGAATTTTATCCGTCAATGTGGTAGCTGCAGGGGCCCAACACGGGGCTTCAATAATATGATGACCAGGCACAGTGGGGAGACTGCAGCAACAGTACCCAACCACCCACGTGCGACCCAGGGAGTCCAGACAGCTCACTTGTAAAGCCAACTTTGGCCAACCTGAAATTGCACAAATTAAAAATATTTTCTACATAGAATATAAGTGTTTACGACAAATCAGACTGAAATAAATTTCAAAATATCGTACCTTGGATCCCTCTCGTGACGTAGTGAATATCAATAGGATGAGACCAAACGACGCAATTATTATAATCTGGTTTTCCTGACACAGTTTGGCCCTCAGGACAACCAGATACAACGGTCCAGTTTGGGCCTAGAAATGACAAATAGGTAACTAGTGGTAGTGGTTTGCAAATCGTAATTAGCTTTAGACTTTACAAAATAGTGCGCTTACCGGATTGGAACGAAAATCGACAAAAGAGCGAAGATGAATCAGGAAAGTGAGATACACCTTGCAACTGCCCCAATATGTGCAACTCTGCCATGGGACAAACTTAGGTTACATTATATATAACTTTTGTACACCTTTTCAATCAGAATCATTTAGAAATTCGCTTTGCAATAAAGTTTTACTGTAATTCGACGCAATCATCTTTGTTTATCAGTTTCGTTTCCATGGAAACGCAGTGACGTTTGATGAACAGAACAGTGTTGCTATTTTGAACAGTGTATATCTGCATTATTAGGCTATGCGCACACAGGCGACAAAGCATTATGCGACAGTCGGATACCTTTTCTATACTATGAGTGCAAGAGAGATCCGGCCGTCTGCGAACAGTTTTGACGCCTGTGCACGCGTGTATTTAGGCTGGCAGAAAAACCGCGGCAAATTCAAACTTCCTTTTTAGAAAACTTTTGATCTTAGAATAAACTACACACTTCCTTTCAGATTTTTGAAAAGATTCGGGGTCCTCTACTGGTTTTTACAGTATGTCCGGCACAAAAAGCAGCTGTTGTAATAATTATTTATCGCTTCCATCGTAACATATAGGTACATAGATTATTTTATTGAAATGAAAAGTCCATTTTGTTATCAAAATAATCAACATTATATTTTTATTCTTAATAGCATAATTGTAATTATCACATTCATTAACAATCATACAAAATAATAATATCACATTATGGCACATTCAACACGTACATCTTAGAAAAACAGTTTGGAGCAGTGCCAAATGGAAATAAAATGATTTCAAATGGTAACACCAAATTGTTGTCATTAAACTGTCCTGGAAAATCTGGGATGCGTTTGAATTTTTCCACATTTTTTGCTGTGCTGTAGGTTTGTTTACAAGTAGGCTTGCCAGCCGTGGTAGAGCCGGCTGAGGTTGGCGTGGTCCGTGGCGCAGTGGAGCAGGCGCGCCACCTGCCCCTGCACGGCCACGCCCCCCGCCGCGCCCCCCTCCGTGCCGCTCAGCTTGCTGCTCACCGACAACAGCGCCCGCTTCGCGAGGCTGCCGTCTGAACCGGATTTTTCTGACAAACATAAAGATTGTCTCAAGAACATTGAAGTGGCAAAAGGCCTAGTATCTAGATTGATAATTCATAAAGGAGAGAGAGGAGAAGACTGAATAGAAAAGAAAGGCCTGGTCTAATTTTCAGAGATTCAATAATTTCATGATGGCCGTGGTCGGATTGCGTCGACATTTATATTTTATCCTCTATGTCTTATGGTTTTATTATTGTTATTATATCTAGCCTATTTGATCCCACTGCTGGGCAAAGGTCTCTCCATCGGTCTTCCAGTCATATGGGTTAAAAAACGAAATATAGTATGAAATCTGCTTTTGAAGATTTTTTAAGAAAATATGATTAGATAATTATACATACATACATATAATCACATCTCTATCCCTAACGGGGTAGGCAGAGCGTAAACGATCTAAACAAAGGTCGCAAATTTTAGACGTATTTAGCCCACAAACCACAAACTTACGATTTATGCTGGTGTCCCTGGATGTGGACACGTTCTGTTGTTTGGAAGTGATGGTCCACGAGTAGAGAGGGTCGCACAGCAGCACCTCTAGTATGGTCAGCAGGGTTTCCTGGTTGTCGCGAAGCAGTTGCATGGTTTTCTCACACGACCTACAACATATCGCTACATGAGATAATGCTAAACTTTATGGCTGGATTTTAGTTTACAGAATATAGAAGTCTATATCAACGATGGGTGTTCCTACTTATAATAAAATATTTATGCTAAGGGCGTTTGTGTACTCATCTATACTAGATTCATTCGTATCCAATTTAATATGGATGAATCATCATCTCTCTAGCTTTACCACGTATCACACAGGGTTGGCTACCTAATCTAGGGGATTGAACGAGGGTACTGGTTTTTACACAGAGCGACTGTCATCTGACCTCCGCAACCAAGAAGGGAAACCAGACCCAATCCTAGATTAGGTCAGAGTTTTGAAGCTGCCAATGCTTAGCACTGACTTCTGATATGGCTTAACGACTAACATCTACGGTATTAAACGATATTAACCGACGGCTTAACGTGCCTTCCGAAGCACGGCAAAAGCGCCGAATAAACGTACATATGAAATTCGAAATCCGAAAAACACATTGGCGGGATTCGAACCACGACCTCCCGCTCAGGAGGCAGCGGCCCTATCCACTACACCATCGGGCTCTCTTGAATGAATGATGAATCTACTAATATAATGGTGTAGATTGCGTGTATTTTGCCGCCTAGCCCAGTAACGCTAGTCGTGTGAAAATTAGCAAAAGGGACCATACAAAAAAGGGCTCCGTTTTGATAAGTATCATTCACATATAGTACACGAACCTTCTGAATATTCCTTCGACGCCGCTAGATCCGAAGCCAGCCACGATGTCTTGTGTCAATCGGAAGGGGATAGTTTCTGGTGTTGGCAACGTCTTGCCTTGGTCAAATGCGATGCCTATAAATACAGTATAAAATTAGGTTCATGTTATAGAGGCAAATGATTTTTTTTTTTTTTTATTAAAAGATGGGTTTGCTCTTGACTCCAGTCTAGGTCGGAAACGACTGAGACGGAGTCGACGATGGTGCGAGCTCACCCAGAAGATGCCTGTTCACTCTAAGTTTGAAATGTTGGGGGTTGAAGGCGTTCGGAAACACACGACGCAGGTAGTGAGTTCCACACTTTTGCCGTGCGCATTACAAAAGAGTTTTGGAAGCGCTTAGTACGTATTGGTGGAATATCAACCAGGTATGGATGGTATCCTGCGGTGCGTCTAGATGTCCGATGGTAGAATGGAGCTGGCGGGATAAGGTCGTGGAGCTCTTGAGCACACTCACCGAAGTACAGCCTGTAGAAGACCGACAAGTAAGCAACCTTACGGCGATGTTCCAGGCTATAAAACTTGGCTTCTAGCAGTTTTTCGTCACCAATAAGCCTCTTGGCTCTGCGAATACGATTATCTTGAATACGATTATCTTACATTCATCTTTCATGCAGGACTAGGAGGGATAGAAAAACATAGAATGTGCCAGCTGTATTTCCTCCCGGGCATGCTGTAAAACACGAGGGTGTCAGTGTGTTAGGCTGACAACCTTTCACTACATCAATAGTATACAGTTCTATCTAACTTAAAACTTATCAGACAGGGCGGAACAACTTTTGTTTAGGTCGTTGACTTTCTGCTTACCCTATTAGGGATAAAGGCGTGATTTATGTATATTCTTACCGAAATCAATGTGCACAACTTCAGCAGTCCGCTTATCGATGAGTATGTTTTGTACATGCCTGTCTCCAAGACCCAGAATATAACCGATCATGGAGGACGAAGCCACACTGTAAAAGAAAACAGATACCTATTTAGCAGTGGCTTACAACACGATTCCTACCGGATTCCCTTCGGAAAAAGTGCCCTGCGTAAATTCATAAGAAATACAAAGTCAGTGTGGATTACTAGATAAATGCGTTTCCATAAATTTATAAGAAATACAAAGTTAGTGTGGATTACTAGATAAATGCGCGTCCCTAAATTCATAAGAAATACAAAGTCAGTGTAGATTACTAGGTAAATGCGCGTCCCTAAACTCATAAGAAATAAAAAGTCAGTGTGGATTACTAGATAAATGCGTGTCCCTAAATTCATAAAAAATACAAAGTCAGTGTGGATTACTAGATAAATGCGCGTCCCTAAATTCATAAGAAATACAAAGTCAGTGTGGATTACTAGATAAATGCGCGTCCCTAAATTCATAAGAAATAGAAAGTCAGTGTGGATTACTAGATAAATGCGCGTCCCTAAATTCATAAGAAATACAAAGTCAGTGTGGATTACTAGATAAATGCGCGTCCCTAAATTCATAAGAAATACAAAGTCAGTGTGGATTACTAGATAAATGCGCGTCCCTAAATTCATAAGAAATACAAAGTCAGTGTGGATTACTAGATAAATGCGCGTCCCTAAATTCATAAGAAATAGAAAGTCAGTGTGGATTACTAGATAAATGCGCGTCCCTAAATTCATAAGAAAAACAAAGTCAGTGTGGATAACTAGATAAATGCGCGTCCCTAAATTCATAACAAATAGAAAGTCAGTGTGGATAACTAGATAAATGCGTGTCCCTAAATTCATAAGAAATACAAAGTCAGTGTGGATTACTAGATAAATGCGCGTCCCTAAATTCATAAGAAATACAAAGTCAGTGTAGATTACTAGATAAATGCGCGTCCCTAAATTCATAAGAAATACAAAGTCAGTGTGGATTACTAGATAAATGCGCGTCCCTAAATTCATAAGAAATACAAAGTCAGTGTAGATTACTAGATAAATGCGCGTCCCTAAATTCATAAGAAATACAAAGTCAGTGTGGATTACTAGATAAATGCGCGTCCCTAAATTCATAAGAAAAACAAAGTCAGTGTGGATAACTAGATAAATACGCGTCCCTAAATTCATAAGAAATAGAAAGTCAGTGTGGATTACTAGATAAATGCGCGTCCCTAAATTTATAAGAAATAGAAAGTCAGTGTGGATTACTAGATAAATGCGCGTCCCTAAATTCATAAATAATACAAAGTCAGTGTGGATTACTAGATAAATGCGCGTCCCTAAATTCATAAGAAATAAAAAGTCAGTGTGGATTACTAGATAAATGCGCGTCCCTTAATTCATAAGAAATACAAAGTCAGTGTGGATTACTAGATAAATGCGCGTCCCTAAATTCATAAGAAAAACAAAGTCAGTGTGGATAACTAGATAAATGCGCGTCCCTAAATTCATAAGAAATAGAAAGTCAGTGTGGATAACTAGATAAATGCGCGTCCCTAAATTCATAAGAAATAGAAAGTCAGTGTGGATTACTAGATAAATGCGCGTCCCTAAATTCATAAGAAATACAAAGTCAGTGTGGATTACTAGATAAATGCGCGTCCCTAAATTCATAAGAAATAAAAAGTCAGTGTGGATAACTAGATAAATGCGCGTCTCTTAATTCATAAGAAATACAAAGTCAGTGTGGATTACTAGATAAATGCGTGTCCCTAAATTCATAAGAAATAAAAAGTCAGTGTGGATTACTAGATAAATGCGCGTCCCTAAATTCATAAGAAATACAAAGTCAGTGTGGATTACTAGATAAATGCGCGTCCCTAAATTCATAAGAAATAAAAAGTCAGTGTGGATAACTAGATAAATGCGCGTCTCTTAATTCATAAGAAATACAAAGTCAGTGTGGATTACTAGATAAATGCATGTCCCTAAATTCATAAGAAATAAAAAGTCAGTGTGGATAACTAGATAAATGCGCGTCTCTTAATTCATAAGAAATACAAAGTCAGTGTGGATTACTAGATAAATGCATGTCCCTAAATTCATAAGAAATAAAAAGTCAGTGTGGATTACTAGATAAATGCGTGTCCCTAAATTCATAAGAAATAAAAAGTCAGTGTGGATTACTAGATAAATGCGCGTCCCTTAATTCATAAGAAATACAAAGTCAGTGTGGATTACTGGATAAATGCGGGTCCCTAAATTCATAAGAAATACAAAGTCAGTGTGGATTACTAGATAAATGCGCGTCCCTTTCCATAAATGTTACCCTGCGCCACTACTATTTAGTATGCATTTTTACTTACACCATCAAGACCCTTAAATTTCAACGAAATACTGGCATATCATGAGACAATATACTGGCTACCTACAGTTGTTTTATCTCATGACTGTAGCTAAACCATACTTGTTCGTATAGACACGCGCCCTTATTTATTATTATTATTATTTAATAATTTATTGCACACATGATCATACAGAGGACACAAATATAAAAAACAATAGCACAACAGGTACAGCTTATCTCTAAAAAGAAATCTCTTCCAGCTGACCTACGGTAGTGAGAGTGCATAAGTGAGGCAGATAAGGCGTGTAATTACACTACTATCATAAAATACAATAAATACATATAATAATACATGAACCTACATAAATAATAAATAAATACATCTAGTTATAAATAAATAATGTATAATATTAATATATAATATGCCCTTGTGTGCTTAGCAAACGAAATGAGCATTTGAATGCACGGTAGCTCAACGGTTAGAGCATGCACGGTTCGCCTAAGATCATAGGTTCAAATTCCACCTGTGCGAAATTTTTGGTTTCTATATTTAGATATCGGAACATACCTTTTGGTGTAAGCCAGCCTTCTTTCATACCACGTGACCGGGTCAAGGAAGTGCTCCGTGAAGAAGTAGTGGAACACTGGCCGGAAATCCTTCAATATCTTGAGAAAGCACGCCAGCTTGTCTTTGGGCGATTTTGTGGCGCAATCGATCAGCTTTTGTCTAGCTGCCCTGGGCGAAATGTCCTAGGAAAAATATACATGAGTTTTGTTTTGTTAATATTTTAGTATCCATTTCATAATTTAACAACTAATGGATGTTTTATGAATGTTGTGTACCTCCGTCAGTTGTTAAAAAAAATAAACGAAACAACTATAAATGAAGAAATATGGTAAAACATGTACGAAATATAAAATTTCTTCCATGCTGGACTGGGAGTGACAGAAAAACATAGAATGTGCCAGCTGCATTTCCTCCCGGGCATGCTGTAAAAACCAGCTAAGGGACCCGAGGGTTTCTGTAAATTGCAATTTAGGCGATAGGCTGACAAACTGTCACTGCAGCAATATACCTACAAATCTATCTTTAATAACCCTCAAAACTTTGTCAGACGTGGCGGAGCGGCCTTTGTTTAGGTTGTTTACGCTCTGCCTACCCCATAAGGGATAAAGGCGTGATTATACATATAATCACGCTTTTATCCAGTAAAATTACCTCGTCTTAGTGATATGGGGCTACCTGCAGTATGTATCACTAAGACGAGGTAATTTTACTGGATTCAAAGAATACATACATACATAATATCACGCCTTTATCCCTAACGGGGTGGGCAGAGCGTAAAAGACCTAAACAAAGGTCGTTTCGTTTCGATTCAAAGAATAATGGCTTCAATTTCGTATTCCTTTTCAAACTTATGATAATGTTGAACTTACCTTCGCGCGGTACCTCGGATGCGCCGCAGCGAGCCACGCCCCGAGCGGCATGGTGCCCTCGCACCACTCCAACACTCCAGACTTCTTAGACATCGGCACCACCTAAGCAGAGAAAATAATAGATACATACATACATATTATCACGCCTATATCCCTAATGGGGTAGGCAGAGCGTAAACGACCTAAACAAAGACCGTTACGCCGCGTCTGACAAAGTCTTGAGAGCCATTCAAGAATGATTTGTACGTATATTGCTGTAGTGACAGGTTGTCAGCCCATCGCCTAAATTACAATATACTGAAACCCTCAGATCCCTTAGCTGGTTTTTACAGCATGCTCGGGAGGAAATGCAGCTGGCACATTCTATGTTTTTCTCTCACTCCCAGTCCAGCATGGAAGATAATAAGAAAATAATAGATATGTTTTTATAACGGGTTCGTCTTTGACCCTATTCTTGGTCAAGGCTGATAGAGAAAGAGTCGACGATGGAGCGAGCTCACCCAGAAGTTTCCTGTTCACGCTAACTTTGAAGAGTTGAGGGTTGTATGCATTCGGAAACATAGATGCAGATAGTGAGTTCCACTCTTTAGCTGAGCACATTATGAAAGATGATTGGAAGCGCTTAGTTCGAATTGTTGGAAAATCAACTAAGAATGGGTGGTATCCTGCGATGCGTCTATCAGTCCGATTGTAGAAGAGAGCTGGTGGGAGAAGCTGGTGGAATTCCGTGGTGTTAAGTGAACATACTCACTGAAGCACAATCTGTAGAAGACCGACAAGCAGGTAACCTTACGGAGATGTTCCTAGCTATGGAGCTTGGATTCTACGAGTTTTTTTTACACACGAAACGATTTATTTTTAACACGGACTGGTTGCGAGAGAAAAACATGGAATGTGCCAGCTGCATTTCCTCACAGGCATGCTGTAAAAACTAGCTAAGGGATCCGAGGGTTTCTGTTTATAGCAATTTAGGCGATGGGTAGACAACCTGTCACTACAGCAATATACGTACAAATCTACTTAAATAACCCTCAAAACTTTGTCAGACGTGGCGGAAGGAACTTTGTTTTGGTCATTCACGCTCTGCCTACCCCATTATGGATACATACATACATAATGTCACGCCTCTTTCCCGGAGGGGTAGGCAGAGATCACATCCTTCCATTTGTTACGATCATTGCAAACGGAAAATATGTATGTATTATATAATTTGATGATAAAAATAAGGATCTTCCATCTAGCGAGAGAAAAACATAGAATGTGCCAGCTGCATTTCCTTCCGGGCATGCTGTAAATACCAGCTAAGGGATCCGAGGGTTTCTGTATATTGCAATTTCGGCGATGGGGTGACAACCTGTCACTACAGCAATGTACCTGCAGGTCTATCTTAAGTAACCCTCAAAATTTTGTCAGACGTGGCGGAACGAATTTATTTTGGGTCGTTTACGCTCTGCCTACCACATTAGGGATAAAGGCGTGATTATATGTATGTATGTATGTTCAGTTTCATCTCCTGTCAATTTCTTGGGTAAATGAAAAAATCTCGATTTATTTCACGACAAAAATGACGCGGAATTTCGTCACTTTAGCTCCTTTGCTCCCCACTTTGGGGTTTACCGGCACGTACCGGCTAGATTATCTCCGATAAGGAGTTCCCAAGGCAACGCCATAAGCCGAGGTTCGAGCACTAGTGGGCGCTATTAGGCAGTTGCCATTTAAGGGTGTAGATTGCGTGTAGCAACTCCCCGCCTTTAGTCCGGTGACGCATTATATACACTTTGTAGTACGGTGCAAATAGGTCCATACAAAAAAAAAGTCACTTTAGCCACAAATTAGGTATGCGGCGGCGCGCGCCGAGACAGATAGTCCACTCGGAACTAAGCGCCATTTTGCTCACGCACACATTGACGTTACGTTTACAGGCGTTCTGGGGCAGAATGGGGCAGGCGTTCTGTCCGACTGTTGCGAGTGTTAGCTACGCACGGAAAAAATGGATACTCGTTATTATTACAGTTGCAGTGTGTTCGGTTGTCTGAATACAACAAAAAATTTTGATTATATGTTCTTCAAGTACCCTAAAGTGTTGAAAGGTAGGTAAAACTCCGTTTTTTCTTGTTAGTAGCTTATAATGAGGTTTATAAAGTTTTGATATGATAACGATCAATTATTTATTGCATATTCAAACTCAGCGGAAATGGGCATTTACTTTTTCCTCAACTTATCGTTTTTTTATATCAACAAAAAAATATGATATTTTCGGTGCCATTTCCATCCATAGTAAAATTTAGATATATACAAGCATCTATATGTTCATACAGATAATTATTTATTTTGCTTTTTACCTAACTACTCCGTTTCATAAATCAGAATCAATATTGTACCAACCCTTGTCTTTAGGTAGTAATTTTGACAGACAGCGGGAGCGGCCTTTCTGGAAACCTTTTAGTTTTCTGTGCTTTAGCCTCCCTTTCCCCAGCCACATTACCTTGTATGTCCGTATGGCGCGCTCGCCGCGGCCGGCGCCGGGCTCGGTCTGCAGCAGCGAGTTCACGATGCTGAACACTTGCTGCATCACCGCGTCTTGCCGCAAATCATCCTCTCCCTAAAAATATTATCATTCCTTGTAAAAATTACTTTCTTCCATGCTGGACTGGGAGCGAGAGAAAAACAAAGAATGTGCCAGCTGCATTTCCTCCCGGGCATGCTGTAAAAACCAGCTAAGGGATCCGAGGGTTTATGCATATTGCAATTTAGGCGATGGGCTGACAACCTGTCACTACAGCAATATACCTAAAAGTCTGTCTTAAATAACCCTCTAAACTTCGTCAAACGTGGCGGAACGACCTTTGTTTAGGTCGTTTACGCTCTGCCTACCCCATTAGGGTCAAAGGCGTGATTATATATACATACATAAAAATATCTATAAAAAACATACAACAAACACACACCTAGACCCCGGACTTTTAGCTTACGGAGTGTAAGGGAGAGCGTCCCGCATACTGATAGGGGTTGCTCAGTCAACGAAACTGAACAACTACCGGCAGGTTCTTTTTCAGGAAGTGAAACAAAAATTGGTTTTCCATACAAATTGACTGACCGAGGTGGTCATTTTGTATGGGAAGGCCCAATTTATTTTCCATCTCCTGAAAGAATTTCCTGATGAAAGATGTTCAGTTTCGTTGACTGAGCAACCCCTATCAGTCTGCGGGACGCTGTACCTTACAGCCGGTATATGCAGCAGATATAAAATAAAGACTAAAATAGATCTTAAAGGATTCAACACATCTAATTTTCACTGGTAAACAGTGTCTTATATGCCTAGCTTTGAATTTGATAAATAAAAAATATATTCAAAAAAAATACCTTTACGAGTAAAATTCTGGTTGTGCCATCAGAACTTCTGCAGTTTATTTTCTTGGGACAGTTTACCCCTCCAACAGTTTCAAAGTAGTTGTCAAACGAATGTATCGCTAAAAAATTAATACGATAAAATTACAAAACGCGAAACTAAAAAAATACACGAGATTTAAGGATAATTTGAAGGGTGGAGAGTTAGTTTTGCACATTAGCTAAGTTTTGCTTTGTAGAGCGATATCTCTGTCGCGCAATGACTGGCATGGTATAATATGGTACTGATACTGGCATGGTAATAGAAATTTGTTTGAAAATGTCGTATTATTTTTAGTTTTTCTTCCATGCTGAACTGGGAGATCCAAAACATAGAATGTGCCAGCTGCATTTCCTCCCGAGCATGCTGTAAAAACCAGCTAAGGGATCTGAGGGTTTCAGTATATTGTAATTTAGGCGATGGGCTGACAACCTGTCACTACAGCAATATACGTACAAATATATCTTAGATAACTCTCGAAACTTTGTCAGACGTGGCGGAACGACCTTTGTTTAGGTCGTTTACGCTCTGCCTACCTCATAAGGGATAAAGGCGTGATTATATGTATGTACATTTTCAATCAAAATTGTTACTTTTTCGAACAAAGCGTAGTTTGATTTATTATACACTAGCGACCCGCCCCGGCTTCGCACGGAAATCATTAGTGTTTCTCTACTATATTATGCATGTATTATACATATAAACCTTCCTCTTGAATCATTCTATCCATTAAAAGAAACCGCATCAAAATCCGATGCGTAGTTTTAAAGATCTAAGCATACATAGGGATACAGGGACAGAGAAAGCGACTTTGTTTTATACTATGTAGTGATCTTACTTGGTAAGTCTGCGTAGTTGCATCCAGGACTGATGGGTATTGTGACGGTGGGCACGGGGATGGCGTCTAGAGGACCCAGTTTGTGTATGTTCTCCGCGGCCGGTATCTTCAGTTTCTGGTTGGGATACTTCGATTCCGGCACGTAGTTCGCGAGGCTTATTGTCGCTGCAATTTTAAAGTATTAAAATTACATAAGGTAATACTAACTCATCTGCTGCGTAGACTAGATCCAATGAAAGCCATTCTATGTAAAGTGTCTGCCGAACCTCGCGGCCGTAACAAGTAGTGAGATCTAATAGTGAGCCAAGTCCAATCTGTTCTCTTTGACGGATTTTTTTTCACTGATCTTTGTAGTCTCTATTTTTATAGTTAACTGCCGCCGTGGTCAGCGGTCTGAGCCATGGGCTCTCGACCCGGAGGTCCCGGGTTCGATTACCGGCGGGGGACAATGACTTTGTGTTGTTGTTTCTAGTTTGGTTAGGACATTGCAGGCTGATCACCTGATTGTCCGAAAAGTAAGATGATCCATGCCTCCGGTTGTCATGTAAATAGTCGGTCCTGCGCCTGATTTCTCTCTGGTCGTGTCAGTCAATCTGTCCCATCAGAATAAGAGATTGAAGGAATAAAGAGTGCACGTGTTTGTAGCGCAAACACTTGGGTACTAAAAACAAGTCCTGCGCAGTTGGCTGATCTCCGCGAGATTGGCCGCCATCACCGAAAATCGGTGGGAGGACTATATATTTATAGTTAAACCACAATGGTGACTTGGCAATTTCTTTATTTTTTGCTTATTGCTTCTGGCAGGCGGATTAGCGTGCACAGTGCAAGATATTTTGAAATAAAACACTGATAAAACCTTTGAAATGCTCTGTTGCCTATGAGAGTCAGCTGCTACTCCTGCTACCTACTTGAGTTAACTGCCTCCGTGGTCTAGTGGTCAGAGCCATGGGCTTACGATCCGGAGGACCTGAGTTCGATTCCCAGTGGGGGACACAAAGTTGATATTTGTCAATTTATCACTTTGTGAGATCTTCCCCAGTTTGGCTAGGACAATGCAGGCCGAATCACCTGATTGTCTGGAAGAAAAAAGATTCCGTGCTTCGGAGGGCACGTTAAGCTGTCGGTCCTGGTCGCTGTCTTTGATAGTGGTCGTTACACAAACCATGTCAGAGGCCTATTAGCTGTGCTAATAGGCTGTTTAAAAACTCAGATACCAGGGTTCATCGGTTCGATTAAATCACCACACGACAGAAAAAGTAGTATTATTTTATTGGTAGGTATTAAATTTTGTGCACGTTTTATCCGCGCATCGTTAAAATTATCACTTCTGTAGGTCTGCTGTAAGAAATTTCTTTGTAGAAATAAGCAGTGCCTGTTTTGTCTTTGTTTTTTTATGTCCTGTGTTTATGATGTTTTTTTTTGTGTACAATAAATTGTTAAATAAATAAATAAGAAGAAGCTGCTACTCACAATCGCACACGGCTTCCATCTGCGCGATGATCTTGGCCATGTGTTTGTTGTGTTGCGCGAGCTGCGCAACTAGACCCTGCGCAGCTGTGACCCGCGGCTCGAGCGGGCGCGCGCGCAGCGATGCCGCACCGATGTTGTCACTAGCGTTCAGTATCATCATGTCCTTCTCGGAGTTCTTCAGGTTGAACAGGATGGGGAGAGTGTGGTGCGGGTGGTCGAGAGCGCATCTCACTGTAATTCAGTTGGTTGTGATCACATGGTGCAGAGATAATACATACATACATACATACATAATAACTTATGAGGGAGCACAATTGTTCAACAGACTACGTAAAGATATAAAAACCATACAATCTTTTCCAATGTTTAAAAAAACATTGAAACACCATGTCTCTAAGGACTTTTCAAGTCTTAGTTAAAAAGAAAAAAAAAATGTTTTTTGGGACTTTGTGATTCGGAGAGTACTATAATACCTCTTAACACTTAAGTCTAACTAGAATATATTACTAACCCTACCTTACTACTAACGTAGAACAGTTTTGTTTCTGCTAACGCTAGGTTTTTTGCAATTTTAATACATAAATAATTAAGCTGTATTTCTCAAAGTAAGCGAATGTAAATTCTTTTTTGAGTAAATAAATTCCTTGAACCACATAATCACACCTTAATGGGGTACGCAGAGCGTAAACGACCTAAACAAAGATCGTTGCGCCACGTCTGACAAAGTTTTGAGGGTTATTTAAGACAGATTTGTAGGTATATTGCTGCAGTGACATGTTGTCAGTCTATCGCCTAAATTGCAATATACTGAAACCCTCGGATCCCTTACAGAGAAACAGAAACAGTGCAGAGAAAAGTTTTGATGTAAGTATAGATTGTAAAATTACACAAATTAAAGTGGTTCTCGTGACAATAATCATATGAGTAGGTGCATCGAAAAGTTACGAAACATTTAAGAGATAGAACAGGATGTATGGGATCTTCCACCTAGCAGCTTCCTCTCTACCCTGGCAAACTGCCTCCGTGGTCTAGTGGCCAGTGCCATGGACTCCCGATCCGGAGGTCCTGGGTTCGATTCCCAGGAGGGAAACACAAAGTTGATATTTGAGAATTTATCACTTTGTGAATTTTCCCCAGTTTGGTTAGGACATTGCAGGCTGAACCACCTGATTGTCCGAAAAGAAAAAGATTTCGTGCTTCGGAGGGCACTTTAAGCCGTCGGTCCCGGTGTCTTTGCTAGTGGTCGTTACTTAAAACCATGTCAGTGGCCTGATAGTTGTGCTACTAGGCGGTTTAAAAACTCTGACATCAGGGTTCATCGGGTCGATAGACTCGATACCCACTCGACAGAAGAAGACCCTGGCAAATGCTATCCTAGCCTTTTCTGTGGATAAATTCACCTGAATGATCCCACTTAATGGCGGTAGGCTCCGCACGGACCACTCTGGTCGCAAACCAAGCGGACTCATCTGAATCCGTCGCCAAACAGCCTGTCTTTTATAATTGTGTGGGTATGAGTATCTTATGGCTCGCTTCATTGTCGATCTGTTTAGTAAGAATGAAGAGAAATCCCATCACAATTAAAGCTTATTCAGCAATCTCCTTAGGATATCAGCGAACAGGCTCTTCTTGTTGGTGAGCCTGGGCGCTAACTGCGGCAACACACGGATGAACTTCCACGAGGGTATGAAGTGCAGAAGATCCTCGAAGTCCCTCCTCTCATCTCCCACCCCCCTGGTTTATCCAGCTATAGACACTTACTCAGCAATCTCCTTAGGTTATCAGCGAACAGGCTCTTCTCGTTGGTGAGCCTGGGCGCTAACTGCGGCAACACACGGATGAACTTCCACGAGGGTATGAAGTGCAGAAGATCCTCGAAGTCCCTCCTCTCATCTCCCACCCCCCTGGTTTATCCAGCTATAGACACTTACTCAGCAATCTCCTTAGGTTATCAGCGAACAGGCTCTTCTCGTTGGTGAGCCTGGGCGCTAACTGCGTCAACACACGGATGAACTTCCACGACGGTATGAAGTGCAGAAGATCCTCGAAGTCCCTCCTCTCATCTCCCACCCCCCTGGTTTATCCAGCTATAGACACTTACTCAGCAATCTCCTTAGGTTATCAGCGAACAGGCTCTTCTCGTTGGTGAGTCTGGGCGCTAACTGCGGCAACACACGGATGAACTTCCACGAGGGTACGGAGTGCAGAAGATCCTCGAAGTCACCCTCCCCCACCCCCGCGTCCGGCAGACGCACCCCCGGGTTGTCCAGCCATAAAGAGATCACGCGGAACACCGACAAGTCGTTGCCCTCCGACTGCTTCAAGGAAAGCAGGTAGTACCTGGGGAAATACCGCCTATGGTAAAAGATAATATTGGACTCTATAAAGAGAAGCAGTTGGAACATTGTAAGTTGCTATTTTTGAAGAATTTAAAATGTTGCAACCAATATTAAACCCGTTTTGGGTCTTTAGTCCGATGACGCAATATATACACTTTGTCGTCGTCGTCGTCGTCGTCTCAGCCGATAGACGTCCACTGCAGGACATAGACCAAGACCTCCACGATGATCGGTCTAGCGCCTTCTGCATCCAGCAGCTTCCCGCGACCTTCACCAGATCGTCGGTCCACCTTGTGGGAGGCCTGCCTACGCTGCGTCTACCGTGCCAAGGCAGCCACTCCAGGACTTTCCTACCCCAGCGGGAGTCGGTCCTGCGAGCAATGTGCCCCGCCCACTGCCACTTAAGTTGAGCAACTCTTCGAGCTATGTCGGTGACCTTGGTTCTCCTCCGGATCTCCTCGTTTCGGATTCGATCGCGGAGGGAAACTCCGAGCATAGCCCTTTCCATTGCCCTTTGAGTGACCTTGAGCCTTCTTATGAGGCCCATTGTGAGTGGCCACGTTTCGGTTCCGTAGGTCATCACTGGCAACACGCACTGGTCCCAGACTTTTGTCTTGAGACATTGCGGTAGTTGTTTGGATGAGAAGATGTTACGTAGCTTCCCGAACGCTGCCCAGCCGAGTTGGATTCGACGATCGACCTCCTTCTGAAAGGTGGACCTACCCAACTGGACTTTTGTCCCAGGTAGACATACTCGTCGACAACTTCCAGAGTAGAGCCTCCAACCGTCAGGGAAGTGGGTGCAACTAGGGAGTTTGACATGATCTTCGTCTTCTCCATGTTCATTTTAAGACCCACTTGTTGAGAGGCTCTATTGAGGTCATCGAGCATTGTACCGAGGTCCTCCAGGGTTTCAGCCACAATAACAATATCATCGGCAAAACGAAGGTGAGTCATATTATCGCCATTGATATTAATGCCAAGATCCTTCCAGTCCAGAAGCTTGAAGACGTCTTCCAGTGCTGCGGTGAACAGTTTTGGAGATATAACATCTCCCTGTCTCACTCCTCGCTGCAACTGGATAGGCTTCGAGTTCTGGTCCTGAAGACGGACTGACATGGTGGCGTTTTCGTACAAAGACTTCAACACTTCGATGTACCGGTAGTCGATTTGGCACCGCTGGAGTGACTGCAGTACGGCCCACACACACACTTTGTAGTATGGTGCAAATAGGTCCAATAAAAAAACCGTTTTGGTCATTTTATTACACACCGAAAGGCCTTCTTTTTGTCGTAGATTGACCCGACGAACCGTGGTGTCAGTCTTTTTAAATCGCATAATAGCATAGCTAATAAGCCTCTGACATAGTTTGTGTAACACCACTATAAAGACAGCGTCCGAGACCGACGGGTTACGCGTCATCCGAAGCATAGAATCCTTATTTTTTCCGAAAGGCCAATAAGTTATACATAAAAAGAATGTTCCTAGATTCCCTTACAAGTTAACAAGATATGGTTACATACATACATACAATCACGCCTCAAACGACCCTTTTTGAAAGTTAACCTTACCTCATAGCCAAATGTAAGAACGTCTCTTTTTCGGCTTTAGTGTTAGTAATCTCTGCTTCTTCCAGGTTTCCGAACTTATCATTGGTCTGTAACACTTTTTTCTCATCCCTGCTTAGTTTCTCCTGGGTTGGCCGTAAAGAATTTACAGTGTTTTTCATGTTCTCCAAACACTTGACTTTCTTTTCATACACCGAAGACTTCATATAAGCTACCACCTGAAAGAGGACGTAGTTTTAACTTCATTTTCGTAGCAAAGGTCCTAAGAAAGTATGAAACATTTATTTGCGAGGATTTAAGACGCAACACTCGACACTTGGGTGTTGGTCGTAACAGTTTCTTTCTTTATAAATTGAATTCGCCTTAGTGTACGAAAATAATACTCATCTCCCTAGCCTTATCTCGTATGTCACAGGGTCGGCTACCTAATCTAGGGGATTGAACGAGGGTACTGGTTTTTACACCATCTGACCTCCGCAACCAAGAAGGCAAATCAGACCCAATCCTAGATTAGGACAGAGTTTACTAGCCGCCAAAGCTTAGTACTGGCCTCTGACATGGCTTAACGACTAATATCTACGGTATTAAATGATATTATCGGGGACCAACGACTTAACGTGCCTTCCGAAGCAAACAAACGCAAATTAACGTACATATGAAATTTGAAAATAAATATAGACACGCCTTTATCACTAATGGGGTAAGCAGAGCGTAAAAGACCTAAACAAAGGTCGAGCCGCCACGTCCGACGTTTTTAGGGTGACAGGTTGTAATTGTAATATACTGCAACCCTCAGATCCCTTAGCTGATTTTTACAGCATGCCCAGGAGGAAATGCAGCTGGCACATTCTATGTTTTGTATCTCCCAGTCCAGCATGGAAGGATAATACTTACAACTTTATATTCAGAGTCAGCAAACGTGGCGATGTCATAATACACTTTCAGCCTGGTTTCCTTGTGGTCGCTAGCGCTTAGAACCTCCAAGCTCTTCTTCAGATATTTATTTATGATGTCCCTTGCATTGTCCCGTTTAGATTCAGCCATCCATATGCCGTACTGCCTACAATCCAGAAAATGTATCATTGCAGTCCACTTGATCGTAATCAACCATGGCCACACTTATTCACAAAGACTTTCATATATAGTCGCGCTAGTATCCCTAACGGGGTAATATGCAGTTGCATATTAATAGTTGTCAATCTTTCGCCTAAATTGCAATACACTGAAACCCTTGTCCCCTTTTACTGATTTCTTAAAGTATGCCCGGGAGGA
The DNA here is from genome assembly GCA_949820665.1 of Scrobipalpa costella. NCBI lineage: Eukaryota > Metazoa > Arthropoda > Insecta > Lepidoptera > Gelechiidae > Scrobipalpa > Scrobipalpa costella. Next base: position 11,891,814 of record OX463303.1, read on the forward strand.
GAAGCATAGCTGGAACAATCTATGTTTTTTCAAATGCTGGGAGAACTTAGCATGTAAGTTAATCACTTACCTTAAAGAAACAGCATTTAGTCTGACATCAGGTGACGGGTGAGCTACAATGTTTCGAAGTAGAGATAGAGCGATGTCTTTATGCCCCTTGGCCCAGGATATTTGGCTCTCAGCGAGAGCCACTTCTGGCGATTTTTGAATCTTCTTCACACCTGCTAGCAACCGTTGAGCCATTTGGATCCTCTCGTTGGATAAACTTAGCTCTGAAATGGGAACCAAATTCACTATCGAGGACAAAACTTCCATGCAAAAAGGGATACGAATTTTATCGCACCCAGAATTAAGCATTTTAATGGATTGTAAAGTACCTATTGAACCTTTTTGAGTCCCCCATACATAATGACCACTTTAATCAGACAATTTATATGAGGAGTCTAAAGTAATTTCTCATTTACCAGAAATTTAAAATTTGATGTCGGAGTTAGCAATACATTGGTTTGCTTCCGGTGTTAGCTGGTGTAGCCCCTAGAATCCGGTGATTAACATTCGTGTTCGCATTTTTGAAAACGTCATATGAAGATGATGATTTACCAGAAGAATTTGCTATCTCAAAATTATTCAGTTTCATTTACAGAGCAAAATTTTTCAGTTTTTTGTACACCCTGTTAATCTTCTTATAACTTACCGGCATATTGCAACTGCAAAGGGACAATATCCTTCAAAGACGTCTGATACTCCTTCGCAGCATGTTCTAGCACTAAGCTTCTCTGAGTTATCAGCGTCTCCAGGTGCTTGAAATCATTGAAGGCAGGGACTTTCTCAACTTGCCACAGATTGAGAAGACCGTCTATTGAGATCTGCCCACTTCTCACTGAGAAATAGTCTTCTATATCGCCGAATTGGTGAAGTTTAGACAGCACTTTGTAAACATTTTGACAGTTCTCCATGTTCAAACTTTGGCAGAGTTTTGCGACTGCCTTCTTGGCTCGGTTTAAAGGCATTGTCAGTTTGGTACTGAAGTCAGGCGTAGGCTGAATGTTGAGGCAATCTTTGAGACAAGAATAACGGAATGCCTTTATGATGGAGTAAGGGTTGCATTTCGGTTCCTTGGATTTCTCTTCCAAATCTCGCGTGTCTACGAAATCTGACCAATCACCTGTGAAATGAATTTGAATATAGACATATCTGAAACAGCCCCATATTTCTATTTTATCATATTCTACGTACCCAAGTAAGACAAACACTCGTACTTTATGTCATTCAAATTATCGTTTTCCGGAAGCGATTTGATATACTGAAGCGCAAGATGATGCATTCCCGACTTGTGCAAAGACTTCACGACCCCCTTCTGCAAGTGGGGGTCTATTTGTCCCCCGCATGAGAGGGCGATGTCGTGTAACAGTAGGGCGTCGCTGTATTGGCCGGTGTGGATCAGATGCTTTCGTTTCTCGCTTTCGCTAGTGAGATGGGCCGTGCCGCAACCATCTATGGCATCCATTTCGCCGATAGATACAAAGCACTGAAATTTTAGTATAAGAAAAAACTAAGTGCGTTGGATTTTTCTACAAAAAGTTATCAATTTTATTTCTATTGAGAATGATAGAAGAGCACAGAGAGTTGCAGTTCTTCTATCTCACGAGTGCATCTTCGTCATATTTGTGTATTAATGTACCTAAACACGCATATTTCCCTAGTTTGCGTAACAGAAGGGCGCGTGTTTATACGCACAACTACAAAGCTGCAGTTGGGTTATAAAAAAACTAGTTTGATGATTGACGATATCATGAGACAAGCCACCCCACTCCAGCAAATTTCTCTAAATTAAATCTACAGACAATGATGACCATTCAGCAACTCTTCTGTGCATCCTTATACAATACATACATACATATAATCACGCCTTTATCCCTAATGGGGTAGGCAGAGCGTAAACAACCTAAACAAAGGTCGTTCCGCTACGTCTGACAAGATGTTAAGGGTTGTTTAAGATAGATTTGTATATTGCTGTAGAGAGAGGTCGTCAGCCCATCGCCTAAATTGCAATCAATTGAAACCTTCGGATCCCTTAGCTGGTTTTTACAGCATGCCAGGGAGGAAATGCAGCTAGCACATTCTATTGTTTTCTCTTTCTCTTTTTTTTTTCTCTCGCTCCCAGTCCAGCATGGAAGTTATACAATAGCACTTACTTTTCTGAGTATCCGCTGCACGCTGTCCCCGCCGGGCAGCAGGGTGGTGGCTTCGGGCGAGGCTGGCGGGACGCCGTCGTTCTGCGCCACCGCCCACAGCTCCGCGTAGAATATGGCAGCTAGATTCTGGTCGGCTACGGTGGCCACCCACGCCACCTTCTCGTAATCTAGCCGCAAGTAGTTCAAACTCTCCACCGCACGATCCGGTCTGGATTTATAGAATTATACAGGCTAATTGACAATATATTGCAGAAGCAATATAGATATTTTTATAGCATTTGTATTTATTTATTTTTAGCCAGGGCGGCGTTGCAAGCTAAGTTTGAGAAGAGGATCCGAGCTATATCAAAAGAAACTACTCTGCTTAAGAACAGAAAACACGAGTTTGTTTTGTTGCGGGTAGCCTGATTGTAATGCATAGGATTGAAAAACCTTACAGAACCAACATTTCATAGCGCCGCGCTGATACAGCACACTAGCTAGAATGAAATAAACAATAACATACCTACGAATAATGTAGAAAACTTACCGAGGTTTATAGTGCAGTTTCTGCAGTCTTACAAAATTAACAACATCCAGCATGTACTGAATAATATTTTTTTGGTCTTGGTCAATAGTTGAGTCGACTCTGCTTTCACTGTCTTCGCTACTTTCAGCTCTATCCTCTTGATTCAAAGTCCACATTTGCTTGAAGAACTGGTTAATTATTTCGGATAGCGCTTTCACGTGGCTCTCAGAGGAATGCTCTAATAGAACTCCGAGTAATGGTGATAGGATCTTCTCGCAGAGATTTGGCTAAAAATAATGAAACGTATTTGAGTTTTCTTTTCAAAATAACATGACGAAATAACGTTAGGATTCAATTCTTTTTGCACATCCAGACTACATAATACACCATATGGAATGATCTGTAGGTATGATACTACTGTGGAAAGGAAAAACTGCAGAAGCAGTTAGCAATTTTCGCTTTCCATCGTCGATAATTTTAGCTGGGGGTTGCGGAAATTCTTTCTTTAGCAAACCTAAGATTTTAAAAGTATTTGCTCTCGCAACGTTCATGTATAAAATTAAAAGGGATATTTGACGGCTTATAAACTTTGACAACAGGATAGGAAAAGATAAGACTGTATGTACACCAGTGCCGAGGGGTGCAATTTTATCGAGGATAAGCCAAAACAAAAAAAAAACAATCAAGTACTTTATAATTTCACCGTAATTCCGGATTTGGTGGAGCTGGAATTCTTGAAGCCGACGGGAATCGGTTTGTAAGAACCCTTCGCTACTGATGTACACTGTTTTAACTTCACCTACATAAATACAAAACTTACCTTCAAATTGCAAACATTTTGCAGCGAGGTCAAATAGTTTGCGGGTGACGCCAGTACTTCTATAAGAGCCGTCGTGATTCTGTTCAGCCATTGCAAATGCGTTTCGCCAGTCTTCGGCATCCAGAAAGATCTCACGCATAGCAGAGCCTTGAATTTGCTGTCGTTGATTTTAAAGTCCGCCGAAACGTTGCACGTTGAAGATGATAACGGGATGAGTATTTCCTTTTTTAATTCCTCCAGATCTGTATTAAAACATTCATTTTAGATTATGCTGAAAAATGCGTGTCGGTACACAAATAAGGCTGTGTATCAATGGCGCAGAGTGAAAACCTCGTATGTCTTGATTTTATTCCACGCACTTATTCGGTTTTTGATAATTAAAGACTTAGCTATCGTTATTCAACTTTTTAATCCTTACGAAATAATATGAATATTAAAGTTTTATTTTTTTACTTAAAACGCAAGTTCAATACTAAGTGCAAAATTGTCATAGATTTTAAAAAAAAAACAATACCTAGAGCAATTTTCCCCTCGCGATACTGGAAGAGCCGTTTGAGCGTCTTGGAAACAGCGTGGGTGACTACCGGGTTCTCATCAAAGAGGACCTCAGAGAGTGACGTCATCACAGCGATGGCGAAGTACTGACGCGGTTGGACGTTGGTCACTCGCTGAGTGTTCGCGGGTGGCACCGTCACCAAGGTTTTTAGATCGTAGTTACCGATTTCGGACAAGCAGTTGCAGGCTTCGATTAACGTCTGCATTTAAAAAAATAAGAATATAAAACAGGGCTGCAGAAATAATAGTTGATATTTTATTATGTACTAGTTGTACGTAGTATTATAGCACAGAATATATAATAGTACTACATACAGAATGGACATTCACCTCCCTTCCCCAGTCCGACATACGTCACACTCCGCGCCGGATTGTGGGCCACATTGAGCGTACGCTTAACGGGTATGGCGCGCGCATGTTTCCCAGTGTAACATAAATAATAAAGTTTTGTGTTGCAAAGATGGTTAGATATTGTTCCGTGTACGGATGTCTTTTTACCACAAGATATGACTCCAATATAAACTTTTTTATATTCCATAATGATGAGAGACGGTAAGTAAATTCATATAAAATATGCAACCTAATCTATTCTTACTATTCAGTTACAGTGTACTACTTTAAAACGTTAGTTTAATCAAGAACCAGATTAATCAAGTGATGATTATGACCGGTATAACAAATTTTGTCAACCCTTATAAGACGCACACAAACACATGCCAAGTGCAACATACCGTCTGTCGATGTGTGACCAAAATGACATGATAGTTAGGAGTGTCCGCGCTGTGATTATAGTTACTCTGTGGTACTAGGCAACATAGTTTTTATGTATGCGATTATAGCGAATTTTAGTAAACATTAATTTGATCATATCAGACACAAAGGATCATAAAATATTAAGTCCAGTTTTTACGGCTGAGAACAAGTCGAAAATTCGCGCAAGCACCGGAACTAACGGCTAAAACCTGATCTTGATTCCAAGTTTATTACCTTATCGTCTGTGGCGGATTTTAACGTGTTGCTAAGAGAACCAATTATTTGGTGGATTACGCTGGTCCCGCAATCGTCAGAGAATCCATTCGTGTTTATATCATCACACAGTTTGCTCGTGAACAGCTTGTTGAGTTTTAAAAACTCACGTAGATTCGTCAAAGTTTCATGGCTAAAGTAAAAAAAAACCGGGCTTATTTTTATAGAAAGTGAATAGGCACATTATGCTAAAAATCACTAGAAAAATCAATAGAAAACGCAGTAAAAATTTATGAAGCTTACCTAGGACAAGACAAACTGTTTTTATAACTCTTCAACTTTTCCAAAAAGTCGGATTTCGTCTTACAGTTGATAATACCAGCTGCACCCTGAGACAGTGTGCTGATGAAGTCAATGACATCTTCACTGTCTTTTAGATATTCTTTGATATCATCGTCTGTCAAATAGTCCAGTAAAGGAGCGCATTCTCCTTCAAATCCTTTATCTTTTTTGATCATTAGAATCGACAACAGTTGCGAGACAGGCTTGCGGACTATATCAGCTTTATCTGGCAAATAATGCTCTAGAATGATCTTTAACGCTTTCGCAAAAACTCTGGTTTCGTCTTTGGTTTGAGCATCTTTTATAGCGTAAGATAAAGTAGTACATGCGAAGTTGCATACGAACGCATCTGTAGAGCAATTCAATGGAATCATTTTTAAAAACGTTACGTAGCTGTGCAGGCAGGAAACCTTATATACAAAAACTTTCTCATCGAGGACATTGGCCCATAGTTGGAACAGAGCTTTGAAAATGGTCAACGCCTGATTTTCGCATAAATACTTTAGTATGTTCTCTTCAATAACCTCCTGTAACAATATAATAAGAATATATATAACGAATTTATTTAAAAAAAAGACTAGGTGTTAGTTAAAATTTTATACAACAACTTTTTTAGGTTCCATGAGTCCTATATTTTTTTCATGCATATAGGTAGGAAATCAATCAAGCCTGCAATCAAGTGATGGGACTTTAGATGGGACGTACAAGTATAATATAACGATACGTTACTATTGTCTAGTTTGTGTTGCAAATGTATTCTATGTGACACGCTGTAGCCTAAGCAACAGGAAATATTTTAAATGGATATTTTCCTTTTTGAAAAAATCGGGATCTTACTTCCTTTCTTTAAGATTCTTATATGGAAAACAATACCCGAAGAAACCAGTGACCGTAACCATATTCACATCAAAGATAAAAAATACCCAGCGTTTGGAGTACCACTTGAACACAATACAATTACATATTTATTTCGTCCTATTACATATTTATTATTGTCTAATTATGGAAGGAAAAGGGCAAAGGCTGAAAATCAGTGTCGACATTGCTGTCCCTGGCCCCTTCCCGTTGTCTTTTTTCCATAACTTTTTTAGTGTCATTTCTTTAAAATGTTTAATTAGTAGATTGTAGTTATTATGTTATGACAGTAAACAAATTCTTATTCTAAAAAAAAGTTCCGCTTACGCACAAATTACTTACGCCAATGTCCTTGAGTATAGCATCGAACAGCAGTTTCGGATAATGGTAGCTCCTCCCTTGCAGTGGGATGTCAACATTGTACTGCGATTTGGCCGCGCCGTGATCCCTGTAGTGTGACGCTACTAGCACCACGAGCTCACTCAAGTTCTCTACATAGAGTCCACTCCATTTCGCAGCGCCTAGGATCTCTGTCGTCGAATCGAACACTTTCTGAGCGCTCACCAGCCATTCCCGCTTGCCTGGCGCTCGGTAGTTCAAATCGTACTTATTTGTAACTATATACGGAATGTATAGAGCTATGATATTGGAAATGCATGTCTGAAACATAGAATTTATTCGCAAATTAAATTAAATTTTAAAAAAGACACCATAATCAAGATTTTTTTATATGCGTCGTATTTATTAATCTAGATCATAATATGCCATATACGAACGACGTGTAACAGAAAGGGTATATGCATCCGAAAGAATGCAATCCTGTCCATGAAACTGAACAAATTTCCCTAAGGAACATAGGTCGAAATACGAAAAAAATGTTTTGACTTCCCGTACTAAACGCGCTATCAGTTGATTCATTTTGTATGGAGGGAATTTTTTTTCGACCAAATTCTTTAGGGAAATTTGTTCAGTTTTATTGGCAGGTTCACATCCTTTCGGGTGCATATTCCCTTTCTGTTACACCCTGTATACTGACCTCAATAATACTTTCAGCAGAATTTCCAGACTTCGTGAGCACTAAATTGAAAACAGTACTGTTTTTCACGACGCCCCCCGCTCGCCAAAGGATATCAGCGGGTATGGCCCATTTATAATGTTCCTCGAGGAACCCTTCCACGTTATTGAATCCAAACAAGAAAAACGGCAAAGCATCCAGGTTGTTTCCTTTTAAAGACCAGACGTTCAGCACAAAAAGAACGTTTTCATTGAAATAAATTTCAACGTTTTTATTTGCTACTAAATTCGTTATTTTATTCAAAACTTTCTTTGTCAAGTTCTTGTCTAGTGATTTGTCCTTCTGGATTTGAATTAGTTCAGTAATCATGTCGTTTAATAACGAGTTATTTACTTGCACCAACGACAGTGCTGTATGCAGTAACGTAACAGTTCGATTCACTGATTCATCTTTCAATGTGGATTCCTTTCTTTCTGCAACCTGAAATAAGCAATATTTTACACTTATGGAAAGATCTGGAATTATTTTTATGATAAAGATTATTTTTTATAACATTCCAATTAAACAACAGGCTATACAATCTTCTTCTTAGCGTGACGATGGAACACGAGAAATTACATCATAGGGGCCCAAGATTAAGGATAAGACGGATAAGCTGCCGTCCATTAAATCCGCTGGCGTGCAGGTGTAGGGGCACGCCGGGCACGATGTCACGTGTACCACGGCTTGCACTATACAAAGCTATACAATAAAAATTATGCTTACGTTGACTGTAAAAAAATCCTTAAAGCCTTCTAAAAAGGATGTGATCTCGCTATGGGGCAAAAAAGCGACAACAAACTTCAATAAATAGCTGCAATAAATGCGAATACTATGGATCTCTCCTTTCACTTTATTCTGTAAGATCTCCAATAAAGAATTGTCCACATCCTCATTTTGTTTCAGACTTAGAGCTATCATCTTAGCCACACATTCATATATTAGAGCTGCAACTTTCGGCGGGTAATACTTCTTCTCACAGCGTTGTAAATATCCCTTCACCATTATGTGACAATTCTGTTTCTCCTTCTCTAGATTCCAAATCTGATCCATCATCTTCAAGAAAACTTTTAACAATTTATAAGTAGCTTCTGAGCTTTTGAATAGTTCCTTGCACATTCCTTGCATGAGGAAGAAAACGGATTCTGAAATTAATTGTACCGTGAAATATAGGATCAATTTCTGTAATTACTTACACAGAAAAAAAAATGTTTTACTTACCTAATGGTGGTTCCTTTACTTCAGGTCCATTCAACATTTCAAGACATTCAAGGGCGCAGTTGATATCCCAAGAAGTAGAAAAGTTGTAGATTTTAGGATCTAAAATAAAATCCAGAATCTCTGTTCTTCCTACAGTTGGTTTCCTGCAGTAAGCTGCCAGTACGCAGATGCAAATATGTCTCAAAGCGTGGGGATCCAGCACAGAGTCATCTTCGTGGTAAATGACGCAATCCTCAGACGTTATCTTTTTGTTGACGATTATATTGACCCTCTCGAAGAATTCTGTTTGGGCCCGTCGCACTTCAAAACTCAAGAAATTATCGTAGTCGTAGATTAAAAGGCTTTTTAAACACTGCAATAATTTTATTTGTTCCCGAATATCCGTGTTATTTTTCAGATTCATCGTCACGGACCAGTACATATCCTGAATGCCCATTTCAAGCAAGCGATATATTGGTTCCTTTTTTATTTCCGTGGAATCAGCCAGATTATTCTTCAACATGATATCAAGGTAGCATAGAACAACATTCACAAACTGTATGAATTCTCTAATAGGAACTTCTTTATTGTTCAGCAGGCGATGAAGATCGATAAATTTTGTTCGTAAATATTCTTTGATTTCTTTGTTCAATTCGGCGTTAAGCTCATATTGATCGCTTTGCTGTTTCTTAAGTGATTTAGGTTCAGAGATGTCTAGTTCAAACTCGCTAAATAGGGTTGATTTTTCCAAATTATTGAACAGAGTTGCATGAAGGTCCTCATGGTCAGATCCGGGTTCAGTAGGGACGATTTCTACGTTGTCACTTACTAATAATCTTAGTAAAAAATCCTTGATGCTATTTACATTGATCGAAGTTATTTGTCCTTGCATCAACCAAGTGAAACACTGCATCCTCGCGTCATGGCTACTGAATTTACTGAAGAATTTGTGAAAAAGGTGGTTCAAAGTGTCTAAACTACTTTCTGTCACTGGCATGCCCTTTTCGTAGTACAATTTGATCAGTGGCAGAACATGTTGGTATTTTAAAATGTCTAGAGTTAGCAACAGCTGGATGATGGAGTGCATTGGTTTGTGAGAAGAGTTAACTACTGTTGAAGTTCTGTAATGAAATGAAATACATAAGCACAGTTAAAAACTATTTAAAGCATTAAACTATTTATAAAACACTTAAAACCTTACTGGTTTAATGTTTTACTTCTTATCTAGTCCTTGTGTTTTAATAGATATTGATTAATCTCAAGTACAACACTTGATGACCAAGAAAATCAAAAATTATCTTATGACTTTATTATGAAAGAGCTATTATACCTTAGTTTGTAGAATAATAGTTCTGACCAGTTACTTTACTTACCTAACACAAGAATTCCACAGTGAAATCAAAACATCTGCACCCTCGGTCTTGCTAGCTGCGCGGGAGTCCAAATACCCCACTATTGAGCACACCAATTCTTCTAGAATATTCCAGTCCAAGTTACTGTTATTATTTGATATCAAGCCCTCTGCCACCGACAGCAAAGTCGTGTAATCATTTGTATATACGGATTCGCCATAGTTGTTTACGTATTTTTTTACCACTGATAGCCTAAAATAAATAAAATGTTATATTATTTAGGTGGCATAATTATTTTCTGTTACAAGTTACCAGAGAATGCTGGTTAAAACATAAGAATTTGATGGATTTTGTAGATTTCGCTCATAAGTTACCAGAGACCAGAGACTGCTGATTAAAACACAAAAATTTGGTGAATTTCGTAGATTCCGTCTACAAATTACCAGAGAATGTTGATAAAAATACGATACTTTAATGTTTTTTTTTATTTGGCCTACAAATTACCAGACAAATACTGATTAAAGCACAAGAATTAATGTTCTTTTTAATTAATGTTCTAAAAACTGATTAAAATATAAGAATTTGACTAATTTTGCAGTTTCCGCCTACAATTTACTAGAGAGTGCTGGTTAAAATATAAGAATTTGATTAATTTTGCAGTTTACGCCTACAAGTTACTAGAGAATGCTGATTAAAATATAAGAATTTGATTAATTTTGCAGTTTACGCCTACAAGTTACTAGAGAATGCTGGTTAAAATATAAGAATTTGATTAATTTTGCAGTTTCCGCCTACAAGTTACTAGAGAATGCTGAACAGAAAGTACACGAATTTTGTAGACTAATAATAAGCTTCTTTTAAGCTTAATCGAATACTCTTTCTGGAAAAAGCAAGTTCATAATACATATAAGTAGGTAGAGTATGTAGTTTAATATGAACTCACCAAGGCACATGATTTTGTCGTATTTCTTCTACTAGATCACTGAAGGAGTTGTTTCTGTTGTATGTCACTCTCTGTCTCTTTGATGAACTTTCACTCTCATCTAGGTCTCTCTTCGGTGGCAATTTGAAAATCTAAAATACATTTTAAAAAATCACTTCATAATATTGCGTGATTTAAAATAAGCAGAGATAAAAAGCTACTCACCCTGCTATCTTATATTATAATCTATCCTCATTTTAAATTGTTTGTCTAAATAGCAAAGGGCTAGTATAATACCATTAAAACTACTACTAAAAGTGTCAAATGAAGCATAATAAAAAGAAATACCTGATAATATACAGATGCGGTTAAACTGTAAAACTCATTGCAATACTTCAACAAGCCCTCTTGTGGCTTTTTTTGTTTCTGCAAATACGCCATTTCTAGACAGGCAACTTCTAAGATACTTGGCAAGTATTTGTTCCAGACCTCCCAGTTGTTGGCTAAACTCCCGTTTTCTTGTTGCGTTCTGCCGAGCGGGTGGTGAAGAGATGCAATCAATCTGAACAACTTGAACAGTGACGACTGTTGAAAGAATGAAACTGTTAGCGTTGTTTACAAATTTATTTGCAAATTAAACTCTGTAAAACTTACTTCTGGTTTTGTAGTTCTTTATGGTATTTCATTTTTAAATTGGTCCAAAAGCAATTTGCTCATTAGAAATAAAAAGAGGAAGAGGCCGATCTAGAAGAAATTATATGGACCCAATCAAAGAAAATATTGAGGTAACGTATAGAGAAGTTAAGGAGAAGGCTCAATCCAGAGAAAGTATGCGATTACTCCACCGACAAGCAAAGACCAGAGAGAAATCAGGCGCAGGACCGACTATTTACATGCCCATCCGACAGCATGGATCATCTTACTTTTCGGACAATCAGGTGATCAGCCTGCAATGTCCTAACCAAACTAGAAACAACAACACAAAGTCATTATCCGCCGCCGGGAATCGAACCCGGCACCTCCGGGTCGAGAGCCCATGGCTCAGACCGCTAGACCACAGAGGCAGTTAGTTCAAAAGTCTTAGTAATATTAGTCAGTAAGTGTAGCAAATTAACAAAGAATGTTGAGTTGAGGTAGGAACAGTAAAAAAGTTGATTTTCACCTTCTTTTTCTGGTCCATGTTTTGATCATAAAACTTTAAAATTGGTGATAACAGGCTTTCAGTAAATTCACACATGGTCATCCGACTTTCTACAGACAACTGTAAAGGAAAAAGATATTTAAAAATAAATAAAACTAGTATAAATATTGTTGTGTTTTGAAATAGTCCAGTACTTACAGTTTCCAATAACAATATCATAATTTCTATAACAACTTCTTGTACTTTCTTATCACCGGCTACAGCTTGGAAGCACAGTTTTAGTTTGGAAAGCAAATCTCTCATAGGGATGACAAATTGGCAACAATTTCTGCCATTTTTCATGACCAACAAGAGCAGTCTCAGTTTGGTGTAGTCATCCAATTTGGAATATTTTGTGATGCATATTGATAGACTGGTATCAAGTAATTCTGTAAAATAAATATAGGTTTTCGTATTCAAGTTAGGAGACATACAAATAAGCATCATTCTATGTATTTGTAGTTTTGAGCTAAGGTTCATGGATTGAAACTATTAAAAGTGTGAATTCTAGATTGGCATAATTGGTCAAAGTTAGTAAAGATTTGTGTATTTTATCTTCAGTGCCCATAATGTATCTTAATTTTTTATCCTTTTTTCTCTATTTTTATGTATTACTACCGACCCGCCCTGGCTTCGCACGGAAATTATCAGTGTTTCTCTACTATATTATGCATATATTATACATATAAACCTTCCTCTTGAATCACTCGATCCAATAAAGAAACCGCATCAAAATCAGTTGCATAGTTTTAAAGATTTATGCATACATAGGGATATAGGGACAGAGAAAGAGACTTTGTTTTATACTATGTAGTGATAATAATTTCTTTCATGCTGGACTGGAAACAAGAGAAAAACATACAAAATGCCAGTTGCATTTCCTCCCAGGCATGATGTAAAAACCAGCTAAGGGATTCGAGGGTTTCTGTATATTTCAATTAAGGCGATGGGCTGACAACCTGTGACTACAGCAATATAACGTACATACAGTTCAGTTCAGTTAATTTATTTCACAATTACAGGTTTCAAGCTAAATTAAAATATAATAAATACAATTATGTCATCCGTAATGTCGTCAAAAGTATACAATATAACTTGTACAATAATAATAATAAAGAAAAAAAGAATAATATTAAATATTAATTAAAAATCGAGTCCATGTCACTATAATGAATTATTAATTAAAAATTACAATTCATATACTCTTTAACAGAGTAAAATGCTTTTTCCAATAAAAGGTCACAAATATAAATAACCCTCAAATCTTTGTCAGACATGCCAGAACGACCTTTGTTTAGGTTATTCACACTCTGCCTACCCAATTAGGGATAAAGGCGTGTATATATGTATGTAGGTATGTAGTGTATGTATAATAATACTTTACCTTCCCATGCAGTTGGAGTGATGTTATGCAAATAATGATCGCACAGGAGAACATGTTTGTAAAGGACATTCAAGTATGCATCTCCAATAGCCTTCAATAATCGCTTGTCTCTCAGTATGAACAACGATGATTCTATCACCTTATCACATCTAATGTATGCTTGGCCTGCAAAAAAAAAAAGTATTTTGTTTATATCAAGCCATCATATTTTTAATTCAACTAGTATGAAGTGCAATAATGTCTGCAAATATATGTTGTAAAAAAAAAACTACAGATAAGGCCATTTTGATATATGTGAGTAATTTCCTGCTTACTGTTACTACATTACTTTCTACTTTCTAGTTATCTGCCTCATAGACAGCCCAGCATTTTGAAATAGATAAAAAATTAAAAGATTTTCATAGTAATGTTATATTTTCTTGAAAAAAAAGTGGGAGGCTGTACCATACAACATACAAGCAATCACTGAGACTATTTTAAGAATAAGCAATTAAGCATGATTAATCCAGTAATTTACTTAAGAGAAAGAAAGACAATATTCAACTGCTAAAGAATTAATTGACAATTAATGTGAATTAATTATATAACTTATTTCTTCCATGCTGGACTGGGAGTGATATAAAAATATAGAATGTGCCAGCTGCATTTCCTCGTGGGCATGCTGTAAAAACCAGCTAAGGGATTTGAGGGCTTCAGTGTGCAATTTAGGTGATGGGCTGACAACCTGTCACTATAGCTATACACACTTCAGTCTTAAGTTGCCCTCAAAACTTGTCAGACGTGGCGGAATGACCTTTTTTTGGTTGTTTAAGATCTGGCTACCCCGTTCGGGATAAATGCGTGATTATATGTACATATGGTATGTAATTATATGAATGAATATTTATAAAGAGGACTACATAATTAAATAAAAACTAAAGTCTGACTTCCATAGATCAGCTGGAATAAATTTCTTGGTAGAAATAAGCTGTACCTGTTGTGTAATTATTCCTTATGTACTGTCTTTCTCATATTACTTGTGTACAATAAACAAAAATAAATAATTATATAGAAATATTGAACTCTTACCTTTGATGGACCCAGAAACACACAACTGAAGTAGGTTTGCACAAAGTGGCCCCGTAACAGTTTCATAGGTCTTGGAAGATTCATACTTTTCAGTCTCCTTAAATATATTAAATTGATGAGTAATACTTAATAAATAAAAAAATATAAAAGAGATCAGTATACTTCCTGACATTCAGTATCAATATTAGTAATATTTAGTATCTTTAACTATTAGGTACTAAGTGCTAAAGCCGTTATGAGCTGTTTTGAAGACGAAATTACCGGCTTTCTCTATTTTTGATATAATCATTACATAAAGTTTACTTACCTTAATAACAAGTTCGTTGATGTCGTCGAAAAGCTCATTCCAACTGTATCCTCTTCCACGAAGTGTGTTTTCTGACAGCATAGGCGGAACAACATTACCTAGGAGAAAATTTTTCAAATTTTCCCCATTTTTCTTGCGGTCTGTAGCGCGCGAAGATCCCAACGCAGCCCCGCATTCCCGAACTGAAGTTTCTAAAGACATCGCTGAAACAAGTGGTCATAGCACTTGCGGTTTTTAGGTAGCACCGCTCTCCGTGTAAAATATTCTCTGTATATCATAAATGGATAATAGACCATCTGAATCTGAACCGAATGAACTGAAGGAAAAAAATAATCTGCAAAATCAAATCAAAGCAAGCAAACAAATGTCAAAACCAGTGTTGCCAAGACTTTTTAGTATGAAATCGCCGAAAACTCAATTTCAAGTCGCCTAAATAAAAGTCGTCTAAGGGGACACAACAGGCTAGTAATAAAATAAAAATAAAGGTGAAGATACATACATATAGTCATGCCTTTATCCCTAATGGGGTAGGCAGAGCGTAAACGACCTAAGCAAAGGTCGTTTCGCCACGCCTGACAAAGTTTTGAGGGTTATTTAAGATAAATTTGAAGGTATATTGCTTAGTAACAAGTTGTCAGCAGGTAAAGCCCGATGGTGAAGTGGATAGGGCCACTGCCTCCTAAGCGGGAAGGTCGTGGTTCGAATTCCACCACGTACCAATGTGTTTTTCGGTTTTCGAATTTCATAAGTAGGTACGTTTATTCGGTGCTTTTTCCGTGCTTCGGAAGACACGTTATGCCGTTGGTCCCGGTTAATATCGTTTAATACCGTAGATATTAGTCGCTAAGCCATATCAGAGGCCAGTACTAAGCATTGGCGGCTTGAAAACTCTGACCTAATCTAGGATTGGGTCTGGTTTCCCTTCTGGGTTGCGGAGGTCATATGGCAGTCGCTCTATGTAAAAACCAGTAGGTACCCTCGTTCAATCCCCTAGATTAGGTAGCCGACCACATAGGAAACATTTTGATGCGTTAGGTCAAGGGGTATCCAAACTACCCATATTATATGTTCAGCGACTTTTAGTAGTTTAGTAGTTATGTTTTTCTTTTAGTCATTTTCGAAGAAAACTGATCTGAGTGGCTTATTTAATTGTTATTATTTTTTTAGTAACATTTTTTTTTATTGCAAGTATTATCTTCTTAAATTGCACTTTTAACCTTGAAAGTTGCAGCTTCCTAGCCGTAATGTAAGTTAATTATTTTTTTATCGAAAGTTTGAATATCACGATGGAGCCAGTCCGATCTGACTTTTCAACTTGAAATTAAAAATTAAAAAAGGTAATCCCATAGTCTTTAAATCATTTTAAAAACCTATTTCTTTTTTTTATGTTGTTATCACATTAATGTGAGTTGTAAGATTTATGTGAATAATTGTATTAATAATAATAAGTAAATAAACTCAGATAATTCTGTTACAAATTTTCAAAATGGTGACCTCGCATTTTTAAGTTTTTATAGGAACGAAATTTTCTTTAAGTCACCTAAACGCTTCTCTGTTTACTCTAATGACATTTCCGGCCTCTCCAATTATCTGTCTTAGCTCCTCTTCATTTAACGATTGTCTGGCGTAAGATATGTCTATGTAATAACCCCAAATAAAAGAATCAATCGTGTTTAGGTCAGGTGATCGAGGAGGCCATCTAATTGGACCGTTTCATCCGATCCACCTGTATGGGATACGTTTCATTTAAATGATTACGCACGTGTACTGCGTAGTGGTATGGTGCACCGGCATTTTGGAAAACTATGTGTCTTCGTAAATCGAGGTTGACTTCCTCTAATAACAAGGGAAGATCATTTTCGAGAAACAATTTATACGTCTTACCATTGAGCCAGCTAAGGGATCCGAGGATTTCAGTATATTGTAATTTATCCGATGGGCTGACAACCTGTCACTACAGCAATATACTTACAAATCTATCTTAAATAACCCTCAAAACTTTGTCAGACGTGGCGGAACGACCTTTGTTTGGGTCGTTTACGCTCTGCCTACCCCATTAGGGATAAAGGCGTGAAATATGTATGTATGTACCAATGAGCCTCGGCGGCAATTTGAACGGCCCGATCGTTTCTCCGTTCAGTATGCCTGACCACATGTTGACACTAAAGCGATGCTGGAACGTAGTATCTCTGGTCAAGTGGGGATTCTCTACTGGCCAGTGGTGGGTGTTATGAATATTAAATATTCATGTGCGCTCAAAACGCGACTCGTCTGTCCACAAAACTTAGTCGAAAAATCCCGGGTCTTCTCTTTCCACCCTTAACATAGTGTGGCAAAAATCAACTCTCTGTTGAAAATCAGCAGGCATTAGAGCTTGAACCCGTTGAAAGTGATACGCACGGTACCCTTCGACTTTCAATATTCTTTGGATTGATGTTCTGGGGATGTTCAAATTGCGAGCCATTATTCTTGTACTTGTTGAACGGTGCTCAGCTACTTCATCCAATACAAGGTTTCGATGGTCCAGATCAACTATTGGGATACCTTCACGCCTGCCTCCTCGACCAGAATGCGGCCTGCCATCAACGTTTTGTGCGTGTTAATAAAAACACGATGGTCAGGCAGGATACCTATTAGGTTGCGGTACTCCACGGCGTTGAAGTTGCTCCCGATAAAGTCTTGCCCCTTCATGGCTGTTGCTTTGAGCAACTCCATAAAAATAATGCATTTCTGCATATTCGGCAAACGTGTAGTTCATACTCGTAATAAAAAATAATAATCTGTAACTTGTAAGAAAACCACGACACTACTATCGATTTTACAAATTCTGTCTGTCTTTTTATTGCCTTCAAATTTTATTTTTCTAGATAGTATTTCTGTCCATCAAAGTCATAGTTTGCCAGCCAACACCTCAGCCAGCCAGAGTCGTTGAACATAAAAGATCACAACACTAACACTTCCAATTCATCAAACTTGACTTTTGATAAACCAAAGTCTAAAATATAAGCAAAAGTAATCTAATCACAAAAATCTTTCTACCTTCTGAAAGTTCCATAGGCAAAGCAAAGTTTGTAGTCGTGGTAAGGTAATCATAAGCATCAATAAGCAAACATAAGCTGTAATAAACAGCTACTGGAAAAAAAAACAGGGCAGCACGATCAACTCGTACTTTTAAATGAGGGTAGTTCAACATGCTCACCTACCTTACGAGCAGTAGTAGTAAAAGAAAAGTAAAAAAGTTGTAAAAAAAACACGATCACACTCACAGGCCCCACTAGGATTCCCTGTATAGGGGTGCCATGGACATACACAGAACACCCAGACCCACAAAGAGACATATAAACTCATCATTCAAGTGTCTGCCCGGCCGGGAATCGAACCCGGGACCCACTGCGTAGTAGGCAGGTACACTGCCAACTAGGCTGCGCGGGTCGTCTAAACTCGCAACTACGACTCCTATGCAACTCAAAGTAATGTCTCGGAGTCGGTCTTAGGCATTTGTTATCTTATTGTTATGTCTATCAAAACCATACGTGCTTAGACTCAATTTTAAACATAGCCGCTATCTCTCCAACACCTCTTCTCTGCTAATTGACAATAGATTTATCACAATATAAGTAAACCAATAAAACGAACGAACTGCAATAAAATGAACTTTGGTAAATTCCACCCAAATAACTTTAAAGGCTGTTTTCTGCAAATAATACCCCATTAAGCAATGTTTTATTTTTATGTAATTTTGAAATCTTGTGGAGTTTTTAAAATTACTAAGGGACTATGGGATTTCTTTTTAAATGTTTAATTTCAAGTAAAATATTCAGAGCAGACTAGCTCGATCGTAAAATTCGAACTTTCGATGAAAAATATAACTAACTTATATTACAGCTAAAACTTTTATGATTAAAAGTACAATTTGAGAGGATGTCACGAAAATAAATAAAAATTAAAAAAGTTACCCAAAAATTTATAAAAATTAATTAATGCACTAAGGTCAATTTTCTTAGAAAATTACTAAAAGAAAGCATAGCTCCTAAACTAGTAAAAATCACTGAACATGCATGGGGATGATTTTTTTTCCTTTGGACGTCAGTCTTTGGGCCTCCCTGTATAATGACTTCTTCAACAGGTTTTCTTTTTCTCCCACTCTTGCAGCAATTTCCTTCGGATGCCCTCCATCAAGCGTGCAACAGTGTCATTATTGATATTCTTGCACGCTGTGTTCCACTTTCTTAAGAAGTCTTGGTGGTCTCTGGCTGTCGCTCCTATCTTCCGCAAGATGCCCTAAACCAGAGCCCAATATCTTTCGATAGGACGACACTGTAGAACTTCGCCGGGTTCAGTGCTTTAGGCACGATTTGGATATTGTTTTGTTGGAAGAAATTGAGAGTGTTCTTAGCATAGTGACACGATGCCAGGTGTGGCCAAAATAAGGCTGAAGTATCATGTTTTCGAACAAAAGGTAAAAGTCTTTCTTCAATCATTCATTAATATAAGATTGCGGTCAAAACAGAGACAAACCGCCTGCCATACCACGTATTTCGAGCAAAACTTCTCTATTCCAATTGTGGTTTCTGAATCCGGAAGATTTTCTCCTTCAGCAATGGTATAATATTGATCACCAGGCAATGTGGGAAAATATGCTTTCACGTAGTTTTTGGCACCTTTTGCTTCTTTTTGGTATTTATGGCGGCACGTTTCTTCGCACGTCTTACCATGGACTGACTTGTATTGTTTTTTTTTTACAACATCGCGTACCGACATACTGCGGTTACTACAAATTGTTTTAATTAGTTTTTATCGAGCCCAGGATCAGGAGCACCACCATGTTTTATATTTTGAGGTTTTTGAGCGATTGACAGGATCTCGAAGTATCGTTTTAGAACCATATCAACAACGGTTCTTCGAGGAAGTTTTAATTCTCTTGCGATGAAATGGTTCGGTCGCTGAGTATTTTCCATCCATTTGGCGACGATTTTCTCACGACGTTCATGTTGATTCATTTTTCCGTATTTTCGTCGGATTTCACAAAAAAAAAGGTGGAATACGTTTATGTGGCAGCATTTTTGAATTTGGCAAATGTATAACGAATCAGGCCTTATTTTAAATGCTTGAGACCTATCCCCCAAGACTCTATTTAAGGGATGTTAATTAAATAATTTGGTTCAAAATATTGAGTGGATCATGGGTGGATGGTAGAAATTTCTAATAATTATTTAAAAAATCCCTTGTATTTGAGCCCATTTTATTCGTTTTCTTACGTTATATGATAAAAATAGCCTACTTCGCCTAATTATTTTTGAAGTAGCCTAATATTTTTTTTTGAGATAGCCTAAATTGCGACCAGTCGCAAATCACATTTTGGTCGCCACAGCACCCTCCGAGATAGCCTAAATGGAGATAAATCACCACACTTGGCAGCACTGGTAAAAACTGCAAAACAGAGCAAAACGGCGCAAAAAAAGTGGGGCCATAAATAATAAAAAAAACAACTTTAGAATTTTAAACTAATTATAAAATATACCTTTCGCTCACTAAATCTTAGTGTAGTCATTTGTACTACAATGTGTTATAACGCTAAGAAAACATGTAATATAAGAACGTCACATGTATAATAAAGAAAGCTATTGAAATAAATTCATTGAAAATTAAATATTTTTTAAGTAAGTATAAGTAAGTAAGTATTTTTTTTATGTTAAACACTTTGATAAACAATAAACTAACTAGATGCACAATCTCACTCAAAAAGTGTCCGCAGCAAAATTCTGCCCATCACGTCAATCGGGGAGATTTTTTATTCAGTATCTATCAACTTGCTCGCTCGCGGCTTTTGACATGCCACAATGACGAAGTGCTCAGTCAAAATGAGAGTATGTGCGAGTGCTATTGATATTGTACCCTTTCTTTGACGCGTTAAGGTCCAAATTTGAAAAAATATTTTTATGTTATTAATATAACAATAACTATACGTATGTGCATTTATTGGTCGGGTTGCTTCGTGATTGTGCATCTTGTTTGTTTATTGTTTATCAAAGGTAAAACACTATCCAGACTTTCCGATCCTAACTTCCTAAATCGGATATCCTAAATTTCGATTTACGATTTAAGAAAAAAAAATGTTTTGGAAAAGAATGTTTTCTACACACTTTTCGATCTGAGTTTCCTTAAATCGGACAGTGTTGCCGCTTAAATGGATTTTCCACTAAAGCTGGTAGTTTTGCTTCTCTTTTTACGTTGTCCTTTCATATGCACTACTTCTTTTTTCTCAGCTGGAGTAATCTTCTGTCTTGATGGCCCCCAAGCATTTGGCTTCTTTCTAGCACTTTAAAAAATTGAATTAATTCTCAGTTATTATTATTCTCAGCTAGTCCCAAAATCTTACTGATCATCCAACGACATTTTATTTTATTTTAATAAACAAATTGAGAGTCTTGGGAGAGTCCAGTGCACTTTTTGAACTTGAAAGTGTGACAACAGATTAAATAATATAATGGACATGTCATTATAGTGGTTTAAAAATATATATTTTTTACTATGATGAAATTTAATTTTGTTCTAAAGAGGTACCAAAATGTAGGCGTGATAATGTATTTATGTATATAAAAAATGCATAATAAAACTAGGATCAATTATTACGCTACACATTGTCCGATTTAGGATTGATCGGAAGTTACGATCGGAAGGTCTACGGTCTGGATGATCCTTTATATTTCGTATAATTTGTTATTTTATATATTAACTGGTCACATTACATTTGACAGCACCGCTTACATTTAATTTTAAATTTTTGCATTATCGGGATATGTCCTTCTGTCAATTTCCATTTTCGTTTTCTGCAGAATCCAGGATGTTTGTGAAATGAAAACGTAAACGACACCTGGTGTTGCTATTTTAAAATAAATAAAAAATGGAACGCGCCCGCATACAAGTACAAAACTTAAAGGAGTTTTTATTTATTCTGAGTTTTTTCCCTTTCGTTTATTTTATATATTCTGTGCTTTCGTCGTTGCATTGGATCTATTGTGTTATTTTAAGTTTGGTTAGGATATTGCAGGCTGATCACTGAATGAATGTTTATTCCGGAGCCGTATTTTGAATCACTGGAACTTCAATGCCCATACGAAAGAGGAACTTCCGCGTGCGATTTTCACTGAATTTGCCATTGGAATGATATTTGTCTATCGTATGCGAATAATGCGAATTCAATTCGAGTAATTTACAAATATGGCCCCAGATCTCGTAGGAAAGCTCCGCAATAAAATTAATTATTTTTTTTCAAATGGCACCGATCGCACTGTCAGTATTATCGCAAGATCCTTGACCAGCCAGCAAAAAAAGACCTGTCATAGAGAAGAACAGACAAAGAATAATAACTGCCTCCATGGTCTTGGTCAAAAATTTGGATAAATATGAAACACAGGATGAGCGAACTTCAAGACTAAATAGCCGAAGAAAAGATCTCCCATATACTTATACTGCTCCTATCTTGAAGGTAGCCAGACACAGTGCACGTTACCAGGAACTTAAGCTGTTTAATTGTCTTCCTATTGAATTCGATTCTAAATCTAAAACAGTTTAAAAGTAAGTTAAGACACTTCTTGGTGGAAAAATGCTTTTATAGTATTGAGGAATTTGTAAACAAATGATTTTTCTTTTCTTTTTCAAATATTAGTGATACATATATAGGTAATAGATTGTAAATAAATTCTAATAAAAGTTGACATAGGTACTTCAAAAGACATTGTTATTAATTATTTTATTTTTTTAAATGCATGAATATACTAATAATAATATAAAATGTAGACGTAATTAGTTGTACGTATATATAATAATTGTATGTACATTAGATATAGATAATTAGTAGAATTTTCTTTGTAAGTATTTTAAAATGTAATTTCTATGATGTAATTTCCGACACAAATGTTTTTGTAACTGGAATAAATAAATGAAATTAAATGAAATGAAAATGTCTAGTGGTCAGAGCCATGAACTTACGATCCGGAGGTCCTGGGTTCGATTCTCAGGTGGGAACACAAAGTTGATATTTGTCAATTTATCACTTTGTGAGGTTTTCCCCAGTTTGGTTTAGACATTGCAGGCTGAATCATCTGATTGTCCGAAAACAAAAAGGATTCCGTGCTTAGGAGGGAACGTTAAGCCATCGGCCCCAGTTGCTATCTTTGATAGTGGTCGTTACTCAAAACCATGTCAGAGGCCTAATGGCTGTGCTACTAGGCGGTTTGAAAACTGACACCAGTGTTCATCGGTTCGTTGTTCGACTTGATAATCCACTTGCTAAGAAGAAGAAGACAAATAATGAGAGGTCTTTTTATTCTGCCTGGTCCATACTCAAGGTCATGGATTTTGTGATAATACTGACGCTGTCAATGGCACAGCGTTTACATTTGTAATACTGATGCGATACTCGATACGCGATATCGTCAGGATTATCACGATTTGGAATATCAAGGGCGGATCAAGGGTGCAGTGTATAAGTCAGTATAATTTGTACGTAGTATTATAGTTACTCTGTGGTATAATTGACGTCAGTACTGAGTTGCGCTCGTACCACAGAGAAAATACAATAGTAGAGATGCCCTGTTTCAATTTCTCTATAGAAAGTCGTGAAGCCACTAATCGGGGGTGAAGGCGGAGAGCGCGGTGGGTGCAGCGATGCCACCGCCATCTAGTTGCCTAGAAAAGTACTTTTACGTAGAGATTTGTTCTTAGTTATAACAGGTTATACATTGCGTAGATCATTGCCAGTATGATTTTAGGAAGACTATCAACTACGCAATATATGCAGTGTAAAAAAACTGGGAGACATGGACGAACTAAGGCCCAATGTAAAATGGGGGAATATGAAGGGTCAAATATAGTATGAGTAAGTGAGGTGTTGAAATAATACAAATCAATATTTCTATATTTACATTATTTTATTATGGTGCATTAGTTATTTACATTGCATCTAAGCGCATATATGGAAATTCTACCCAAACACACGTCGAAATTTGAAAAGAAAATTGGCCCTCCCATAAAAAATGTGACAGTGGTTTAGTTATTTGTTTCAGACGACAATTTTTTTTATATATTTCTAACTATGTTCATTCCGATCATTTTCGGACGCATTGTTACCCATGTCAACGAAGCCGTGATATTTTTTCCCGTCCCACTCGATGTGTTTCTTGATCGCCACTTCATCCATCATTAAGCTGCATAGTACAGTTTCAGCCAAATTTTCAGATTTTACTTTCAATACAGAAAACGATTCTTTTATGAATCTTGGCTCTCCGTCAACATTCTCGAACCACTTTGCAATCGTTCTAGGATGAGGCAAGCACGTAGTTAAAGTTTTGCGGACGTAAGAGTACGCTTTGGGCGAGTAATAAAAAAGCGTAAGTGCGAAAACCCTTGTAGCTAGCGAATATGTTTTTGCGAGTGGCTTATTGTATTTTTTTTTAAATACACCTTTTTACAATATCCCTTACTTTTACATCCATTGATGTTAATATATCCGCATCTTCGTCATTTCATAAGTTTTGCTTCCATCATCTTCACCTGTAACAATAAACACACCACAAAGTGAAACACTCTAATCAACAATTCAATACCTCCAATTATATTAAGTAGAAGTGTAAGTCATCCCAGCCGTTAAACATTGTTTATGCAAAAATAATTTATATCAGTCCAGTAAGTTCATCCTAGTGAAATAAGTATGTAATGAATCCTAAGGCAGAAACAATACGAAAGGCTTAGTATCTTTTCAAATAAAATATAACGTAAAACACCGTCACACACCACACACCTCCACACGAAAAGGATACGCTGCTGACAAAAAACTCGAAGGCTAATAGCCGTAAGTGATGATGAACAATATTGGAGTCCAAATTTATAATTTAAATAAGAGTTAATTTTATAAAATAACCATGACCCCCACTTTAAATTTTATATCCGTCCTTAGTACGTCCCATGTCGTTTATTCTTAATGACACTAGATGGCGCATCCAATATCATGGAATGTTCTAGAATGAAAAAAGAAATAAGAATGAAAACTAGGACTATCTGTCTCGGCGCGCGCCGCCGCATACCTAATTTGTGCTAGTACTTACGAGTGAAAAGATCCACAAATCTTCGATCACCACTGTACCTTTTACACCCAATGATGCAACACTTCATTTTGCACCGCAAGACACATAAAAGGAAATTGTTCCGAAAGACCAAGGCGTGCACTCAAATCGAAATATGTCACGCACTGATGACAGCGCTTCCCGCGTGGAGTTAATGAACTTATAGACCGTGTAACGTCAGGACCAAGTTGGATGTTGCAGGACCAAGTTGCTTACCTCATCTCTCCTATTGTATTTTCTCTGTGGCTCGTACTGTGCCTAAGTACTGTGCGGTTGTATTAAGGTACGCTTGCCGTTATCCAATCTGTAAACTAAACTGCTGGAAGGAGGTGGATGAAATTTCGTATACGGATGGATTATGCCAGTAATAATACATACTGTCTACATTTTAGCGCAGAAAATTATATTATTCCCACAGGAAAAAATAATAAGCTGGGACTAAAACCAACCAGTAAGTAGGTAGATCATACCAGTTGGGGTTCCCCTGGGCTAAGTGGCGCCCGCATCAGTCAAAAAATCATAATTCACTGAAAACACAATCAATCGGAAATCCGGTAATTAAATTAAATTGAGTTAAAGCAATGAAGGTCATTTAGAACCTCAATTCAAGTTGCAACTTATAGTTAGTTGTAGTTACAGATAGAAAGAACGGCCACTTTTAGCACTTTTGCTATCTGTATCTGCAGTGAATACTGAATTATTAATTTAAAATTCCTACAACAAACTTCAATACCGTTACTTTAATCTGATCTGCCGGATTTTAGATTAATTGCGTTTTCAGTGAGTAATGCATTTTTAACTGATGGGGGCGCTGGCATGCACTGGAGATCCCTTTAATCAAGAATTTAAATATTCTATTTGATTATTATTAAATTTTGGCAAATCTAACTTTGCAAGTCAAAACCGCGCAATGATTTGTGTTATGTTTGAGCGCTGGAGTCAGACCTTTGGTGGGAACGCTCAATCCCCGAATTCGGTCATTGGCCAAAAATATTATTGCGCAATGCAAAATGATCAACCCGTGAAGGTAAATTACACAACATAATCCCGCGGAGCAGGGAGGCGAATGGTGTCTCAAACATTTCCCTTCCCTCTCTGCCCCGCGAAGATATGTTTGAGAGCAAGAGTCGTGACTCCTAACTACGCTGTGGCTTAAGACAGTCACACAGACACAGTGACGACTGCCTCCGTGGTCTAACGGTCTGTGCCAAAGTAGCAATCACCTAGCGATTAAATACTGAATTCGGGCTTTGGTCGGAGTGGCATTACCGAATTGCTAGTCCGCGTAATAACCAAAACCCGACGTGATTAAAATATCGCTGCTTTTCTCATATTCAAAGAGCCCTTCTCCATTAAGAAATGTTTGGAACCGCTATAATAGACTTGTATTTTTTAACAGTTTAATAAGTACTCAAAAAATAACTAATTTCTTTCATAATATAAAATACATCTACTCTAGGAGTATAGTACTACGAGCACTCGCGTATAACAAGCGAACAGAATCACAATATCCAACACCACGTCGCGTGCCAGTTACGACAACATAGGGATCTCCAGCGCGCAGAATCCGTTTTGCTTTACAATAATCGAGAGCTGCACGAATTCTAGACTCCACTTCTGAAGTCCAACCACCTTTAGCGACTTCAAAGTAATGCATGGCGCGAACTCCTCTCCAGAAACGTAGTTGCCTTGCTGTATGACAAGCCCTCGTAACAGCTACTATAGGACAAGGGGGTTTAGCGTATGAAAGCAATTTTGCAGTGCGGCCCGAATTTGTTAGACAAACAATAACAACAGATCTAGAACGCGTTGCTAGTTCAACTGCACTAACACAGAGAGCTTTAGTGGGTTCTTCTAGAGGACTTTGCATTAACTCCATATTTCCGTATATTTCAGGATGCCATTTTATTCTTTCAGCGTGTCTGCATATCACAGCAGCAGCAGCTAAGCAATGTTCTGCCATACGAATAGCATCATAAGTTGGGGCAAATTTCTTTAAAGGTGAATCGTAGTGTAATTCTAAAGACAAAACATCTGCTCCATCTATTACTAAATTAGCAATATCAGTAACACAGAGCGTTGGGATCTGTTCATTTATAACAGCTTTGCATATACAAGGCTTGCCTATAGCACAGCATTTTGATATAATTATTTTCTCAGCAATAAATATCTTTTCAACTGGCAAATCTGTGCTCAAAATACCTCGGTCTAAATAAATACCATCTGCTTCATCTAATATTTCATCGAGATTGTCCAAACCAAGGACTGTATCCAAAGATGCAAAAACAAGGATATGTTTTCCCTTTTCCGCAAGTATATCTTTGACTGACGCTATATCATGATTACATTGAGTTTTTGGAACTAGCACAGCATCCACATCCGAAGCTACGGCCCAAGCCAACTGCTGCTCCACATGTTCAAATGGGTCTTCAGAAGAATTACTGCATGATATAGAATTCTGACTGTCTCCGTGACCAGCATCATGTTTAACTTCCATAGGAACATGAGAAATCCTTACTGCCATTTTAGCGCCTATGGTACCTCCAGTTGCAACAACACATTCGATCGAATCGTCACCAATTTCAGAAACAACTAATTTTATTTTACCGGGGGTCAAACTGTCTATAAAAATAATATCATCTGGTTGTAATTCAGTCAACTGATCATATCCCACAAATAAACAATCGGCGGTGCCGCTTTCTTGCCATATAGCGTCTGTTGTCAGTCTAAGAGTAGAATTTTCCATTATTTCTACAGTCGCTTTTGGGCCACCTTTGAGATCCCCCGTAACTATATCAGGTCCCTTGACATCTACCATCAAAGCCAAAGGATAAACATATTCTAGTTCTGCACTGTAATTGTATACAGCTTGTCTTATACTTTGAACTAATTGGGCGCAAGCATCTGGTTCTAAATCCCGTAAATTCAGTCGAGCTACAGTCATACCAGCTGAAATTAATCTCTGTATGGTTGCCGTATCCCGGTTACCCGAACCAATATCACACATGAGTCCCGTTTGAAGTTCCTCGCAAGGATTTTGATCGATGTCAATCTTGCAATAATGCTTTAAAAGAGATGGTTCGGGAGCATCGATTTTTGGTTTAAGTGACGGAGCAGCTTCTAATGGAATATGCCACGGTAAAGACATGATCTTAACTATAATGTAAAATAAATAACACCTCTAGTAAGTATAATAAAAAATACAACGATAATACGAAAATGTTTTTTTTTTAACAATTACCTATTTATAAAATGGCATCTGTCTAAAACGTTATTTTTCATTGTTTGTCACGGTAACAATGTCACAAAAATATAGACTAGTACAAGGAGTTTTTAATCGGAGACTTTCAACTATGAGTTTTTACCAGAGTTTTTATCAGAAGTTTTTGTAGAAAAAAAAAAGGTGATGAGCATATTGCACCCAGCTCAAACCCAGCTCCATTTGTTATTTCACTAGCTGATCCTAAAAGACATGATGATATGAAAATGTTTATTTATCGTGGTAAAAAATATCTCCAATTTATCCTGAGATATTGAGAGAGCTCCCATTTCAAACAAATTTCTAGCAGCGGAAGGTCAGGTTAGAGTGTTTTTTTCCCCTCCACTAATGAAACTAGTGCGAATCAAAAATATTGAGTATATTTTGTTAAGGGACCGCGACAGTGGTGCCATCAGTTTTAAATTATTTATATCCAAAATACAAACATTTTCATGAGTATTTTACGTTTAGCGGAAATCGCAAGTAATTCTACATCTAGCACATATTTTGTGAAACAAAACTTATAAGCTTAGTTCAAATTATGATGTTATAGGTTATAAAATAGAGAATTACTTGCGATTTTAGATTATTTTATAACTATTGAGGGCGCTATCTATGCTTTGATACCACCTTGGAACTGAAAAATTGGTCCCGGTTTTTGGGTGTTTTATTCCTCTACTAATGAAACTAGTGTAAAACTGTTAGTTAAAAGTATTGACAAAACTGAGTATATTTTGTTAAAGCACGGAAAAAATCGTCTCGGTAGTCATCAGATAAAAAATAATTCCTCGGAAAGCAAAACTTTTGTTTCGATCTACACATCTGTGTACGGCCACGCCCCTTTGTTTTCCCCTCTTGCCCTGCGGGGATATGTTTTCAGTATTGTTTAGAGGGGAAGGGCATGTTTAATTTCAAGCTATAATTAGCATCGTTTTATATTAATTGAGTCGGTAGTAAAACTGATATTAATAAAGATACTTTTTTCTTATAATAACTCGTCATTTGAATTATGCAAAGCCGAAACAATAGAGACAATAAAAAATATAGCAATAGAAATAGCTTTGTTAATTTGTTGTCTCCCTGAAACTGCATTTGCGATTGCTAAAATAGAGAGCACGTCTCGTCTTCCTCCTCAGAATTCATGATGGTTTCTTCACAAATGTTTTGTTTTAATCAGAGACATTTTTCTACGCAGACAAATCAAACAATGTTGTGTTTCTGTTTTGTTGCGATGTTTTGTTTTGAAACAAAACGCAGGAGACTCACCTTCACAATAAAATCTCCTTGTACTACGTTTCTACAGAATAAATAATAATACTATATACATAATATATAATAAATGGTTAAGTAGCCTTAAGTACATACATACATATCGAGCCATAATAGGCAGAACATCGTAAGCGCCAAAACACCAACTTTTCAGGAGACGTTTTTATTATTTTTCTCATAAACTACAACAGCTTTCGCATCCATTTTAAGACAGAAAAAACAATTTTATTTACAGGTATGAAAAGGTTTACACTGTTTTTTAATAATAACAGCAGTTTCATAGATAGTGGCGGTTACGATAAAAAAAACATTTACCAAAACTATGCATTTAATTAAAATGGTGGTTACGATCTCACATACGATACTTCAAAAAACCTACAGGTGCGTTCAAAATTTGCATTTACGTTGTCATTTAAAATATTTAATAATGTGATTATTTTCTACACTAAATTGTTTAGTTCTGGGCATTTTATTGAAATAAAACAGTTTGAGAATTTTAACAATTCTGCGGACGATGCCTTTAAGCCTTCTTTGTAGGCGCAGCGTATGCCGAGTAGAACTAATGGCAGTATCTCAGACCAGTTACTGTTCTCATGTCACATGGTTGTTGCTTTCATTTGTCTGTGAAATTTATCTATCAGGCCATTGGCAGCTGGATGGTAAGCTGTTGTTCGATTGTGACGGAAGTCTGCTATTTTTGAAAAATATTTAAAAAGGGCTGATTCAAATTGTCGTCCTCTGTCAGTTACAATTCCGATAGGGCATCCGAAACGTGCAATCCAACCAGATAAGAGTGCGTGTGCAACTGTCTCTGCTGTGATGTCGGTGACAGGTATGGCTTCAGGCCATCGCGAAAATCTATCGATGGCGGTGAGGCAGTACTTAAATTCGTGAGAGATTGGCGGAGGTCCTATGAGATCGATGTGGACGTGCATAAATCTGGCGCGTGGAATTTAGAATGTACCAGTGGAGATGAAACATGCCTTGTGACTTTTGCTCGTTGGCAAGCGTAGCAGGTTTTTGCCCGGTCACGACAATCTTTGCGAATGCTGGGCTAAACGTAGCGCTGTGCCACCAATTTTGCAGTTGCGTTCGCTCCTGGATGGCTGAGTGAATGTAGACTCTCGAAGACTTTGCGTCGTAATTCCTTGGAACGTACGACCGGGAAGCGTTAGTACTTAGGTCGCAGTAGATGTGTTCATTGGTTTCGGTAATGCTTACTTTGTTTAGACGTACTGAAGTCTCTTTGTTTAGTAAAGTTTTCAGCTCTGGGTCACTGTCTTGAGCTTTCGCTAATGCTGATAAGTCGATCGGCTGTACTATTTCTTCGATTTGAAAGAGCGTGTCGGCTACAATATTGTGCTTACCGGATATGTGTTGTATGTCTGTCGTGAACTGAGAGATGTACCTAATCAAGATGTCCAAACTGCCTTGGAAAACAATTCTCTTTTCTGGCTTGTGATCTGTGAAGATCGTGAAGTGTCTCGCTTCCAACATGTGACGGAAGTATTTGATTGCGTCGTAAATCGCTAGCAACTCTCTGTCGTACGGCGAGTACTTTTGCTGCGAAGTGTTTAGTTTTCGTGAGTAGAAAGCAAGTGGCTGCCAAGCGACTTCTTTGTGTTGTTGCGGAACTGCACCCGTAGCGGTATCCGAAGCGTCAGTAACTAATGCAAAACTGGCCTGTAAATCTGGATGAGCTACTTTGCAAAGGCTTTCTTTGCACTGAAGGAATGCATTAATTGCTTCGCCGGAAATTTCGACAGTGTGTGAGCCTTTTACTGATCCAGTCAATAGAGAATGGAGAGGAGCTTGATGTTGCGTTGCGCCAGGAATGAAGCGACGGTAGAAATTCAGCATCCCTAGAAAACGCCTTGGTTTCTTGACGTTCTTTGGTGTGGGGAATTCTTTGATAGCGTCCACCTTAGATTCCAGGGGCTTAACGCCATCAGCGGATACCTTGAATCCCAGGAACGCAACTTCCGATACGCCGAAGGTGCATTTCGACGCGTTGATGACCATGTTGTACTCTTGAAGCCGGGAGAAAAGCTGTCGTAGATGATCTTTGTGAGTTTCCCCATCCTTAGAAAATACGACGAAATCGTCCAAGTAAACGTAGTAAAAATCTAGGCCATGTGTTATTTCATTTACGAATCTCTGAAATGTTTGGTTCTTAAACTTAAAGTCATAAACGGAAATTTAAAAAGTCCAAATGGTAAATAAATTGCCGTTTTGCAGATATCCTTATCCTTCCTTTGCAACTGGAATTTGGTTGTAGGCCTTGGTTAAGTCAACTTTGGAAAAGACGTGACAACCATATATGTTGTGAGAGAAGTCGTGAATATGGCGTACTGGGTATTTGGCAGGAATGATTCGGGAATTGAGCATGCGATAGTCTCCACAAGGACGCCACCCGTTATCTTACTTTGGTGTAAGATGGAGTGCCGATGACCACGGACTTTCGGAGGGTCTTGCTGTCGAATTCCTGTTTCGCAATTTTTAGTTTGACAGGAGCTAACCTACGAGGGGTGCAGAAGACTGGTTGTCCTCGAGTTGTCCTGATATGGTGCACCGTGTTATGGGATGGAGTTTTCTGGGTCCCAGACGGGCGCGTGATCTCAGGAAAGTCCCGCAGAATGTCGTGGTATACGGAGTCGCCCGCCAATGCCCTCACTGAAGATTTGGTGTTGGACGATGGAACAGATGCTGCAGCTGCGGTGAGTGAAGAAACATTGTCTATAAGGCATTTGTTTCAGACGTCGACTAGCAAGTTGAAAGCTAGGAGGTCTACTTCGATGATCGCCTTTGTGACGTCAGCCACTATCAAGCGCCAGTGAAATTCCCGACGCAGTCCTAGGTTTAGGCTAATGTAGATAAAGCCATACGTGGTGATCCTGGTTCCGTTTGCTGCGTATACCTCGTAGTCGGTTTTGAGTCGTATCTGTCGGAGCGCAGATTTGGGATAAACGCAGAGGTCACTGCCGGTGTCGATGAGGAACTGCGTTTTCGTACTGCGGTCCGTTACAAATAAGCGACCTGGTGAAGCATGGCAATCATTCGTCGCCGTTACTGACTGCCGGTGAAGTTTTCCTTACCGTAATCGCAGGGTTTGGTGCATCTCCGGGCCTTGCTACCGAATTTCATGTGGTACCAATATTTAGGGAACTTTCAGTAGCTGGGAGCTGATCGCGAGGTGCTGCGCATTCTACTGCTACTGGGTCCATCTTGCTTCGTTGCTGAGCGTGAGCGTCTACATTGTTGTGCCGACAGAGCTTCCACTTGCTTGGTGAGGGCAGAGATTTGCTTTGTCATCTCGAAGGCTGACCTTGGGGTGGAGGACGCTGCTGCGGAGTGAAGAGCAGGTAAGACGATGTCTAGAACAGCATCTGCTTAATCAGCCCAAGTCGGTCTTAGGCTGTGAAGCGAGGGCTGCCTGGATGTTGGTGGGGAGGCGGTTGGTCCAGATTGATCTTAGGAACTCCTCTGGGACGTTAGGTCCAGCGAGCTGTCGCAGATCGGCATATCTCTTTCGCGTATGTTACTTACGATGTAAGAAATCTTTTTTTTATATCGCAAACGCCATAAGTTGATGCTTACGATAACAGAATAATTGTTGCTTACGATGTTTTTTTTGTGAAAAATGTCAGGTAACGATAAAAAACAAAAAGGACTCTTATGTGATAAAAAATAAGGTTCATTTTCGATAATTTTTGAGCATACGCTAGAAATCATGGCCTTACCTTTACGATAAAAAAAGGTTTTGAAGATTTTTGTCGCTTATGATGTTCTACCTATTATGGCTCGATATAGTCACGCCTTTATCCCTAATAGGATAGGCAGAGCGTAAATGACCTAAACTAAGATCGTTCCGCCACGTCTGACAAAGTTTTGAGAAATTTATATTGCTGTAGTGACAGGTTGTCGGCCTATCGACTAAATAACCATTAGTTTACACCTATATTTACATCTAGTCGAAGAGCCCCCCCCCCCCGAATTGTACCAGACGCAAAAGTGCCCATCACGTTTATTGCGTTGCAACGTTGGATGGCGATGGACAACCTTTGCGCCAAGTTGAACCCAGGCAATTTCTTTAATAAGCTTCAAGGCGTCTGACCCCGAACAACCAGTGGTTTCAAATGCCAGAGGCACAAAATAATAATTGTCGCCTAGAGTAGAGTATTTGACTCTCTTTCTGTCAGCCGAAGCTTTAGCAGCGGTCCCGGCTGATTTCTCTGTGCGGCTGAGGTGCCTCGCCCGCGAAAGTGCTGACGCACGTAGCTTCCCACAGTAGGCATTTTCTTTTCTGCCATGGCACCAGAGTTAACCCTTCTGGTCTTTTACCGTCTGAACGGCTAAGTCCCGGTGGTTCGAACACACAGGGTACATTGGCTGATATTAAAGCCCTCCGGACAATGTAATTCAGGGCGTGGTGTCGTGGGAATCTTCCCAAAAATCGACAGCATCTCAGCGCGTGGTAACCGTTAGCCTCCATCATGGCCCCGCAGATGCATCGATGCGGTTGACATACATCGCAGCCAAGGCGGAGAGCTCCAACAATACGCAAAGAGTCACTGTCAAGTAGGGTTCCCATATATGGCGATGGTAGAGCCTGCAACCACGCTTCTGACTCTGGTCTTGACACTGCCCTGAGTCTAGCCAATTCTGTGCCAGTGGCTGCCCCTATAATCTTTCCGAGTATTTTTTTAAACCCTATGTCATCCCAAGGTCGCTGGACTTCTGGAGCTTTGGGTGGGAGAGCGGATGGGAAAAGAGCTGTGCACCCTGTCATTGCATCAGCTGCAAAAGGTATGTTTACCCTGCTTCCACTGGATGTTAGAATTTTAGAAACAAGATCAACAACCCCAGGCGCCGATGCAAGAAAAGCCGGCAAGCTCACCTCCCGCACACGTCTCACACCCAAACCCCCATGTCGAATGGGTAATGATGCGTAGTTCAATTGATCATCGGTAAGGGAGACGTTCAATATGGTCTCGACCGTATCTTTCAAAGTACCGTCGAAGGAAGTGATGTCGCCAGGACATAACCAAATTGGAGCAGTCCTGAGGAGGTACGTAATCTTAGGAATAGCGAAGCACATTCTCAACAGTACCATCGCAACGTGAGGTGAGATGTTGGTAAGACGTTCTTGGGCGAGAAGAAGAAGACGTCTTCTGACTTTTGTTGCTTCCGGGAAATTGAGGAACCTAGAAGACTGAAAGTGTTGGAGGATAGCTGTTTAAGTCCAGGAAGAAGAGAGCAAAAATTTGTATAGTTGGTGTCATCAATTGTGGGGCTGCATGAGAAAAACTCACATTTCGAGGAGTTTCCTTCTAGTCAGAGTTCTTTAAAAAGGGGCACTAGCTCAAGTAAATCCTGCTTCACTTCCTCTGGCTTTCCTCCAATAGTGCCGTCATCAAGGTACCAGAAATTTAGTGGAGTTTTCAGAGCTAAGATGGTTTTGTGAATAGCGAGACAATGCAAGTGGCCCGAGAGAGGATCATGGATTTGTCGAAAAACAGATTTGATGGAGAATGATAGACTTGATGAAGGAACGGATATAAAGATAGAATATTTTTACTAACTTCACTATAAAATGCATCCCTTTCAAATGTGTTGAATGCATTCTTGACATCCAACTTTATAACAATACAGTAAGTGTTTTCTGGATCCGTTACGAAAGCCGTTATTGTTGTTGTTGCGTGGATCACCGCCTCGCATCCCATTTGCGTACCGAATCCAAGCTGATGTGACTGAAGATAAGCGGATATCTCAGCTCTAACTACACGGCACCCTATCTTAGCCACCAACCGGCGAAAGGTGCTTCCTACTGCGATTGGTCTAATGTCCCCCTCTTTTATTGATAGAGCGCACAGTGTAGCTCAACTTCTGCTGGAGACAATGGGCAGTGATTGCTTGACTCTCTAGTATGTATATAAGGGCAAACCTCAAGGTTTAAACGCCCACTGATTAAAAAATTTGACAGTCTAACTAGAGAGTCAAGCAATCACTGCCCATTGTCTCCAGCAGAAGTTGAGGTGAGCTCCTTTAATTGAGTTGGCCGTATTCCGTCAAGACCTGCGAAGGATCCATTGAAAAAACTGGCTAATGCCTGTTTGATGTCATCTTCCTTAACTGTTATGACCGGGGTGGAGCAATCGGGAGCCTGTGGAAATGTTAAAGGGGGTGATGGAGGTGGATGTTTTGATTGCAAGGAGCCGAGAGTCTCTGGCCTTGGGGGAGCTATTGAGTCGTCCGACATCAGCACACGTACGGCACCCCTCAAGTCACCCTCGAATACTTTAGACTCTATCGTCTTTAGTACCGATGGCGCCCGATGGGATACGTTTGTGTTACCAATGTCATCAAATGTGCAACTAAAAGCGGAATCTATATTAGATTTTACTTTGGTGGTAAGATTGCCTGGGCCCTGTAATTTTGGAGCACTTAGCGCCGAGTAAGCAAAGGTTAGAAGAGCACACCAGTCTGACGTTTCATTGGTTTCAATGCGGCGTAAAACTTGCACTGATTTTTTAAGAGTTGCGAGGCTTTCAGTTGTCAGGTGGCACACAGGAAGCTTGTGTGTTTGTACTTTGAAGCTTGGGTGTTGAAGATAGGTGAGTGCCATTACGAGCTATATCCTTGTGGAGGTGTCCAATGTGTACTTTTAGCCCATGGGTTATAAACGTACGGCTAGACCCAGGACAATGTGGGCTTGTGGATGACATGGAGGAGGGGGAAAAGAATTACTTACAATCTAATATAAAAATAACAGTGAATACCTATTAAAAGGCTAAAGGAAAAATAATATAAAAATAAAATGATTTATCTTAAAATATTGTGATGAGGTATATATATTTATTTAAACAGTCATTATTACATAAAATCATAAAACAATGAGATCATCCAGCACGTCTCCACGAGACATGGTCCCCAGCATACTGGCAGAATTTCCTCTTTGAATGACCAAGCTGATTCGCTGGGCGAGGAAAGCGCCAGCTCTGCGATCGCCAGTGGTCTCGTTGAGACGCGCCGAAAGATCTGCTATAATAATTTTGGCTTCAGGGCCCCAAGGGCCCATCGTCTTAAACCTGGAGCGAACATGTAACCACCGGAAATCTTTTCGTATTTTCGTACATTTAATACTTCGGCCCCCGCGGCCGCGGCACCCACCTGCGCACATGTAGATCTCAGATGAGAAGGGGCTGGTGTTTCTTAAAATTAAATAATAATAATGATATTAGGTACGTTCTTCTTCTGTGCGACAATAAAAAGTGTCCTTAGTCGTGAATGCCAACTTATTCGACTGACACATATCGGTTTCCGTATTGAACATCCATCCTCGCAATGAAGATGGCGCCGACTCGATGAAAACGTCATTATGCACTCTGTGCTATTATAGGACTGCTCCACTCGCCAGGTACAATAGTAGTGGATACAGTAGGACGCCGACTCCTATTTGCCGTATGAAAATGTCCATTTCTTGTCTATCTGTAGTTTGGCTACTCGATTTCAGATGGCGCTGCTCTTATATGTCGACTCGACGATGCCAAAAAAATCTTGCTTCCAGACCAGAAATTTCATATAAAAAAGGGATATATTTCAGCTACTGCATCTAGATGGCGTTAATGAATGGCGTCTTGAAAGAAAATAAACTAAACTCAACATTATTCTCAAAAGTATTTATGTGTTAAACTATCTTTTCTTTTTTGTGAAAAGTCTTAAAATTCATAACAAGTTTTTCTAAAACACCAATAATTCAAACAGCTCGTTTTATAGTAAATGAGGCTGTGCCATAATCGACTAAATTGTAATATTCAATTCAATTTCTTTTATATGGCGCTTTCATTATGATTCCGCCAGTGTCAAGTGCGAATACTAAGATAACTTTAGCTGTCAAACGGGCTTCACACAAGAACAGCAGTAACGCGTTTTTTTTTTTTTTTTTTTTTTTTTTTTTTAATAAATCAGCAATCACTCCTGTCTGTTGAAGTACCTAGAACAAAATAAGACAAACAACATGTAACAAAAGGTTAGTAGATTATTTAAACAGACAAAATAGATATTATAGTCTAATGTTATTGATGTTAATATAATTACTAAGTACATGAATAAATGGAGTATTAACAAGAGATAGTAAAAATTTAAAATTTGTAGGGCGAGGGACATCAGAAGGAAGTAAATCATAAAGGGAAATCGAAAACTTTGTGCAACAAAAAAATATATGTTCAAGAGTGCCCTCGTCCAATCCACATTCACAAATAGACGAATCCTTAACATGGATCTTAGCAAGATGGACAGGGGAGCAGCAATGTCCAAGACGTAATCTGCAAATGGTAGATGTTACTCTTTTATTAGACTTGCGAAATTTAAAAAACCAAGGAACCGGGGGAATAGAATCTTGAATATCAGCATAATGTTTACCCTTCAAAGCTCTTGATTGTTTCCATAATTCATCCCAAATACAATACAAGTGTTTCCTAGCTAAAGGAATTAAATCAGAGATGTAGACTGCACTGTGAGTATCACAACCAGAAATTATAGCATCTTTAGCACACTTATCGGCAACCTCATTCCCATGAATACCAGAATGTCCGGGTATCCAGGCTAGAATAACTCTTATGTTTGAATTATGACATTTATGAAGAATATTTTTAATTTTTAAAATAAAAGAAAATTTTGATTTACAAGTAAATTGATTGGCCAAAATAGCTTGTAAGCAGCTTCTAGAATCAGAAAAGATTATGGTTTTGTCAAGGTTATAAGATTCAACATATTGAAGGGCTTCTAAAATTGCAATTGATTCGCCAGTAAAAACAGAAGAAAAAGGAGGACATTTGAAATTAAGGATGACATTATGTTTAGGAATCCAGACTGCAGCACCCACACATCCCTGATCAGAAATTTTGGAAGCATCTGTATAAATAGTAAACCAATCACTCCAATTCTTACCTATAAGACGATTGAGTTGACTATTAGCTGAGGGGGAATTTTTTTCCACACCCAAATCTAACAAAATATCAGGTTTATAAATAATAGACTCAAAAGGAGTCTCGAACAAAGGATTAAGTTTACATTGAACAACTGGACTAGGGAGACTGATAAATTTAACAAAACTATTAAAAAGACAAGGAGGATCTTTATTTACCCAATATTGGTCATGAGAAATAAAATCAGAGAGGGAATGTAATTTAGAAATAAGTGGATGATCTGAAAACTGAATTACTTTGTAGAAAAATCTGTCAGCAAGGTACTGTCGTCGTAAATGAAGAGGAGCTTCAGAGCATTCCACTTGAAGTGCATTAATGGGTGATGACTTCATAGCTCCACAGACAAGGCGCAAACATCTAGACTGAATTTTATCCAAATTAGCTAAAGCAGACTTATTACACGGTTCCAGTAAAAACGACCCATAATCTAAATGACTCCGTACAAGGGCATTATACAATAATTTTTGGGTGTACGGGTGAGAACCCCACCAAACACCAGATAAGGAGCGAAGAACATTAATACTTTTTTCGCATTTTCTAGAAACATAGTCAATATGGTGAACTCCTTTCAATTTGGAATCTAAAATAACCCCCAAAAATTTTGATTTATCTTTCACTGGGACCTGCTGACCATTGAAAGAAATATAAGCATCAGGGATTAATTTGGCGCGACTAAAAACTGTAACAGAACTTTTAGCAATTGAAAGAGACAAACCATGATCATCTAACCATGAATTAAGATAATACATAGCAGAATTAAGACGAGAAGAAGCGTTATCAATGTTTTTAGAAGATACATATAAGACTATGTCATCTGCATACTGCAAGATATTACAAAAACTGTTCACTGAAAGATCCAGATCAGAAGTATAAATACTATACAACAATGGGCTAAGGACGGAACCTTGAGGAAGTCCCTTCCAAACTGTTCTTGAAGGTAAAAGATTATTTTGGAACTTGACCTGGACAGATCTAGCAGTAAACAGATTCGAAACAAAATTCACTATCTTTACTGGAACACTCAGCTGAAGTAATTTACTCCTGAGCACAGAAAGAAGTACATTATCATATGCAGATGATATGTCTAAGAAAACACCTACTAAATGTTCACGTTTGGAAAAGGCTAAACGAATATCAGTTACAAATAAACTTAAACTATCCATTGTACTAAAACCTTTACGGAACCCAAATTGGCTTTTAGATAAAAGGCCCCTACTTTCCATGAACCATTCAAGACGGTTTTTAACAAGATGTTCCAAAATTTTTGACATAGTACAGGATAGAGCAATAGGTCGATAACTAGTAGGATCCTTACAAGGTTTTCCAGGTTTAAGAATTGGAATCACAATTTGTGTTTTCCAATCCTCTGGTGGAGTACCAGTAAAAAAAATTAAATTTAAGATTTTTAGAAATAAGTCTTTAGAAGAGGAAGAAGAGTTAACTAAGAAAGAGTATGGAATCCCATCCATGCCAGGGGAAGAATTTTTAAGGTTAGACAAAACTATAGATAATTCCTCCTGAGAGAAGGGATCATCAAACTTATCATTAGAGGAAATGGAAGATGAAAAAATTAATGTATCATGAAAAGTAGGAACCGAAGGAGGGGCTAACTTATTGCAAAAAATTTCTAACCACTCAGACGGATCATTAGACGAAACATTCTGATCACATGAAACTGAACCACGAAATCCTCTCATATTCCTCCAAACCAAAGTTGGGGAAGTACGAGGGGAAAGAGACTCGCAAAATGAATTCCAGCCATTTCTTTTCTTCTCTGACAATGCTCGTAATGTCTTAGCAGAAACTCTCTGATACTCAACCCAATTCTCCGTAGACATAGACAAAGCATACGTTTGTTCAGCATCTTTCCTTGCTTTACAAGCATCAGTGCAATCGGAGTCCCACCAGGGAAGAGAAGGAATTTTATGTCGGGCAGAATTCTTAACTGGAATCGCCTTCTTAGCAGAGAATAAAAGAGCATCTCTAAAAACAACATATACATTTAGAACATTCTCAGAAGAAAGAGGTGAAATATGAGAAACTTTCTTATCTAATTCTGATCTGAAGAGAGGCCAGTCTGCTTTGGATAGATTAAATTTTGATACAGGATTAGATACATTTTGAGAAAAGGAACTACCAGAGACTTGCAAAGAAACAATAATGGGGAAGTGATCACTACCATGGGCATTAGACAAAATAGACCAAGAAAGACAGGAAGAAAGAAGAGAAGAACAAAGAGAAAGATCTACAGCACTTTTATAATTATGAGAAGGAGGAACCCTGCGAGTAGGAGAACCATCATTAAGAATACATAGGTTAAAATCATCACAAATATCAAAAAACAAGGAAGAAATAGGGTCACATTTATAAGAGCCCCAAGAAGTATGATGAATATTAAAATCACCTAAAATGATAACAGGAGAAGGAAGAGAAGAGATAATAGATTTAATTTCCAAAAGAATGGACGTAGTTGGGTCAGGAGGAACATATACAGATAGAAAGGAAATATTAAAAGCTCTTACAGCTACAACATTAAAAAGAGAGCTATGGGCTGGTAAACTTAGTTGATTAAAAATTACAGATCTGGAGACCAAAATGGCAGCTCCAGCTTTACCATCAATTCTGTCGTCCCTGAGACATGAAAACCCAGAAACTCTGAAAAGAGTCCCAGGCTTACGCCACATCTCATGGACGGCAAGAAGGGATGGTTTAAATTTGTTAATCAGATATATTAACTCATTTTTTTTATTGGTTATGCTGCGACAATTCCACTGGAGGATTGTAGGCATTTTGAGAAATAAAAGGTAAAAGCTGAGACAGTTTTTCACGGAGGTTGTTCGGTAAATTGGGAGGATTCGATTGGGAGAGGATATTTAAGACAAAAGAAAGTAACTCATCAATTTGATTGAAATCTAAAGAATTGGAGTTAGAAGGTGCATTAGAATTAGGCAAAGCACATCCATTAGAGAGAATAGGGGCAGGAGGATTTACTAAGTTGTTATGAGCAGCTCTATCATAACCATGAGTTGAGGCAGGCAAAAAGGGGCCGCGTTGAGTTGTATATGTTCTGGTATAAG
Source organism: Scrobipalpa costella (assembly GCA_949820665.1). Taxonomy (NCBI): domain Eukaryota; kingdom Metazoa; phylum Arthropoda; class Insecta; order Lepidoptera; family Gelechiidae; genus Scrobipalpa; species Scrobipalpa costella. The sequence goes on from OX463303.1 coordinate 11,933,238, forward strand.
AAGAGGGCCTAGGAGGTTGAGGTAAGGGGAACTGTTGGGACTGTTGGGGGAACTGTTGGGACTGTTGGGAGAACAGAGGAGGAGAGGAACGGGATGCATCGGCAAATGATTTCCTTACTGGAGGGTGTCTGCAGAGGCTTCCATATAGGACAAATTTAATTGAGACATATCAAGTTTAATATTCTTTTGTCTAAAATGCTCGGGGCAGGTAATGTCTGTAGCCTTATGATTTCCAGAACAGAACAGACATGTTGGGGAAGTCTTGGTGCAAGAGATCCCCGAATGAGGACCAGCACATATAAAACAGCGATCTTGAGACCTGCATTTGGAAGCAATATGACCAAACCTACAACACTTATTACATTGAATGGTTGGTAATACATAAGGAGTGATCGGAAGAGAATTATAGAAGCAGTAAACATGAGGGGGAAGCTTTTGACCAAGAAAAGTTAAGACCACAGTTTGGGTGGGAATCCAAACAGGGGAACCCTCATTAATAGTTTTTCTGTTTAGTCTGCGAGCTTTAACTACATTCCCATAGCCAGATGGGACTTCGATTGCATGAACTAACTCTTCAAGAGTCCACTCTGTGGGGACCTCCCGAACAATGCCCATGCGAGTAATATTGTAAGAGGGGATGATAGCTTCATATTTGGCAGAAGCAAGGGATGGATGGATCAAAAATGCATTTGCGTCTTCTGCTGTCTTGAATTCAACTGAGATCCGATTACGGCCCACTCTTTTGATACCGTCTTTAACAACATTTAGTATTTTATTGTGATGCAAAAAATGACCAAACTTTATTGGCCGTAAGGAAGTACCATACGTGTTGTTTGGAGTTTCAGGAACCACTTTGCTAATCAAGACCACAAAAGGGGAAACATCATGTTCTCCATAGATTTTCTTTACCTCATCAAACTCTGGTAATGTGTATGTTAATTGAACAGAGGCAGCAGGATTATTAGGAGAATTTTTCTTTGGACGAGGCGAAACATTATCAGAATTCTCATCTAATCTCCGTTTAGCAGCTACAGAAATCTCATCTAAACGCCGATTAGCAGCTGATGCTGCCGCAATTTGTTCAACTTCCATTGAAACTGCAGTTAATAAGTTTTCAAAAGAAGCACGCGGAGGAATAACATAACCTCCCCCGGGGTCCCCGGGGGGGGGGTCACCGTCCATGTTTATAAACTTGAAATTAAATAGTGAAAATACTTATACTTACTTAGTTGATAATAATAATATGACTACTACAACAATCACGAAAACAACACAGACAAAAAGAGGCAAATCAACAGCTTAGAAGATAGCTAACAGTAAACGAAAAACACTAAAATTCGAAAACCACAAGTGCTTACGCTCAACCCGAAAGCCAAAAAAACAAAAAAACAAATTGTAATATACTGCAACCCTCAGATCGCTTAGCTGATTTTTACTGAATGCCCGGGAGGAAATGCAGCTGGCACATTGTATGTCTTTCTCTCGCTCCCAGTCCAGCATGGAAGTAGAATAGTACTACATGTTGCTCAAAATAAAAACTCCTTGTACTGAAGCCGTATTTTTGAAGCAGTCGAATCGTATTCGCATACAAAAGAACAAAATTCGCATGCTAAATTGTATGGCAATTGTATCCGGATATCACTCTTTCGTATGCGAATTTTGATTCGAGCGGTTCAAAAATACGACTTCTGGTCTTCGTTGTGATCTGTGGTTGTCTGTTGTGATTCGCAAGAGACTTTGAAATGGAACGCGCCGAACGCAGCTTTGTTTGTATTTTTTATTTATGGCTACACTGTTGACAGTATAACAGAAAAAAAAGAACGAGCGGGCTTGCTTGACTGCGTGTCACGTTTATCTTTTGGCAGAATAATAGAAATGCGTTCTATTTTTTAGTGGATGAGTTAACTGATGAAAACGTGATATTTAGTAAATATAGTGTAATAACAAAGTCGTGACAAACGGACTAAAAGCAGTAAATTAAATAAAAACAATATTTTCTTGTACCTACCATTTGTACTGTGCGACCGTGAAGGTTGAGAATGTTACGTCATTTTGCTTTTAGTGTGTGATATGAACTTATTTATTTTCCTTCTGCACGGTAAAGTGTTCATAACAAGAGAACCTCCAATAATTGTGTACAGTTTACGCTGGTGTAAAACAATCTAAATGAGTGTAACGCAGTTTGACCGGCTGCTACAAGATGCCGCCATGTTATTTAGTGTCTCTGTCAACTAGTGAGCGCGGTTACCCTGCATAAAACTTGGAGGATTCTTCACATTTTGGATTACAGTGTAAGTTATCATACTAATTTGTCTAATTGGGTTAAGCTGGAAGACATTAGCTGGAAAACAGCCAAATACATCGTCTCTATGTTGACAAAACTGAGAAAAACGTATTGTTTACTGTGGTTTATTGACAGTCAATGTAATGACGTCATTGCATGTAAGTGTAAGCACGATCTACCTATCGTATCATATGCCTGGATCTAGCTTAGCGCGATCAAGAGCTAGGGTTAGGTGTTTTTCTAGATCTTTTCGGCATTTCCGTAAGCTATCCCCTTGTGCTATCAGCTATCAACAATATGCCAGAGCTGTGCTCTACTTGTGTTCAAGGTTTATAGTTCAGCCTTGATCACCTGTTACAAGAGGTTATTTTTTGTTCTATCACTCAACAATCACTATCAATGCCTGGTACATATGAGTCTAGAGTACTAGGGCCTTCTGATACTTGTCAACAAGATATTTACCATGTTTTGATGGTTTGATTGTTGTAAATACATGGGATAATTGTCTAATAAGTCTAACTTATAGTAAATGATAGAATAAAATCTGTTGTATGGAGACAGAAATGTTGTTGTTTAACTTACATGTAGTTAAAACAACACTCATTAGGTACAAGCATGTTATTATCATGATTAGTCACCATAAAGTTTGTTATCCTTGTCATAATTTGAATGTCTTTCCTATGAGCTGTAGGGTAGGTCAGGAATAATGAGGAAAATGCATATTTTCAATCAACACTGAAAATCTATTATTATGTTAAGTCAAATTCATGACATTTCACTACTTTTACATGAATTTTTAATAGATTTAGGTGAAGATTATCAGTATTTTAGAGACTTTTATTGATAATTTTGATGTTTTTTTTTCTTTACAGAGTAATATTTTTTTAAATTATGATTCATACTAAAAGGTCATAGGTCACAAAGTGAGGATACATGCATCTTTTGTCTTTGCCAAGAACAAACAAAGTTATCACAAATTAAATAGTATACATCAAGTAGACATCAACCTGCTTGTCATTCCAGTTTTATTTTTGTTAGGCATACCTGGAAGTATACATTGTCATTGGCAAAATATGTCTCAAATCATGAGATGTGAAGCCATTAAAAAAAAATATAGGCAAATGATATTTTGAAGCACATTTTTTTTTTAAATAACTCAAAAAATATTATATTAAAAATTCCATAAAAATATGTTACTCATCACAAAATCTTCAAAACTCTATATTTATTTCAGTACCTAATGAAAAATGAAGTCATGTGAATTGTCATATAAAATTTTACTAAGTTTGTATCAAACTAATTCACTCTTCTTTATATATATTATCATTGAGTATACATTTAGTGCAAGGCCCTATATCATTAGCACTAATAGATGGATGTAGATGACAACATCTGAAGTCTTGCTTCCCTTAAAGCTGAATAATACTTATTTATTAATAGCTTAATTTGAACCACTATTCCGTGTGACCACTGAACTCTGTTGGCAAAGTTAAATAAATAAAATGGATCTTTTTTTCAGGCTACTAGGCCTAAAATGTGTTAGTAACAGAAATTAACAAGCTCAGCCTAGGGTTAGTAACAATAACAGCAGCAAAATAATAAAATATAAATTAGATTTAAATCATTTGAATTTGATAACATGTCAACAAAAATAATAATATAAAATTTGACTTCAAACAGTTCTAATAATTCAACTAAAAATAATTAAAATGTCAAAATATTAAATAAGTCAAAATTCTAATTATTTACTTACGGAAGCAGCTTCTTCCTCATGCTGTGGAAGGGCATCCACCTCTGCAGTAAGGGGCAATCCCACTGCGAGGAAAACACCTCCAGAATGCTGTTGGTACTGTTCCGTAACCGATCCATCATTGATGTGCACCATTTTCGCATAGTAGCTTTAAAGTCATGGCATTGAGCTACCGCGAACATACCTGAAATCTTGCCAGGCTCTTCAACATCCTGAAGATGTTGTTATATTGGACCAGAATATCATTGTACGCCCGCTCTGTAAAGTTGACAGTTGACCCACAGATAACATGTATAAAACAATTGGCAATATGCCTTGAAAAGCATTACTTTGGAAAACACTTTGATTCGCCATTCGCCTTCCCGACATCATTATTGCAATAAAATCCCTTAAAAACGGAAAGGCGTCCGCAGCTGATGACATATCAGTGGAGCAAATAAAAAATCTTGGGCCGGTTGCAGTGTCTTGGTTACTTGCTATGTTTAATAACTGTATGGAGTCAACCAGGATACCCCGACTGTGGAGGGAATCAAAAGTGATTGCTCTCCTTAAACCAGGCAAAGCAAGCAACGACCCAAAGATCTATCGTCCGATCTCCCTCCTGTGTCATACCTACAAACTTCTAGAGAGAATGCTGCTAAACCGCCTATTAAGTGTCGTGGACCCCAAGCTCATCCCAGAAGAGGCTGGCTTTAGACCAGGGAAGTCCTGCTGTAGCCAAACGCTTAAACTCACCCAGCACATAGAGGATGGGTTTGAACTAGGCCTAGTAACCGGCGTTGTATACGTAGATTTATCAGCAGCGTATGACACAGTGAACCTGAAAAGACTATTATGTAAGGTGACTGATATAACAGGCGACCATAACCTTACGAAGTTTCTTAGTGAAATGCTTCACAATCGGCGGTTTCAAGTCTACCTCAATACAGAAAAAAGTCGATGGAGGTCACAGAAAAACGGGTTGCCACAGGGTAGTGTTCTAGCACCGCTGCTATTCAATGTGTACACAAATGACCAGCCATCTCCACCTAACACGGAACGCTTCTTGTACGCAGATGACTTAGCGTTAACCTCACAGGCGCGGTTATTTGAAAGTGTTGAGTCTAATTTGTCAGCAGCCCTCAACACCTTAAGCAACTACTATGACAGTAACGCACTAAGACCCAACCCTTCGAAAACCCAATCCTGTGCGTACCATCTTAGAAACCGTGAGGCGAACCGTGGGCTAAACATTACTTGGCGTGGCGTGGCTATTGCTCACAATGCGCTACCTAAATATCTTGGCATTACCTTGGATAGATCACTGACATACAGAGCGCACTGCAAAAACACGCAGCAAAAGGTTAATACACGAAATAACCTACTACGTCGACTAACCTCAACTACATGGGGAGCTTCGCCGGAAGTTCTACGGACGACGGGAATGGCTCTATGTTTTTCGGCTGGTGAGTACGCCAGTCCGGTTTGGAGCCATTCAGCACATGCAAAGTCAGTGGATACAGCTTTAAACGACACATGCCGAATAATTACGGGCTGTCTTAAACCTACTCCAGTAGAAAAGCTGTTTCCGCTGGCAGGCATTGCTCCACCCGACGTCCGTAGAGAAATTGCAAGTTCAGTTGAGTGTTACAAGAAAGAAAACGACGCCAGGCATCCACTTTACCATCACATCCAAGTACCCCAGAGACTCAAAAGCCGGCATAGCTTCGTGAAGCACGCTGCTCCAATTAGTAGCAGTGGTCCAGAAGCCCGTTGTTAGCTTTGGCAGGAGAGATACCCTACCGCTTCTCTAAACCCAGTAAAAGAGGTTCTTCCCCCAGGGCATAAGCTCCCGTGGATGACTTGGAAGTCCCTGAATAGACTCCGGAACCAAATCGGTCGCTGTAGGGACAATTTGTGCCGATGGGGATACAGCACGAACAACCAGTGCAAATGTGGTGCCTCCCCCCAAACAATTTCACATCTATTGTCTTGCCCCGCGTGCCCTTCATCTTGCACGCAAGAAGACCTGTACAACGCCACTGACGTCGCGGTTCGTTTGGCAGAGTACTGGTCAAAATTAGTATAAAAACGCCTAAACGATCGACACGACAAGAAGAAGAAGCATTACTTTTACTGCTTCAGAGCAATAAGAAAATCTGCGGGCCAACTTTACTACAGTCAGTCAGCGATCTTCGTTCCCTTTCAATGTCATCTCCATCCTTGAGATCATCAGTGAATCCAGATACTTGAACTTGCTTACTTTGGAAAGTGGTGTACCATCAAGAGTGACAGGCAAAAGACCATAAAATTTTTGGGTATGTTCCCCTACCTATAAAAAATAATAACTTTCCTCAAAGAATATAGGTAAAGAAAATGGCACTCCTGTACAAACGGTATCAGCAGCTCAAGTCATTTTGTATGATGGTTGGCCCAATTCTTATTCAACCAATATTCCTTGACGACAGTTGTTCATTTTCATAGGTACAATCACACTGTAAAGCTCGGCAAATTTTGTACACCTAGTAAATAAATTAGAGTTAAAACAGATATCCAGTAACTATTAGGTATCTGGCTGCAAGAAACTTTATAGTAAGACAGTATCCTGCCAGGTACCAGATACAAAAAAGGAACATATGTAATTTACATATAACATATATGTAGTTTTAATTGAAAAAAAAAAAAAAATGCTGGTAAACTGACAAACTCTAATCAAAGGGATTTTCTGATATATCTAAAAAATCATAACATTAACGCTACAAAGAATGAAGCCTACATCTGAAACGGAAGTATCGAAACAAAAACAATGAGGACATTATATGATACCTTTATAAAATATTTTTAACTCTTGCAATGAACAGCAGATATTCCCAGATGTCCTAAGAAGAGCAAAGGTAATAAATAGCCCTTCATAAGAAGGGTGACACTCATGATGTTTCACATAACAGGGCTATTTCTATTCTCTCAGTTGTATCCAAAAATTTTGAGGGCTTGATTGCCCATATATTAGAGACCAATTTTAATGAAAATGGATACTTTACAAATAGGCAATATGGCTTGAGAAAAAGCTGCAATACAATCATGGCAAACAAGACTTGGTTTATGAAATTCTCCATAAATTAAATTCGAATTTCAAATGCATGGGGATTTTCTGTGACCTTACTAAAGCATTTGATTGTGTTAATCATGATATTTTGCTTCACAAATTAGAATTTTACGGGATTCGTGGCGCTGCTCATTGCCTAGTACAATCATATTTAGAAAACCGTTCTCAATTTGTCCAGCTTACAGAATCTAATACTGCAACAGGCGCACTTAATACAGTTAGATATGATGATCTCAAAATAAAGCTTGGTGTCCCACAAGGCTCAGTATTAGGACCACTTTTATTTATAATTTTTATAAATGACCTGACTTGTAAATTACCTAAAGTAGTGTGGCAGTACATATCTTTATGCCGACGACACAAGCATTGTTTTGAGTGATGAATTTCAATTGATGCTTTAATGGAGTCTGTAGAAATCACTTGGAAAGCACTGGTTAGTTGGTTTAATGCCAATGGACTAAATATGAATTGGGACAAAAGTTATTATGTAAGTTTCAGGCGCCATTCTAATAGTCATAATTATAATTTCAAACTCCCAATACATAAAAAAGAAACTGTCCGTTTTCTGGGAATAGAATTGGCTAGCCAGTTAAGGTGGTACCCTCACATTGAACATTTAAAAAAGAAGTTGGCTAGTACATGTTATTCACTCAAATTAATGCGCAATCTGGTGGATACTAAAACTCTTAAACTTATGTACTATTTCTATTTTGAGAGTGTTTTGAGGTACGGGCTAGAAATTTGGGGTAATTCGTCTGCAATTACATCTATATTAGTCATGTAAAAAAAGGCCATTCAAATAATAAATAAAGCAGTTTTCTTAGAGCACTGTCAACCGATATTTAAAAACGTAATTTTATTATGTGTATACTTAATATCTATAAAATGTACAAAGTTAAAGAAGAATTTCTAGAACCAAATCAAAATCATCGTCGTCAAATACAAACAGTTAAACTTATACAACCAATTGCTATGTATGGAGTTTTTAAGAGAAGCTTTACCTGCATAAGTTTCAGTATTTATAATAGTGTATTTATAATAGTTTACCTCTCAAAGTGCATGAAAGCCCCAATCTGACAGCATTTTCAAGAAATTTAAAAATAAATCTAATTGATATTCCAGTATATGATCTGAATGAATTCTTTGATCTATGAAAGCGACTATAGTAGTAGATAAGCAATATTTAAAATGGATTTATTAATTTTATTTTACCTGACAAGGAATTTTAATTGTATTGTATGATGTGTTGTCCTAATATAAATCAATCTTGATATTATTTGACAATTAAACTAATAACTTAAATTTGTAATAACACATAATTAGTAGTTTGATATATTTTTGTTGAATTATTTTATCTTATTTTGTATTGATTTGCATACCAGTGTAACATGTGGTTTTAGAGCAAATAAATGATCTTATCTTATCTTAGACATTATTATATTATATACACACCAATTGTCAATGTCCGGCAGCTGGATATCCGGCTATCCGATTTTACAGTAGGCTGGATACCGGATGTCGATTGTTCTAGCCATTTCAGTATCAAATCAAAGGGTATCCAAAAATCTTTAACATCGTAATATTACAATCCATGAGTATCCTGTATTGTTAACTAAACAGGAAACTTGTACCAAGATTTAAGTAAAGTTTTTTATAGTCAATAAGTGAGCATAAATTGAGTATTTTTTAGTGTAGTTGTGGTATTTAGAGTAGTATTTTAGAGTAGAATAGTTTCTGGTCATTTTGCAAGGGGAGAGCCACAACAGAAAAGTCGGAAACCATAGAGATATTATTTTATACATACATACATATATATAATCACGCCTTTATCCCTAATGGGGTAGGCAGAGCGTTAACCACCTAAACAAAGGTCGTTCCGCCACGTCTGACAAAGTTTTGAGGGTTATTTTATAGTCCTGCGTAATTGCGTATTAAGGGAATCCCCGGTGTACGCCAGCGCCCTCATCAGTAAATAAAGTATTACTAATTGAAAATGCAATCTATCGAAAATCTGGTAGATATCAGATTGAAGTATTGGTACCGAAGTTTATTTTAAGCATTATAAATTAATAATTCAATGTTCACTGCAGTAACAGACGGCAAAAGTGCTAAAAGTGGTAGTTTTTCGCAAATTTTCTATCTGTAACTACAACAAACTATAAGTTGCAACTTTAAGAGTTTCTAAATGACATTCATTGCTTTAACCTCAATCTGATCTACCGGATTTTCGATAGATTGTGTTTTCAGTGAATTATGTTTTTTTTGACTGATGAGGGTGCCACTTAGCCCAGAGAACTGTACAATCACTAAATGAATTATAAATAGATTACTAACCATCTCCCTAGCCTTATCCCGTCAGATGAGTTAGTTAACATTAGTATATAAAAGTAAAAATATTGAGGTAAAATTTGTCTGATCGTGAAACATAGTATTAGTCTACTGTTGGTGTAATAGATCATTTGCAATTTACCTTACCACCACAAGATTTTTTATTCATACAGATTTGACCATGAGCAATGAGAATAGTCTGGAGGACGTATTTCATATGGGAAGAGAATTTTTTCCTTGTTCCCGTTTACAAAACTTTATAAAATAGTTTCTTGAAATCTATAGAATTAATATTTTTATTTATCTTTATTTCCTGTGTGTTACAGATTTTTGACAATGATTATCAGATAAAAATATTAAAAATATAAATGAACTAAACAGCTGTATTTTAAGAGATTGTAAATGAAACAAAACAAAATATATTGAAGATGGCTAACAGAACAGATTTAGGGATTTAGGTAAAGCTACAACGACAAAAGCTACACTTTTTAGAGGAGCTTACCTAGTTTAATTGTATGTTTAATTAGTTTATAGGATTCCGTATACTAGGAACCCATAATAATATCACAATATGATGAACTGAGAGTGATAGAATTTATAGGCATTAAGCCATGTGCTTCAAGAAATTAACCCACTTTCGTGTTTCTGCATCTATATTTGGTTTTGTTTGTTTATCAGGGATTTTATTTTAAGAGAAAAAGTTTGTACAATGTACATTTTGTTCTGGATAAACTCCATTAGGCTGATATTATTATATTCTTTCATTCATTCTCAGAAACCTGTATTTATCAGGGGATTGGTTTTTCGATTTCTTGTGCTAGAAAATAACTTAATCCATCTATAATATGAAATATAAAAAAAAAACTTGCGAATTAATGAGACAATAAGTAAGATTATTAGATGGATGGACTGCAATAATCTCCATGCAAATTTAACTAAAACAACATTCATACAATTTCACAATAAAAAAGGTAGGTTGTTGGCGCTATCTCTAGCTTACCAAAACAATCCCATTACAGAGTCGTATATGGCAAAATTTCTAGGAATCACTATCAATGCACAATTAAATTAGAAGGGACACATGGATAATGTCTGTAAGAAAATTAATAGTTTTGTATATGCTTTACATTGCCTTAAAAAATAAGTTGTGTAAAAACCGCACTATTGGCATACCATGGTTATGTGTGCTCCGCGCTGAGATATGGACTCATTGTGTGGGGTGGCTCAGTTGAAGCTGATAGTGTATTAATCATACAAAAGAAATGTAAAAGAGCCATGTGTGGTATCGGACCTATGGACTCCTGCAGTAGACCTTATTTTAAAAAGCTGAATCTCCTAACATTGCCTGCTATGGTATATCTTTGAAATATGTATATTTGTAAAACAAAATTTATACCTTTTGATCAAAGGACTTTTTCATCTGTCACAAACAACCACTTGTTTTGCAAATAACTCGTACAAAATGTCGATTAAGCTCTACAATTATTTGCCAAACAGCTTTAAAAACTTGCCTTAAAGTGAATTTAAAATTTCTTTATTTAAAATATGCACTGAAAACTCTTTTTATACCATTGACGAATTTGTAAAATTAATGGTTATAATAAAATGACTTTTATATTTTGAGTTGACATTTTACATATTTCTAATTATTATATGGTTGAAATTTTAAATATAATATTTTTATCTTTGACATTTTTTGTGACGACATTATAATTCTATTATTTTAAGTGATGTTAATTGTATTTAATTGTTTTTATTGTTTAATGCACGAGTTAGTTTTAACTGTTTCATCTCAAATTTAAATTATAGGACAAAAATTTGCATGCCAGTTGCTGGCGCATCACGCATGTTCTGTGTTGTACCAGGCCACTCAGAAAGTATTGCGATAAATAGTTTTTATATATGGCAGACTGGCCGGTTAGAATCTTTTTTGAAAATATGATTACTTGTAAGTAAAAATATGTGTGTTCCATTTTCAAAATTTCCCTCCACATTTTTTGCGAGCCAATTCAAAGTATCGTGTCTTACTGAAAAATGGATCTGCGCCGGGAACATTTTAGAGCTATGATTTTTTACGATTTTAAGTGTCGCCTGAAACCGGATGAATCGTTCGATAGACTTCAAATGGCATTTATGGATGAAAGCCCCTCCAAGGCAACCGTGTATCGTTGGTATAACGAATTTAGGCGCGGTCGACCAACCTTGGGGGATGAAGAAAGAAGCGGTCGCCCTTTGACGGCTATTACGGAAGAAAACGTGCTAGCAGTGAAAAAAATAATCCAAGATAATAGGCGAATTACATATCAGGAGATTCAGCACATATTAAAGATTGGATCGGGAAGCGTTCACGAGATTCTACACTGGCATCTTCGCGTGAGGAGGATAGTATCGCGCTGGGTGCCGCACTACCTCACCGACGCTCAGAAGCAGGCCCGGGTGGAATGGTGCCGTGATATGCTGAACAAATTTGAAGCAGGCTCGACTCGGCGTGTTTACGACATCGTAACAGGTGATGAGTCCTGGATTTATCAATACGATCCAGAAACCAAGCGCCAGTCGACAGTTTGGGTGTTTCAAAATGAACCAACGCCTACCAAAGTGAAGCGATCTCGAAGCGGGGGGAAGATTTTGATCGCCAGCTTTTTTAATTTGACTGGCCACTTGGCCTCAATTCCCTTACGAGATCAAAGAAGCATTAACGCCGAATGGTATACTACCAAATGTTTACCAGAAGTTTTTTCTGTTGTGAGCAACAAGCGACCAAACACAGGGCTCCGCGGACTACTGCTCCACCACGACAATGCGCCTGCACACACCGCGCTCAAAACGAGGGACTTCCTGGACAGCACACCAGTCAAACTCCTGGGTCACCCTCCTTACAGCCCTGATCTAGCACCGTGTGACTTCTTTTTATTTCCAAAAATAAAAATTCAGCTCAAGGGGATACAATTTTCGTCGCCGGAAGATGCGCTGGCTGCGTTCGAGCAGGCTGTAAACGAGGTGTCTACGGCGGACTGGAAAAAGTGTTTTGAAAACTGGTTCAGACGCATGAATCTTTGTATAGAGGCTGGTGGAGAGTACTTTGAAAAGATTTAATAAAAATATATGTACCTGTAGAACAATTTTTTTTAGTGTCGCAAAACTTTCTGAGTGTCCCACGTATATGTCACCTATTTATTATACCGTGTTTGCAAGCAAATTAATAAATTCATTCATTCATAAAAAAATACTAAAATTCGTTCAATGAGGAAGGAACTAGTCCTTGCAACATAGAGAGTCCTATCCTAGTGCGAAGTCTAGTAAAACTATGCGTTAGGCTATAAGTTCTCAAGAAATCATTTTAATTTACCACGTGACGTCGTTTGTAGGTACTCCTAAAGTATTTCTTACTAGATTTTCTGTCAGCGGTGTCACCCGCTGCTACTAAATCAGTTTTTCCGTAGGAATAGTGTACTTTCCCGGGGTAAAAAGTAGCCGCTATGTTACCCTGGACGAACCTAGGTTTCTAATTGTGAATGAATTTTTGAAATTGGTCCAGTAGTTTTGTAAGTTTATTCGTTACATAAAAAATACAAATCTTTTCTCTTTATAATAATAGTATAGATGAAATGAGTGAAAATGTTTAAAATAAGTAATAAATAGATAAGGGAGAATTTTACCTTTCCTGTAATTTTATCCGATTTAACCCTCATAGTACGTCAGACGCGACGAAAACGGCGTTTATTAGGCCGTCAACGCTATTCATACCCCTTTAGGGCTACAGACGTAATTGTATATAATGTACAGTACTTTCCTTAATCGCCTCACCTTATCTACTATTTTTGTAAGCATACTTACTGTTCTGTACTCGTATATGTATTAGATTTTATCGAACTCTACATTTTGTCTGCTAGCTATATGTTGTTAGGCAGATTTCTTTGCCCATGAAGCGAAGTATTAAGACGTATTTCACTGTAATTTGGATGCTTCTTGCTGGACTGGGAGCGCGAGAATAACCTAGAATGTACCAGCTGCATTTACTGTAAAAAACAGCTAAGGGATCCGAGGGTTTCAGTACGTATATCTTAATTTAGGCGATGGGCTGACAACCTGCAATATTCCTACTAATCTATCTTAAATAACCCTCAAAACTTTGTCAGACGTGGCGGAACGACCTTTGTTTCTAACCTATTATGGACAAAGGCGTGATTATATGTTTGTATGTATCACTGTAATTTTTCAGTTATTTAATTTTACAGTAGAACAGAACAAGCGGTCTCATGAAATACATACATACATACATAAAATCACGCCTTTATCCCTTACGGGGTAGGCAGAGCGTTAAACGCCTCGTAAAAGGCGCTTCCGCCGCGTCTGACAAAAATTGAGGGCAATTTTAGATTGTAATGTGTATTGCCATAGTGACAGGTTGTCAGCCCATCGCCTAAATTACAATACACTGTAACCCTCGAGTCCCTTTTGCTGTCTTCTACAGCATGCCCGGGAGAAAGGGCAGCTGGAACATTCTATGTTTTTCTACCTCTCCCAGTCCAGCATGGAAGTAGTCTCATGAAATTTGCACTGAATTAGCCGGATTTGGTATGAAATATTAAATTCGAGTTACACTCCCTACAGGAACACCTGCTTGAAATATGTAGGTCGAGTCACATGTCGTAAAGTACTCGACATAAGGAAGGGTGCCCGCACTTAGGATTCCGGACACAAATTCAAGGTTTACCACTTGAAGTTATCAGAGTCTCTAACTGTTTTTTTCGTAACTTTCACGATTAACTGATTTATGTAAACACAGAGCAACTATAAAACGTTTAACGTTTCAGCCGATTAATAGTGAATGTCTTTTTTTTGTAATTTTATTATAAACTACAAAATAGTCTTCCATGCTGGAATGGAAGCGAGAGAAAAACATAGAATGTGCCAACTTCATTTCCTCCCGGGCATGCTGTAAAAGCCAGCAAAGGGGTCCCAGGGTTTCTGTATATTGCAATTTAGGCAATAGATTGACAACCTTCCACTACAGCAATATGCCTACAAATCTATCCTAAATATCCCTCAAAACTTTGTCAGACGTGGCGGTACGACCTTTCGTTCGTTCCATTAGGGATAAAGGCGTGATTATAATATGTATGTGTTTATGTACAAAATAGGCTACACACTACCTGCGTCTGTGTTTCCGAATGCATAGGTACAACCCCCCACAGTTCAAAGTTAAAGGGAACAGGCATCTTCTGGACGAGCTCGCTCCATCGTCGCTCCCGACCTAGACTGGAGTCAAGACTCAAGAGCAAACCCATTTATAATAAAAAAGAAAACTATAAGTGGGAGGTTTCTTCCATGCTGGACTTCCAGCGATAGAAAAACCAGCAAAGGGATTCAAGGGTATATTGTAATTTAGGCGATGGGCTGACAACCAGTCACTACAGCAATATACAGTTCTATCTTAACCCTCAAAACTTGTCAGACGTGGCGGAACGACCTTTGTTAAGGTCGTTTACGCTCTGCCTACCCCATTAGGGATAAAGGCGTGATTATATGTATGAGAAGTTTAGTCATGCGCCAGTCAGGAGCTTAGTAGACATGTTTTCCGCACAGATCAACAAGTCCGATGTGTCATCATAGTAATGTAATGTGACATGTTTCATTTTTACGCAACAGCTCTATTCTATGATATGTGTGGAGGGGCAAACATTTTTGGCGGCCTTTTTTAAGGTAATTGAATTTTATTTGAACCGCTCTTTAGTTCTGCCGGTTCGGTGTTCCTTTACATGTTTTTCCATTGCTAATTTTGCTATTATATGGACAAGTACAAGACAAAATAGAAATATCGGATTTTACAACTAATCATTTTGCTAGTTTCGAAAAGCGCATTGACTTCGCATTGCCTAATGAATAGTATTCTCGTTTATCGTTTCAGACATGACATTTTTACATGACACCCCTTGTATATCGTAACTTTGGTTACGCGTACAAACGCTACCATGAAACTGAACAACTGCTGTTCTTGGCATTTAAAAATTTGTCTTCATCTCCCTAGCCTTATCCCGTATCCTCGGGGTCGGCTACCTAATCTAGGTGATTGAACGAGGGTACTGGTTTTTATACAGAGCGACTGCCATCTGACCTCCGCAACCCAGAAGGGAAACCAGACCCAATCCTAGATTAGGTCAGTTTTCAAGCCGCCAATGCTTAGTACTGGCTTCTGACATGGCTTAACGACTAATATGTATGGTATTAAACGATATTAACCATCGTCTTAACGTGCCTTCTGAAGCACTGAAAAAGCGCCGAATGAACGTACATATGATATTCGAAATCCGAAAAACACATTGGTACGTGGTGGGATTTGTACCACGACCTGCCGCTCAGGAGGCAGCGGCCCTATCCACTACACCATCGGGCTCTGATAACAGAATAATCTGCGCATTTAAAAATACGTAAAATTAACAAAATAATTACGGGTATAAATTGCGCTATTCAATGTTTAATTTTTTCAAGCATGCTGCCTAAATACAGCGTAAGCAAAATCTACGTGGGTGACTGTTGTGACGCAAGAGTCCGTCTGCTCGTTACCATCAACCGTGTGAAAGCCTTCACATGGTAAACTAGCTTGCACCTTACCAAGCTATTTTAGTATCACTCAAATTGGTACTTGACTACATATATACAATCACGCCTTTATCTCGAATGGGGTAGGTAGAGCGTGAACGACCTAAACAAAGGTCGTTCCGCCACGTCTGACAAAGATATTTTAGTAAAAGACTTTTCTGTCTCTTAATGCAAGAGGCACATGCTCGCCTGGGAGCGAGAGAAAAACATAGAATGCGCCAGCTGCATTTCCTTCCGGGCATGCTGTAAAAACCAGCTAAGGGATCCGAGGGTTTCTGTATATTGCAATTTAGGTGATAAGTTTACAACCTGTCACTACAGCAATATACCTATAATCTATCTTAAATAACCCTCAAAACTTTGTCAGACGTGGCGGAACGACCTTTGTTTAAGTCGTTTACGCTCTGCCGACCCCATTAGGTATAAAGGCGTGATTATATGTATGTATGTGTGAACAAATAAGCTGGTGTCACTAAAAAATATAGATAATTTTATTTTGCACATATGGCGATCGGCTGATTGATTGATTCTTTAATAGACTTAGTCATGAATTTCCAATGTATTCTATTTTTATTCAACAAATTGATTCTTGTATTATTTTATTATGTAATTTTTGTGTCTCCTTTGTTCATGTAATCTTCCGAAAACAATAACTGTATTGTTTGACGAAATAAATAAATATAAATATAGATTGATTCATACAATACAATACAATACAAGATTCTTTATTGCACAAAGAAACACAAATACATACAGCAGAAAACAAACAAATGTAGACTAATGTATAGTCAGAATATTTTTTGTATATTTTAATCTTGATTTCTCTGTTAAGTACTTGTTATTAAAACCAGCACATACAGATCTATCAGTGGTAAATTAATATCCATTAAATGGTATTGTATACCTTGGCTAGAACCAAGAGCTTATCGTACCTTACAAACCAATATCAACCCTCTACGCTCGCTAGCTATGTTGTCTACTATAGACTCTAAGTAGTTAATCACCTCTTGCTTGTCAGTAAATTTTAAACTTTTCTAGCTTAATGTGAGAACCAACCTCAATTTTAATACCAGTTTTGTAAATTGCGAGTGCCTAAGGAAGAGGCTGATTACTCACAACACAGGGTATCCTAGTGTGAGGATCAGTATGCTGTATATTTTTATGGCGTTTGTAAAACTGTGTTTTTATTTTTTTTAGAAATAGCAAAACTTTCGGTAGCAGGGAAACTAAGCAATCAACCAGCCACCAGCCATAACAATCACAATTACATTATGAGGGTCTAATTCCCTATCTATTAATGATCCTCATAGTTATTTCAACAGAGCAGTGACGTGTTTATT
Organism: Scrobipalpa costella; assembly: GCA_949820665.1. NCBI lineage: Eukaryota > Metazoa > Arthropoda > Insecta > Lepidoptera > Gelechiidae > Scrobipalpa > Scrobipalpa costella. The sequence goes on from OX463303.1 coordinate 11,950,628, forward strand.
ACTTCTAAAGAAGTTAGCATTGATCATCGCCAGCATCGTGCGATTCAATCAGTGTCCACTGCCCGAGGTAGTTAGTACTGGAGCAATCGTTTCTAGCTTTTTTTTATTTTTTAAGTGTGTGTGGCGGTTTCGATGTTATTAGAGCTGTGGTAGAGCTCGGATGATACCACTGATAGCCGGTCTTACAGTAATTACGGGCAGTTATACTTAACGCACCCAAGCACGCGATTCATGTCATAATTTATTCATGTTAATGTTTTTAAAAGGAAAATATGTCACAAAAACGTGATGAGATAAATACTTTCATGATATTTTACGCCGCACTGTATAAGTGAATCTTAATCTGTTAGAAGAAGTGCTGTAGAATCCAAAAATCTTTTAAACATCTCTTTCTGTCGTTTCGGACGACCTGAATAAACACTAGCAGCATGAAGGACCAGATCTCTGATATATGGTTTGTGACGATGGCGATCATTATCAATACCGGGTGTAAGGACAGCGTCCCGCAAACTGATAGGGGTTGCTCAGTCAACGAAAGTGAACAACTTTCACCAGGAAATTCTTTCAGGAGATGAAAAAAGAAATACCTTTCCACACAAAATGACCTCAGTCTATCGATTTGTATGGAAAACCATATATTTTTTTCACTTTCTGAAAAAAAAATCCTGCTGATAGTTCTTCAGTATCGTTGACTGTGCAGCCCCATCAGTTTGCGGGCCGCTATCCCTTACACCCCGTACATACAGCAACCGAAATCGAACTCTTAACGTGCCATCCGAAGCACGGATTTATTATATTTGCTTTCTAGACATTGAGGCCTACTATTTTCCGGAAGTTCTACTCTTATGTAAGTACTACTTCTACAATCTCAAAAAGAAGCGATAACGACCGTTTTAAAGCAAAAAAAAGTGGTTGTTATTTTTCAGAATAAATACTAAATTTATAGACCCTTATTATCAGCAGTTTGCAGGGTATATTAACATACGCTGCGCTGTTGATAGATTTTGGGAACTGAAGTCAAGGAGAAGGCGGAATCGAGAGAGGACTGGCGATTATTTCATACTCCACCGACAAGAGCAGCGCTCTTAAGTTTATGATGAACACAACCAATCTACGGTGATTGAATTCTAAAAGGACTCAGTGTACGGCAGGGCATTTGTTCATCATCATATCATAATTTACTTCCATGCTGGACTGGGAGCGAGAGAAAAACATAGAATGTGCCAGCTGCATTTCCTCCCGGGCATGCTGTAAAAACCAGCTAAGGGATCCGAGGGTTTCTGTATATTGTAATTTAGGCGACAGGCTGACAACCTGTCTCTACAGCAATATACCTACAAATGTATCTTAAACAACCCTCAAAACTTTGTCAGACGTGGCGGAACGACCTTTGTTTAGGTCGTTTACGCTCTGCCTACCCAAGAAGGGATAAAGGCGTGATTATATGTGTGTATGTATGCATATCATAATTTACGCTGTGGTAAATTAATATCATAGGCATGATAGCTATGATGCTAATTTCATTTTATTAACTTTGTTGTTTTTCTGAAACCATAGAATTTGTATGTATTATTGTTGTACGTGCAAAAAATGAGCCATTACTAAAACAATATCTTATCGAAAAGAAAATTGAATTTACATTAGTTCTTAGATCAAACATTAGGTACGATAATGTGATTTCAGTAATTCTGGGGTAAGTACTAAGAATATTTGCATTAACTATTGCAACCACCTTGCACCTTAACTTGCACTTTTTAAAACTACTTCTGATTTGTTTTGTAGTCGTAGTAGTAAATGTTTAAACCTATGCCAATTTAAAGCACTACTGATTACTAGCCTGACGACGCGATAATAGGCTATTATCTATTATCTACTTTACGATAAACGATTCGTGTTAGGAAAGTCTGCTTATACTCTTGAACTAGGATTGGAGTTCATGAAACACGCGGTTTTGATTATGTGTGAAAATCAATTGAATTTAGAACACCAAAATTAATGTCTCCTACAACAAACGGTAACCTACGTCCTTCCTTATTAACTAGATTATATTATACCTCAGAAATGAAAGCATTATAATAATATCGCGATCATATTTTAAGGGCTTCTATAAAATAACATAAAGAACATTAATTAAAAAAAATGATCTGTCATTCAAATCGTATTTTTTATTTTCTTTTTTTGGGAGACATCAGTTTTTTTTTATAATTACCACTTGTGATATTTGAACATTAATTCTATAGCTTTTGTTGTCGTTTGCCCGTATGCTGCTTGGTCAGAATAACGCCAACCAATTTCATCTCAATTTTTCTCACTTCCTGAAGTGCCCTGCGTGCCCTGACACTTGCACGCTAGAAGAATTTTCGACAGCCACACCAAGCGGTATTGTGTAGCATCTTTTGTGGCTGATAAAATTTTATTCGTCGCGATACGGTAAAAAATAAGAAGATGGGTCGTAAAGTTCAACTTAGGAGTAAATGTTGTGAATATAAACGTATTATACTGCTTTCGCCTATCCGCATGCCAAGGGTCGATAGTATGCCTAATACCACTCCAATCGAGAGAAACCACAGTCCTGCTTTTAGTGGCTGTTATAGTAGTGGTAGTAAATGTACTTTGAGGCTTTTGCGAGTCCTTGAGATACCCTTGTTCCGTTGTAAGTACACGGGACACCTGTTATTTTAGTTACATTTATTGTTTTAAACACATCAAAAGTCACCTGCAACAAACGTTAAACTATAACAAGGGGCTATTTAAATAAGTTAGTTTGTTAAAATTCGGCAGGGAACATGTCGTGATGCTAGTTAGCTACGTTTCGTATGTTACGTATTTTAATATTTGTGGATCAATTAGTAAGGTGTGCAATATTATAATTTCCTATGCTGATTTATTTTTAATCATTAAATATTCTATTATACTTTATTGTTTCATTTGTTAAAATTGTATGAAATAAACTTACGCAGATGCGTTATTTATTCATTCTACGAATCGTTATCGATGCCTTCTTTGTTGTTAAATTAAACCTCGATATGTTTATCGAGATGGATGACTTGTTTTGACGACCTAATGATATATATGTTACACAAAATCAGTTGAGTTTACAATATCGTTTTCTCTTGCAGGTATAAGTTTTTCTGGATTACTGCAGTCGAGCCCGCATCGCCACGGAGCATCATAATCAGGCGCAGATTGGCGCCGCTCATATCAATGAACCATTTATGCCAGTTTTGGCCATTGAAGATGCAAGGTAAGCGAACATCTCGTCCCGACTCGTTATTACACTTAATTGCCCATTCAGCCTAGGCCACGCTCCTACCACGCTGTACAAGTAGTTAAAAGTAAATGGTAAAATTTTATCGGTAATTAATGTAAGTATAGCTAGCTAGTTTTACTCTCGCTCGCACGCACTGGTCTTGAGGTTGGAAAAGACCAAGGTCGGGTAAAACCAATATTTCGTCTCAATCGTGCCTCTTGCCTCATTATGCCACCGCCTTTATCAAATGTATTATGAATGACATGACGAAGATCAGCTTTAATCAACATCTTATAATTATATCATGCAATGAAAACAACAGCCACGCGTAGCTCATGCGTAACGCATCTTAGGAATGTTTCTGTATCGTTAACTTGCAACTAGATGGATTTAAAAGGAAAATCTTCTCAATATGAGTAGGTAAAATCTAAAGATCTTATATGTTAAGATTGACCCTATTAGATCATTATCCCATTAGATCATTATAATAGGTATTCTTTGTGTTGAGTAGAGTTGTTATTGAGCTGTAATAGCATAATTAGAGGAGGGGGTAATGTGATATCCATTAGAATGTGGGTAGTATTCAGTATCGGTCCTGGGGTATTGGATCGGCGCCGTATGGTGGCGACCCCGCGTCGGCAGCAGCGGCAGGCGGTCTCCATGACGACAGCGGAGGCTCCGCGGCGCGCGCTCCGGTCGCGCTCGCTCCAGTCGGCTCGAGGGTGCGATCAATTACTCGCGGAGCGGAGGAGCCCGACGCCGCCGCCGCCGCCGCGCACTTCGCCCGCGCACTGCGCACCATTACCTACACGAGCGGCCCCCGGAAGACAGCTCCGAGCAAAACAAAAATAATCCTCCAACCTACCTACTCTAAACAAACAGTCAACAACCTTTTGATCAAGCCTTTCAGTTAAAGATGCCAGGTTCAGTCTAATTAGAATTACTTGATTGTTTTCTTGCGTTAATGAATTTCTTGCAGAACTAATTACGTTTTTACAAAATAAATTTGTAAAATATGCGGTATACAAGTATGTATTTTGTAGATAAAACGTTATAATTTGTTAGCAAGCTAGATATCTCATACAGATTCATTCTAGTTCAACATGTTGTAGAACAAAAAAAAATATGAAATCGAAAAAGCATTGTTTATTTTATTATAACGAACTAGCGACCCGCCCCAGGTTCGCACGGAAATCATCAGTGTTTCTCTACTATATTATGCATGTATTATACATATAAACCTTCCTCTTGAATCACTCTATCCATTAAAAGAAACCGCATGAAAATCCGTTGCGTAGTTTTAAAGATCTAAGCATACATAGGGATATAGGGACAGAGAAAGCGACTTTGTTTTATACTATGTAGTGATAAAGTAGTTAGTAACTATCAAATTTTCTACTAACTAATTGCCATGTAGAATGCAGAAGTAATGAAAACGAAGCGCTGAAGTAGGCATATCTATTTTTTAGTTTCAAATCAACAACCTAACAGAAAATGTTCGATGATTTCTATTAAATCGCCTCTGACTTTGTTTTTGTATCTCTATCTTTGATGAATGTTCATTATCTCCTTTAAACCAAAGGTGTACAACATCAACCGAGGTGGTAATGAAAGAGTCTCTAAAACGGATTTCCGTGCCTTAGAAGGTACGGTGTTTTCCCTGGCTCATAATGGAATTAGTGTTCAATGAGCTAAGTTATGAATAATTAGACGGCTTAACTATCTGTTAGTATAGTTGGACAAAATACAACTACAAAATATTTTCAGCCGTAGCATAACAATAACTAAAATGGATCTGTTGTTGGAAGCAGAATCCGATTAAAACTGTATAACAACAATCCCTCCCGAGATCAGGTCGGAACAGATTGCGTTGTCAACATAGACACAGTATCCCAGCTTCCATTACCTGACTTTTCTAAACTACAGAATATTTTCACCCCGTAGCTTAATAAATTAATCCTTTCCTTGACAGTCGGGTAAAAATGGAACTGTCGTGGCAAGCAGAATCCGATTAAAACTGTGTAACAACAATCCCTTCCGATAGCAGGTCGGAATAGATCTCTTTGATCGTGTTGTCAATATAGACACAGTATCCCAGCTTCCATAAACAGAATTTTCTAAACTACAGGTTATTTTTGAAAACAAATGGAACTGTCATTGCAAGCAGAATCCGATTAAAACTGTATAACAACAATCCCTCCCGAGAGCAGATCGGAACAGATTGCGTTGTCAATATATACACAGTATCCCAACTCCCATTACCTGACTTTCTAAACTACACAATATTTTTATCCGTAGAATAACAATAAAACAAATCGAACTGTCATTGCAAGCAGAATCCGATTAAAACTGTGTAACAACAATCCCTCCCGAGAGCAGTTCGAAACAGATCTCTATGATCGCGTTGTCAATATAGACACAGTATCCCAGCTTCCATTACCTGACTTTTCTAAACTACAAAATATTGTTATCCGTAGAATAACAATAAAGCAAATGCAACTGTCATTGCAAGCAGAATCCGATTAAAACTGTGTAACAACAATCCCTCCCGAGAGCAGTTCGAAACAGATCTCTATGATCGCGTTGTCAATATAGACACTGTATCCCAGCTTCCATTACCTGACTTTTCTAATCTACAGAATATTTTTATCCGTAGAATAACAATAAAACAAATTGAAATGTCATTGCAAGCAGAATCCGATTAAAACTGTGTAACAACAATCCCTCCGGAGAGCAGTTCGAAACAGATCTCTACAATCGCGTTGTCAATATAGACACAGTATCCCAGCTTCCATTACCTGATTTTTCTAAACTACAAAATATTTTTATCCGTAGAATAACAATAAAACAAATGCAACTGTCATTGCAAGCAGAATCCGATTAAAACTGTGTAACCACAATCCCTCCCGAGAGCAGTTCGAAACAGATCTCTATGATTGCGTTGTCAATATAGACACTGTATCCCAGCTTCCATTACCTGTACACGTGTAAAAGCCGGCCGGGTACACGTGCCGAGCTTCCAGGCAAATGCTTCGAGCCAAACAGCCTTTTCCTATTCTCAATTCTGCGTCTATTTCCATTTTATACTCGTTTTTAGACTATGCTTGTAACATCGTATTTTATTATGGTAATGCTGCTTCTTTAAAAACGTTTCGTAATATACTCCAACATGTTAATCAAGTTAACCAGTGTAGTGGTGATAATGTATTAACTTTTACAAACCAAATTAAAGTTACATGATCACCTAAATTACGGTTTAATAAAAACATGTTTTGCCACACCCTTAGATCTTATATTAGACCAAAATTAACGCCTAACTACTTATTATAACGGATAGATCAATTCCAAAAATATTTTGATCTGCGTCTCAGAGAAAGTTGTGTTATTATGAGAACATTTAACGTTATGAACCTTTTTTTATTCCACTTTGTATAATACCTAACAATAATAAAATTTACTCGATGTCTACATTAATCTAAGAGTCGACAAAGAATAGTAAATCTGATGACAGTTGGTGAAAGTGATATTCAGTTGCAAGTATTTGAGCAATCTTTCAGCGGGAAGGAACGTGACCTTGACCCCAGAGCATAGGCCTAACCTGCCCCAAAAGCGTTGAGTTAAAAGTTGGCGGTCGATATGGGAGAGGATCGAGTTCGCGCACGCGCCGTCCGCCGCCCGCCCCATCGATCCGCCCGCCCACGTGACGCAACGCATTTGCGGGGATTCTTTGCGGACAAACTCTGAAAAACACTTGCCCTCACTTTTGATCTCGCAGGTGCCACAGGTACCTCCACGCTCACGCCAATGTTCATGCAGTTGGAATTTTAATGCGCCGCGGTCCTATCTATCATGTCTGTCATGAAAATAAATTTAAACAAGCTGAGCAGTATATTTTAAAGATTAGATATTTTTATTGACGTAATTCGATGATATTTTCCTTTTAGAAACCTGATTAGTTATTCTATCTAAGTAAATCGATTAATATTTGCGTAATCATCTAATGCTTTGTACAACGACCAAGTTAGCAGCAACATTGCTACGCAACACCAAAAACATCAACAATGCTAAAAGATGTCTAAATCTGCTGTTTCTAACCAAAATAGAAAGTCGAATAAGAAAAAGTTTTTATATTACATCGATTGCGCAACACCGATTACCTAACTGACCGTCGTCAGCGAATTTTTCGGCGAACGGAGGTTGGTCATTCAGAAAGAGGAAAAAGACAGTATAAACGTTGAAACAATCGTGAAACGGAATCACAGCAATTTCCTCGGAATAAGCACAAGGATACGGGGATGCTTCAGGAACATTCCGTTCTACTAAAAGCTACGCTCCAGGGATTGCAATTTTTCAAGTCATTGAACAGTTTGTTGAGAACCAAACCAAATTGTGCTTTTTGAAACTATCATTATTAGCGATATGTTTTTTACAGCATTATTATTTTCACAAAATATTTTAAACGCTCCTTTTTAAAATCATCTTTGACTAGATGAAATTCTGATTTACTTTCAAATAGCAAAAGAAATGTGTAGGAGAACCCCTTCTTTAATCCTTTAGATACTGTTCAGCTTGTTTACACGTGTAACTCAGAAACTCAGGTGACGCATGTAATTAAAATAATTTAATTCGGTCCATCCAACCATACGAAACTCAAGACTAATAATCGAATATTTCGTTTGGAAGTATTTTATTGCGTGTTGCATGACGTTTATACGTCACTTATAAACGCAAATAAGCAATTGATGAAGATTTGATATGCGAGACTGGAACAAGCCACTCGGTCCCCAACCAATATGTTACGCCATTTATATTCTCATTAGTTGTTTCATTTGATCAGATTACTTACGCTCCCTCGGGGTAGCAGCTCATAATTTCTTGTCAACATCGTATTAGACGAGATTCATTTAAAATTAACCGAGCATAACATTGTTTGGGTAAAAAGAGGAAGGGTAGTCATTCGAAACAAAGTCATCAACTTGAACATTAAATACTAGCTTTTTACACCACAGTTTCACCCGCGGCTTACTTAATAAGTTTTCCCGTGGGAATCAGATATTTTCCCGCGGTAAAAAGTAGCCTATGTTACTCAGGGTGAACGTAGCTTATTAATGGTGAGAGAAATTTTTAAATCGGTCCAGGAGTTTTTGAGTTTATTCGTTACAAACATACACACAAAAATACAAACATTTCCTCTTTATAATATTAGTATATATATGATTAATTTTGCGAATATTTCCTGATAGACATATGATAGAAGAAAGCGACTCGATAGTATTATTGAAATCGTAAAGGAATGGAGTGATAATGATTGTTCAACTATTATCAGGTAATTATAGTTAGTTGGTCGAGAATTTCTGGCCTCCACCAATTTTCAACATTCAGCTACACGAATTGCTTGCAGCAGTAACAATGTGCATGTTATTTTTTGAGGAACTCCTAAAGACCAGATAAATATTTTCTTGTTGTTCTCAAAAAAAAAAACGTTGGTCTAGTTTGTCATAATGCAGAACCTTCTACTATTCTACATGCAATACTAAAAACGTGTTTTTCTGGTATAGTTTATGATTTGTCATAATGGAAAATCCCGATCTCATTCTCATTTTCAAATTAATCAACTCGTTGGAATTTGGTGAGTTAATTTTCTTGTGTGAGAACATATTTCAGTCGGTCAATGCCAACGATAGCATAGCGCTGTTTAACAGGCGTTCTATCAGATCTACTTGCACAATTTTTACGAAGTCCCAATGCAATTGAGTAGTATATAATTCTGTTAGTCTGATTTGGCAAGTAAACGCGTTAGGTGATATATAGGCAGTTAAATGAAGACACCGGCAAAGCGGAATTAGAATGAAGTGCGCGGCGCGACTCGCCGCGGCCGTGTGCCACGTCATTGCCGTGACCCACTGACATAGTTCCGCGGGGCCGCCTGCACCGATATCTGCACGCGCCGCGCTCTTCCTCTACTGCCCCTTTACTGTTTTTGCCACTACATTCTGAATTTTATATCGTACCTGATGCTTTAATTCTAATTCGTACACCATTCCAAATTCAAATAGCGTTCTGTTTTTCAAAATGTTGTACCGCAAGGAGTAAAACTTGGTCTTATTCTTTTAAAAGTATATAAGTGATATGAAAAGGCATGTGGTATTGATAAGCATGCGATTTCAAATTAGAAATTAAACTATCTTGAGTTATGCAATGCATGACCTTGTTATCTAAATCGTGCACTTGACACGATTGCTGTTCCATTTTACTTTCATGTATAGGAGGTACGACTCGCAACCAGTACTGTCGGAAACATACTCGCTCTTGTTCATGTATGTAGTTGTAGAGCCGGCTGGTGAGCAACTATGAATCATGTAAAGGCATTTTGTTAAAATAAATGAGATGCCATGAGATCTGGGATAATTACGAATTTAGTCAAGCATTCAAGTGATATGTTGAAGTATTTATTATTGATTAACATACTATATTTTCTGATGTTTCGTAACATTGTAGATAGATGGCAAATGAAAGAGAATACAAATTTTGTTGGTATTATCCAATCATATTAATTCGTGTATGATCGGCCTTGTTCGACGCGAAGTTTATGAATGTCGTCAGAGGGAGCGAGATCGCAAGAGAGTTGGCAAGATAAACTCGACGTGGGTGTGACTGTAGCAGATATATGGCTCAGTCAATCCGTCTGTCGGGCTTCGGGCTCCGCCGAGCTCGCCGCCGCCACTGCTCGCGTCGTCGTGTCGCGACGCACTGTTGATAATTTGTGAAGCGGCGAACGAAAAGGATGTATGTATATGTATGTCTCGTCTTTCAGTTGACTTTCATCGTCGTTTTGTAGCGAACGTTTCGCACGGATATCGATAGGAAATTGCACTATCGCTACGTAATAAAGTTATTGCATGTTTTTGTGGACGGACATTTTAAGACGTAGTACTTAATACCGTGACTAGTGGTTCTTGGATATTTTCACAAGCCGGAGGGATTGTCTAGACGATTCTTGGTGAAAAAAACGGCGTCGCGGCAAACGTGGCGCAATGCAGAGTGTGTTTGGATGCGGTTTCGGACTGTGTTTTTTGAATTCGAGCCAGGGAGAAATACGTATTCCTAGTGGTGGCGGTGAACATTGGTGATATGTGCAAACATGCTGCCTATGGTGCAAACGGAACCCATGCTCTTCAACGGAGGTCACTCTGATGAGGCCGCCCCTCCGTCGGCCACCCTGCCACCAGCACTCACTCCCGAGTCGGAGGTTGACGAGCTGGTTGACATTTTCTTCGATGTCGATGTTGCTGTTAACAGCTTTTCGAGGTAATTCATTATTTATAATAGCTAAGGCTACAGAAACCTTTTGCATTCAACCCATCTGATGTTGAAGTAAATTTGATTGATTGATCAGTTTCTTAGGATTTTGAGGTGAGTTTCCGTATAATAACAATTTTATTTACTTTATTCTGGTTAGAGTCATAGCTAATAATATTGAAGCTAATCTTGTTGAGACAAATAATGAAAATTGCACAAATAACAAAACACTTAGACCTAGAATGATGTGGGTCACTCAATAAAGCGATAAAATTAATAATGACGATAACAACTGACTTGCACAAACAAAGTGTAATCCAGTGTAACTTGCTGAATCTCTTTTAAATATAAGCCACTTGAAACATGCACAGCTAGCATTTTTTGTTGCACTACAAATCTGTCTTTAACAGGTAAAATACTTGCAAAATTTCTGCAACCTTTGTTTGTCGTATTTCCTATTGATTGAACGACATTTAATACATTTTCTAAAACATATTTACTTTATTGCATTGACACGAGCAACTAGCATATGCTGTGCATGATCTGGATAAAGTTGGGCATCGATATTCTGCCTTTTCATATCTATCCACTTCAAAGTGATATTGAAAGCATTAAGTACTTACCTACTTTGATTTAATGATGCTGTCTCCCTGTCTCCGAGAATCTTATCGCAATAGTTCTGATTGTCACATGTAGTGGTGCGTGCACTCGTGAGTTTGCTCTCTCGCTGCGTTTGATTTCATTTATTCCATGCTCATTTAATTAGAGGTGTTGCAGTTGAAGCTTGAATGCGTTGTTGTCAGTAATCATGTTCTGACCTGCCGTAATCTCGTGGTGAGCATAGGCAGAGCTATCATCGTCGAGTCACGTTACGCGTCATACCACTTGAGTAATCTTCGTCATGCCACAGCCAGCATAATCTCTCCATTCTTCTTTCACTTAGCCAGCGCTCACGTTCGTGACGTCATCGGCGAGAGTAACGCCAGCAGAAATATGTGTTTTTTTAGATAATCGCATCAGATCTATTAAATCTTTATAATTGAAGTTGAAGTGTATTAGAAAATCTACTATTTAGTCTAGTAATGCTTAGGTAGCCTCTTGTAATAAATCATTAATCTGCTTGACTGGTTTGGGAACATTTAAATTATATCAGTTTGGTGCATATTAGTTTACGATTTTAAAAGGCATGGAAATTTAATTAGCATTAGCATTAAGATATGCACATATGTTTACGTATGCATGCAAATACAAACATAAGTAGTTTTTTTTCCGGTGACGTAGTCTTAGAAATGTGGGCTTACGTAAAGGAGAATTTTATAACACCACCGTGGCATTATAATCAGTCGTCTATGTGACGTGAACAACTTTAACAAAGGAAACCAGACCATTTTAGGGTTTATTGCTTTTAAATGTTTTTTTGTTAGAGCGAACTTGCATAACTGAGATAGACGTGAGCAGATAACATTTATACCATACAATGTATACAATTTTGCATAAATAAGCCTAACATTGATGATCTTGAGCAGCTTCTTCGCCTTCACCTGCTAAATACTATCGTTATACATAAGAAGCCTCAATTAGATATGACGTTGTACAATTTGATAGTGACTTCCGCTCTGCGAGATTTTATAAAACGGACAACTGTGTAACTGGGCGAAGCGAGCCGTGCGGCCGGTTGTCGCGGATGACGAATACCTGTTGAGTAACGCTTGAAAAAGCGAAACCTTCGCCCGCGAAACGTTTACGAATTACAATACCTACCAACTTTCACTCATTTGGATTCAAGTGTCAACTAAACTGAAACCTATGTTTGTACAATAGAAATTGGCAAATAGAACGATACATTCTCATTTATTAGTTCTACCATACAATGTGCGTAATATGTACGTATGTACTATCGATGTTGAAGGTATATAGGTCTATTTGCAATTTGCGTGTTATATATTTTGCTTTAATAGCTTCATCCGGAATTGTATTCTCCCAGAGTAGAGGCAGGATATGAAGGAGGCTTCAAATTTTGGATTATTTTTATTATACTATTTCTGGTCACGCTTATGGCGCGTTGTTGTTATTCCGAACATTATTATTTCAAGGTTGCGCGGGCGTCGCGGTGAGGTTGCGTAGTGGGGCTCCTCGGTAGGCGTCGTTCCACTTGTATCTCCGTCCCTCTTTCGCATTAAGCTTCACTCTGCTTTGTACTTGGCATTTGATATGAGCCGCGTCAATCTGGACACTGTTCCTTGATAGCTCTACCATGATACCGCACGTACCTACCTAGGTACTTTAGGTTTGATAAACACCACGAGGTATCGCCGCAAAAAATACTGAGTGTTGCCAATAACTTGCTCGCTTAACGGCAATAATAATGAGTCATGCATTTGCACAATAATTACTTACAAATGATTGAGAAGCGTTAAGATAGCATTAGCAGTAGCGTTTCCTTTGTTATCATACGAAATGTAATTAGAATCCATCACCGCACATGACTTTGTGTTGGTAAGTTATTGTTTTATAGACAGGGGATTAAATACGTCGACTTGTAAACGATGACTCTTTATTATGCAAACAAAATGAGTCTCTAAATCTCTACTTTTATTAAATTGTAGCAGAGTCCTGACCGAATTATGCTTGAATAGATTTTGCTTAAACTTTCATTGTTTATAATTATAACATATGGAGAAACTTGGTAATATTTTGTTTCTTTGCGATGATTGAAACCAAAGATAACAAACAATTAAAATAAACCTCCTTTGATCAACACCTTAGTCAACCATTGTAATAAATCTGTATTTTTTTATGAGTTCATAGTTGTTAGTTTTTATCGGGATTGATATGAATTTTAGATGATTTTGGGGTTGGTCAGTTTTTTTCAACATATTGATTTGGGGATGTCTGACGGTGTCTGGGGGTGACGGTAAATGTTTCTGAGGTTAGTTGGGGTTCTCCGGTGTTGGTTATGCAGTTGTTGAATTTTATCGGGGTATATCGTTGGTTTTTAGGGTTCCCTAGTCAACTAAGGAACCCTTATCATTTCGCCATGTCTATTGTCTGTCTGTCCGTCTGTATGCCTCGCCCCTGTTAAAAATGAAGTCTTTTACCTATTAACATGAAAGTCAAATATATTGTTTTTGAACCCACTCCCATACAAGTGAAAGGGGGCAAAAACTTTTTGAAATATGTTAAGGGGGTATCGTTAGACAAGTCTTTGACAGTGAAATGTAGGATTCTTTGAAACAAAATCTCTGAAATGTTCCTTTCTTGAGATATTTGCATTCAAAGTTGCAGTATTTGTCACAAATTTGTTCTAGTCATATCTTTAAAACTATAAATGCAAGAATTATGAAAAAAAAATGGAATATGCTCATTAGTTGTAGTTACAATGAAAACTATAACGAAAAATGTAGCAAACTCATCATTTCCCTAGCCTTATCCCGTATCGCTCGGTATCGGCTACCTTATCTAGGTGAAAGGGTAGCAAACTAAGTTCGCGAAATATTTAGGAAAAACCGTTTCAACAAACTACCTATATAAAACAAGGTGAAATGATCCTTATAGTTTACGTATAAGATTGAAATCAAATTGTGAAGGCAATTATGTTGTTTTATGTAAAAATATAACTTTTGTTGTGTTTCTTCCATGCTGGACTGAAAGCGAGAGAAAACATGGAATGTGCCAGCTGCATTTCCTCCAGGGCATGCTGTAAAAATCTGCTAAGGGATCCGAGGGTTTCTGTATATTGCAATTTAGGTGATAGGCTGACAACCTATCACTACATCAATATACCTACAAATCTATCTTAAATAAACTTTGTCAGACGTGGCGGAACGACATTTGTTTAGGTTGTTTACGCTGTGCCTACCCTATTAGGGATAAAGGAGTGATTATATGTATGTATGTATAAGGCTACGGAACCCTACATACAGGCGTGCCCGGCACGCCTTTGGAAAAAAAAATTGTTGGAGTATTTAGGAGTTAGAAGAAAACAACATGAGGAAACCTGCCCATACCTATGAATAAATTCAAAGGTTGTGTGTAAAGTCGATCAATCCGTACTGGGCTCGATTGACTTGACTAAGGCCCGATTGCCCTATTTACGGGAGTCTCGTGCCCCTCGGGGATGAATAAAAGCTGTTGATGATGGGGGTTTCTCGAGTTGTGTTGTTATTAAAGGATTTATATCAACGTAAAGATTGTTTCTCTCGATCTAGTGCCATTTTATTTATTTAACTTTATGCACAAAAAAAATACATGGGCGGACTTAACGCCAGAGGCATTATCTACCAGTCTACCTCAGGGCATGTGGAAATGACAAGGCAGATGCAAAATTTCCATTCCGTAAGATAAGTATCTAGGTCTTTTCGCCACCTCTTTTGGGACACCACAGGCTCATAAATAAATAAAGATCATATGGTGTAGTGGATAGGAGAGCCCGATGGTGTAGTGGATAGGAGAGCCCGATGGTGTAGTGGATAGGAGAGCCCGATGGTGTAGTGGATAGGGCCACTGCCTCCTGAGCGGGGAAGTCGTGGTTCGAATCCCACCACGTACCAATGTGTTTTTCGGTTTTCGAATTTCATATGTACGTTTATTCGGCGCTTTTTCCGTGCTTCGGAAGGCACGTTAAGCCGTTGGTCCCGGTTAATATCGTTTAGTACCGTAGATATTAGTCGTTTAGCCATATCAGAGGCCAGTGCTAAGCATTGGCGGCTTGAAAACTCCTAATCTAGGATTGGATCTGGTTTCCCTTCTGGGTTGCGGAGGTCAGATGGCAGTCGCTCTGTGTAAAAACCAGTAACCCTCGTTTAATCGCCTAGATTAGGTAGCCGTCCCCGAGAGATACGGGATACGGCTAGGGAGATGATTATCTATCATATATATTTTTAAACCACCCCGAAAAACTCTGAACTACCGCTGGATGTCATAACGCTAGTTGAACACGAATATTTTTTAATACTAGACAGGCGGGCATCACTGACCCTTCTAAGGTTCTCGCATCATTTTGAAGCCTCAAAGCCCCTAAAAACAAACAAAATAGTTTGCCTTTTTAAACCTAAAAGGCTACCAGTATAACCAGCCAACTGCAGCCAACACTAATGGGTGGACTTAATAGTCTTCGTAACAAATTTCATTTTATGCAAAGCATGAAGCCTTAAAAAATAGGTCGGCATTTTCTCAATATTTCTAAGAATATAAAGTTCTGCAGAGAGTACATGTACAGAGGTTTTCTTGAAACTACATATAAAAAGCTTTTTTGTTTTTATTAATAGTTTTTATATTTTTGAAGTTGATAAAGAACATTCCGAGCTAGTAAATAATGAATTTTCAATAATTTTTACATAGATCCCATGAATTTGATGTCTGCGATTACAAAGGATTATTTCGGAAATTGAAAACATTTAATTGCCGTACAGCTTGATGATATCGATTACTAAGTCACCCTGTTTGAAAGAAAATATAGAGACGGAACCATTTAAGTGAAGGTTTTCTTGAGTCCAATCTATTGTATCACGCAGATCACGCTACAGAACGCGATATAGAAAAAAAAAAACATGTCATTTTGGCTTCCTTAAACTTTTATGTGATGGTCCTGTTTTTTTACTACATACAATATTGTTACCTTACAATCATCTCTCTTTCTCTTTGTCCATGTGCATAAATAAGAGAGTTATTGAGGCTAACTTGCGACAGACTGAAAATATAATTGTATAGACCTAGTCGACTACAGAAACCGAAAAAGTGTCTGGATCCTTAAATTTTGGCTAATATAATAAGACTCCAAACCAGTCTTTTAAAAAATAAGTACCTAGTAGAGATATTTCGATAATCAGGCCATTAAAATCCTAAAGTTCTTAAATCTATTTAACAGTTTATTGTACACAGAAACATACTCAAAATATAGGGAATCAAGACAACAGATACTGCTTATTTCTAAAATGAAATGTCTTAAAAGCAGACTTAAGAAGCGATATTGTATAAAACGTAACGCTGATAAGATTAAAATGGTTTGTTGGCGGAAATCTTTTTTGGAATACATTCTGCTAAGCTTACATTTTTGTAGGCAGATATTTTCGATATTCGTCTTATCTCTAAGATCAGTAAGGGTTACTTTGTATTGATTTAAGTATGCTCGCCCTCTTTTAAACGAATTCGTTGTATTTTTTTACTTTTAATCTACTTACAAGAGCAATATTATATGCAATTTCGTGTTATTTTATAAATTTCCGTTACGTATTTTCGTTGGTTGAATATGGCTTAATGAGAGGTCATGTTTTACTTCCTTAGACTTGAATCCCGTGATCTCCAACCGGGAGACACATGGAGGGGGATGCAAGACAAGATGAGCGTGACAACGCCGGTTAAGAAGATACGAAAAAAAACAGACAATAAGCCACAATCTCAAATGTACGTATAAATGTTTAATCCGTATATTCCCATTATTACATTACCATTAGTGTAAAGTAAACCCACTATACAAATTGTACACCATAAACTTGGATGTGGATCATCAAATCCCTGCCAGAATGTTTATGTAGGTATATTCTTTCATCAGTGTTTATGGTGATCGATAGCTGAATACACAAATATTCAGTCACTCTGTTATGGAACAACTTCAGTCGGCAAATGTAGTTAATTTTCACTTGAAATTTACAGAATAGCTAAACAGCTAATGTAGTTTCCCGAGAAAGTAAATGAAGCGCCTTCAACATGTCTCCCATTTGTGAAACAAATCTGTAAATCAATGGATACGAGTACTAGATTACAATGAATTGTATCACTAACTTGAGAACTTTGTTGGATTCACAAGTTGAAGCTTAATAAGTAGAGAATGGGTGATGGCTTTGAGCCTGGTGCCACGTGACCCTGCTGGTATTCAGTTAGTCATATTACGAAGCAGTCCAGAGTCCCCTTGCGAAAACACTCGAATGTTATTAAACATAGTTTGTTTTCAATTTGATGGCTTTTAAGTACAAACTAAGCTTTACCGATTAAATGTAAAAATGACGAATCAAATGCGAGGCCAAAGCCAATTATTTATCTGTCAAGTAATCACTATTAATAAGGGGTTAAAATACGTTAACAGTGGGCGTTTGTGCCGAAATTACCATTTAGAACTTTTAATTGGTGTGCATGGATGTTATTTTTATTTTATTTTAAAACTGTCAATAATTTTATTCAAGATTTGTTTGGACCCCACATTGCGTATTTTATTTGATGCATAAAATCTGAAGTAGGTAATAGGTATGGTGGTAAATAAAATCACAAGCAACGATGTCCGTACATAAGTATATTAAAATAAGTATAATATATTATTCTACTTGCTTAATTCTAATGCATATCACTGTAAGTTACGTTATAGTTTGGTATTAGCTACAACCATAGCCACAAAAATGGCTGCTTTGATAACTAGAGGAAATATCAAAATATATTGTCTTGTCTTACTGCCTGTGACGTAGTTTATCATTAGCTTAAAATGCATTTAACATTTTATGGGAAACTTATAACGCTGTATTTAGTACGATAGAATATTTACTTATAGATTTGCGTAAATGTAAATATGGCAGATTTCTATGTACTAGTTTAGACTTCAGAGCAGCTTGTTACAATTGATGGAACAACATCCAATTTATTATTTTGTAGCTTACTTCTATTGCTATTCGTTTTTTTGTTTCGCATTCATTAATAGTACATACGCGTAAACCACAGCGCGTTTTTTATGCGGAAACACTATGACTGAATGCTATTCAATGGTATTGAAATCGCATTCGTAAACGGATGTCAGCTACGTTGCCCACATTTTGCCCTTATTTCTTTACCTATTTTATAGTCACAATTTATTTAAATTTACTACGAAAATCATGTCGGTTAAACAAAGGCTCCCGTTGACCATGGCTACATCACAATGACTCAGATCATGACAAATCATTTTCCATGGAGAGATCGCAACGCGCTTGCTAAATTTGTATGGTGTGAAGCCATGTGCTTTCAGCAGTAAGGTAACAAAGGGAGTGGAATG
Organism: Scrobipalpa costella; assembly: GCA_949820665.1. NCBI lineage: Eukaryota > Metazoa > Arthropoda > Insecta > Lepidoptera > Gelechiidae > Scrobipalpa > Scrobipalpa costella. The sequence goes on from OX463303.1 coordinate 11,969,191, forward strand.
TTATGATTTTATTTTATTGCAGCATTTGTTTACCTTTCTCAAAGACTTCTGAATACCAGCGTACTAGCGATAAGCTTAATGAGAAACGGTGACTGTGCGGCACAACTCTTCGATGAGGAAAATAAGTTTCCTAGCCACTGCATTTTAGAGCGCGAGTGTTTCTGTTGATGCTGTTTACCTATTCACATTCATTTATTTGTTATGCCACTTCTAAAATAAAATTTTACATACGTATGAGTTAAAGAAAGTAATAAGAGTAACAAAGTGCTTCTTAACAATGACAGAAAGGTTGTGATTTCAAACTATTGGGTTCAACACAAGATATTTTGATCAGCAATTAAGTTCTCTTAAAATTAACAAAGTGATATTCTTCCAGAAACAAGTGTCACAACGAGAAGCGTCGTCGGGAGCTTGAGAACGAAACGATAAACCAGCTCGAGGAGCTCCTGGTGACGTGCCTGGCTGAGGTGAAGCAGCCCGACAAGAACGGCATCGTCCGGGAGGCCACGCTTCAGATACAGGAGGTAGGTGTGCAGAACTATCAACAAGCGGGTTCAGAAGCGCAATAAAGTAACCATAAACCAGCTCGAGGAGCTCCTGGTGACGTGCCTGGCTGAGGTGAAGCAGCCCGACAAGAACGGCATCGTCCGGGAGGCCACGCTTCAGATACAGGAGGTAGGTGTGCAGAACTATCAACAAGCGGGTTCAGAAGCGCAATAAAGTAACAATAAACCAGCTCGAGGAGCTCCTGGTGACGTGCCTGGCTGAGGTGAAGCAGCCCGACAAGAACGGCATCGTCCGGGAGGCCACGCTTCAGATACAGGAGGTAGGTGTGCAGAACTATCAACAAGCGGGTTCAGAAGCGCAATAAAGTAACAATAAACCAGCTCGAGGAGCTCCTGGTGACGTGCCTGGCTGAGGTGAAGCAGCCCGACAAGAACGGCATCGTCCGGGAGGCCACGCTTCAGATACAGGAGGTAGGTGTGCAGAACTACCAACAAGCGGGTTCAGAAGCGCAGTAAATCGGATTGTCTAGTAAGACTAAGCGTAGTAATATGTTATTCCCATATTTGTTAAGTTACAAAATCGAGGTCGTTGTTTTAATACCCCCCTCCATAACCCCCCTTGCCTGTCAGCGGCTGAAATAGCGGGAAGCGCACATCTGTCAGTAACTTTTCGCACTTCGCATTTGAGTTTTTACCTACCAAATTGCTAGTTTTTTAGTACTGCTATGATGTTTGAGAGTTTCGTTAGTTTCAACTACAATCTCGTGTCGTAAATTAAAAAAAAACAAAACTCTACATGAAAACCATAAAGAAAGCGTTCAAAGGCAGGTGACAGATGTTGGCAAGAAAAAATATTTCTCTGAGAGTGAAGTGAACAAAGGGATGTTTATGTAATCTGTGGCCGTCACATAGGTGAGGCTAACAACTGATCGAAATTCGAAAGATAACAAATTGTGTTTGCTCGATTATCTAAAAAAAATATATGTATGTTGTTACCTTAAGTGGTGCAATAACTTAAATACAGCATGATAGATAAGAAAACAGACACGACACGTAAGAAAATGGTCCCAATTCGGCGAAAACACGATCTAACTAATTTAAGTACCTTACTTACCTGTGTATTTTTTGTCATGAGAGAATATAATGAGACAGCACTATAGAAAAACTAATTTTACATACATATAATCTAAATAAAAAACAAAAACTGTCAAATTACGAATCTATGGATATGTGGTACATACATACATACATAAATCACGCCTTTATCCCTTACGGATATGTGGTGTAGAAGGAAAACCCTTTGACGACTACTGTATAATAGAACCGGGACCAGAGTTCTAGTAGCTTGACTTGAGAGGAGTATTTTGCCTATATCTGTACGTGTAAACTAAGTATATGGCTGTCCAGTTATCTGGAAAACTAGCAATTGACTAGTAGACTGTTCTTCTTGTCGTGTGGATTTCGAATCGGTCGACCCGATGCACACTGATTTAAGATATTTTTAAATTGCCTAGTAGCACAGTTATTAGGTCTCTGACATGGTTTGTGTAACGACCACTATCAAAAACAGCCACCGAGACCATCAGTTTAACGTGCCGTCCACAACACGGAATAGTTTTTCTAACAGACAGTCAAGTGATTCAGTCTGCGTTGTCCTAACTAAAGGAAAATTTCATAAATTGATAAATTATCAAATATCAACTTTGTGTTGTATTCCTGGGAATCAACCTTTGGACCTCCGGATCGGGAGCCTATGGCTTAGACCAATAGACCATTGAGGCGTAACCGGCTAGTTCAGACTCATATTGACGTGGTTATGTTTTATGTAGTCTCCTATTAAGAACGGAAACCAACGCTATGAATGTTTTAGTTTCCCAATCGATTTGCCGTTAGATGTCTAGGTGTCGAAGGTCGAGCCCCGCATGTATTTTATTTATCCAAAGTTTTTCCTGAAGCACACTAACAAAAAGCATATACGCTTATATTCATAACAACATTTAAAAAGTATTTGCGTCCTGCTTTACGATATTTAAAATTCATTTGTATATTTTAATCAAATCTGGATTCAAACTGTTTCTGGGAGCTATTTCACCAGGTAAAGCTATACGAGTAGTAAGTTCTACTATTTAGCTGTACCCATTATAATATAATTGATGACTGAAAGGGTTTAAATTGTCGGAATTAGTGAAATACTAGTTTAAGTCTGTCTAGACGCCTGAAGGAACTATTACCTACTATTAAAACGTGGTAGGGTTTTGTGCAAAGCCCGACTGGAGGAGGTACCACCGTCTCTGTTTCGGTTTGCAGGGCAAGGGAACCTGTGAAATTATTGGCACTTGAGACAATCCAGCTTAGGTTTCACGGTGTGCAACGCACTCCCACGTCAGTTGGCTCTAGTGGGATAGTAGTAGGTGTTTTAGGATACGGCACAGAATTATATGGGTACAGAAATTTCACTCCCCTATAACGCGCGCTCAAAATGCTAAAGACATACCTGAAATGATAAATTCATGTTAAATTATACCTTACGCGTAACGCGCATAGTCGGAATCCCCTAATCACTCAAGATTACGCACACAATTACACGCGTTAGGGTTAGCTAACGCGCGACACAAATTCGAAGTAAGGAGAGGCGGACGACTGTACGTTCATCGACACATTAGAGACGATCGACAACCCGACCGCCTTAGCCGCCGCTTACAGCAGCCTTCGGCGGCAACCGGTTGCATACCTAAAGTGCGGACTGATACAGGCCTGGTTACGGTGGGCCATATGGCCAGTTGCTGCTGTATATAACATAAAAAACTATTGCTAATGTAACGTTATTGTTTATCAGGTGCTAAGGCAGCGCCTTGAGTGCCCGAAGGAGTGTCCGCTACGCGCGCAGGCCGCGCTCGCTCGCTCGCCAGTCCAGGCCGGCGAGGTTAGCTCCACTCAGCACTCCAACTCCGGCCTACACTACTCCGAGCTCACCACGCTCATTGAGGTACTACAACTAATTTAATTTTTCAAAATATTGTTACGTTATAGTTGTTTTATCTCACGACTTCCACTCGGCCATACTTGTGTGTGTACGTACACGCACATTGCCTTAGTAGGCATAGTAAACCTGTATAAGGGCGAGTGTCAGTATGATCAACTACAAGTATGACGAAGTGGCAGTTGTGAGATAAAACAAATATAACAGGATCTAATTTAGTTTCCTGTTAATGTTTCTAACGGAATTATGAATATTCACGCCTAATCATTATCTGACATTTTCTTTCCAGGCACTCAAACACTATACCAGTAATCTGGGCTGGACTCTCCTAGAAATAAACGCTAAAGGTGAAATTGAATGCGTCACGGAGAACATAAAGGATCTTATTCTGCGGGACAGAAAAGAGCTTTTCAAGCAGTCTATTTTCGATATTTTACATGAGGAAGATCATGCGAAAATAACCCCACTGCTAAATATTATAAATCAGTCCTTCTGTTGGAGCGCAACTGAAGTCGACAAATTTCAGGCTATCCAAGCACGTCTTCTTATTCAAGACTCCAATGGAAGCAACATTACCGCGTAAGTTTTTGTTCTTCATCTAGTCGTGGGGGTTTTCGAGTCAGTTGACCTGGTTAACCTTTGTGTCAGTGTTCTTAAACCGCCGAATAATACCTATAGTAAATACTTCTGCCCATGAAATGGTTTGTGTAACGACTACTATCGACATAACGGACGGGACCGACGGTATAACGTGCCCTCCGAAGCACGGAATCCTTTTTCTTCCAAACAGTCCGGTGATTCAGCCTGCATTGTCCTAACTGAACTAGAGAAAATCTCAAAGTCATAAATTGCCAAATAACAACTTTTTGTTTCACCCCTGGGAATCAAACCCAGGACTTCCGGATCGTGAGCCCATGGCTTAGACCACTAGACCAGAAGGCAGTTTTTGTATAACACGGTTATCCTATTAGTATTATAACACATTTCACTAGAACACTGAAACGCTGCCATAGATAACATTGTTTAATGAAATGAAATTGCTATTGACCCTAACCTTGGCATAGGCAGGCAAAGATTGGGTCGACTCCAAGAATGACACTATGAAATCGGGTAACACCAATGAGCAAGAGATAGCGTTACATATTGATATGTTAACATTTTGCAATTTCATGATGACCGTTGATCGTGTCGGGCGAACGATAAGAGGACGATTACACTAGTAGCATCGGCGAAAGAAATTGCAACGCTTAACAGTTTTGCAAAAATATCGCCATTATTTATTGACGTATCTGTGACGTAGCTTCCCTTTTTTATTTATTTACTGCACTTATTACTTATTATTATCGCTTGACGTCTAATTATAGCAATTTGGTTTTATTTTGCTGAAGTTAAAAAGTGATAATTACCTACCTACATATCAGCCTTCTTCACTTCACTGACATAGACAAAAAAGTTGTGGCCGTTTACAAACAGTGTGAAAGTGGATATAAAGCTGAATTTACTCAGGTTTTCCATTTGGGCTAGGCTTATCTGATCATCAAGATTAGGTTTTATCAGGCTAACGATATTTCGACTAGTGAGATTTAAAATTGTTCCTTTCCAATTTAATAACATCATAAGGCCCAGACTGCCTCCGTGGTCTAGTGGCTAGTGCCATGGACTCCCGATCCGGAGGTCCTGGGTTCGATTCCCAGGAGGGAAACACAAAGTTGATATTTGAGAATTTATCACTTTGTGAATTTTTCCCCAGTTTGGTTAGGACATTGCAGGCTGAATCACCTGATCGTCCGAAACGAAAAAGATTTCGTGCTTCGGGGGGCACGTTAAGCCGTCGGTCCCGGTCGCTGTCTTTGATAATGGTCGCTACTCAAACCATGTCAGAGGCCTATAAGCTGTGCTACTAGGCGGTTTAAAAACTCTGACACCAGGGTTCATCAGGTCATTCGGCTCGAGAATCCACTCGCTAAGAAGAAGATAAGGCCCAGACATTTTGAGGTTTTGTACTGCTAGTGACCAAAGGCGTTTTAAAAGGTCATATGTATTTGTGTACAATTGAACCAGTTATGACAGCAAGTCTTTAAATTACTGGTACAAGCATGGTGAAGTTTATCAGGTGGCGGTGAACTGGCTGCCACATAGTAGGTACTTCGAAAACTGCATGTTTGATTATCGGTTGCCTAAAGAACCTTGACCACGCACAAATGCTCCTATATGAGGGTTTCAGTATATTGTAATTTAGGCGAATGGGCTGACAACCTGTCACTACAGCGATATACCAACAAATCTATCTTAAATACTTAATCCTTAATACTTTGTCAGACGTGGTGGAACGACCTTCGTTTAGGTTGTTTACGCTCTGCCTACCCCCATTAGGGATAAAGGCGTGACTATATGTATGTATGATATAATTTTCGACTTATGGTTGTTGAAGCTACCCTTAGCCCTTTCAGGGTACATTTTTGGCATAAGTCCTTATAAAAAGCCTGTAGGAGAAACAGGCTTTGATAACAAGCGCAAATGCCCCTATAAGATAAAATTTTCAACCATTGGGTGGTCCAAGCTTGGGCCTTCTTCTTCTTGAAGAAGAAGAAGAAGCCTGGGCCGGTACCACTTTTAGGATAAAGCCTTTTAAAAAGCCTGTGGGCGGGCTCACACTTTCTTATTGTCGTGTGGATTTCCAATCGATCGACCCGATGAACCCTGGTGTCAGACTTTTTAAACCGCCTTATAGCACAGCTAGTAGACCTCTGACATGGTTTGTGTAACGATCACTGACAAAGACAGCGACCGGGGCCAACGGCTTAACGTACCCGTACGTAACCCTCTAAAGCACGGAATTCTTATTCTTATAGACAATCAGGTGATTCAGCCTGCATTGTCCTAACCAAACTGGGGGAAAATATCACGAAGAGATAAATTTACAAATATCAAGTTTGTGTTCCTCCCTTGGGAGTAGAACCCAGGACTTCCAAATCGGGAGCCCATGGCTCAGCCCACTAGACCGTGGAGGCAGTTACGACGTTATTAAAGAGGCATTTTTGCGTGCAGGTGCGTGGAGTGTGTGATCCACGCTGCGCCGGTGCGCGGCTCGTCGGCGGAGCGGGCCGGCTCCGTCATGTGCGTCATCCGGCGCTGCGAGGACGCGTCGGCCGCTCTGCTGCCTGTGGACGGGGGCCCGCCCGCCATCACCGCCAGCCGCGCCAACCACATCGTGTTCCGCCTCGACTCCAACAACCTCAACGTGCTCTGTACGTACCTACTGCCGTTACATTTTCAATAGAGTACAAGATGACATCAGCTATCTACAATTTGGTTCATGCAAGTTCGGTTCGGTCCCAGGGACTTGTATCAGGTACAAAAGGATAACTTTTTTCATGGCGCTAATATTTGTGTTTTATTTTTACTTTTCAGCTTGTGATTTAAGTGGAGTGGAAAACTGTTCGAACTATCCGTTGTTAGTGGGTACGAATTACCTGGATCTCGTGGAGCCCGCCGACCGGTCGCGCGTGTCGGCCGCGCTGCAGAAGGCGGCGTGCCTGCCCGCGCCGCCGGCCGAGGCCGACTCGTTCCGCCTGCGCGCCGCGCCCGACAAGCCGTGGCTGCGCGTCAGCGCCTTCTCGCGACTCTTCCGCGCCAAGCCCGACTCCGGCGAGCCCGACTTCATCATGTCCACGCACACCGTGCTGGGCGACGACGCCGGCGAGCCCTCCGAGCCCGCCGCGCCGCTGCCGCCCCTCCCGCCGCCGCCCGCGCCGCACCCCGCGCACCCCGCGCGCTCCGAGTCCGACCCGCTTATGGCGTCCGTCGCCAACGGCGAGGCGTCCGACCAGTTCATGATGAACGACTTCGAGTTCGACGCGTGGGGCTCCTCCTCGCCCTTCCTCGGCGACGTGAGCTCCGAGGACTCGAAGGAGCGCAAGGAGCCGGACCCCCAGGGGCCGCCCGCCGACGACACCGCCAACCGCCTGCGCAAGATCCTGCAGACCAAGAAGCAGGACTCCAACATCCTCAAGGACCTGCTCAAGCAGGAGGACGAGGAGGCGTCCTCGAGCGAGACGTCGGCGCCGCACACGCCGCACACGCCTCACACGCCGCACACGCCCCACACGCCGCACACGCCGGGCGCCGCGCTGTCGCCGCTGCACTCGGCCGGGGGGCACCGCGCGCCGCCGCACACGCCGCTCGCCGCGCACGCGCCCCACACGCCGCACACGCCCCACACGCAGCACCAGCAGCTCTCGCAGCACATGCAACAGTCGCATCACAACAGCTCCGATGTCTTACTGAAGGTGAGTGCGTACGGTGTATTGCACATAGCATGGATATAGTGACGGCTTGATGTAGTTTGCAGTCCAATGGTTGTAAATGAGTGCGAAAGAGACAAATTAAAAGAGTCCTTTCCGCGCCATCCATATGTATTTCCTGTTGTCACTCTACCCATGCTACGTAAATTAAAGAAAGTACGAATGCTATTTATTTATTACCATAGTTTTGATTAGTTGTAGAATACATTTTGAGTATATATTTGCGGCTACATCCGATTTCAGGTTAAACTAGTTTGGGTCAAACTTGTTTATCCTGGTTTCAGTTAAGCCACATTAGAATCGTCTCATTGTTTGGCCAGGGCTAAACTTGTATACTTGTTACCAGATGCATGCTTTGCCATCTGCACAGCCCGGATATGACCAGGTCAGTATTGAACAGATACAAACATTCAATAATATAAAATACTCAGCTAAATCATAAAAAAAAAAGAAGCTGTTACTGGATATTATTAAATGCAATTCTGGTCAATAGAACTTACTGAAATACTTTTTGAAAAACATAACATGGGCAAATTAAATATACAACATCATATTAAATTATTAGAAGAATCGTCAGATAAAATTTCACTGTACAGCCATCCTAAACAAAACAGCTTACGCACTCCTTCGAAATTAGTTAATATATAACATTTTAACTATGCAAGGGTATCAAATATTACAATAAAGCATTATACACACAAACTAACCGCACAAATATCTCGCAGATATTGAAAGAGAAATCGGACGAAGAGAACGACGAGAACCGACGCAGCTCCGACAGTCGCAGCGGCCCTTCTCATCCCAGCGTGCTGTCGCAGCTGCTGTCCACCAACGGGCCGAGCGGCAAGCGCGCGCAGAGCGACACCGACTACATGGCCGACATGAAGCGCAGGAGGGAGGAGAGCAAGGGAGGGGGGCTGGCCAAGAGGATGACGCCTGACAATCAGCAGGTTTGTGTTCGGTAACGTCGCTGTCCAGCTGCTGTCCACCAACGGGCCGAGCGGCAAGCGCGCGCAGAGCGACACCGACTACATGGCCGACATGAAGCGCAGGAGGGAGGAGAGCAAGGGAGGGGGGCTGGCCAAGAGGATGACGCCTGACAATCAGCAGGTTTGTGTTCGGTAACGTCGCTGTCCAGCTGCTGTCCACCAACGGGCCGAGCGGCAAGCGCGCGCAGAGCGACACCGACTACATGGCCGACATGAAGCGCAGGAGGGAGGAGAGCAAGGGAGGGGGGCTGGCTAAAAGGATGACGCCTGACAATCAGCAGGTTTGTGTTCGGTAACGTCGCTGTCCAGCTGCTGTCCACCAACGGGCCGAGCGGCAAGCGCGCGCAGAGCGACACCGACTACATGGCCGACATGAAGCGCAGGAGGGAGGAGAGCAAGGGAGGGGGGCTGGCCAAGAGGATGACGCCTGACAATCAGCAGGTTTGTGTTCGGTAACGTCGCTGTCCAGCTGCTGTCCACCAACGGGCCGAGCGGCAAGCGCGCGCAGAGCGACACCGACTACATGGCCGACATGAAGCGCAGGAGGGAGGAGAGCAAGGGAGGGGGGCTGGCTAAGAGGATGACGCCTGACAATCAGCAGGTTTGTGTTCGGTAACGTCGCTGTCCAGCTGCTGTCCACCAACGGGCCGAGCGGCAAGCGCGCGCAGAGCGACACCGACTACATGGCCGACATGAAGCGCAGGAGGGAGGAGAGCAAGGGAGGGGGGCTGGCCAAGAGGATGACGCCTGACAATCAGCAGGTTTGTGTTCGGTAACGTCGCTGTCCAGCTGCTGTCCACCAACGGGCCGAGCGGCAAGCGCGCGCAGAGCGACACCGACTACATGGCCGACATGAAGCGCAGGAGGGAGGAGAGCAAGGGAGGGGGGCTGGCCAAGAGGATGACGCCTGACAATCAGCAGGTTTGTGTTCGGTAACGTCGCTGTCCAGCTGCTGTCCACCAACGGGCCGAGCGGCAAGCGCGCGCAGAGCGACACCGACTACATGGCCGACATGAAGCGCAGGAGGGAGGAGAGCAAGGGAGGGGGGCTGGCCAAGAGGATGACGCCTGACAATCAGCAGGTTTGTGTTCGGTAACGTCGCTGTCCAGCTGCTGTCCACCAACGGGCCGAGCGGCAAGCGCGCGCAGAGCGACACCGATTACATGGCCGACATGAAGCGCAGGAGGGAGGAGAGCAAGGGAGGGGGGCTGGCTAAGAGGATGACGCCTGACAATCAGCAGGTTTGTGTTCGGTAACGTCGCTGTCCAGCTGCTGTCGAGAGCAAATATTTTCTTAAAAAAGACATACTTACATATAGCCACGCCTTCATCCCCAATGGGGTGGGCAGAGCGCAAACGACCCAAACAAAGATCGCTCCGCCACGTCAGACAAAGCTTTGAGGGTTATTAAAGATAGATTTGTAGGTATATTGCTGTAGTGACATTAAATTACAATATACTGAAATCCTCGGATCCTTTAGCTGGTTTATACAGCATGCCCGGGAGGAAATGCAGCTGGCACATTCTATGTTTTCCTCTCGTTCCCAGTCCAGATTGGAAGAAAAGAAATAGGCATACAAACGAACATCCGCACTGACTTTTAAAAAATAGTAACATTCTCTGTTACCTTGCAGGTGACGTCGAGCGCCGTGGCCGTGGCGTCGTCGGCGCCGTCTTCCACCGCGGTCAGCCCCTCCACCAGCAGCATCGGCATGAGCCAGCTCTGCCAGAAGAACCAGATCCTGGTGGCCCTGCTGGCGCGCCAGCAGACCGTGCCGCCCACGCCGGCGCAGTCCAACCCGGTGCTGCGCGCCTACGGGCAGGCGCCGCGGCCGCGCCAGCCCGTGCCCCACCACCAACACCAGATGCACCCGGCACAGCGGCATCATCCCACCGCGCTGTCTAACATGCTCCAGTGAGTTCAGATTTTAACTACTTCTTGTTATCGTATCGATCGTAATGGCTCAAATCTAACTTCGTGGTCTAGTGGCTAGTGCCATGGACTCCCGATCCGGAGGTCCTGGGTTTGATTCCCAGGGGGGAACCACAAAGTTGATATTTGAGAATTTAACACTTTGTGAATTTTCCCCAGTTTGGTTAGGACATTGCAGGCTGAATCACCTGAAAAGATTTCGTGCTTCGGAGGGCACGTTAAGCCGTCGGTCTCGGTCGTTGTCTTTGATAGTGGTCGTTACTTAAAACCATGTCAGAGGCCTGATAGTTGTGCTACTAGGCGGTTTAAAAACTCTGACACCAGGGTTAATCGGGTCGATAGACTCGATACCCACTCGACAGAAGAAGAATTTCGACCAGGAGTCGTATTTTTGAACCGCTCGTATCCGAATTCGCGTACGACAAAGCAACATTCGCACACGAAATCCCAAAATCACTATTTTTGAATACTCATACGTATGCGACTCTGCAACGTGTGGTCCAAACCACTCGTTTTCTTTTCTACTACTCGAAACCTAAGTAGTCTATGGCCATGTCAGTGACACAGACAATCATTTGACAAGTGACATTTAACTTTTTAATTTACTTAAATTTACGTTCCGTTTCTCTGCGATTCATTTCCGGTTTTTCAAATCAACGATTTTTGTTAGTGGTAGTCGTGGTACAGTAGATGTATTTCTGCGTAGAACGAAAACAATTTATGGGATTAGACTTTATTGGCAATACAGATTTCTACTGCTTCAGAAATACGTAAAAATGTGGGTGATAGAATTTAAATTCGTACGCGTTTTTAGGTTCAGAAATACGACTCCAGTACTCTGCCAAACGCACCGCGACATCAGTGGCGTTGTAAAGGTCTCCTTGGGCACAGCTCGGACACGCCTAACTATCATATCATTTTAGTCACACATCGACAGAGGGCATGTTGCACTTACCATGTGTGCGTGTTATAAGGGTTGACAAAATTTGTTATACCGGTCATAATCATCACTTGATTAATCTGGTTCTTAATTAAACCAACGTTTTAAAGTAGTTCACTGTAACTGAATAGATAGAATAGATTAGGTTGCATATTTTGTATGAATTTACTTACCGTCTCTCATCACTGTGGAATTTAAAAAAGTTCCTATTGGAGTCATATCTTGTGGTAGAAAGACATCCGTACACCGAACAGTATCTAACCATCTTTGGAATACAAAACTTTATTATTTCTAAAAATATGCGAAATATGCGCCATGCCCGCTAAGCGTACGCTCAATGTGGCCCACAATCCGGCGCGGAGTGTAACGTATGTCGGACTGGGGAAGGGAGGTGAATGTCCATTCTGTATGTAGTACTATTATATATTATGTGCCTTGGGAACAAGATGAAGGGCACGCGGGGCAAGACAATAGATGTGCCATTGTTTGGGGGGAGGCACCACATTCGCACTGGTTCGTGCTGTATCCCCATCGGCACAAATTGTCCCTACAGCAACCGACTTGGGTTCGGAGTCTGTTCAGGGACTTCCAAGTCATCCACGGGAGCAGTGCAAGGGACTGTTTGGCTCGCGAACACTCTCCGGATTCCGGCGGCAAACAGGTTGCTGGTTCCGTCGGTGCGTGAGAGTGCTAGTGCCATAACAGGCATCTTCTGGGTGAGCTCGCTCTATCGTCGACTCTGCCACTGTCATCCCTGACCTTGTTTCTTAGAGTCAAGAGCAAACCCATTTCAAGTCACCACCCTAGCCTTATCCTGTATCTCACGGAGTCGGCTACCTAATCTAGGTGATTGAACGGGGGTACTGGTTTTTACGCAGAGCGACTGCCATCTGACCTCCGCAACCCAGAACCAGAACCAATCCTAGATTAGGTGAGAGTGTTCAAGCCGCCAATTCTTAGCACTGGCCTCTGACATGGCTTAACGACTAATATCTACGGTATTAAACGATATTAACTGGGACCAACAGCTTAACGTGCCTTCCGAAGCACATTCATATGTATGAAATTCGTAAACTGAAAAAGACATTGGTACGTGATGGGATTCGAACCAGTTTTATTTAGGTTAAGACTGATTGATTGGCTAAGCCGGAAGGAATTCTTGGAACAGAGGATTTATTTTTGGGTTTCTATATTAAAATATTACTTTTTCAAAAAATTCGTTCTATTTTTGCTATCGTAAAAACTCGATTCAATTCTCCTTTGTTCTGCCTCCGTGGTGTAGTAGTTGGAGCCATGTGGTCAAGATCCGGAGGCCCTGGGTTCTATTCCCAGGAGGGGAACACAAAATGACAATTTATCACTTTGTAAGGTTTTCCCCAGTTTGGTTAGGACAATGCAGTCTGAATCCACCTGATTGTCTGGAAGAAAACGGATGCACTGCTTCGGAGGGCACGTTAAGCAGTCGGTCCCGGTCACTGTTTCTTATAGTGGTTGTTACAGGTCGATGTTGCTCCACGTCCGTAGAAACTGCCTTAAACACCCTACACGTGACCCGGCCGGTGCTAAGAGTGTAACAATGCTGCACTGTCCTCTGAACGTCGCAGAAAACTAATGCATATAGTCACGCCTTTATCCCTAATGGGGTAGGCAGAGCGTAAACGACCTAAAGGAAGATCGTTCTGCCACGTCTAACAAAGTTTCGAGGGTTATTTAAGATACATTTGTAGGTATATTGCTCTAGTGACAGGTTGTCAACCTGCGCCTAAATTTCAATATACTGAATCCCTCGGATCCCTCAGCTGATTTTTACAGCATGCCCGGGAGGAAATGCAGCTGGCACATTCCATGTTTTTCTCTCGCTCCCAGTCCAGCATGAGAGCAACAAACAAAAAAAATATAAAAAACACGATCACACTCATAGCCCCCACTAGGAGTCCCTGAATCGGGGTGCCATGGACATACACAGAAACAACCACAAAGAACACCCAGACCCACAAACAGACATTTAAACTCATCATTCAAATGTCTGCCCTGGCCGAGAATCGAACCCGGGACCCATTGCGTAGCAGGCAGGTACACTGCCAACTAGGCTGCACAATAATACATACATACATATATTCACGCCTTTATCCCTAATGGGGTAGGCAGAGCGTAAACGACCCAAACAAAGGTCGTTCCGCCACGTTTGACAAAGTTTGAGGGTTATTTAAGATATATTTGTACGCATATTGCTGTAGTGACAGGTTGTCAGCCCATCGCCTAAATTACAATATACTGAAACCCTCAGATCCCATAGCTGGTTTTTACAGCATGCTCGGGAGGAAATGCAGCTGGCACATTCTATGTTTTTCTCTCACTCCCGGTTCAGCATGGAAGATACACAATAATAACTGTCGTTTGTTTCCCAGGAGCCGAGCGAGCAGCGTGAACGTGAACGGCGGCGCGGGCGTGGTGTCGACCGCGGGCGGCGCGCCGGAGCCGGGCGGCGGCCTGCAGTCGCACCTGGCCATGGTGCTGTCGGGCGCGCGCTCCGCCTACCCGCCGCCCGCGCACCCCCCCGCCGCGCCCCACCAGCAGATGCACTACGCCAACACCGCGCCCATACACCCCTACCAACAACCGTCGTACGTATTGCAGTGTTTTACTAACTGTGGGTCGCGACCTTCTTACTTGCGGGCCGTAGGAGTCTGGTAAAAAAATATAGTGTTTGCAGGTTCAATGTCGGTTGGTTAATCATTAGATTAACGTAAAATGTCGAGCTCGCTTCGCTCGCGTTATGAATATTAAAAATTTTTTTTTTTTTTTGTTATTTAAAATTTTCTTTAAATTTTTTGTCCCTCGATCGTCGACTCGACATGCAGTATGATAAGAAAATTAAGACGGTGGCCTTGCTATCGTCGTTTCTTGATAATAATATTTATTTTAGCTGTCAGTTGTGTGCCGCTGAATAATTTAGTTAGATGCAAATAATTACAGTTTTTACCTTCTACTTCAACGCCATCTACTGTGAATTATAGAACTATTTTTGATGTTTGCCTCATCACAGGACCGGGCGCACACAAGCGCAAGCCGGGGGCGGCGGCGGCGGGGGCGGGGGCGGCGGGGGCGACATGGAGGTGCCCAACAACGACCAGGACCTGTCCGACATCCTGGACGAGGTGATCGACAACATGCCGGACGCCGACCGGCCCGCGCCCGACATCAACGTCATGGAGAACAACCGACAACTCAGGGGCGACTATGGGGTAAGAACTATGATTATTTTCTGAATCTAGCCGACAGATGGCGCCACATCAAGAAATACAAGTTCTGAAACGCGGTGTCGAAATTTTTGCACCGATCTGCAGATATAGAAGTTATAAACTTTCCGACCAGGCGGGTAGCTACCCTTCCATCAACACTAATTGGCTTCAACATTTAACTCCTAAAACTCCACAACTCAAACCATTGACGTAGACAATAAAGAAGGCACAAGGGGATTGAGCTGGCCATGAATGCCGAATACATCGGGAGAGGTGGGCCTAACTGATCACAGAATTCGTTCTACAAGAGCGGAAGCGAGCCCGAGGATGCCATAGAATTATTATATTGTTTACCAATCGTATTTATTAATAAAAACATGCCCAACTTTTTTTTTACAGGGAAACGAAAAGACGGCGATGATAATGGCGATACGCCAGAACTTGATGCAGTGCGAGAACGTGACGAAGAGCCCCGTGTCGTCCAGCCCCGGCGCGCCGCCCGTCTACGCCGTTCAGAGCCCGGTGAGCTTCTGAAACACTACTCATATTATAAAAAAAATTGTTCTCCTTCTTATTTTGTGGGACGAACCGTTATGGATCTTGCGAATAGAATTGTTCGGGGTGCATTTATCGCGAGAAAGTCTATAATACTAATAAGTTACGTATTACAGTCCGGGCAGTGCAACATGAGCAGCATGAGCGGCGCGGGTTACGCCATGGCGAGCCCCGGGTCAGTGGGCGGAGCGGGCGTGGCGGGGGGAGTGAGCGGCGCGGGGGGCGAGGCGGCCCGCCGGGCCCTCGCCGCCGAGCAGCAGCGCGCGCGCCTGCTGCAGATGCAGCGCTCGCAGCAGATGCTGGTCTCGCCCGAGGTATGTGTCTAGCGGCTAGCTGCCGGCGCGGCGCGGGGCGGGGGGAGGGAGCGGCGCGGGGGGCGAGGCGGCCCGCCGGGCCCTCGCCGCCGAGCAGCAGCGCGCGCGCCTGCTGCAGATGCAGCGCTCGCAGCAGATGCTGGTCTCGCCCGAGGTATGTGTCTAGCGGCTAGCTGCCGGCGCGGCGCGGGGCGGGGGGAGGGAGCGGCGCGGGGGGCGAGGCGGCCCGCCGGGCCCTCGCCGCCGAGCAGCAGCGCGCGCGCCTGCTGCAGATGCAGCGCTCGCAGCAGATGCTGGTCTCGCCCGAGGTATGTGTCTAGCGGCTAGCTGCCGGCGCGGCGCGGGGCGGGGGGAGGGAGCGGCGCGGGGGGCGAGGCGGCCCGCCGGGCCCTCGCCGCCGAGCAGCAGCGCGCGCGCCTGCTGCAGATGCAGCGCTCGCAGCAGATGCTGGTCTCGCCCGAGGTATGTGTTTAGCGGCTAGCTGCCGGCGCGGCGCGGGGCGGGGGGAGGGAGCGGCGCGGGGGGCGAGGCGGCCCGCCGGGCCCTCGCCGCCGAGCAGCAGCGCGCGCGCCTGCTGCAGATGCAGCGCTCGCAGCAGATGCTGGTCTCGCCCGAGGTATGTGTCTAGCGGCTAGCTGCCGGCGCGGCGCGGGGGCGGGGGGAGGGAGCGGCGCGGGGGGCGAGGCGGCCCGCCGGGCCCTCGCCGCCGAGCAGCAGCGCGCGCGCCTGCTGCAGATGCAGCGCTCGCAGCAGATGCTGATCTCGCCCGAGGTATGTGTCTAGCGGCTAGCTGCCGGCGCGGCGCGGGGGCGGGGGGAGGGAGCGGCGCGGGGGCGGGGGCGGGGGGAGGGAGCGGCGCGGGGGGCGAGGCCGCAACCGGGCTGTAGGTGCCACCTCTTTAACCCAAACCATATGTGTGAAAAATAAACTGTTCGTTTATGTTCCAGGCGGCCGACCAGACGCAGCAGGACCTGGGCTCCACCATCAACGCGCTGGTGTCGGCCACGCCGCCCAACGTCAACATCACGCGCACAGACTACCACCACCTGTACCATCCTTCAAGTCAGTATACACGAATGCACCATCCCGTCACTTATAAGACGTAACGTAAACATTAACCTGTATAAACTTATTTATTTTTCTTTTACAGATACAATTGGTTCAAACTACGGTACAAATAAAATTACGTCGCCGTCACAAAATCCGATGTTAAGTCGGCAATTAAGTGTAAGTACACCTTTTCTCAATCAAATATCACTCATCACGACGTCGTCATAATTTCGTCCCTACAACTCGTCCGTTCTGTATTATCTGTTCTCAGGTAGGCTTAGTGTGGTGTGTGCATGTCTGAGGACCGACATTAGGCAGGATGGCCGAGTGTTAGGATTGCTTCTTTATGGTATTCACCATATACCTCTATTTCCGAATGTTGAGACTGTATGATGGATATTTAAATTTACTTGAGAGAAGGACAAAGTGACGGTTGTATGAGTCCGAAAGAGAGAGCGAATCAGTTTGGAAGCTCATTTTGTAAGGATCGGGTGAAGACGACGTACGGTGACATTTCTAACAACATGATGATGATGTAAGGAAGCTGCTTAAAATCTTTTATTTTAAAAAGACTTTGAAAATGTGATTCCTTGCCTCCGCGATCCTCAAGGAACGTGTTTTTGCTTACAGGGCCCGGCCGGCGGCGGGTACGGACACGGCGCGCACGCGGCCCACGCGGCGCACGGCGCGCACGGGCCCGCCGCGCTGCACACGCCCATGACGCAGCAGCAGCAGGCCTACCTGCGCGCGCCGAGACCACCCATAGGTAAATTACTATCACATGTACTGATTTGCGGCAATATGATGCGTGGACCACGTTATAGTTCTAGGAAATAACCCGGAACCTTTCATGAGATACTCTTTGTTTTACGTTAACATTAATAAAAAGAAAGATTGCCTTTTGTTTTGTACTTGGATTTTTATTTTGTATGTGAAATTATCTACGATAATGATCCTCTCGATAGGTTAATATTTCCCAGGCTTCTGCTGGATGAATTCATACAAGATGCGAAGTCTTAGAATTTATTGTGTTTTTTGTTACTATCATGAAAATGTAAATAACTTTCATTATCACTTGTTTTATGAGTACCAACGTCTCGACTAAACTGTGGTTTAAAAAATATAATATTATTAATTAGTCACTAAATTATACTCCCATACTAGCAAAATATTCCTTCCCTTATTCGATTGTACAGTAGGTCAATCTAGATAAATACTTTGACTTACACTTTAGACTGATCAACAAGAAGTTATGCACAACGCAACTACTAACGTAGATAGAACACGTCATCGAAATTACTATTATTTTCTGTGTGAATAGTTAAATATTCTAATAATTTTATTGTTTATAAGATAATGGCAATAAGGGTATGTATAAAATTGGATAACTTTTCTTCCGGTGATGTTTTTTTAATCAAAATGGAATGGTTAAGTTCAGTCTGATCCAAAGGCATCTTTGTATGATATGCTTTTTCTTTGAAATTACTAAATTTTATTTTTAGGTAGCAATAGACATAGACAGTACGAGTCGATTTTATTTTTCGTGAGAGCATGTCTTTTTGAACAAACGACAACAACCTACTTTCTTCAGCATGCCCTGTAGATTATTAGTAATAATAGCGTATTTACCGACCCCTACGGAGCCATGAACTAATTGCATGTCTATAGCTTATTATTTACACCGAGCCGACCGCGCTCGGGTCAGTAGCCCTATCCCCCCCTAGGTCGTAGTAATGCGTCGCAACCGCGAGTCGACCGAATCCTCGCGCCGGGACTGCGGCCTGCGCCGAAACCGGTCCCCGAGAGGGTTCGATCGAACCGATCTCGACGCGATTCAATTACGAGATTCGGGAGATACACGGACGTAGGTAGGTGTCGTTCGGACGACGTGCGAGGTATTATATCCCGCCGTGTGTGGCAGTGGGCGGCTACTACGAGGACGGGGCGGGCGGCTACTGCGGCGAGTTCGCGCGCCGGCCGCTGCTGGCGCCGCACGCGGCCCACGCGCCGCACGCGACCCACGCGCCCCACGCGACCCACGCGACCCACAACAACCACCCCGCGCACCCCCACCCCAACCACCCCTCGCCGCACGACCAGCAGATGCCCTGTGAGTATACGCAACGGACCACGAGCGGAGCACACCCCGAACATTTCCTACAGAGCCTTACAGACACAGATCATACCATCGATGTTTTTCCGATTCGATAATTATCTTTGGACATAATAAGTATTAAAAAAATGTAATAATGTTTTTCTTAAGATTCGTCCACGTTAGGAAGATGGTAAGACTATTCAAATTTTGATGGGTTGATAAATACATATTTCATTAGTTCAATACTACGTTTTATGTACAGAAATAAGTAACATATATTATTTTTTTTCTAATATTTACATGCTATATTGAATGAAATGTATAAAATGGGAAGGTAAGAAAATTACCAATTTAACAGATGGTGGTAGCGTTCCGATAGCATTTGCAATTTTTTTTTATCTTCTAACTACTGCTCTGCATGAGTAAATCTGTTTCTGCGCTTAAAATGATCTTCGCTTTAAAACTTGCCTTTTCTTATGAATAGTGTGACGGCAAAGTAGTCCATTTTTTCTTCATTTGGATCAGTCTGTTACAAAAATACTTTCTTCTAATTAAATAATGCCGCCGTAACTGTATTTTCACTTGAAACTTGTGTTATTTATTAAAAAAAATAAAAATATTTTCCATTTCAGCAGGCAAACTTTAGGAACATACAACACTAAAACAGCTAACTGTAAAGAGACACCACCCGTCATTTTGAAAAATATTGATAAGACGATCCGTAAATGCGTCATTTTCAAAATAGCGGACTGTTGTTAATATCGGTTCTTCCCATGTCTAACTGCACTGGTTCGCTTTTGGCATGTGGTTATATCTCGTCAAACAGCCATTTCTGTGTTGCAATGCAACTGATCCTGTAAAAATAAGAGCAGCAATAGACGCCTCACAGCAATATTTTGAAAGCGAACCAGGGTAGAAGGGCATTTCACAAATGCGCTGTCAAGATAAATGCAGTATTGTAAGACGTGTACGTGTACAGGCGCAGGCAACGGCGGGGGCGGGGGCGGGGGCGGCACGGGGGGCGCGGGGGGCACGAGCGAGTACGTGCGCAACGAGCTGCGCGCGGTGGTGGGCGCGCGCTCGCGGCCCGACCTGCTCCACCCGCAGCCAGACCTCGACCCGCTCATCTCCTTCGATATGCCCACACCTGGTAAGTGAAGCAGTTCCTCCCGCATCGATCGTTCCACAAACCTATTCGCCTAGTATATTGCCGACCACGGTAGCTCATTAGTGGCATATTATTCTACGAGCACCTGGACCCATTGTTTTTAGACGAATTATTCTATTCTAAACAGTGCGTATAATTATAAAGAACAGTTCCCTATACACTTTGTCAAACACTTGATACCGGACACGACGACGATAAATTATAATTATTAACAAAGAAATAAAAATATAATGAATTCAGTAAAGCGGTTTTGATGCAAAATGCTATCAAACTCTAATTAAAACTGATTTGTGAGGTGAAAGGTAGTTCATCCTTGATTATTAGCTAACGTAGCGGTGACCAAGAAAATATTTTATTTTTGCTAAAATGAAAAATAAATCACTGGGTTAATGTGCTCGTAGATATTAGTTATCCTGACGACATCGTGACACGATCATAACTATTTATTATATCGTTTTTTTTTGTTATTACTTGTTAAACTGCTCATATTTCTTCTCTCCTTGGCTACGAGACTATGACATAAGTTTATCTTAAAACTAGCCTTGCCAACACGTATTGATAAATATTTTTAAATGATTGTGTTGCGTCGTTAGGATTTCTTTTATCATCAAAATCTTCAAACGGTGTTATGTTAAGAACTCCGTAATGTTTTCGAATAAGATCGAGCTATGTTAGTAGCTCTTATATATAACAGCTACGCATGTATGCTCGATTTTATTTAAACATAATAAAATCTAGCTTCACAAGCTGACTTGATGCCAGTTTTTATTTAATTTATAAGCCAGATTTAGCTTTAAATGAAACGGTATTATGTAAATAAATATTCGTATTCGGAAGACACAATTCCGACAATAAATGCCGATAAGATTTATACAACTATTTGGTCAAATAAAGAATAAGACGTACACTCCATCAAAGTGAAGTGGCATTTGTTAAAAATAAATGTGAGATACCATTTAAATATGCCTTGCATTAATAACATGCCACCTCACCTGGCACCTCTATTAATATATTTCGATAAAATACTTTCGTTAAATTATCTTCTACGCGGTTATTTACTCACTTTACTTTGATGGAATGCCGTACTAAGCAAAACGAGGTGAAATAGACATCATTATTGCGTCACCAAATAAACATATTCAAATCAAATTCTAATAGAATCCACTTCACAATCTAGTCTTATTTGAATCACATTTAGTTTAAAATGCAGTAATATAAATTTGAGCGCGAACCCTAAACTGGTCGTGGTGGAGTGACCACTCTGGTTAGTGGTTAGCCCGCGCGGCAATGTATGCGTGTGTACGTACGTAGGTGGCGGCAGTGTGGTCGCGGGCCGCGCGCTCGCCGCGCCCGCGCCCGCGCCCGCGTGGGACGCCCACCAGACCCCCCCGGTAAGCTTGGGACGCGACCAGACTTCTCATCTAGTCACTCCACTACTTTTGTATCGGTTTTCTCATTATTTTTGTAGACCTACCTATGATTACGTATTGAGTCTGCTCTTCTGCGTGTGTTGTGGAGTCGATCATCTTGATACTTAGATGCTGATTTAGAGAAATGTGCCAGGTTTATACCTACCTTGTGACGGAGTGTTCCGGCTTTACTGTCTGGCCATGGGACACTCATCGCTGCGATATATCGCGCTGTGCGAGTGACAAAGCAATATTGTTCTTTTTAATAACAAGATGTTTTGCTTCTCGCACTCCGCGGAAATTTGCCTATGCGAAAACTCCCGTAGCCTGACGGTTCGATAAAATTTTCTGATTATTTGTTTACGTAAATGTTTTCCGCAGCTGTGTGGATACTAAAAGGAATAAAATGGCACATTTCTACAACTACTGAAAAGCTTTTGTGATGTGATGTCTAATATTTCTTATACTAGTAAACGATAGCGTATAATAAAATTGTATTATTGTTAGCCAAGATTGTTAGTGACTTATTAATTAATAATAAAAGAAAAAAGGAAGGTTTAACTCGCGCATTATAAATAAATTAATATGGTGACAACTAAGACAATAATACAATTTTATTTTTCTTAATACTTGCGTAAAACATCAGATACCATTAGAGGTAAAATAAATTAAACAGACAATTAAATCGATCGCTTTTAGGAGGAGTTTATAAGCTTTTTTAAGAGTTGGGGAAGAAGTCGCATGCCCAGGCTGGATCATGGTGAAGGTTGTGTGACGTCACACGCGTGACGCGGCAGTGATTTGATTACCTATACTTTTGCAATAGTTGCTTATTGTTTGCCGCTGAAATGTTGTCATAGCGTACAGAGTTTATTTCATTGATTTACGTAGACTACTCAGATGATTGCATGGTGACATTTTGCGACTTTTCAATTAAAATAAACTTCCGGATTTTGAGGGCTAACTAAAAGTAAAAAAGACAACTTTGATTCAGAGGGTTATCGCCTGTGATTTCGCCGCTAGGGGCGCTAGTGTAGCATGAAGACCAGAAATGGGTGGATGAAATGTTAAAGGGGATAAAAAAAATATTTTTAATTCTGAAACCTACCTTGTGGGTTATCAAACGAAAGGGCGTTTTTAGAAGATTTCAAAAATGTATCAGTTTCATCTTTAAGAAATTATCTTCCCCTTTTTATTTTTTAACAAAACGAGACTGTCGATCAATATCTGCAGGATGCTTAATATATCAAATATAATTAAAATTTAACTTTGTATTTAAACCCGTAATAATAATAGTTTTAAAGAAGCATACTTCCGGACCTCACGCAACAATGGCGCTACCTGGCTGAACACTTAAATGATAACCAACATTGAATGAGATTCGAGAATTGTCTATTATTTTTTTACTTTTTGTTGTTCCTCGCGTCTTAGATCACTTTTTCTATTGCTTAGTATTTTCTAGTCTAATGAAACATACAATTTAAAAACAGTAAAGTTTTGTAGTTAATAAATAGGTACTCAATTTTAAATAATCTCTTCCGAGATTTAATATTTATATTGAAGATTAATATATTATATTGTACTGTAAATTAATAATCATTTCTATTAACTTCGGTTAGATTTTTGCAGCGGTAAGATTATAATTAAACTACAATGAATATTTATCTATGACGATTTGTGTATTATCATGTCCTTATTACGATAGTTCCATTTATAATTAATTAAGGATATAAATTACTTAATTTATGTACTACTTACTATACAATAAGTTAAAGTATTATTTTATTAACATTATTTATGTGCCATCCGCAAACATTCTACTATATAATTATTAATGTATTAAATAAAATCGTGTATCGTATAGTAATGAAATGAGAAGTGATCGACAAATAATGTAGAAGAAATGGCGGCATGAATGCTTGTGATACGAAATCGACAAATGCGAACCCTTCATGCGCACTAATGTTGGCGTTCGGAGGTGCGATTACGTGTAGCCGCGCCTGTCGTGCCACCTGTGCGGTTCCCTTGTTCTAATACTATTCTCCCGGCGCAGAGTACTACGGAGGCGGGCTCGGCGGAGGCGGGGCCGGCGGCGGGCGGTGATGGGGCGGGGGCAGGTGCGGGGGCGGGGGCGGGCGCGGCGCGCGGGGAGGGTGCGGGCGGCGCGGCTGCGGGGGGTGCGGCGGCTAAGGCGTCGCTGCTGCAGAAGCTGCTGTCGCAGTGAGCGCGCACCGCGCACCGCGCACGCGCCGAACGTTGCATTTATTATTCCTCGCCGTTCCCGACCGACCGTCCGACGATACTTAGATTCCATCGTAACGAACGTCGTCGTTCCGAGTTACGGTCTACGTGGTACCTCAGCGGCTGTAAATCTCACGTCAGTGAGTATAATTTAGTACACGTATTTATAGAATGTCTAATAAGTGTGTCGATATGTAGTCTGTAGATTGGCCGTTTAACGGGGACCGCGCTGGTAAGCCGCTAGCCTCTAGAGCGGTCTGTGTTAAGTGGCCAAGCTATAGTAGTGCTAGTGATATCTTCGAGTTGTAAAAATCGTTTCGTTAATGATAATTCATACTTTGGTCTTAAGTTCTATACGAACAATTTTTAAGAATGATCTTGTTTCTTTATCAGTAGTCTTTTAACGATGTAATTCAATTCGATACGAAAAACGACGGTAGCTTCCTGTGAGGGAGGTGAAATATAACGTGATGTACAATATAATTGACTCATTCGCCTAGCATACCTACACAATGTACAATAGAATATACCGCGTGCAATATTGTATAGAGATAATCACACATGTTGGCGTTGTGAACGTTATGTATTATAGTATGAAAGTCAGATGTTACCTGTTATGACAAAGTAATTTGTATTATAGTATATGGTGAATTTTCGAGTAAAGTAGTCTCCCATTTGTGAGAATTTTCTTCACTTGTGTAAATATTGTGTTGTTAAATTATAACTGTTGCTTTATTGTAAATATTCTGTTATAATATTGCATTGTGTTTCGTCGTCGATATAGGTATAGTAATTTTTGAATTTTATTTGATATTGATTAAACCATTACAAAGCTAATTTTACGATTTAATGATGTTATTCTTTTTTTTTTTATTGTTCAACGAACTGCATTTTCTATTCGTTTTGAGTTTCTGACAAGGCTTATTATAATGTCTTGTGTGACTTTTATAATAAACCATTATTAAATTAATTTCTTAAATATATTATTATTATCACATTTAATGCTTCGTTGCAAGATTTTAATACATATGATTAAAATATTTTTAATACATTGACCATACATAATTTTCTGTATTTCAAATTATTCGCTTAATCTCATGTTTTTATTATCTTTTTTAAATATATTGTATAAAACCCCCAAAGAAAATATTACCGTTTGACATCTTTATTATTAGCCGTTATCCATTAAATTATACATGTTTAAGTATAAAAGCAGGTGGATATAAGTAGCACGGACATACATGATTGAGAGATCGTAGCTACTGGTTGGTATATAACATCTTCAACTAATTTGTTGATAACTTGCCCCATTTATGATGTAATCAATATTTGGAGAAGCTAAGACGCGCGGGTAACTATTTAAAAATCGGACTATTTGTTTGGCGTCGCAGACTCGCAGTAGCCGTTTGCTAATTATATAGAAGAGGGTGGTACTTCGTCTGCTGCCATCCTCTTTGATTGAGGATGACAAATTTCTGGAGCTGGAATTGAATCGCCATATTCGCAGCTCATATTTATAAGACATGTGATAATTTGTAGGTACATTATCTGGCAATATAAGATCCAAATTGAAGCCAGCCCTTGGCAGATGTAGATAACCTTAACCTCTTCATGGCGCACGCAAATTTGGATAGTATAATGTTGAATTTAATACCTATTATATTTAGACACTAAATATATTTAGCGAGTACAGATAAATAGCGCTATTTCAAGAAGTAAACCTTACTCTTCAATTGACATGCATAATGACATGTCATCAGAAACTATCGATAATGTTAGTCGATAATGAATGATAAATGACCCAAATTACGAATGAGGAGCTAGATTATTTCACTGGATGTGATAATAAACAGCTATCCTGTCAAAACGTCGCTATTTAAAATGGCTAAAATATTGCGTGTAAAAAGCGGTTAACTTTAACTTACTATTTAAGAAATTAGCATGGCACAATATAATTATTACCTGTCTAAATTTAAATTGTAAACATAAATAGATGACTAAGATCTATGTATGACTTGTGTGTTTTAACGTCGGATTGGATGCGCAGTTTAAAATATTAATAATAAATCCACCTCTTTTAGTATATAAAGTTAAACGGCAGAGAAGGAACATGCTTCCTAGTGGGGTTATTTTGTTATGTTCGGGACCACCTCAACCCGCGGCTCATAACCGGACCGTATGTAGGTAGAAGGGTCAGTACATAGGTTTACTTATAATCGTGTGTTTTATCTCGGTGCAATAGTCTCGTGTTTACCTTTACTTAGTGAGAACAAAATCGCAATTTCTTAAAATAATGACTGGTAATAAAATACAAAATTTTGGCAATAAAGATGGTATAACTAAAGTACTTAAAATATGGGGGTTTTGCTCACTTTTAGATGTTTGATATAATTATCATCTCTACTCACTCCTGTCGTAACTTATCTAGTAATTCGATATTCTCACAAACACCAACAATAAATTGATAGCAAGTAGTCTACACTTTAAATAAATTGTGATGTGTTACAATTACCTACCTAATGATGAACGTACAAATAATATATAGAGAATATCCATAAAAACCATAAATGAATAACTGTAGATGATATAAACATATTTTTATACTTACCATTATGTAATAGTTCTGAAGAGTAGGCCACCGACCAAATTCGTTTGACTTCGTTACTTGAATTTTATAAAGAGAAATATTTCATCTCAGTTGAAGTAATTATATTAGTGAGATAATAAAGCTTTACATTATCTGATGCCTGTAACAATAGCAGTATACATTTCATTCCATTTGTTTTATGGAGGAAACGTAGGCACGTTGTCCACTACGCCACCGCGCAGTGGACGTTAACTATAAAGTACAAGAGATGGCCTTCGGACGCGACGACACACGTTGCGGTAAATAGTTGACGGGAAATCCCACTATTTACATTACATAGTAATAATTGAAACGAAATTAAATACATATTTATCAGATCGCTAGATGAACAACAATTCTTCAAACGATTATGTAAAAGACAATCAAATTGTATATAAAGGCTATATTTTTTGCAGATTTACGAAAGTATAGTATCACCGAGATTGGATTACGACCGCGTCCATTGCTCGTAAAATTGGTTTTCTGTAAATGTAAATAACTTGCAGTAGAAACGCATAGGTGCCTCAATATAAACTACATATTTTTCTCATTGGAAACGATTAATGTTAAGGTATAAAAATAACGTTAAAATAGTACTATAATAAATGCAACAGATATTTATGGCTGGAATAGCAAGTCCGTTTTAAATGTAGTAACATAAAAATGTATATCCGTTTGATGGTCTACTTTTACAGTACAAGTCTTCTTGCATAAGGATGTTACGTCCATCCAGAACAAAAAAACAATCGTGTAGATTTTCCAAGAAAAGCACTGTCTTCCAGCACGAACATTAATAATGTATTAGGTGGCTGATCAAATCGGAAAACAAGAGTATCAAAATACACTTGCCCAAATAATGGAGATAAACATCGTAGCCAACTTTATGTCTGTAATCGTCAACGAAAAAAATATTCCTAGAATCACAATGTATTTTCGTATTTTGATAAAATGGCTTTATGAATAAAATTATATTAATCGAATGCAAATTGTCTTATAACTACGTTAGAAAATATTCGTTTCGGTGTAATGGATTTATAGTTTGTACTGTACCTCATTGTAAGATTATTATAATTCACTAAAGTATTGTACAAACTGGAAAATGCATACATGATTAATGGATGTTTGATTCTTTCAACTATTGGATTAATATTGTATGACTAAAGTCAGACGATTGACTTTTTCCAAATTTTAGGCTTAAACCAGATTCGTGAATCTTTTGAAACTAATGTAGGGGCAAGATAGATTTTACAACATTTTACATCTCTGATGAAATTGGTCTATATTCAAATGTTATATTATATGGAATTTTATGTAAGAAATTGAAGTAACGAATATTTTTTGGAGATAAGATGGGATCCTTTGCACAGAGTAAATTTAAATAACTAAAAATATAATTAATGGGGTCCAAATCCTCCATCCAATATTGCAGCAAAAAAACTCAATTGGACTGTGTAATGTGATAAGTCGGTGTGTTAAACATAGAAACTATTTTTTAACAAAAGGAAATTTACTCTGTGGTAAGGTTCTGGATCACTTTGCATACGTGCTGGGAAACATTGATGTGTACGGGAATCTTTGTTTCGAAGGAAAAACATAATTAGTGCTGCATTCCTCTTTCATGTTCGTTATTTGTTGTTACTCTCATATTAACTTATTAACTACAGTCTTGAATTCCCTATGTAAGATTTAAGTGTGATAAATATTTATTGAATATACTTGGATGGCAGTCGCTAACACAAGGAGGTGTAAGTCCCGTACATGTGATTTTATTTTTTGTATAAAATCGTGCCTCTTGTCTTGGCCTGTCGTCTCCTAACAAGGGTATTTTGTATTGTGTATATTTTTAGACATGACATTCTGTTATAAGTTTACATTTTGTATACGATGCTGATGATTATGTTTTTCGGAAGCGATGCAAAGTGATTTTAGATATTGGTCATTCGCAGAAAGGATGTTTGCGAAATCTTTTAAATAGACGTAAGTTTACTCACTAATCTAAAATCTTTCTGAGAAAAAGGTAATTTACGAGATTGAGTGTTACACTTCACAATTGTAAACTGCTTTATTGAGTTTTCAATAAGCTTGTCTTCTATCCTATCAGTATTGCCAATTTAGAGTTGTGACGTGTAACATAACGCCGTACAGAGCGCACGCGCAGCGAACTGCAAGGTGCGGACAATCATAAACGGAAACAAACTAGTCTTTGGTTTAGCGAGTAACCTTTGTGCGGGTGGCCGTTAAGTCTGTGTTATTTAGTTGATCAGATGTTAGTTAAGGCCTCTTGTGTTGCTGTGCATTTCTAAGCATTGTATGTATGTCTGTTTATATATTGTAAATAGCTAAGATACATTATATTTTTACGAGTAGAATACACAACCAAAGTTGTTATAAAGTGATGGTTGATTAAATAATAAATTTAATATAGGTCGTTACGTTTATTTTTTAAGAGTAATACAAATGAACTGTACAGCTGTATATGGGTACATCCAATGTCTTGTCGAAGTGAAGCCTTTACACAACCGCCCTGATATTAGTGAAATCGAATTTATTATTTTTGGTATAAAGATGGATACTTATAAAATGGATTATAAAATAGAGAGTATTTTAAAAACGAGTAGTGTGGGTGTGGCTTGTGCTCCTTTCGTTCCTATAATAGTAGCTTGTTCCGATGATTTACCACTCGGTATCTGTCAATTAACTATCCGACACGCTGTACTGTGTACTACATCTCCGGGTTATTCCAATTGTAATGTTTTATTCATTGAAAATCAGGCGTTATGAGTACATTACATTTAAGTTGTATTTTTTGTACATTTTAGATTCGAAAATATATTAATATCTAAATTATACGCCTTTTAATTTACACATTGCTACAGATTACTTACATTTGAATGACACCTATACAGTTTGTATTTATTGAAGAATGGTACATGGAGAGCACATAAGTATCAGGTGAATACCGAGGTCAATAAAACAACAACGTTTGATTCAATATTTACTCTAAATTTGGGGGCTATGCGCTGTCTAATTATCACTATTATAACATTCAGCGCTAATTTAAATTAACAGCCATGCCAACTGTTTGGAACCTAAGCTTATTCATCATTCAGTGTATACTGAGCTTCGGTAAGAGCAGTAGTGACGAAGATGCAAGTCAAAAGTTGAACTGAACAACACTAAAAATGTCTCTCCCAAACTTTCATAGCACACTGAAAGTCGCCGAGTCAGACCAATAAAATATGAGTACTGATATTTTTGAAGATGTAATTTGGTACAATATCGCCGTGGTAGCGTTGGTAGTAGCCGCGATACGGAGTGCAGTAGTCAGCAACATGAGGTGGTGGTGGCGACGTAAGGAAAACAAACTTTGGTTGGAAGTGGTAAGTACACTTTATTTTTATTATTTACATATAATTTCTATGAGAGTAAGAAGTGGGATGTGTGTGTGGTGTGACATAGATACATATAATCACGCCTTTACGATCGTAAACGATCTAAACAAAGGTCGTTCCGCCACGTTTGACAAAGTTATTAAAGATAGATTTGTAAGTATATTGCTGTAGTGACAGATTGCGCCTAAATTGCAATATACAGAAACCTTCGGATCCCTTAGCTGGTTTTTATAGCATGCCGGAGAGGAAATTCAGTTGGCACATTTTATATTTTTCTCTCGCTTCCAGTCCAGCATGGAAGATGAAGATGTGGTGTGAGGGAGAGGCAAAATTTATTTTGAATTTATTAGTCTCTGTTAATGTTGCATTTTCTTGTCCCCTTAAAATTATTCACTTTCTCTTACTACCATTGCGTTGGCTGGAAGAGATCTCTTCATAGAGATAAGTTCGCCCTTGCACACTTATGTTTTTAAATTACAATTCTTTTGTGTTTATGCAACAAAGGATATATAGAACAAAATAACTACGTCAACATTTAGTAGTAGTCTTAAAACAATTGATGAAACGATCCAGGAATTTGTAGAAGTAATAATTAAAAAGATACAGCCCTTTAGCTGTTGGTCCCTCAGTTCACACAAAATTAAAATGAAATCTCGGAGAGGAGGTTGAAAATGTTTAGTAGAAAGTTGGCAAAGCTCAATAAATTAAATACCAACGCACAAAGTGGTAAATACGATTAACTACGAGGTTTTTATCGGGGTCCCTCGCACCACACAAAACATTTTTCGTGCCCGTATTTTACTTAGTTCAGGTGTTAATAGAACTCTTAAAACAATTCGTAAAAAATAATAAGCAAATTCATCGGACCAATTGAATATGAAATAAAAATTTGCGACGTTTCTTGCTAAAGAACACTAATACCCTAATACCTACCATTAAAAAAACTGATAGTCTTTATGACAATAGAAGAATGAGGATTATTCGTCCAAGAGAAGAATACATAAATGGGGCAGTTTCATTTAAAAAGCTGAAGAAAGTTTTCAAATGTATCGATAGATGGCGGTGAAAATCTTGAAACAATCCTGTCATAGAATATTAAGGCAACACCTAATACACAACAAAAAATATTTGATTTGACACTTTTATTAAACTATCGTTTATTTATTACATACATTTACATTTGATGCAATAACTCGATATGAAGAATGTGTATCTCAATAAATCATGCTGGCCTGGGAGCGAGAGAAAACATAGAATGTCAGCTGCATTACCTCCCGGGCATGCTGTAAAAACCAGCTAAGGGATCCGAGGGTTTCAGTATATTGTAATTTAGGCGATGGGCTCACAACCTGTCACTACAGCAATATACTTACAAATCTATCTTAAATACCCCTCAAAACTTTGTCAGACGTGGCGGAACGACCTTTGTTTGGGTAGTTTACGCTCTGCCTACCCCATTAGGGATAAAGGCGTAATTATATGTATGTATGTATCTCAATAAAAGTACATTTTTTTTAACCGCAAAACACGAGGCGTCATACTTTACTTAATTAAATGAAAGAATAAATATCAAACAAACAATCGCTATGTAACAAAACGATGGAAGCCAATACCATTTAAAAAAATAGATAACAGGGAAGCGGTAATAATGCATACCATAGAGTAGCACCCCGTCAAATACCTGTCACTAGCGATTTTGACTTTAACAGCAATTTTTTTCTTATAACTTCGCCCCTATCAAGTAACTTAAATGTGTACTATATTTTTTTCTCATTGGTTTATTGGTGCCATGCTGAGGTGCCATGTGAAAGACGGTGTCGCTCAAAATTTCAGACAAAGAAGTTCATACTGGAACGACCATACTTACAAAAAGTTTGTTCCTATATCAAAAATAAAACGTAGTATATATATATAAAAGGTGTAAGTGACAGCTTTTCGTAAACTGATATGCAAAAAAAAACCTAATTGAATTTCTTCATTAATATTGTTCAGCATCGTTGACTGAGAAAACGCTATCAGTTGGCAGGAAGCTGTTTTCTACACCCTGTACATTAGATCATGAATATTGTACATAGATTGTTTGACCGTGTGGTCACCCTACATAGAGCATTTACGTATTTTCAAGAAGGTGATTTTATCGCTAATTAAATTAGGCAATGAACATGTTTTATGTATTCAGTAATTTCGTCTAAATTTTCTACTAATAAAAAGCAATCACATTTTAGTTTCTAGTGTTCCTTTAATGAAGTAGTTATAATAGGTATATACCGGGTGTAAGGGACAGGGATATATGAAATTTGTCTTTTCCATACAAAATGTTCACCTCGATCAGACAATTTGTATGGAAAGCCGAATTTATTTTTCTCTTGTTGAAAAAAAATCCTGGTGGAAGTTGTTCAGTGTCGTTTACTGAGCAACCACCATCAGTTTGCGGTACGCTGGCCCTTACACCTAGTAGAAAAGTTGACGTGTGAGGGACCCCATTTAAATGTCTCTATTACAAAATTGGTCCGATGTATTTGCTCCACTTCTTTTTTACAAATTGCTTTAAGAGTTACTAACACCTGAACTAAGTAAAATACGGGCACGTAAAATGTTTTGTGTGGTGCGATACCCCGATAAAACCCTCGTAGTTTGTATTTACCACTTTGTGCGTTGGTATTTTATGTATTGAGCTTTGCCAACTTTCTACTAAAAGTCTACAATAAAAACAAACAAATGTTCAACCTTCTCTCCGAGATCTCATTTTCATTTTGTGTGAACTAAGGGACCACACCTCAAGGGCTGTACTAAAATCTTAACTGAGTAAAATACGGATTATTTGATTTAATAAAGAAATATTCACGAAAAACGTTTTACGATTTGTGTAGTGTGAGGGACCGCGATAAAACCTCGTAGTTAATTGTATTTACCACTTTGTGCCTTGGTACCTATTTAGTTGATTGAGCTTTGCAAACTTTCTACTAAAACTCCACAATAAAAGCATAATTTTCAACCTCCTCTCCGAGATGTTACTGTCATTTTGTGTGAACTGAGGGACTTCACTTAAAGGGCTGTATCTTGTTAATTATTACTTTTACAAATTTCTGGATCATTCCTACAATTGTTTTAAGACTACTACTAAATGCTGGTATAGTTATTTTGCCTCTCCCTCGCACCTCACACACATGAAATCGCGGGATATATGGGGGACTAGCTGTGCCCGCGACTTCGTACGCCCGGTTTGTATGGAAAACACGCAGTGTCGACTATACTGAAAACTGAAACGAAATTATTATTATTATACTGAAAACGCTTCTCCGCGCGTAGGAGCGGGATCTGCTAACCCGCACGCGGAAGCGTGATTCGCATTGGGGTACTTACTCAATATTAGAATGGTTTGCGTGATTATTTCTAACCTAGGCTGGACACCAGGTAATTAAAAAAACTCAGTCATATAAAAAGTCCCTTTAAGATCGATTAAAAACGACCTAAATTTAATTTCCTACCTACCTCCTAAGTTATGAGGCGTGATTAGTATCGTAACTTTGATTTTAAACAATGCTTAGTCAAATAAAATAAGTTCCATAAAAATCGGTTAAGAAACAGCCAAATTTCAATTTCCTGCCTACCACCTAAGTCAAGTAGCATGATTTTAGGCATCCTAAGTTACACACAGTTGAATATAAAATGTCCCATCGAAATCGGTTCAGTACTTTTGGCGTGATGTGGTAACATACAGACAGACAAAAATTCTAAAAAAAAAAGTTTTGATCTTTATATCGTTAAACATGCCTGCTGCAAATATTTATTTGGAAAACTATTCAATGTACAGACACGACCCTTCTATCGATTTATTATATGTATAGATAATCATACCAAGCTTTCTATAAAACCTATTTTCAAAATACGCTTCATAAATGACAAATTTATGATTTTTTCCTTCTAGTATCCAAATTCAAAAATTTAAATATCCGCCGGTCGACACGCGTGTGACGTCACAGCCCACCGAGCAGGAGCTGGAATCGGCATTCGGTCAGTCGGACGGGCGGTAGTTGGCTTCTTTTGTCTAGTATGTCAGCCCAATACGGTAGTGGGGGTTCTTTATTGTTGCGCTATCAATAGAAATACTGAACAAATTATATTATACTAAATTAAATAAAAAAATATAAATGTTAATAAACGAATAAAATTATACAAACAGACTAGAAATAAAGCCATGAGGCGTTTTGAACACTATTTAATGCCATGCGACTGATATTAAATATGACTAAGTGCGATATTCTAATCTTATAAAAAATAAATATTATAAAATTTTTCGTACTATTGGACACTTGCCTATTGAGTGGCTTAACGGTTGTACCTAAGGGACTGCTTCACGCAAACAGAAATGACACTGCCGTACAAAGTGACCGCTACTTCTGTTTCGTACATTCTGTATATAAGTATTTACCTCTAATTTTAAAACTAAACTTAGTCTATCCTTTAGTTCTTGAGTAGGTACCCATAGCAATCTTACTCGTCTCTCAGCAATCACTATACATATTTAGGCTCAAATTTGATAGTCTGCTCGGCTGAGCGTTAATTCGGCCCGATTAGTGCATCCCGCAGCGTCGATAAGGTGAATTAAGTGTCGAGGTCGCGCCATGTAAATTGGCCCAAATTCCCCGGATGTATATACAGGGCGTTGAAAAAATATGATCAAAATTTAGCGTATGAACCTACCAATAAAACTACAAAATTTCGTAAAGTTTGAAATACATACATACATACATATAATCACGCCTTTATCCCTAATGGGGTAGAGCGTAAACTATCTAAACAAAGGTCGTTCCGCCACGTCTGACAAAAGTTTCGAGGGTTATTTAAGATATATTTGTAGGTATATTGCTGTAGTGACAGGTTATCGCCCCATCGCCTAAATTGCAATACACGGATACCTTCGGATCCCTTAGCTGTTTTTTACAGCATGCCCGGGAGCAGCAGCAGCATACAGCTGGCACATTCTATGTTTTTCTCCCGCTCCACAGTGGGCTGAAATTAGCGTTTCATAGACATTCAATATATATTTTTTAAGTGACGCTTTTTTTGCTTGTAAACGATTGAGGATACCTACTATATGCCTTATATAATGAACTTTCAGGTTTATAATTGTAAACAGCGCACTCAGAATTTTTTTCTAAAAAATTTGTATGGAGTCGGCATAATAAATGATGTTATCTCCATTATCGCACAATTGCGCGTTATATCCTATTAGGTTATTAATAAGTGAATTATTTTGGATTTTTTGACATACTCCATGTTGAGGCCAAACTTGCGCCTTTTTTTTTAAAAATCTTTAAAATATATTATTTTTTGTTATTTTTTTTTTTCATTTTAAACTAATATTAAGCTTAACATGGATGTATGTATACAGACTAGCGCCTTTAAAAAAAAATC
Source organism: Scrobipalpa costella (assembly GCA_949820665.1). Classification (NCBI taxonomy): domain Eukaryota; kingdom Metazoa; phylum Arthropoda; class Insecta; order Lepidoptera; family Gelechiidae; genus Scrobipalpa; species Scrobipalpa costella. Next base: position 12,004,352 of record OX463303.1, read on the forward strand.
TTTTCCAAAATTACCATTTTTTTTTGTTTATGTTTTTGTTTTTAACTGATATTAAAGCTTAACATGGATTTACATAGACTGGTCATTTACGAAAATTAATTGTAGAAAATGAAATTATTTAAAAACCAATACAAACGGCTTATTATCTTTATTATTTATATTTATATCATAGAAACATTTACACACAAGGACTTAAATATGGATATTTACGAAAATTAATTGTGTGCAATATTAGATAGTGAAAATTGCTTAAAAACTCATTAGCTGTAATTAAAAATAGTAATTATCTAATTATTCTCAAAATCCCCGACAACATTAAGGAAACTATTGTTTGTTTATGACATTTTAACTATAATAGGTACCAATATCTATTAAGTAATTGGGTTCTCATTTGTTAGCAATTAAGAGGGTAGTTAGTAAATTAGTTGTTCGGGCACATACATTAAATTCGATCGCCATAAATAGGAACGTACTGAAAGAAAATTATTTAGTAATCTTCAATCATTGAAAGTACAAACATCATGGCAAGCTTTGTAACAAACTTGGATTTGTTCGTTATTCTGGAAAACGCTAAAAAACTAAGTGACTACAATTTTTTGTTTGAAACCATGCTATCTCGTTTAAACAACAGTGTATCTGAAGAAGATTGTGTGACTTTAAAAGAATTTTGCCGGAGATTCACCAGGGCTGCACAGAAACGATATGAATTGTCACATCGGAAATTTGAGAGGTTCCGAACTAATTACGAAAGTTGGCTTGAGGCTGATGTTGATTGGCCGAGTTGCTTAAAAGAAAATATAAATTCAATTACTCAGCATGAGGGAAGCCCTATAGTGCTACTTTCGGAGCCATCATCAAGCGCTACTGCTTCTCTTTTGGAGCCATCTACATCATCAATTGGAACTATGACGAAAAGAAAATTCTCAAATCGTAAACCTTTTGAAGACTTGGCAACAAAGCAGAAAAAGAGGCGAAGTGGAGACCTAACAACGGACAGAGATTCCAGTGAGCTCGTATTTGCAACTATTTCTAAGTTGAAAGATGAAGGCCAAAACAACATTGCTTCTGTGATTGAATATATGGTGAAGCACCCAGAATCAGTCGAAAATCTTCAAGATTTAATTGCAAAACCAACCAGTAAAGAAACGTTTTCACCCCAAAAAGCACTTGGTTTACTGATATCTCTGAAATTATCAAAGTGGCAATATATAACTTTGCGAGAATCAGCAATTCGAGAAGGCCTTAAGCACTTGTACCCTTCGTATTACCACGTGCAAAAAGAGAAGAATGTGTGCTTTCCACCTGAACCAAAAAAAACAATTACGGTGACAGATTCTTCAGCAAAAATTTCACTGCAAGCATTGCTAGATCTGACAGCAAATAGAATAATTAAATCTTTGCCAGAAAGTATACAAAATAAAGAACTCATTTTAATATCAAAATACGGTTTCGACGGAGCATCCAGTCAAAGCAGATACAAACAGAAGATGGATTCTATACAAGATGACTCTAGTATCTTCATGACTTCGTTATCACCACTGAAAATGACATGTGAAGACATCACAGTTTGGGAGAACCCGAAACCGTGCTCAGCAGCGTATTGTCGTCCAGTACAGTTTACCTTTGTTAAAGAAAGTGAAACAGTGGTGAAGGTAGAAAATGAAAGAGTCAAAGCTGAGATATCAGCTCTCCAACCATCTGATTGTGATAGCAATATGGTGAGTCATAAGCTGATGCTCACCATGGTTGATGCTAAAATAAAAACATACCTTTCTCCTAAAGTAAGATCAAATGCAGTGTGCTACATTTGTATGGCGAAGCCCACGGAGATGAACAACTTGGAAGAAGTTAAAAAGAAATCCACAGAAGATGACTTGATGGAGCTCGGACTTTCTTCACTACATGCGCGCATAAACATGATGGAATGTCTCTTGCATATAGCATATAAATTAGATATTAAGACGTGGTCTGCTAGAGGGGAAAGTGACAAAGCCGCAGTGGATGCAAGAAAGAAAGCTATCCAAGCCAGGTTCAAAACGGAGCTCAACCTATTAATCGATATTGTAAAACAAGGTCATGGCACAACTAACGACGGCAACACTGCACGACGATTCTTTGAATTTCCTGAAAAGACTGCGGCTATCACTGGACTAGATGAAGATCTGATCCGAAGATTTGCTGTAATTTTGCAAGCCATAACTTCAGGTGAACCCATCAATGTTTCAAAATTTAAAGAATATGCGTACATAACTGCTGAGAAGTATGTTGAATTGTACAACTGGTACTACATGTCAGCAACAGTACACACGATACTGCTTCATGGGGCCGAAATTATCGCTTTTAACGCAATAGTACCGATTGGAAGTTTATCTGAAGAGGCTTCAGAAGCAAGGAACAAGGACTTCAGAAGTTTCAGAGAACATCACTCACGTAAGAAGAGCAGAGTGAATTCCAATGAAGATATTTTCAATTTCCTTCTGCTTTCGTCTGATCCGCTTATATCAGCAGAAAGACCAACGATGGATGCAAAGAAAAAGAAACCTTTCTTTGATGAAACATTGGATCTGCTGAATCTTCAAAAACCTGAATTCGAGTTTATGGATATTGCTCAAATAAACTCTGACCCTGAGTTCGACTCTGAAGATAGTGATTCAGAATAAGCAATATTTTTAATTAATATATTTATTGTTTTATTAAATTTTATAACATAAATTTATATTGTATTCATTTTAATATATTTTTTACCTTTATATTCATTTATTTTTTATTTTAATGGGATCATTTATTTTTACGATTATTTGTATTGAAAAACTACTAAAATTTAGTTTTTAGGGCATTTCTACAACTTCTGGTCATCTGCCACCAACTAATAATCACAAAATGCATTTTATGTATGATGTTTAAAATTTAAATATTTGACAAGTATTACCAATGTATAATTAAAAGCTAGTATAAATTTAAAAGTCAGTAGATAGTTAGTTTATTGTTAAATATTTTACTTAATTAGGGATGTTGAGAGTCGCAAAATAATTACTTTATTAGTTCACCACTTACTTCTTAGTTCACTACTTAGTTGTTCATTAAATTTAAGTCCTTGTGTGTAAATGTTTCTATGATATAAATATAAATAATAAAGATAATAAGCCGTTTGTATTGGTTTTTAAATAATTTCATTTTCTACAATTAATTTTCGTAAATGACCAGTCTATGTAAATCCATGTTAAGCTTTAATATCAGTTAAAAACAAAAACATAAACAAAAAAAAATGGTAATTTTGGAAAAGATTTTTTTTTAAAGGCGCTAGTCTGTATACATACATCCATGTTAAGCTTAATATTAGTTTAAAATGAAAAAAAAAAATAACAAAAAAGAATATATTTTAAAGATTTTTTAAAAAAAAGGCGCATGTTTGGCCTCAACATGGAGTATGTCAAAAAATCCAAAATAATTCACTTATTAATAACCTAAGAGGATATAACGCGCAATTGTGCGATAATGGAGATAACATCATTTATTATGCCGACTCCATACAATTTTTTTAGAAAAAAATTCTGAGTGCGCTGTTTACAATTATAAACCTGAAAGTTCATTATATAAGGCATATAGTAGGTATCCTCAATCGTTTACAAGCAAAAAAAGCATCACTTAAAAAATATATATTGAATGTCTATGAAACGCTAATTTCAGCCCACTGTGCGCTCCCAGTCCAGCATGGAAGTTTGAAATACATTTAAAAAATGGGAGGCCCGTATAAAATTACTCTAGCAGCTGACTGACACCATTTGGAGGCTCATTTCTTTTCATATATCAACCTAAGGTCCTAGGGGAGAGTTGTTCAGTTTCATGGGTGCCTCTCATACCCTTACGTTTGGTAAAGCAATTTTTTCACATCCCTTAGGTATGTGGTTTTACTGTGAGTTTTATTTTGTCAAGTTTTAAATAAAACTAATGTTTCGGAACATGTAAAACGCCTTCAGTGCAATAACGTACATTGCTATGTTAGCATTTGCAGGCGTTTTAGCGATTTTAATGTTCCGATTTTTTTTAAATGATATCTTAGGTACGTTTCAATTTCTTTATTTGGGGTACGAAAGTCATCATGCTCAGTGATCATACTAAATTATTATCAACTGTGTAACATAACATTACAGATAAGTATTTATTTTTAGTACCACCCGCCATTCGGACAATATCAGGTCCGCTGGTGGTGTTTTCTTTATATTCATTGAGGTACAAACACGGAGTACAATTTTTTTTTTCAGTTATGAAAAAGTACGAAATCACTTTATAGACTACGTTTCAATCAATGTCGTATTCGTATCGTGTCGTACCCGCCATGGAGGGCACGTTAAACCATCGGTCCCGGTCGCTGTCTTTGATAGTGGTCGTTCTCAAACCACGTCAGAGGCCTACTAGCTGTGCTACTAGGCGGTTTGAAAGCTCTGACACCAGGGTTCATCTCAAGAATCCACTCGCTAAGAAGAAGACTCCTCTTCTACTACTGCACTTTTTCAGTGAGTAACTACGTGATTCTAGTCTAGATAAATGTGTGTTTTTCCCCAGCCGTTTTCAAATTTGTATAGCGACACTTTTTAGGTGTTCGAAATTGGTTTTGTATTTATATGCCACCCCGTCCGAGCCCTGCCCGGCGGGGGGTGCGACGCGGGCCCGTCCGGCGGTGTTTGGGTGCGCGACTGTGTCAGATACAGCTGGTGGACGGAGTCCCGGAGTCCCGAGTCCCGGCTGCCAGCGCCGGGAGCCGGGCGCCGGGCACAGTCCCGAGGCGCGCGCCCTCCCGTACGCACGCATGCGTGTTCACCCCGCATCCTGTTGCACGCATAATGTTTTTCGGCTAACACTCTTCGCCGCTTCCGCTTCAAACTTGCGCGTTGCCAAAATTTTATATGTAGTCTAATTATAGAAGTTAAACTCACTTTAGGAAGTTTTGTTTGTTTGCTCCGTTCTTAATTGATAAGATTTTGCAGTAGTGTGAGAAAGTTATTAGGAGTTATGTGAGAGGTCAGAAGTGCAAGGACCTATCGTAATATCGGAAGCATGCCGTGGAGCTGCCCGTGGTCGCGAGACCGTCTGCGGCCTGCCCCTGCGGTCAGCGAGCCTGTACATCTGCTGGTGCAGGTTCGTAGAAAAACTTAGTATATTTTGGACCGTGCTATCTGATGAAAATATGCAATGCCTATTTCAATAATCAACGTTAGGTAATTTGATGAAAACTATTAGGTACATTTCATGTTTTAATGACTCCCACCAAAAAAGTGTGTTCTCACGATGATCTATTTTTTAACTGGAAGAATTCTGAGATAGGGTTAGTCAATGAACCCATTACGAAATTCATAAGTGACGGCTGCTCACCAGATTGGAAAGTTATAGCAGCGGGACAATCCTAGCCAGATAATGTTGGTAGCCATAGCACATGATCCAGCGGTTTGTTTTAATGGATTTAAAGTGCTGTATGTATGTTAATGTCATATCCATAAAAACACTATGATTGTAGATGTAGGTAGGCATACCAAGAGTTTTAGTGGTTACACAGGTTATCTGAAATTGCTGTTATACGGCGCACGGATCCGATAATATTTTAATGTTTAAATTTGTAGCGGTGGACTGCCTGCATCGCTATACAATAACAAATAGTGCAGCTTTTATAGGACTTGATTGTCTGTTTCCTCGGAGTGACTATACTCTGTTAAAACTAGAATGGTAGCTGCGACAGATGCCATTCAGAAAGAACATTCAGAAAGAAAACAAAAGATGATGTGTCTAAAATTTACAGGATTACTTACTTCCATCCTTGACTGGGAGTAGAAAAAAGCATTGAGTGTGCCAGCTGCGTTTCCTCCCGAGCATGCTGTAAAAACCAGCTAAGGGATCAGAGGGTTTCAGTTTATTGCAATTTAGGCGATGGGCTGACAACTTGTTATTACAGCAATATACATACAAACCTATCTTAAATAACCGTCAAAACTTTGGCAGTCGTGGCGGAACGACCTTTGTTTAGGTCGTTTACGCTCTACCCCATTAGGGATAAAGGCGTGATTATATATATGTATGTATCTACAAGAATTGCATCTGTCCCAGCTACCATCCTAGATTTTTTGAGTATAGATGCTTTGAACTTGTGAAGATCCTTAGCAAAGATCTCTGGGTGGTGACAATGGCGCGAAATTGATGAGGGTCCGGCGCGTGCCGGAAGTGCCACAATGAACAGTTTGGACATTACCTGTAGTCCCTTTTATCTAATTCATTTGAATTTAAAGGTACCTACAATAAATTTACTTTGTTTTGGTGGTAATAGAGTCAAATTAGAAGTGGCAGTAACGGTATTTTAGGACTTGACTTAGGATGTCATATAAGTGTATAAACTTTTGTCATTCGGTGAAAACAATGAATTCAAGAAAATTGCCAGCGGTCAGCACAGTACTGGCAAAAAGCGTCTTTACATGGATAGTATTATTTACTTATTTATTATTGATATGATTACTGTGCCCGCTATATATCATGCGTATAGTTTGTGGTTGTAAGTTGGGTTATTAAATGCAAAACTTTAAAAAATATATTGTTTTTCATCCTTCTATCGCTGCTGGAATATTAATAGGTACCATACCTAGTCCATTAAATTCCTAGACACAAATGTCTAGCTACTCGCAAGTACTTGAGTCCTAATGACTCTACATCCGCCTTCCGTATTCCATCCACACGCTTCAAAGAGGAGTCCCGCTCGCTATCCTGCCTGTACGTTGTACGTGGTATCTACGGGCCGTAGCTACTAGCTCCTAGGCAGAATCAGCTGGGCTCGCTCAGTCGTGAGGCGCCCGTGCTCCCGGCCGCGCGGCTCCTACCCGCATTCTCGACGTAGCTGCATCACTGCTCGGTACCGGCTTTCAACTACGAAAAAATATTCGAAAATTTCCGTGAAAATGAAATTTCCAATTCTTAAAAGTTATACTCAAAAAACAACCCCCAAGTTTTATTTCAACTTCTGAAAAGTTTATTTATATGTAGTGATGTATGGAATAATGTTGTGGTTGGATTAGGCGATGCTCAGAAATGCCTTGGAGTTGCCTATGGGGGTACGAGCCGCCGGCGCCTACCTGCAGAGTCAGCGGCCCTCTACATTTGATACTGGTAGGTTCAAACTTACTAGTAAAACTAATTCACACAAAATATACACAAAAATATCAATAAAATCAATATGCATAAAGGCGGGCTTATCGCCGAGAGCGATCTCTTCGAGAAACTTAATAACTTACCTATTTCAGAATTATAATTATGTTTTGCTGAAACAGGAGCTAAGTTAATTGGCTCTACAGTCCTTAAAGTAAAAAAAAAAACTAAACAGAGCTGTTTGTATTGTAACTTTTCTATGGCCCGTATTTGTAATCAGTATTTGAGATTGACAGCGAGTTGGAGTTCGTATCAGAAATGTCATTTCAGTACATTATGAACTGTCAAATGGATACTTAATAATGCTCTCAATCTTGAGATCGCTTAATAAATACGAGCCTAAAAGTTTCCAGTCGTGTGATCGCGTGTTACTGCAAACCTAGGCATAAAAAGAAAAGAAAATACCAAATTCGTTTTGATATTTGGGGTGGTATTTCGGTGCGATGATAATGTAATAAATAATCCATCCTCAAAAAAATCATCACCGGTTTTCTTATGGTTCTGGTTGTGAAAGGCTAAGCGATTCTACTTAAGCGGTAGGCAGTACTGCCAGGCACATACCACCCTTCGAGCCAGTAGCCTAGTACTATGGGTAACTATAACTTGATAGGAATAACTTCGGCTGAATTCGCTCCGTTGTCGACTCAATCTCTGTCGTCTCTTACCAAGACTAATCAAAGTAACCATCGCAAGGAGGTACTTCACTACATAGTATAAAACAAAGTCGCTTTCTCTGTCCCTATATCCCTATGTATGCTTAGATCTTTAAAACTACGCAACTGATTTTGATGCGGATTCTTTTAACGGATAGAGTGATTCAAGAGGAAGGTTTATATGTATAATACATGCATAATATAATAGAGAAACACTGATAATTTCCGTGCGAAACCGGGGCGGGTCGCTAGTAATAATATAAAAGTAAAACAGAAAACAGAGCAGTTTTAATAAAAATAGGCAATATCAATTACAAAATTTAACAAACCAAGCCACCACCTGTGTAAACTAACATGTATGTCGCAGTTTTAGTGGATACGTAGATAGATACTACTTATTATAGGAATTGATTCCATTACCTTAGTGCAGCAACACACAGGCGTCACTTACTGTGCGCAAGGTTGCGCTCAACACGCTGTAAATGCTTTTTGCATTGCCTACAACACACATGTGTCACCTTACGCTCTACGCGCGCATACTGGCAGAGGGATGCGCCGACGTAGAGGTCATCGCTACGCGCGCGTATAGCGTAGGGTGGCGCATGTATGTTGCAGACAATGCGAAAAGCATTGACAGCATGTTGAGCGCAACCTCGCGCGCAGCAAGTGACGCCTGTGTGTTGCTGCCTTTATTATTGTGAGATATTTATGATTTGTTTACTACGAGGTTAGGCTACTTAGGTCTTTAGTAAACTAGCATTGTTTGTATGCATGACTTTGAAACTGCTTCGCGATATATCTTAGGAATTAGCATATGTATTGATCTGTTTGCTACACGCCGCCCGCGGTTTCATGCATCAATAATTCTTATTCCTTTTCTTGGTTGCAGAATTTGCAGATTAGTTTACTAAAATGCAACAAGCAAAAGTTATTAATTTAATATACCGGGTGTAAGGGACAGTGTCCCGCAAACTGATAGGGGTTGCTCAGTCAACGACACTCAACAACTATCAGCAGGATCTTTTTTCAGGAAGTAAAAGTTTGCTTTACCTTACAAAATGTTCACCTCGATCAGACAATTTGTATGGAAAATCCTAATTTATGTTTCACTTCCTGAAAAAAAAAACCTGCTGATAGTTGTTCAGTATCATTTATACTTGCGATTGTCACTTGGTGAACCGCCATAATCACTTTTGAGGATTGATGTATGAAGAACATTTAACGTTTACATTGATTTTATTGCACGCAGCCTTTTTAAGATTAAATATATTATGTATGCAAGACCATTGTAAATAACCCACCCTGAAGATACTGTATTAGCGAAACCGGTCGGTGAATAAACGAAAATTATTGTGAAACGAGTACAAGTGTTGTTACATACATCAATCCCCGAAAGTTGTAGAGTGTCGTTGATTGAGCAACCCCTATCAGTTTGTGGGACGCTGTTCCTTACACCCCGTATGAACTTTTAATAACCTTAATTATGGTTACCTATTTATGTATTTATTTGGGGTTAGTCATGACCTACTGGACTACTTTAGACCTAGTTCTGTTGTTGTCTCTGGCATTGCGCCATTCTGCCTTGTTGGTTCTGAATTTCAATTTTGGGAAAATTACGAACTGCTCTCGTTACAAACTTAGATAACTTAACTGAAATACATACATACATATAATCCCGCCTGTATCTCTAATGGGGTAGGCAAAACGTAAACGACCTTAACAAGAGTCGTTCCGCCACGTCTGACAATGTTTTGAAGGTTATTTAAGATAGATTTGTAGTTATATTGCTTTAGTGACAGGTTGTTAGCTTATTGCCTAAATTGCAATTTACATAAACCCTCGGATCCCTTAGCTGGTTTTTACAGCATGCCCGGAAGGAAATGCAGCTGGCACATTCTATGTTTTTCTCTCGCTGGGAGCGAAAAAGTCTTAAATAACCCTAACCATAACCTTTTGTTTACAGCCGATTGGTACGAGTGTTTATTATATTACGCTCAGCTATCCGAAATTTATTTAGTAAAAATAATTCTCAGTGATAGGTCCTAGTTTTGAGTTAGATATTTTTTTAACAATTAGTGTTAGCATTTACTTAACCTGAAATTTAATTGATTACTGAGACTCTTGTGATAACTTTTATACCAGACTACACAATGCTAATGCCTATTCTACAGTGCATGCATATCCTGTTTTTCCCACGCATAATTAGATCTAATAAACACAATATTGGTCGTAATTACTACTAGCTGTAATTCTTCCATGCTGGACTGGGAGCGTAAGAAAAACAAAGAATGTGCCAACTACATTTCCTCCCGGGCATGCTGTAAATACCAGCTAAGGGATCCGAGGGTTTCTGTATATTGCAACTTAGGCGCAGGTTGACAACCTGTCACTACAGCAATATATAATCACGCCTTCATCCCTAGTGAGGCCGGCGACGGTCTCTTTCCACGATTTTCTACATAACTAAAGATAGGTTTTCTCCTGCTGATAACTGCGGTCCCCAAGCTCAAGTGTCCTGCCGACACTGATGCGACAGTCCGCCAAGATTGATGATCTACACAGCCGCTGAAACGTAATCGTGCCGCATCTTAACTTACACAAGAGCTTTGAAAGTTACAAGTCGCGTTCAAATATTCTCATGTTGCATGTGAGCTAAAATTGTTCATGTCATGCTTTTGAGAGGTCGAGTAGCGAGTAGCGAGCATGCATGCCGGCAGCCGCAGCTCGTAGCCCGCAGGTCACCCGCGGGACAACGATACCATCGCTGTATGCAAGCCGCATGCGACAATGCATGCTAGCCCCGAGCCCCCAACATTCGACCTGCATATTTCACAACAAATACCAACCATTGTTTCAGTATCCATCCATTTTGGTGAAATAATAATATTGGATTTTTTATTCAACTGCCGACAGGCGGTCAGCGATCACTGATATAAGTATTTTAACTTTTTATGAACCCATAAATTATAACAACGACAGCATATGAGCATAGCGCTATTAAATCCATCTATCCATTAATTAACCTATTATTGGCCCTATTGCACAGAACTACGCAGCAGTAAATTAAATGAATAATGCACGTCTAATAGCGTAAGTTTAATTTATTATGTATCAAAATAGGCATCGCGACATTGTTATCTATCGCTTTGTATGGGAGAGACGGCTAGGTTGCCTTGGCGAGTAGTAGAGCTAACGGTAGAATGCTAATGTGAAGAGGTAGGTAGAGTTGGTGGTATTGTCGCATCGCATGTCGCATGCGCGCGCGGCTCTAGCTTCCCGAAAGGTTGCGCAAGAGCAAGTGCACCGGCAGCTACCGCCCACGGGCCGCGCCCGCGCCCGGCCCGGCCCGCAAACCAAACATCGTCTCAAGTTCATTGTCACCTAATTCAACAATTACGTTCCATGCATGCAGCTACTCACCACATCTCGAAAGTCGCATTCCTAAATACATTACCATTTCACATGTCAATCGTAAATCTGCATTTTATCGACTCAATATTTAGGACTAGTAGTCCGATAGCGCTAGGTTTTGAAGTTTCAAAACTCTTAAAGTTTTTTGTTTTTTGCATACAGTTTCCGGACCATTTGCCCAACCTAATACATTATTTTGTGTCATTCTAGGTACTTGCATAGGTAGAAATTTAGGTATTTGTCTTTTCGATCAGTATTGGACGAAAAGATAATTAGAGATGCAAATATTACTTTCATGGTAATAACGAGAAAGGTATTGATGTACATAGGCATTTTGTGCTATATATGTCCACGAGAATCCTAATATTTAACCAGTACCTAATACGGCACCAACTAGCTCTAAAATAATATTACAATAGGTAAAATAGGTGTTACGCGTTTCAGAATACTGATATCTGTTGTTTAAAATATTTTGTGTCAAATTCATCCACGACGTTTATAGATAATTTTTTTTTTATTACTACAGCCTGTAAAATCCACAAAAGAAAAGGCAAGTTATTAGAGTTTACGTGTTCTTTGTTATTATGGTGTAACAAAACACTATTCATAATTTGTGTTGTTTTTATCCACGAACTTCTAATATTAGGTACGTACCTATATAAGAGTGGCGACCGCAGGGACCATCGAGCGCGCGGAACATCACGCGCGGGTGCGGGTGGCGGGGGGCGCCGGCCAGCCAAAAGCGCGGACGCGTGCATTTTGTTTACATTCAGTCTTCTTGGTGCAAGTTGCGACAAGCAATTAGTAAAAGTTAGTTATGAAACTGTGACAGACTTAAATGGAAATCGAAACTGACTTATTACCCGACCGGACCAACGAAGAATAATGAGATTTTTGTTCGTTTTTTACTGTAGATCACGCCTGTTTTTACTAAATTGTTACTCCTGTGTTTGTTTTTTCGTAATTCCACACTGAGATCTCTTATAGGTACCTTATTTAATCAAATCCGAAAAAAATATATGTCACTCATCATTAAAAAATACATCAGGACTAAGTAGGTATGTACCAGTGTTGTTGCAATAACGATAGTTTCACAATGGATAGTTGACCTTGAAAAAATAAATAAGTAGACTATCGCTATCGCAACAAAACTAGTATGTGCTAAGTGATATTAACGTAAAGATAGGTAGGTATTTGTTTGATACACTTCTTCTTCTCACTTACTGTCGTATAATCTTTCGTTTGCAAAGTAAGTTAGGTATGTTTCATTCCACTGCATGACTCGGTGAGCCTGCGGGAGGGAGGGTATAGGAGCGGGGCGGGGCGGGAAGCACGCTTAGCGGCTTTGGCGCCATCGCGCGCACTCAGTTGCCACTTTGATCTCATACTTACATACATACACGTTCATCTCATACTTAGGTATTAAGTAATTGAAACTGTTTTTTTTTAATGTTAAAACTTATATTTGATGCAAAAACCATAAAATAATCTTAGTTTTTGGAATAAAGTATATACATATAGCTATTTATAAACAACCGTTTCTCCCCGGCTACATTCGCCCAAAATGGTTTTTAGCCGATTTCGACGTTTGAAACCGCTTGGTTGAACCGGCTTTACATCTATAGTAGTGGGTAAAAACCCATTCAATCTACCCAGGTTTAAACCGGGTAGTAACCCAAATCACCCGGTTTTAATACATTATCACCCAATTTTTGGGGTTACATACAAACATACATACTATCACGCCTGTATCCGTAATAAGGTAGGCAGAGCGTGAACAAACCAAACAAAGGTCGTTCCGCGACGTCTGACAAGTTTTGAGGGTTGTTTAAGATAGAACTGGATATTGCTGTAGTGACAGGTTGTCAGCCCATCGCCTAAATTACAATATACCGTCGAATCCCTTAGCTGGTTTTTACAGCATGCCAGGGAGGAGATGCAGCTGGCACATTCTACGTTCTTCTGTCGCTCCCAGTCCAGCATGGAAGCTTTTTGGGGTTACAACCGGGTAATAACCCAAATCACCCGGTTTTAATCCCTTATCACCCAATATGTCGGGTGAAAACAAGGGTCAATAGTCGATAAAAGCTATGGAAACTCCGCCAATTTTGAAGATAGGATCTTCCAATTTTGTGTTACTACTCTTACTCTACTCTTATTCTATTACTTTTCTTCTTCTCCTAAGCCTTCTTCCTATTATCTGGGGCCGGTTGTCCTCGTCTGCCTCTTCCATTTTTGTCTATATTGTGCTGTATCGGCGTCTATGTCGGATTCTTTCAGGTATTTTTGTACCGTCATCAGCCAAGTGGCGGGGTGTCTTCCGCGGCGTCGCGTCGTCGTGGGTAAGTTTAGGACTATTCGTACCATATGGTCCTTAGGGCGCCGAAGCACATGTCCATACCATCGTAGGCGTCGTTCTTTGACCTTGTCTATAATTGGATCAATTATTTATCTTCCTCTGATGTGGACATTGCGAACTTTTTCCAGCAGTGTGACACCCACTGACCAGCGTAACATGCGCATTTCTGTAGTGTGAAGCTTTGACAGGTGTTGTTTAGTAGATGCCCAACATTCTGTACCGTAGAGGTCTTATGGCCGTTTTGTACAGTTTGCCTTTAAGCACAGCTTGGACATTCCTAACTACCATGTCATTTCGACAGACGGCATGTTGCACTTGGCATGCGTTTGTGTGTGTGTGTTATAAGGGTTGACAAATTTTGTTATACCGGTCATAATCATCACTTGATAAACCAACGTTTTAAAGTTGTTCACTGTAACTGAATATTTAGAATAGATTAGGTTCCATATTTTGTATGTATTTACTTACCGTCTGTCATCACTGTGGAATCTAAAAAAGGTTCCTAGCATCTTCTTGTCACACATTACACCTGTGAGTTGTCTCAACTTCATCCATCCCGTAGTTGTTCTATGGGTTACATCTCGCTCAATTTTTCCGTCATTGCTAATGATTGATCCCAAATATTTATGTATGGACGCCCCGTCTATGAAAAGTTTTATCTGGCTCGTGTCCGTGTGACCATCAAATATACACGACATATGCTCCGTCTTTTTGCAACTAATCTTAAGACAATTATCTTCAAGTGACTTCAGCCAGAGATTGAAATCAGTCTGTAGGTCTTCCACTGAGTCTGATATCAGAGCAACGTCATTTGCATACAGTAACCTGTACCATGGTGTTCCATGGTACAGGTTTTTGGCAGCGGTTTGTGAGATAGTCCTTGATTACATTGGTGACGTTAAATAACAAAGGGCTCAAAGCCGACCCTTGATCAACGCCAACTGTAATTGACAGTGATATACAGATGCCTGGTGGACAAACGACTTGAGTTGTAACACCATTGTACATATCCTGTATGAAGGCGATGTATTGTTCTGGGACATTTTGGGCTCTAAGTGCAATCCAAATAAGTTCTCGGGGCACGTGATCGAAAGCCTTTTCTAGATCAATAAAGATCATGTGTAGGTTTGTATTATGTCCTCTGGCCTTTTCCTTTTTGTATCGGAAGGACGAGTTGAGTGCCTTTCGAAGCTAAGCCGTCCTGGTAAAAAAAAGGTTGGTTCTGTCCTGCTACTCTTGATCATAGCTAACCTTCAGTCGGTATACGCTTTTATATCCAGAAATTTCTGGACTTCACAGGGCCGACGATAGCTGCCAGGAGAGATATTATAAACAAATTGTGTAAATACCACATGGACTTGTCCGGATGGGATATTGATGGGAAGGTGATGCCAACCTCAACAGACAACTGGTCTTGGGGTCAGTGACTTCAACTCACAAGCCGCACAACCAAACAAATCCCCCATAACTAATAGATCTTTCGGTGGTCAAGCCAGAGGTCGGTCTTATCATTTAAATCACATTTAAACCTTCGACAACCATGTATGCTCCGACCATCACAGACCAGCTGGCAAATTCCAGGCTGCTGCCGTCGAGGCAGAAGATACTCACACGGCATACGGCACGAGGTACAGAATACTCCCGGGAACCAGTCTCAACACTAAAGGATGTAGATGAGCTCACAAGCGAATTCGCGACTGCAATTCAGCGAGCAAAGGAATATGCTGCCGTTCTCTGCTAGAAACTCCCGCATGCTTGCGCATGAGGATTGGCGTCCATAAGGCGTACGTGAGAACCCGTCTTGCGTATGTCGCTCTAGCATGGTATGCGTATGTATCTGAGACTAATTGCCAGGGACTGCGGGCCCAGGAGTCGAAGGTGGAGCGTGCCATTACATTTCATACTTGGAGAGACCTATGAGACCTTGGGTGAGTTCGTGTCCAAGCTCTCAATCGAAATGTTTGTGCGCTGTGACTGGTCACATTTCAAATACTTTCAAAACGTGGCCCTGGTATCACGTTCATACCCTGATAAAAGAAACAGAGTTATGGAGAGACAGAGGTAGGAACAAGAGCGGAGGGACGTTATGCTGGGATGGGTGGGAGCAACGGGAGGGACGTGAGCGGAGGGAAAGAGGGATGCTTGGACGTTGAGGTAGGATAGACAGATAGGATTGGTAGAATGGGTAAGCCGAAAGAAAGGGGATTATCGGAGAGACTGAGGGATGGATAAGCGGATGGACGGATGAAACGATTACGGTTGAACAGAGGGACAGAGTGACGAAGGGACTTTAGGGTAGAACGTTAATGGGCTGGGAACGTGAGAGACCAGAGAAGCGGGAGTAACTGAGAGACGGAAAGGATCTCTAAATCATCTATGACTGACTATTCTACTACCTCCATGCTCGTCAATTTGTCTGCCAAATGTAGAGAGGGTTAAGCAATTTAAAAGAGGTCCCTGAACATTGCCGTCTTCTGCAACTGCACTGACAAGAGATAAGGTTCTGACGTTTAAGATTGTTGCTGGCAATGCACATCTCCTATAACTACTGTTACAAGCCAATGCATGACCACCACTGTATGGAGCAGTGGCTACGCCCAACTATTTATTTCGTTTTATTTAAAAACTACTGTAGGATATTATAATACATATATTAAATATCATTTTTTCCTACATAGATTATGAACAGTTTTACAAAGAAAAAATATTGTATAATGCCAGCATGGCACACTCCTTGATCATTTTGTCTTATTCCATACAACAAAAAATCAAAAGTTTTTTTCCAGACAATCTATCTGTTTTAGACAAAAACTTGTTATCACAATTATTCATCAGAATGAAAAACCGACTTATGGGTATCTTAAAATTATGAAATTTAATAGTAAAAAACCCTATGTCCCTCATTTAGCAGTTTCGACCCACTGTGCGGCGGAACTCGAACCTACAACCTCTAGCTTCGTAGGCAGGAAGGCAGGGTCACTACCAACTAGGTTATCCGGCCGTAAAAATCTAGTGGATTTTTAATCGGCATACCGCTTCTCGTTACATCACTTGGTCACACACCTATGTACTCTGATGACTACATAGGTACCTATCAGAAACTACTCCGTCAGACTGTTCAAAGTTGTCACACCACACAAACAAAAATAATAACAAAAATATTAAGTGATTCTTTTTAATTCGTGTATATTTTGTTTCACTGACTGTACACTACGTACCTACTCGAAGTGGGGCGCGGGACATCGAGAAGCGTTATATATAATGAAAAAGCTGTAGGTAGGTATGCCGATAATTATTCAGGTTCTAATCGTCGCATCGTAAAATAATATTGACCATATTGACCGTCTAAGCATTGACCATTGACATACGTGGGTATTGAGATTGCAGGCGTGCGTTTTATAAAAATGCATTTAGAAAATTCGCACGTCCTTTCGTTATTTTATTTTTATATCTATGCTAGCTGTGCCCGCGACTCCGTACGCGTGGTGGTTATGATTTTAAACAGCAATGTATTTTTTTGTTTTAAATTTTCTTTACTCTTACTTATTTGTGTCATTTTGAATCGCATTAGATAAGCCTAACACGTGTATAACACTATACTTGTGTGCGTAATACGACTTACCGTATTCTTTTTTTTTTTTTTTTTATATATATAGGCGAGCATTTGTCCGCCATCTCACCTGGTGGAAAGTGACGATGCGGACTATGTTGAAACATACTCACCTATGTAGTGCCTATTCACTCTCGCCTTGAAAAGGCCCAGGTTATATTGTTCCGGAAACAGATCCGCCGGCAGGGAGTTCCACTCCTTAGCCGTTCGCATTAAGAATGTGGAAGCGAACCGCTTCGTGCGAATTTGTGGTATATCCACGACATAAGGGTGGAACCCCTGTCCACGCCTCGTGCTCCGGAGATGGAAAGGGGAGGGGGGGGGGGCACATATGTCATTACAGAAACGGAAATTCTGCTATCCAATCTAATTATATATCGTACAAGCTAAAAATATTTGATTATACTTTGTTTAAGACAAATTGCAATGCCCTAGTAACAGGGTTCATGTACTGCTCCATCTATTTAAAATAGTATTTAAGACCTACATAATGTAATGTATATGTACGTACATGATCGCAATAAATATATGAATATATGAATATGAATATGAAGTGCTAACGCGCACTCCCCGAAATGTATCCTGTAAAATACCGACATGCACGCCACTCTGCGACGGTGCTCAAGGTTCTGTAGTTTTGCCTCAACCAGTGCTGAGTCTCCAATGAGCTTCTTAGCACGTTTCTCGATTGAGTCTAAGGCAGCCAGCTGGTATTTAGCTGAACCGTCCCAAAGGTGGCAGCAGTACTCCATACACGATCGGACTTGAGCTGTGTACAACTGCAATAGCTGTCCCGGTGTGAAGTATCGCCTCACCTTCGAGAGGATACCAAGTTTTTTGGCAGCTGTTGTGGCCAGAGACTCAATGTAACGTCCAAAGTTCAAGTCGGACGTAAGGCTCATACCAAGAAGCTCAAGATGGTCAGAAATCGGTACGGATACATCCCGGAAAGTTGGAGCCAGGTTCAAAGGACTCCGTTTTGTCGAGAATAGACACGCCTGGGTTTTGGATGCGTTGAACTTGACGAGATTGGCATCGCCCCACTCGGAAATCACCCTTAGCGATGAGTTCAGACGATCCATTATGGACTCCCGACAAGACTGGATTGTTTCACTGTTGGCCCTTGCACTGGACAGATATCTGTCAACAACCGTGCTGTCATCAGCGTACCCAAAGGTATCGGGTGTCAACATGTCGTTGATATGCGGCAGGAATAAGGTTGCAGACAGGACAGAACCTTGAGGAACTCCGGCATCAATACCCTGTTGTCCGGAGGAGCAGCCTTCTAAGACCACTTGTATGGATCGTTCACTCAAGAAGTCCAAAATCCAGTTGCAAAGGCCAGCAGGTAACCCGTAGGCGGGAAGCTTGCCAGTAAGGCTAGCGTGCCAGACCCTGTCAAAGGCCTTGGAGATATCCAGAGACACGGCAAATGCTTCACCATGTCTCTCGATAGCCTCGCTCCATAAGTGAGTGGCATGCACGAAGAGGTCCCCCGTCAATCGCCCTCGAATGAGATTATGAAATAAAACAAGATTAAATTTTCTACCTACTCCCTAAGTCAGGTGGCGTGGTTTTATACGTATATCTATAAAGTTTTACGTGAGTTAACATTGAGCCGAATAAAAAAAACATCAAATCGGAAAAGATACAATCAAAATTTAATTTCCTACCTACCCCTCAACTCAGGTGGCGTGATTATTTGTACCCTATGTTTTTTCCTAGATAACAATCAGTCGAATAAAAAAAGTTTGATCGAAATCGGTTAAAAACAGCCAAATTCGTATTTCCTGCCTACCCTCTAAGTGAGGTGGCGTGATTTTAGGTATTCTAAGTTGCAACCCGGGTAACACTGAGTTGAATAAAAAAAGTCCCATTGAAATCGGTTAAGTAGTTTTGGCGTGATATGGTAACATACAGACATACAGACAGACAGAAATTCTAAAAAAAATCGATTTGGTCTTTATATCGTTAATAAAGTCTGCTGCAGTAATTTTTTGGAAAAATATTCAATGTACAGACACCACCCTTCTAGAGATTTATTATATGTATAGATAGATATAACTGTATAAGGTCATTTTAAATCAAGTGCAAATATTAATCGTGTTAAACCCATGAAACTAAACAACTTTCCCTAAGGAACATAGGTCGAAAACCGAATAAAAAAATTGAACCTTCCATACAAAATGCTCCAGCTGATAGCGCACTTAGTATGGGAAGTAAATTTTTATTTTTCGTAATACGACCTATGTTTCTTAGGGAAAATTGTTCAGTGTCATGTGATTCACACGTTTCAATATTTGCACTTGATTTAAAATGACCTTATAGTACCTACGTAGCGGAGATAACCGTACCCTATGAATGTGTGCGTGCGTATGCCCTCCGCCCCCTGCCGCCAGCCCGCGTCCGCCTGTTTCGACCGCATCTATTGTTTTTGTGTTTTAATCATTTAAATATAGTGTATGAAAGTGACACAAATTTAGAATGATGATTATTCATGCATTTTTGATATTGAATAAGTAAACTCTAATAATTGTAATATTTTTCTGGAGCTACGGAAGCTTGGAAAAACAAAATAATTAATAATCTTAAAAGTGCATGCCCTAATTTGGCACAAATTTATTTAATAGGCATATGAAAGTGATTTGAGTAAGGAAACAGTTATTTCATCAATTGTAATTTTTTTTGCACTGTTTTTACATAGTGACCCTAAGATGTCAGTTTGCACTGGACGAAGATTGCACAAACCGGGTTTGCACACTCCGCAGGCTATCCTAGATATGATTTTAAAGTTATTTTAAAGTTTAAATTAATTTTGCCAGTTTTAATTTGAATAAAAAAAAACAACTACAAATCATCGATTTACTGAAAATGCAAGTACCAGATGTGACACAAAATGCAAAAAATATGATTCATAAATACGACTGTATCCACAGGCAAGAAATAAGCAACTTTAGAGTTTTTGAAACTTATGGTGTTAAAATAGACCAGCGCTATCGGACTATAGTTCCCTTTGATAGCCTTTCGCAATACGCCGGCATGGGCCGGGTCTGGAACGTATTTGTGTTCTGCTCACGCATGTGTTGGAAGCTTTGAAGTTTATACGCGGTTGCGTTCGTGCGTGCTCGTGACTGCGTTAGGACAAGAAACTGCGTTTGAGATTGTCTATGGACTCGTTATGTCGGTGTATTCATCCGTTTGTTATCTATCCTCGTTTATAAGTTAATTAAGGGCATATGTGAGGATGCGCGTGCGACTGCAGGCGAACAATGCGCCGTTCAGCCGCGCTCGCGGTGCTTTTGACGAGTCCATATAATTAACTCGGCCGAACATCTATCGACCATTATGTTGCACACAATTGATCTATGGGCTTGGGACTCAGTCAACACCATTTGATCCCACAGTCTTGATACATACATCAACAAATCAATAGCACTCATTCAGTGACTTAGGGGCTTGGTGGGCATTGTAGGTAATTTTATAATATTTATAGTTTAGTTTTTACAGTTTATGAGATATAAATGAAACGCTCTGACGATTACAGAAATTGCCTCGAGTTCAGGTTAGAATATGTTCGCAACAGATTCCTGAAGGATTGTTTAAGTTTCTTCTACTATGTAATTAATCCACAGGAACTCAGAGCAGGAAGTTAAATTGTTGTTTACATCTTTAGATGTGAAAAGTTGAGTCATAGCCAAAAAGATCCGGGTTATAGACTGGAGAGGTACAGGACAGCCTGGAAACAGACAACTTGACCTAGTTTAGTTTCATCGGTTCGAGGTACTAATGTCTGAAACTTCTAGGTCATAGATAAATGACTTACCTTTTGCGCTGCGGGATCCAGTATGAGAGTCACGATTGTAAGAAAGCTATACGAGATTTAACAATACTTATTTTTATAGTTTAGCCCACTATAATTCTGTTAATTTAATAAACATTATACATACCTGGTGTAACGGGCAGCGTTTTGTGTGCATTTTTTTTCAATAGGTATTAGTTTTGGTTTTGTTTGCGTTTAGCTTTATCTCAGCATTGGAACAAACGAACTTTCTTTAGTTCTGGTTTTTGCTGCACATGGCGCGCTCTTTTAGTTGTCATGGTAACATAAGGTTGTTTAATCGATAAATTGTTTTAAGGGATTTTAAAGAGAAATCATAAATAATTTGTAAATATCATACAGACAGATAAAGCTAGTGAAACTATAAACATAAAATGTTGTTTCTCTATTTTCAGGTTAGGTTTTAGTTAAATATTCTATACTGATTACATTGTTATGTATTTGGATAAGTTGTATTAAAAATAATCCTCTACTTTCAGAGCAACACAAGTTTTCGTTTCATTTGATAACAGAATAGTAGTCTTATATGCATTTATCCTAGGTACACATAATGCTACTCTATGTAATGATGGGCTCCACATGATTCCATGAAGCGAGATGAGTAGGTACTAGGTACAGTGGAACACTACCCGGACGCGTTGATCAAACTAATGTCATACCATTTGTACGTGTTGTCTGCGCCATGAAAACTAAATAAGTTCAGTTGAGCCGATTTCCCTCGTTACATATGTATATACAGGGTGTAACAGCTTCCTGGAAACTGATAGGGTTGCTCAGTCAACGAAATTTTAAACAACGTTCGCGAAGTTAATTTTCCGGAAAATGAGGAAAACGCAATTGATATGTCAAACTTAATGACTTCACTTCGATCAAACAATTTGTATAGTATATAATATCTTCTTAATTTTCCCTAAAAAATAATAATAATCAAATTTGTTCAATTTCGTTGACTGAGAAACTCTTTGTAGTTTCGGGGCCCCGTCCTTTACACCCTGTATAGAATAGATATTCTGTTGTATGGTAGCCTAGGTAGGTTAGGTACTAGGTGAACATTTCACTCGGCCGCTGAGTCGTAGCCAATCGATTAAATTGAAACCACAGGCTTGTGTGGTCACCGGCGTGGAACAGAAACGAACTTTATTATGATTAAAGAGATTGATCTTAAAATTGCGTTTTGCATTTATAGCATTCGACACAATAGGTTTAGTATCTACTGGGTGAATAGAATGAGGCAGTCAGTGCAACTTACGTGCACTGGAACTTCATCTTCTTAGCAAGTGGATTCTCGAGTCGAACAACCGTGGTGTCAGACTTTTCAAACCGCTTAGTAGCACAGCTATTAGGCCTCTGACATGGTTTTGAGTAACGACCACTATCAAAGACAGCGGCCGGGACCGACGGCTTAACGTGCCCTCCGAACCATGGAATCCTTTTTTACTTTTCGGACAATCAGGTGATTCAGCCTGCAATGTCCTAACCAAACTGGAGAAAACCTCACAAAGTGATAAATTGACGAATATCAGCTTTGTGTTCACCCCCTGGGAATCGAACCCAGGACCTCCGTATTGTAAGCCCATTACTCTGACCGCTAGATCAAGGAAGCAGTTAAACTGGAACTTCTAAAAACACTACTCGTAGTTGTATTGGGTTTGGATTTTTCAGCCAGACCCCGCGGTTTTTGTGTTACCTTTGTTTGATTTGAATGGTTCCAATTCCAAAACGACTCTATTCATTTACTGTAATCATATGAATTATGTCTTTTTTGTATAATGTTTTTCTAATTTAACTGAAAACATCTTCTTAGCGTATCGATGGAACACGAGAAATAACACCATAGCGGCCCTGAATTCAGCCACTTGTATTTAACTGAAAGATAATAAAATTATTCAAATTAATATAAGCCATAGTTATCAAAATAAGAGTCCAAAAATCTATAAATACCGATGAAGCCGAAAGCTATCTGAATTGTTTTTACTTGTTTGTTAATAATGATTATGCAACAGTACAAACGGTATCAGATTACAATGTCACCTCGATGTCTATCTAGTTGTTATGTTGTTGGACCAGAATCGTCTCGCACTAATGCCTGCAATTCGAGATAACGAAAACCAGCGCTGAGTTTTGGACTCCACAACTACGAAGTAGAACGGTTCTGCACTACAGCTTGGAACCAATAACAAGTAACGAGATACTCTACGTATACCCGAAATATTAGAGCTAGTTTAGATTTCAATTTCAAGGATACCTGGACACTAACATTTTTTTTTGCTGTTGTTTCATAAAATTAATAAATCTTCCCTGCTGTACTGGGAGCGCTAAAAACACATAGAATTTATTAGCAATTTTTTTACCGGAGAATAATAATAAGTACCGTCAATAGAAGGATTAGAGATTAAACGTTTTGGTCGGATTAGCTATCAGTAGGTGGAGGAATGATACACTTCTCTTGTCTGAAAACACTTAAAAAATCACTTTCCGCAAATTTGTCAGATGGGGTAGAATCTTATACCCCATAAGCATACATGCATGGTGATCTAGGTATTTAAACCTCATAAAATTTAATTTGATTTAATAAACTTAAAATATAATGTCAGTATAGCGTTGGCACTGATGGTTGTCGTCGGCCACGCTGCGCAGGCGCAGGCAGGGACGGATCGTCGGTCGATGATTTACGGCGCATTCCTGCGGGGAGCGCTCCACTCCACCTCAGTGGGAACGAGATTACTTCACCATCTCCACATGTGTATTCGACGACTTCGACTTGACACAAACAAAGCTCTTTGTTGCACCATTGTCACACCACACTCGCCTCTCACACTTAGCGGCTTTAGCTAAAACTCATCACGACCTAAGTGGATAGCCATGACGTAATGTTGTCGTGTAAACGCGCTAATACCAGTAGACACAACAAATTGTTAACGCTTTTCTCTTTTGTTTATTGCGTTTCGCAAATTAGACGAATCATTATTCATTTGAGCTATTAGCGTGATGTTTAGTGAGAAGAGAGTAAATTGATATGCGTAATTGTGATGGCGACGGATGTTGCGTAACCAGCTGGCCCGGTGCGAAGCCGGAACTGCCCAAACGTATTGAGCGGAAGTGGCCCGGGAACGTCGTACCCAGTATGACACAGCCAGGAGTAGCGCGGCCGAACTGCTATCCAATTATATGCTAATACGACAGCGGTCAGCAGCATAAATTACAACTTAGATATTCTACTGTAGTAATCTGGTAACTATAGAATCTACAATTAAAACAGAGTAAATAAAGTGCTTCTTTAACTGGTAAAAAGAATCTAGTACATGCTCGTTTGGTACTTATCTTGAAATAATCTGGGTGTCCCATGTAAAAAAACCTACGATGTTAATAATATTTATTCACCGTAAAACAATAAACATTAATTAACACTTTAATTATATTGCGACAGTGTATTTGTGGAGGTCATCGTCATCACCTCGTGCCGAGTATACTATTACCCGGGTAGGGTTTCTGAAACTTAAACAGAAATACAAAAAGTTGGACAAAAAACTTCATGCTTCGCGAAACATGCTCGCCAGCTGCGGACAGACCAGACTCAATAAGTTTCTTGCCAACATTTGGCAGTGATTTTGAAAACTCTAATCACAACAAAAAATAAAAACTTCTTTCAGGACTTAGTACTTAGATTCTATTACTTGTTATATTTTAACCATGAATGATCCCATAAGTACGAGTATAATCAAAGTGCCGCACTTACTCGTAGCCGCATTTATTAATGTTTATCCAACAATAACGTCGCAGCTCAGATCTAATAAACCTCAACTGTTAAACTGAACCATGAATCAAAATGCGTATGAATGGAAGTCGTAAAATAAATTTCATTCCCTTATAGGTGCATAAACAGGCGGCTCAAAAATAGCTGCTATTGCGACCACCTGGCGTACGGCGCACGTACCCACACGGCACGGCTCTCTCCTGACTTCGAGAGCTGCGTTGTAATTTATTGCAGGCTCCACACAATGCAACCGCAAATATAACCCTTGACTATTTTTCTAGGGGATAATTTGTCGTGTTGCTATTTGAAGTGGCAAAGAAGAGGTACATTATTCGAGCGCATTGACGCTGCCCCTATGCGCTTCATACTACAACGGCAATAAATTAATTTATCGTAGCGAGGCGTAGGGAACCCTCGAAACAACACATTGTTGTTTACGTTCATAGAAATAGCCCATCGAGAAGCAGAAACATATTTTGTGTTCTTGATTTCATTCTTTCATTCAATAGACTTATCATTATCAAGTCAGTGTTTACAAAACTTTCCCCATAAGGCGCGATTTATGATAATATAGAAACAGTTCTGAGAATTTAGACATATCGTTTTGATCTAAGTTCTCGTTAGTTGGTCTATTTTTGCGGTTTGTTTATAAACAGAGATTGGTGCAGCGGTGCTACCCGGCAAGGCATTCGGCCTATGAGTAAGCTAATGGTAAATTGTGAGCTCTAAGTTATTCACGGGTGAATAGAGGCCAATTATCCCAAATGTCCGTATTAGGAGCAGTAGATTGTGTCTCAATGTGGCCGGCCACGTGGGAGGTCCAGGCTCCAGACTCCAGATAGATGCATATCGCCTGCCCTGTGAATTGAATTGATTGTCTCCTTCGAGATGATTATCTTTCTATTTCGTTGAGTTAATAATGTAGAGTTCTGCGGTAACGTTTTGAGTATCAACTTACATATTACTATACATTATAAATTTATCGGAGGTCTCATATGAAATAGATTAAAATTTTGATACTGAATATAGTTTATGATGTAGGGTTAGAAACTATTATCTTTTTTCGTTTTTTATGTGCATTGTTCTGGCCACAAAACAAATTACAAAGTAAACACAAAAATTCAAGGTACAATAGACCTATTTTATTTCTCTTCACACGCCTTAATCTCTGCTTTTACCGCTCCAAATATTTGTCTACTCATTTTTTCTAATAATCCTTCTGACCCACATACCTGCGCGCGCGTCTCTACCATGCGCAAACGCACGCAGCGACATATTATTTTGTGAAGGCTTTTACACTATTTTTGCGTTTCACCTTCGTAGAATTTTTTAGAGCTCAGTTGTTTTGAGGTTGCACTCTTTCGGTCACATATAAATAGTACCTTACCTACTCAGAGGTTTATGGTACCTTAATTTACTTCACGGCTCATATACTTGCACCTACCGACATGTTTCTAACTGCTCCGTGGACGATAAACTCTTGAACAAGTGGGGAAAACCTGGCAGTAATTTGTAGCGATTTGAGATATACATTTTAATGTACATATTTTGTATTTAGTTTCACAGCAATAATAGTTTAAGGTATTGAGGTGGGTTAAGTGTTTGTAATTATAATTACTTACATTTACCTACTGTCAATCTTTTGGACAGCTTAGGGGTGAAAATGCTCGTACGTCAGGGAAGGACCTCGCTCGTGGCTGTGTCGACGTTCCCCTCGTCTAGTCTAAGACGCAAATTACCATAAAAAGACCGAGCACTACTGCTAAGTCAATCGTAGTACATTGCTGCCTTTGAAAGCGTGTAAACTTATACTTCTTCGTAGCCTGCTATGTACAAAGATATCTACGCGCCCGTAGATTCTTAATTTCTTCGCGTCGTGAGTCTAAAGTAGTGTCAGGCCCTTGTCAAGTCACCCGCTGACACTTTCAGCAATTAAGTTGTCGCCGCTGTCCATAGCGAGACGCTTCCAAACTCTATAAATATAACTTCAGGAACTATCGCCTATATACTCGAGAAAAAATATTACCTACGGTAGAGAGGGTCGCGGCACACACAAAAGTTATTTTCCCACAGGGGAAAACTCCGCAATAAACTCGTAGGTCAAAGTTTTCTTATTGCTCACGTCTTGTGAGGTCTCTTTCATTTTCGAACGTAAATATACAATACATACTTATTTATTTTCTTACAATAGTATAAATCTACAGGTTAAAATTGTTGAAACACTTCTGCGGTAAATTTTAATAGACGTTTAGTTTTAGGACATGCTCATTAAGTCGTAATAGTAGGTAGTAGTCGTATTAGGTCATAAGGACGTTGTTAAAGAAGTATGGCCAAAACTTGGTAGAGTCTTGTAGGTATACAGTAGTTGCGCTCGAGGCCACTGGCTGTCGACAAATAAAGGTGACTGATTAGCATATTCTTGCATATTTAACCATTTCATTGTATTTTAAAATGGGTTATAAAGTACTACTTTGACGAGGCTGGAAGCGCTGAAATTGAAGTGGGGGGAATGTACGTTGCGTAACACACCTAGTAAAGTTCATTGATGTATGTAGGTAGTATATGTGTGACGTCAGCGCGGTTTCCACATCGGGCAAACGAAGCCACAGCCACTCTGCGCTCATTTCAGGCAAACAATGTTAATCAAAGTACAAGGTGTCCTAAAATCAAATATGGTATGTATGGTTAAGTACATGTAGGACGATAGATCTATTTTCATATTTTTTTGGTCCAAGAAACGTGACTGTGACAGGAATAATCCATACGAACTCTTTTAGGACTTGCAAGGTTCTATCAGTTTCTTGTTTATACATTTTGGTAAAAATGCATAAATAAATCATGTACCTCCTTAAATCCAAGAAAATAACGTATTTTTATTTGCCTAGCTCAATTCACGTGAAAAAGATTTACTTACCGCTTAATTTATCAAAAACAGCTTAGTTTCGACTCGATTAAGCACACGTCGTCCACAATCGAAGCTGATTGAATAAAATATTACTTAGAGGTCGTCGTTTACTTTAACTTAACCCGTATGACGAAGATTTAATTTAATTGATGGCTTCTGTGATAAGTACCAACACGAACTTAATAGAGATAAATAGAAATTTGATTAGATAAAGATTTAATACAACATTTTACACTATGATACAGTCGAAGGAGTATGTAGGTATGTATTTAAAAATATTGTGAATAGGTGAACTTAACAATAAATAGGTAGGTATTTAATAAATTTGTGATTATGTACAAAAACTGAATTTGATGTTTGCAGTTTTAAACAGTATCTCATCTCATGTACAAAAAAATATTACATAATTACGAAGGTAGAGTCGTGAGAAAACTAGCAGCATAGTATTAAAATTGATGAGTATCATTACAATCAGTTACTAGGAAATGTACTCAACTCTTAATAGTAAATAGTCGTTATCATATGAATTACTGATATCATTACACTGAAGTTCCAGCTAGATTTATGAGATTCCATACCTACAACAAAGGTGAATCGATTTGGAAAGGTCAAGTCGGATCTAGCCACGTGCACGGGTGGGATGACAATAAAGAACATGTGAGATGTGAAATCGACGATTTTTTCTATTCATGGAACGATGCATCTCTAATATTGTATGTAATTGGTGTTCATTGAATAATCCAGGGTTCTCAATCGAAAAGTATCTTAAACTTGCATTTTAATGGAGAGGCTGAAAATTTTAAATTAAACAGTTGATTTAGGCGGCTCAAGACGAAGAAGTGGAAGGGGAGAGTGATTAATAATAAAAAGATGTTCAGTTACAGATAAGCATGGAGAAGTAAGAATAATGCTTGCGAGGGATAGACAAAGAATTTATTGTAGAAGTTAAGTAAGATTTCCTTTGCGAGGGCATATTTATGGCATGTTGCATGTGTTCCACTTTGACAAACCCTGGAAGAGGGGGCGGGAAAGGTTACAAGCGCAGCCTAGGTCGCGGACTCTACATATTTCACTGCGCTGGATCCACTCATGCGCACGCTACGTTGTCCGGGCAAGCCGTACAAATTGCCTGCACACAAGGCAGTCAGTACGGGTGGTCCCGGAATCCGCGGGAGTACCGGGAAATATCAATTATGAAATTAATAACCGGTTGGTTCCAACATGGTTCCAACGAAGCACAGCTGACTCTCTTCGGAATTCTCACAAAAGTAATTAATTATAAATCATATGTGATATTCGTAAGAGTTAAATACCATATATCACTGACCAGCATACTTCAGGATACGAAGATTATCAATTTGAAACCAAGCACCAGGCAACACCTAAAACAAACTTTCAAACTTACTAATAAAAAGTTTATAAGCATAACATACCCATATGCGCCTCGTTTAGTTAGTTCCTACCTTAGCTATGGTATAAGCGTGATGTCAACTTTCCCCATGAGCACCCAGCATGGCGGTAACAGCTGACGAGACCGTCAATCCTTCACGATCATGATCATGCAGTGTTGCCAAGTGCGGCGATTTATCGCCATTTAGGCTACCTTGGAGGGTGCTGTGGCGACCAAAAATTGCGATTTGTGACTGGACGCAATTTAGGCTAAGTCGAAAAAAATATTAGGCGATATTAGGCTTCTCCAAAAATAATTAGGCGAATCGGGCTATTTTCATCATATAGGGTAAAAAAGAATACGAACAAAATGGGCCCAAACACAAGGGGTTTCTTAATAACCATTGGATGACTCAAGGTTTGAGATCGAACCAAATTATTGAAACAACATCCCTACTAAATAGAGTCTTAAGGAATAGGTCTCAAGTATTTAAATAGTTGCTATTAAGACTGTTCGTAAATAATGATTTAGGCGATTTTACGCTACTTAACCTTGGGCAACTTTTAGGCGACTTTAAATTGACTTTTCGGCGATACTGAAAAGACTTGGCAACACTGTGATCATGGTCGTGAATAAAACTTGGCTCCATACAGCCGTGTAATACCTTAAATGGTTACCGAACTACGTGTAGACATTATGTATGCCCGCTTTTGAAAGTAAAAGCACGTAAGTTTTCCAGTTCCCAGACTTACAAAGTACCTTAACGAAAGTTGGATAAAACCCTTTTTGTTCAATGTTTATTTTTTATGCAAATCTAGATAGTTAGGCTTTCTTCTGCGGTTTGGATGGCTAGAGTAACCTGGAGAATGGTTTCAGCATAGGTTTACTTCTTCATGTGCCGTCTTTTTTTTTTAAACAACTGAGGTTGCTCTTGTTGAGTGTGAATTACGTAACTACTTATTTAATTTAAACTAAAAATTTTGTTTTTTATTAATAATTTATGCTTTAACCATTGGGCGTATGAACTTAATGAAGCGATAAAACGATATATGTACCTGCATAAACATGATTTATAATTATAGTAAAAGCTACGTAATTCGATAATTTACTTTCGATTGAAGGGAGAGGGTCGGTCAGGCGCGCTACGCCAATATTACTTCATTTCGGGCCACCCAAGCGACTAACAAACGCATAATATATCACCAATTCCTCGCATATCATATCATACGGGATGTAAGAGACAGCGTCCCGCAAACTAATAGTGGTTGTTCAGGCAATGAAACTGAACAACTATCACCAGGAAATTCTTTCAGGAAAAAAAATGCTTTTCCATGCTTTCAGTTTGTACTGTCTGATCGAGGTGGTCATTTTGTATGGGAAAGTCGATTTTATTTTTTATCTCCTGAAAAACATTCCTGCTGATAGTTGTTCAATTTCGTTGACTGAGCAACCCCTATCAGTTTGCGGGACGCTGTCCCTTACACCCCGTATGTAAGTTTTGGTAGATACCTAACTGAATGTTGTTTATAAACAGACTACGATAATTACTAGTTCAAAAGTGTATCTGATCTAGAACTTACGACATTGTTCAAAGTAGGTACCAACTACCTAGTAGATGTTTTTATCTAATCAGTAGTTGCATAACGTTAGCTTCACCTTTGCGTGTCCATTACTTACATTGCTACGAGGGTAGAACCCCATATCACCATAAAGGGAGTGTCCTACCATCAACATCACTCAACGCAAGGGGAAGACTGGAATATTAGTTGTAAAGCCTATTACGACATGCAATCGTAAATCTTATACATCTTCAGTCACGAAAATATAAAATTTCAACGGAATCGAATAGCAGGCGTTGTAAACATTTCGAACGTTAGCTGACATGAAAATAAATTGTCGGAAATGTGTGTTCATAAATCAATGAACGAAAATAAATAGGTAAGTATTAATAAATAAAAACATAAAAATATACAAAAATTATTTTTAGCAGAGCGTGGTTTCGATCCACGGACCTCTGGGTTATGGGCCCAGCACGCTTCCACTGCGCCACTCTGCTACATGTGCCGAGCGCGAAATAGCCGACCTATTTCCCGAGCGCTATTGCTAGTCGCTTAATGCGTTTTAGATTTGAAGGATGTTAGCGCGCTTGTTTATATTTGTTTAATAATAGTGTTTTGTTGTGGTTTAGTGATCTTCTTCGAATCAAAGGTTCAAAATTCAATTATTATTATGATTAGATTAAGTCAAATCGTCCCTTGCCAGGCGCAATAGTGAGTAACCAAAGATTGTAAGTAAGTAACTGTTTAAATGTAAATTAAAATATTTTATAAGACTAAACGGTAAAAGTTGTTAAAATTCTAATTAGTTAAATTAAATTTGTGTTTCAACGTTTAATAGGCGTAAAGTCGGGCGGCTGTTGTTTCAATCAGAGAGCGGGAGCGCGGATGGCTGTTTTTCCACTAGAAGGCACGGCAAAGGCACGATAACGATATCGTCACGATACTGAGCGCACGAATGCTACGTACATATACGTACAAAACACATACTGTTAGGCAGGCCGGCGACGATATCGGTGGGAATAATTGCCGTGCCGAGGTGGCCGTGAAAGCAAGTGGAAAAGCGTGAAATATATACGTAATTTCATTAATTTCCATATATTATCTCTTCCACAATATCGTCCACGATACCATTGCCGTTGCCGTGGCCGTGGAATATGCCTTCTAGTGGAAAAACGCCCGATGGCGGATGAGGCGCGGATGAGGCGCGGATGCGCGAGTCTCGACCGTAACGCGCCTCGCTCAAAGGGTCCGACTTTAATTGGAACTGGTAATTAATTAGAGCTAGTGGCACTGACCGGCCGCCTCGACTATTGTTAACATTCCACCCGCGAGCTATACCATTCCAGACGGAAATTACCCTGAATTACGCTCAGAAATAATTAAATAACAAACAGTTTATTTATCATCTTACTGCATTATCATTTTAACGTACAGTAGACTGCCTTAACAAATAACTCAGAGATAAGAGAAGATACGAAATGTAACATCTACATAAGCCATTTGTTTTCAAGGAGACAAAGGATAATATTAACAAACATTCCCTTCCTTTGAGCGTAAAATAAGGTGGCATGCTGGGAAAATCTATGCTGGAGAATTTATACTCTACTAAATTATGTGGGTACAAGGTAAGTATAGATATATATTGTTTAGTAGTGAACTCGATTCTTATCGGTATTTTCTGATTCGAACAACGACCCAATGAACCCTGGTGTCAGAATTTTCAAACCACCAAGTAGTCAAGCTATTAAATCTCTGACATGGTTTGTGTAACGACCACTATCAAAGACAGCGACCGGGATCGGCAACATAACGTGCCCTCCGAAACACGGAGCCCTTTTTTCTTTTAGGACAATCAGCGGAGGAAGGGAACTCGCTTGGAATGTTGCTGGTAAATAACGGAGTTTTTAAAATCAAGATCTTGTAAATTTCCCAGCTAATGACACGTCTCTCATATCTAGATGGCTGCGATTACTCCAGCTAGTTTATCCGATATGAGATTTTAATGAGTTTTCTAAGCAGCCCGCTCGCTGTTTAGCAAGTTGTTTACGAAGGATTTAATGCATATATGTTGGAGTTTACCGAGAAACGATTTTAACGTTGTTGGTGGCAATATTGCGCCGGCGCAGTCGTGACACACCACTGCGCGACGCGTGAGACAATTTTACGAGTATTCGCTTTACGCCTCGACACTAAACGGATGTCACGTACGGTACGCTTCAGCGCGCTCCGGGCAGATGCTCAGACCTCCGAAATTTTTGATATGTGGCGAAGGAAATAAAGCTTGACAGCCGTCGCTTCCAGTCCGCGATTATGAATACGTCTCGGATATTAACAAAGACCGTTTCGTAGTATGCCACGTGCGCTTACGAAAGCAGCTAAAGCTTCGGCATACAGATAACAGCGAAAATTGGGACATCGACATGAAATTCTATGTGACAATTTGGTCGCTTATCTGAAGAATTGCCGTAATTTGTTCGTGGCATTGTTGGCGTAACATGCTTTACTTAGGAATTACCTACACTACGTACATTCTTCCGCTATGCGATATAGGTTTATTGCAAGGCGATTAACACTCCGCTTTAGAACTTAACTAGCTTTCCGCCCGCGGTTGCAAGCGTGACTTGACTTATTGTATTTTCCTCAATGTTGTGTAGAAACTGGAAAATAGAGAGAGAGGAATTAGGAATGAGATATTTTTCCACGGCAAAGAGTATTCAAAATTAACTTTATCTAAATACGTTCATTCGTTTGAGCTTAAACAGATAAATACAAACTTATTTCTTGGATTTCTTGTGTTGTTATTTGGGCCTTGAAGAATTTTATATTATTCTTATCTAACCCTATTCTTCTTTATTACTTTTTTCTATTATGAACATCGAAATGATCTTCTTCAATTTGTCTTTAAGTAGAGTATGGACCGTAATAAAAGTTAAATGATAGCATGGAATCATTACCTAGCAAAACAATGATCATCAAAAGCGCCGCTTCCGTTGATTTATCGGCCCTCAGACGGGGCCCTTTGTTCTCAAGAGGCACTCGCGGACTCGAGACCCGGTCACATGTCCCCGGAGCCCTAGGGACGGAGTGCCATAGTTAAGGTCGACCAGCGATGTAGCGAGAACTGTACGTCGACTCATTTTTGATCGACACACAACATTTGGCGTCGATACCGTTAGGACAGTTCTGGGCCAGACAGATTTTTATTTCTGACGACTGCCGCCGTCGAAATTAAAATGGTCATATCTCGGAAACTATTGATACTAGACTACCCGTGTGTAGGGACAAGAGATAAGGCTGGACTAGATCTCCATTTCGGATGAAGACATGGGTAGGTAGTCAAGGATCGATATTTTCCGAGATACCACCATTTTGACAACAGTCTTCAGAAATAAAGATTTGGCCCAGATCCAGGACTATCCTTAGTGTACCATCGGCGCCGAATGTTGCGCAGGTAAGTCGCTGCCATAAGTGTTTTGTACTAATTACTTGAGATCGTCCAACGATATTGCGATTAACTAGATCTTCTTTATCTAGATCTAGAGTACTAGATCGCCAGATCTGTAGGGCGACTCACTTTATATTAGTAACTAAGTTGACGCTATAAAGTGAGTCGCCCTACAGTTCTATCGATCTAGAGTGAATCGCTCTATCGTTGGTCGACCTTAAGTATGGCACTCCTAGAGACGGAGCCCCGCATCAGGACGCGCCTCCGACACGAATATCAATCCGACTTTCATACGATTACCGCACAAAGAAAAGGGTTTAACTTTAAGCCACAAGGAATCCTCATTCATAGTTTATTTTGTATAGACGAGACGAGTAGGTAGGTCGCTCGACTAATGCACTGTAAAGCCGCTTCTCAAAATATCTAAATGGGACCTTTATATTTGTTCTTTAGTTTTTATCTTTGTACACTTGATCCCTCTGTTTGTGTAATATTTTTTTATCTAACTCGTCTCACATTAAATCTAGAGTCTAGAGACTTATTTTTGCACAAAAAAGAAAAAGCTAGAGGTGAACGTAATATCTGCCGTAAGAGGAGACAAGACTCGTACGTCTTCCTACTTTTAATATCACGCGACTCTGTAGCATTCCTATACAAGCATCCCGCTTCGGCTTCGCACGGTTTATCAGTGTTATTCTGCTATAATTATACATGTACTATATCTATAAACCTTCTTCTTGAATCGCTCTATCTATTAAAAAAACCGCATCATAATTCGTTCGTAGTTTTAAAGATCTAAGCATACATAGGGACATACAGGCACTAGAAGCGACTTTATTTTGTACTATGTAGTGATGATAGTGATGTACATTCTTTGTCTACTATACTCCAAGTAGTTATATGTGTATGTCAACAAGAGGTGACTGAGTAACAGGTGAAGGTCGCGCTTTAATACCTTTTTGAGCCCTCTCAGAGCAGGGGAGGCTGCGCTTGTGTGGTGACCACACAGATACTCAACTTGAGGATTTTACCTTTTTTATCCAACCTTTGTTAACAAGGCACTGGAATATTGTAAGAGCTCTCGGAAGAAATATCTCACTCTTTAACAGAGACGTCTTTTCTTTTTTTTACAAAAAAGGTCTGTTGTTACAAAGTAAAAGAAATGGAGACGGGAAGTAGAAATTCTTCACGTGCATTAATCGTTCTTATGAAAGCAACTTTGTGTTTTTAGTAATGTGTCAGTTTTCGTAGGGTTGGTTATTAAAACAAACGTAATTAATGGTCCACCTTGTGACGCACCCGGGGTGGAGACAGGGGTGGTGGCCGCGAGGGTTGGAGCTCCTGCAATTCACCGCAGGGATTCAACGGATTACTTCACGGCGAATACGCATTTTCTAGAATTAAAACCGACTCGTACTCTGCGACAGTTCTATTGTGTTTCGAATTTCGGTTCACCAACCTACGACCGACCATAGCAATTGCGACACTGGCACCCTATTGTGATTGATTGCATCGCTTTGTTTATTTACAAAGTGAACAAGAGAGCTTCAAAGCCGAATTGCCCGATCGCTATCATTAAGAGAATAGAGTCGTCATTTGTCAGGACAGTTGGATTCCTCATTGTCTGAATTCAATCTGCTCAAACAGCTGTTCAATGAAATTTGATTCAGTTAGTTAATGGAGCGTGTGTGATAGCTTTATGTCAATCTCCATTACCGTGCAGTTGTAAACTTTTTGTTGTGATGTTGTTGTGTGCGCGATGCGCGTGCGCACGCGGGCAGGTGCGTTCTGCCGTTCTGCGCCACGTGTGCGCGCCAGCGGGCGTGATGTGATTTGTTATTTTGTAAGAACATTCTATACATTTTTTCCGAATCCAGTTAACAAAACTTGTTTGATCCCAAATGATGTTAACTTCCTTTGTAGCGGCAGCCGGCAATTTTTCTGTTCTTAACTATGTTCGAGAAAAAGATAAAAACTGCTACTTTATTTGTATCGGCTTATCTTTAGGAAACATTTAGATTACTTAATGTTTTATTTCTGGTACGAATAGTGTTCTGGATAATAGCGTTAAAAGCACTCGAGCGGCTGGTGGCTGAACGGTGGTAGATAAGTAAGACAGGGAGTGATTTATTTCGGGCGATTTCAGGGCACGGAACAAGGACTATCGATCATGTGCGCAGCAAATGGCGCCAGCAGCTCCCGGCGCCGGCGCCCGCGCACTCCCGTGACGTCATCCACCGGCAATACGCACAAAGCCTGTATTCTGCTCGGCAAATTGCACATGCGATTATTCCATGCTACCCAACATCGCTCTGTGCTTACCAATTAGAGTAATACCAGTAGAATTGCCTATTTCCTGTCCGCGCAAACCATCGACGTAACGAGATCTGATTTATGGCTGTCAGTTACAATTTGCTAACGAGTGCAAAACATGTCGGGATCGAAGATAAGATCGTGGCCTGCGCCGGCGCGGGTCGGTATTATTGAATGCAAATTGCAGGCGGGATCAAGCCAGCACCGCACAAATTGACTGAATAGAAACTAATTATTTACTCACGCATTGTACTGTCAACAGCTGTCCACAAACTTGCAGCAGTAAATAGAGAAAATGCTTCTCGACAACCTAGCGAGCGAATGCGTTTCTGACAGACTAAATTATCATAAATCTTTGAGCATTATCATGCTAAACAACACTACTTGACTAATTCGGCTTAGCTCCTACAGCGTTAAGCGTCTATTAAATGAATCTATGACACAAGTACAGTCGTTTTGTCTGTCCCTATATCCCTTTGTACGCATAAATCTTTAAAACTACGCAACGGGTTTTTTGCGAATTCTTTTAATAGATAGAGTGATTCAAGAGGAAGGTTTATATGTATAATACATGCATAATATAGTAGAGAAACACTGATAATTTCCGTGCGAAGCCAGGGCGGGTCGTTAGTGTTATAAATTTATAATAAACGTCTTAAGACTAAGGGTAGAAAATCTGAGAAAATAAAAGCTTCGTTAGGGCAATACGTACCACGAGCACGTTCTTTCTTTATCGT
Organism: Scrobipalpa costella; assembly: GCA_949820665.1. Classification (NCBI taxonomy): domain Eukaryota; kingdom Metazoa; phylum Arthropoda; class Insecta; order Lepidoptera; family Gelechiidae; genus Scrobipalpa; species Scrobipalpa costella. Next base: position 12,041,508 of record OX463303.1, read on the forward strand.
CTTAACCAAATAAATAAGCGTCTATTGTGTCCGAAAGCTGCGCTTATAGCAAATGAAATAAAAAGTGGTTAGTAATTGGTGCGCGCGCTTCGGGTTGAATGGCGTCGCCTCCCACCGCCGACATTGGCTGTTTCCCACTAGACGGTACGTCCACGGCACGGCAACGGCACGATAACGATACCGTGGCTCTGTTTTCCCACTAGGTCGGTAATATCGTCGACGGTTACATTTAACCCGATTTTTTTAAACCCGAATTTTATATTTCCGAATACGATTTGACTTTTTTTACTTTTCTTTTTTCGATTTCCAGAAGTTACAAAATCCATATTAATAAAATCCAGTTTAATTTCACCTATTTTCATTTAACCAGTGACTTGTATCACAAATAAACTTCTTACTATAGTGATGAAAACCAAATATAACTATACTCCACCACTTTGTTTTCCAAATATATTTATTCCAAAACATTTATATAAAATTTTCGGCAAAAATTCGCATTTATATTTGCTGTTGGCCTTTGAAGAAGGTATTTTTTTAAATCAATTTATGGAACTGGGCTCGCTGCGCTTGTCCAATTCGCTTCCGCCCATATACTCTTCTAATCAAATCTATCCGTGTCGGGGTGCTCCGAGTCGGTTTTGCATTACAATTTAGAAATAAAAAAATATTTTCCGTCTATTAATTTCGCAATTGTAACTTTTGGCTAATGTCATTGTGGGAAAAGTTACTTCGAGGTCACAGAATATATAATAGTACTACATATCGAGGTTTAAAATTGTTGGAATATTAATACTGGTATGAAATTAACTAGTTGTCAGAAGTAAAAAAGCATTTCAATAATTTGGTAAATGATATTTCTGGAAAACATAGGTGTAGGAATGTCAACAAAATTATCTGTAAAATAATACTCGGCAAAAAATTTCATGACAACGATGTTCGGAATATCGAAATTCGGATATACGAAATGTTACAATCGTCGACGGTATAGTCCACTTACGACTCTGAGCGACTCACATCCGCATGCAGTTTAGTAGATGATACCGTTGCCGTACAAGCAAGTGGAAATACATGCCATACAATTTAATTGATTTTCATACACTATCTCTTCGCCCAGCAGTGGGACAGTTTTTTTTTTAATTTATTTTGTCATATAAAAGTTGTACAATGCTATTATAAATATATTCTCCCAAACTTCGTAAAAGTTTAACGGGAAATAAGTTGCTCTGCGCAATACAACTTGCTTATACTAAAACATTAAAAAATAACTTAATTCTTATGCTAATTTGAATTTAAAAATATATATGTTTAAAATAATATTATAATAACACTACTAGACCTTACTTGCTACGTTATCCAAAATGTACGATTTGAATCATTCATTGATTTTGATTAGTTCAGGCTAGTATAATAATAATAATCTCTTCCACGATACCGTCGCCGATATCATGCCATTGCCGTTGCCGTGGATGTACCGTATAGTGGAAAAACGCCCATTATGCCGTAGAGGTAGATTAAATAATAGAGTAAGGCACGTTGTTGGCTCGAGGGTTCGGCAGGTAGATACCGGGCACGGGATCGGGAAGGCCGGTGGTCGAGCGATGTGCCCGCGTGCTCCGAATAGCTCCTTGATTGGCGGCAAGCTGTGGACTATTCAACACTGTATAATTTACAATCAGAAGAGCACTACAGTTTTTTTTCTCTAAACGGACATAATATTTAATTAATGGAAATAGGAGCCTTCCTTATCTGTAGTACAGTTTAACCAGATTGAATTTAAAACATTTTATTCCATGCAGGCCTAAGAGCGAGAGAAAAACAAGAATGTGCCAGCTGCAATTCCTCTCGGGCATACTGTAGGAACCAGCTAAGAGATCCTAGGGTTTCAGTATTTTGCAATTTAGGCGAAGGGCTGACAACCTGTCACTACAGCAATATACCTACAAATCTATCTTAAATAACTCTGAAAACTTTGTCAGATGTGGCGGACCTTTGTTTAGGTCGTTTACGCTCTGCCTACCCCATTAGGGATAAAGGCGTGATTATATGTATGAATGTATTTATGTTATCTGTAGTACAGATTAACATACATATATAAATACATAAGGTTGTCAGCCTACAACCTAAAGACATGAATGAAGCATAATATAACATATATATGTAACATAATATAACATATAAAGGCGTGATTATATACATACATATAATCACGCCTTTATCCCTAATGGGGTAGGCAGAGCGCAAACGACCCAAACAAAGGTCGTTCCGCCACGTCTGACAAAGTTTTGAGGGTTATTTAAGATATATTTGTAAGTATATTGCTGTAGTGACAGGTTGTCAGCCCATCGCCTAAATTACAATATACTGAAACCCTCGGATCCCTTAGCTGGTTTTTACAGCATGCCCGGGAGGAAATGCAGCTGGCACATTCTATGTTTTTCTCTCGCTCCCAGGCCAGCATGGAAGAATAATATAAAGAAGACTAAAATATGTATGAGCAATAAATAAAGTCAAGAAAGATACTACAACACGTAATTGTATATTTTGAATACACTCATAGACGCATTACACTTACCCTGGTCTTCTTCTTAGCGAATGGATTCTCGAGTCGAACAAAGACCCGAAGACCCTGGTGTCAGAGTTTTCAAACCGCCTAGTAGCACAGCTATTAGGGCTCTGACATGGTTTAAGTAACGACCATTATCAAAGACAGCCACCGGGACCGACGGCTTAACGTGCCCTCCGAAGCACGTACTAAGCTAAGCACGTATCCTTGTACTTTCGGACAATCAGGTGATTCTGCCTGCAATGTCCTAACCAAACTGGGGAAAACCTCACAAAGTAAATAAATTGTCAAATATCAACTTTGTGTCCTGCCCTGGGAATTGAACCCAGGACTTTCGGATCGTAAGCCCGTGGCTCTGACTACTAGACTACAGAGGCAGTCACTTACCCTGGTAAAAAAATACCAATCTCAAAGGGGGCAACCATATTTTTAATATATTTTAAAAAAAGACATAAATGGGATCTTTCTGCTACAGCGTAGCATAATAATACGAAAATGATATCTACATTACATACTTACATATAATCAGGCTTTATCTCTAGTGGGGTAGGCAGACCGTAAACGACCTAAACAGAGGTCGTTCCGCCACGTCTGACAAAGTTTTGAGGGTTATTTAAAATAGATTTGTAGGTATATTGCTGTAGTGACAAGTTGTCAGCCATTTGCCTAAATTACAATACAGTTTTTACAGCATGCCCGGGACGAAATGCGGCTGGCACATTCTATGTTTTTCTCTCGCTCCCAGGCCAGCTACCTGGCTTGACATTTGTCTGTTCTAAATATATTTTGCCGTAGTTTACTATATAAACGAAGTGCTCCTGACATAGTAAATTCCTACTCAAGTAAAAAATAAAAACAGGTTCGCATCGTTTTTCTTACATAATTTTTGTTTATTATTGTTGCAGAAAGAGGGCGTTGCGCAGGCGCATGCGTTCCGTAGCAAGTCGTTCCGGAAGCCGCGGCCCTGCCACTGGTGCCACCAGCCCGTACACCACCAGGGCTCCACCTGCAGAGGTAACGTACCACCTAATAGAACATTACTAGATGTACGAGCTAGCTCGACATTATTTTGTAAAACGTAATATTTACCTTATCTTATCACTACATAGTATAAAATAAAGTCGCTTTCTCTGTCCCTATATCCCTATGTATGATTAGACATTTAAAACTACGCAACGTATTTTGATGTGGTTTCTTTTAATGGATAGAGTGATTCAAGAGGAAGGTTTATATGTGTAAAACATGCATAATATATTAGAAAAACACTGATAATTTCCGTGCGAAGCCGGGGCGGGCCGCTAGTACTACATAAACGCTGATCGCGCACTAAGCGCATGAAACCATGTACTTACGTCAGTGTGAACATTAAACGCTCTACGGATCGGACGCATTACTTTTATTGTGGCTTTCCCTCCGAGTAACAAACAATCAAACATCCTAACATCAACATCTTAACATAATTGTGGGACACCGCTCCGACACTACATAGATATCACGCATAGATACATCAGTCCAATACCTAAAATTTGCCAAGCAGGTGTATTCACAAAGGACGCTACTGGTACGCTAGTACTATTATATATTCTGTGCTACTGGTAGCTGGTTTTTACAGCATACCCGGTAGGATATACATACATACATACATATAATCACGCCTTTATCCCTAACGGGGTAAGCAGAGCGTACACGACCTACACAAAGGTCCTTCCGCCACGTCTGACAAGTTTTGAGGGTTATTTAAGTAAGAAAGATTTGTAAGGTATATTGCTGTAGTGACAGGCTGTCAGCCCATCGCCTAAATTACAATATACTGAAACCCTTGGATCCCTTAGCTGGTTTTTACAGCATGCCCGGGAGGAAATGCATCTGGCACATTCTATGTTTTTCTCTCGCTCCCAGGCCAGCATGGAAGAACGCTTTAGTCGCGTCGGGACCCAGCCAGAAGTATATTTTTACAAAAGGCAGATGTACCTCCGAGTTCCATTTCAATTTTCCGTGGTAAAGTAGGTGCTTAGCATTCATTTCGTTTATTCGGCTTCGGCCACCGCTGCTGGCATTCAAAGGTCATTGCGACTAAGTTGTTGGAATTAAATTGTTGACGAACATTTTGTCGAATGTTTGTATTGAATGTCACGTTTTTAAAACGAGTTGCTGGCGATGTTTTGACATAAAGTATGAGTAGGTACTCGCTTGAGGAATGTTCCCAGCATCGGCAAATATAGGGGATATTGAACTTTGCGATGAGAGGACGCGAGGCGCATGTAAAACTTTTGCCGTTCTTGAATGTTTCCAAGGTTCGTATTTATAAAGCGATCTCAAGATTGAGAGCAATATTAAGTATGCATCTGACAGGTCCTATTTGTACTGAAATGACATTTCTGATACGAACTCAAACTAGCTGTCCTCAGTTATGTAGTACTATTATATATTCTGTGCCTCATTGTCAAGTGCTGTTTATAAATACGGGCCCTAGAAAGTTTTTATACATTTCAAAATTACTGACTTGTTAGAATCAATATAAAATGTTGCTCTACAAAAGTTAAATTAAAAAAAAACCGTGACCATAAGGAGAAAAGTTAACAAGAACAACAAAATATTTCGTCTTATCCGTAGCCTTATCTTATCTTTTATCATAAAATTGCATTGTTTTCAAAATTCCAAACATTTTCTTTCGAACACTTTGTTTGCAATAGTTTTATTTACACAAATGTTCTGTTTGTTTCAGTATGCAAATATGTTTGCCACACGACGTGTGAAAGCAAGGTAAGTGATGATACATAGATAAGATTATAATGTTTTACAACACCACAACTTCCCAGATGTCGCCATGTGTGAATGTGACGCCCTCTAGCGGCGGACACGGTAGCATTCATAACTTGTAGTCAGCGTAGCAACCTCGTAGCAAGCGCGCACGCATCACTTGACTATGCTACTGACGAATTAACGAAAACAGCTACTAGATGGCGGTAGTATGACAAGAACATACATACATATAATCACGCCTTTATCCCTAGTGGGATAGGCAGAGCGTAAACGACCTAAACAAAGGTCGTCCCGCTTCCGCCACGTCTGACAAAAGTTTTGACGGTTATTTAAGATAGATTTGTAGGTATAGTGCTGTAGTGTTGTGTCAAGGACTTGGTACTATTTGGCAATACCTTAGCACGTCATGCTTATAAATATTATTATCGCAATATTAACATAATATCTTCGAATTATCTCTTTGAATTATCGCATTTATAATACGAAATGACATTATAAGTCGAGTACAAATAGTGAGGCTATTAGTGATGGTCGTGACAAGGCGACGCTGTTCCCCGGCTTATCCCGGCTTACTCGAATTTATTCATAAAGTAGATAACAGCCACTAGCATGCCAGTGCTATGTCGGGCGAGTAACTAGCTTGCTGGCTCACTGGCCGGCCCGATGCCAATCAGCTGCCGAGTCACGCTTCCATTGTTCCCCGGCTGCCCAAATTGAACACTTTAAACAAACAATACCTACATTTTAGTTGCAAATTGGGTAAACAAGATTGTAATATTGAGATAGGCAATTACAGGGTTACAGTGAAACACCGTTTTGTTTAACTGACAGTAAATAAACATTTTGATATTACTTTGTCGAATAAACTTTTAAGGCTGTCGAAAGATTAGTATTAATGTTCGTTCTTGGATTTTATGTTTAAGGCTCCAAGTGCAGGATTTCAGCTGTTAGTGCAAAACTGCAGATGCATACCTTCAGTCCACTGCTGGAGATGGGTACAGGTTACTTTACACGCCATAGGCCTCCCCCACTTGGAAGCCATTTGGTATAGATACTCGTAGATATGCAATCTAAACATCTTGCAGCACGTTTGTTAAGAGGAATCACCGCGAGCGGTGGCTTTCCACTCATTAAAACATCATACCTTGCTAAATATTGACATTTTCAAAACTGTTTTCTGCCACTTATTTAGATTAAGACCTAAGGATTCTTTAGAAGTAATGAATTGATATGAATAGTACCCTGGAGTTACTATCGAAATTTACGCCAAAAGTGGCCGTTTCTAGCAATAGTTTGGATAGTAACTGCCCAGTACTATTTGCTGCTTAATTCATTACTTAAAAATAAAACTTAGGTCTAAATCTAAGGAAGCGACAGAGAAAAGTTTTGAAAATGTCTATATTTTGCGAGTTATTATTTTTTAACGAGTGAGGGCGCCACCGCTCGCGGAGAGGACTATGAGAAGGATGATTATTATAGTTGCCTGTAGTTACACTGATATTTTTTTGAATATAATTATGATTTTAAAGAATTACTTGGTGAATGCTGTGTAAACTATTTCTGGCTAATGCACGTAGACGTAGGTACAAAGCCGGTTTATGCCATATGGTGTGTCGTTGCAACAGGTCTGTCAGACGCCGTGACGCTGACGGGTTCTCCATCAAACGTGCATGACAGCCCATGTGGCTACACCGCGCCTACCCGTGCGCACGCGCAAGTAACATACTTGGGCTCTAATCAGGAATGTTGCTGCTAAATGCCAAATGCCACTAAAGAGATGATTTATACATGTATCTGACTAAGTATTGGTAAAGCAAGAGCTAGGTATAAATATTAGTTGTGCCTCGACTCTACAATAATGTGGATCTTAAACGTTAGACCACTAACGTAGCTGCAGCGGAGCGGCGCGGCACGGCGCGGCGCTGTCAGTTCATACATTTTGACAGATTTTGTCGCGCATTATCTACGTCGCGCACTGCAGCAAAGGGCAATAAACATTATTTTTATTTATTTAATAATTGTTATAAATAACATGATTTTAAATATATCAGTCAAAAATGGCAGAATTAGGTATTTTTAATTTGATATAAACAAGGATTAGGTACCTATTCATGTTTCCTAACACATAATACTGTGTAGCACTCACGACCACGATTCTTACCTCTACACCTTTGGAAAACATTTTTTTTCCATATCGGAAAAGTATTTCTTCTTGCATAAATATGAAATCAACTGTACCGGAAACTTCCATCCCGCAAAGTTTTTGAATTATATATCCGCAGCATCCACTGATAAAATAATTTTCCTAGGTGAAGTTTTATATTTTGTTACAAGATATTTCAATAAAGTTTAGCTCTCCATAAATTATAATTTTGATGTGCTAGGAATAGAGAAAGGGCTAAAATTAATATTCATTTATGTGCATTTTATGCAGTGGTGTCGGTTGGCGGATAGTGCATGGCCGCGGGGTGCCGCGTGGTACCGGCGCGGGACTGCCTCCTTCCGTCACACCACCACCTCTAGGGCTCCGGGGCTCCGGCCTCCGGGATCACAGGCCACGGCTTTCTAGCCCCAGCGCCCCAGGCGACGCAAAAATATTTGTTTAGGTTCACGATAAAAATCATAACGATGGCGGACATCAATTTACGCAATTTACGTAGAATTTAATTATGCAGGTTACGCCCGAAATTACGAGAATACTAAATTAAATTGATGCCTATCTTTTAATTTTATAAACGGTACGACTAATTTGCATCTGTTGATATTATGTTCGATAAAAAAGTTTCGAGATACGACGTTTCAGGGTCATGGAAATGCGCTTATTTATCGTGTTCTGCATACAACGGTTATCAGATCGCAGCGTCCCCGTACTGTGATCAATCTGCATTGCTAATAGGAATTGCTGGTGTCACCGCGCATTAGATGTTAATACCTTGTAAATTAAGGTAACTTTAAATGTATGCAGATTATAGACTACGGGAAAATCATCGTTTAAATTAATCGCAATTTCTTTCGTAATAGCCTCGCCGACTGTGATCACACGGTCGTTAGAAGAGAGCGTCCTCGTACGTAGCTGATGGCGCGAATTAATATATCATCCCAGAATATACCAGGTGTAAGGGACAGCGTCCCGCAAACTGATAGGCGTTGCTCAGTCAACGACACTGAACAACTAACAGTAATATTTTTTTCAGGAAGTGAAAAGGGAGGAAGTGCTTTTTTATACAAATTGTCTGATAAAAGTGAACATTTTGTATGGAAAGCCGTTCTTTTGAAAGTTGTTCATTTCGCTTTCTGAAAAAAAAAACCTGTTGATAGTGGTTCAGTTCAGTGTCGTTGACTGAGCAACCTTTGCGGGACGCTGTCCCTTACACCTGGTATAATGGCTTACATGCATATCGTTGCATTTACTCGCTACTCGTTTGTGAAACTGGACGTAAACAAGTACTCGAATATCTGTATCGATTTATTATCGGCATGTTTATGGCGTACAAATCTGTACATGCAGGCGGACCCGAATTAATTGCGTATATTTTGTCTGAGCCGGTATCGGTGGTATCACCTCGCCTATCAGTCACGGCGCGGTCGCAGGCGGCACTCCCGGCACTCCCGATGCACCCAATTCGGTAAAAGCATTTTAGTGAAAGTGAAACTGATTTATTAAGTGTCGAGGGATTCCGTCCGACGCTTAAATCGAAGCTGATCAAGCTGCCAGTTTGACGAATTTTTTCGACGTGACTTGACTTAAAACAAACTTAAATCTGTTTTATCTTGATCAATTTTCCTAAGTAAATACTTACAGTAGCACACCGTAAAATATTGTGACTTGATTATAGGCAAAGTATGTTAATTTAATATAAACTAATATTTTAAGTGCCGTTGTTTTTAAAAGTGAGATAAGTATTGTCCATAACCGTTACTTGGTTTTAAAATGTAAATTGAATCGTAAAATGGTTGTAAATTTTACTGCAGTGCTGCTGCGACACGCGACCGGACACCGTTGCTGGAAAGTTAAGCAACAAAGCAGCCGCGTGCGGCCTCTGAAACTTGCAAACCACGAGAGAAAACTTTTAAACAATTTGGTGGATGGATCTGACAGATTCTATTTATTTATTCAAAACTACATTACTCCTAAGCCGAAAAAAAAGCAATTTAAGGTCGAGTGAATTTGGAACTCTAATGCAAACAAGACCTTAAATTTCTATTTCGGCTGAGAAAAGTATAGTACTTTTCTCTCATTTTGCGAAGAAACAATAATAATACACTTAAAAACAAACATCAAACTTGCGATTCATCCATTCATTCCATTTGGTAAATATAAAAAGTTGTATGCGCATTCAGCCTTAAAATATTTAATAATGTGAACTAAAAAACCTAACCTAACTTAAACCATACTAATGTGTCCCTAAAGACTTTCTGAAGCGGTCGTTAATTTCATTGTTGTCGTTTGGAGAAATTGCTGGCGTCGGTTTTTATTTTTAAATAATAAAGATTTTTCGGAGCAAATAGGCGAAAAAGCATTATATCCCTCAAATGATAAGCTGTGGCTACGTAATGATACTGCTACTAATAATCGTGTTATCAATTTGTTGATCAAGTCAGATTTTCGACATTCACGTCTGTAGAGGTTACAGCGCAACCAACTAACGCGGATTTCGAGTGCGATACATTTTAATGTCGCACCTCGATACCATTTGCTTCGAGAGATCTTACAAGCAAACATTACTTTGCGCATTGCAATTGCTAAGCAGGAAACACCAGAGGAAGCTTACATAAATACTTAGCTACTTTCACAAATTGATTTAAACCCAACATATTACAGGACTTTGATACCAACTGTTTTATTGCGAAGGGATAAGAAGATTAACAAACCTCTACTCGTAACTTAGGAACTCGTAAAGTTAGTAGTGTAAGAGAATTTAAAGGGACTTTGGAAGGACTGATTAAATTGAAACGGCAAATGTCTGGAAAGATTAAGCTCATGGAAATATATTTGCTTAATCAAAAACATCTCTTATGTTTGCGTAACAACTTCGTAATCATTATTCAATTGTTTTATTTTATTTGTATTGATACAATTTGAAAAAAATATTAGAAACATTACAGAACATGTCAATTACAAAATAGCACAATAAATTAAAATCACAATGTCAAACTTAAAAACGAAAACCTACTCAGTCAATTCTAAAGTTATTTAATTCCAAATTCTTTTAAAAGTTAATGCGTATATATGTAGGTGCCTGAATCACTTGTACATTCATTTGGTGGTGAATTATTCACATGACTGGATAATTCAACTCATTGAATCGTTGGAAGCGATCGCTCTTAATTGCAGCTTAATGACCGTTAATGAAGCTGGCGTAGGTGTGAGATGTAGACCTTTCACGTGCTCGGTGCTTACTGGAAACATTCGGACACACCAGTGCCACCTGATAAATGAGCAATCGATAGCCAGATAAGATAAAAATGCTAAGAAATTACACTGCAGTGCATTCTGTAGGGACTGGTCAGGGGTGCAGTAATGTATTCTCGATTTTAAAGCCATATTTTACTTCAAACAATGTGGTGCAGTCGAGTAATTTCAGAAACTATTACCGCCTTTCAAAATTTTAGTAAAATTATGGAACTCGTAACTTAAGCTGGTGAAGCGAAGTGCCGCGGCCTAAAATAAATTATACCGCGGTCATATTCACGTGCTGGGTGTTTCACAAAGGGTGTCGTTGTGTGCCGTTAACTGTGAGTCAATGATCCGATCGCGATGACGTCAGGGCTCATTCAGCCACTTGTGTAAACAAGTTGTTTGGAGCTCATGTGGGACCGACCCATATTTCATACGTGCGTACCGCATACAAGCCGAACAGTAGCTAAAACACGACAGCTTGAAATGTCGAACCGTTCTTCAAAATGAGTTTGCTATTTGATAAATCGCCTTTGTTAAGCTTCGTATGTAATTATAGCGCGAGTGAGGTAGTGGCGCGAGTAGAATATAAACTGAATATGAACCCTTAGCAACGATTTCAAAGTGAAACATGAAACCAACAACTTTTTCGGCACGTATAGTCCGTGTCTGCACGATACCTAGTAATACCGAGAATTGGTAGTAAAATGAACATAATTGCTAGGAATAGTATAAATATTTTAGGAATAGTTCCACTTGAATGTACAATTTTACCTGCAGTGCAGAAACGAAACTTATCTTTTGTGTTGTGGACGAGCATATAATTTTATATAGAATAATGTCTCAAGATAAATATTAAATAGTACAGCAACTGTTATAAATAAAGGTAAGCCCATAGCCCAGCCCTGCGAAAGCTTCCTTGCAAGCAGGTTGTCGGAGAAACGCGGTGCGCAGGAGTGCATGCAAATGAGCCTCCGAGCGGCGGCTACCAGCAAGCAGCTACCGACCGCGCCGCGCCGCGCGGCCGCCCAACGCAGCCAACCCGTGCTGACGCAGCGAGACTCATTACCGGGAACACAACTTCAGGACAAACTGCTGCGCCAGCAAAACTTTTTTTTTAGAGAAAAACGGTTCGAGAGTTATTTAACTCCTGCCAGTTAGCGCACGTCTGAGCTTAATGAATTATTTGGCAGCTCTACCAAAAGTTTACCTCATCCAAATTCAGGGCGGTTGCGTCGCATTTTTTTGTTTTCCGATCTCACGGAGCAAAATGAACCTGCAATAAAATTGAACGATCGCTCCGGGTAGCATAAAATTTTGCGACTCGATGTTATTTAGGAACGCGGTAGGGCTGTGTTTTTGCGGCTACCTCTGCCGCCCTCGCCGACTGCAAGTCTAATTACGTGCCGATTAAGGCAAGTTCATTGATAGTACTGGGAAGTAACACGAGTAAGGGCGTGCTGGTATGCAGGCGAGGTCGGGATCGCATCTCCCGCGGTACCGGGAAGCTGGCGGGAGACGCGCGGGCCGCGGTCAGGTGCGGTGCAACGCACGCGCGCGCCCTGCGCCCGCGCAACCACCAGCCAGTGCCGCCGCGCGCGCCGCCGCCAACACGCGCACGCGAAATATTCGCCAATCGCGAACCGCTACGCCGAAAGTAAACACACCATATTCGAACAAAATCCTTATACAGTAGACGCTTTGATCGCTCTATTTATAGCGCCTTCTGGAGGTTTACCGCTCTCCGACGCCCTCGCGAGTTAGTGCGAATGTTCCTTTAGCGGCATTTAGTTAAGATATTGAACTATTAGGAAGTTTGGACCAAATAAGGAGAGTTCGACGCCGGGCAACCGCGGTGATTATTATATTTAAACTATCAGATTCTTATAGGAGCGTGACAGTTCTTAGGAAACGAATGCATTTAGAATATATATTATGTATGGTAGATATATTAACTGTCAACACAACACTTTCAGTTACGACTTGTTTACTTAAACATGACACTCTAATCTGCTTGATAGAACTAATTGCATTATCATGTTATGAATGTCACTCGTTTTTATAACATTTATCACAGAATGTAACGATTTCAGTTTGTTTTGGCCGACATCTCAATAAAGAATAGTTATGAATCGATAATCGATACCACCGTCCGAGATCCAATTTCCTTAATCTCTTTCTAAGCACCTAATTTCGAATTCGTTGGCCATTAATATGCGATTCGTCAAACCGAACGTTCAAGGTGACTGAATTTTTATCTGGCAAAAATAGAGTTCGATTCGAACTGGAATTACTGGCAATGACGACTATCGATAACTGTGTTGTGTTTCAGGCTTATCGATAACGTTTCCTTGAGTCACGTATGCCTTTGCCCAATCTTCATACAGGTGTAAATGTAAACGCGCATAATATAGTCATAGTGATTAATGCTAGTTAACTAGTTACATAACTAGCTTATTTAAATTCTAGGCTTCTATTAACGTGGGTTTGGAGATGAGTTTCAAAGACAAAGTGTAATAATGGTCTGTGCTAATGACTGTTAAGTGAAGAAAGCTGAACTAATACCCTCGGACAATGAGTGCGTCTTTCGGGTTGTGAAACTGGTCACACGGGATCCAGAAGACTGTGAATGATGTATCACCACGGACGACTGGGCAGCAGCAGTAGCACCTCTACTTCTTCAGGCGGCTCTGACTTACGGGTAAATATTCCATCAAAACATTTCTTCTTCTCGCGCCTTGCCATATCCTAAGTACCTGTGTTGGCGAACATCTCTGTAAATGTACTTTCATAACATTTACAGCAATACGTTCATATAATCACGCCTTTATCCCTAATGGGGTAGGCAGAGCGTAAACAACCTAAACAAAGGTCGTTCCGCCACGTCTGACAAAGTTTTGAGATAGATTTGTGTAGTGACAGGTTGTCAGCCCTTTGCCTAAGTTACAATATACAGAATGAAAACCACTGATCCCTTAGCTGGTTTTTACAGCATTTCCGGGAGGAAATATATTCTATGTTTTTCTCTCGCTCCCAGGCTAGCATGGAAGAAAGATTTACAGCAATATTTATCTAAAAGAAAATGTTATTGACTGTTATCTTAATGCTGATAAGATTATGTTTCCAATGTTCAATTTTCGTTTCTTACCGTACTCAGCCTAGTTTCCTCGGTTTATTGGAACAATGATTTTCCGTATTAACTTGCACTTAAGTTTGTACTCCAGAGAAATAGGTGATACTCATGCAAAATGAGTCATAAAAGAAGAAATAGGTACATAATTGTAAAGTAAGGTTTATCGAATAGCTTAGTTGGTCATAATAATAGAAGCATTATAATGAGGTAAATTAGTCGTCCGAAACAATAGTGCCGATTCTGTTGTATACACACTTAACTTAGTTTAGTTTGGATCTATCACTTTCTGAATAAAAAAGAGACAGAAATACAACAACTGATTATCTGTCAAAATAACGTATGGCGCTTTTAAAGTCGTTAAACGCCGTTTTTACAGGATTATTATCTCATTTTATTCAAATTGTTGAAAGAGACAAGGCCCAAACTAAAGTAAGTTGTGTTTACAACAGAATCGGCACGGCACCAATGTCAGCCAGCATTGATTGTGCGTACCTTACCCCGGGGGTCAAAGATTCCAGCGAATGATAGACCGCGAGCGCAGACGCAGGCTTTACGTCACCGACTCTACCACGTCGGCGTACATCAAACAAAACGTGCTTTGTATTTGATAATAACTTTTGAAGAGTTCTGTCGACGCTCAGAACTTAAGCTTTGAAAATTAGACCATGTATGTAACCAGAGTGGGCCAGATGCTCAATAAAGGCAAAAGCTCTCACTAAGGACGCAGTTTTACGATAAAGTTTTGAATTTGAGCTAAACAGTCATACTTCTATTTGGGAAGGTTTTCTAACATAGATAGTTAAAGCTAGTCTATACAAAAAAATAACCCTATAAGTTGAACATAAAACCTTTCCCTATTCCAGTTTCTATCGGTCTCAGTGTGCACATTCATTGTGTCAGAAAATGGCTCTACATTTACGTTTGTAAGCAATGCTGCGTCCAAAAGGCTCACTTACAACATAATTCAACAATGCCGACCGAGTGCACATGTTGAGTTCAGTCGAGTGTGCGCACACGACAGCCCAGATATTTACCCCGGGACAAATAAACAAATGAAATGGCAGACCACGACGCGCGTCGGGCCGTCGGGCTGTCGGGCCGTCGGGCTGTCGGGCCGTCGGGCTGTCGGGCCGTCGGGCTGTCGGGCCGTCGGACTGTCGGACCGCCGGGTTGTCGGACCGCCGCCCGGGCCTCGGGTCGGATGACACTGACGCGGTGTCTGGCGCTTCTCACTCGGTTTCTCCTGTCATGCCATTCTCATCTCATCTCCAACATACCAAGGTTGAACGATCGAAATGAACTTAAAATGTCAAGCGTTCCGGATATGATTCTCATAATTTGCATTAAAAGCTTTATGCAAAGTTGACTTTTGCGGGCCGATGCAAAGAATATAATTGTACAAAAAGACCGTGCATAATTGTATTTATTGGATTGTGAATATTTTTTTTATTAACTTGCCAGCGAAGTGGCAGATGGGCATGCGATGTGAGCAGACAGTCCGTCGAGATAATCAGAAATGGGAACAGTGATTCAGTGAGGTTGCAGCCTGTATGCATTGCCGGCGCAGGCGCAGGGCAGGGCGCTGCATGAGCCAGGAATGCTGCGCTCGCGACTCGCCGCGGGCGACGCACCGCCGCCGCCGCTAAAATGCATATTATAACATTATTCACCGCCGCGCTAATCATCGGCTCAACTTACTAATTGGAATAAATAATTATCAGTTTTCGAAACCTTCGAACACTACTCCTAATCGGGATTGGTCATACGCCACTTACTTTGGAATGATACCAAAGTAAAGTACACTGCAGAAATCACTCGGCGATATCTGCAGTGTACTTTGGTATCAACATTACTTTCTTATCGTCTCGTATCTGTGTCAAGTTTATCAAAATCTGTTATTTATTTTAATACGCCGTTTTATTAGAGATATTTGTTTTATCTTAATGACTAAGCTAAAAGGACGATATAATCAAAAGTTCTTAATTAGGCAATTTGTTTGAAAATAAACATAATTTACGTTTATGGCATGTGATACCGGATACATCATGTTCTGTAGAATTTGTCCTGTCGTTGATTAAACCGGTGCGGCCTCCGCAATTTGCCTGATGATGACCACCTGATCACAACTCATTTCGGTTAAATAGCTAAATTGCCATTTCATCTAAAGATTGGTTGAATAAATCTGGCTACGAGATGCTACGAGGTAAATAAAGTAATTAATCTAATGAAAATTGTTTACTGTCTCGTCACATAATGGCGGTTTGCTTGTCGGCTAACATAAAAACGATGTTTCTGTGTAAACAAGCTTTTCTGTCAGACAGAGGGGAACAAATCTAACTCAACTAGAGACTTCGAACTTTGTGAGCCTTATCGTTGTAACAAACAAAAACTTTACTTGCATGTACGAGAAATTGGCACAAAAAAACGGTTTGTCTTCTCAAGAAGAACTTTTCTTTCGTGATACCTTGTTATCGTGTCGAATTTTTATTATTTTATTTATGAGCCTGTGGTGTCCCACTGCAGTGTCGAATCGTTGTGAAAAAACGCTACTTGGTTTAAAAGTCAACGGTTGCAATGAAATGTTTTTACGTAAGGATAGTTGCAGAAAATCTGCGCACACGTCGATCGGTATTAACACGTCGCATTCCACGCGGTGCTCGATAGTCGATTGGGATCAGTGTTGCCATGTTTGAGTAGAGCACTTTATTAATGAAATTGTATTTAATTGTAAGTAGGTGTATTTTGTGAAACCATCAGTTGCCTACAGCTATTATGATATGAGTCTCTTTATACTTGAACATATACACAAACTTTCCTTTAAATTATTTAGATGACATAAATTATGACATCACTACGAGTAGATTCTTACATAAGCCTGTGTACCTAATATTGGGTTTGCTATAAATATTTATAATTTTTCGTCCAGGAAAGATTGCAATGGTAATAGAATTGCTATAATAGGTATGCTTAATATTAAATAAGGCTTGGGATGTAGGCGGGCTATTTTTTGTATAGGCCAATATGCCAAAGAGACTGTTCCTTATTTATATATAGTCACGCCTTTATCCCTAATGGGGTCGGCAGAGCGTAAACGATCTAAACAAAGGTCGTTCCGCCACGTCTGATAAACTTTTGAGGGTTATTTAAGATACATGTGTCAGCCTATCGATTAAATTACAATATACTGAAGCCCTCAGATCCCTTAGGTGGTTTTTACTGGCACATTCTATGTTTTTCTCTTGCTCCCAGTCCAGCATGGAAGACAGTTCCTTAACCGAGCTAAAAGGAGGGGCGATAATACGAGTCTGGCAATACTTATGGGGCCCCGTTAAGTCGCCTTGCGTTAACGCAGATATACGGCGCATTTACTATGACACTCGAATTATAGCGCAGCCTTACCGCAAGGCGTGCGCAGGCGCAATACATTGCTTATGTCACAATCGGAATTGCAGAGGTGTGTCGAGTGGTCGAGTTCAAACTTCAATATCTGTTCCGGTATCGGGTGATATTTTAAATGTCGCCCTGATTTCCGGGTCGGGAGATTAAGTGCGTCGAGACCGGTCCCTGCTATGCTGATCTAGGCATCTAGCCCTAGTTTATAAAAGCGATTTCATGTGGCCTATCAGATGCCGGCAATAAAGCTTATCTTCAGTACGTGCTTATTATCTCTAAGCATAACGTATGTCTCTTAACATAATTCATGTTGCCAGGATTGTGGACTAAACGCGATAAATTATTATATATTTCGATTGCCTCCTACATAGGATGTCGTAGGTGTAGATCGTAGCGGACAATACGTAGACGCTTTAAAATTATTACCTTTCTCGGGTATTCCTTTTTGTGAATAACATTCTATTTTATGTTTACTATCTAGAGCCAAATAGAGGCAAGTTTCGGTAGTAAAAACTTAGCGAACACGGCATGTCTGGAGTTGACTATTGTGCTGATATAAAATCAGAGCGTTCCGTTTATACCGGTTTATTCAAGCCCAAACTTAAATTTAATGCTTCCCATTTCGAAGTGATGAGCTTTGTTGGCAGTTAACTTGGCAATTTATCGTGAAACTTTGTTTGGTCATGTTTCGGCGGCGAGAGTTGCGAACATACCTCGTAAAGATTGCGCACAAACTTAAAACCACATTTATAGCTGAAATAAACTTTATTTATCTTAATTACTTAGGTTAGACAATCAAATAAACAAGTTAATGTTTTTTGTAGATGTAAATGACATGAGTATCTTGTAATCTAATAATAAAATAAGCGATACGATCACAAAGATATCGACATTTAAAACAGAACTATACAAGGTCACTTCGGTCCACCGCTTCGGAATTTCGTAGAGTTCTTTCGTTCAACCAAAACATACGAGAATTGTATTTATGCCTAAAGTTAAATCTATCAAAACATATTTCGTAGTTATTACATAAAACCAGAATAACCAGATACGGGAGGTATTTGCGAGATAAATCCATAAGATCGCAGACATCGGGTGTATTTATATCGGATGGTGGTGGTGCGTGGCGTCGCCGGTATTCGCTGATTGTATTAGTTTCTTTGCGTGTTTTGAACGAGTTTCTGCATAAACAGTTATTTCAGCCGTACGCCAAGTTCAGTGGCCTTTGATTTTAAGACCTTCTACTGCATATATTCCCTTTATTAGGTACAAGCTTTCCGCCCGCGGTTTCACATGCGTTAAATGGGATTTACCGTGGAAATGAAGGTTTTGGCCTATGCCCTGTTCCAGAACCTAACCCACAGAAGAAGACACTGGCAGGATTTTTTTTCTAATATGTGTGCCACACATGTTTATGTAGTAGCATAGTTCTAATTAGAGCAGAGTAAATATTTCGTGGGCATTTAGAAGCGGGTAGCCGGCGGCAGGTCGTTACCATTTACTCAGTTGTACGATACGATTGCGGGTTTCTGTATTCTCTCGTCTGCTAATGCGAAGCTTGGTGCGGGGTCACCTCGCAATTGCCCTGCGGCTCCGCGAATGTTCATTTGTGCTTTAACCGAGCTCTAAGCGGCTACCTGTTTCCATTAAATAAACACAGTCGTGTGGCCATGATTAGATAGTCAATCTTTGCCGAATGTAAGCGTGTAATGTAAAAATACAAAAATAAAGTTCTACTTTTTGCAATACATTACAAAACAAATGCTCTCATGAAGAGCAGAACAAAACAAATGATCAAACAAAAAGATGAATGGAGAGCCGACCCGGAACTAGTAGTCACATCTGCCGTGTGCCGACTCCAGCCAGCCCGTGCCACCAGCACTATGCTCTCCTATTATACCGGGTGTAAGGGACAGCGTACCTCAAACTGATAAGAGTTGCTCAGACAACGAAACTGAACAACTTTCACCAGGAAAATCTCTCCGGAAATGATAAACACTTTTTGCTTTCTGATACAAATTTTCTGATCACACTGATCAAGGTGTTTATTTTGTATAGCGAATTCAAAATTTTCTTCCATTTCCTGAAAGAATTATCTGGTATAAGTTGTTCAGTTTCGTCAAGAGTTGATAAGGCAACGCCGTCTCTTACATCCAGTATATTCTGTTCTGTGCTATCGCAATGACAAGTAGATTTTTTGCTCAGTTAAATCATGATTTCGACGCGATAGAGCCAGATTGAAGAAACGTGATAATCGATTTCTTGTTAGCAATAATTTCCTGAACAGTCTACAGGGAAGTACACGCGAGCAGCAGGTGAAACCAAATCGAGTTTGAGTTTAAGCCCAAGTTTAAAATTCGTTCACCTAGAAAACTGCGAAGAAAGTTTTTCCATTAATTTTGACTACCGTTGTGAAACATAATAAATAATACTTTTTCAGCTTATTAAGGCCTATTTTTGTTTGTACGAGTCCAATTTTAGTACAACTAGTATAAAGTGTATGTAGAGCTTAATGATAATATAATTAGTGTAGTTAGTGAGAGATTAACACAAATTTTCCTCTCTGTAGGGCAAAATAAACATTAACCGAAGCACCAGAGCGGAGCAAATGTGTAAAACATAAGATGAAAATTACAATGTGGCAGAGGCTCTATATTTTCCCGTGACTAAAATTTACGAGATTCTGCAATCGTAAAAGTATACCTATAAAGCCACACTTTTTGCCGAGAAAAGCGGAGACGGTGAGAAAAATATCGTAGAGATACTGCCATTAGGCTCGCCCCGAGTGGGATAAAGAAATTTATTTCAGTTGGCATCCGTTTGGATATCGAGTGTTTCAAAATTGGAATCTCCGTGCGGGCGGGTGTACGGTACGCGTGAATGTTCCTATCATCATCAATATCTGGGTGACCCGCTCACAATTTACGCAGGCAGGCATATCGTATCAGAACGCGAGTTAATTATTATAATATACATGCCATGCCAATCAATGTTCTGAAACACTTCATTTATAAGGAGAGTCGAATGTCATCATCGTGGATTGAGACGTGGTCGGCGGCACCAAAGCACGCAATGCTCGTAAACACTCACCATTTAAAAGAATTTTCGTTGAAATGAAGCTGTAAATGGTTTGCGCCGCCGCAATTGCCTTTTTCGATCCGTTTACGAAATAACATGGAAAAAAAAAATTACAAGTAAATGGAGACATTACTGAATCGCCAATTGAGAGGTTTGTTAAGTAATTCTTCGTTTTGTCTCCTGAGATGAATATTGAATGTTTCCTCAAAAAATGGTTATTGTAAGTAAGGATTTTACATAATATACGCAATAAACATAATAGACGCTTAAATAAGATAATGCTGGGTTTTCAGCCATGAGCGCAAGCATTACAGATAAATTATACTTAATGAGATATTATGAATTGTTTTCTCAATGGTGCGTGCATAAAATCTCAGTTTTAAAATTGGAGTTTGCGTCGAAAAAGAGTAATGACTCGTTGAGCCCTGCGCCCGCGCCTGCGCCGATGGTCGAGAGAGACCACCGCCGTAATTATAATTAATAACAACACGCTCACAAATTGCACTTTAACTGGCAGCAGTCTTGCCAGTAAATACTCAAATTATACGTCTGCCTCCGACTCGAATTGACTTAAAATTAATTTGGAAAACTTTAAAGTAACACAGCGTTTATTTTACTGCTTTTACGGCAAGAACGTAATACCCGTTTACGGTCGATTGCGCGGAGCCTTTGATTCGTCAATCATCAATGGAGTTCGGATTTAGAATGCGTCGTGCGTGCGTAACCACAGCTTGCAGCGCACATAATATGGGCAAGTTTGAAAATAAACTGTTGGTTAACATGGCGATTTCCTGATTAACCTAATAAACGCCATGCCCACTGGCCGACTGCGCCTGCACTCGATCAACCGACACGGGTGACGTGACGACGTTCCACCGCCAGACATCGGGACTGCTAAGTTTGGTTTATTTTCTCAAAATTTCCGCATATAAAGCTGCTTATACAGAGGTAAATTCACATATTGTTATGCTGAAGTGAAAATAGCGAGAATATTTCCAATAAATGTGCCAAAATGTCGAGTGCTCTTCGTTTCCGCGAGTATGTTTTGTTAGGGAAGAACCTTTTCAATATGCGCATAAAGTACTGACTGTCGTTTGTTCGTCGGAATTCCATGGCACTTTGATGTGTTCTGTGAAAGCAGCCTCTTCAGCATCACACATATATTTGCCTTTTTAGCTTTTGGTATACGATAAAAGACTTATATTTAAATTTATTTCATTTTTGCAGGATAATCTATGTAGCTCAACTAACATCTAATTACCTGACCTAGAAATTAGTTTATTAAAAAATAGTCATCTGGAAAACACTAAATTCGTTGTCATTTATATGTTAGTATACATAATATATTCAGCTAGAGGCAAATACTGTAAACAAACAGAAGTTTCACCTGGTATCCTTTGTAAACAAGACAATAAAGCCTACGCGACTTTCCACTGAGTTTCACACGTTGTCTTCCGCCAGTCATTTGTTGTGGAGAATACAGATGTTGGTGTAACAAATGTCATTAGTTGTACTCGTAGCTGCGCCGGCGCAAGTGACCGATGCCCGGCGATATGTCACGCTCTGCGCCGGACGTACCAACTTACAGTTACTTAGAATTCTTCTCATGAACCATACTTTAGGACAAAATGTATAGTTTTTTGTTATCTTTAAAGTACCTGTTGTTTATAAATGTAGGTATATGAGTTATCGTTGTTATGACGACGTATTCAATAATAAAATCATAAGTCAAATAGTTTAATACCAATGCTTACTTTATTGACCAATAGCGTTGAACGTTTAACACCATGCCATGTATGTCAAAATAATTTCTTGATCCTAGTTCATTATAAGCAAATGTTGCGAAGTTATCTACTCAGCTATTCCGCTAGCATACATGAAGTTCATAATCCCATTTCCATTTTTATCTTGTCCCTTATCTTAACTAAAACGACGTAAGATAAGCCGAGATTCTGCGGTACGGTAGCTATCTATGGCTTTGTGGGTTTCTAGGCGATATCAAAGTAGGCCGGCGGTAAATTGTGTACAGAGTATGCACGCAAATATTCCGAAATTCACATAATATTCACGTACAAAATGTGTATGATGAATTTCCCGGGCTAATAGAGCATAATGGTGTCGGCTGGAACAGTAGCTTTAGGAAATTAGGCTTAGCGCAGACGAGAGAGATTCTATACCTTGCTGGCAGTAATTCACTCGATACTAGATGTCATGTTCATTTGTGTTTGCTTTTCGTACACTTTTTGTGCTATAAATTTTACAATAGTAGGGGAATATCTATAAGAATCCGACACGTCAGCGACACCACTTTCCACTTTTAACACAACCTCTTGAAAAAAATGTCAGTAGCTATGTCGTTCAATCAATTTTATTTTATATCCATTAATTAATTACTTTTATTCGACACGACCATTAAAAAAGGGTATAGCTTCCAAATAAAATACCAATTATGATCATAATGTAAATAAGGTTAATTCACCATTATTTTTATGTTTTAGAAAGCGCGAATTCGCTACAACATAAAGGTTTTATGACATAATTCCTTGTACGGTGTGTGTGGTGAAAAATGCTAATGAATGAGGTGCCAACATATTGGAAGATGAGTTTTATAATTGCATCGGGGGCTCGGTCGCGGTCCTTTCGTCGTACGTAGATTGTGTTGTCAAGTGCCTTGTAATTACAGTGCTGGTTAGCCGCACGGCCGCCGCCCGTTGGCCGCAGCCGCAGCGGCCGCCCGCCATCCATGAAATATTACGTGTTGCTGCAGGTTTCTCCTCCATCCATCATTATATCATTAGCGGTGAGAGTCTTAAAACTCCGTGTGTTCACGGAAAACAATTATCTCGTAAACGTGGAGCGAATACGGAACTGCCGCGGTTGACATTCTATACATACGAGTTTGTGTTATTCTTCAATGGACTACTATCATTACGCAACAGGCTTGCTAAGAATACATTATTTTACGGTTAAATCTAATATTCTGGTTGGTGCAGTCACCATAATCATACTCGTAGAGTGCTGTAAGTTACACTGTATACAGAAAACAGTTTTTCATTTATTATATTTGATTAAATAAAAAATATGACAACCGATGTAGAATTTTGCTATTTTTAATTTATTTTTACTACTTTAAATTATTGTCAAGATAGAAGTAACGGCACCACGGCACCACCATTATAATCTTCAGAAGTAAACTATCCGATCACAGTCTACCGTAACCTCAAGTAATATTGTTTGATATGCACAAATTCCAAGTTTCACCGAGGTAGTCCCATTCAAGTACGGAATAATGGTGATCCATGAGCGAGCTTATGTTCGGTTACTGAAAGCACTGAGCACCTGTGAACGCTGGAACGCTGTGATTTGTTTTGAATACGCCCTCGGAAACTACCATGATCGGCGCTGCTCGAGATAAATCACGGAATAGGGCCGTGTATTGTACTTAGTATAATAGTCATATCAGCGCTTCAGGCATAAGCGCAACCACAGAATGTATACAAACATACATACATATAATCACGCCTTTATCCCTAATGGGGTAGGCAGAGCGTAAACGACCTAAACTAAAGTCATTCCGCCACGTCTGACAAAGTTTTGAGGGTTGTTTAAGATAAATTTGTAGGTATATTGCTGTAGTGACAGATTGTCAGCCTTAGCTGCTTACAGAATGTACAATAGTACTAAAACGCGCTACTAGTATGATACATGTTTTGTGTACTACGTTAGCGTTTGGTATATTAAAACTAGACCTATGAAAATAATTAGATACAATCTAGACTCTCTTGCAGTGAAGCCGTATTTAACAAATTTAAATCGTGTGAAAAAAAAATGAGTCGTATTCGTAAAATAATCAGAAAACTATAAAACTTAGACGTAACGCATTAATTTTCATTTTCTCAGAGATCAACCTCTGTTATTTTTCTTTGTCCAACTTGTAATAGACAATTTTAAAGTCTCACCAACTTTGGCACAAAAATTCAATCCAGTGAATTTAATTTAACTTTTAACTAACTTAAATCAAGCTTTTTACCTCGACTTTAATTATCATATTAAATTTTGGTTCTATGTACCCTTGTGAGGTAGCGACAATTACTTTAGTAAAATACCATTGTACCTGTTGTATAAATATAGGGAACCGCGGGAATACGATATATACATACATACATATAATCACGCCTTTATCCCTAATGGGGTAGGCGGATCGCAAACTTACTAAACAAGGTCGTTCCGCCACGTCTGAAAAAGTTTTGAGGGTTATTTAGGATAGATTTGTAGGTATATTACTGTAGTGATAGGTTGTCAGCCCATCACTTAAATAGCAATATACTATATATTTACAGTAAAAATAAAATAATGTAACTCCTGGGTGACATAGCTTTCTTGAGCTGAAAGATTACAGTATAAATACTTATTTCACTGCGAGTATGGAGCCCCATCTCAAACGATGGAACATTTAATAAAATGTCCTTTGTTGCCAAACACCTGCAGCAGGGAGGAACGGAATCTGGCGACTGATAGCGCCATAGCTGTCGGTCAATACTGGCAGAGTAAAATTTAGAATAATTTGAATAATTGACACGAAGAAGAAGATTGCAGTGAGGAGCATTTTACCATGCTTTCCAATGTATTGTTATGTTAAGCGATATCATATTTTCCTAAAAAAAACTGAAAATAGGTGAAAAAAAAATGGACAAGGGTACAGTTGTCTTGCAACTGCGCAATATTGTAAGACTCCACATAGGTTGTATAGGAACACCCATAGCGCACTGGCTTGGCTGCACACAGTTCCGTTCCCATGACAAATGCAGGAGATATCGCGCGGGAGACAATGAGCGCAAATTGGCGCCCCCGGGCCCCAGGCTGAATGCCGCCCCGCGCCTGCCAGGGCCGTAGTTGGTGCCCATTTGGGGCACCAACAGGGCCACGGGGCCATCAACAGGCTATAGTTTGTCTAAGATTAGTATGCTTGTATTTTATTGTGTGGTTTCAAAAAAAATATAATTATAAAATGCAATCTACAATTTTAATAATTCCAATCTATGGCATGTTTTTTAGCTGCTGAATAAAATTTAACGTAAAATTAAATAATTTGACTATAAATTTGTGATTTATTACTTTGAGTGCAATTCCTTAAAGTAAAGATACTTCTTTTGATTCACTGCGTTTTTAATGAATTATATTTTTTTACTAATGGTGACGCCACTTGACTAGTATCGTCACCTTAACATTAAAAGTCCGGTCCCTGATGTATTGATTAGTTTTTGGAGCAGTGTTTATTCATTGCTAAGTGCGTTATTTCGCAAAATGCCTATAGGTAACTACAATTATTTTTTTCTATATTTTTTATTGGCATAACAGATGTCGGTGCAAAGACAGCCAAATTGAAATGGGACTGGGCCAGACACGTCAGCCGTATGCACCCGGAGCGATGGCCAAATGTCGTTACCTAATGGGTCCCCCCTGACGGACAACGGGGTAGACCTCGGAAAAGATGGTGAGACGACCTGGACGCATATTGCAAGAATTGGTGGGAGGTTACCAAAGATCGAGAGAGAGGCCTTTGCCCAGCAGTGGGACAGCATAGGCTAATAATAATAATAAGGCCCGTGAGATAGAGAAATTCACCTCCGTAAGGAGAGATTATCAAAAGATGAAAAGAGAAATAATAATAATCATTTTTATTACGACTTGAGTTCATGTAGTCCCTATTGCCCTCCCTGTACTCACGTGAACGAATCTACTCGTGCCATTTCTTCACTTTCACTACCTTTTACTGTCTGTTCCAATATTATGGAAATCCCATAACTTTTATCCTTACCGACTCTATGAATCGAAGGCGGAAAATTTATGTCATAATAATAGCTTAATAGTAATACTATTCGAACGCATGTTATGTTATGATTATGATGAATGGTTATGTATGGAACTTTTGACTTAATGTTTATATAGCTTACAAAAAAATGATTTTAAATGTTGTACAGCTGCAACAACTTATTTCACCAATGCAAAAAAAGTAATCATAAACCGAGTTATACAACAACGAATGAACCTAATCAGATTTAGACAAAAAACATCATTCAGTTTTTTTTTATTAATGTAGAATTCTTTTAAAACTTTTTTTTTTCTTGGCGTACCGAATTAACTTTGATGCTGATAAAATTTATTCGCTCAGTGACAGGGCAGGTTTATTGTTGAGACTTGGTAAGGTTAAGTCGCGAATCCTACCAGTATCACAGAATATATGGGGTGTAAGGGACAGCGTCCGCAAACTGATAGGGGTTGCTCGGTCAACGAAACTGAACAACTATAACAACGTTTTTTTTGTTTTACAGGCAAAACATAAATAGTTTTCCATACAAATTGTCTGATCGAGGTGATCATTTTGTATGGGATGGTCAAATTTTGTTTTCATCTCTTGAAAGAATTTCCCGGTAAAAGTTGTTTAGTTTTGTTGACTGAGCAACCCCTATCAGTATGCGGGACGCTGTCCCTTACACCCGGTATAATAGTTCTAGCCCAGTATGTCTGTCTACGTTACAGACACTTGAATAAATACGTCATTGATTGATGTGGCTAGATGTAGATAGAATTACGCATGTTTCGTGAGAATAGGCAGGTTTATTGTAAGCTGTTTGATATGGTATGGTTGGTTAGCAAATTCCATCAGCTCCCGCGAACAGTTATGAAATAATAACTGAAATCTATGGTACTCCGTAGTTATAATAAATCAAATAAAGAATTAAAAAATAAACATAAAAAAGTTACAGTAAAAATAAGAATGAAAAACAAAAACAATAAATTAATCTAAATAATATAACCTAGACACACGATAAATAAAGCTATAAAGCCTTGAGATTTACGTTTCAGTCTTGAATTTTAGTCTATGTCGAATTTTCTAAGCATCTACGACATCTTGGTGAGTATCTTGAATCTTGATGTATGCTTCGCACAAGGTCGACTCGCGAGCTCTTTCCAGCAAGCACTTACATACGTGGTTCAGATTGGAATGCCTGATCCAACTATCTCGCTTCCATCGCAGCCGTAAACGAGATTCATTGTTTTATGCTGCTTTTCAAGTTCAGGATTGCGGAAGTTCATACATACATATAATCACGCCTTTATTCTTAATGGGGTAGGCTCCTTCCATGCTGGACTGGGAGCGAGAGAAAAACATAGAATGTGCCAGCTGCATTTCCTCCCGGGCATGCTGTAAAAACCAGCTAAGGGATCCGAGGGTTTCAGTATATTGCAATTTAGGCAGTAGGCTGACATCCTGTCACTATGGCAATATACCTACAAATCTGTCATAAATAACCCGCAAAACCTTGTCGGACGTGGCGGAACGACCTTTGTTAAGGCCGTTTACGCTCTGCCTACCCCATTAGGGATAAAGACGTGACTGTACGTATGTATGTATGGGTAGGCAGAGCGTAAACGGCCTAAATGAAGGTCGCTCCGCCTCTACTGTCAAAGTTTTGAGCGTTATTTAAGACAGATTTGTAGGTATATTGCTGTAGTGACAGGTTGTCAAACTATCGCCTAAATTGCAATATACAGAAACCCTCGGATCCCTTAGCTGGTTTTTACAGCATGCCCAGGAGGAAATGCAGCAGGCATATTCTATGTTTTTCTCTCACTCCCAGTCCAGCACGCAAGTTCATAACTCCACCAAAACACCAGATTTACGAACATTTGTAATATAAATTTGACAGCTTATTTTTTTTTACCTTAGAATTAGCGTCAGAGAAAGCCACTGGAAAACATTAAGAGATAACGAAAGCAACACAAATGAAGTTAGGAACTAAGAAACTCTCCATAACAAAGATCTCATTTGTAATTTAAAGCAGGTCGAACAATGCCAGATGCCCGGCCAATAAAGCGAAATACCAGCAGTTGGATTTTAGTGGGGTGGTAGTAGAGGCCATTGGAGTGGCCCCGGGACCAATTGACCCAGATAATGGCCTGGGTGTATTTCAGGTGTCTAGCGAAAAAAAGCGATTGTCCGAAAAAGAAAAAGATTTCGTGCTTCGGAGCGCACGTTAAGCCGTCGGTCCCGGTCGCTGTCTTTGATAGTGGTCGTTACTCAAACTATGTCAAAGGCCTGATAGTTGTGCTACTAGGCGGTTTAAAAACTCTGACACCAGGGTTCATCGGGTCGATAGACTCGACAGAAGAAGAAGTGCGGCTTTAAAAGCTTTGTAGCTTAGGAAGGGCGAGGTGAGCACTTACGTGGTAAGAAAACTACCTTGTAAGATTTAAATGTTTATTACTAAACAGTAATGCATGGTTAACTGGTTTAACTGCCTCCGTGGTCTTGTGGCTAGTGCCATGGACTCCCGATCCGGAGGTCCTGGGTTCGATTCCCAGGGGGGATACACCAAAGTTGATATTGGAAAATTTATCACTTTGTGAATTTTTCCCCAGTTTCGTTAGGACATTGCAGGCTGAATCACCTGATTGTCCGAAAAAAAAAAAAGATTCCGTGCGTCGGAGGGCACGTTAAGCTGTCGGTCCCGGTCGCTGTCTTTGATAGTGGTCGTTACTCAAACCATGTCAGAGGCCTGATAGTTGTGCTACTAGGCGGTTTAAAAACTCTGACAGCAGGGTTCATCGGGTCGATAGACTCGATACCCACTCGAAAAGAAGAAGAAGACTGCTAGTAATATATATTTTTTTTCAAAATATTTTATTCAAAATACGATGAGGATGAGGATAAAAGTTGTCAGAAAAAGATAAATTTAATAAAAATTTGAACACACAGAAGGACGTCCGTCAAATCGGCTCTGACGGTAAAATATGAAAATTGGATAAAAGATACTTGATAAAGTAATCTTTACCGGAATAAATCACAATACAAAGTGGAGAATGGAATAAAGCGGACTAAATGTTTGTTTTTATCGTATAGCACAGTTCAGAAACCAGTCGGCGGAACAACAAACGAATTTTGTAGCAAAAAGGCAAATAAAGCCAAAATGCAGTGTCCGAGTGGCAAATTGAACTGCGGGAACGTTTGACCTACTTGGAGAGGTGTACATGAATTGCTGCGGGCTCTAATGCTGAAATAGCCATTATAACTGGTTGATTAACAAAATGTACAACTTGTGCGATTATAATAATTTATGTTCTAAAATATACTGGATCCCATACATTTTTTTTAACCCCTTACTGCATCGCATGCCATATCGGGCATCAAAGATTTTTGACACATAATTTAAATTTGCCGCTCATTTCGTCATATTGGCAACACTCATACCATTTACCGATAATGCATTTTGACATTCGTGACCATAGATTACGTTCAGCACTAGTAACAAAAAAACAAAAACAGTTTGAATCTGAACATCGTCCAGCAGGTAAGTGGCTCATGGTTTTGGATTTTTTTTAAATTGTTTTCCGCTGTGTGTGGCTATGGGATTTTCACAGGGCGTTGTCAGTCATCTGAGCCAGCCAAAATGTAAATAAAAGATAGTTTGTCTTGGAGATTTGCAAATATTTTTTATGTTGAAGTTAGGGTCCAAATATGGGATATCATGCGGTTTAGTTATATATCGTACTGACAGATCTGGGCTTGGATGCAGGTTTGATAAAATAATACGATGGGCGAATTTGGTATTACATGCAATATTGACGAAATAAATCCTATAATAACGAGCAATTTCACTAATGTTATAAATGCGAAAGTTTGGATGTTTGTTAAGGGAAGTGAGGGCCGGGAGGGAGAAGGAAGTGAGGACCGGGAGTGAGAGGGAAGTGAGGGCCGGGAGGGAGAGGGAAGTGAGGGCCGGGAGTGAGAGGGAAGTGAGGGCCGGGAGGGAGAGGGAAGTGAGGGCCGGGAAGGAGAGGGAAGTGAGGTCTGGGAGGGAGAGGGAAGTGAGGTCCGGGAGGGAGAGAGGTGAGGGCCGGGAGGGAGATGGAAGAGAGGCCCGGGAAGGAGGGAGTAATGAGGGCCGGGAGGGAGAGGGAAGTGAGGACCGAGAGGAAGAGAGAAGTGAGGGCCGAGAGGGAGAGAGAAGTGAGGGTAAGGAGGGAGAGGGAAGTGAGGTCCGGGAGGGAGATTGAAGTAAAGGCGATAGAGGGAAGTGACGGCCGGGAGAGAGGGAAATGGGGACTGGAAGGGAGAGGGAAGTGGGGGCCGGGATGGAGGGAAGTGAGGGCTGGGATGGAGAGGGAAGTGGGGACCCGGAGGGAGAGGGAAGTGAGGGCCGGGAGGGAGAGGGAAGTGGGGACCGGGTGGGAGAGGGAAGTGAAGTCCAGGAGGGAGAGGAAAGTGAGTGCCAGGAGGGAGAGGGAAGTGAGGTCCGGGAGGGAGAGGGAAGTGAGGACCGAGAGGAAGAGAGAAGTGAGGGCCGAGAGGGAGAGAGAAGTGAGGGCAAGGAGGGAGAGGGAAGTGAGGTCCGGGAGGGAGAGGGAAGTGAGGACCGAGAGGAAGAGAGAAGTGAGGGCCGAGAGGGAGAGAGAAGTGAGGGCAAGGAGGGAGAGGGAAGTGAGGTCCGGGAGGGAGAGGGAAGTAAGGGCGATAGAGGGAAGTGACGGCCGGGAGAGAGGGAAATGGGGACTGGAAGGGAGAGGGAAGTGGGGGCCGGGATGGAGGGAAGTGCGTGCCAGGAGGGAGAGGGAAGTGAGGTCCGGGAGGGAGAGGGAAGTGAGGTCCAGGAGGGAAAGGGAAGTGAGTGCCAGGAGCGAGAGGGAAGTGAGGTCCGGGAGGGAGAGGAAATTGAGGACGATAGAGGGAAGTGAGGGTGATAGAGGGAAGTGAGGGTGATAGAGGGAAGTGAGGGCCGGGAGGGAGAGGGAAGTGAGGTCCAGGAGGGAGAGGGAAGTGAGTGCCAGGAGCGAGAGGGAAGTGAGGTCCGGGAGGGAGAGGAAATTGAGGACGATAGAGGGAAGTGAGGGTGATAGAGGGAAGTGAGGGCCGGGAGGGAGAGGGAAGTGATGGCCGGGAGACGATATCTCGAGTACGAAGGTAGAGTTTTAATGTAGTTAGGATAGGTAGGTGATACGAAGTACACGGGATCGTCTAGTAATTATATATGTTATATTCTGAACAGTCTTTACTGCCTGCAATGTCATATTTGGAACAACCAATTTTACACCAGCTTCTGCATCCTGTGTCATATTTGGCATCGACAGTTTTTGAGAAATATTTTCGAAAATACTTGAGCAATATTTTTTTCAGATTTTTTGTGGATTGCATTCGGGTTTTTTAAGCTCTGTTTTTTTTTCAACCGAATTAAAAAATCCATGCAGAAAGGGGTTAACTTGGCGATCTAAGAATTTTTTAAACGAGAAACAGAGGCTCGAGCATTTTGTACAATTTATTTTTGCCTGAAATGTATACCAACCCACTAGTTCAACTTTTATTTTCCTGTACCCTAAGGTTCCCTGGAAAAAATTGCTGCTTAGCAATAAGGCCGCCTATTTGTACTACTATTTGTTTCATTTTATTTTATTTTCTCTTGTGTCCTTTCTGTGCAATAAAGTATATTCTTATCTTATCTTTGTCATACGAGAAAGTGCGTTTTCTCCCATTTGCTGGGAAAAAGCTTAGTAAAAAAACTTACAATTCATTCTTTTCGGTCCTTAAATTCGCCAGCAATTTCTCCAAACGACAACAATGGCCGTTAACGACCGCTACGCGAAGTCTTTAAAGTATACTCTAGCATGGGGTGTTTTTAAATTCGCAATATTTTTATTTTAAGGTAAAATGCGAAAATTTAAAAAAAGGACGAATGAATGAATATGCATATGTCAAAGGCGCCATGTAAATTTTGGAGGAATCGCAAGTTTGATGTTTATTTTTAAGAGTGTTGTTGTTGTTTCCTGGCAAAATGAGAGAAAAGTACTAGTCTCAGCCGAAAAAACAATAAATGGTCTCGTTTACATTGGAAGGTTTAACCATATACTGCTTTTTTTTCTACTTCTAAAGTAATGTACTATTGGCGTCGCACATTTTACTAACATAGCCGTGATACCTATCTATCTCATATTTTGTAACGTATGTCTGTTTGTTGCAGGTGTCGGGGGCGGTGGAGCTCGCAGACCCGGCCAACTCCGCGCTCATCGCACAACTACAGAACGCTGTAAGTACAAGTACTAACATTCTTTCATGATAGACTGCGAGCGAAAGAAAAACATACAATGTCCCAGCTGCATTTCCTCCCAGGCATACTGTAAAAACCAGCTAAGGGATTGGAGGGTTTCAGTATATTGCAATTTAGGCGATGGGCTAACAACCTGTCACTACAGCAGTTATACCTACAAATCTATCTTAAATAACCCTCAAAATTTTGTCACACGTGGCGGAACGACCATTATTTAGGTCGTTTACGCTCTGCCTATCCCATTAGGGATGAAGGCGTGATTATATATATGTATGTTATGCTGGTTAATAACTTAAGAAGAGACACCGTAAACAGTTTTTCATACAAACGGGATAAAATTATACCGCCGTTATGTATCGCCCTACCCAGGCGGAAAAGCTAAACTTAGTTTGGTGTCAAAGATAAGTATTCTAAATTAAGATAACATAAAATAAGATAAGTATTCTAAATTATAAAGAAAAATAATGCGATACATAACGGCGGTATAATTTTATCCTGTTCAGCGAATAGAATTATTATGTCAGTGAAGCAAAATTTTCCAATATTTGTGAGTGGCCTAAATACAGCGAACCTTCTGGGAGGTCCCGGGGTAACCTTCAGCAGTTAATTATTCCGGGACAAATGTTGCTCGTCTGATTAATTATTTATAAGGTAATAGCGTTTGACGTCAAACAAGTCAGTCCAAGTTTTACATCTTGCTCAATTTGACGAGCAAGATAATAAATAACATAAAGTTGACGATAAAATTCGGTTCATATCATAGGTTTTGTAAAATGTTAATAATATAAAGAAAAAGTTATCTGCTGAAGTAATTACGGTCAACATGTATCGATCAATATAAAAGCCAGTAAGAAGTATATTGGGTGATAATAATAGCTATTATTTAGCACGCGGCTTTATTATCACCTGCGATTTACGACAAATACTTACCGTCTGTAAATAAATCACATTCGTCTCCTCCTTCATAATAAACGCCATTTCATTTAACAGCATTATTAACATAAAAGCAAACCTTATCACTCCCTAATTAAATTTTACGATCATCATATAAAAACCATATTGCGTAAAATGAACCAACCCGTTTATGATATGTAAAAGTTGCTCACCGATAATTGTTGGAAATGCGTATTATGAGTGAATTTACGACAATTTTTGTAGGCACCTTCAAAGGGCTTGAGAAGAGGCCGGTCGTTAAGTTCGGCATATTGGGGCGAGACGGTACTCGGGGCATCTCCGCCGCGATATGGCTGATATAAGGGGGCTCTGCACCTCGAAATTGCCGATATTACTTCCCATTACGATTATGATTATGGAGGTGCAGGAAAGTGGCACGACAGGGTCAAAACGTGGCCCACGCCGTGTCGTCGATTTAATTTTCACACCATTTGACGATATTCTGTCTTGGGCCGTGAAAGAGCTTTTTTGAATGGGCAATTTTATGAAACTTCTACCGGAGCTGATTTAAAAACTTATCCGGATCTTTCTTAAAACTTCTTTTACTACTTTTATAATTCATACTTTAAGCCTATTAAAGAATGGAGTCTGAAACTTTTATGGAATGGAAGCTTGGTATTTGTAACTTAGCACTTGTTCAAGTTTAAGACGGAAAGTTGTAAAGTGAGTGAGTGCGTGTATTATTTGAGGGTTTAGCTGGTGCCAGAGTCTCCAGAACTCCAGAACTATAAAGCGTTGGTTGCTGCAGCATACGAGGCAAGGCAAGGATTTAGAAAGCGCTAACGACTATCTAAACATCGCTGCGGTACCACGGACTGAATGCTGGCCAAGGGTTGTTCTCATAAACTGCTAGAAAAAACTTTTTAAGTAGCTTTTTTACATAATTTTCTAGCTAAATATCAGGTCACTTCAGAGTATATTCGTCGTATAAAAAATTATAAGGGTCAGTTCAGCCCACATCGGGATGCGCCGCGACGCGGTTTTGTGCCACTCAGTGACAGGCTGCACTATCGTGTTCTGTCCATGAAATGTCTATCTTTTTGCATGGCAAATAAAGTTCTGTATTGTATCAAGCTCTTGAAAAATTACGCTTTCCGGTGTGAATTTTTACAGTGGAATACTGAGGACAGTTTAGGACAGCATTTTAATGATCAGAAAAAAATAAACGCGCATTTCATCTGCTGCATATCATACATACAACGCTATTCCAATTCACAGATGGTTGATTGAAATAATAAAATAAATAAGAACAGTAATGTCAAATACCTAAAAAACTATAATAACTAAGGTTTATATATAACCGAGTAACTCGATGCGATATAAAATATAGTTTATAAAGTAAAGAGACCACTTGAGAATAACCCTAGCGTCTACATTCCGAACCCTACATTCCCTTTCCTGTTTGATTTTTATCCAAACACTAACAAACCATTTAGAGCCGAGATTTTCGTTTAAGTGTTACTCCGGTATTTACTTAGTTCGTACCAACAGTTAATAACACTTTCAGTCGACGCATTCTTTTGGGGTCGATCGTAAAGAGGCGCATTGAGTGAGATCGAACGTATGTCATAAATTTTTATACTTTTGAATTATTCCAATTGTAAATCGCTTATCCCGTTGTAAGTGAAATAAATGATTGGAATTTGCCGGGGGTCAGTGTTTATCATCAATAACACTTTGTTTGCTGCGAGATGTTTGCAGAGGCTGCACAAATACGGTACAGTGTCAATGCGAGCGACTGTGGCGACTGTCCGCCAGACCAGACCAGACCCACTACTGTATGCAAATCATGACTTTGGAGATTTCACACTCTAGTTTTGATACAAGTTGCGCTAAAGATACACATAAATATAGGCATTTAAATATTCTTCACTATTCTATTATTCAACTCCGTGGCCTAGTGGTCTGGATGGGACCATGAGCTCCCGATTCGGAGGTCCTAGGTTAGCGGTGCACAAAATTGATATTTGTTAATTTATCATTTTATGCGAATTTCCTCAGTTTAAAGACAATGCAGGCTGAATCACCTGATTGACTGGAAGAAAAATGATTGCGTGCTTTAGATGGCACGTTACGTTAAGCAGTCGGTTCCGGTCGCTGTCTTTGATAGAGGCCTATTGGCTGTGCTACTATGCGGTTTAAAAACTCCGTCGCCAGGGCTCAGTGGGCCGATTGACCTAACTAGAGTCTGAGAATATTATTTGCGAACTCTACTCTGTACGTTGTCTATAAGTATTAGACATACATACATACATACATATAGTCACGCCTTTATCCCTAATGGAGTAGAACGACCAAAACAAAGGTCGTCCCGCCACGTCTGACAAAGTTTTGAGAGTTATTTAAGATATATTTTGTAGGTATATTGCTGTAATAAGTATTATTATAAGTATTAGAACTTGCTTGTTTTGGGTCTTATACCAACTTCTTCAGCGAATAGTTGTTTGTTTTACTTGGCAAGATATAGTCAGAACTTTAAAGATGATAATACATACATACATACATACATTTAATCACGGCTGTATCCCTAATGGAGTAGGCAGAGCGTAAACGATCTAAGCAAAAGGTCGTTCCGCCACGTCTGACAAAGTTTTGAGGGTTATTTAAGATATATTCGTACGTATATTGCTGTAGTAACAGGTTGGCAGCCCATCGCCTAAACTGCAATATACTGAAACCCTCGGATCCCTTAGCTGGTTTTTACAGCATGCCCGAGAGGAAATGCAGCTGGCACATTGAAATGCATTCCAGCATGAAATAATGATATTGTAGAGATGTTATATGGTACTGTAGAGAGCAATTAAGAAACAAATTAAAAATGAAGGCATTGATATAAGCTGATGATAGCAAATAACTTATTCCGAAAGAGGAAGGGCAAAGTCGAAAAACACGTAAAATATTAATGTGCGAAATATGAAGGTAAATCGCCATAGTGATCAGCTGATTGAAAATTATATTGTATTTATTTTATGTTTTTTATTTTTAGGAAAACTCTGTTACTTCCTCTTTTCAGGTATCGGTCAAAATGTAAACAAATGAAAATCAAACTATTATGAAAGATTATTTGTATCACATCACTATGACAAGGTTGCAACAAACAATAAACAAAACTCTATCACAACAACAAACCTTTACTATTCTAATATTTTAATAACGGCCCATAAAAACGCGATAGGTCATTCTCTTATCTTTAATAGGCACTTTCATAACTTCGATATCTGATAACAGTAACATAAACTGAATCGCTATACTGTTATTATGTCTATTCAAGGCACGATCCCAGTAATTGACATGTGTCAAACGCAGCCCAATAGCCATCTGCAGTACGACCACGCTTTAATTGAATGTGGCGAAAAAAGGTACTAACGCCGCCATGTTGCCATTTGACATTGATATGACACTTCTCCTTATACTGCAGTGCACCCATCCACGTTCAGATAAAGCCTTGTCGTACCGCCGGGTCGCGGGGAGTCGGCCAGTTTTAGAACAATGTTTATGGCAACAACGGATGCTGTGCCTTGCCCTGCTAATGCGGAGCTCGCCACGGTTGACGCTACCGCACTCCTGCGCACTTGCTTCTCCGAAAAGGAAGTGAAATTCGATATTATGATCTGCGCTTCTCACTTTGTGAAACTTTACACCAAACTCTATCGATTCGGAACCTTTTATGTTATATTGATGATTAAAGGAATCGTTTATCCATATCGATCATTAAACCATCCTAATAGGTTCCATTTATAATCATTTCCTGGCGAATCATGCCCATTTGCTGGTAAAGATTGAGGGTGTTAAGTTGATAGTGATTAATGGACTCGAAGTCGAGGGGTGGGTTTTTGGCATTGGCATGTCGCGAAGGTGAGGAGCTGAGGTGATGCGGGCTGGCGTCACGGCTTCACGTGGCTGCGGCCGCGCGCGCGATGCGGCCGCCAGCCCACCACGGCCAGTGCGCGACCGGCGCGCGACACGACCGCACACTCCCACGCCCACACCATGCTCCGCTTACGCTAGCAGACCTGTATCGCGAGTGTATCTCACTGGATCCTATCGAAACCGGCAGTTGACGAGGTTTCCCGCGAAACTTCGCCTAACTAGCCTTAAGTGTTCCCGAGTGACGACTTTGGTCTTTGACCTGTCAAAGACTATTTTGTTTGAACTTTGTGGTGATGTTTCGGAACTTAAATGGTGTATAAAACAGCCCGAATTCTTAAGCAGTAATGAGTGCGGTGTGAGAAGACGGGGTCGGTCGAGGGGCGACATTTGCACAGCGCCGGCGGCGACCACGGCGGCACAAAGATGAAGTTGTTCAAGAGGAGGCTGTCGTTCAGCGGAGATAAACAGAAACGGGTTTCCCACACAAACGACCCCTTTGAGAACGAGGTACTGGCCCACGGCCCACTCCTCCTGACGATAACCGCAATATTGCACCCACAGACACTTTCTACACTGATAAGCCCATCAAGATCACTATAAACATTATTTATTGACGTATTATCTCTCATTCATTTTAAATGCGTACCATATACATAATTACGAACATTTTAATCATATATCTGTCAACGCTTCAATATATTAAATGATTCGATTCCAATAATAGGTATCAAATATAAAGTATAAGTTACGTAAGTGAGAACCTTGCGTCGTTTATTAAGTTTTATTGATATCGATAGCGAACCGGAAACTTAAAACAACATTAGTGCGGGTAGTGTTTCTTCCTGGTATTATTTAGTCGAGTGAGAATGGGAAGTCTGATAAGCTTGGAGTAGGTTTCCTAGACTAGTGGCTGTTCGCTGCGCAAAGTAAATTGAAAGGCAAGGTTATCTTATCAGCGGAGAGGCCGCGTTGCTCGCGCGACGCCCGCTAAGCCATTTGCGATTCAATTCAGCTGAATGAAAATATATTCTCCGCTCTTGCATACCGAATCACACATATTGAAACACATTTCTGTACATCGTAAATTATAACAATATAATTAATAATAATATAATTTTTAATAATTAATATAATTTTTATAATCACGCCTTTGTCCATAATGGAGTAGGTAGAGTGTAAACCACCTAAACAAAGGTCGTTTTGCCACGTTTGACAAAGTTTTGAGGGTTATTTCAGATAGATTTGTTGGTATATTGCTGTAGTGACAGGTTGTCAGCCCATCGCCAAAATTACAATATACTGAAACCCTCGGATCCCTTAGCATGCCCGGGAGGAAATGCAGCTGGCACATTCTATGTTTTTCTCTCGCTCCCAGGTCAGCATGGAATATTACAACATGTGTACAACAATTTAGATGCTAATGTTAAGTCGAGATATTTGTAACTGTCCATTGATATGATATGAAAAGACGTTTACGCAGATGTTTATCGTAGTTCAATGCCAAACTTTAATAATATAAGTTATATTTACGTGCTGGTTCTTCCATGCTGGACTAAGAGAGATAGAAAAACATAGAATGTTCCAGCTGCCCTTCCTCCCGGGCATGCTGTAGAAGTCAGCAAAAGGGATTTGAGGGTTACAGTATATTCTAATTTAGGCGATGGGCTGAAAACCTGTCACTACAGCAATACACATCAACACCTAATCAAAAAATTTCCTCAATTTTTGTCAGACGTGGTGAAAGTGCCTTTCACGAGGCGTTTTACGCTCTGCCTACCCCGTAAGGGATAAAGGCGTGATTTTATGTGTGTATGTATATTTACGTGTACGTTAGCAGTAAGGGGTTTTAAATAAGTATGACGTTAATGGTTCCTATGTTAGCAGATAGCATCGGTAGAGAATGGTAGGAAGAGATACATAATAGGATGGAGATGGAGATTAAGGAGACCTCTAGGGTTGAATATAATATAAAAATATTTCAAATAAAATAAACAATAACAATAAGCATTAACACATTTAAATCAAAATAAAAGATAAATAAAATTTTCCATGCTGGACTGGCAGCGAGAGAAAAACATAGAGTGTGCCAGCCGCATCTCCTCCCGGGCATACTGTTAAAACCAGCTAAGGGATCTGGGGGTTTCAGTATATTGCAATTAAGGCGATAGGCTGACAACCTGTCACTAGAGCAATATACCTACAAATCTATCTTAATAATCCCTCAAAACTTTTTCAGACGTGGCGGAACGACCTTTGTTTAGGTCGTTTTCGCTTTGCCTACCCCATTAAAATCAAATTCAAATAGTACAAAAGGCGGCGTTACTGCTGGGCAGAAATTATTCCAGGCGATTTTGTCATGCAGGAAAGAGCATCAGTCTTGGATTCTCCAGTTTTCTTAGTTTATAAAGAACTAGCGACCCTTCCCGGCTACGCACGGAAATTATCAGTGTTTCTCTACTATATTACGCATGTATTATACATATAAACCTTCCTCTTGAATCACTCTATCCATTAAAAGAAACCGCATCAAAATCCGTTGCGTAGTTTTAAAGATTTATGCATACATAGGGATATAGGGACAGAGAAAGCGACTTTGTTTTATACTATGTAGTGATGTGCGACCATATTAATATCCGCTTCTCGACATCAAATCTCATTTCTGTAGGTCTGAGGTCTATCTACTGTAAGAAATTTCTTCATAGAAATAAGCAGTGCCTGTTGTGTCTTTTTCTTTGTGTTTGTGTTTTTTCATGGTGTACATTAAATTGTTAAATAAATAAATTAATTAATATTTTTCTTCCAAGTTTTATGAATATCTTTTCGTTTTTAAAGTTGTCAGCCCTGGGAGTGCAGTAGTGAAACGTGTCCGGGGCAGGATATCAGGCTTGCCATCAGCTTGCTAATGCTGAGTGACCGATTGTCCTTGCCCCTTGTTTGTTTACATCTTTACCTTGCCTGAGAGATTTACCTCTTTTTATTCTAATCGTTGCTAAAGTTCTTTCCATGCTTTACTGGGAGAGATAGAAAAACATAGTATGTTCCAGCTGCCCTTCCTCCCGGACATGCTGTAAAAGTCAGCAAAAGGGACTCGAGGGTTACAGTGTATTGTAATTTAGGCGATGGGCTGACATCCTGTCACTATAGCAATACATATTTTAATCTAAAATTGCCCTAAATTTTTGTCAGACGTGGCGAAAGCGCCTTCTACAAGGCGTTTAACGCTCTGCCTACCCTGTAAGGGATATAGGCGTGATTTTATGTATGTATGTTTGTATGTTGCTAAAGTTACATAAAAAGCTGATAGTCATGATAATGATTGAAAACAGCCCTGGAAGTGGAGTAGTGAGACGTGTCCGGGACTGGATATCAGGCTCGCCATCTGCCTGCTAATGCTGAGTGACCGATCGTCCTTGCCTCTTGTTCGTTTACGTTTTTACCATGACTTTGAGCGTTTTACCTCTTTTTATTCTAATCTTTGCTAAAGTTACATAAAAAGCTGGTAGTCATGATAATGATTGAAAACAGCCCTGGAAGTGGAATAGTGAGACGTATCCGGGGCTGGATATCAGGCTCGCCATCAGCTTGCTAATGCTGAGTGACCGATCGTCCTTGCCCCTTGTTTGTTTACATCTTTACCATGACTTTGAGAGATTTACCTCTTTTTATTCTAATCTTTGCTAAAGATACATAAAAAGTAGATTGGAGTTTTTTGTTTATAAAGATTTTTTTCTAAAGGTTTATATTACTTTTGTCTTAATTACTGTTATGGCCTCATCAATTGGTCATCGGCAAGGTTTTTTAATATTTTTTTCTTGAGACCACACTTACTATTTTTAACGTGTAATTCTATTACATACACACGGGGTGTAAGGGACAGCATCCCGCAAACTGATAGGGGTTCGAAACTGAACAACTATTACCAGGATTATTTTTCAGGAAGTGTAAATAAAACTTTTGGTTTTGGTGGTCAGTTTTTATAGGAAGGTTATTTTATTTTCATCTCCTGGAAACTCCAGTTTCGTTGACTGAACAACCCCTATCAGTTTGCGGGACGCTGTCCCTTACACCCGGTATATGATTAAACTCTACATTTGGATAGTCGTATTCATCCTGTGAAAATGAGACTCTAGAAATACTACATTTTTATCATATTATATATATATTATATATTAGTGTCTTTAGTGTATTTGGGTCTTCCATGTTGCCCTGGGAGCGAGAGAAAAACATAGAATGTGCCAGCTGCATTTCCTCCCGGGCATGCTGTAAAAATCAGCTAAGGGATCCGAGGGTTTCAGTATATTGTAATTTAGGCGATGGGCTGACAACCTGTCACTATAGCAATATACATACAAGTCTATCTTGAATAACGCTCAGAACTGTGTCAGACGTGGCGGAATGACCTTTGTTAGGTCGTTTGCGCTCTGCCTACCCCATTAGGGATACAGGCGTGACTATATGTATGTATGTATGTATATATTAGTGTATGATCTGATCAACGTAACAACATAACTACTTTGTAAAACCTGACGTTGAATTATGTATGAAACAATTAAACTTGAGGACATGTCGTCATTCACTAATGAGTGTGGATGAGGAGAGGACGTAATCCGTGACCCTCTCATCATCACATGTATTCGACTATTCTGTTGTGTTGTGTCACTACTAAGAATAACCCCGCCAGATGTGATCAGAATACACATGTCTTGATAACATTTGACCGATGGTGATACAATACTCCGAATTTGTAGGTCATACATCATTAAGTCTTGTAAATAAATGTTACTCAAATCATGTCAGAGGCCTGATAGTTGTGCTACTAGGCGGTTTTAAAACTCTGACACCAGGGTTCATCGGGTCGATAGACTTGATACCCACTCGACAGAATAATAATAAATCTTCTGGATGTTGTTTTCTAATATTATATATATATATATATATATACATACATAATCACGCCTTCATCTCTAATGAAGTAGGCATAGCGTAAACGACCCAACCATAGGTCACAACGTCTGACAAAGTTTTGAGGGTTATCTAAGATAGATTTGTAAGTATATTGCGGTTGTCAGCCCATCGCCTAAATTACAATATACTGAAACCCTCGGATCCCTTAACTGGGTTTTAGAGCATGCCCGGGAGGAAATGCAGCTGGCACATTCTATGTTTTTCTCTCGCACCCACGTCAGCATAGAAGTAATAACTTGTTTTCTAATTACTTTTCTAAATGCTTTTAAAACTCTATCAATTTCAAGGTTTGCATTCAGCTAAATTGAAAGTAATTTATCCGAAAAACCGGTTCGTTCAAATTTTAATGAGTATGTAAGTACTTTGTCGCCGCCTCCTCTGCATGCAACTAAACGGTGTCAAAACACCGCGATTATCATAATTTACAATAATACTTGTGTACAATGTGAAATTCTCTGACCAAACGTAGGTGTAGTTGGTACTCTCTCTGAGACTTACGATTTCACTTCTCAGGTAAACATACTTCTCTAATACATTTCCATTCTATTGCCATGTCCTTTCATAGTCCACAATGAATATGCATGCATTCCTCCGACCATTGATATAACTGTGAAATTCAACTCTGTTCAGTTATAGGACATTCTTTCTGCTTCCTAATATTTGGCTCGATTCTAGATTTGCCGGCTAAAACTAAAATTAAAATTTATTTGTCATTTTCAGACTAAAACATTGGAAAGGACAGGAAATCTATTCTCTCCGGTTTTTGATTCATAGTTTATACGTTATCTGTCATTTTTATCCGCCGTCAGATGATACAAGTGCTCCCATGCTGGCCTTGGAGCGAAAGAAAAACATAGAATGTGCCAGCTGCATTTCCTCCCGGGCATGCTGTAAAAACCAGCTAAGGGATTCGACGGTTTCAGTATATTGCAATTTAGGCGATGGGCTGACCTGTCACTACAGCAATATACCTACAAATCTATCTTAAATAACCCTCAAAACTTTGTCAGACCTGGCGGAACGACCTTTATTTAGGTCGTTTACGCTCTGCCTACCCTATTAGGGATAAAGGCGTGATTATATGTATGTATGTCAGATGATATGGCGAATACAATTGAAGAAATACTGGGTAAATGTATAAAAGTGCGTCAAAATCTAGCAGACTAAGTGTAAACCATGGAGTTTATATCGCCCGTCCTTTTTCAATTTTATTATTTTAGAAGTAACAGATAGAATTTTATTTTAGTTTTAGTCGGTGGTATCTAGAATCGAGCCCATTTTGTTACTAAACAACGCGACTATTAATCAAAATGTTTCTTTTGGTATTTTAATGGGTTGGCAATGTTCCATATTATTTATACTACCAATATCATAAGCCCATTAAGAGTAGAAATCAAAGGCTTTCGTGAGATATAGAGCCAAATTAGTTCCTAAAAGTTTAAAAAAGTCCCCGTCGAGCGGAACTACTTACCTTACACGATTGTTTGTGGTCTAGATCAGCAGTTCGATTCGAGTGTGGTTGAT
The DNA here is from genome assembly GCA_949820665.1 of Scrobipalpa costella. NCBI lineage: Eukaryota > Metazoa > Arthropoda > Insecta > Lepidoptera > Gelechiidae > Scrobipalpa > Scrobipalpa costella. The sequence continues at coordinate 12,085,250 of OX463303.1, forward strand.
TTAATTTAGCCGTATCAGCGTCGCGAGGCGGTGCACACCGACCGTGGATAACTTTATTAACTCTTCGAGGCGTTATCTCGTCGATACGTGTTGAAAGTAGTAACGAAATGTTAAGTGCGTGCGCCCACGCAAGCCGCGCGCGCGCAGCGGTGGAGCCTCACGAGGGAAGACGCTGGTCCCTTGTGGGATGCGCTCTTATCGTAGCGCTAGATAATCCGTTGTGCTATTTCTTTGTAAACCAGGGCAAGAGTTTTGAAACAGCTTTTTAATCAGCACCTCCGTGTAATATACGGGGACGACGTAGATGGGATGGTAGATGGTGCTGTACATGTATGTGATGTGTGCTGTCTGTGACTGTGACTTATTTTAATGTAGGTATATTTTATTTATCTAGGTACCTACCGTATGAATGACTTGGAAGACGTTATCACAGTTATTCTGTACTTTTAATGGATATGTTTTGATTCATAATTAATTCATGACATTACATTAATGAATAGACCACTAGGTATATTTTGTTGTGGTTTTCCTTGTGTATGGTTTTGACGATGAATTACGTTTCCTGTCATATCAGATTATGTTACCACACTAATTTATCATCCACAGAGTATAATTTCCTTTCTTTTCTCACGTTTTCTTTTGTTCGTTTCCTTTAACGTACCTTTTTTCCATGTGCCAGAAATAAAAATCAAAATAAGCACTAATTAAAAGAAAAACTACTCGCAAAGTTCAGATGTGAATAAAAAATATCTTTACACTTACTGAGTGGGTTTTCATTCAACATAAGTGAGCACTAAATTTAACCCCCTTATCGATTCCTAATCATTTTCACATGCATTATATTTGTAGGAGGGCGGGCGTATGTTATCGATCCAATCATTATTCAATTTCTCCAAAATTATCTCGATGGTATCTCAGAACATCGATGTTTTCCGAGGCAGGTATCGCGTCCAATTTATCGCCAGAGTTGGATCCAGCCATTTTGGGAATAAGGTCGAAGATCGCTCCAGCATACTTGATGAAGCCATTGATGCGAGAGTTTCACACCTCAGCACCATGTGTGTCATTAGGTTACCTAGTGGCAACGTGCCTAGCGCCTTTTTCGATTAGCTATAGCCGATATCCTGTGCGACTGCGGTTTGTATTACAAAGATGTCCAGCAGAGAAGCCGCGGACGTGACCGGCCTGCCGAATCACCGTGAACCGTGAACAACCAATCGATCTTACCTACCACAAAGTCTTTAGCGGTACACGTCATAAGTAAAATTAATGTTCCAGAGGTGTCGGAAAAAAGGCCGTATATAAAAAATGCAATCTAAACCCGGATCTGCAAGGCTTTGTTGCCTCAAAGATTTCTTCTCGTATACACTTCTGTATACGTACGGACACTGAACAGCATCCACCTGCTAATAGCACGTTTCATGCCACGACACACTTTGCTTTTTACACTAATTCAATTTGCATCGGTTGCTCACATATTTCTTGCTATACTGCAGGTTGTGTTTGAATGAGCGATTCCGATTTAATTAAAAACGTCGTCTTATGCAGACGATCGTATTACTCGGCTGTCTATTGAAGGGATAAGCTCTTTAAAGAGTTTTTTTTTTTATCCAGGACCGAGCACGGTTTACGGACACCAGCTGGCAGATCCATCGGACGTGGGCGCGTAATGGAGACCCGCTCCCGCTGTCGCCTCCGCCCGTGCGAGGCGGGCTGCCCGCTCCGCCTGTCACCACCACCGCACCTCAACTGCGCTCCGAAAATGGCATCTATGACACCATCACTGTAAGTAGTATCTTCTTTCTTCGGGACTTTGTTGTTTTATTTCTCATTTATTGGTGTTTTAGTCGCTCTGCTCGCTACCGTAGACACTATCAAAGAGCAACCGTGATGCCATCGTAACTTGTACGTGTAATCGTAATTTATTCAGTAGTTACTTTGTTGTTTAATGTCCTCTATTAATAACAGCAAATGCTTGAAGAGGTAATATACCTACTACTAGAGTTCTATGTTGTCTTCTCTACTATACAGACAAATTAAAAAAAAAACGCTCTATGTAGGTCTTCTAGAAAATTTATCTTACATTTTAATTCATGAGGTTTAACTATTGCCTCTTTTAAGATGTTTGTCTGTTGTGTAAATAAATGAATCGATATTTGGTGACATATAGGTAAATGATAGGTAAATAGGACGACAGCAGATCAAAACCAATCCTCTCTCAATACACTCTTTGTAGAGTTTCTGCAAGCTTGCGTTGTTACCTGAGGAATTTCCACGACCAGAATAAATTAATTTGCTTAACGAAGTGGAAGAGTTACTCCGGGCTATCTCACGCAAGAGCGAGCCCTCCAATTTGTCTTTTTGTGTCAAGTCGTTTGTTACTTACAGAAACAAAAGTTCAACAATAAATGTAAGTACCTTAACCCATAAAAATTTTCACACACTGATAATCTTATCGTAATTAATGTATTTTAATTAAATTACACTACACACCAATTATTAATTCATGGGAGTTATCGGAATCATCGGCAATGTTGCGATAGAGGTGTCATCAGCGGCCAAAGGTGCGCATAAATAATGTTAGCGTGCACTTTACCGCTGCGCCATCTTTCACGGCGTCTATCGTAAATTAAGTTGTTTGTTTTGACACCATACCTTCACGGCTATTAAGTGCCGAGGGTTTATGATGGATGGACTCAAGATTTGAAGGAAATTGAATCGAATGAATGGACGCCTTTACGGACCCGTCGGACGGGAAGCGCGCGCAGCTTTGAGATCGAACCACGACTTTCGAAGTTCGAACTATAGATTTGCATTAACGGCTCATAAATCATAATCCCCGGCTAGAGCTCGGCTAGAGGCGTGCTGCGCGCGAGTTCCTGTTGTTCCACTAATGCACCTTTGTGCGCGCGCTCGTAAAGGCAGGGTTAGTGCCCGCCGCCCGCCCGCCTGCGCCCGCGCAGAGCCCACACCGCCGTTGTCACTGAACCCCGCAACTTATGTTTCATGGAATTTTATTTTCAGTTAGAAAGATTTATGGCAGTGTTTGTTTGTTTTGCCCGTAACATCCTAGAAAATATCTACAGGTAATACTTACCAATTTGTTTACTGCTGTAAGTATTGGACAACAATGTATCCTTAAAACGTCTCTTCTTCATATGGCAATTTACATATTATTTATATGCCTTGTATGTCGCAATCGTGGCAATTATTTCGATTACAACTATGTATAAAGGGTCAATAATATAGGACGCAATAGCCCGGATGTGTAGCCATTTATATTGAGTCGTTGGTAGAGCCAGACGCCATACAGATGACCATTAGTTCGCCGCCTCAGATAGTTGCGCCCACGCAGGCCCTGTTACTGAGAACTATTTTCATGGCCCACACTATTTTGCCCTCTCTATTCAATACTGTTATCCACATAAATGTTATTGTACCACGTATCCATGTCAGGTTTCTATTGTGTTATTATTTGAATATTACTATTGCTGCAGTATCTAAAATAAAAGAAAAAATAATGTTTATTGGACCAGTCTTAAATAGCTAGAAGTTTTTAACGAGCTTTGAAGGAATAATAGTAGGTGTTCACGCTCAGATAAAATCATGTGGTTGCGACATAAAGTCGACTTAAAGTCATGCATGCGATTTGTAAAATTACTGGATTCTAATCATAATTCTACGTTAGCACATGCAATTCCTAGCCGAGTGAGCAAACGATGAAGTCATTTTATCTACAAACCAATATCTAGGCAGGGCCGGTACTAGAAATTGTTTCAAGGTTTTCTATATGGTAAATAACAAAGCTAGAAGCAAAATGCTTCATGTAGATAAGTAATTCAAACTATTACTGGTCGATGCAAATAACTACCGCAAGATATTTTTTATTTTACAAAATAATGACGCATTGTGTTTTTACTTGTAACACCTAAAACACAACAATAAAACACTTCCTCTTTAGAGTAGTGTAGTAGGTAACGCAATGTTGAGTATTGCTGTAGTGTCCCCATATCGCGAGAGAGAGCGCCTTTCGAGTATAGGCAAATTATGCCTAGAGTCCTACAAATTTTACAATATGTTGAAAGAGAAGCAGCTTGTACAGAATTCAACATATAAAGCTGAAAGAGTAGAAATTCTATACCTACATCAAATACGAGTAGATTCTTTTGGGAATAGAGCTTTTGCAGCAAAACTTCAAAATGTTGAAATATTGCACCGTAAACCGAGGTTGCACGTCTTTAAGTCAAGTAAGTATTACTCGTGTATCAGTCCCTGGATACCTTCCTGTCTGCAGTTTCTAGGTTAAAGGCGGTAAATGATACGTTATTTCAGAGCCGGACTGCTCTAACTGATTGAATATTGCATGCAGCTGGATGTTAAGCGAAATTGAAAGGCAAACCGTATGAGTGCCCGCGAGTGGTCGATTAATTTTATTACATTCGGTACATTTACGTTAATAATAATTATTATTTTATTGAATAATTATCTAAAAGGGAAATCTGAGACTTTCCCCTAGGAATAGGTAATCTACGACGCGTGTCTTTCTGCGATTTGTAAAATCACCAACCAATTTTCTTCACTTTAGTAAGTAGCCTACCTATACTAAAAAAAATAGGACTTTAGCTGTGACAGATGCAATTTCTATATAGTATTTTCAATTCGGTTTTAGAAAAAAGGTTAACAAAGTTTCATGTCTTTTTATTCAAATTAGTTAAGTTACTAAAACTACTATTTCATTATGTTGTTAAATCTAATAGCTAAAACTTATTTCAGAAACAAGATCTTCGATTAAAAGACATGAAACTTAGCTTTTTTTCTAAAACCGAGTTGGATTTCAGAAATATTTTTTTTCCTTCTGAATGAAACCCGTCACAGCTAGCATCCTAAAACATAGTATAATCGTAATTTCGGATCGCATAATATCTTAAAACTACTTAAGAATCCGGAATCTCGCTTCTAATTAACTAATAATACTGAATGACGGAAAAGCTTGACCTCGTAGCATCCCCGTAGAAGCATTAGCTTCGGAAGTAGACGGCGGATAGCGCCATCAATAACCCTGGGGTCACCATTACCCCATTACAGCGGCAAGGGGTAGAGTGGACCCCAAGCGGAAATGTTATAACAGCGCTTTTCTTTTCACTAGTAAATAGCTCTTTAGAAATTTATTGCCTTAAAAAGGGTTTTAATTTTTTAGCCTTTGGAAAAAAAAACCGCTTTATCGTCAGTAGGTATATATGTCGCACGATTATGATGAAATCGAGGTTTTCATTAAATAACAGGATTTTATTTAATTAGGTATTTGTAAACTTATTATTCAATTTTAAAAAAAGTTTAGTTCCTTTGGTTGAGCGAGCAATATTCAAGAAACTTCAGCGCTGGAAGTTTTCAATTGAACCGCTCGCTAGGGAAATTAAGTTAAATATTACAGGTTCAGGCATTTCGTATGCTTTAGTTACATTTCGCACATGATATTGTTCGAATGTTGTTTCGTGTAGTACCTAGTAAATATTTATTAAATTAACTGTGGTTTGTACCTAGTCAAGTAACTTTGTGTCTAGTTAAATAATAATATGATTTAAATCAATGTTTGTAAAATCTTCAATAACCTACAAACTAACAAAGCAAGTCTAGTCTTTAATACAATAGCATCTGTAACAAAATCGATGCCAATAAAACCCCCAATTCCAGTAGAAGAAACAAATTGTATAAAATTGTGTATACGACATTCTACCGCGGAAGGTGTACAGAATTAAATCGCGAAGAAAATCTCGTAGAGCTCATGAATAATGTATGCGTTCAAAGAAAAGGATACACAGATGAGACCGTATTTTAGCTTCTCAGATGAATAATTTAGAACTTCGAAGGCCGGCCGTGTGTAGATGGCTTCGTGCGATATCTAGGCCTTTTTATGTGTCTTGTACTAGAATCTCGTTGGAATGGACAAAGAAAAGTAAAAAGGTCGGCGCATGTTTGCGTTCGCACCCGCGCCCCATTCTAATCATACTGAATGGCCCGCTCGTAATGGAAGGCCCACTGTTGCCGTGTTTATGCCGCATGCGTGCTATTTTGTTTGCAGCTAGAATTACAGCAGAAAATGGTCTTTTATTTACGTAGAGTCGTATTGCACGGTTTGATTAAATCGCCTGCATTGGTTTCGAGTGCTATGCGAGTACTGATCGCACGATATCATTCAATTGCCCCTATAAAAGACATGTAAAGGCTACAGAGATCAAAGCGCTTACAATTATTATATGGCATTCAATTGTACTATACCTGTGAGTTTGAATTAAGTGCAGTTCTGCAAGTGAGACTGAGGTTATGTCGAGTCTACTCGTATGCAAATACTCATACAGTTGCGTCATTATTCATCACTTAAGTAAAGTTTATTTACCTATTCAGTGCGAGAACGCTGCTACACTCGTAGTAAACGAAGAGTTTATGGAATTTTAATGCTGCAAGCTTGCCTTGGGTCACGGTGTGGAGCCGTGCCTAACATTGCAAATAGATGTGATCTAATCGTCGTCTGCACACAATAAACATGACGAGTTATATCATACAACTAAGAACGGTAGTATGACATGTTTTTTTTACATATAGTATTCTAGTAAGCAGCTTATTATTTGTATTCCTCAACGATAAAATCTCCAACAAACGATGGGGCCAGCTAGTAAGTGAAAATGGAAAATCAAATTATTGATTTACTACATGTGTCCTGTAGTTTAAAAGTTATTTACGAGCAGCTTCTCAAGATATAAATAAAAAAGTAACTTGTACAAGTATTATCCAGCAGTTTTAATAATTAACACGTTCTCCTTGGATCTTTTATTTATAACTACCGAAGCGACAGCGTTTTTACTTTTTACGTTTCCTTTACGAACAGGACCACGACCACGCTTTAAATGAAGGTGGCAGGAAAAGGATCTCACAACGCCAGCATACCTCCATCGCCATTTTTTATGAAAGAGAAAAGCAGACGAGTAGACGGGTCACCTGGTGGTAAGCAATCACCGCCGCCAATGAACACTTGCAACTTTCGGGGCTCACAAATTCGCTGCCGGCCTTTTAAGAAGGAAAAGGCTTGTTGCCTTCTTTCTCGTTTTTCTCTTCTTTACACTTGTTCTTCATACAATGTAGCGCCCCTTCCCACGTTCATTTAAACCTTTGTCGTACTATATAAGATTTCGCTCTTCGCACTTGATCACGCCAATGCCGACAATTTAATTCTCCCCGGTCGGCCATTACTTAATTCTTTTTTGTTTTACCAAATAAATATTAAACCCAATCTGAGGGCAACGATCCGTTTGCCTCGACGATGTTATGTGGATGTGTAAAAAATTACACACAACCACTAAAACTAAATAAACCTACAAGTTTGCATCATTACCTCATTAGCGAGGCATCTAGGAAGAATTTGATTTGCTCAATGATGTCATTATAAACAACTCGTCGTGGCTATAAAATGGCAATCAGGCTTTGTTCGGAAAACTAAATGGTGTTTAAGATAAAATAGAATTAATTGCCCTTGTATATCTGGAATACGACAGTCATGATCGCCATCAGGCCCAATGGCTATCTAAGCCCGTAATTATTCCTGTGTGTACCGCCATGGTATTTACATTAGAGGCAGGTAATCCGTTTGCCGCAGTGGGTCGGAGAAAACGCGACCACCCGCCGATGATGCGAGATAGCCATCAGGCGTCAGGTGTCGCTGCAACGCCTCCGCCGGCACCGCCACGCCGCCGCCGCTGCACCGCCCGTCGCCCGCCGCCCGCCGATGACTGTCACGCGTCACACTCGTCGCCATTAATAAAATTCGACACTTAGACAATGGGCATCGCGTCCCACCCGCCGCGATCCGCCGGTATCGTCTCCATCAAAACATTTCAGGTTAGACGACTTGGAGCTGCCGTAACTTGATATCCCGTGTTATCCCATCGCGAGACAAAGCTGACAATGGCGATTTATCATAACTTTGTAATTGATTTAAGTTGGACTCAAATTGAATTCCGATCGTTCGATATGGTTCGATAAAGTGTAATTAATACAAATCGTTTTTGACCGTAGTTGGCTGTCAAAGAGACCGCGGGTCGGGGATTAATGTTAGATAGGCGAGTGATTGGGCGGATGGCGGAGGATCGCGAAAGTTTCTCACGATGCTTGGCGATAGGGCGCCGGACGAGAGCGACCTGCGCCCGCGCAGCGCTCGCGGCCCGACGCGGCGCCCGCCCGCCGCCCGCGACACGCCCGGGAAATATTACCGCGCAACAGGGATATATTCATACTTATCATAATAATTATCTGCTTTGATCTCCAACTTATGCAAATATCTCTTTGCTAGTATCACCCTGCAGATCGCTTGAGGGGTCGGTGAAAGAATATGCAGATGATCACAAAATCCGAGTTTAAATGGCAACGAAGCTTTCGATCAGCTGTGCAAAACCCAAAATTCTTATAGATATGTGTAGGTATCATATAGTATGCCGTTCAATCACAGCGAAGTATGAAAACCCTCCTCCTTCGCATGATTGATGATCTAATTATAATTTGGAACGAAATGGGGCGCGGTACAGGTATATTTTTTGCATTTAGCTTCAATATTTTCTTGCAAATTAAAATGGAAAGTACTAAGTGTTGAAACAAAGTGATGAGATAACTAATTATTACCATGCAGTAACTTAACTAGTTGTTACTTTTAATAAATCGTTGCTACTTTTTATAGCTGCAAGCTTATTCTTCATTGAGGCCATAGAGGCCGTTTTAATAACTCAAACAAACACATGGTAAAGAAAGAAAGTTTATTCCACAGAATTGTTGTGTAAATAAGAAGTCTCTATGTAAATATTTGGGCACAGAACTGTTGTCGGACGTTACGCTTGCGTTCGGCCTTTTCAAATGAATATTTATTTTACGTACACTTTCAAAGCCCGCTAGAGCTTCACTATCAGCTGAGAGTCAATTGGTTTAGTCACAACCCATTAAACTTGAAACGTTCGCATGTAAATAATACAGCAGATAATTTAAAAAGACAGCGCGTAACAGGAAATTATTAAATCTATTAGTTGAAATAAAAGACAGACAGATGTATAATAAGTGCACGCGCGGGGTGTAATTGCACGTAGCGTCGGAAATGCAGCTTTCTCTGGCGATGCATGATTTGACGTGAAACTGTTGTTTCTCTAATCACATCACTATGTGCTGTCGCGGCTTCACCGGCCGTTTAGAAAGCGTCATCACATGGTTCGTTACAGATCGTTGTAAATATGATCCGACGTTTATCGGCAGGGCTTCGACGTCGGCCCGCGGCGAGCTCTACGGGAATTGACGTGATTGGCATGCACGAGTTGGCCCTTAACTTTATACAGCAGTCGACAGGTGCCGTGAGAAACTCCATTGTGATCACCGCTAGTTTACTGAGGAGATCGTGATCATATTTGCCTATTTGCTTTAATGTACGAGGATCAAGTTACAACCTCCTGCCATCTTCATGGTGCTACGGAGCTCTACGAGGCGTGCTATATAGAGGTTTACTCATTTTGGTACCGGTTGATACGAGTACGGTAATATCGATAATATATCGTCTCGATCTTGACAGGACTGAGACAGATTTATCGATCTTGATGAGGTTTTGTACAGCTTACTCGAGATTTATACGCGGTGCGTTGTCGGTCTGATTATGTAGAGTTCACATTTTGTGTTCACGAAAATAGGTGTTAATTACGTAACTCGGGAAGACATTTCGGGTTGCGGGGTGCGGCGGTGGTCGTAAAGTTGTATAGCGAGCGCATCACGCCGTCTGCGCTGCGGTGACGTCGCGGCCCCGTCTCGTCGCTGCCCCGTCGTTCGACGACGCACACCGGCACGCGCGGTTGTTTACGGAAGTGCATCGCCTTTGCCGCCCCCGCGCCACGTTGTCGCCCCCACGTCTCCACCTCGCGCACTTTGGGCGCCACGCGAATGAATGAACGGGCTGATATTGCGTGACAGAACCAGCCGATTCAAGTAGAGATAATCTCTTCCGAAAATAGCTTTACTAACAGTCTATTTGTACTACAATCAGTACAGAGATAAATCAGTGTTAATACTCGGCATTATAACAAGCACCACCTGACAAATGGCTTTTATTGAAATTTATTCGATAGCTTACAATAATAGCCGCCGGCATAAGGCTTCCTTTGTTTGGCAATTTCATGGTTGGTGTGTAAAATAACTTTCAGTTTCAACGATACAATCGCAATAAATCACAATCGGTGGTATAAATCAACTATAGTGATTAGGGCTGTGTGTGAAATAAAAATAAAAAGGGTATGTGGTGCAGTGAGCGTACACTGCTCACGAATTAATGTACTTTAGTTAGGTCTTGATTTCTTCTTCGGTCGGTATAAACTTGAAATTAATAGGCAAATATGGAATGGTTATCAGATGTGTTTTAGTAACTCTACATAGGTAATTATTAAGTATTGTGTGGGTGTTTGAGCGTTTTGAAAATAAGTATTTTGTTATTTCAAGCTTATTTTTAAATTTTCATGAAGTATGGATTTAAAGATTTGGTTGGGACTTACATAATATTTCACCCACAGGTATTTTTTTTTAGTATTGGCAAAATATTCATATTCAATATATTAATTTAATACGTTTTTGATGCTTCTTTAAACTAATCGGTAGCAATAAAAAATATCAAATCGACAGAAAAAGAGTCGTGAGCACTACACGCAGCATTTGATCTCAGTAGCGTTCGGTTGCTTAGCAACGCGGCGTCGCCAGAGCGGAGCGCCGGGACGCTGCGGCACGGCGGCGGCAGACGGCCGACGCCAGTGCCCGACCCGACGCCCCTGCCACCACACCAACACGCAACACGCACCAATACCGCATTCGACGTTCCATCTTTAAAATAATGCAATGTTTTCACCCAGTTAAAAACAAATAGTTTTCTTTTTTCAGTGGTGTGTGATTTCCAGTCAAGTGTTCTTAATTTAAACGGTGCCTTAGTGTCAATCGTGTTGGAGTTGTTGATAGTGCGTAAAAAATAATAAGTGATCCTCTCTTTCTGTTGGTAAAAGTGCATAAAACATAGTGAACGGTAGAGCTACGAACATTGCTACGAAATATTCCGAAAATCCTTTTTATATCTAATATAAATTATCTGATATATTCGCGTCTAAATAGCAAATTAGTGAACGTTAATTGAATAGATAATCATTTTACTACGTAAACAGCAAACTGTGTCAATTAGATATGAAGATAATTTCCCTGATAAGACGAAGGAACACTCACGGGTAAACTCGTGTTTAGAGATAGAGACAAGTACTTCTATTTATTTACTAAATAACTATGTTTATTTTGTCTGTCATCTTAGTTAGGAACATTATCATTTGCTGAAATCTGTATAAGCTCTTACATACTGCGGTAAAACATAATTACTAGACGGTTTATGCGCATTCCGCAATAAATAGCTCTTTTTCAAACGAGTATTGTAAAAAGCTGTAAAAAGCGACGGAATGTGAAAGAAACTGACTTTCAGTTGATGACCGACGAGTCATGTGACGATCTTTTATTTAGAGTCGCACCCCCGGGCGTTGACCCCGCGCTTGGGGAAGGTCAGGGTTATGTTGTGGTTGGTGGTTACCGCTTCTAATACCCGCATTTATTGCGAGTGCACTTTGTAATCCCGTGACTGTGCGAAATAAAGAAAAATACAAATAGAGAATTTGTTTGATCTTAAATAGCTAACTAGATGAATTTTGTTTGATGACCCTAAAACTCTATAAGTTATGGTTTATATGGTTTCCCTTCTGGGTTGCAGAGGTCAGATGTCAGTCGCTCTGTGCAAAAAACAATACCCTCAATCAATCACCTAAATTAGGTAGCCGACCCCGTGAGATACAGGACAAGGCTAGGGAGATGATGATGAAAACTCTATAAAGTAAATGTAACTGAAACTCTGATTATTCTTATTAATAGAGTTCAAGTTTTAGATTCCAAACAAAAATATTGGGGCGTTGAAAGTTAATTATTACGAGTAACATTCATGTGGACGTCCGATTTTTCTTCTGATTTGTCGTGCAATAAATCTGAGTGAATCGTTGACAGCACGTTTGTCATATGCAGTGGATCGAGAACGGGCATGCGAGGCTGCCGCAGTGCAGAGGCGGCCGCCCCGGGGCACACGTGGGATATACCTACTTACACAAGCGAAATTGGCTGTTTTTCCACTAGACGGCACGTACGTCATACATAAAGATAGATAATCACTAACCAAATTCAGTTCCCTGCCTACCCCTAAGTACGGTGTAGTTATTATTTATGTCTTTACTTTGCGTCTTGATAACACTGAGTTGAATAAAAAAAGTCCCCCGAAATCGGTTAAAAACACTAACTAAATTCAGTTTTCTGCTACTGCCTACACCCTTAGCACGATGGCGTGATTATTTATATTTCTAGTTTGTGCCTACTATTACATATTATGTGGTCTTGGTAGCACTCAGTTGAATTAAAAAAGTTCCATCGAAATCGGTTAAAATCACTAACTAAATTCAGTTCCGAACCTACTGCCTACTCCCTAAGTACGGTGGCGTGATTATATAGCCTTTGTCCGTCTCCAGGTTACCATCTATCACTATACCAAATTTCATCAAAATCCGTTCAGCCGTTTAGGCGTGAAAGAGCAACAGACAGACAGATAGACAGACAGACAGAGTTACTTTCGCATTTATAATATTAGTATGGATAGATAGATATATTCTTTATTGCACATAAAACAAAAACAACAGGAATTCCGAACAAATGAAATAAAAACTAAAGTACAATGAAGGCGGCCTTATTGCTATGGTAGCAATTTCTACCAGGCAACCATATAACGATACCGAGTCTCTGTTTCTCCACCGGGTGGTGTTATCGTTAAAGGTATCGTTCCCCTAGATCCATGTTGAGAGTGCACATTCACACGTGTATACTAGTACGTATACAAAACACGTGCAGTTAGGAAGGCCGGCGACGATACTCTCGGGAATTACTGCCGTAGCGCCCTTGCCGATGCCGTGTCGTTGCCGTGCCGTCAAGTATAAAAGCGTGCTAATTTCATTGATTTTCATACATTATCTTTTCCGCGATATCGTAACGTTGCCGTGAACGTGCCGTCCAGTGGAAACACGCGCAATCTCTCCTGTAGACACTGCATCCACTCTCTACGCGAGCTATTCACCGCGTCCTTTGTTTTTGTTGACGTCACGTAGACGCTAGTTAGCCGTCCTGTCCAACGGGGACAACAAAAGAACACGTCTCTATCTAGAGCTTAGAGATGCGATCTTTAGGGTTTCTAATAGTGCTTTGTTCTACGGATACATAAAAGCCTTTATAAATAGAAAGAGCTTTCAGGAAGTGCTTCAAATAAAGTTCAAAATAATGAATAAACCAGTGTGAAAAATGCATCTATCAAAATCAACAATTATCCAATCAGATGAAGACGTATAGACTTACATGTAACCGCGCATGGCTGGCGTCCGCGTGGTGCGTCGGCGAAGATGCGTGGGCGCGCGCTGCGCACGGAGCACGCGGACGCTGCGCGCGCGCTGCACCGGCTAGCCTTCGCGCTCTGGCGCGCCGTCTTCTACCTGCAGCGGGGCAAGATCCGCGATGAAACCAGGCGCTCCAGGAGTGTGGTCGTGCCCAACAGGAAACGTCCAACGGTGTGTTAAAAACTTGTGTACCACGAATTTATTAGGACCAGGTTATTTTTTTTTTCACTTAAACGTACCTATGCAAAGATGTAAAGCATTTTTCTTCTTTAACTCTCTAGCTCGGCTATACTACTACTAGCTAGAACTCGAAGGTTTCAAAATCAGTTTCTTGGTAAACCTAGACTAAACCTTGGTTAGAGAAAATCAAATCTTTTTAGCGAATAAAAAAATATTGTGCAGTTAATCTGGTTAGTATCTCCAACTCTTCCTTATAGCCCTTCGGCTCTGAAGTGCGGGCGATAACATGCGCATGCGTCTATAAATGTGCTGCTGATAGTTTACAAACCGGGCGTGAACTTCTATTACCCATGTGCGTTGAAAACATTTACGTAATGCGAACCAGACTTCTGTCGAGAACGCAAATAAATATTGGATGTAAAGGACAGCGAACCGCAAGCTGATAGGGGTTGCCACGAAACTGAACAACTTACACTAGGAAATTCATTCAGGAAATGAAAAAAGATCCTATCCAAATTACCAAATTGATCAGACAATTTGTATGGGAAAGCCTTTTTGTTCCGAAAGATTTTCCTGGTGAAAGTTATTCAGTTTCACGGGCTGAGCTACCCCTATCAGTTTTCGGTACGCTGTTCCTTACACTAGTTAAATACGCTGACTACGAGCCTACGACTTTAGAAGTATCCATCAATATTTAAGCTACATAAATACATACATATAACCACGCCTTTATCCCTAATGGACATAAACAAAGGTCTTTCCGCCACGTCTGACAAAGTTTTGAGGGTTAGTTAAGGTCGATTTATTACATTGCATTACATTGCTATAGTGACAGGTTGTCAGCCCATCGCCTAAATTGCAATATACAGAAACCCTCGGATCCCTTAGCTGGTTTTTACAGCATACCCGGGAGGAAATGCAGCTGGCACATTCTAAGTTTTTCCCTCGCTCCCAGTACAGCATGGAAGAATTTAAACTAACCCTTACAAATTACAGTTCGAACTAGTTAAGTAGAGCGGCTGACCAATAATAACAATGCAGCTAATAGCTGAAGAGTTGGGGCTGCAGTAATCACTTAAGCCACACCTACGGGCCGTATATCAGCCTTATTGAGCCGATCGCTGGAAGATAGCCGCGCGGTGCGGCCCTTGGGCCCGCGACCTGCGATACACTCGGCTCTATAGACCATAACACCGCAACCCGTAATAGGGTTACGTTCTTAGTGAACTAGGTTATGTAGCTTTTTAGCCAGGAGAAAATAAAAAACGGCTGACCAATACTAAAAATGCAGCTAATAGCTGGCTGCAGTAATCACTTAAGCCACACCTACGGGCCGTTTATTATTGAGCCGCAGATAACCGCGATACACTTTGCTTTATGGACCGCAACACCGCAACCTGCCTTAATAGTTCCATATTTATAATCAACTCTTGAGACTGACAGCGAGTTTGAGTTTGTTTCAGAAATGTCATTTCACTCTAAAACGGACTGTCAAATCTATACTTAATATTGTTCTGAATCTTGAGAATGGATTGGTAGAGCATAAACAAGACTGATTCGCTAACAAACAAAGCTATGAACAAATGGATGAGTGTAAAAAAGTATGATTACTCATCCAGCTCTTAACGATTTGCAAACGAAATCATTGCAGCTGCCAATTCTATCCATAATACGATGAATCATCGTGTTCACATCACATTGAACTGCATCAGTTCACGTGGTGGCACTGGCGGCAATTCTGCACGCACTGTATATTAATGCAAGGAATACCTTAACTAATTCTTAGCTAGCGCTGTTACTTTCTTAACTTGGACTAAAGAACAGGATAGGAAATAAACACATGACTTTGACATTTCTAATCTGAAGTAAGACGCTTAAAATAAGAACTGAGCATAGAGCATGCTTCCTTATTTTACGTCAAATAAGCAGTCTTATGTCAGATTAGGAATTTTAAAGTCATGTGTTCATTTGTTATCCTGTTCTTATGTCAAAGTTAAGAAAGTGACAGCACTAGCTAAGAATTAGAATTAGGATTATGTCGCGAGAATCGACGACATTATTTATACTTTATACTCCGCGGCGGTGTGTCTCGGGCCAAGTTCGCCGTTCGCCCCTAAACGCTTGATTATTATAACCGACACCTCCAATATCCCACCGAGGAAATTGATCCTCGTCAATCCAGTTAAGTACTAATAAATTACTAGCAAACTAAGGGCCCGTGTCTATCATTATAAAAGGCCCGTGCAACATTATCGTACAAAAGAAATTTACTACACCATGTAATAATATACGGTTAATATAATGAAATCTAAATCGCGTTGCTGTCAAAGCGAGACGACATTGAGAAAAATATGACGAGAATTAAATTACTACTTTTGATTTCATTTTAATGACAGGGCCGGCCTTGCAAACTCCCCGGCTGTTTCGCAGCTGTGATTTATACAGGGTGATTCATTTCGTAATACAGTGTAATTTGTCTCTTGTTTCAGACGAGAGCGGTGAGTGCCCCCGCCACCCCGGCCACCGCCTTCGCCCGGGAACAAGTTAGTACATCCTGTATTTTAACCCTATCAAAGTTAAGCTGACCGCTTCGACTTGCGGTTAAGTTTAATAAACGGTTGATAGAAAAGTTAGATGCGCTTCGATTAATTATGCTATACATTACTATACTTAAGTAGAGTCAAGCATTTTGAATTTTTTAACAATAATGTGTTAGATTTTTGTTAATTGCTTTCGCCATCAAATCTAAATCTGCAATGTTATAAAATTTGTTTAAAAATCCCTTGCCTAATCAGAGTGACGTTCTGACGTTGGCAAAAAATGACGGCTGTTTTTCTTCAACATTATCGCATCACCATCTGCTAATTCTAGCTTCCCGTTATCCAAAACACAAATAAATGCATTATAAGTACATAATTTATCCGCACAAAGCATTTCCTGCAAACTAAATGTTCCTTTATTAATTAATTATCTAAAAACTGGTTTCTAAAGTTCACCATTCAACAAATACCATTTACTAGTCTTTGATCATCTTTGTTTATGTTATGCTTATCGAAGTCTAGAAACCTAGACAAATTAATCATAGTCTTTGTAATATTCCGTGACAGATTTATTTATTTGCTTATTTCATACGACAACGCATTCCATTGGTCAAAGGTAAATAATGTCCACGATGGCGATTTAATTGTTGTACCCACTAGTAGATGCTAAGACGCTACAAGATCGTTCATTATATCCCCTGGCAGTAATTACACTGCGACAAGACAAACTGCCCGCGAGCACGTGCCCATGTGCACAACAATTATAAATACAAATGTGCGTCATTACCGGCCCGAGCTACAAAACCTGCACTTGTGGTTATATCTCTGACAGGACTATTTTATCGACGGATTAAATAAACGTCTATATGCAAGATTAATCTGATCTGAATCTAAGGGGCTTTGAATAGATAATCGGATTATATGCGCCGGAGTGCAGGCAGCGTCGTCGCTCCGAGTTAGTGCGCCTACGCAGCCTGTGTCACTTTCCCGGCGTTATGTCGCGCCTACGACCTTATGTGTTCGAATCTGACATGAATAGAGCCACTAAAGCAAATCAGGGCTTTTCACTCCGTACCGGCGCCGTTCCTTTCCAATATTTGTTTACAAATAGTTTCTATACCATTACTTGGATCGTGTGTTGTAAGTGGGTGTTCGAGTGCTTAGTCAGATTGCTGCTTGTCTTTTAGATGATTGCAATCGTAAATTCATTTATTTTTAGTAACGCGTGTTAACTGATCGATTTTGAGGCGTTAGAAAGGTAAATTTAAAAATAAAACGCTCCGTATTTCGGGCTGTCTTTTTACATTACCGTAGCGGACAAGAAGTTAAACACTGGCGTCTTATTTATGGCTTAATTTATTCCAAACACCCATGTTTATCACAAGCGAACACCGTCAACAAATTTCACGCTTAATCTAGAAGTTGTGTGGTTATTTCTGGCTATAACAATAAATAGGTTGTCAAGGTTTCGGAGTGCATTTAGCTTGTTTGATCAGTTGAGGGGTCCCGAAATAGCTCCCGCGAGTTGCAAACGTTGATTAAATTTTCCTGTTGTTTGTCGGGAGTCGGGTGACCTTAGATCGACCTTTCAATTTTAACCTTTCCACTCCAGTCCAAATGTGTTTTGGCACTTAGGGCCGTATTTAAAATCAGCTCTCATGAGTGACAGCGAGTTTGAGTTCGTATCAGAAATGTCATTTCAGTACAAACTGGCCTCTCTAGTACATACTTAATATTGCTCTCAAGTTTGAGATCGCTTCATAAATACGAGTCTTAGAGGCTGACTTTTACGAGTTTAATCCAATTAAGACAGTTTCGTGAGATCTTACTTAGCGTTATTTTTTGTAAACCTCAATTAGGGGTCTGTTTTGAAACAAAATCGTTACTGCTTTTAAAGCAAAATACTATTACGAACATCTTCGCCAAAGATACCTCATCTTCATTAATATAGGTACCGTTCAGTTTAATGACTGCCTCCGTGGTCTAGTGGCTAGTGCCATGGACTCGTGATCCGGAGGTCCTGGGTTCGATTCCCAGGGGGGAAACACAAAGTTGATATTTGAAAATTTATCCCTTTGTGAATTTTTCCCCAGTTTGGTTAGGATATTGCAGGCTAAATCACCTGATTTTCCGAACAATAAAAAGATTTCGTGCTTCGGAGGGCACGTTAAGCCGTTGGTCCCGGTCGCTGTCTTTGATAGTGGTCGTTACTCAAACCATGTCAGAGGCCTGATAGTTGTGCTACTAGGCGGTTTAAAAACTCTGACACCAGGGTTCATCGGGTCGATAGACTCGATACCCACTCGACAGAAGAAGAAGAAGTTTAATAGGTCTTAAAAAAACCAGCCTAGTTTTTTGCTTGCCTAATGTCCGAAGTTGTTGATTATGTTTATGTGTAATCAAGTCTTCAATATGGTTATAACTACTAAGTACACACACAGCTTATTATTATCTACGTTAGATACATATTACGACTTGTTTTTGTGTTTAATAATGAATGGGCAATCAACGTAGACAAATTACTTTATTAAATACTAGCTTTCTGTTAGCGGTTTCACTCGCTGCTAAATAAGTTTTCCCACGGGAATTATGTACTTTTCCGCAGTAAAAAGTAGCTTATGTTACTCAAGTGAACGTAGCTTTCTAATGGTGAAAGAATTTTTGAAATCAGTCCCGTTAAGATTATTTATTTATTTATAAAATCAAATAGTAGGAGTATTATTTTACTCACAGGTTTTGCTTATTTACGTAATGTTTTTTAATATTAAAATACGATTCCTGCAAAAAAAATACTCCTTGATAGAGTATTGTCATCTTATTGACTATTGACCAAATTTCAAATAAAAACTCCTTACTACTCTTTGGACTACACTCTTACTATCACTTTGCTAATGCTGGCCGCCAAAATGTAAATTGAATTTGGAACACGATGCTACGCACGATTGTCGAAAAGCGTGTGTTTTGTTTTTATCATTCTTTGCTAACTTATAAAAAAATACGCGATGTTTTTTGCAATTGTTTTGCACGTTTACACATATTTATTTGGCTCTCTATATAAAAGACATCAACGAGAGCACTCGTCTACAGCGTAGCAGAAATGTAGCATAAATTTATTTTTAATTACTCTTAATTAAATGTAAATACCGTGTGAATACAGTTTTGTTTGTTTTTATTTTTCATTTATTCTTTCACTATTTCTACTGAACCCATGACTGGACCATACTTAAAGTCAAATTTCTTTCGCAGGCCAACTTACGATCATCGAGCTACCCAGGGCCGGGCGCGGGCGGGGCCCGGCTGGACCTGTGCTATGTGGCGGAGCGCATGCTGGCGCTGCACCTGCCTGATAGAGATGCGCACGCGGAGGCACAGGCTGCGCATATGCTCACCAACAAGCACGGCGAGCATTTCATGGTGAGTCTTCATTAGACCATCGAGCTACCCAGGACCGTTCGAGGGCGGACATTTGACCTCTGGTACATTTTTGTTGTTCCCTGAAAGGTTGCGTTTGGTCACGTTACGAGCAGGTTTTTCTCAATGCCTAGCGTGATGTTATATTTGGTCACAATTTGGGATTCCTAGCCATTTGACTCTCTTTACAAAAGACATAAACGGTAACAATTAGCTACAGCGTAGCAGAATGATACATAAATTATTTTTTTAATAATTTGTCTGAAGTGGCGGAACGACCTTTGTTCAGGTCGTTTACGCTCTGCCTACCCCATTAGGGATAAAGGCGGAATTATATGTATGTATGTGTAATATTTATAGATTGTTCCAAAAAACTGGCTTTTAAATTATATATATATTAAATTCTATTTAGTATTCTTAGTACCTAAGTTTATTATTTATAAACAGACTTTATAGAGGTAATGTAGTTATTATACTAGATGAGCTCGAGTAAAGTTCAAGATGCTTTAATAAGACGTTGTTGATCTTGTACTCTCTGTTTTAATGCCCGTTGACCTTGCACTTATCTTTTACTATCGTGGTCATAATAAATAGGTAGTTAAGATAGTCATTGCTAGAAAGGTAGAGATTTAACTTTAGAATTCATCACTGCAAATTAAGGTAAAAAGGTTAATAACGTATTTTATTAGCTCTTACTAGGCTTTCACCTTGAATTTTAAAAAGTTTATTAAAAAAAATAGTAATAGTAAAATAGTAATAATGAGCCCGATGGTGTAGTGGATAGGGCCGCTGCCTCCTGAGCGGGAGGTCGTGGTTCGAATCCCACCACGTACCAAGGTGTTTTTCGGTTTTTGAATTTCATATGTACGTTTATTCGGTGCTTTTTCCGTGCTTCGGAAGGCACGTTAAGCCGTTGGTCTCGGTTAATATCGTTTAATACCATAGATATTAGTCGTTAAGCTATATAAGAGGCCAGTGCTAAGCATTGACGGCTTGAAAACTCTGACCTAATTTAGGATTGGGTCTGGTTTCCCTTCTGGGTTGCGGAGGTCAGATGGCAGTCGCTCTGTGTAAAAACCAGTACAATCGTTCAATCTCCTAGATTAGGAAGCCGACCCCGTGAGATACGGGATAAGGCTAGGGAGATGATGGTGAAAAAAAAATAGTAATGTACTTTTGAACTTTCAAATACTTCATGCCCAAATGTTTTATTTTCCAGGTGTTTGAGGTGAGTAGCGGTGACGGCAGCGGCGACGGCCGCGTGGCCCGGTCGGTGTTCGGACGTGCGCGGTCGCTGGGCTGGGCGGGGGAGCTGGCGCCGCCCCTGGAGCGGCTCTGCGCCGCCTGCAAGCACATCGAGAGCTGGCTGGCAGCGCACCCGAAGAACGTCGCCATATTGTTAGCATGGTGAGTAACGTCTAGCCTGGTCTCTTCACAGGGCAAACACTGGCCCGCTATTTCACTTGATGAGAGAAGATGCAGATTATGAAATAAAGGAACATAAATGCCTAGATTACGCCTGTTCTCTCGACTTAAAAAGACCTAGGACTTTAACAGGCAGGCAATTCCACTCCTTAGCCTTTCGTGGTTTAACCTTTCCTTGAGCAGTTACAGTCTTATCTCATCTAATGCCAAATAGTCACCTAATTTATGCAAAGATCACGTCATCATAAACCATAATGTTAGTTGACATTAAAGTAACGTGTCATGGTTATTAAGATTTCTATCAAAGGTCAAAATAAAGATATCTTAAGATATCTTCCATGCTGGACTGGGAGCGAGAGAAAAACATAGAATGTGCCAGCTGCATTTCCTCCCGGGCATGCTGTAAAAACCAGCTAAGGGATCCGAGGGTTTTAGTATGTTGCATTTTAGGCGATGGGCTGACAACCTGTCACTACAGCAATATACATACAAATCTATCATAAATAACCTTCAAAATTTTGTCAGACGTGGCGGAACGACCTTTGTTTAGGTCGTTTACGCTCTGCCTACCCCATTAGGGATAAAGGCGTGATTATATGTATGTATGTATGTCAAAATAAAACAGACTTACATATGGATTTCATGTCTGTCTACTACACCTACACCATATACATTTCTTTTAAATAACATTGATACACGATAATACATACATAAACAAATCATCTCGCCTTTATCCTTAATGGGGTAGGCAGAGCGAAAACGACCTAAACAAAGGTCGTTCCGCCACGTCTGACAAAGTTTTGAGGGTTATTTAAGATAGACCTGTAGGTATATTACTGTAGCGACAGGTTGTCAGCCCATCGCCTAAATTGCAATATACTGAAACCCTCGGATCCCTTAGCTGGTTTTTACAGCATGCCTGGGAGGAAATGCAGCTGGCACATTCTATGTTTTTCTCTCGCTCCCAGGCCAGCATGGAAGAAGGAAATACACGATAATGATAATGGATGGATGCTCGGTTGAGCGAAACCGGTTGGATTAAATGAAATATTGTGAAACTTGTACAAGTGTCTTTGGTTAACAATAGTACCTACATTACTCCGAGGCCGAAAAAAAAAACAATTTAAGGTCGAGTAAATTTGGAATGCAAATGAGACCTTAAATTGCTATTTCGGCTGAGAGAAGTGTAATACTTTTCTATCATTATGCGAGGAAACAATAACAATACACTTAAAAACAAACATCAAGTTAAGTTAATCTTGATTAATGGCTTTTGTGTAATCACTAATCACAATTCCTCCATAATATTTTGACATTTAAGATTTTCATTCAATCATTCTATTTTGTAAATTTAAAAAGTTGTATATCATCAATGATGTGAATTTAAAAACTCCTAAACCATACAAGTGTGTCCTTAAAGACTTCGTAAACCGGTCGTTAATTTCACTGTTTTCGTTTGGCGAAATTGCTGGCGTATGCGAATATGGGGACCGAAATGAGTAAATGGAGTTTATTAAAAAAAAAATAAGCTTATTTTTCAACAAGTGCCGACAATTGCAAGTATTAATTAGATATATGATAAGGTTTACCACTGAAATCGCAAAATTGTAGTACCTAATCGCAAATATGTCGTATTAAATGGCAAGTGGCAAGTACGAGCCGAATCTAGCATCAAATCGTCTCTCTCTTTAGAATCCCACATAATTATCTTCTGCTTAGCGTTATCCTGGCTGACTTGGTTGGGTTCCGCTTTCTGGCTTTTTCTACTCCACTTTGCCCGGTCCTCGGCATCCGTTGATCTTCGTTATAAACCTTTCAAATCAACTGACAATAATTGCATTCTTTTTTGTTTCAGGGGTACCCGCGAGCGATTGGGCGTACTAGTGGCAGCGTACATGCACTACTCTGCAATCTGCGGCGCGCCAGAACACGCGCTGGACCGGTACGCCATGAGGCGGTACCTCGACGACCGGGTGCCAGTCTTCCACCTGCCCTCCAATAAACGGTAACCCATCTTCACACTTTATACGAATAATGGGGAGTCTTTGGGAGTGCTGGATGCACTATTCTGTGATCTACGGCGCGCCAGAATACGCGTTGGACCGGTGTGCCATGAGGCGGTACCTCGACGACCGAATGCCAGTGTTCCACCTACCCTCTAATAAACGGTAACCCATATTAACACTATATTACAATACATGAGAGCTATTAAGCGTACTGGATACACTATTAGGTGATCTGCGGCGCGCCAGAACACGCGCTGGACCGGTATGCAATGAGACGGTACCTCGACGACCGGGTGCCAGTCTTCCACCTGAAACGGTAACCCATATTCACACTATATAGGAATAATGGGAGTCTTGGGGCGTGCTGGATGCACTATTCTGCTATCCGGGGCGCACCAAAACACGCGCTGGACCGGTACGCCATGAGGCGATACCTCGACGATCGGGTGCCAGTCTTCCATCTACCCTCCAATAAACGCTAACTCATTTTCATACTGTACAACAATATTACGGAGTTATTCGGCGTGCTGGATGCACTATAAGGCGATCAGTAGCGCGCCACAACATGCGCTGTGCCGGTACGCCATGAGGCGGTACGACATTTCAAGCATCATGATGGCCCCACGTTGGGCGGCAAATCAGGAAGTTTTTGTAAACAACTAAAAGAAAAGTCCCAGACACTGTGTTCATGTGATGAATCAAATTGAATTGAATGAGTTCTTATTAGCCTGGCATTTTATTTGTCGAATCCCCTCCTCATCTGTTTTATCTCTTCGTAACAGATACATCGACACGTTTGCGGGGCTGCTGGCTGGTCAGATCCGAGTGAACGCGGCGCCTCTCCACCTGACGCACGTGAGCGTGGCGGGCACCCTCGCCTCACCCGCCACGCCAACTATAGCATTCCTCAAGATCTATGAGAATTTCGTCTGTGTGTACACGTCTGGTAAGTAAGCTAAGAAAAGTGCTGTATTTAACACGTTTGCGGGGCTGCTAGACCCTTTCCTTTTCTCAGGCACTCATTTAAAAGGAACCCTAGAGTTTCGTCGTTTACAGTTTAAGCGATGAGCTGACACCCCGATACATAGACCTAGGTATCTGATCCCTCGAAAGTCATGTTGACTTTCTGCATAACTTACCTTATGGGTCGTAAATTATTCCTCATACCCTATCAAAGGCAACCTCAGAGATTTTAAATGAGTTTTCTTGTTTTAGGTCTATACATGGTGAGCGGTGGAGGGTGGACGGTGGGCGTAGGGCGACTAGCGCTGCGCGGCGACGTGCTAGTGCGCGCATACAGAAGACCCGCGCACGCGCATCCCGCCGCGCACCCTGCGCCCGCGCAGCGCCGCCTCGTGTTCGCCTGTCAGTTCCACACGTGCGCCGTCGCCGACCACACGCTTTCCTTCACTAAGCAACAGCTCGACCACGCTGCGCACGGTAAACTATGCCGCCGTCTTCTCAGTAACTGTTTCTTTGCTGGGGTCACAAATGCGTCTGATGATTACATTTTTAGTTTTTTCAATCTAAGACGTTTCTGTGATCCCGGCATATTGCGCTAACCCCTCATGAAATTAATTTAAAGACATAGGTACCTACATTACTTTTCCTACTCGAGTAGGTACTGAAACTCTTTACTCTTATAAATGACCTTACTCTAATTTCGCAAATGAACACGCTATAAAACACAAAACTAAACAACTACATTTAACTACGCATGAAATGTTCGACTACTCTACTAAAACATATGAATTACTTACCGCAAATGTTTTAGTGCAAAATTAACGTCTCTTTAGCTTAGCAAAATTGCACGTGGACGAAAGTTTTGTAATAAAATTAAACAGTTTCAAGCTATTACAAAACATAGATACCTAAATTATAGCTGTAGTGTTTTTTATGACAATAGCTAAATAGTTGTAAATTTAACTGTCGTGTAGGTAATAGCTATGCTACGCTACTTACTATGCAGTCGTAGCAAATTAAAAACCCAGTAATACCCTTACAAACTTTGTTTTTTGAATTTAGTTAAGTCCTTGTTTTTCTTTAGACCCAGCATTCCCGAACGACGGTGCTGTTGAGCTGGTCTTCGCGAGAGGGGAGGGTGCGGGGGGCGCGGCACCTGCCCCCACCCCCGCCGCCCCGCTACGAGCCGCCCCCGACGCACTGGCCAGGCATGACTCGTTGGAGCATCTCAGGCCGCTCTCTACCCTCACTGACGAAGACCCTGGTACGTACATTATAGCATCTAGCTCACCTGCTTGATGACGTAAAGTTTAGCAGCTAAAAAAAAAGTATTTTATCATAACTGTTTCAATTCCATACCATGTAACTCCTTATTGAGGGAGTTTCCAGTATGCAGCGTCTAAATGCTGGAACGATAATCCTCCATTTATTACTAAATCCCGCTAAGAGCTGCCCTAAACGCACGCACTAGCCAGCCCGGGCATGACTCTCTTGAGCATCTCAGGCCGCTCTCTATGCTCACCGACGAACGTGTTGTGTCGGTATTTCTTGTGTATTGTCTTTCTCATGTTACTTGTGTACAATAAACAGTAAATAAATAAATAAACACCCTGGTAAGAGTAACACTTCAACTATAGTTACCACCTCACCCTCTGGTTGAACAAGATTGGTCAACCATACTTTTTTCACGATAAATCCATAGGAGATATTCATCACACACATGTTATAATGCACGCACATTTTATAATGTATTTCAATTCCACACCATGTAACTGCTTTTTTCGGGGAGTTTCAAGTACGCGGCCACAAAATGCTGGAACGATATTCCTTCTTCTATACAACATATATACTAGTAAATTCTAGCAGTAGAAACAACTACGGCAATATAGAGTTTATATTTTCTAGGATGAATCTACCTATTCTAATATAATAACACAAATGTGAAAGTTCGACAGGAATGGATCTTCTCTTTATTAGTCAGTCAACAAACTCATCACGATTACTGAAAATCACTGAAGCGGAAACTATTTGAAGTCTCTATTCCCACCTACTCGAGATGCACAAAGATCTTCATTATAGAAATTGGGTTCTCGCAAATGTTCCTGGAAATTTCATACAGATGCTGATAACTGTAGACTATTTAACACTATTGACTGTAAACCTGTAATAATATTAGGTGAATGTATATACGTTCTTGCAGTGTGGCAGGGCCTGTTTAGTGTCTGGCGGAAGATATATACGTACTTATTTTACGTTTAAGCCTTTATTAAAGGCAGTGGCAAGTATGTTGCCACCTAAATTTAATGCTCATCTACCCGCACTAGGTTTCAAAAGCACTAGTAAAGGTAAAATATGTGAGATCAAAATATTTTTTATAGCAAACAAAAATTAAATAAACCACTAAATCCATTTTCCAATCCGTCAATTCATTACTTCAATTCGCCAAATGGTTCAAACGTAGAAGGATGTCTATATTGAATGGGTATTACGCCACATCCTTGCACATGCAACGCATTAAAGCTAACGTAACATTTGCAAGGCATCGCCACCGGGGATATTGCCAGCAGACATCCGCACATCACACTCTACTTTGTATGTTAGTGCTCCAGCTACAAATAATCACAAACTCCAAACTTGCGTTATTAGATTTTGAACGTTGATTCGCTCTGGAGCTGTATTTTTGAATCACTCGATTCAAATATGCACGCGGAAGAGCAACTTTCGCATGCCAATTTGTATGGAAATCGTTCAAAAATACGACTCCTGAGCACAAACGAAGTTTCTGCATACCCTACGGCAATATGATAGCAATATTCTATAGAGGGTGAATTTTCGCCACCAACTGATATTTTAGACAACTCCAGAAACAAAGATCCGAATATTAATTAATAAATAAATAGGGCTTTTTAATTGTAGAATAGAATATAGGTACTTTATTGCATAAAAATTACAGGAAAGATTTTGGAGTAATGTTATGTAGTACTATTATTTATATTCTGTGGTAATGTAACAAAAAGTTACCTTGTTGGTAAATTGTGTCAACGAACTAAGCTTATAAAATACGTATACCTAACTAGCGTTGTATAAACTTTATATTGTTTCTAAACTTTTTTTTTAAATACAGTGACTTTTGTCCTACAGGTCGGTTAAAAAGAGGACTGTTCTTAATACGAGTAGTATAACGTTATCATCTCGGACACGCTGCATAATGTTGAAATTAATGATATGCCGCCAAACACAAGTGTCGCCAGACATCAAACATTTACGTCCGCTCCGGCCGTTTTAACGTCGTCGGTACGAAGTATCATAATGGGAAGCCGAACGAAGGGCCTTTTTACATATTTAACTTTTCAAATGTTGCCGTCAAACTATGTCATACAATAATCGACAAAGCGACAGTTAGTTTGGCCGTGGTTTATCTGTGGCGATGCAGGTGTGGTGCTATTTTGGTGCTAGTTTGGTGCCGCCGCCCGCCGCCGGTCGCCGCGCCGCCCGCCAGTCGCCGGCGCCCGCCCTACCGGCGCGCACTCGCCACTACCGCCGCCCTAACCACACGTGTGATATACAAAATTTTATTCTACAGAAACCATACAAACCACAGTTAATTAAACAAAGATATAAACAAATTAAATTGCTTTCGCCGTCATAAGGAAGTCGGTTCCAAAATTAAAATAGAACGGAAGTCGTTCCGCCCGAGCAACTAGTGGACGACATCATAATCGAGGTGAGTGGGACAATACAAGTTTGCACTTGGTAACAACTAACAAACTCTTTTATCCCTCAAATGAATATCACACTCATCAAAATGATATAGCACTACCTATTCATAATCTTTAACAATACTGTAAATTAAGCTTGTAAAAAAAGTAAATCGAACGCAAACACGATATATATTTCTGAAGAGCATGACAGAATGTTACAAGTTACAATACCATGTTTTAACTTCAACAAAAGCTGCGCGATAAAATATGAACTGACAATAATGCTTCATGTGTGTTCCTTTCATGTCCGACTAAAAGGTCTGCGCACATTTGTTTCGATTCCAAAGGCTTTTACATTCAACATGTTTTCGCTGGAACAAATCAGTGAACGCATACAAAAGTGATATACGAGGAAATGATAGACAAAGGGTTTAATGGCGTGGAAAGTATGACAGATCGCTGCGTGTTCCAAATATCGGTTAAGTGGGCGCGAAGCTCAGTCGGTTCCGCTGCGGCGGCGGCGCCTGCATCGGCGAGCTAATTGACCGGCGTAGTGAATCGCTGATGTATGTCCCAGCTCGTCACAGCCCTAGGGCAGCCCGAGTAACCACGTTCGTCATACCGTCAAGCCCTCAGACCGCGACCGATCGCACTCCGTCACTCGAGATCTCCGCCGCCGTAAAAACGAATCTGGGACGGCCCCTGACGGCTCTATTGATTAAATCACATTGTACCGGACGATGATTTATTACAGCCGTCGAGGTAAGAGGACTTAGCGAAAGTCTAATCGGATTACAGGCCGGCTCGTTGTTACATAGTACATAAATCGCACGGTACAGTTTTTATTACGTTCACCTTGATATTTAGGGCATGTCATGCGTAACTTCAGTAGATAAACACAGGAAATTGGCGCCATTAACCCGACAGTATATCGAACAACAGTAAGCAGACACGAAGTTCTTGGAGTGTAACCTAAACTGACGGCGGTAAGGCGATGCTGCGCGGGACCAGCTGACGAAGATCCCACCCAGTAGAGGCGATTATCAATTTGCGATGCTAGCGAAGCGTGTGAACCGGCTTCCTACTCGCTACTCTCACAGGCACTATGCGGCCAGGCTTGTATAACAATACAGAATGAGCTTTTTTGTTTAGGTGTTTTACTCGTAGTACAGAAAGTTTTCTACATTAAGAAAATTCTAAATCTAGTAAGTATTTTTTTTATCTGGGTAATTCCTATAGCAGTTTGTTACTTACGCATTAATTTCGTAACTTACGTCTTCTGGAAAAGGACCTTCGTTCTCATAATATTATATTCTCAAAATATTACATTCGCAAAACATTTGCCCAATGCCCATCTTTTTCTCAAACGCAATATCCTGATTGTCATGTTTTCTAATACGATTTCCGCAGATCAATAAAACTCTGCATATTGAATCTAAAAGGCCGGCCACTTGACCGTAATCCCGTGATAATGAAACAAGTATCGGACCCGCTGATTGAAACGTTACATTAAACCTGCGGAGTTGGCACGGACATTAACGTTATCGCGAGCTTTCCTTTCAGTCGGACAGTCGGCTTCGCCAGGGCAATACCTCTGGACGCGCATCGTGTTACGGTGTTACTCACTATAGTCACTGTTACCACATATTACGGTATCGGTGCTATAACCGGTAAAAACTGGTGCGGTTTCAGTGTTGGCCGACCAAGGTGCTTTTAATTACTATGTGCCTCGCTGATAGATTAAAGTAAATAACCGCTGATTGGCAAAGCCGGTTTGATTGCTGGTCATTTAGTGCGCGAATGTTATCAAAAAGTTGGTGAGTGATTTCCAATGAAACTTTATTTTAATGTAACCGACTTGTTTCGATTCTTACTCCAGATATAGACGTTGCGTCTTCTTAAGCTCTGAGAAGGTCAAAATAACATGCAAAATAAAGGACCCGAACGAGGTCCAAATAAGAGATAAAAGAGTCAAACTGGTTGCGAAATTTGGATGTAACGTCGAATAACGAACGGATAGCGAGATGAATAATAATATGGAGTTAGTTTCGGAGAAGTGTGGAGGATGACATCATGTGGTGGAGTGCGGTGCGTGCCTACGATGCTCACCTTCGACCGGCTGTTACCTCACACTCACACACCGACCGACCAGGCCCGACACGACCTTAAGATCATTCTTACGATTAGCAATTTTATTGTCACAATTCAAGATCTTCAAGTTTCTCGATCGTGCGAAAAATTTAAAGAACTTATAGCCAATATAGTCATAAATAAATTCACGTCAGCATCCTTTATGGCACAAGCAGACGACTTTTTATATATGGCTATTTGGTATGAATTACTGTTATAGATAAGTTGTAGAGCCAGAAACCTATAATATAAATTCGTTGTTTGTAGGGAGAGGGTAATTTCTCTAGCTTTACTTAGATTTTAATTATTTTCTGTACAGTGCTTATTTTGGAAATGAGAGTATGAGAAAAGGCCATGTAGTGGTTTTCAAACCTAAGACGCAACAAAACCATAAGGTCTCTTTAGTTAAACGGTGATATTTAGGCACAACCATTAAGCATTGATAATTTACCTGACCTGACCACAAACTGCCCGTCAAACCTAATAACACCACTTACATATATTTTAACAAAAACAAGCATGCTTCCGTTAACTGTGCGTTAGATACATAATAATAGTAAAACGAGACCAAAATAACACAATAATAGACGCATGTTTATTCTCGCCGCCTTATATCCGTTGACAGAAATAGATGCGGTTCAGATAGGGGATTAATTAATAATTATGTCGAGATTGAATTAGTTTGAAATCTATTCCGTACAATTTGATATTATTTCTTGACGTAACCTTGACGTATTTCTAATTAAAAATAGCCGTAACAAAAGAGCTTTTGGTTTTACAATGTCCGGTGGGCGTGCCGTGCGATAGCTTGCTGCGTCGTCCGTCGTCCCTCATTTCATGGTCATGCTCATTTTCATTAGTTAACGAACTGAAAGCCTGTCTGACCCGACCTCCAACTGTTATTACAAGAGAAAGCTTCTTTATTTGCGAACATTTTATATGAGGTTACCCTTGGTCCTCTCAGTCACATCTATCCTCGAACTCTACATTTGATTAAAAAGTACTTAAAGTAAAAACGATTACTCACACACATTCGTATATCTTCTTCGAATAAGTATTTAATTCGATTAAAAGCAAACGAATGACATAATCTGTTCGTTCCACTCGCTATGTAGACGGCGTGAGACGCGTAGGGCGGCGCGGGCGCTCGCGCGTAGGGCGCACATCCTCTTCCTGCGCGCGCGCACATTTCGTAACAGTAGCCCCCGCCGGCGAGCGCGTTATTTTCGTTGACATCACAGAAATAACCGCGTCTTCCTTAACAGCGACTGCGACGGTCACCAGACGCTGACGTTGATATCTTCACACTAATTGCGTTATTGACAACCACACTTTCAGTTCGCTTTCGAAATCCCCAGCGGACGCCAGACAATTAACTTGTATTCCGAACTCTTCTCGGACAAATAAAAAATGTCTGACAAAGTTTACGTGGCGAATAAAGGCGGGCTCATTATGCAAATGCGAGTGGAGCATATGGAGCCGCTCTTCCTTATTAGCATGTAGTGTTTGCTGACAGCTTCGAGCATCACTCTGGTGTGTTCCGCCCAAATTTTTAACTTTCGATATACAATGTGTCATATTTTATACTGCAGAGCGGGCAGCCATTAGGAACTCTAGGAGCTATTTTCAGTGAACGGAGTAAATGTGCGGACAGGTTTACCATTACCTGCGTAAACGCAGGTCGTAATGTCTTAATACTTACCGCATCTCTATTTTGTTAATGATGATTCCCCATGTTACGAATCGTAATGATTGTTTAATTGGAGAATCATGGCTCGATCTGCGGATTGCGTGCAATTACGTAAAATGTATAATAACTAGTGTATTTATGTAATATAGCTACAACAACGAGTATATTTTAGAGGCCACTTCCTCAGAAGGCGCTATTGCCTTGAACCGCCAGCCTGCGTCAGATTCCTCCTCAGGACTGTTTGACAATATCGAGGCCGTTCACATATACTGCAGTGTATTGCGTCATAGTACTTAAAGTTTTATCTCATATCGGAATCTGTCAATCTTGTTCCACACAAACTTTGCTTCGACATAACAACGTTTGTGGATAAAATTACTTCTGCATCAAATTCGATAACCTGTCTCGGTATAAAATACCTTTGCTTTTAAATAAAGAGACTGATCCCCCGAGATTCCATCAAACAACGGTGACATCCCGCTGCAGGGTAACGGGAAGCGAAGTTAATCCTTTTAAGGATGCGGTCCAGCCGTGTAGGGTGCAGCCACTCCGGCGCACTACTGCGAACGAACGGTCCCACAGTAGCACACTTCCTTGACACACCACCTCCTACATTATCCGTGAATATAATAGTAATTACGTGCTAATGGTGTGAATTACACAAATTATGTTAAGTGGCTCTCGCTCATAGATCGTGTATGTTATACTAGTTTGCACAACGGCCGGCGCGCCGCCGGTGACTCGCGCAAGTTTATTGGAGCGAATCGAATCCAATTTAAAAGCTATTTGTAATTAACCGTCACTAAACATATCGCCAGATACGACACGCTCGACTCTATAGCGCTTCATATCAACATTAATATCCTTATTGAATTGCAAATATGATCATTTAACGGCGCCTCCTCCTTCACACACTGATTATAAATGTATCATTCATTCAGGGCTAGCAGACTCGTTTACCCAAAACGAATAAAATTTTGAATACCTTGTTTGACGACTGGTTTCGTAAAATCGCGAATCCAAGATAGCCATCGGTTTTATCATAAAAACTGTTTTGGAAGAAATACACACATTCTTGAGTTGCAACATCCTGTTACATCGTGTATTTGTTTTTGGTTTAGGTGAGAACAACGGAAGCGCGGAGGGCTCAGGGTCCGGCGGCGAGGCCGGGGAGTCCGGCGAGGCAGCGCACACGTTCGGCCCGCTGGACGGGTCCATCTACGCGACGGTAGTGCGCGCGGGCGGCGGCGGGCCCGCCTCGCCGCTCAGCGCCTCCATGGACTCGGGCATCTCGTCGGCGGGGCGCCGCGCCGCGCCCAGCCCGCCCGACGAGCTGGACGCGCTGCTGGGCGACATGCTGCGCACGGTGAGCGCGCTGCCCGACCCGCCGCCGGCGCAGTCGAGCGCCGACCGCGCGCCCGACATACCGTACCACGCGCGCGCGGACTCCGCGCCCTTCACGTACGGCGCGCCCGGCCTCCGCCCCGGCATGTTGCGCGCGCCCAACCGCCTCGCCAGCCCCGAGCTGGTGCGGCGTGCGCTGGGTGGCAAGCGGGACTACCGCCCCATCGAGGACGACGAGGAGGAGCGCGTCGCCACCCCTGACCCGCCCCGCACCCCGCTCTCCCCGCGCACCCTACGAAAGCTCACGCATGAGGATGTCACCACCACCAAAGCTTCTTCACCGACTCCTTCGCCACTCCGAAATGGAAGGTAAGCAGTCTTTTAATTTAAATTTTCTTTGCAGTATCTGGATTGGAGTACCGTTATCTGATGAAAACACAATATATAATCAATTATCTCTTACGACTATGTAAGATATTTCCAGACGATGAATAGGTGGTTCAGTTATTTAAAAAATAAATCATTTGATGGTTAAAAATATTCTTTAAAATACAAACATACAAATCTTTGGTCTTTATCTTAATCATTTAAATAGTCTATATCAAATTTAGGTTTTTCAGGCACTCAATTTAGCCAAACGAGCAAGATATTACCAGTAAGTGGAATAAGCTAATCACATAAATAAGAGCAATCTGACAGAACCAGTTTCCCTGCGGCAAAATGAGCGCGCTGCAATTGAGTTATTTCTTTAATTTATTCACCATAAACTAACACAAATGTGTTATTAGGTTTTTGTTGTATTCTTATGGCCTGTTGAATGATGATTTGTTAATAATGAACTGCCATTGTGATATTAAAATATAGTAGTTAATGAAAAATGTGTTATCTGGGATAAGGTCGCTCTCTCCTAAAATTTCATTTCTTCGCTCGAGTACCGGAACAGATTTATTGCCTATTCGTGGCTTATGTGTTCAGAAGCAGGGTTCTGTTCTGGTAGCAGATGTATAAACATGTGTTCCTATACTGTAGGCGTGGAGGCCGCCGCCTACACCGCGCAAGACCAATAGGTACACACTGTTTACATTTACACAGTCTCACTATTTACATTAGATTACCAAAAAAAAACATAAACTTTCATAGATCTGATTGAGAACAGATACATCTTAGTAACAAACCTTGATCTATAACTTGACCTTTTGTACAGTACTAGCGATCTGCCCCGGCTTTGCACGGAAAACATCAGTGTTTCTCTACTATATTATGCCTGTATGATACACATGTAAACCTTCCACTTGAATCACTCTATCCATTAAAATCCACATCAAAATCCGTTGCGTAGTTTTAAAGATCTAAGCATACATAGGGGTATAGGGACAGAGAAAGCGACTTTGTTTTATACTATGTAGTGAAGTCTGCGATAACACACAATACTCACTTGTATGGCATACATTTGAATTAATTAATTGTACTCTACATTTCTCGTGAGAACAACAATAAACAGCGAGAACTGTCTATCAGTAGATAACGAGCGTCTTGACGAGAGCTGACAGCAACAAAGCATCGGCGACGTCTCTTAATTTATTTACCCGCGTTTCGTCTCGGCCTATGTGACCCCGGTACCATCCACTCAATGATGGTCCATAAACTATGCCTCGACCAATCCCGGCCATTATACCAGACATTCTATTATCTTTATGGCTTAGTAATTGGGAATCCGTAAAGAGACCACTGTGTTACTTAGCCACGCGGAACTACGAGTGTAATCGGAACGTACCAACTTGGCCATTAGTGTTACCATGAGATCTTATAATGTAGTTTTGAGCCCAATAAAAACCAAATGATCCATATACTTTATGTTTATGACGAAGGCACACCACAAAAACACAAATAAAGTTCGAAGTTTGCTTTGGATGACCACCCACGCGTGAAATAACTATCTGTAAGCTCGATAAATTAATATTTTTAAAAACTTTCGAATAACTTGCTCAAGCTCAAGTAATCGTGGGTAAATGGAAACTTCATGTGATCTACTTGCATTTTTTAACACCAAAACGTCGATCGGGAACTAAATAGCGTATCGATAAATGGCTCTAATACCACCGGTGCGTGGGTGCGGGCCGTCCCGTGGGTGTTTAATTGAATAACAACAATTTACAGCGAACGGTACAAAAAAGCTTAACTCTTTTTGTTGAAAAAATACAACAAGACAGAATATAAACAAAGAACAGATGTGGATCTGAATAAAACATGTGGATGGTCTATATAGTCATGCACGCGCAGGTGGCAGCGGCGGCGGACACACGAAGTACAAATATTATGCAGTTTGCTTTATTTACATATTTAGCCTGTTTTTCCTACAAAACTACAATGTCTTGTAACGAAGCGTAATTCATATATTTACGGACTAGCTTGAGGGCAACTGTTAATAGGCTGAATGTCAACAGCGGGGAGTAAATTACCGTTATTATCCTGGTCGTGTGTGGCGAGTTGACTACCACAATGCCGCTCCTTGTGAGAATCTACTTCAAGATGCATAAGTTACAAATAGGGCTGTTTAATTATAATTTAGGTTATATTTAGAACGTCGACAGATATTTTTGTTTCCATCATCATTTAGGGCTATCTATTGAAACACGCTTTTTATTTTATTTTTGGCAAAAAGAAATGGTATGTTTTATACACGTTTAGGTTTATCTACTTACATTACAAATTAAAAATAAGTAAACTTAACATAAAACTAGAGACGATAGGTACGGGTAAATACATAAGATCTCACAAAAAAATACTCATCAATATTTTTTAGACGTGGAGATCATTTTGTAAGCTATCCTGTTTCTTGCTCTATGTTGGAATACTTATTTATTAAAGTTTAAGAGCCACTGCTCACGTTCAGTCAACTGTAATTAATTCCAACCAACTATAGA
The DNA here is from genome assembly GCA_949820665.1 of Scrobipalpa costella. Taxonomy (NCBI): domain Eukaryota; kingdom Metazoa; phylum Arthropoda; class Insecta; order Lepidoptera; family Gelechiidae; genus Scrobipalpa; species Scrobipalpa costella. Next base: position 12,121,078 of record OX463303.1, read on the forward strand.
TTTGCATGTCTAATAAAACCGGATCTAGTAGATTCTATCTATTCTTTAACGAAATATTTATATTCTAAATGACTCTACAGAAAAAATTCTGATAGATAGTATAAAAAATTAAATTGTGCAAATTGGTTTCAAGTCTAAAAAGTAGGAACTTCGTTTTCGGTGCCATTAGAAACAGGCCCCGTACTCAGTATAATACAACCAAATGGTTTAGGGGTTTCCTTGTACTTTTCTTGTACCCATTACTTGTGTGGCAGCCCTAACAACACCCTGTGCGTAATGATTGTATGGAACATTACCGCCTCCTCGGCCGGCGTTACGCAACACATTCCGACGTAACACTACCACTGTGTTATCCTCCATCACGAATACTAGTGCTCTTTAGCATTAGTCTTCTACTTAGTATTCAAATGCGTAATTACTAACACTAGGCTTCAAATAATCAAGACAAGGCGAAAGAAGCGACGCCTTTGTATCTTTATTAACTTTTGATCTACGTAGCATATAACAATATAAATACGCTCGGAAGGATATAAGTGTTTGTCCTACACTTGTCGGGCAATGAATTAGCACTGCATTATAGTGCTCAGAGCAAGGTAAACAACGCCACATGTCAAGTCATGTTTAGCCACACCATGTAGCTCATACATACGTATGTCGATCAAGATCGAAACATCGATTCATAGCGAGATATCGATATCTCCTTGTCAATCAAACCAGTGTAATGCATTGTAATCATAGCACTTATTGTTAAAGTGCCTTCACATCGCAGAAATAAATGGTAAAAAAAGGCATTGATTAAGATTTACGTGCTGATAAGCGGTTAGAAGCTTTTAGGTATCTATCGTAAGTCATGATTATCCATTCAGAGCTTATTTATTTGTTTTTATATGTACTTAAGACTGTCTCGAAAACAATGAGCCGAAACGGAAGCAAACCAGCGTCCATAATTGAGTTGAGACTGAGGCGTGGGCCGGGACTGAACCGGGTAACAGTAGGACTAGCAACCGTTCCGCAACATTGAGCCGCACATGCGACTATAAACTGCCTATTGCGAATTATTTATGCGGCGCCTGTGTCAGCGGTCGCTTACTAGTGGCCAATAAGAAGCTCCCTTCAATTCATGTCACTCTAACATTCAAGGAAGTCTCACTGCAAATATTTATCGTAAGTAAGCTTTGATTGTAACGTTCGAAAGTTAAACTTTTAATACGGATTCGTAACTTAAGTCTCTGTTGAAATTGTAGAGTATGTATGCAAGTAGATATTGATATTTAATAGAGCTAGTAGGCAAGCAACTTCGCAGATCAGTAACTGATTTGGAGCGATGGTGTGTGATTGCGTCGCCGCTGTGACCCAAACAAGTTGCTATTTCGAGATAAACGTCGCCATAAACGGTGTCCGTCGCCCGCCGGCCGACCGGCACCGGCGCCCGCGCCGCCCCGCCGGTTCAATACCGCCATGTCACCACACCATACATCACACTTTCTAATAAATACTGATTTGTTTACATTCCCCTACGACTCACTCTCTTCACATTAATTCCAAACTTTATTCTACGCTTCAACTCCACTTTACAAGGTTACAAGGTTATTCTCATGCAAATTAAGCATAAAATTATATGACATTCCATTCGATTAATTCATACGGAAGACATAAATATTCAAGCTAATTAATCGATGATCCTATACGGTTTATCCTCGACACCTACTCTTAATATAACGAACACGCAATAAGCACCTCTTAAGGCTCAAAAAGTCGCCGAGTGAGCCTACGCGCTTTATCAGTAAAAACGAACAAAGATAACAAACAGCTGGACAAATATAATGTTTGCAAAAAAGAACTTCGTCCTCATAGCACCTTGGTTGTATATGGATCACGTTGATGTAGCGATAAATCAAATTTTATATATTTTGTCAGCAGATGGTTGAACGGTGATGCGGAGTGGGTAGATCGGCCCCCCAGCAGCGCGCGGAAAGCGTTGCCCGAAAATGGCACTTGGAGATCGAATAGCAGCCTCGGTTGGAACGATACCTTACGAGCGAGGGAGCCGAGAAGATCTGAAAGCGGAACAGAAGGAAGCTCAGGATTGACGTGGCTGCAGAGGCAGCAGCAGAAACTTCGGGAAAGGAAGGAGGCGAGAGAGAGGGTCGCTCGACTGCCACTCGAATGGGACGGACCGAACTCGCGACATGTTAGACGATCGGCTAGTCATCGGTAAGAATAAGATTTTGTTTACTGCCATCACATAATTAAACATTTTAAAGAAATGACACAAAAAAAGTAATGCCAAAAGGCAAGGGACTCAGTTGTTGTCAACATGCTGCCGGGGACAGCAATGTCGACACTGATTTTTAGCCTTTGCCCTTTTCCTTCCATAATTAGATATGTAAGAAAACGTTTCAATTATCAGGACGCCTTCAGAAATGTTCCAAATACTAAGATTTTTTTTTACAGTGTGGACGGATACACGAGCGACACAACAGCCTTCGCAGACGACGACGATGACTTCAGTTTTCCTCTTCATATCAACACAAGGACAGCTCTTAGGAATGACAGCATCAGCCCTCAAGCTCCAGACAGGTACCCTTTTTACTCCCAATTCCTCTTTCTTCAAATAATTTGTAATGCCAGCTTCTGCCAGTAGTACTTATCAACTGGAGTATCCTGTTGTCCAATGAATGATGATGCTTCTTGTCCCCAGAACCTCATCCAGGAAGTTCATGTTCGAGAAGATGTCGATGCGGGAGTGGAGTACCAACACCACACCGACGAGTACTCCTGTCCCAGGACTGTTGTCACTCGCCGAACCCCTCAATGGTGAAACTATTGTAAGTATAGACGACAAATAAAAAACAAACAGATTTTTCAAATTAATGAAACTTTTATATCACACGCCAGTCTGTCACTCACATGTTGTTTTATACATTCAATGACCGCCGCTGGTCCCCCTTTCAACGATAGCACATTTGATAAGCTCTTAAATTGTTTAACCGCTTGTCACTCATCACGGGTGACGGCTGAAAATCAGTGTTGCCTTTTGGGAAAACTCTTAGGGTAAAATTCACTGAGCCTTGGCCCTTTCACATCACTGCAGCACACATGTGCATATTGTGTAAACTACTTGGATTTATCTGTTTGTTTTATTGTATGTGTATCTTTAAATTTGCGAAATGTACATGTGTTTTGTAGAAATATGAATAAAACGCTTTATCTATCTATCTATCTACCACCCTAAAGCTTTCCACAAAGCCTTATAAACTGACAACCCATACGACGACAGCGGAAGAACTTCGAGCGTAGGCGTTTTCCATGATAGCTTTAGCTACCACATCTGGTACCTTTCCAGATCCGCGAGCGGTCAGAGAGCTGGTCGCGGGAGTCCCGCGCCGGCACGCCCGCCTTCCCCACCCACCCGCGCACCCCCTACCCGCCCACGCCCACGCCCTCGCTCAGCGCGCGCCCGCCGCGCTCGCCGCCGGTCACCAGGTAAGAGGAAGCTACGAGTTCACTCAAACAATACAATACAATACAAAAATTCTTTATTGCACAAAGAAGCACATAGAACAGAAATAAAAAGGAACAAACGTGACAGTACAATATAGGCGGCCTTATTGCTAAAGCAGCAATTTCTACCAGGCAACCTTTGGGTATAGAAATTGTACAAGTAGAAAGCGGGATAGTGCATATTACTTAGACAATATTTACACACTATTAAATAAATATTTCAATAAAATATACTGATACATATCTTATGATAAATTAATACATAATATATGCTACATAAGATAGGATACTCTATGTTATATATCAGAGAAATTGCTAGATAGAATATACTTACTTAAATGATACTTATAAATTAGACAGTTACACTTTAAATATTATTAGCTAAATAGAAATTTCTTGTTTGCTCCTTAAACGATTCGATAACAACAACCAAAACAACCAAACTGTCATTTTATGATTTATGATTTTTGTTACTGGTTAATTGCCTCTGTGGTCTAGTGGTTTGAGCAATGGGCTTCCGATCCGGAGGTCCTGTGTTAACTACCAGGGAAGGAACACAAAGTAAATTTATGACTTTGTAGGACTTTCCCCAGTTTAGATAGGACAATGCAGGTTGAGTCACCTGATTGTCTGGTAAATCCGTTCTTCGAAGGGCACGTTAAGCCGTCGGTCCCGGCTCTGTCTTTGATAGTGATCGCTACACAAAACCATGTTAGAGGTCTAGCTCTGCTATTAGACGGTTTAAAAACTCTGACACAATGGTTCATCGGATCGACTCGAAACCCGCACGACAAGAAGAAGACTAAGTAATTTGAACGATCTTAGGGACCAATTCTGTAAAGTGACATAGGTTTAACATGTTTAAAAGAATTTTTGTTTTACAAGGCATTTTTGTGATTCCAGAAAAGAGCGCGAAGGCAGCCCCGAGTCGGAGTACCGCATGTACAGCGGCAGCTGCGGGTCGCGGCGCTCCAGCCTCGGCGGCAGCGAGCCGCAGCACGTGGCGCCCGACCGCGTGCGGTTCGCAAGGGACACCTCGCACTACTGGTACAAGCCCAACATCACGAGAGACGACGGTAAGCAATACGACATACATACATATAGTCATGCCTTTATCCCTAATGGGGTAGGCAGAGCGGAAACGACCTAAACAGACGTCGTTTCGCCACGTCTGACAAAGTTTTGAGGGTTATATAAGATAGATTTGTAGGTACATTGCTGTAGTGACAGGTTGTCACCCCATCGCCTAAATTGCAATATACTGAAATCCTCTGATCCCTTGGCTGATTTTCACAGGATGCCCGGGAGGAAATGCAGCTGGCACATTTTATGTTTTTCTCTCCCAGACTAGCATGGAAGAAATAAAACATAATATTATACCAGGTGTAATGGTTAGCTTCTCACAAACTGTTTAGGGTTGCTCAGTCAATGAAACTGAACAACTTTTGCAGGGAAATTCATTCAGGTAAATAAATTAAGCCAACATTTACTCCCATACAAATTGACCACCTCATTAAGACAATTTGTATGGGAAAGCCAAGATTTAGAATGAATTTCCAAGTGAAAGTTGCAGTTGGCATCGAATTGCCCGAGCGACCCCTATTAGTTTGCGGGAAACTCTCTCTTACACCCGTTATAAAAGTTATTTATCCATCATATTTTTTTTAAGTAGAGGAACTTATGTCTTACCCTTCTTTTGCAGCGGTAGCAGCCCTCCAGCCTCTAGAAGAAGGCGCGTTCATAGTGCGCGACTCAAACTCGTTCCCCGGCGCGTTCGGTCTAGCAGTGCGCGCGGGCCCGGCCGGCGCCGTCAGGCATTTCCTCGTCGAGCCCACGGCTAAGGGCGTGCGGTTGCGCGGCTGCCCAGATGAGCCGGTCTTTGGATCATTGTCGGCACTCGTTTACCAACATACCGTCACGCCACTGGCTCTACCCGTACCGTTGAGGCTGCCTGACAGGTGAGCATTATCTGAAAACCTTATACAAATCAAATTATCTCTTCACTCACTCTGTCACAACCACCCCAAATATCACATTTTAACAATATCAGAAAACAACTTTAATTTCTAAGGCAGTTATCTAGCAATTAAAAAACATTTTACCATATGATATAAACCAAAAATATCAGAAAACGCGACACCACACCACAGCCATCGGTTTTACCAATTCAATGTAATGCCTTTCGGACTCACCAACGCACCAGCCACACAACGAGCAATCTTAGACAAAGCGACTCATATACGTGGATGTTTCGCTTGCAGAGACCCATGGACCGGTGGAAGCGCGAACGCAGCCGCCCGAGCGCTGCTTGCTACTGGTGCCGCTTGCCACGTGCTGCTGCTGGGCTCGGAGAACACCGAGGCGCTCACCGGACCCGCCGCCGTCAAGAGAGCCGTACAGAACATTATACAGAAGAAGGTAACATTATAACTGAACTGTAAATTTCATATCTGATCACCAAGATGGTACTCTACCGAGTGGGTTTTAAAGTCGAAAATTTCCCAAAGAACCCTTTTGTCCGAAGCATATTAGCTGTGTTAGTAGGCGGTTTAAGAACTCTGACACCAGGGTTGCTCCGATCGTTCACCAAGGTATCATTTGCGGACGTTACAGATTTTGCTATTACCTTACATCATAATTCATGACATGACATATACCGTCCTTCTCTGTTCGCTAGGCACCATCACACATCGTCCACTTCAAAGTGTTCGGCGGAGGCATCACGCTGACGGATTCCGCGCGGAAGCTGTTCTTCCGACGACACTACCCGGCCTCCGGAGTGTCCTACGCGGGCCTCGACCCCGACGAGAGGAGATACGTCTACGTCGATAACGGAGCACAGTCTGAGAAGTAAGTACAGATATTGGAAATAAGCTCTAGAATCTCTGGCTCTGGAAAGAGGTATCACTCTGAATAATTCCGCTCGTAAAGTGTTCTACTAGTGACAACAAAGCTTCTACGCTGGCCTCAGCTGATTTACTACCGCGCCGCCGCGCCGTCCACAGACAAATGACAGATAACTTCAGACTACTGCGATTATTTTATGGAAATTATTTTATTTACTACACTAATTCTTCCTATTTTTTGACATTTACTGATATTATTATTAATATATATATATACATACATACATACATATAATCACGCCTTTATCCCTAATGGGGTAGGCAGAGCGCAAACGACCTAAACAAAGGTCATTCCGCCACGTCTGACAAAGTTTTGAGGGTTAGTTTGACGACCCGCGCAGCCTAGTTGGCAGTGTACCTGCCTGCTACGCAGAGGGTCCCGGGTTCGATTCTCGGCCGAGGCAGACATTTGAATGATGAGTTTAAATGTCTGTTTCTGGGTCTGGGTGTTATTTGTGGTTGTTTCTGTGTATGTCCATGGCACCCCGATACAGGGAATCCTAGTGGGGGCTATGAGTGTGATCGTGTTGTGTGGTGTTTTTATTTAAGATAGATTTGTAGGTATATTGCTGTAGTGACAAGTTGTCAGCCCATCGCCTAAATCACAATATACCGAAACCCTCGGATCCCTTAGCTGGTTTTTACAGCATGCTTGGGAGGAAATGCAGCTATATATATAAATACTATTGTTATTATTTTTTTATATATATTATAGTTTATTTTATAGTATTTAAATTGAACCTTACTTTATTTATATATATATATATATAGCGTCATTTCTCTTTAAAAGGGCTCACAGAATACCAGCGTCGCGGTCTCACAAGATCGCGGCATAAGCTGAGTGGGTCCTTTTATTGTGACGTCGCGACTCGCACATTTCGGTAGCATTAACAGTTTATTTTTAGGTGCCTCTATCACAGATTAGATAATAGTTACTCTTTATATTATTATTTTATTTCACTTTCGTTTGTTCTGTTTTGTTTAAAAATGTATTTACTGTGTTGTGTTTGTGACGTCATGAATAATAAATGTTTTCTATTCTATTCGTACTTTTCTCCGATACTACAACATTCAGAAGGATAATTCATTCTACTTTCTACCACTTTCTTAAATTTGAAAACCGATTATGAAGAAAACAATAACGAACTTTCAGACCTTATTTCAGTGCCTACTCTTTTTATGAACTATACTTAAAATATACGTAACAGTGGATTGGTTCTGTGATGTTAAATATTATTTTGAATTTTAAAGACTTTTGGACAGTTTTTTACGGTATTACAACGCAAAAAAGAAATTTTCTATAAATATTGTGACGAGTTATTTTGGTGCTATTAACGCCATCTGTTGCTGAGTAGCCGAAAACTCTTTTTATTGATTTGGATTGGAAAGATTTTCTAGCACTATTAAGAACCTCTTTAAATATGGTACTACTATTGAACACTAGAGGGCTACACGTGAAATCGTCATCCAATGCGTTGATGTCGGTGAAGGTGAGACCTGAAGACCTGAGCACCATTATTGATGATAAAGCCTGCCGTCCTGCCTGCCAGTTACTGTCATACTTATCTGCGACCTGCGCCAAGTCTACGCCTACCATCTCAAATTAATTAATTCGCTTTCTCTTTACCGTTCAGCAGTTAATTTAGGTATATTATTAAGCTACGTAATATTTGAACTAGATTTCATTACTATTTTAACTGTTGTTTTTTTCATTTATAAAAATGATTTTGCAAGGGAAAAAGAGGTTTAAAGTGCCATATCAGTAAATGCCATCGTGTAACCGTTTTCGGGGGAAGTGGGACAGTTCAGTCTCTGCCACCTTCATCTATGAAGCCTATACCACCACCACCGGAATTTGCAGACGGAACCGATACCCCTTTTTGGAAGGTGTTGGCGGAGTGTAAACACAGCTTACCGGTTGTTAAGAGAATCCCGCGAGGAGCTCGTAATGCCGTAGGAAAATCTTATAAAAAAGCGATTGACAAAGTGGTCACATCAAATGGTATTACCGATTGGCAGTTTCTTCTGACTTTTATTTACTGTGTGCTACATGTACCAAAGCAAACTGGAAATACTTTGTCTTTAACCCAAAGAATAAAGGACAATTGCAGCGTTCCTTCCCTTCCTGCAGCGTCTTCTTCGGTTGGAAATGTTTCCTCAAAAAAGCCAAAAGGGGATAGAGACATACATAAAAAAATAGAGACCAAGGTAGGTGAAGGTGATTTGCGAGGGGCAGCGAATTTACTTTTTTCTAGAGACACGATCACTCCACACAATGCGGAAACAATTAGTGAGTTGATTTCAAAACATCCATCTCAGCTTTCGACTCGATTACCAGACCCGCCCCAAATGTCAGCTGCGTCTCCTACCATTACTGTTGAGGATGTGTCCCAGGCCATAGCAAGCTTCAAAAGCGGTTCTGCAGCGGGTCTCGATGGTCTATCACCGCAGCATTTGAAGGATATGGTTAATGGCTTGTCAGGAGAGGCTGGCAAAGCTTTGTTGGAAAGTTTAGCTGCTTTGGTTAACCTGATGTTATCCGGAAAAATTCCTGCGGAAATATCTACTATTCTATATGGCGCAAATTTATGCGCTCTAAAGAAAAAAGATGGTGGCATCAGGCCCATTGCAGTAGGCTGTACTCTGCGCCGCATCACGTCAAAAATTTGCTGCAAACAGGTCTTACCTCAATTGTCTTCACATTTCCAACCTATTCAGCTAGGTTTTGGCTCAAAGGGGGGGTGTGAAGCAGCTGTCCATTCAACGCGTTCGTTTCTGGAGACTAATAGCACGCAAGTTTTACTGAAAGTCGACGTGCAAAATGCCTTCAATTCGGTGGACCGGGGGGCGCTACTAAATGAAATAAAAGATAAATTGCCGACTTTGTATCCATATCTTTGGCAATGTTACGGCACTCCATCCAAATTAATTTACAGGGATACTTGCATTGAATCGGTTGTGGGTTGCCAACAAGGTGATCCTTTGGGACCAGCTATTTTCAGCCTTGCGATCCACCCGGTGATTACAAAATTAAAATCTAGTTTGAACTTATGGTACCTAGATGATGGGTCACTTGGTGGTGACGCTAATATGGTCATGACAGATTTATCTGCCCTTCAGGCGGGTTTTGCTGAGATTGGTCTGGCATTAAATTTTACCAAATGCGAATTGTTCATAAATAACACATTGCCAGATCAGTTACAGCAAGAGATCACACACAATTTTAAAAAATGCGCTCCGGGTATTAAATTCTTGACTAAGGTGACAGCAACCCTTCTTGGTGCCCCGCTTTTGGAAGAAGCTTTTCCAAATTTTGTACAAAAACAAATGGATACATTTCAAGAATCTGCAGAACGTCTTTTTGAAATAAATGCACACATGGCTCTGCACATCACTGTCATCTGTCATCTCTGGAGGTTCAAAGATCTGCTTCAACCCCTCGACGAACTTATTAGGTCATCACTTTCAAAAGTTTTAAACTGCTCCTTAACCGACAGGGCCTGGGACCAAGCCACTCTTCCAGTACGTTTTGGCGGTTTGGGAATAAGAAGAACAGCATCTGCGGCTTTGCCTGCTTATCTTTCGTCAGGTTTTGCTTGTGAGAAACTATTTCGTAAAATAATTAATCCAGCTTTGGGTTCGATTGAGGTTTCCCACCTGTCTGACGCAAGAAACGAATGGCAACAATCCTGTCCCGATGACCTCCCAAAATCTGTCGACACACAAAAAGGATGGGACGAACCACTCTGCAAACGATCTAAAGACGTTTTGCTGAATGACTGCCAGGATTTAACGGACCGAGCACGTTTGCTAGCTGTATCCGAAAAAGAGTCAGGTTATTGGCTTCAAGCTCTACCATCCCCATCTTTAGGCACTCTTTTGGACAACACTACGCTCTCTTTATCAGTCAGCCTACGTTTAGGAGTTAAAACAAATCAGCCCCATTTCTGTAACTGTGGCCAATCTGTAACCGAACTGGGACATCATGGCTTATCCTGTCAGAGGAGTGCGGGCCGGATATCACGCCATTCCTCCATGAATGATATCATTAAGAGAGCCCTCGGATCTGTCGGTGTTCCATCGGTCCTAGAACCAAACGGCATTGTGAGATCGGATGGAAAGAGACCCGATGACATGACTCTAGTCCCCTGGAGTCAGGGGAAGTGTTTGGTGTGGGACGCCACATGCGTTGACACGCTGGCGCCGTCTCACGTCCATACGACTGCGAATTCCCCAGGTGCTGCAGCGGTGTCAGCTGAACAGGGTAAACGGAGAAAGTACCTGGACCTAGGTGACAGTTACATTTTCCTTCCAATTGCTTTGGAGACGATGGGTTCATGGGGTCCTAGCGCCCGTTCTTTTCTAAAAAGTATTTCAGCGCGCCTCATCGAAGCAACGTCAGACCAAAGAGCAGGCAGTTATTTTGCACAGCTTCTTAGTTTGGCTGTGCAACGTGGAAACGCTGCTAGCCTTCTGGGAACGTTGCCTCGATGCGGTGCCTTAGAAGATATATTTTATTTGTGAAATGTTTATTTTTATATTTTTTTGTACTAAACAAAATTAGCTCTAACATATACCACGTATCTGTTATTTAAAGCTAGCAGCGCCATCTGTTGTTAACTTAGCTTTTCTACTATTTCATATTGATGTAAACGTGTTACCTAAAATGTGCACAACGTCTTATCGTGATGTTGTGTCATTGCAGGAGGATCTTCGCGTTCGTGGCGCGAGCGTCAGCCGGCTCCGACAACCAGTGCCACGTGTTCGCCGAGCTCGAGCCCGAGCAGCCCGCCACCGCCATCGTTAACTTCGTCAACAAGGTATTTTACCATCTTGTGATGTTTCAGGAATTTAAGACCAGCCGAGTGACCATATAGGTATGGAAAAGGGTTGCTATGGCTACCTACTACTACTCGCCTGGTCCGGTGTCTCAGAGGAACGGGATCCAGTCGAATAATTATTGTATATTTTGCGTTTTAGCGCATAGATGGTGCTGCAACATAGATTCTCTCCGATAAGGAGTTCCCAAGGCAACGCCATAAGCTGAGGTTCGAGCCCTAGTGGGCGCCCTTAGGCAGTTGCCATTCCACTTAAGGGTGTAGATTGCGTGTAGCAACTCCCCGCCTTAGCCCGGTGACGCATTATATACACTTTGTAGTATTTTGCAAACGGGTCCATTAAAAAAAAACAAGAAAACAAGGTGCTGCAACATCTGAGCTTTAGAATACCCACCAACTTCAGATTAACTCCCAATATAGCGTTATATTCTAATTCGTCACATTTCATGGATTAAAATGTTTTTATTTTCCTCTTGCAGGCTCTTTTAGGAAACACACAGAAGCGAGACATCATATGAGAGTGGATCACTATGACGAAACACGAAGATAACTCTATCAGTTGTTGAAATAATACTCAATGTGTTAAACACTAGTTGGAGAACACCAGATAGAAGAAACGAGTAAAACAAAAGAAAGCGTGGTTTAACAATATTCGCAAATCATCCATCACGCAATCTAATCATTCTACGTTATGAAGCACTATGAAGTTGAACTTGGTAATCATGAAATGTACAATACTAAGTTATTTTTACAAAGATTTATTTTCTTTCCTATACGCTTCATCTTCACCAAGTACAATAAAATAATCGTTCGTGTGCTAACAATAAAATAAATTACAATAATATAAATATTATATTAATAATTTAGCTTAGGAAAACAACTAACTAGTCTCATTATTAATTAATGATAGTTTAGTGATACGCGCGTGCCTAATTTTAAAATAAGAATGAAATATTAGACAGTGTTTAAACCCAGTCCTGCCCACCATATTGGTGTAAAATACAGAAGAGCACTGAAGCGTCAATTACTTGACATTAGGAACATCGAATACAACGAAATACCAAATAATAAAACAGTTAATCAACAGTTAATAGTTTTAAGTACTGTGGTATTTGCAGTAAGCAATAGATAGCTAAGAATTTCATTTCAGTAAGTTGTTTATTGAACTTTGAAATTGCTTAGACCAGCATTTAATAAAATAAAGAAGAAAAATAAATGCAATGTTGCTTTTTAGATATTCGATGTACATTTAATGGGATAGTGGAAGAATTGCCTTAATACAACGATAGAAGATGGTTACAAAATGTTATATGAAATATTTGGTTTTATGGCACCAGTTAAAAATAAAATTTTATTTGTTAATTTATTAAAGTCATAGGGAAAACGCCTTAACAGTGATCTAAAATTTTATTAGGTATTTACATTCTAAATAATATTATGATAATAGTACCTTCCCAGTTATGATGAAATTATGTAACACATTGTAATAAATAACTGTTGTAAAATGTATTTATTGGTTATATTATTCATTAAAATATTGACGAATAAAATTTGTATTTTCTACCTACCCCTACATCAAAAAAAAAATCAGTGGTCGTTCAGCTTTAACCATGCTGACAACATGGTGCTGCTTGGTCCCCTCATGAAAATAAACGACTCAATCAAGGTTTACAACGTACCTAACTAAAACAGAACTAAGAGATCCAATTTATGGTAACCACGGATCTTAGAATAGGCATGTTGACTGGGTGGCTAAAAAAAATCAAAACTAATGGCTAAAATACTGTGGATTTCATTCAGTTAAAAATATAGAATTGATTATTGATTTGAGTACCTACTCAATATTTACTGAGGTGTGACGCCATAACCAAGAGTATCATACAAAAAAAGCGTTTTTGATATTTCATAAGAAGTTGCTGATTTGACTAGTAGGAAAATAGCGTTAACGTAACAGAAGTGAAGTTAACTTGACTCCAAGTTGACTGAGTTGATAGTTTGGGTGGTCCAGCAGGTGAAGAAATAACTATATCATGCTTATCAGTAACGGTTGGGAAGTAATGATGCCAATGAAACGACGCATATTTACACTACAAGACTTTAATAACTACTTTATCACAAATAATTGGATCTGGATGTGGAGTATCATACCAGCCACTGATACTTCACATCCGTTTATAAACACGACAGTTTTCTACAAATCATAAATCCTAGGGCATAGGGCATTCTACGTTGTATATAAGGGTTTATTTACATGTAATGTAGAGTCGGTTAGCAAGTTACAAGTGTTTTCGTGCGTGTGTTCGGGCGCGGTGGTGGGTACGCGGGCGTCAGTCGTCTGAACGCCCGAAGCGGAGGTGACCGTAGTCGTCGAAGGCGTCGTCGGCGCGGGCGCTAAGGAAGGAGAACAAATAACTCTTTATTATACTTATTTTCACTTAAACTTTGCTAAAACTTCACGTTCTTAGTATTCACCCTACCCGTAAACCATGGCAACCTACAAAATCTACCAATTTCTGACATAGAACTATGGGAATGGGCACCCTTGCTCCTCATTAGCTCGTAGTCGCGGTAATGATGGCGAGGTCTGAATTGATCGTCGTCTTTCACCGCTTGGCGATGCAGGCCCGGCGCCCCGCCACTACCCGCCGTCATCAACAGAGCCACTGCCACAGCCAGCGCTTGGATCACAGCTCTATAGACACTCACCTGCGCCTCATTAGCTCGTAGTCGCGGTAAGGATGACGAGGTTTGAATTCGTCGTCATCTTTCACCGCCTGGCGATGCAGGCCCGCCGCCCCGCCGCGACACGCCACCATCAACGCTGCCACCGCCACAGCCAGCGCTTGGATCACAGCTCTATAGACACTCACCTGCGCCTCATTAGCCCGTAGTCGCGGTACGGATGGTGAGGTCTGAAGTCATCGTCCTCTTCCACCGGCAGGCGATGCAAGCCCGCCGCCTCGCCGCGACGCGCCACCATCGACAGTACCACCGCCACAGCCAGCGCTAGGATCGTCGCCACCCGCATGTTAGCTGCTGATGCCAACACCCGACACAACACAAATCCTGAAATATAAGTTGGAACGTAATAGACAGTCAGTGCAAAACTTGTATTAGGAATACCAGCCAGCGCTACTCAGGTGTATTTTGGAATCAATAGTTAATATAAACTTTAACCCGGCAGAAGTGTGTGTGGGTGGGGTGTGACATACTCGTATACCTGAATCAGTTTACATGGCTATATCTTTTTATTTTTTTATGATGTATTTTAGAGCATTCGACCTTTCGTTTAGCTGGAGGTAAGGTATTGCATGTGGAGTAAGTGACGTGACCGCAGTATTTTACTAGCCAGTATTCAAAATATACACGTGCAAACGTCATTGGGGTAAGCCACACCCTACTTTACTACATAATAAGTATATAAATATTATGACCAATTTTTTTACGGTTCCTTTTTTGACAATTATTATTTAATTTGTAGATACTCGTAATACCACAATGTCAAAGGAAAGTAATAAAAGAAAACTCATGTAGTTAAAATTCTTTAGTTAAAACGAGCTCGTCAACTTAGAACATACAATTTTCCCATATAAAAATTGTACTGATTTTGATACAAGTTTTTAATGTGATTTCTTAATAATATCTGTTATTATATTTTTATTGTACTGAAGAATTCATGTTCAATTCATTTAGAGTTTAATTTGTCAAAAAGAGGTAAGTTTTTTTGCTTTAATAACTAGTGACATACGTCTTGTGAGTAAAATAATGAAAAATATACAGAATTTTGAATATTTTTTGTATTGATTACTCTCATAAAATCCCCAAATAACAGTAATTTCATTGAATATCTTATTTTTATATTCTGTTTTATAATAGGGTGCCCTTGGTCACACCCCGCCACATATAACTATTATAACTTTTTGTCACCACTCCCGCCGGGTTAAGAATTATACAGGAAAAAAAAATACTTTTATATTTAAAAATATAATGCTGCAAACTTCATTTATTATACACGTTAATGGCTATGTAAAGGAATCTTAATAAATAAATAAGTATTTGAATTTTTCTCTTAAGTTTTTAAAGCACTTACCGTCTTATCGGAGAAAACTGGCAGAATGGCTCGCTAACTCTCTGCTTGCATTTATATAGGCATCCTCGGTGAAAAACAACGCTCCCCCGGGTTTAATATTCCCCACTCGCAGGCTTCTTGTGAAGATCCGATTGACATGATGGAAATTGACGTTATTCCATTATTTCAAGCCGCCGCAAATTAGTTTACTTTCTATGAAAATTATTTTTTATATTATTGGCATCATGATTTTGAAGGACTTTGCTAAACCAAATGATTGATTAAAAAATAAAAATAATGTTTCCCGCACAGAGGTTAGGTTTCCCGCCATTTTCTTTCAATCCATTCTTTGAGTTAATTGTGTAGTAAAAGTAGAGTAGCGAGCAGATAGGATTGTAGCTCTAAAACTGCAAAAATGGGAGTAAACATTACAGAATTTGAAACATTTGAGAAAGAACTTCTGAAATTAATAGAGGAACTACAGACAGTTACAGTAAGTTACCAAAACAAATAGGGTACGATTATTTTCCTTCATGCCTGTATTCTATTCTTTTACTTTTGAACATAGTCATCAGAATCCCGTCTCCGCGAGGCTTTACGAACCGAATGCACTCGGTTGGAGGCCGCGATGTCAGCAAAGGACAGCGCGCTGAGGGCGGAGGCCGAGGCCCGCAGCGCAGCCGCCGCAGCAGGCATCAGCGCCACACATACCGCCGCTACCCTGGCTAAAACACAGGATGAGTTGGCTGCTACTAAGATGCAGTTTGAGTTGGCTGTAAGATCAATTTTGCTAGAATACTATCTAAGGCGATGGCCCCTTCCTATAGAAAAAGCGACTCTACCTATGTATTATCAAACGCAGTGTATTTTATGTGAATTTAAAATGGTCTATTGTCCAAAATTCATAAGTACATACGTACATACATACAATCTCGCCAATAACTGCCTCCGTGGTCTAGTGGCTAGTGCCATGGACTCCTGATCCGGAGGTCCTGGGTTCGATTCCCAGGGGGTAACACAAAGTTGATATTTGAGAATTTATCACTTTGTGAATTTTTCCCCAGTTTGGTTAGGACATTGCAGGCTGAATCACCTGATTGTCCGAAAAATAAAAAAAATCCGTGCTTCGGAGGGCACGTTAAGCCGTCGGTCCCGGTCGCTGTCTTTAATAGTGGTCGTTACTCAAACCATGTCAGAGGCCTGATAGTTGTGCTACTAGGCGGTTTAAAAACTCTGATACCAGGGTTCATCGGGTCGACAGACTCGATACCCACTCGACAGAAGAAGATCTCGCCTTTATCCGGAGTAGGCAGAGCGTCAACGACCTAAACAAAGGACGTTCCGCCACGTCTGACAAAGTTTTGAGGGTTATTTAAGATTTATTTGCAGATATATTGTATTGTAGTAACTAGTTGTCAGCCCGTCACCTATATTGCAATATACCGAAACCCTCTAAACTCTTAGCTGGTTTTTACAGCATTCCCGGGAGGAAATGCAGCTGGCACATTCTATGTTATTCTTTCGCTCCCAGGCCAGCATGGAAACAAGCAATTCATAACTCATTCACATAAATAGACACTCGTTAAGTGAGGGAGTAAGGAGAGCCCGATGGTGTAGTGGATAGGGCCGCTGCCTCCAGAGCGGGAGGGTCGTGGTTCGAATCCCACCACGTACCAATGTGTTTTTCGGTTTTCGAATTTCATACGTACGTTTATTCGGAGCTTTTTCCGTGCTTCGGAAGGCACGTTAAGCCGTTGGTCCCGGTTAATATCGTTTAATACCGTAGATTAGTCGTTAAGCCATATCAAAGGCCAGTTCTAAGCATTGGCGGCTTGAAAACTCTGACCTAATCTAGGATTGGGTCTGGTTTCCCTTCTGGGTTGCGGAGGTCAGATGGCAGTCGCTCTGTGTAAAAATCAGTACCCTCGTTCAATCCCCTAGATTAGGTAGCCGACCCTGTGAGATACGGGATAAGGCTAGGGAGATGATGAGGGAGATGAGACACTCGTCAAGTTAATATACAAGTTTATGCTGTACAGGAACGTCACCGTGCAGTCCTAGAAGAAAAATGTTCGGAGATAACTATTGAAGTAGAGTCGCTGAAACGAGAGTTGCAGAAGCTCCGGCCGCTTCAAACCGCTCAGGCCAACTTGCAGCGGCAATACACAGAGCTACAAGAACGGGTCCATACTGCTACTGCTGATGCTAGAAAGTGCGTATTATTTTTAAATTCACAATCATATCCATGCTAGATTGACTGAAGTAGAGTCGCTGAAACGAGAGTTGCAGAAGCTGCGGCCGCTTCAAACCGCTCAGGCCAACCTGCAGCACATAGAACAGTACACAGAACTACAAGAACGGGTCCATACTGCTACTGCTGATGCTAGAAAGTGCGTATTATTTCTATTAAATTCACAATAATATTCATGCTAGATTGACTAAAGTGGAGTCACTGAAACGAGAGTTGCAGAAGCTGCGGCCGCTTCAAACCGCTCATGCCAACCTGCAGCGGCAGTACACAGAGCTACAAGAACGGGCCCATACTGCTACTGTTGACACTAGAAAGTTCGTTTCTACTGTTATTACCACATACTTCGTACTGTAGTATTTACAACTTAGTTTTAGAATAAAGGTAAACAAAGTGTCGTCTTTCAATCGAAGATCTTGTTTCTAAAATAAGTTTTAGCTATTAGATATGACAACATAATGAAATAGTAGTTTTATAAATGTAAGTAATTTGCCAACACGTAGGTATCATTTATTTTTGAAATGTGTTTTTGCATATAAAGACATGAAACTCTGTTTACCTTTATTCTTAAACTGTTGGAAATACTATAGACTGCGATCGGACAGCTCGTCTCTACACAAACAAAACTCTATTTGAAGTGTCGTTCATCTTTGATTCAAATATCTTTGTCTGACGTCAGTTGTAACAAAACAGCTTTTATCCTAGATTCTCAAATAAAAGGTTTAAAACCAAAAAGGCAGAATACTTAAATGTCATCTCTACTCATTAATGCATTCAAACTCACTCAAACCAGACATCAACTAAACGACTTGTTTTTATTATAAAAGTAGATAATAATTTAAAGTTACTATACGGGGTATAATGGACAGCGTCCCGCAAATTGATAGGGTTGCTCAGTCAACGAAACTGAATTACTATCACCGGGAATTTATTTCAGGACACGAAAAAAAAAATACTTTCCCATACAAAATGACCACCTCGATCAGACAATTTGTATCTAAAACCAATTTTTATTTTCATTTCCTAAAAGAATTTTCTGGTGATAGTTGTTCATTATCGTTGACCGAGCTACCCCTATCAGTTTGCGGGACGCTGTCCCTTACACCCGGTATGTATTATTGTTAGAGAGGCGTCTCGTCTAGGAACCGAGCTGCGTAGAGTGGAGAAATGCGCAAGCGGCGGCGCAGAAGTTCGCGAGCGAGCGCGTCTCGCTGCTGCTGCTCATGTGCGCGAAAGGAGGTTGGCAGCCGCAGAGCTGCACCATACCAACCATGAACTGCACAAGTCTAAGGGTGAGCAACTGAACATAGGTACATCCCATAAACTACACAAGTGAGTAAACTGCGTAAACTAGCGGCCTCAAAGCAGCAATATAGAATGAATGAACAGCACAAGTCTTGCTCTCAATTTCTTAGCAATTATTACAAGTTACTTCCATGCTGGACTGGGAGAGATAGAAAAACATAGAATGTTCCAGCTGCCCTTCCTCGAGGGGATGCTGTTGAAGTCAGCAAAAGGGACTCGCTCGAGGGTTACAGTGTATTGTAATTTAGGCGATGGGCTGACAACCTGTCACTATAGCAATACATATTACAATCTAAAATTGCCCTTAATTTTTGTCAGACGTGGCAAAAGCGCCTTTTACGAGGCGTTAAACGCTCTGCCTACCCCGTAAGGGATAAAGGCGTGATTTATGTATGTATGTATGTATTACAAGTTCGCAATATGTCTTCCTTTATTGCAGCCGAAGCAACGAAGCTAAGTGTTCTGGTCGCCGAGTTGCAATGCCGTCTAGCAAAACTCTGCAATGAAGATATTTCAAAGACGAATCACTTGGTAAACCCGCATGAAGAAGCTTTGGTTGAAGCACGAGCAGCTTTGGAAGCGGAAAGGGCAGGCACGGCGCGGCTGGAAAGGGCCCTCGCCGCGGCCTTGGCAGACAACGCAACGCTAGCGTCCAAGCTAAATGCTATGGACAATCCTGTACCACCTTCGCAGATTAACAACGAACAAGAAGAATACAATAAACAAGACCACGAGCCATCGGCTACTAACATTTGTCCAATTGATTCTTTCCTAGCTGATTAGTTTAGTACCTTTTCTTTTTTAGTCTTTTCTTAGGTAATAAGTAACAAAGAAACTTGTATGAGGTTTAAAATTTTATGATTTTGCTTGAAACATAATAAAGAACAAAATTAACAACTCATTTTGTGATTTTATTTGCAATATTATCGGTGTCGCAGTTATGTTGTCATCGTCAAAAATATGCTCTACGCTCATCCTATTAGGGCAGACGATACCACATGTGGGAGAACCCGTCGATGCGACGACGTAACGTAACTTTTTATTTATACAGAAAACAGGTTTTAGTATCCACTTGCATGTCTAAATCTCATGCTACAGTCGAGAGAAAGGTCATCGTGTCCTTTTCATTTTATTAACGATTATGCATTTATGCAAAGAGCCATGTGGTTGGAATATTATTTGTTGCGGTTCGATTTCGCTGCAGTCGGCCGGACGCACAACAGATTTTGCAATGTAGAGTTTAGCGACACCGCAGCGGGTCATTGAGTAGGGCATTTTGCGGTCATCGTGATGCATTGTACTAAAACACGTTCCTAGGAATGCACGCGCTCGAGAGCTTGTTTCGAGACGGTGCGTCGCGGCTCAGTATTGCATCTAATCTCTGTTCTATCTACCAATGTTGCAAGACAGAAGTACCTCTAAGTGAGCTTTGAATTCACAAACAACGATTTGAAATCACAAAAATATCTTTCGAAATAGTTATCGTAGTTGAGTGCGTATCGTGGTACAAAAGAGTTCAACGCGTATCGTTTTCGGTAATTCACATCATAGCAGATTGTTTCACAATTGTAACAATTAAGACATTCGAAGGGCGTTTGCATAATTTTGGTTGAGTACTTCCTGACGAGACAGAGTATGTGGGTGCAGCGGGCACGGTCAGTGGCGCTGGCTGCGGATTTTCGCAAGGCTTTGAGGCGCCCCTCTTGCCTGCTGCGGCGGCGCGGCGGCGGCGGCGGCGGCTGCGCGGCCTGAGACGTGCGTGGGCGCCGGCCGCGCCGCGCTTGCCTCAGTCTCGCTGCATCTAGCGCCGACGCTGAGCGCCGCGACACGCTGCACAACTACTATGTGCACCCGGTTGAAACGATCTGTGATATAGTATTAAGTTACAGTAGTTTTTAGTGTTAGAACTGACTAAATTACTTGAAAGGTGAGGTCACCAGCCATCCGTTGAATAAGTACGTGCAGTGCTGTGTTACTTTTAAATTAAATGCCTAGTTGCAAAACATATTAAACAATTCACCTGTATAAACAATGTAATTTGGAGCACTATGTGTAGGTGCATTACGGATAACAGTAACGTTTTTCAATATCAGGTTGTTTGAAACATTTGTAGAGCATTGTCCGGGCTCACGATCTCCGGTGCAGCGATTGTTGTGTTCAGCCCGGAGGAGGTAAACACTACACCGACCGTGCGTGCCTAGAGAAAGTTCTTCAACCACAAGACACATTACTACCATTGTATTAATTTACTACGCTCTACAAAACTAAAGAATATAATATAGAGCTTAAAAGTTTCGTCAAAATAAGTCATTGTTTTTCTTGGAAGTGGTTTGGAATTGTTTTACCTTATCGGTCGGAAAGGCTGTTTCCGCCAACGCTTATGTTGACACTGGTGAGTCAGGCGTAGCTGGACGCAAGGACGGTGAGCTCAATACGGCAAACATGTGAATTCAATACATAATAATCCACCCACGACAAGTGTTAAGGCTGTACATAGTTATGTCACGTATATCTCAGAATACATGACAAATGTTCTATGAATCATAGAGTAATAAATATATCCTATTGTTATTTTACAGTCTTTTGGCTTATTGGTACGACTCTAGGTAATACATTACATTGACAACATGTTCAATATTACAATATTCTATGCTTTGATCAAAATAATTAATAGCATAAATCGAGATTAATGTTTTCAATTCATAACTAGCTAACTCTAGGTCTTTTACACTAGTTAAAGAAACAAAACAAATCTAAATAATACAATCTACGATTACTAATGCATATTCACTAATTGATGGTCTCCCTCACCATGTAGGGTAGCCATTCAGTTTCCATTTACGGAGCCGAATACTGTCGTAACGTAGAGGCTGTTGCTGTTGCGTAAATGAACCAAAACACCATTAAAATAATGGACATTGAACAATCAATACCGCAGAATGGCAATCCTGAGTACCACGAATAATATAGAAAAGGCTATACAGATATTTTTTTGCGGTATACAAGTATTAACGCGATCTATCAATTACAATTAATTTGACAATTACCGTTACCTAAACGTCGTATTACTTCTTATAAAGAATCTGTATTGAAACAAAATAGAAAATAGGGATTATGCTGTTGATCACTATGGTAGTGCTAGATGAAAGACCATGACATGAAGAGTTACTACATCTCAGAACTTAGAGTAGTTAAGTTATTACAGTTATAAAAAAACTACCGTCTTCAATGCATCCAATAAACGGTTACTCTATCTTACTCATTGACTAGCTACAGGCCATATATTCTCTGTATTCAAATCTTTTGAAGCGACATTTTATTAGAACTTTGCAACTTTTAATTACAGCACGATGACTCAGAAAATGACTCTGCAGTGCTTCGTAGTGTTGTTGATTTTGCCGGCTGTCATACAAAGGTAAGTTCCAATAAGTATTATGTATTATTTCTATTACATACCAGGTGTAAGGGACAGGGTCCCGGAAACTAATGGGGGTTGCTCAGTCAACGACACTGTACAACTATTAGCAGGTTTTATTTTCAGGTAATAAAAAAAAACGCTTTTCTATACAAATTGTCTGATCGAGGTGAACATTTTGTATGGAAAAGCCTTTTATTTTTTCACTTCCTGAAAAATAAATCTTGCTGATAGTTGTTCATTGTCGTTGACTGAGCAACCCCTATTAGTTTTCGGGACGCTGTCCCTTACACCTGACGTATATATATATACGTTTATCTATATTATAGATACGAGTATAAGGTGTTTATCTACGAGTATCACGAGAAGTGCAATTCATCATTGAGCTTATATCACCAAGTCTGTCGAATTTTAGTAAATTAATTTTATAAATGTGCGTTGCTGTTGCTGCAGTGACAGGTGGTCAGCCAATTGCAATATACAGAAACCTTCGGATCCCTTAGCTGATTTTTGCAGCATGCCCGGGAGAAAATTCAGCTAGCACATTCTGTTTTTCTCTCGCTCCCAGTCCAGAATGGAATTTTATCACTGCTAATTCAAATACTGAATACTGTAAAGGTCGATAAAGGGATCCAATTTGTCTTAATGTATTGGCCATGGCCGACTTCGTATTACTCAAAAATATACAACATGAAATTATTGCTAGACCTCAGAGGCTCTATCTAAATATCATTTAGTTACATTTAGAAGTTTGACAAAGTCATGTCATGATAATTATATCATATTTAAATACGTCACATTTTATCGTTATATCAAAACTATACACTATTTTATACTTAAAAGAAGTTTGAATTAGAATTATAATGTTCTTAAATGAGTTATATAACCGGTTATGATATACATAACTTTAACTGTGCAAATCGTGGTAAAATCAAATTAGATTCAGCGTGTGAAATTTGTCACTGCTCTACTCCGCCGCTCGTAGTTAGTCAACTAACTCGTCATAATAATAATGATTTACACACTATTGTGATTGCTATTGCGAAATTTATACAAAATAAACTTCGGTACGTGACGGGGTCCATAAAAAAACAATACTTACCTCGGTGTTTGTGATTATTCGACCCTATGTTCCTCATGGAAAATACATGCATACATATAATCACGCCTTTATCCCTAATGGAGTAGGCAGAGCGTAAACGACCTAAACAAAGGTCGTTCCGCCACGTTTGACAAAGTTTTGAGGGTTATTTTAAGATAGATTTGTAGGTAAATTGCTGTAGTGACAGGTTGTCAGTCCATCGCCTAAATTGCAATATACAGAAACCCTCGGATCCCTTAGCTGATTTTTGCAGCATGCCCGGGAGGAAATGCAGCTGGCACTTTCTATGTTTTTCGCTTCTAGTCCAGCATGGAAGAAATCATGGAAATTTGTCTTTATTAAGTCGACGAATTAACGAAAGCGCGTTTAATTCTTGTAAAAATTTCGACACGCTAAAGTAGCTTATTTTTTTATACTGAGTTTTTATCATAATAAGAGAAAAAACTGGTCGTCGTCTTGTAGTTGTTTTATTTCCTTTTTATTATGCAGGTAGTCCGACCACTCGTTGCATATAAATGTGCCTACCTAGGTTACTAGGTAAAGCTGGCTACCGCAACCGGTATTTTACATTGCATTTTATCTCCAGTGTAATTAAAGTACAGTACAGTGCGAATATTCATGTCATGTCAAGACTAGACACTAAGCAGAGATTTTCCTTGCTTGGCTGGCTTCAATGATTTCATCAAGCAAAAAAGGTAGTCAAGCTTCTATATGCGAATACAAGTGTGATGTAACAATTTTAGCTATCAGTTTGGACTATTATTAATAGTCAAGAAGTATTATTGTTAGATGTTGATTTCTATTTCACAAAAAAAACGTGTTTTTCGTTGCTTTAAAAATATATAGGTATTTCTTTCTCTACTTTTTTTTGTGAATATGAAACATGTTCATATATGGTAAAGACTCATTTCCTATAATGTTCCACTAGCATATCAGTGCTGGGTCCCCGAGTGCTGCGCCCATTCAGCTCCTATCGCGTGGTGGTAGCCGGCGACTCCCGCGCACATTCGCTCTACGTGGCGGTGGAGGGCCGTCGCGCTAACGGCGAGCAGTTCTCCCAGGGTCGGGAGATCCAGGTCCCCGCCATCAACTCCCGACAAGTGGACCTCGATGTAAGTGCCCTCATTCCGCGTGGTGTTAGCCGGCGATTCCCGCGCACATTCGCTCTACGTTGCGATGGAGGGCCATTACATCACACATGGTTGATACCTGCACACGCAATGTGTGACGCAAACATTTTTATTGGCACGCAAAATATGCATTAACCTATCAAAAATCTTTATCTGAATCTGATTATAATTTACTTCAATTAATATAGATTGGCGATCCAGGCCCAGGCCATTATGAGTTGGTAGCGCGGTCCACGTCCGGACCGCAGTTCTCATCATCAGCGCCGCTGGTCTACCAACCACGTAGCTTCTGCATCTTCACACAGACCGACAAACGTGTTTACCAACCTGGAGATACCATCAACTTCAGGGTCATTGCCTTGGACAAGTGCGTTCTTTTCTTATTTGCTTTACCTATTTCTTAATTGACTCCATTCATGCCGACGATAGCAGTAAAGACACTTTCGATTTCGATACCATCACCGATACAGAGTCGTGAACGTAAGATTACGTATGGTTGGTGTGCGGTCGTTCACCCTTATTGCGCTTACGCAGGTACTTGCTGCCGCTGTCGGGAGCCGTTGACGTGAGCGTGTTGGACGCGCGAGGTTCACCAGTGCGACAATGGGCCTCGGTTCCATTAGATCGAGGAATCATCACGGAAGAGTTGCTCCTGGCCGACGAACCGGCACTTGGAGAATGGACGATAGAGGTGAGGCTAAGGAAGTTAAACCACAATGCTAATTGTAGAGCAGCTTACACACAGCCCACTCTAATATTGCGTCAAAATTTTTTGTATGTCATGTTTACATAGAAATGTATGGGCCACAGGTGGAGGCGCGTGGGCAAAAGTACTCACGACAAATACTGGTGGCTGACTATGTGATGCCCAAGTTCCAGATGGAGATGCAAATGCCTAAAGAGATTCTCTTTAGAGACGGCCGGTTTAACATCAACATCACAGCCAAGTAAGCAAAAATGAACAAACCTCATTAAGAAATAAAATTCCGTTTCAACAAAGTAGTCAAATAATAAACAAAGAACAAAACCATCAGAGCTAATTTTCACATCGCTTCTGAGAACAAAGGGATTTTCTCAGAGAAAGCTGTCATTATTCATAACGAAGGAAACTCATCATTCATTCCATGGATTGACTTGGAACACAATTATGTGCAAATATCGTAAAAAGTGGGCGTTACGAGATGCGGGAAAAAAGCTTTTTAAGACGTAGAAAACGACTTTGTAATTTTGCATGAAAAAATATTCTGATTGTCAAGTGTTATGCTAATGAAAGGTACATCAAGTTTGGGTTTTTGTGGAATTCACACTTAATAAATTCAATTGTTTTTACAGGCATTTTAACGGTTTGCCCGTTCGAGGTGAACTGACTATTTCAGCGTATGCAGTTTTCTTCTCTAATCTGCTCCAGCCGGTAGTTTCTTCACCGTCTCGGAAGGTTGTTGAGTTCAACGGCCAAACCGATGTCATATACGACCTTAAGACTGACCTTGACCTAGCAGAAGACGCTGCGAGGCCACTAGTCATCGAAGCTGTATTGGAGGAAAAAGATACATTGATAAAGCAAAATGTATCCGCAAGAATATTATTGTTAAGAACGCCTTACAGACTGAAGGTCACTGCACCGGATCACTTCAAACCTCTGCTACCGTATAATGTTCAGGTATGAACGAACATTCGAACCCATAATTAGGGCTTAGTCCTATTCTTCGATATTGTTGAAATTTTACTTTCATTACCTGCGTTTTTATTGCAGATCGAAGTAGTAGACTCATCAGGACAAGTAATGGATACAAATGAGGACGTGACCGTGGAGCGTTTGTGGGATGATGGAGCGCCCGTTAATGTCACCACAATTACCTTGAGAAAGGGACACGCCACTTACACTTTAGTTCCCGACATGGCTCATATGAGATCTACGCTCAATCTTGTGGTAAGTTCAGAAAAGGGTAATCATGATAATTTGATAACTGCAAATACGTTGCTTCAAATAGCCACTATAGCACAGATAGCCACTTATAGCGCGGCGGAAGCCCCTTTTAGTTTTCTGTGACTATTTCATCTCAGTTGTGTGATTAAACTCATCAGAATAATAATATGTTTTACAACAGGTGAAGTACAAAGAAGTAGCAGAAAGAGTGATCAATGTCCAATCAGGAGGATCTTCAGGAGGCCAGTTCTTGATAGTGGAGGTGTTGACGAGCAACACTTCAGTCGGAGACGACATGAGAGTTCGCATCTCGTCTACAGAAGCCATGGACTTGGTTCACTACGCTGTCATTGGAAGAGGCGACATTCTCGCCGCTAAATCTATTGAGGTTTGTGACGACATCATTGAATTGTGCTAAGGATAGATAAAAAAAAACAAGTGTATAGGGAGAAGAACCGACATTACTGCCTTAACAGATTCAGCAGGTTCCGCAAACTCAAAAACCTATTAGCTCAAAACGTATAAGAACAGCATACGCTTCAGTTAAAATATAATAAATTCGATTGTTTTTTTTTGTATTGATAGAATTGAAGAGCAGATAGAAATTTTACAACATCTTACCGAAAAGAAGCAAGTCTCAATCAAATTTTTCCAGTATCGACAAATCATGACTACAGAAAATAACTAACATTTTAATTCCACAGCTGACGTCAGCTCGTCGCAGTGTAGACGTGACAATCCCAGTGACGGCTGGTATGGCTCCGGGTTGCGTGGTCATGGCGTGGTATCCACGCTTGGACCCTGTCAACAACACTCTTCAATCGGCTGCCGTGTACGTTCCTCAAAGAAATATGCTTCAGAATAAGGTGTGTAGTCCAGGTATCTCTAATCTCCATCGTGCCTTTTCATAGTTCTGTTGTGGTAAGGAAAATATTGATGGTTGGATATATTCCAGGTGTCAGTGATACCAGCATCTTCGATCGGTTATCGGCCAAATGGGCTGATGGAACTAAGAGTGTCAGGTGAACCGGGATCCAGAGCAGCTTTGCTAGGAGTTGACGTGAATGCTATTGCTGCAGGACTTTCTGGCGCAGATGGCCTTGGCAGCGGATTTAACATGCATACGGTAAAATAAATACCCAAGGGTTTCACACGCATAAGACTTTTCATAATTAAACAGGGCACGACCTTTTAATTTTCCTGCATTTTTCAGATCGAACGAGAAGTGGAAAGTTTCAATGGGTTGAAACATTCAGTATTCAAGAACGAAGACCATCTGCCTGGCATGGGTTTGGATTTAGGCGGCTCTAGTTATTCTGATGTATTCAAGGTAGGTAAATATTTTGTTACGTATACTCAGTGTTTTTAACGTTGCGTTATCGATACCAACTTTTTTTGCTTTATAACTTTAAAGATAGTCCACCGCAAAACATGTTTGTAGCAAAGGTATCGACTGCGGTACCAATTTTGAGCCGCTACTAAGTTGCAAACAAAAAGCAGTTTATGGGCCGCAAAACACGTTGGTATCGATACCTCAACGTTAAAAATACGAACTATAAGTAGTAGTTAGTTTGTTTATTATTGTTGTGGTTTTTGTTTTAGAATGCAGGAGTTGTTATATTGGCTGAAGGCGTGGATACTCAAGCATTCCCTGCAGGTACGCTTATACAGGTGGCGCAAAAGAAGTCATCCGATGTTGTTTGGCTCTCATTTTTTTTCTAAATGAAAAACTTCGAATCTGTTTTTTGATTATATTTATTTGCACCTTTAGAATTTTACTGGTCAAGTCGAGAAGATGATATCGGCCAAATGGGCGCCGTTACAATTGATTGCCATACGGGCTCGTTTTATGGCATTTTTCATCACTTCGGCGAGAACTTCGGGCGACAGATTCTCGCACTCGTGTCGAATGTTGTCTTTGAGGGCTTCCAAGGTCTCAGGCTTGTTGACGTAAACACGAGACTTCAAAAAACCCCATAAAAAGAAGTCCGGGACCGTTAAATCGGGCGATCTGGCCGGCCAGTGCAAATCGCCAAAACGAGAGATTAGGCGACCCGGAAATGCCGCCTTCAGAATGTCGGTTGTGGCTCGTGCAGTGTGCGCCGTTGCCCCGTCCTGTTGGAACCACATGTCCTCCAGTCCCAATTCGTCCAATTGCGGCAGAAAAAATTCGGTCAACATGGCCCTATAGCGCGCACCGTCCACTGTTGTCGTTTGACCCGCGGCGTTCTCGAAAAAAAATGGCCCGATGACTCCTCCAGCGTGAACAGCGCACCACGCAGTCACTTTGAGCGGGTGTAACGGCTCCTCGTGCATCACTCGTGGATTCTCGGTGCCCCAGAAGCGATAATTTTGCCGATTCACGTAACCGCTGAGGTGGAAATGAGCCTCATCGCTCATGATGATTTTGGTCGAAAAATTGTCCAATTCTTCCTCGAGATTGAGGATGGCTTGGGCGTAGGTTACGCGCGTTTGGCGGTCGGCAGGCAGCAGCTGATGCACGGTCTGGACTTTGTAAGGAAACATCTTCAAGTCTCGCACCAAAATTCGCTGCAAGGACCGCCGGCTGAGGCCCAATTGCGTGGCACGTCGTCTGGTCGATGTTTCGGGGCTCACTTCAACGTCCTCGGCTACAGCGGCGATATTCTCGGCAGAACGGGCGCTCCGGGGCCGGCCACTCTTAGCAACGTCTCGTGTGGTCCCCATACTCTTCAAGGTTGGTGGCTAAACGTCGCAGTGTTTGCGCAGTCGGTGTCGGACGGCCGGGGAATCGGCGACGGAATTCGCGCTGCGCCAACACCACAGACGAATTGTTACTCAAAAAAATAGACACGATTTTTCCGCGTTCTTGGGGAGTGTATCGCTCCATGGCTTGTTCACTTGTATTCTGCATCTGTCTAGTCCACAAATGTCAAAACAGATTTGACATTGGCGGCCATTTGCAAAAATGAGAGCATCTTCCAATAGGGTGATTTCTTTTGCGCCACCTTGTAGAAAATACTATTTTATACGTATTTCTAGATATCCCCGAAATTATTATACTTATTCTTGTAACACAGCGGATCCTACAAGAGAGCCCCTCGAGACCGGCACTAGGCCTCCGCTGGCTGGCCCTTACGCCTTCAGCCGCTTGCCCCCTCCGCCCTCCCCGCGCTACTACCTGACCCTCACGCCGCAGCCCACGTGGATGCTCGCCAATGTTACACTTGGGTAAATACAATGCAAATCAACACGAGGTTACATGAATTATGAGACCTTCGCATAACATACTTATATAACTTCGTATATGAATTATTATTGAAGCAAATTTGTTCGTTTTTCTAGAAATGATGGACGAGGAACTGGCGAGCGTTGGTCGCCAGTAAACCCAGGAGAATGGAAAGTTGGTGCTTTTGCTGTGCATCCAACTTTAGGTCTTGGCTTGGCCTCTCCCCAAAGCTTCATCACCAGCGTCCCTCTGTCCATATCTGCAGAGCTCCCGGCGACTTTGCAACGAGGGGAGACTTTAGCTGCTGTGATTACATTGAAGAGCACTCTCACAGTAGACACTTCTGTTGAAGTTACGTTCCACAACTCTGACCAATACTTTGAGTTTGAGCCTTTGGAGAACAGCATCGATTCTGCTAAAAGTAAGCATTTTTCTTGGTTCTTTTTGTGACATTTTGGTTTCCACTGGATATATACTAACATTATCCCATCTTTCAGAAATCGAGACCTTCCGTCGAATCCGCGTGACTGTGCCAGCCCGAGGATCCGTGAGCACGGCTTTCTTGGTGACTGTGGTTCGTACAGGAGAAACACCAGTTATTGTTGAAGCCACTGGCAATGGAGTCTCGGCATCGCTGTTCAGGACTATTGATGTGAAAGTAAGTCGTTTAACAAAGCCTCTTCGTCTATCAACCCATTGAGGGTTGTCGAGATTGAACTCGATTTGTTCAACAAAGCTCATAATCCTGGTTTCTCTGTTTGACTTGCTTATTTCATTATTTTTCCTCTATTCCTAAGGATGGCTACGATGACGAGCTGTGGACGTGGGGTCTCCTAGACGCCCGTCGCTCCGTATCTCGCAGCAACATCACCCTGGAACCCACAGCAGGCACTCGCCTCGGCTCCGTGTCGTTGCTGGCTTCCGGTTCTCTCCTGGCCGGAGCTCTGCAGGCTTCTAGGAATGCACCGCCCGCTGCCGCCGATCCTATCTACGCGCTTCGACCGCTTGCGATTTCTACTGTGCTTCTTGACTATTTACAAGTGAGTAACAAATTAACGAACGGTTATTATGTACAAAACAAAAATAGGCCCAACTTGTGCCCTATTATGCAACAAGAAACCGTAATAGTGGACTTCCCAGTTTTAAAACATCGATCGTGTTTTCATTGCAGGCCGCTGACCCCGACGAGACCACCATAACGAAGGAAGCTCGTGCTCAAGTGGCCGCCGGCTTCCAGCGACTGATGGCTTATAGGAAGGGCAACGGTTCCTTCGCTGCCGATCTTGATGACGACACAGAGGGTGATGTTTTGTAAGTATCAAATGCCGAGAAAATGACAAGAATCCATAGTAGCGGCACGGTATGCCCTTGACAATGTGTTCAAATTCCACCTATGCGTTTTTTTGTTTCTTATATAAGAAGATTACTCTATTTGTCGGCCTCCGTGGTCTATAAGTCTGGGCCTTGGAAATCCAATTCGGTGGTAGTGGTAGCGTGGAGGAACACCAAGTTGATATTATGGTCACTACATTTCCATTAATGAAACTGTCGTATTTCCCAGAATGACCGCAGTGGCAGTTCGCTGGCTGTCCCGGTGCGCGCGCTACATGGAGGTATCTCCCATAGCCGTGAGCTCGGCGGCGCGCTGGCTGGCCGACACGCAGCTGCCCGACGGCGGCTGGCAGACGCCTCTGGGACAACCCAACGATCCTCGTGCTGAGCAAGCCGTGCCACTTGCTGCACACGCGCTGCTGGCTCTACAGCAGACTAAGGTAGAGCTAATACAATCCTCAGTAGGCTCATAACCGTAGTCTTCTGAGTATTCCAATATCTTTGAAAGGTGTTGGCACGTTGTATTGCCATTCATACAGCAATTTTCTAATAAGAATCAATGTTATTCCAGGGCAGTGACATACTGTACAGAAACACGATCAGCAAGGCGCTGGACTTCGTAGCCCGCGGTCTGTCACCAGACTTGGACACGTACTCGCTGGCACTCGTGGCTTGCGCTCTGGCCAACGCCAGGCATCCTGAGATTACTGAGGCGCTGCGATTGTTGGACAAACGATCCAACTCTACAGGTAGGTAGTTCGAAACGAACTAAATTAGGAATTCAATCCTGGTAGTTGGATTTCATAAGACTGGGATTTTTTCTAAATGGTGCAAAAAAACTTATAAGGATTGCGGTAGCTCAGCAGGCAATCCGATGGAATGAAAAATACGATTTCTTATTCCTCTTATTTTAATCTTACAAAGATTGTAAATGATATCATCTTTGTAACTTTGACTACTGACCAATTTTCAGGTTCAACACTCTTCTGGTCCCGTAAAATCTACGGCAACGAATGGCGAAACCCTTGGCTAAAGGGGAACAGTCTCGAAGCGGCCACGGCGGCTTGGGGTCTGAAAGCCATGCTCGCTTCCCGGCTCGTGGACGAAGCCACTCCGGTCGCCAGGTTCCTGCTCCAGTCTTACAAGCCCAGCAATCAAGACCCTGAAGTGGTATGTTATGTTAGAGATATCAACATTCTTCTGGCACAACCTTTGGTTGAAGGTGAACAGCCTCGAAGCGGCCACGGCAGCGTGGGGTTTCAAGGCCATGCTGGCTTCCCGGCTCGTGGACGAAGCCACTTTTGTCGCCAGGTTCCTACTCCAGTCTTACAAGCCCAGCAATCAAGACCCTGAAGTGGTATGTTAGAGCTATCTACATTTTACCTCCATGCTAAACTGGAAGCGATAAAAATGTGTGATGTATTCAGTATACCGGGTGTAAGAGACAAGACACCCCGTAGCAGCTGATTATTTTCTCGGCCAGTAGATGGATTCGACGGTTTCTTTGTTGGCAATGGGCATAGCATTTGTCAGCCTTTAATGCTCTGCCCTATCCCCTAATACATACAGCAATAGACAAGTTAAAAAAATATCAGAGAAGTGTAAGAAATAAAACACCGATTTCTCTTCCAGCTGGACGCGTTAGCCCAATTTTCTGATGCCATCAAAACATCTACGAAGTTGCGAGTATCGGTCAACGTGACCGGATTTGAGGAGCCAAGACAATTCAACATAGACGACGACAACTCAATCATCGTACAGACTCAACTGGTATGTTGTTTACTAAAAACACTATGCAACTTTAATATTTTAGAGGATAAGGATGTTTTGAGTTAGTGTGCCCTTCGCCGGATATCTATCTGGTCGTGTCGTTAAAGTTATAGAGCACGCAACAAACCCCGCGCGTCACCGCGTGAGGTGGCGCCCTCACTCGTAAAAAAATCCCAACTCGAAAAATATTGACATTTTCAAAGGTATTCTCCGTCACTTCCTTAGATTTAGACCTAAGGATATTTCAGAAGTAAATAATTGAGAAGCAAATAGTACCGGGCAGTTACTATCGAATTTATTACTAAAAACGGCCTCTTTTGGCGGAAATTTCGATAGTAACTCCAGGGAACTATTTGCTCTTCAATTCATTATTTCTAAAAAATTCTTAGGTATAAACTAAGGAAGAGACAGAAAAGTTTTAAAAGTGACAATATTTTGCGAGTTATAATTTTTAACGTGTGAGTGCGCCACCGCTCGCGAAGAAGCCTCTTAAATGATATAAGATGAGAGGGTCAACAAATTCTGGAAAGACTTCTTTACATTCCTGGAAATATTGATTTACAATTGCCATTGATATGTTCAGGTTCGCAACGCTCGCTCAGCTTACGCCGTGACCGAGGGTAGAGGCATAGCCGTGTTTGGATTATCAGCTAAAGGAAACACCAACGTAACCGCGGCCTGGCCACGGTACACCCTGGACCCTCGAGTCGACCAGGTCTCCACCAAACATCGCTTGCAGCTCTCTATTTGTGTTGGGTAAGAAAGACATACAAGTATTTTAAGTAAACTATAAGCCAAATTCTTCCAACTGGCGCGGGAGCGATATAAATTCATAGAATATTTCAGCTGCTTCTCTATCTGGGAATACTTTACGGGTCTGTAGAGCGGGACGAGGGTTTCAGTGTCTTTTGCAATTAGGTGTTTTGTTTAGACAATTTAATTTTCCAGGTTCGTTCCACAAGGCAACGAGACAGAAAGTGGACTAACTCTTCTCACAGTTCAACTGCCGTCGGGATATCTCGCTGACATCAACACTCTTACTGAATTAACGGTAAGTTTTCAACTGTTCTTTGCATTTACTTTCACGGATTTGATTTTGAAGAAGTTTGAATTTGTGGTGAAAGACCCGACGAACTATGTCTGTCCTGATTAACTCCACTTCTTCTTCTTCTGTCGAGTGGGTATCGAGTCTATGAAACCGATGAACCCTGGTGTCAGAGTTTTTAAACCGCCCAGTAGCACAACTATCAGGCCTCTGACATGGTTTGAGTAACGACCACTATCAAAGACAGCGACGGGACCGACGGCTTAACGTGCCCTCCGAAGCACGAAATCGTTTTCTTTTTCGGACAATCAGGTGATTCAGCCTGCAATGTCCTAACCAAACTGGGGAAAAATTCACAAAGTGATAAATTCTCAAATATCAACTTTGTGTTTCCCCCCTGGGAATCGAACCCAGGACCTCCGGATCTGGAGTCCATGGCACTAGCCACTAGACCACGGCAGCAGTTAAATTAACTCCACTGAAGTACTGTAATCTCTGATTATGTTTGCAGTCGGCTCGTCACGTGGTAGCCGCCCGGCTGCAGCGCGGCGGCGCGCGGGTGCTGGCGTGGCTGCGGCCGCGCGTCGCCGAGCGCTGCGCCACGCTCGCCGCGCCGCACGCGCTGCCCACCGCGCGACAGCGCCCCGGCTGGGCCACGCTTGAAGACCTTTATGACTCCAGTGAGTATTAAAAACAGATTGAGAAACTAGTTAGGAGGATATTTAGTCAAATTTTGATAAGAGTCGGGTCCTTGATCCAGCCGGTTTTCTTAAATGGTCTGACGGTAACAAGGTTAGGTACTTCCATGGAGAAAGGTACTTCAACGTATTTTCTGTTATACGCCAAACAATAAAACGAAGGGAGGGGCGCAAAGTGCGAGTTTCTCATGCTTCTTCTTCATTGTGATATAGTTTTATTTTATTTTCTGACACAGATATAATTTTATTTGTAATAGACTCGCTTGTGACTTTCTAAAAGTGTTCTTAGGAATCTATTAGGAAATAAATTATTTGAATTTGACTTCCTATTCCTTGATCAGATCTAAACAAAACATGCTTCGGTTTCAGGTCACCGTGCCCGCGTGTTTTTCCAACCGATCCCGAGCACGGCGTGCGACGCGTGTCGCGAGTGGGAGTCGTGTTCTAAAGCGTGCGGTGCGTTCGCCAGCCAGCGGGCGCCGGACGCCGCTAACGCAGGTCGGGACAACAGCGGCGCCACCGCTAAGAGCGCGCCCGACCACGCCACGGCCGTAGCGCCTGTCTACGCGGTTGTACTGTTAGTCGCTGCTGTTGTGACCTTACGGTAGTGAGCTTATTTCAGGAGTATTATATCAAATATAGTTATAGATACACATACGTCGCTTGAAAAATTGCACCAAAAAATCACGGCACGTGCCTTGTTTTGATGTCAGTCGCTATTTGATAAATCGAACTTCATTTTATAAGCAGAAAGGTCCATATTGAAGCTTTGAGTAAACCACTTTACGGCCTTTTTGCACACAGTTATCGCCTTCTTTTATGTCATTCGCTATTTGGCAAATCAAACTTTATTTTATAAGCAGTAAATACGGTCCTTATTGAAACTTTAAGTAAACCACTTTACGACCTTTTTGCACATAGTTGACGTGGTGCCACGGGTTGAGTTTGATTCTGTATTGTACCCTGGATCTATAACTAAGTATATTTGATCTAAGGTATTGAGTGACGTGTTTGACTGTTGGAAACGCGTAACTACGTCATAACCATTTCTTTGTTGCATTTGCTACGCCACCGTACTTTTATACGGAAATTAGTGTTTTGCGTTTATAACTACAAATTGTACTACTTATAATCTCGTATGACTCATGAATAGAAAGTCTTAAAACTGATTAACGACGTGTGAATTAAGAGAACTGAATGTATACGTAAGAATTAATTTTTAGATATTTTTATATTGTAGAGATAAATTATATTTATTTTAAAGGTACTTTAAAAGTCTAATTTACTACTAATGTGATATATTGTAAACGAGATTTGCTGTTTTGTAAATAACTTAGAGTAAGTAGGTAAACTTAAAAATAAATAATATTAAAATAACTCAAATATCATGGCTTATCTTTTGCTAAAAGTAAAAATCCGTTAGTTCATCTTATTTTTTCTTTTATTATTGGAACTAAACAATAATGCAACTTACAAGTTATATTTCCATTTTTCTCATCATCCAATGGAAGAAGCCGAGGATTGAGAAAGACATCGTAAGCGGCACTGCTGAGGCTTTGATCCACGACCACAGGCTGGAAATAAAAACAAACCGATTATTATTTACTGACTAGAATCTATATAATAAATCTCTAGAAGGGTCGTGTCTGCACCTTGAATATTTTTACAAAAAAAAAGTAATTGCTGCAAGCATTATTAACGATATAAAGATTTTTGTCTGTCTGTCTGTATGTTACCACATCACGCCAAAACTACTGAACCGATTTCGATGGGACTTTTTTTATTCAACTGTGTGTTACAAGAGTTGCAATTTAGGATACCTAAAATCACGCTACCCGATTTGGGGGGGGTAGGCAGGAAATTAAATTTGGCTTGGCTAAAACGTTGGTTTATTAAAAAACCAGATTAATCAAGTGATGATTATGACCGGTATAACAAACATTGTTAACCCTTATAACACGCACACAAACACATGCCAAGTGCAACATGCCGTCTGTCGATGTATGACCAAAATGACATTGTAGTTAGGAGTGTCCGAGCGGTGAAATTGCGACCGGAAAGCAAGCATTTTCTGTTGGATCCTATTTCATGTTATAAACATATTAAATTCTTCTTCTTAGCGAGTAGATTTTTGAGTCGAACAACGACAATAAATTTAATAAATTAATAACGAATCTACTTCTATCTAATCTTACTTCCATGCTAGACATTAATGATTAAATATAAATGTAAAATGTACCTAAAATTAATACCACCTGACATGTAAATTATTTTTAAGAATTTATGAAATAAATCTGAATCTAGACTGGGAGCGAGAGAAAAACAAAGAATGTGCCAGCTGCATTTCCTCCCGGGCATGCCGTAAAAACCAGCTAAGGGAGCCGAGGATTTCAGTATATTGCAATTTAGGCAATGGGCTGACAACCTGTCACTACAGCAATATACCTAAAAGTCTATCTTAATCAACCCTCAAAACTTTGTCAGACGTGGCGGAACGACCTTTGTTTAGGTCGTTTACGCTCTGCCTAGCCCATTAGGGATAAAGGCGTGATTATATGTATGTATGTACGAATCTAATCGGTACTCACTCGTAAGGATCATCGGAGATATAGTAGGGTTCTGTGGGCACCAGACCGCAGTCAGCGATGCGGACGCGGCGCGTGGGCCGGTCCTCGCCGTCTGTGGGCGTGTGCTCCGTTATGTGCACAATGTTCTGTCCTTCCACCACCTGTACACAACAATATGGCTGATGAAAATGCGACAAACCTTAGATTCTTCTAATCGAGTTGGTTTTCGAGCCGATAAAAACTGGTGTCAGAGTTTCATAAAACGCCTAACGCACAGCTTTTAGACCTCTGACATGGTTTATGTAACGGCTACTATCATAAAAATGACCATGACTGACAGGTTAACGTGCCATCCGAAACACGGATTCGTTTTCTTATCCTCAAACTGGGGAAATCCTCACAACGTTATAAATTGACAAATAACCAGTTTTTCAATCCGAGAGATTAGAACCCACGACTTACGGATCGAGAGCCCATGGCTCAGACCACGTACCGTTATTACAAACTTATTTGGTAGTATGTTGCGAACTACCGCCTAATGGTCCGCCAAATAACAGCATCTCAGCGTATCCCGCTGATGGCACTAAAGCGGGTGGCATGGTAAACCCAACAGCCTCTGCGACTTGTAGATCTTTTCATTCAGTCTTCTTCTTCTTCTTCTTATCGTGTCGATGGAACACGTAACTATCACAAAGTGGCGGCCCAGAACGTTGCCACTTGAATTGCGGATCGGCTGGCGTTCATTAGATCTGCTTGCGTGCAGGTATTAGGGCACGCAGGACAGGATGTTCAGTGGAAGGTGAGGTGAACCCTCCCGATTTCCGCTAGAGGCCGACTCCAAACAGTTCCATCGTTGTGTAAGAATGCCACGCTTTTAAGTTTCTGACTGAGCTGGTTACATGGTCACCTATGGCATGGACTAAAGTTAAGATAAAAACTATTGAAACTGAAACCAAATCAAAAAACGCATACTTGCCTTTCCTATAACAGTATGCAAGCCATCCAACCATGGTGTCCCAGTTGTAGTGATTATGAACTGGCAGCCATTCGTGTTTCTTCCTGGAAAGTTTGAAACATAGGATAAGCTTATGTCATAAGCTGATATTAAAATTTTAAAAAAACGCAAATAGCAATGACAAACCTTTATTAGCCATAGACACAAATCCAGCCATGGTATGTTGAGTATCAAGGTTTTCATCTTCAAAGGTTTCACCATAAATGCTGATTGACCCAGTGCCATCATCATTCACCACATCACCACCTGAAAGATCAACCAAATTCTTAAGTTTACCTTCAACTATACTC
The DNA here is from genome assembly GCA_949820665.1 of Scrobipalpa costella. Taxonomy (NCBI): domain Eukaryota; kingdom Metazoa; phylum Arthropoda; class Insecta; order Lepidoptera; family Gelechiidae; genus Scrobipalpa; species Scrobipalpa costella. The sequence continues at coordinate 12,159,447 of OX463303.1, forward strand.
TGTAAAATCGAGGATGGTAGCTGCAATAGACACCATTCAGTAGGAAAGCGAAATAAAGTGTCTGAAATCTATAGGTATAGCATCTGTTACAGTTTACCACCCTAGATCATTTTTGAGTTTAGTCTGATAGTGATATGATATCTGATGAAATAAACACTGACCTTGAATCATAAACCTCTTTATAATGCGATTTATTTGTGTCCCCTTATAAGACATGCCTTTTATTCCCTTTGTAGCCAACACCTTAAAGTTTTTCACTGCTTTAGGAGCCAAATCTCCAAACAGACCAATTACCACTCTTCCTAGCAGCTTTTCTTCATTGTGAAGATCGAGATACACTTGGTCTGTTACACGAAATTTGCGACCCTGGAAGAATACGATTATTTAACTTTGAGCACATATTTTGTAAACATAATAACTTGTATAACACTCACATCAGTTGCATATAAGCAGCTTGAAAAAGTCACAAAAACAAGCAATGTTTTTACACAATTCATAGTTGAATTTACTAAAGTAACTTAGAAATAAAACTCTACAAAACTACAAATGCTTTGACTCCCAAATCAATACTGACCACCATACAAAGCAAGCAAGTGAAGCATTTGGTCCTAATTAAATAATACTAGAGAACTACTCACTATGAAGCCTCACAAGTGCAGCATGACTTTCCAAGTGAATAGAATTAATATGGCCATATTGATGATGAAATCCAGTAAGTCGTGTAGTCATACTCTACACCTCAATTAAAATAAGATTATATGTCTGGGATGTCCATTTAATCAAAGATTGTGGAAATGTAGAAGTAGGTGCTAAGTGCTAATAATATTTTTTTCGTAAAAAACCTCTTTGACTAAGCAACATAATTACTATTTACTCATCAGTTTGTTGTATACTTTCTGTATCTAAAGGCACTATACATATTTCTAAAGTGCCACTGTCAACATTTCTAGATGCTTTAGATTTCTGAGGTGAAGGTTTCATATTTTTAGCATGAGACTTCAAATGCTGTTTCAATTTATCTTTGCGACTAAATTCTTTGGTGCAGTTATTGACATCATTAAAGGGGCACTTAAACAATTTTCTCTGTGTGTGAGTGCCCATATGTCTTTGGAGGACATCTTGTCTTTTGAATGAATGTTTGCAAACTACACAAGTAAACTGCCTATCTCCGTGCTTTAGCATATGTGAAGTCAAATACTTTTTCATGTGAAAACTTCTGCTACAAATATCACACTGAAATGGCTTTGATTTTTTATGAATCTGCAAATGCATTCTCAATCTCTTATCACTAGCAAATGCCTTCTTACAGTGAATACAAGGTTTATTATGGCTCTCAGTCAGCAGATGTAATGATAATTTCTCAGGCTTTCTAAATGTAGCATCACAATGTGAGCACTTATATTGATGCAGGGGTCCACTCATTTCTTCTACTTCATTGTGGCTTTTGTGGTGACTAGCAATCTCAGACAGTGATAGAAATACCTTTTTACAAATATGGCAAGTGTATTTTGTAATGTTATGGCTCACAGATACATGTTGTAGCAAATGTTCAACCGTATAAAAAAAATCATTACATTCACCTTGAATACATTTAAACTTTTTTAAAACCAAATGGTTGGTTAAGTGGGCTCTGAACTGACTGTAGTTAGAAAGCACAGCTTCACAATACGAACAAGAGTAGCTAAGTAGTTCTGCATCTGGAGACTTTGGTGTTGTCTCATTGAGTCCATCAGGCCATACTTTATGTGTAGCCGTATGTCGCTTCAGATGTGAGGCGTTGTCGAAACATCGTCCGCAAACAAGGCACTGTGACGGTTTTTCATGTAATTTCAAATGAGAATATAAACATTTTAATTTCTTGAATTTTCTCTTACAAATAGTGCAAGAAATATCATTGTAGTGTGTCCCAGTTCCAGCCATTTGTTTCTCGATGCGGTAGAAACTTGCCGGGACATATTGCTGCGGCACATTCTCACTTAAAATACTTCTTTCGTTCTCATTATCACTTTGAAGTCGTGGAACACATTGGAAATTCTTATGATTCATGAACATCTCCAATGAGTTGAAGACCAATTTGCAAAGACCACAAACAAAAATATCTTCATTACTTGATGAGTCAAGGATAACCACTTGTGTTTTAGAGTGGGCCATAGCCATTGTTGTAAATTGTGCAAAGAAATAATTAAAATAAGAGAAAAATTGGAAATTCAAAGACTGCAAAGTATTTCAGTGTTGCTGGCACACTAAGAAATAAGATCAGAAATCAAGTCAGTAGAATTCTTTTGTCAAATTATTAAATTAGTAAGGGTACACAGGGAATAAATTGTGTTTTACTCAACGTTGTTTGCTTAATACATATAAATTAACGATATTGTGTGTTTATTTGGCTTTGTCTAAAAATTATTTAGTGTCTAATTAAATATCTGAAATATAAAAAAATATGCATGCCAGCCACACTGATTTGACGATTCAAAACTCTTTCAAAAACTTTACATTAAAATCAAATCTGTATTGACAGTTCAGTTTCACATTTTGAACGGAACTTATAGTGATGTACTTGTTTCGTTCAGTTCTGATAATAGTGATACAACAGAGAAGTATCTAGTTCTTTCAATTTTATTTTTAAGTAATAATACTAAACATTCTATTAAACCAAGTAAAATATATTTTTAAGTCGCTTTATAAATGACGAAGTTATGTTTTTTTTTCAGTTCAGAGACATACCGGAAATGAAGTATTATCTGACAGCGGTGAAGTTGCACGTTCAGTGCGTCCCGTAAGTCTAAAATTCATACGGTATACATTTTATACTCGGTCGTCTGAACACACCCCTGAACGAGTCACCAAAGACCGTTAGAGTGTTTTTTTATCTGACAGCTTGCGTAAAACCCCCGTTTAATTCAATTTAATTTCTTATATTTCGTTATGATTCCGCCAGTGTCAAAAACCCCCGTCCGTTCGAGCGCGCACCTGTAACAAACTGTCAGGTGAAATTTTCTCTAGACAGGCGCTTCAAAACGCAGTTTTATCAACTGTCAAAGTGAAATCTTCCTTTAATCTTGCGCTAGGGAAAAGACCGTGAACGGCCCCCAGAGCAGGCACGGTCGGGCAGCACTGAAGTGAAGTGAATGAAAGCGAATTGAGATAAGTGAGCGAGTCAAGTCTAGACGAGCTGTCCAGTCCAGTCAGATGAGAGTCACATCATATAATCTCATCTCATCACTAGCACTACACTTAGTTTATGTTGTTGTGTTAATAGCTGGAATAAAAGCCAAAAGGAGAGATTTTGTAAAATACCTGTAGAATCTATCCTTTTGGTGAAGGAATTACACTTTCATTAAAGAAAATGTAAGTTCTAAGTATTTTAAAAGCCATGGAATAAGTAATATAACCTGTCAGTGCACCCACCCAATCTTACTTATGGTTTTATTTTTTCAGTAATTCTGCGGCAATGACTGTGAATAATACGATCGCACATCAACGCCTTATTCTCAGTGGAGACAGGGAGAGGTGGGTTTCAATATCAACCATTGTATTTTAACATACTAGTACCATTTTGTATTGTATTGATTTATTTATTACTACTTACTTAATATGTTACTGAGAAATGTTTGCTTTTGAAGGTTCAAAGAGCTACTGAGACGTCGTTTAATTGAATGCGGATGGAGGGATCAAGTGAGGATGCTGTGCCGTGACGTTGTAAAGGAAAACGACGGAAGCAATGTCACACTGGATATGCTGGTCACCAAAGTAACTCCGAGAGCTCGGTCTTTAGTTCCAGACACTGTCAAAAAGGAACTACTGCAGAAAATTAAGACTCATTTATTGACACAAAAAGATCAGTAAAGCCTTTATCTAAATATTAAGTTAATCAGCTTCTTCTTCTTCTTTCGAGTGGGTATCAAGTCTATCGACCCGAAGAACCCTGATGTCAGAGTTTTTAAACTGCCTAGTAGCACAACTATCAGGCAGACATGGTTTGAGTTAATTAAGTCATTCAAATACATGCACACGACAATATAAAAAAAAACATCTATTCTACTCTTTGATAAACAATAAACTAACTAGATGCACAATCTCAGTCAAAAAGTGTCCGTAGCATAAATCTGTCTACTATAACTTTGCTTGCTCGCGGCTTTTGATGTGAAACAATGATGAAGTGCTCAGTAAAATGATAGTATGTGCGAGTGCTATTGATATTGTACCCATTCTTTGACGACTTAAGGTCCAAATTGGAATGAATATTTTTATGTTATAAATATAACAATAACTATATGTATGTGCAGTGCGGCTTGGACATTTTCTGATTGGGGTTTCTTCATGATTGTGCATCTAGTTTGTTTATTGTTTATCAAAAATTCTACTGCTCTCAATATGGTTATTTATATTGTTATCAATTATTGTCAGTGATTGGACCCTGAATAAGGCTGTCATCTGTCCCTGTTGCCCTGGATTTGTCTTAGTGTCCGGGCAGGGATTTTAAGAAACATTCATAAACCCAGACACTTAGATACTATTATAAACTATTTCAGGATATTTTATATTTTGCGAACATCCTCTGAAAAATTGAGATATTGATTAAATGTCTGGGGTTTTTGAGGTGCTTATCCGGGTTTTAGAATTTAAGTGATGGCAGCCCTAACCCTGAATTTTGTTGTGACAGTTAAATGTTATGAATTTGATGTTAGGAATTTGATTTGAATTTCTTTTTTTTTATATCAATTTGATGGCTAAAATATGTTTAAATAGAACAATCATTCTAGACATTTTATATTAGGTGAGCCATTCCTCAAAAATAATGTAAAATGAATCTCTTTTCATGTTACAAGTATATTTAAAGTAAAGCTTTCTCTTAATATAATATATACTTGATAAAAAGTTTATTCATTATTCTCCTAGCTAAACATGTTTGTTTACTTATTTTAAAATTGAAATTCATATGTGTTGCAACATCAGTGAATTAAATAAGTGCTATTCATATTCTAATCTAATTTACTTTAGTAATAGAACTCCTATCTATAATTTACTTACCACGTAAGTTATAAATTATGTTTGTCTACATTGTAATAAATAAAAAACTATAATACAACCAACAGTATATTTTATTTATAAACATTTACACATTCAGGTTAAACAAAAATATATATTGCTTAAACATAATACTGCATTAAATCTGACTGTCTGTCATGATAGGGGTAGTGAACTCTTGTCTGTCTGTTCAGTTTTGTCATGGGCTGGTGGATTATATTATTGTTCGGTTTCTTGAGGTATTTTTTTAAATACATTATTATGACCAATAAAATTAATAGAAACCAATATCAATAAGGGTATTTGGATGTAATTTAATTAATTATACAGGTGGCAAAAAGAAATATTTAAAATATTACACGTATAGCGACGAAAATAAATTCTTTTAATTTTATGGACAATCTAAAATCATCTACTATTGAGCTATTTCATTTTACTATGAAAACAATTTTGAGCAAAATATAATTATGATTATTACAGGATTTGAAAATATCCTTCTTTTTCTTTTTTATGTACCATTCCTTAATGCTAATTACATACGTAATATTTGTAATGTCCAATATGAATGTACTCATTTTATTTACAGATGAAAAATGTTTGTTATAATAAATAATTCAAGAGAAAATCTGCAGCATTTATAAAGCAGTTAATATAACATGTAAAATATAACACCACCATCAAAATAAATTATCATGAATCCACAGATAAGGTCATAATCAACAAAAAAAATAACACCAATTCATATCAATATTACGTAAATTACCACCGTTACAAAGAGAAAATAAATAAATGCATCATTTAAAATGTCAAGACAGATCAAATTGAATTAATGAGCAATTAATTTTCTTAGTTTAACATCCTTAAAGCTCTTTTATACCTGATCTAATTTGATAATACATCATATTACATATGTACAAAGATATACAATTGGAATGTAATTTGGACTGATCTATACCTTTGATTAGTTAGGTACAGTTGATTATGTATAATTTTAATATAGCTATAACAATATCAGTACTCTCTTACCATAAAATATCTTATACAATAACTTATAATATAATTACACCATGTAACTTGACTCTACTACAGGTCCATTAATTTGATCAATACATTAACACAATACTGTAGATTGAGCTAAATGATTGAGAATGCCAGACATTGGGGACACTGCATAAAAGTTGCAGACGAAGAATATTCTGTACACGTTCAATAAATCTGGCACAATTTATTAATAACAGCCAACAAAAATAATTAAAATCTTTGTGTAATTTTTAGTCATCAGTTTACTGCTAGAATCAATGTACTATTTAACCACCATTACACTAACAATCCTAACTATAAAATAAATCGAGATATTATACATTAAATCTAAAAAATAACAAAGAAGAAAGTCTCAAAAGTTGCCAAGTATTAGACAGAAAAGTAAAAATAAAATAAAAACAGTGTGTTGAAATGGCAGCTGCCAAAAATGCATAAGAAAAATGCTCTAGGAAAACTAAATAATAATAATATAAAAAAGAGATTCAGAAGTTGCCTAATTATAATTCATTTAGATAATGCTATGAAACACGTATACCACAGGTAAAGGGTCACTGAATAATTATGTCTACCAATAGATCTAAACCAAGATTCACAGTCAGTACAAATGAACAGAAGTATACATTTCATAGCATCACGCCCTTAACACAAAATTTCTAACATTATATAATAAAATTTAGTAATGATCAACAAAACAGTCCCACCAACTATCCGCTACTCACAACCCACGCAAACTTTGCGCTCAATTTTGATTCCTTTGGCTCTTTGCATTTATATCAAAATCGAAGCTCCTACACTCGAATCACTACGACAAACTGTGACGACGTAAACAAAATTGAAAGCAAATATATCTTTCTCCACTCCATAAACAAAATATACATACATAGATATAGATCGCCTTAAATTCTATGGCATTATTATAATATTAATGTTCCAAATTGAGCTTCAAAACAAAATAAATTACAAAAATATACAAATGGCATGCTTTAAAAAATTAAAAGTCTTGTTAAAAATATATCTAGCTAAATATGCTCTGACAAGTAAAAAAATATTTTATTATTTTCTTACGTATGTGCGGCAATGAAATCATAATAATAAGTTAATACATGGTAAAAAGTAGCACATTTTATGTTAATTAGGTTTCTACAGGCAATAACGAAAATACATTTATGTTGATAGCTGCAAAGCAAAGAAAACTTTGAAAGACGGCAGTGGATTTAACTAGGCCGAATGACATCATCTTAAATTAATAGTGACCATCGGGTGTTATAGATTGCCTTTAAGCAAGGTCTGGATTAGGTTATTTGCAAAATGAGATTTACAGATCCTAGAGAAACATAATGAGCCTCCAAATACATAAACACATTCCAAGTCTAAAATGACAGCAGAAGATCGAAGATCTACAGTTTTTAGATTCATTCAACTGTCACAAAATTCTACAATTATGGCAACGTACAGTCATTTTAATGTTAATTAGGTATTTGATTTATTCAGTTTTAATTTAAAAAATCACGAGATAATGCCAACCTTACAATTAAATTGACTTATTAACATGATATAGGAGACAGAACGGGGAAGGTGGTTAGTAAAATATTAGCCGTCAGTTTTTTTTTAACAAAATCATAAATATTTTTTTGTGCTGTATTGATGGACAGTGAAATCGATATAATTCTTTATTTGTATTATTTATCTGTACCTACATCAGTATTACCCGTGCAAAATATGCATAAATATGCTGAGAGAATTAAAAGAGTAATCAAATGATAACTTAGCAAATTTACAAGTTACACAGACACAGACAATGGCAAAAAGTCATCCATGTTCTTAGGCCCGCGACTACATCATGACAGGTGGAATTGTAATAATTTCAACTAATAAAACTTTTTTTTCTATACAAGCAATCTCGTGTTGCCATATGAAACTGTGTTGACAAAGTGGCGCCCCTATAAATTTTCTACTCTTTTTGCCAAGCCTCACCTACCCTCTTGGTGGAGTTTCCTAGAAAATAGCGCGTAGTGGCGCGTGCGGTGGGGGCTATGTGACGGGCGCGCGGGCGGGCGCGGGGGCTAGCGCGGGGGCGCGGCGCGGGCGCGGGCGGGTGGCGGGCACGCGGGACACCAGCACCAAAGACGACGCCAGCGCCAGCCGCACCGGCGCGCGGGACCCACCGGGTAATCTGCGGGAAACAGTTGCAGTATTGAGGCATAACTGCCGCTGTGGTCTAGTCTGAGGGCTGTGCCATCGATTGCGATCACGAAGAAACACAGTTGATATTATCAATTCATTTACTCTGTGAAATTTTCTCTCCAGTTTGGTAGGACAATGCAGGCTAAATTACCTGACTGTCTATCAAGAAGACAGATAATTTCGTACATTAAAACGTTGAAACCATCAATCCCGGTCGCTGTTCCTGGTAGTGCTTGCTTCGTAACACTGACCACATCAGACCAAGATTATATTAGGAACTTTAATAAACTCAGACAGCTTTGTTCATCGGATTGTTAGGCGACTCGAGAAAACACTCAATACACGAATCAATAAAGCGTACAAAAGTACTAAGTTACTTTCCAACAAAGTATAGGATATAATTATAGAATTTGCATTACCTGACTAGCACAGAAGTGACGGCGGCTCTGCCATCCCCAGTAGGTTCTATGGCGATGGGTCTAAGATCCGGAGCGCGTCTTCTCCTGGGCCCAGTGGACATGCCGCCATTCAGCATCACTGTCACTGTGGCAAAAGGTCTCTTCGCCATATGCAACATCTAGAAAAAACAGGGTGTATGATTCAACAAGTTATCAGAGAGTGTTTCTATATGTTATATAAGAGCTATCACGAATCTTTGATTCTTTTATGCTATAAGTTCGGTCAGTGCTCAGATTCTACTAAAAGCATGACATCGACCTTTCATGTTCTTCTTAAAATCAAAATCCACTGATAAACAGTCGAATATAATGTTCCCGTTTGGCCTCAATTTAAAACAAACCTATGTATATTTTTATAACAAACAGGATGGTAAAGTTAGTGCTTACCTCGACGACATGTCTTCTCCTGGCGCGCCTGACGTCGGCTGCTTGCTTGGCTTTCCACGCGACCACGCACGCCGCCAGGAACAGGAAGAAACACGAGAAGAACACAGAGAAGAACACGAATAGGTCTATGTGCAGCTGGTCTTGTCTGAAGAAGACGATACCGAAGCTTGCCGCGCCCTCTTCCGAAGGTCTCGACCGGACTATGATGTAGAACTTAGTGTGCGTCAAGTCGTGAATGGTGTGCGGCAGAGTAAGCACCAATCGGTTGCGTAGATTCCTCACACGGAACAACATATTTCTCTGATCTACTGTCACATAAGTGGCCAGCGCTTCCGCCGTGTAATCCGCCAGCAAATACTCCATCTTGTCGTAATGCCACGTCAGTTCCGGTTTGTCCGGTTCGTAGTCGTCGAACGTGGGCATTTTTCTGTGCGATTCTTTGTAATACATCGGGTCCAGTTCGACCGTGTGCGCGCCCGTGGTGCCGTTGACGAACACTACGAAGGAACTGTCGTTTGGACTGAGGTAGAGATCGACCGCGCCTTTGGTTACGTCCACGATGACTCGTATATCGACGTTCATGTATCGAGGGTTGACGGCTACGAAGACCGTTTGACCGGGGTAGAGGGGGCGGGGTTTTATCTTGCATTCGTCTGTAAATAAAAGGAATAATTAATAGCAATCCAAGGAGCAGGAAATTAAAAGTGAACTTGAAAATAGAAAAATATTTCGATCTCAATTTCTCGCGCGGTGTTCACTCACCTATAGACTTGCCGTCGAAGCACAGTTTGTTCTCGATGTTGATGGTCTTGTAGCACTGGTGTCCGTTGCGCGGCTGGCCCATGTACAGGTCGCGGCACTTGACACACTGTTGGCTCCAGCACTCCTGCGCGGAGTTCTTGCTGGTGTGGCACAACACGTCGCTCTCCGTGTTGTTCCCGCAGTTGCACTTCTCGCCGGTGACCGGGTCGCACGTGTCGCCGTGCCCGTGGCATTCGCAACTGGATAAATAAAAGAACAATCACACTCATAGCGTACAACAGACAGTCTCTATTAACTTGTAGTACAGTCAATTAACTAGTTAGGGTAACAGGGCTGTTCCAAACTTTAAGGGGTAATGATACAACAATTGCGTTCTTTTATACGCCGTCTACATGAATGTTATAGGAGCTTTTCTTTTGTAATTTATGTTAAAGAAAGATGAGGATATACTTTAGTGCTCACGATGTTCAGAAATAAGATTCATGATAGTTTCCTCAATCAAAAAAATCACAAAGTAACCTTTAAAATGAAAAAAAAAGACTGCTGTGATTCTGTAAATACTGAATGTAAAGTCACAAGTGTTTGGAGGTAACATAATTTAAATCTATCTAGTGCCCACATCATAAGTTTCAGTATATTGCAATTCAGGCGATGAGCTGGCAACCTGTCACTACATCAAAATGCCTAAAAATTAAAATCTATCTTTAAATAACCCTCAGACTTTAGACTAGACTCAAACTTTGTCAGACATGGCGGAACGACCTTTGTTTACGTCGTTTACGCTTTGCATTCCCCATTAGAGATAAGGGCGTGATTATATATGTGTATATATGTATGAGTGACATAGCAACAGTCTAACCATTAACGCAGAGATATACTTTATTTCCGCAAGAATATTCATTTAATCGCGGGTGAAAACGCGGGACGGAAAGCTAGTGAGTTTTATAAATAATATACAATATTCATAATTTAATTTTTGTTTTGTTTTTTTTTTATAATACAATGTGTGAAGGTCACTAAAAGTAAATTCATAACACATAAACGACATCCGCTCGATGTAGGTATATTAATTTCATCTGTGGATCGATAATTGGTGAATGGTTGGTACTAACTGTATGTGTTTAGGGTTTGAGCGAAAGTCGAAAAACTTCATATCCTTGACACTCTTGTGTGGGTGTCGCTAGAGTAGCCGCTGAAAAAAAACTTTTTATCTAAAACTTTTTAAAAATGAGCATATTGTACGATTTTTATGCTCAGGGTAATCAGAATTATTTATTAGACAATATATTTGCTGGCTTTACAAACAAAAAACTTGCTTTATGTGAACTTTTATTTAGAATGACCTGCCCGTCTTACCCGTAGCGCCATCTGTTGATATTTTTTAGAAGCTATTTACTGTTCTTCAGAATGGGACCCCGTGCCCCTACTTAAGTTCAAGATGTTTAACTATGGGTACAGTTACCTTACTATTGGGTCAACGGTTAGCATTCGGACGAAATGACATAAACTTGCGGAAAATGTATGTTCCGCATAGAAACCCCTCGCGCCCCATACCCTTCCCCTCGCCCCGACGAGGGGCGCGGAGGGAAATTCGATATTTGAGCTGAGGTATCATTTAACCTTAATAATTTTGGGTCAAATCTTATATTCTTGTACATTAGACGACACAATTTAACAAATTATACGACAATCATGAAAAATCTTACGCAAATACGACCACGTCTCACAGTTTCGTTCGCAACTCAAGTGGCTTCCAATACGGCATCGAAGAAATGCCCATGTATTATCATGTCTCTTTAATGTTCTCCACAACCCTTTTTCTCCCTCATATCTCAAGGAGATCTTTAATTTCACTCGAACACAGGACAAGCCTTGTCGCCCCCATGTCAGGACAATTTTAAGCATTCCTTCTCACCACTCTGACTTCTTCAGCTACTCCTTCACTGTACATGCAGCCAGACTATGGAACTCCCTCCCGCACACAGTGCGATATAGTCCTTCTATCACAGTTTTCAAAAAGCGAGTAATAGAGTACTATCTACCCAACTACTATCAACCCTGGCTCGCAATTTGCGTGCCAGTTCTAAATTGACGCTTAACCTGCCGTCTCACAAAACTGACTTCTACGCAAAGTCTTTCACAGTGCGAGCGATCAAGCTGTGGAATGAATTGCCCGAAGACATTCGACGTGCACCGTCTCTTGAAACCTTTAAGAGCCGACTTAAAAAACATTACTTGGAAGAAATTACTATCTGATCATTATTTATCCTTCTCTTTTATCCTGTGCTGTTGCTGTCATTTCCTTCGTCTAGATCTGGTTGTAGTTTGCATTATCCTATCTTCCATTAGTTTATGTATTAGTTTATTGTATATTATGTATTAGTTTACTTTACAATATCTATGTAGTAGCTTGTAACTAGTTTATGTATTATATGTAATGTATTTAGGATACATATTTTACTAGATTTGCAATATCCCGCTTACCGCTACGCATTTTTCTTTGACCCAAAGGTTGCCTGGAAGAAATTGCTACCTTAGCAATAAGGCCGCCTATGTTGTACTTGTTTAATGTTGTTATCTGTTGTGTTGTATCATTTGTGTTCTTACGTGCAATAAAGTATTTTTATGTTATGTTATGTTATCTTTCTCTTCCAAATTAATTCGCTATTGTCATATTTTTATAACGTTACTAGTTATCTGCAATTTATATAATTATTTTGTATTATTGTACTAGTATTAAAGATTATTTATTTATTACTATATGTATGTATTTATGTAGATTGTAGGTATATGTTTTATTATGTACATTTGTTGTTTTTAATTATAATATTAGGCTTTGAATTTTATTTAATGTAATTTTACCTATATTATAATTGTGCACACCTTATCTGCCTCACTTATGCACTCTCACTACCGTAGGTCAGCTGGAAGAGATTTCTTTTTAGAGATAAGCTGTACCTGTTCTGCTATTGTTTTTTATATTTGTGTCCTATGTATGTTTATGTGTGCAATAAATTGTAAAATAAATAAGCATAAACAATTATCCGCGCAAACTTCATCGGTTTGGAGTGGCCCTACTACCCTAAATAATTGGTTGACTGTACAATTTGTTAACAAAAACAACACTACTTACGGTCTACAAGGTCCCCTGAGCTCCTCCGACCCTCTGAAGTACCCTGGTATGCAGCGTTCACACCGTGGCCCGTCAGTGTTATTCGCGCAGCGCACACATCTCGCCCTGGTGGACGGGCCGGCGTCCCTGTAATAGTCCTCCATATCCGTGCCACTTATATCCCGAGATGTGGAAGATATCTCGCTCATGTCGTTCGTGCAGATGCTGGTGTGACCGTGGCAGTGCACGGAGCAGGGGATACACTGGCCGTTGTCTGTTGGGTCGCCCACGAAGTTCGGTTTACATTTTTCACATTGGTTGCCCTGTAGGAAAAGTTAAGGTTTTGTAATCTCAAACTCAAGACCAAGGGATTGACGTGGGAGGAAGCAAAGAGGAAGGCACAAGATAGGGGAGAATGGAGAAAGCTCGTGAAGGCCATATGTACTAGTGGGGTAGAAGCCTGAAGACCACAACAACAACAATCTGAAAATAAGCTTTTACTTTATTGTGGATAGGATTTGAAACCACTTCAATATCGCAACTTTGTCACCAAGGTTAGTATAATAACTTGTCTTTGATAAAGAGTTGATTGATAATAGATTGATCATCATCTCAATACTGTTGGTCTTTTCTGATTTCAGCTTTTTAAAAGTTGCAATCAACATTACACATACACGCAGCCTGAGAGAATCCTAGAAATTTCACCAAAAATAACTTACCATGGTATTGTTGTGACACTCGATACACTTGTCCAGCTTATCCGGCCCCTCACAATGCGAATGTCCATTGCACTGGCACTGTATGGTACAATTAGCTCCCACGTAGCCGAAGTCGCAGCGACAGTCGTCCGGCGACACACACACGCTTCGCACGCAGTAAGAGAACCCTAGAAATCTCACTAAAGAATGACTTACCATGGTATTGTTGTGACACTCGATACACTTGTCCAGCTTATCCGGCCCCTCACAGTGCGAATGTCCATTGCACTGGCACTGTATGGTACAATTAGCGCCCACGTAGCCGAAGTCGCAGCGACAGACGTCCGGCGACACGCACACGCCCCGTACGCAGCCCTGCGCACAGACCGCCTGGCAGCCTCCGCCCGCCGCGCGCTTGTGGCCCGCGCCACACTCGCATTCGTAGCCCGTCGGGAGATCGCGGCACACCTGGGAAACACAAAATGATAGGTATAAATGTAAAATCTTCCATGCTGGCCTGGGAGCGAGAGAAAAACATAGAATGTGTCGGATGCATTTCATCCCGGGCATGCTGTAAAAGACAGAGATCCGAGGGTTTCAGTATATTGCAATTTAGGCGATAGGCTGACAACCTGTCACTACCGCAATAAACCTACAAATCTATCTTAAATAACCCTCAAAACTTTGTCAAAGGTGGCGGAACGACCTACCTTTGGGTCGTTTACGATCTACACCCAATTAGGGATACAGGCGTGATTATATTTATTTATTATTCATTTATTTATTTCAATAAATATATAGTTATTACAGGCATGCCCAAGGTACGCAATATATACGCAATCAAATTATAATTTAGAAAAATACGACATGGTTGCTTTTGTGAATTCCGTCAACGAACACGTGTAAATATCCAATTGTGGGTTCTCCTGAACGATAGAAATAATAGCGCGTACTGCTCGAGGAGTTGCGAGCACCGAGATTGGTGCGAGCGGGAGGAGTTGCGAGCACCGAGATTGGTGCGAGCGGGAGGAGTTGCGAGCACCGAGATTGGTGCGAGCGGGAGGAGTTGCGAGCACCGAGATAGGTGCGAGCGGGAGGAGTTGCGAGCACCGAGATTGGTGCGAGCAGGAGGAGTTGCGAGCACCGAGATTGGTGCGAGCAGGAGGAGTTGCGAGCACCGAGATTGGTGCGAGCGGGAGGAGTTGCGAGCACCGAGATTGATGCGAGCGGGAGGAGTTGCGAGCACCGACATTGGTGCGAGCGGGAGGAGTTGCGAGCACCGACATTGATGCGAGCGGGAGGAGTTGCGAGCACCGACATTGATGCGAGCGGGAGGAGTTGCGAGCACCGAGATTGGTGCGAGCGGGAGGAGTTGCGAGCACCGAGATTGGTGCGAGCGGGAGGAGTTGCGAGCACCGACATTGATGCGAGCGGGAGGAGTTGCGAGCACCGAGATTGGTGCGAGCGGGAGGAGTTGCGAGCACCGACATTGATGCGAGCGGGAGGAGTTGCGAGCACCGAGATTGGTGCGAGCGGGAGGAGTTGCGAGCACCGACATTGATGCGAGCGGGAGGAGTTGCGAGCACCGAGATTGGTGCGAGCGGGAGGAGTTGCGAGCACCGAGATTGGTGCGAGCGGGAGGAGTTGCGAGCACCGACATTGATGCGAGCGGGAGGAGTTGCGAGCACCGAGATTGATGCGAGCGGGAGGAGTTGCGAGCACCGAGATTGATGCGAGCGGGAGGAGTTGCGAGCACCGACATTGGTGCGAGCGGGAGGAGTTGCGAGCACCGACATTGATGCGAGCGGGAGGAGTTGCGAGCACCGACATTGATGCGAGCGGGAGGAGTTGCGAGCACCGAGATTGGTGCTAGCGGGAGGAGTTGCGAGCACCGAGATTGATGCGAGCGGGAGGAGTTGCGAGCACCGAGATTGGTGCGAGCGGGAGGAGTTGCGAGCACCGAGATTGGTGCGAGCGGGAGGAGTTGCGAGCACCGACATTGATGCGAGCGGGAGGAGTTGCGAGCACCGAGATTGATGCGAGCGGGAGGAGTTGCGAGCACCGAGATTGATGCGAGCGGGAGGAGTTGCGAGCACCGAGATTGATGCGAGCGGGAGGAGTTGCGAGCACCGAGATTGATGCGAGCGGGAGGAGTTGCGAGCACCGAGATTGATGCGAGCGGGAGGAGTTGCGAGCACCGACATTGATGCGAGCGGGAGGAGTTGCGAGCACCGACATTGATGCGAGCGGGAGGAGTTGCGAGCACCGACATTGATGCGAGCGGGAGGAGTTGCGAGCACCGACATTGATGCGAGCGGGAGGAGTTGCGAGCACCGACATTGGTGCGAGCGGGAGGAGTTGCGAGCACCGAGATTGGTGCAAGCGAGAGGAGTTGCGAGCACGAGCGAACCTTGTGCGTTGTTCGGTGCAATTAGCCTCAGGGATTCCAGTATCTGAGGGTTGACAATCTTCCCTCTAAGTACCTTATATACGTAAAGTGTAAGTGCAGTATTCCTTCTAACCTCCTCCGTATTCTTATTTGTATGTATGTAAATGTGAAAACCTAAGCGCTCTATTTGAGCTATTTTTTTCTCTCAGTGTCTAAATGTCTCCGTGGTCTAGCGGTCTGAGCCATGGGCTCCCGAACCGGTTCGATTTCCAGGGGGGAACACAAACTTGATATTTGTTAATTTATCTTTTTGTGATTTTTTCCCCAGTTTCGTTAGGAAAATGCAGGCTGAATCACCTGATTGTCTGTAAGAAGAAAGAGCCGGTCACTATCTTTGATATTGGTCGTTACACAAACCATGTCAGAGGCCTATTAGCTGTGTTATTAGGCAGTTTGAAAACCCCGACACGGTTATTCGAGTCAAATCACTAGAAACCCACACGACAAAAGAAAAAGAAGAAGTGTCTAAAGTAAAACTGAATTAAAATTAGTCTTTTACTAAAGGACCAGACAACTAAACTTACCTCGGAATCTGCTTTACATTGATGATGTCCATTTTCGCACTCATTCTCTGGAGGACACCTCGTGTAGTGCCAAGAGAACGTGTCATTGGTATTATTAGACTGATGAACGTTTTCATACACTGCAGCGCAAGTCGTGCGAGTAGAATAGTCCAGCGGAGAGTCTATCGAGCCTTCCGCGCACACTCCTTCACCGTTAGCGCCCTCTAGCGCGCACCAACCGCAGTGCGAGTGATGCAAACATTCAGAACACTGTTCAAAGGTGCCGCAGGGCGCTGGGCATTTGTTTTTATCGGCTTTGGCCAACACAAGCCCGCAGACGCCGCCTGCGCAATAGACGGGCTGATACGCTGGCGATATGCATTTCCCGAGATACGTAGCCCAGTGGCACTCTGAGAATCCGCCCTCTGCGCCTTCCGAGCTCAGACATGATTGGCAGTCGTCGAACATGTGGCAGCGATTGGGGCATTCCTCGCGCGGGCGGGGGCGGAGGCTCGCCCGACCCGCCTCTTCTATTGATGCACACGTCCAGTTGAAATGTTCTGACGGGTCTTCTGATGGTGTTGTGTGTTGAGCTGACGAATGGGAGACATTCAAATTGAAGTCAAAGCCATTTAAGATTTTAGTAGCATAGGGCCTAGCATAAAATTAAAAATTCTCGCAGCCAATGATCCAACCAATGCCAATAATAGTATTATTTCAAAAAAAAAAAACCTCTCAAAAAGTGACTATTAAATTAATATTATGTAAAAATCGGCGTCAATTCTCGAGATTATACCGAGAACTTTTTATTTCTAATACGTACTATACTATACGTATTGTTTGTCAATTAGCATAGGTTTCATCGGTGGCCGATAGAGTTTAACATTTTGTATTTTCAACATTATCAAAACTATGCCAAAAACTAAGCATTTTTTTGCTGGCGTTAAAACAAAGAGGATGTAAAATTGCAATGTAAAAATAGCTTACCCTCTCTCTTCACGAATTTGGTCCAAGTGCACTGATTGGAAACGCATTTCTCACAATCGGATGCAGAGCAGCGATTCTCTTTGCATTGTTCCGCTTCGCTGATGTATGTCGTGCCCGCGTTGCATTTCAAATTCGTGCATGATTCGTCTGTAGGTACGCATTCTCCTGCAAAATATAATAATAATCACAATTATTATATAAAAAGACACACACCTAATAGGCCTCTGACATGGTTTGTGTAACGCCCGCTATAAAAAACAACGATCGGGATCGACGGGTTTACGTGCACGTAAACATTTTTCTTCCAGACATTCAGGTAATTTAGTCTTAACCAAACTGGGGAAAATATCAAGTGATAAACTAACAAATACAATCTTTGTATTCCCGTCCTGGGAATCGAACACAGGATTTCGGATCGCCCATGGCTCAGACCAAACCACTAGACCACGGAGGCAGTCACATCTGTGGAGGAAATGCCTTGGGAATGCCAATGGATTTGAGGCATCGGCCTATACTCTGACTAGATTCAAGAGAAAACCTATCATAATAAAAGTTAAACATATCCATAACTGTTGCATACATACCTTCACCAGCTGCGCAGGACTCGCACCACCTGCAAACCGGCTTCTCTTCAGGGTACATGGGCCAAGCCGCGAGACAAGACGAACACGTGGTGAAGTTCTCGCACGATCTTCTCGCTACCAACTCCGAGTCGCACGCCACTCCTGAATTCGTCGACACCATATCGCCTTCGCATCCGGGCTTGTCCACTGAGTAACATTTTGTGTAATTTGCTGTACTACAGAAGCTGCAACCCATGTGGCTTCGGCATTCCAACTTGCTTGCGCTCCATAGAGAGCAGAGGTCTTCTGGTAAGGATATGCGAGTCACTTGGCAGTGAGCGCTGCCAGTCCAGCCTCCAATAATGTAAATGTATCCTTCGTTTTCAGCCTCTATGTCTATTGCCATCGCGTGGGCGATCGTTGGGGGTGGAGGATGACCGACTATGCTTACTCCTGAAAAGGGACAATGTGTTAAGGGTTGAATATTGAAGAAAAAGCATACATACATACATACATAAATCAAGCCTTTATCCCTTACGGGATAGGCAGCCTTTAACGCCTCGTAAAAGGCGCTTTCGCCACGTCTGCCAAAAATTGAGAGCAATTTTAGATTCTAATATGTATTGCTTTAGTGACAGGTTGTCAACCCATCGCCTAAATTACAATACACTGTAACCCTCGAGTCCCTTTTGCTGACTTCAACAGCATGCCCGGGAGGAAGGGCAGCTGGAACATTCTATGTTTTTCTATCTCTCCCAGTCCAGCATGGAAGAAAAAGCAACAGCTTAATATACTTCCATGCTGACCTGGGAGCGAGAGAAATACAGAATGTGCCAGCTGCATTTCCTCCCGGGCATGCTGTAAAAACTAGCTAAGGGATTCGAGGATTTCAGTATGTTATAATTTAGGCGATGGGCTGACTTATCACTACAGCAATATACCTACAAATCTCCCTTAAATAACCCTCAAAACTTTGTCAGACGTGACGGAACGATGGGTCGTTTACGCTCTACACCCCATTAGATAAAGGTGTGATATATAAAGCAACAGAATTAAGTGTGTTTTGTTAGTTACGTACCTTTGGCAAGTTTGACCCACTGATTGCAACCGTAAACGTAAGCTAGAAGAGATTCAGATCTGAGATACGGGTCAGTTTTGCCGCCAAAGACGATCATGTAATCGTTAGTCGTCACCGCTGAGTGCAAATATGTCGCTACTGGCTGGTTGATGAAACTGTTTAGGTTCGGGAACGTCGGTAGTTCGCTCCATTTCTTGCTTGGGTAGTGGAATGAGTACAACTTATTTGACAGACTTGTGCCGTTGTAGGAGTACAGTATGCCTCCATAGACGTATAGACTTTGTGAAGGAGTATGGTATACTGTGCTATGTCCGATAATACCAATAGGTTTTGAGCCTAAACATTGTAGCTTGATCCATTTTTCGTTGTCCAAATCATACTCCCAAACATCAGACATAAAACCTTGTTCTAAAGAAAATCCACCAATCAGAACCAAACTTTCGTAATCATTATACTTTTGTAGGGTTAAAGTATGTCCCGCTAACGGCGGTGGTCTTTCTTCCTTATTACTAATGTTACTCCATCTTTGGTCTTTCAAACTGAACTGCCAAAAATCATCAAGAGTTTTGTTTAGACCACTTTTCTCTTGTAAACTTAATCCACCATAAATGTAAATATTTTGTTTTGAGTGGTATATTTCAGCTGCATGGAAATAACGCCCTTCAGGCATCTTCGCATCGGGTGTTGCTTCTACTGTGACTTGCATCCAGGTGTTGTTCTTTGTATCGAAGAATCGGATGTCATTTAGAGGACCATGTGATAGGGAATAGCCTCCAAACATCCAAAGACCTCGCCTGTCAGCGACCAGACTGTGACCAAATCTTGGTAAAGTTTTTCTCAAGTGGTCTAGTCCATCCATTAAGTATTCAGAGTTAAACAGTTCCGTAAATACAAGCTGCGTCTTATCTAGTTTGATAGAACAGTCTTCTCCACCAAAGCCTTCGTTACAAAGACATCGTCCATAACTAGTATCACAGATGCCGGCATTATTTGCCATACTGCAGTTATTTCTACAAATTTCGACGTCGCAATCAGGACCTCCGTAGCTATCTCTACAAACACAATGATTGTGCTTGTTGCATACTCTGGGCCAAGTGCAGTGGTCTTCACAGGCCAATACTTTATACACTCCTTCAAATCCTTGTTCCGGGTGACCCTGTTTGTAGTGAACAGTTAAGTTTCCACTGCGGGCTTCTACGACTCCTGAAGCACCATTGCAGAAGACGCCAAGTAACTGACTCTGTTGATTATTGCTTAGATCTGGTACTCCTCCAAGTCCGTCGTAAACGTAAACGGCATTCTCGTCACAGGGCACATCAAAGTGGGCAGAGTTGATTGAGAATTGTATCGTCGCATCTTTAATTTCTTCCGCGGATATGATCCAGAGACATTCCTTCGATGGACCAACGGCTTTGATGTTGGGGTCGATCATGTAGGAACCGATTCCTTCGGTCTCTGTCGCATTAAGCATACCCCGGGGTTCACATTGATAGTAGCAGCGGCCGCCATGTCTTGGATCACCATAAAATTTAGGTCTACAGCGTTCACAGTTCTGTCCCTGCGTGTTGTCCTTGCAGATGCACTCGCCGCTGCTGACGTCACAGACGCCGCGCGTCTCGTCGCCGTGGTCGTTGCAGTCGCAGCGCCGACAGCCCTGGCCGGTCGTCGCGTTACCGTGGCTCCCCGGCTTGCACGACTCACAGAATTCGCCCTCGGTCCAGTCTTGGCATTCATCGCAACGCCCGACGCCCGTTCGGCACGTCGAATGGTTGTGACAGCCACAGTTGATAGAGCAGTCCGTGCCGGTCCAACCGAGATCACAGTGACATTTGTAATGCGGTGAGCCCGTACAGTACCCGTGGATGCAGTTGTTGTAGCAGGTGCGGATGCAGCTCTTCTTGCCGTCGCCGATGTAGCCCTGCTTGCACTTGCACGTGTACGAGCCGTGCGTGTTGTTGCACACGGCGTGCTCGTGGCAGTCGTGCAGCCCGAGCCCGCACTCGTCCACGTCGGGGCACTGCGCGTACGCCCAGCCCGCGTCGCTGGTCGTCACGTTCAGCAGCGAAGCGCAGGACACGTGAGAACGCGTGAAGTCTCCTTCGGTGCACGCTCCGTTAATGGGGTTCTCGTAGGAATGACACCAGCCGCAGCCCATGCTGCGCAGGCAGGTCGCGCATTGAGTGTGAGCTTGACAGGATTTGCACTGGCCGCCTTTCCGCACCGGGTCGTCGGCGGGCGAGGAGGCGCGATCGAGCCACTCGCGACACAAGCCGAACTGGTACTCGCTGGTGTAGACGCTGAAGCTGAAGCACTGTCGCGTGGCCTCGCACCACACGCAGCGGCCGCGCTCGTCGAGGCAGTGCTCGCAGTCGAGGCGCAGGCGGCAGGGCGCGGGGCACTCGCCGGGCTCCACCACCGCGCCCCCCGCGCGCCCCCGCCGCGCGCACCGCGCCTCGTCCGCCCACCACTCGCAGTAGTTCCCCGCCACGCACCGCTCGCAGCTGATGTAGTTGGAGCAGTTCGGACACGCGGCCGGCTGCAGCGTTAGATACCGCCACTCGCCTTCTAGCGCGCAGACAGTTTTCTCATCAGTTTCACGCGCTTCACACTTGTTAGTGAGCTCGCACCAGCCGCAGGCCGCGTCCGCCAGACAAAGCAGGCAGTTGTCGTAGTTTGAGCACTGCCCGTCTGAATAGGGCTCCAAGAATTCGAACGTGAAGACTTTTGCACTCTCCAAAGATTTGTTATGAAGAAGTTCCATTTTAGCGTGATGATGGGACGGGAAGAGACCGGTGTGTAGAGAGTCGTTGGCGTGCATTTCCACTGAAAGTCTTCCGGGGAAAAGCGCCGGCCAGTCGACTAGAGAACATGCCGATGGCTGCGCTGTTAAATTTGCTACTGAATCTTTGGTATCTCCTAACGTCAATGATATGTTTGAGTAACCCGCACAGACGTGAAGGGTCTCTCCAGTGCCGTTCCAGTAAAGCGGTATATGCAGCCAGCCCCTGAGCCGGGCCTCGCTGGGCCCACTGAAGATTTGGCTGCTTCCCCCTCCCGTTCCCCAGTCCACGGTCGTAGCATTCACCACGGTCACTCCATCGGGGTGGTTCCAGTCAGCTGGCTGTTGGTATCTAAGGAATGTCAAGCCTGGTCTTTTGTCCAAAATTTTGCATTCTTCGGGAGTTGTCACTTCAGTTCCGATAGCACCCCACCAGCCCGGGTTTTCGGAAGGTGTGTCTTCGCCGCATACTCCGTAGTTATCTGTAAAATGTTCCCAATTATAATCAAAACTTTATGGAAGTCTAGGTGTAAAGACAAAACATAGAAGAAAACATACCGTCTTTATGATGGCACCTGGCATTCTGCACACACCAGCTGCACTGGTAGAGGCCAAGCTTGGTGCTGACGGAAGGCAAGGCCGCCCGGGAATCATTAGCTTTGAGCGGCGGGCCGTGTATGAGGCACGAGTGGCAATCTCCCAGCGCCGGGCAGATGCCGCCGCAGCGAATCGATTGCAGGTTGGTCGTACAGTTGGAGCCTATTGTCCGGCCGTAGCACGTCTGCCGACAATCCAGTGGAACAAATTGTTATGATTTTGGATGCTTTGTTGTGCCACTGGAACTAATTGGTTGTGGTAATGGGAAGGTTGTATTAAAATTTTGTATTCATGTGATTTATGTAGGCATTAATAGTAGATTTTACGACAAGTGCAAACAAGTCATTTTTATCAGAGATTTTTATCTGCCCGAACCCGCAGGGCGAGGGTTGATATTAAGTCGAGGACAAAAATGGTTATGTGCACGAGTTATAAACTCTGCTTTTCACTTCAAATGCGAAGAAAATTGAGGAAATTCTATAAAAGTATTGTATACAAACAAACCAATGAATTCCCGCCATTTAACTTTTTAAAGTTTTTTTTAAGGGATCCGAGGGTTTTAGTATATTGCAATTTAGGCGATAGGCTGACAACCTGTCACTACAGCAATATACCTACAAATCTATCTTAAATAATCCTCAAAAATTTGTCAAAGTGGCGGAACGACCTTTGTTTAGGTCGTTTACGCTCTGTCTACCCCATTAGGGATAGAGGCGTGATTATATGTATGTATGTATGTATGTAACTTTTTAAATCTATTCTATCTATCTATTTTAATAATAATATAAAGTAAATAATATAAAATAACAAGTTCTATCTATGAACTTCTTATTAAGTTTGGCCTAATTTCCTTTGCTTACAGGAGATGAAGTTATGAGTAGATACGTTTCTGTCCTTATGCACAAAATTAAATTTTCACAAATAGCACTTTCAGAGCATAAGAAGTGAAAAAGTGTTTTTTGGCTTCGATCTTCGCATAAATAATTCAAAATTGCACCAAAAACAAAATAATCATTCCAAGAAATAACTTAGCAGACAGGTATGTTGCAGAGCAGATAAGTAGATCACTGGCTGCGTGCTGTGTTTGGGGCACGCCGCCTCGGGGTCGCTGCTGCTGATGCCGGCCAGCCAGCTCGACACCACGTACGCTACAACTGTAATGCTGATGCTGACCTCATCCGCGGAGCACCAGCCGCACTCGGGGTCGGCGAGGCACTCTGGCTGCGTGCTGTGTTTGGGGCACGCCGCCTCGGGGTCGCTGCTGCTGATGCCGGCCAGCCAGCTCGGCACCACGTACGCTACAACTGTAATGCTGATGCTGACCTCATCCGCGGAGCACCAGCCGCACTCGGGGTCGGCGAGGCACTCTGGCTGCGTGCTGTGTTTGGGGCACGCCGCCTCGGGGTCGCTGCTGCTGATGCCGGCCAGCCAGCTCGACACCACGTACGCTACAACTGTAATGCTGATGCTGACCTCATCCGCGGAGCACCAGCCGCACTCGGGGTCGGCGAGGCACTCTGGCTGCGTGCTGTGTTTGGGGCACGCCGCCTCGGGGTCGCTGCTGCTGATGCCGGCCAGCCAGCTCGACACCACGTACGCTACAACTGTAATGCTGATGCTGACCTCATCCGCGGAGCACCAGCCGCACTCGGGGTCGGCGAGGCACTCTGGCTGCGTGCTGTGTTTGGGGCACGCCGCCTCGGGGTCGCTGCTGCTGATGCCGGCCAGCCAGCTCGACACCACGTACGCTACAACTGTAATGCTGATGCTGACCTCATCCGCGGAGCACCAGCCGCACTCGGGGTCGGCGAGGCACTCTGGCTGCGTGCTGTGTTTGGGGCACGCCGCCTCGGGGTCGCTGCTGCTGATGCCGGCCAGCCAGCTCGACACCACGTACGCTACAACTGTAATGCTGATGCTGACCTCATCCGCGGAGCACCAGCCGCACTCGGGGTCGGCGAGGCACTCTGGCTGCGTGCTGTGTTTGGGGCACGCCGCCTCGGGGTCGCTGCTGCTGATGCCGGCCAGCCAGCTCGACACCACGTACGCTACAACTGTAATGCTGATGCTGACCTCATCCGCGGAGCACCAGCCGCACTCGGGGTCGGCGAGGCACTCTGGCTGCGTGCTGTGTTTGGGGCACGCCGCCTCGGGGTCGCTGCTGCTAATGCCGGCCTGCCAGCTCGGCACCACGTACGCTACAACTGTAATGCTGATGCTGACCTCATCCGCGGAGCACCAGCCGCACTCGGGGTCGGCGAGGCACTCTGGCTGCGTGCTGTGTTTGGGGCACGACGCCTCGGGGTCGCTGCTGCTGATGCCGGCCTGCCAGCTCGGCACCACGTACGCTAGGAGATCGCCTGCGACAACCGGACAATGCGATAAACGATTTGTTTGGGAATAGATTACAGTTCTCTCGAAAACGCAAATAGATGATGCTAAAGTCCAGAAGTTTAGTTTGATATAACAATTCAAGTTTGTTTACAAATATGAGGATGCTATTTTCAACATAATAGGCAGGTGATGGTTCTGCCTAGCGAAGGACGATCTCTACGTCTGGGGTATTATAAGTATTTAGTTTGCGGTGCCCGCTTACTATCAGGCAGCCGCTAAGCATGCTGTTTAGTATTAAAAAATCTTGCGTCATTCGCAAATAACTATGCATAGAAGATATACTCAGTATACTCGCTCTATTATCTCTGTTGCTACTGTAAAATCTACATCATTCAAAGAATCGCACAGAGAATCGCAATAATTATTATTGCAATTGACAATGCACAAACACCTGTGCTAATTTATATTGTTTTCCAAGATGCCATTCTTATTATACATTGTATGAGGTAAGTTATTGATTATTTGGTTTAGACTGTCTAGAAGGTTCGTCTTGTAGGCAGTTTAAACGAATAAATCAATAACTTGACAACGCTCACCTTTCAAGGACATAAATTAATTCATGCATATTTCAAGAAAATAATAATGAGCAAGTTAAATCAAATTTCTTGTGAATCTTCGACAGTGTTCTAGAGTCTAGGGCAGTCGACTAGGGACTTCGACAGTGTTCTATTGTATTGTCTTTGGAATCCAAAGAGCAATAATCAAAACTACACCTTTCTTTTATGGATATTTGCACCAGATATTTGATTAAAGTTACGGCCAGTTAGGTTTTCAATATCAAAATTATATGTATAAATTTTATTTTACTAAAGATATAATAAAATCTTTTATAATTAAGTCTTCCATGCTGGACTGGGAGAGAGAGAAAAACATAGAATGTGTCAGCTGTGTTTCCTCTCGGGCTTGCTGTAAAATCCAGCTAAGAAATCCGAGGGTTTCAGTATATTACAATTTAGGCGTTGGGCTGACAACTTGTCACTACAGCAATATACATACAAATCTATCTTAATTAACCCTCAAAACTTTGTCAGACGTGCCGAAACGACTTGTTTAGGTCGTTAACTCTCTGCCTACCCCATTAGGGATAACGCGTGATTATATGTATGTATGTATAATAAAATGTGATATGTAATGGAACATACCATTAACATTTCCGTGGTATCCGCCAGCTATGAGCAAAGTGGACGGCGGCCTCAAAGCGGCTGCATGGGCGAAAACCCCTTGCTTCTTAGGATAGAATTTCCTGGTCTTGCCCAGCACATCCAGCGGGATCCAGGAGTGGCAGCCCAGGTGGTAGATGTACATCTGCCCGTCGTAACAGATCTCCTCGCGGTTGTGCCGGTGGGAATAACCACCAAAGACGATTAGGTAGTTTCCTACAAAAATATATATGAAGTATATGCTGCTATGTCTGTAATGTGAATGTTTGAAATCAATATTTAAAGTTTGATTATAATACAGGGTTGCCAGCAAAGAAGTATACAATTTATCTGCAGCGCTGAATTTTGCTGATGTTTAAAATACGAAAATATATTGTATAGGCACTTCTTATTTATGTAACATGAATCAACTTTCTTAAAAATATATTCCATTAATGTGGGTGATCGAATATTATTTGGGAATAGTATAAATTACTAAGATCGAATAGTTTTAACCGGTAAAGCGGTCATCCAATCAGTTCTATAATATTACCAATGATCGTAGACGTGTGGAAAGCGCGCTCCCTCGGCACGTATGTGTCTCGTAAATGTGCCCGTGGGTAATGGATCTCACTCCACTGCTTGTAGTCTATGTCAAACGCGAACATCCGGTCCGACAGCTTCGAGAATCTGGTTACAAACAGTAAATACATAAAGTCAATCTTTTATTTCACCAAACGCCTATTGAAAGGCATTTACGCCACGTCTGACGAATTTTGAGGGCGATTTGAGACAGAAATATGTATCACTATAATGATACTATTGAAAGGCATTTCAGCCACGTCTGACCAATTTTGAGGGCGATTTGAGACAGAAATATGTATCACTATAATGATAAGTTGTCAGCCTAACCCCTAAATTATAATAGACTGTAACCCTCGTAATACTTTTGCTAGTTTTTACAGCATGTCCGAGAAAAGCAGCTGGTACAATCTATGCTTTTCTATCGGGCCCAGTCCAGCATGGCATAGAAATAATTAATAGCGTAAATAATGTTAGGCTGCACAAAGGTCAAGATTTAACGCCTATAAAGACGTCGTAAGTGATATTACTTTACGATTAAAAATAGCTGTTTACAATTTACTTTACGATTGAAATAACTACAATACAGAATGTGTTAGGGATATTAAGCTAAGCAACTTGTTCTGTTTTTATTAGGCCCGACTAGAATGATATTTATAGGAAAGGAACGTATCTTGTAATTACGGTTGTACAGCAAGGAAAACTATTACCTCACCTTACAAGTTGTTTTACAAGGAAAACAAAGAAATCAAATGGTACAGACTTGTTTACATTATTAGATAGCGTGTTTTGTTTTTTTTTACATTTTAAGAGGCCTTCACTAGATCTAATTGTTGCAAGATATTTCCGCTGCATCACGAGAATTATATACTGCATGTAAGGGACAGCGTCCCGCAAACTCAACAACGATACTGAACAACTTCCACCCAGAAATTCTTTTAGGAAGTGAAAATAAAAATTGGCTTTTCCATACAATGTGTAGGTCCAAAAATCCACCTCGATAAGACAATTTGTATGGAAAAGCCATTTTCTTTTCACTCCCTGAAATAATTTCCTGACAGAAATTGTCCAGTGTCATTGACTGCTCAGTCAGTTTGTGGGACGCTGTCCCTTACATGCAGTATATAATTCTCGTGATGCAGCGTAAATATCTTGCAACAATTAGATCTAGTGAAGGCCTCTTAAAATGTAAAAAAACACGCTATCTAATAATATAAACAAGTCTGTACCATTTGATTTCTTTGTTTTCCTTGTAAAACAACTTGTAAGGTGAGATAATAGTTTTCCAAAGTCTGTGGATATAGAAGTTGAATTTGAATGCCGTGTCTACGACAAATCATCATCTCCCTAGCCTTATCCCGTATCTCACGGGGTCGGCTTCCTAATCTAGGGGATTGAACGAGGGTACTGGTTTTTACACAGAGCGCTTGTCATCTGACCTCCGCAACCCAGAAGGGAAACCAGACCCAATCCTAGATTTTAATTTACTTTATTAGTAATACTGGCTGTTTTTTGTGCCTTTACCTTTAAAAAAAGCGCTGAAGTATCGCTAATTTGTGAACAAGTAAAAATTATTCCACGCGCTTTTTCCTTTCGCTGTATTGTTTGTTTGTTTTATTTATTTCCTCGCAAATAAGTTATAACATACGTGGGCCTTAATAATTACAATCTCTGCTTACTTGGGCTACAAGCCTGCGGCTCGCCATTATAGCAATATCGCCTCGGCTGTTGTTTCAACTTAGCTCACTTATATCATAACATCATCTCCCTAGCCTTATTCTGCATCTCACGGGGTCGGCTACCCAATCCAAGGGATTGAACGAGGTTTTTACACAGAGCGACTGCCATCTGACCTCCGCAACCCAGAAGGCAAACCAGACCCAATCCTAGATTAGGTCAGAGTTTTCAAGCCGCCAATGCTTAGCACTGGCCTCTGATATGGCTTAATGACTAATATCTACGGTATTAAACGATATTAACCGGGACCAACGGCTTAACGTGCCCTCCGAAGCACAGAAAAAGCACCGAATAAACGTACATATGAAATTCGAAAACCGAAACACACATTGGTACGTGGTGGGATTCGAACCACGACCTCCCGCTCAGGAGGCAGCGGCCCTATCCACTACACCATCGGGCTCTCTACAACAAAGATTTAAGATATTTACCTGGCGACGCTAGCCACGACGCCCCCGTACACAAGGATGGAGTTGGAGTGCGGATGGAACACGGCGGTGTGCGCCACCACGCGCACGTCCAGCTCTTTACCGCCGCGCACCTGCACGCGCTGCCACGTTTCTGTGCTTACGTCGTCGCTAAGCTTTATTTTGTACATACTGCAACAAAAATAATACGTCATCTACACGCTCTAAGAAAATATATAATACATATAATCACGCCTTTATCCCTTTTGGGGTAGGCAGAGCGCAAACTACCTAAACAAAGGTCGTTACGCTACGTCTGACAAAGTTTTGAGGATTATTGAACATAGATTTGTAGGTATTGCTGTACTGACAGGTTGTTAGCCCATCGCCTAAATTGCAATATACAGAAACCCTCGGATCCGTTAGCTGGTTTTTACAGCATGCCCGGGAGGAAATGCAGCTGGCACATTCTTTGTTTTTTTCTCGCTCCCAGTATGGAAGAAAATATAACAAATGGGATTATTCATGATTATCACCTGGATGAAAACTCGCCATCAACTGTACTCCCGCCAAAAAGGTATAACTCATCCCTCACAGCCGTTAAAGTGTGCCTCGTCAGTCCAGGCGGGGTAAACGTAGAGTTCACAGCCCTCAGTGTCCAAATATTCGATATGACGTCATAGAACCAGAGTTCCGAAGACAAACTTCCATCCGACAGTTTCCCACCGAAAAGAACAAATCCTTTTCCATATGCGCAAGCCGCGTGGCCATACCTCGGCTCTGGCTTGGACAGATTAGATCTCATCACAGAACTGATCATCTCAGGTCGATCAGTAAAATGTAAATAACTTTCAGAATATGGCGGCGGCGAATGTGTATAAATAAGTGGTAATGTCGTTCTGTCATGGTGTGAAAAAGAATTTAATAGTATGTTGAATATTGAGCTCCTATTTCCTATAGGCCAGTTGCCATCACCCTGCAAAAAAATAAAACATTACTGTTTAAAGTGCCTAACAACCTCATAATGTATTCAATTTCGCTAAGCAAATTAATATAGTATACACCTGCTCAGCTTCTGTTCATCAGAACAAACAGTCACATGAAGTGGACAAATGAAGACAGAATAAATAAAACAAATACCTAACAAGCGTGTGACAAGCACACATTAAAGTTTAAACAGGGATTTTCTGTGTAATGACTCCAGCATTTGTATAAAGAACATATTCTCTATATAACGCAGTTTTTTTTTTGCAGCTATTTGCATTTAACATTTCGTACGAAATATTATAAATAACTTGATTGGCGAAATAAAGTATGACCTTAAGTTCAGCGTATCTTAACAATTATATTCATAACCGATTAAGGCCGTATGGCGTACTATTGTAGCAATATTGTAGGAAGCAAGATCGCGTAACCTCGGATCCGCGTTGACCAGAGAGAGCATAAAAACAAGCTACGACACTGCAATTACTGCCCGTCCTTGATATCTGCACTCTGAGCGGTGCACACTGCTATGATTCAACCAATTATCTTATATAAGTTTTAAATTGAGTTAAGGTTGTCATTCTCAATTGGATTCACGCTTTTAACAGTCGGAATCTGTGTTATGAGGCATTTGATTTAATTTGTACTTGCTTTTATAGTAAATAAAATTTAATTTAGTTCTAGAAATTCTTGCACTTATGTGCGCCTCAATATTTAGTCTTTGTGAGCTATAATTTAAAGTATAATTTAGTCATTAACTATAACTTTTAATAGTCACTACTTAATAATTTTATTATATTATGTAGTAACTATTAATAGGTTCTTTCTCATTAATTATTGTCAATACATACATATAATCACGCCTTTATCCCGAATGGGGTAGGCAGAGCGTAAACGACATAAACAAAGGTCGTTCTGCCACGTTTGACAAAGATTTGAGGGTTATTTAAGTTCAAATTGTAGGTATATTGCTGAAGTGATAGGTTGTCAGCCCAACGCCTAAAATGAAATATACTGAAACCCTTGGATCCCTTAGCTGGCTATTACAGCATGCCCGGGAGGAAATGCAGCTGGCACATTCTATGTTTTTAAGAACCAGTGATTGTCCAGATTGTACATAATAAACAATAATGATTTTTGACCTTGGTAAAGAGGCTGAGGACTGACTTGTCAATTTCCTCGCTAGTTGGAAGGCGACGTAAAACCTTCCCATTTTCATCATACCAGCGACTTGTTGAAAACCTAAAAAACAAAAAACATGAGATAATAAAATTCAATCTTGAGACAAAAATGTTCTCAAATATATTGAATTTTCAATAGTTATTTTTTTACTGTTAGTATGTTGTTACATAATGAGGTTTATGAGAAGAAATCAAATCAATATGTACTATAAACAAAACACAATACCCAAATCTTTTAAATAAACTTCATCATTCATTACCTCAAATAATTTATTTACAAGATAGATTACCAACTAAATAAATATCTCATACAGGATAGTACTAGTAAATACTACACAACAAAACTAAAATTATTATAAGCAGAGTAAAAATGTCTTTTTGAAACAATATAATATTTCTCATATTGATATTTATCTACATTATACTTGATTGGTAAAATTATTACCATAGAAAAATATATCATGCTCATGGGTAAATCCACTGAAATACATAATTAATTCACAAATTAGGTATGCGGCGGCCTAATTCTTACAGTTGCTTGAAATTGGTTGTAAGTTAGTTTGTATATCGAAAATTCTTGTAAGGGTAGAAACTTCAAAATAAATAGGAAAATATGCAATGCTTAAGTGAAACTTTAATTATAATTTTATGAATTATTGCAGAGTATTCAAATACTATTAATTACTCACCTATAAATTTCCAGTAAACCTAATACTTTGTTCAGATCATAACCTCCAAATATATATAGAGAGTCAGTGTGATTGACATAGACTGCTGTGTGAGCTGCCCGTCTCGTCATTCCACTCTCGGAGTGAGACAGCCAGTGCCAGCTGTTTCCCTCCTTGTCATTAGTCTTTAGTGAACATGATTCACCAGAATATCTAAAAGTTATTCAAAAATTTAAAAATGCTTAAGTCAACCATATACACAACAAAACAAATCTTCAATGTAAGTTTCAAAATCATTGACATCTGAATTGTAAATACCAAATCTTGTTATGATAATTATGTTTTAAAACCAAGTAATTTGATGTAAATTTATGCAGCAGAAAGGTATTTAGTTGTGTGATTTAGAATAAATACCCTTTTTTGCAAGAACATCCATCTCCTTTGCACTGTCCATTGCCGGAGCAGCCATTTGGGCACTGCTCAATACTGCAGTCGGAGCCAATCCATTTGCCCCAACATATGCACTTATTGGACATACATTCCCCTCTCTCTGTGCAGTTGTTTGGACAGTTATGGATGGCATAAGTGGCACGGAATCCATCCAAAACATAATTTGTATCACTGTATAGTAAAATTAGCATCTGCAAAAAAAATATTAATAGACTCTCTTTAAATAAGATTCAACAAATTTGAATACTGTTATTTACTTACATATCCACTAGAAGCTGTGACATTCTGGGGATCAGTTTTCCCACTGAAACTCCCCAACAATGGGGCATCAAAAGAATCTCCATCATAAACAAACACATAGTCATAGGAACATTCTGTACCCATGCGAATAAAGCTCAGGGTAATGTACTGGCTTTTGTTAGCAGCTTTGATGAGCCATTCACAATGTGAATCCTAGAAAAGAACTTGTTATTAGTGCATGGAAGTTTGTGAAAACCGAAGTGATTGTTGTTGAGAGATAAAGAGGTGTTGTACTGACTTGTGTGTAATTCGAGTTACTGGGTCCATCGGTGATGATGCCGCTGGGCTCGGTGAAGACTCTGCGCGTCTTGTCGCAGGGCGCCGTGGACGCGGACGCGGCGCACAGCACGCACAGCCAGGTCCAGCTGAGCACTACGAAACCTGCTCCTTTCTCCCGAATACGTGGGTAAATCATGCCTCTTCTGATTTGCAGTAAGACATAAGTCAAATATCAAAGCCATATAATCGTGAATTCGCAACTAATATCACTAAAATGTAAAATAAACAACACTCATTTGAGTTAATAGATGACATCTACTTCAAGGCTAACCACTTTACATGAATAATGCCACACTGATTCGAGAAACTTATGCACCGATTGCGAAGACGTATTGCTGAGCCACTGTATTTGAATTAAATCTTCAGTATTAATGCATTGGTAATACTTTCTAACGAGTTTTTCTTACAAACAAACAATTCACAAACCCATCACAGGCATATTTTGACAATTTCACTGACAGACGGTTTTGACGTTTTGTTTTTTTTACTCATGAAGCTAAGCCTTTATAAACCATTCAGCCTAGATCAAAAAGTGAGCATGTCAATGGTCTGCCACAAAGTCCACAATGATTTTGAGTATTTTTGAGTTCACAAACTGAAGGAATGGTACGAAATAAGATTGATTAAAGTAGTGCTTCAATTGTGATGGCTTTTAATAATTTGTTAGTTACATCGCCTACAAGGAACGCCGCCGCCGTTCACTGAACGGATGGATACAGGGTGTTAGGTAAGATAACTCGATGTAGGTAAAGTAGGACATTGTAACTATTATAACCCTGCACTTTTAAGATGATGTAACAGAGCAACTGCGACACCGATTGTCATATGTATATATATATTTTGCAACTAAATAAATAAATAAAAAAAAAACTGTGATATTTAAAAACTTTTGAAAATTCTCTTTTTGTAAATAGAAGGAGTCTTTATTTACCTCAAATAAAACTTGTTTAGTTTTCGCGGTTTAACTATTTCCCTAACACTCGTAAAAAACTTAGTATTTATTTAACAATTTATTGTACACAAAAAATCATAAAAAGAGGACATATAAAATAAAGACACAACAGGCACTGCTAATTTCTAAAAAGAAATTTCTTACAGCATATCTACAGAAGTGTTATTTTTTATTGATACGCGATAGTATAGATTTATTAGCGCACATCTAATAGGCTGTTAAGAAAAACGTTCATCGCTACAATATGGTGGCACGAGAATAACCAAGGTATCACAAATTTATTTGTTGATAATTGTGGCTGAACAAACCCAAATAAATGGTCGTAGGCTTCATAAGGCCTCGAGAACCACCTTCCCATCAGAGTGCGGTGCGAGTCTTGGTGTCTTCAGTCTTTATTTGGTGGGAAATCTTGTACCTTTAAGGGCTCAGGTGAATTTCAACGTTACTTCTCGCCTAGACTAGCATCTGGCGTCAAGGGATACATGATTCACGGGAGCAAGACCAAATTAAGGCTTAACTGCATCTGCAGATGCGTTTCTGATTGTAATAAGCGCTTAATTATTCACTTATATTGCTTGTGTAAAACAGAGGAACACCTTTAACCTATGAAGGTTCGAGTCGATCGACCCCGATCAGGTTTGCTGTTCGTGTGGAGGCGATATTGTAAGTATGTTTTATTCCCCACAACATAAAGCGAAGCGGTGTCTGTTTACTATCAGATGACTAGGCAAATAAATATTTTCTATTCTACCTATTAACTATATCTATAAAAAATAATTCCATGCTGGACTGGGAGCGAGAGAAAAACATAGAACGTGCCAGCTGCATTTCCTGCCGGGCATGCTGTAAAAACCAGCTAAGGGATCCGGTATATTGCAATTTAGGCTTTCTTAGGTCGTTTACGCACTGCCTACCCCATTAGGGACAAAATAATATATATATAAAAAATAACCGTATATCTATCTATATACCACAGCGCTCCATCCACCTCTCTTCTCGCAGATGGCTCTGTGAGATATGATCGTGCCGGTGACCCGCCGAGTTCGGCTGAGCTGAGTGTTGAGTCAGCAGAGTGCGCGATCGATAGGCCCTCCCGCCTCCTGCACAGATAGACGAGCCCTTTTGTTTTTAAATAACTGGGTAATATTTTATACTCTTCATGCTGGCCTGGGACCGAGAAAAAACATAGAATGTGCGTACCAGCTGCATTTCCTCCCGGGCATGCTGTAAAAACCAGTTAAGTGATCCGAGGGTTTCAGTGTGTGTAACTTAGGCGATGGGCTGACAACCTATCACTACAGCAATATACAACCTACAAATCTATCTTAAATAATCCTCAAAACTTTGACAGATGTGGCGGAATGACTCTTGTTTAGGTCGTTTACGCCCTGCCTACCACGTTAGGGATAAAGGCGTGATTATATGTATGTATGCTAACACACCGTGTCGTATTTCACACCTTATAAATTGTAGCATAATGAAAATTGTGTACCCAATCGACGAGCTTGACTGAGCTGAATGCCAAGTTAGCAGAGCGCGCAATCAATAGGTCCTGGACCCTTTAGTTGTGTACTTTCTTATTATGTAACTGGCTCCGTGGTCTAGTGGTCTGAGCCGTGGGCTTCCGATGCGGAGGGCCTGGGTGCGATTCCCAGAGAAGGGGCACAAAGTTGTATGTTTATCAATTTATCACTTTGTGAGATTTATTATTGTGATTGGCCCTTGTTTACAAAACGTACTGCCAAGTTGTTAACCGAAAGCTCGTACCTTTATTATTGTTAAAATTACAGTAATGAACCTCTAGGTCTGTTTATTATTATATCTAAGAATTATGCTTATGTATGACTGTTTGTGTTCTAAAAAAAAAAAATATATATTATAGCTAGCCTATTAGATCCCTCTGCTGGGCATAAAATAAATAAATAAAATAGATTTTCCTCTGTTTGATAATGACTTAAGTTTATAACATCTATGCTCTATCGAAGCTCGTCACCAAATCACTAATGGCATCTTCCACGATATACTACGTCATCTTCATTAACAATTTATCATTCTAAAACATTTCCACTCGGCGATTGACTTGCCAAGCTACAGCTCATCACGGAGGCGTGTTCCATATTTTATCGCGGTGGAAATTAATAAATCATTAAGAGCATGTAGGTGAGAGCCGGTGGAGCGAAGTCGAGGGCTGTTGAAGTTTTTTCACGCGGAATCGAGTGATAACCGCTAATGATGCGACCCGGTGCTCGAACCGCCGACTCATCCGGACTAAATTAAATTAAACGATGTCATTATGAGAGCTGCTCCTTAAGGATTAGAACGTCTGCTTGAGGACTGAGTTTTATTTTTTACTTTTAATATTTCCTCTGTAGACAGACTGTAGAGCTGATTTTAACTTAAACCAATTAAGCGGTTTAAAAACTTTGCCAATGGGGTTCATCGGGTTGTTCGTCGATTCAACAACCCCGAGTGAAAAGACTCATACATACATAAAATCACGCCTTTATGGGGTAGGCAGAGCGTAAACGACCTAAACAAAGGTCGTTCTGCTACGTCAGACAAAGTTTTGAGAGTTATTTAAGATAGATTTGTATCTACAAATCTATCTTAAAAATAACTAGTTAATAGTTGTCAGCTCATCGCCTTAATTACAATATCCTGAAACCCTCGTATCCCTTAGCTGGTTCTTACAGCATGCCCAGGAGGAAATGCAGCTAACATACTATGTTTTTCTCACGCTCCCAGGCCAGCATCGAAATGAAAAGACTCGTCACAAATAAAAAAGGAATACAATCCTTTTTTATTCCTAGGACAGATATCATTAATTTATCTGCTACCCTATCTATCGGTTTGTGAGAAACTGTCCCTTTATATCTGGTATACTTATATACCTACACAGAGCTTGCAGTGAAAAGAGAACACGCGTTGGTCGTTCCAATACAAAGTTCACTATACGTATAGTACGTTACGTACGTACGGTAAGTATTTATGATGGTCCTATACCCGCTGGCCTAAAATTGGAGAACATTTTTTAGACCTTTCATATGGAACACGTGTTCTTGATATCCTGAGACTTGCGAGCGTGCGTGCCGGCACATTCTAAGCGTGAATTTATTTAGCATGTAAATGAACTGCCCGCTGGCCGACGCTCATTTTTTCCAACAACAAATATTGTCTCCTGTGTTTACTTTCCCGCCATTTCCACTCACGCCGGTGAGTCTCTACGTGTGTTCTCATTCCGTTTCGCCCTAACTCTTCCCTAATCTCCGACGTACAGGCTTTTTGTGAGCGTAATCGTAATATAGCAGGGAATTATCGAATCCATTTGGAATTGAAAAATATTACAATTTTCGGGGATTAGAATCGTCAAAGACCTTCAGCTGCAGAAAACACTTTAGTCAACAGGAAATCTTGAGGGTATCAAACACAACGTTAATGTAACGTAATATCGCTACAACGTAACGAAACTGTATATAATCTATATCTGTCGGGAAAGTTCTCAGTTCTATAAAGAGCTATTGTTATCGTTGTCGTAATAAGCCGATAGAGTCTTCTCCACTTCTCCGAAGATCGTCAAAGGCCATTAGCTAACGACATGTCAATGTCTTGCGGGAACATAACGTGCGCGCGACGTTTACCGCTGCCCCAACTGCCCCCGGGGCGCATCTCCATACAAATGGCACATTACTGCCCCACGGACAGCCACCGCACCGCCGGACGCACCTTATCGCGTCCACAACTTCAACTATATTTGTTCTGCGCTGGATTACCACAGATTTACCACGGTCTCCGCCGTTAACGACCGATTAGGCGTCCTCTGCAAAGAGTACTCCGATTTAATGTGACCCGCTCTTTTAAAATATGTTGATACCAGTTTAGTTCAACAGAGAACACTGGAGAACACGCTTGTAAGCAATGTTCAGTTCAAACTTTTTTTCTTCCTTACATTTTGTCTAACTGGCCGGCACGCGTGAAAAATATTCAGGAAAACGCCAATTAACGAAGAAGAAAAGTTTGGTTTTTAATTTTTTCGATTAAATGACTCTACAATGATATTTTATTGTAGATTTTCAGCCAAGTCGTTTATTGACAGGCAAACTCAAACGTAGGAAACTTTTTGACCAAGAATGAAGAAGGTTGCTCCTCAGAATAAAAACTCTTTGCAATGGTTTGTTAAATAGTTCTACTGGCCGCAACACGTGAAAAATATTCAGGAAAACGCTATTTGTCAAAAATGAAAATTCAGTATTTAGTTGTCTAAATTTAAATGGCTCTTCATGGAGTTTTTCGTAGCCTTTTCGGCCAGATCGTTTATATTTAAATGTTTCACATACAAAAACTTTTTAATGTCCTCTTTTTTAACCGAAAGACTGTTGGCTCATTGTGCGCCATTTACTTCGCGTTCGCTGCTCAAATATTTTTGAATATACTTTAGACTTCTATTTTCTAAACAAATGGCAGGACATCGCGGGAGGCTGGTCGTCCAACAAACAGTGCGCGATAACGGCGCGCGATAAATCAGGCCTGTCGATGCGGGGCGGCCCCACGCAACTCGCGCGCTGATTTGTCGCGTCCACTGCGCGAATTTGGGACTGCTAGTGATGTCTATTTCTTATCGACATACTTACTACATCTGTGAAGTGGCGTATACATGACGCCGGGCCCACGGCACAACAGATGCGAGCAATCCGCACGAAACTAGTAACCGCTCTCCCGGCGGCATTGTGTGTATTCAGCTTACTTTAGGCACAAAAATGATGTAGTGCCTTTCCGGCTTTTCGAAAAAAAATTATGATGTTGCCAGTGCTAACAGAAATCAGACTAAAATATTAGATTTCAATATTAATTAAGAATTTCTCTTTCCATTCATCGATATTGTTTCATCTCCCTAGCCTTATCCACATTTCACAGGGTTTGCTACCTAATCTAGGGGTGTATTGTTTTTTTATAGAGCAACTGCCATCTGACCTCCGCAACCCAGAAGGGAAACCAGACCCAATCCTAGATTAGGTCGGAGTATTCAAGACCTCTGAAATGGCTTAGCGACTAATATTTACGGTATATTCACCGGGACCAACGGCTTAACGTGCCTTCCGAAGCACGGAAAAAGCACCGAATAAAAGTACATATGAAATTCAAAAACCGAAAAACAACTTGGTACGTGGTACACGACCTCCCACTCAGAAGGCAGCTGCCCTATCCACTACACTATCGGGCTCTTCGAGACAATGCTGTAGGTCATCTCCCTAGCCTTATCCCGTATCTCACGGGGTCGGCTTCCTAATCTAGGGGATTGAACGAGAGTACTGGTTTTCACACAGAGCGACTGCCATCTGACCTCCGCAATCCAGAAGGGAAACCAGACCCAATCCTAGATTAGGACAGTGTTTTCAAGCTGCCAATGCTTAGAACTGGCCTCAGACATGGCTTAACAACTTATATCTACGGTATTAAACGATATTAACCGGGACCAGCGGCTTAACGTGCCTTCCGAAGCACGGAAAAAGCACCGAATAAACGTACATATGAAATTCGAAAACCGAAAACACATTGGTACGTGGTGGGGTTCGAACCACGACCTCCCGCTCAGGAGGCAGCGGCCCTATCCACTACACCATCGGGCTCAAAAAAATAGTTCTTATAGATATTAAGAAAAAATTACGTAAGTTTCATATTATATTATTCATCGATATGGTTTATCAGAAACAATTCTCCATCTCTCACTGCATTGATAGTCAATAGTGAACGAAACCAATAAAGCGCAGTTTGTCCGGGCCGCCCCACGGTCAAGAATATCTTAACTACCGTTGTGGGTAGCTTGCATAATCACATGCCGTTTCGGGACATAAATACTGACACAACTACCGGTCTCTTTGTTTGCCTTTGTAACATGTACTAGATAGATAAAAAAAAAATAGATGTTGGTCAGTATTATCCTACTTTTGCCTTTGTCATAGTAATAGGTGGTAATAGTCATAGAAAGGGAAAATACGGGAGAAGCTTATCAAATTACTTTGTCATATATGAACCAAAATGACATATCATATGATTGAACTAAGCATACCAATAAAATTGCATAAAGTTTCCGACATAGTAAGAAGAAATTGATTAAGATTGCTACGCCGTAGCCGTAGCAGTCTGATTTTGGTCAGTTTTTTAAAAGACGTAATAGATACTAATTTGACGTCCTTTTTTAAAATATTCATATTCCTAGTTCCTATTTCCATTTTTTAAATAAAAAGCACAACAATTTCAAAATGTGTAACATCTCTAGAAGGGTCGTGTCTGTACATTAAATATTTTAACAAAAAAAAATCCAGCAGGTATTATTAACGATATAAAGGTCAAACCGATTTTTTTTTAGAATTTTTGTCTGTCTGTCTTTCTGTCTGTATGTTACCACATCACGCCAAAACTACTGAACCGATTTCGATGGGACTTTTTTTATTCAACTGTGTGTTACCCGGGTTGCAACTTAGGATACTTAAAATCACGCTACCTAACTTAGGGAGTAGGCAGGAAATTAAAATTTGGCTGTTTCTTAACCGATTTTTATGGAACTTATTTTTATTCGACTAAGCATTATTTCAAATCAAAGTTACAACACAAATAATCACGCCTCATGACTTAAGAGGTAGGTAGGATATTTAATTTCGGTCGATTTTAACCGATTTTGATGGAACTTTTTTTGTTTGACTGAGCATAACTTAAACTCAAAGTAACGATACAAATAATCACGCCACCTGACTTAGGGGGTAGGCAGGAAATTGAAATCTGATCGTTTTTAACCGATCTTAAAGGACATTTTTATTTGACTGAGTTTCTTTAATTGCATGGTGTCCAGCCTAGGTTAGAAATAATCACGCAAACCATTCTAATATTGAGTAAGTAAGTAACGATACAAATAATCACGCATCATGACTTAGGATGTAGGTAGAAAATTGAATACCGGTCGTTTTCAACCGATTTTAATGGAACTTTTTTGTTTGACTAAGCATTACTTTAACTCAA
The DNA here is from genome assembly GCA_949820665.1 of Scrobipalpa costella. Taxonomy (NCBI): domain Eukaryota; kingdom Metazoa; phylum Arthropoda; class Insecta; order Lepidoptera; family Gelechiidae; genus Scrobipalpa; species Scrobipalpa costella. The sequence continues at coordinate 12,200,157 of OX463303.1, forward strand.
AATTACGATACAAATAATAACGCCACCTAACTTAGAGGGTAGGCAGGAAATTGAACTCTGATCGTCTTTAATCAATTTTAAAGGGACTTTTTATTTGACTGAGTTTTTTTAATTACCTGGTGTCCAGCCCAGGTTAGAAATAATCACGCAAACCATTCTATATTGAGTAAGTACCCCAGTTTTTTTCATACAAAAACAAAGATCAGACAATGCGAAACACGCTTCCGCGCGCGGCTTAGCAGATGCCGCTCCTAAGCGCGGAGAAGCGTTTTCAGTATGTTCGACACTGCGTGTTTTCCATACAAACCGAGCGTACGCGTCGCGGGCACAGCTAACTAAGAAATGGAAACAAAGAAACAACCGTCAGGTAACACTAATCCTTCCATATTTAAGCAGACAGGTACATAGAATGCCCGATATTATGTACTATGATCGCATAGGTGTAATGTAAGACTGTATTCTATACCAATCATGTAAAATTTAAAACAAAAAATACATTGCTGTTTAAAATCATAACCACCACGCGTACGGAGTCGCGGGCGCAGCTAGTATATAATATATTGAATAAATATAGAACACATAAATATTAACTGTTTAATGTTTTCCTCATTCCAGTACAGTAACTAAACTTCCGGAATAATTACACCCGCTTTCACTAGTTGATAGTTGATGTCAACATAAGGGCAAGCGAACACTGACCCGCGCTTAGCCCGCTAACGCGCGACCTAATTTCAGATTAATACGCTTAGGGAAACCCCGTAGCCGGTTCGAATGGCACGGACCATTGCCCGCCTTAACGCATCCACTGACAGAAGTAGGTGATAGGTCAACGCATTGCGAGTATTTAAATTTAAAGTAGGAAAAATGTAGTCTATTCCTATTTAAATTTCGTGCTACGAAAATAGTGTCTTTGACGAAATAGGTCATCATGTCTTATGGCGTTTTCTGCGTCCATCCTATATGCCGATTTTCAAATTTAGCAGCCAGTCCTTGGCCCCTAGGTATTTCGGAAATGCCACCAGGGAATTAGGCATCTGTTAGTGCGTGAATAAAGAACTTCCATGCTGATTATGGCCTGGCTTTTGGACACCTATATCTTAAAGCAATAGTATTTAATAAACTATACCCAAATATTTATTGCATTCCATAAAGTATACAGACGTTACAGTAATACAAACAAATAAAATATAAATAGTACTACAACATGGACCCTGTTAGGCACAGCAAATTAGGAGATTAGTAATACAACATACATACATACATATAATCACGCCCTTATCCCTAATGGGGTAGGCAGAGCATAACCGACCTAAACAAAGGTCGTTCCGCCACGTCTGACAAAGTTTTGAGGGTTATTTAAGATAGATTTATAGGTATATTGCTATAGTGACAGGTTGTCAGCCCATCGCCTAAATTGCAATAAACTGAAACCCTCGATTCCCTTAGCCGGTTTATACAACATGCCCGGGAGGAAATGCAGCTGGCACATTCTATGTTTTTCTCTCGCTCCCAAGCCAGCATGGAAGAAAACATAGTAATACAAAACATGAAAAAAATACCAAAATAGCGATTCATTTACCAAAAGCTACGGCTACATAGTACATACAAAGGCAGATCTCTCAATCAATCAACTTCCATCTATTTTACCCTATAATCAGGGTGCTTATCTCATAATATAAACAAGTGTTTACTCCGTCGATTTTTCTCCATTACGCAAGTTTGGCGACTAAGTAGATTTATAGTTCCGCCCCGTTCATTATCCGCATTGAGGCAACAGTCTGAGGGCATAAATCTGAATGGAGCGTGGAAAGAAACGCACTAGATAGTGAAGCTATAGTCGTCAAGGCTTAAAGTGAACGCGACGAAAGAATAAACTATCGCCGCCATCTTGAGAAACGCCAAAAACCAAAGCCAGCAGCGCTCCCACCCAAGTTCATATAAACTCTTGATGCACAGTAACTGGAACTTGCGCGAAGTTTGACAGCCGGGAACAAAGTTTCTCTATGAGGATTCGATGTGCAGACAGTTAATTTGTTGAGTAGTAAGCTGTTTGAAGAGTAGTCTAAGTTTTGGTGTGTATGATCTCTTGGCGGATCTATTGTATAGACAATTTTAAGCAGGCAGTGGGTTAACTATACTGTTAAATGCCTTATTAGTTTCATTACAGAACACACACATCCACACACATAAAATATTGGGTACCTTATTCGATTTGGTCAACGCTACCCCAAAATAAAAAGAAATATAGCGGAAACCATAACCCTTTCTGCATTCAATTCTGTCAGCATCGTTTCCTAAATATTCAGTTTTTCCGTTTGCCGGCATTTTTTCATGTAGTTAAGAAAAACAAGAGGGCCATAACTCTCGTGCCGGTTCATCAGATATCACGGTAATGGCAGTAATGGATCCTGGCCAGTGGCCCGCATGCAAATAAATCTGCGGCCCGATGCAATGATGTGTGGAGAATGGGACTCACCCCTTGCCTGGCCATCGTGCCCCGCTGTCCCACCGCGGACCGAGGACACCAATAAAATACACTGATTATTTCCTAACCATTTTTTTCTATTATTGAACCTATTCAGGAATAGAGACGATAAAATTGCTCTTTATCGGAGGCAATGTATTTATTACATCAAATAAATTTGACAATAGAATTTGCAATTTTTGGGGTCGCTAAGACAAACCCCTTTTCAAAACTAGAGTTTATTATCGATCATTTATTGTCAGCAACGCCATATGTCGAACTTGAATTTGTCGGAATGATAATGATGATTGTGTTTGGGCAGTTTTTTGCTGGAGGGCGAGTGGACGATCATTGCTTGGACAACCTTTACCTGCCGTTGTTTTATCCGGGAAGCGGGCGGCGATAAAAGTCAGAGCAAATGGCAGTCAATAAAATAAATAGCGATGCTGGGTGTTGTCGGTGTTCTGTAAATAAGTCGCCGGCCCGGGGCGCCGATCGTCTTTTTTATTGGCGCCTCGATTGCTCTCGAAACGAAACAAGGAGCGGCACGGAGGCGCATATTGCACTGCAAGTCGGCTGACTCGGCAGATTACTGCCGAGATTAGGAATGGAAGTTCCCGCTGTTTCGCGGTATTGTCTCCTACGCGACACTTGAGCTCTATTGTCCTTAATGTAAAATTCATTTCTCGTCTTTCTTTTTGTCCGACATATGAAATGGTATGTCACGTAAACTATTTTTAGGAAGTTGGATTTTCAGAAGCTTTTGTAGACACCTACTTTTATTTATTACCCCAGTCAATGTCAACATCGTGTAGTGTATCAAGAAAGAAAAATAAAGTATTCCGTGCGTATCGCGGCCGGCGGCTCCGGATAGATGTATTAATTTGTAGAAATTTGTCGTCGTCCCTCTTCCCTCGCCCTCCGTGTTTCGGAAGGTCTAGCCGCGTGCATTCCAATCACGCACAACAAGCTCCGTAATTGCACCTAATAATATCTTTAAATAGCCTCACTAACGCGACGGGGAAACCATTACTGTTGAGACTTTTCTCTTAGTTACCGGATTTGTAGATAGAGGGATAAAAGACTTCGGGCTACGAATGTCAATAAAAAATCTTTTATCCAATATCAATAAATATGCGCTTATTTTACTATCTCTAATAAACATGATATTAAGCACTATATTATTACTTTTAAGTACAATAATATTGATTAATTTTATGTTGAGCTGGGATTATTAAAAAAACCAATGGTGATCTGCCTATCCTGTCTCGATCTATTAAAAAAATGATTAAAATTATACAGTTGTCTCAAAACGAACTATGAAGACAGTCATAAAGTTTATTATTAGTCCAATGCACCTTATAACTATAACAAATTTTACGATGCGACTTACAAAAAAGTGCAGTAGTAAAAAGGGCATCGTTTCATTTGTAGTTTTACGAGGTCCAGTCCAGCTACTGGCCCCGATTCGATCGCAACACGATTTAGCTGAAGTAAACTATACTTCTATGCTGGCTTGGGAGCGAGAGAAACACATGGAATATGCCATACGCGTGTACTCTTTTCACTGCAAACTCTGTGTAGGTATAAGGGCTCTGAGTCTACCAGGTATAAACGGACAGTTTCTCATAAACCGATAGATAGTGTAGCACATAAAGTAATGATATCTGTCCTAGGAATGAAAAAGGATTGCATTCCTTTTTTATTTGTGATGAGTCTTTTCATTTCCATGCTACCCTAGGAGCTAGAGAAAAACATAGAATATGCCAGCTACATTTCCTCCCGGGCATGTTGTAAAAACCAGCTAAGGGATCCGAGGGTTTCAGTATATTGTAATTTAGGCGATGGGCTGACTACCTGTCACTACAGCAATATACCTACAAATCAATCTTAATTAACTATCAAAACTTTATCAGACGTTGCGAAACGACCTTTGCCTGCCTACCCCATTAGGGACAATGGCGTGATTATAAGTATGTATGTATGTAAACTATACTTCCAAATTTTCACCATGAGAGAACAGAAAGGGAGGATTAGACTAAACAAACTAAGTGATTATAATCCTGTTAGTTACCATTCGCAAATTCAAAGGATTTTGGTCCCGTCATAGATTCTTGATTTGACAGGATTATAATAAGTTTCTTATTGCAAGGTATTTCTGTTCTCTCATGGCATGAAATGACAGATATGGTTTTATTATAGTTAAATCGCATTTCTATCGAATCGGGGCCCCTGGCTATAGTTGAGTAGGTTCGTTCTATTTGTATTGGCAGGACAACTGTCCGGTATTAGCCGTGCTGGGCGTCCCGCGGGGCTCGTCACCAGGAGCGACGCTAATCCAATCACGGGAGAGGACCCAGGACCTCTCCAGATGCACTCGGAGGACGGACCTACTTAAAAAACTTGCGGTGTCAGCTATTTGGGAAAGTATTTTAGAAACTATATTCATTGTACATTGTTATTACAAAAATACAAAACATAACTTGACTGTTATAGTAATTGTAACCGCAAACTCTATTTTATAAAATTACATATTTAGGTGTTTCATGTTCGAATTAAAGTCCTTTACGTTCTGTGCACAGCTTTTAGTTTGCCAAGTTTAAACTGCCAACTGTATATAATAAAACAAATAACAACTGTATTGTAGAATAAAAAAACTTAGAATAATATTTTACGATCTTGATAAGACGCTACAGCGTAGCTCGTAGGGCGGGCGCTACGGGCTACGACTCTCGTAGCGGCGTCGTAGCGGGACGCTTGCTTAATTTTCCTAAGCACCTTACCGCTATCTGCTCTGCGCCCGCGTCTTCATTATGCAAATTCCCTCTTGTAATGCTCTTATCGCGTTTTGTCTACCTGCACGCCACAATAACGTTCCAACAATTAAGAATTCCGAAATTGAATCGTCGAAGTAAAATAAAGATACTGATAAATCAATGGCTACTTACTTGTGTGTATAACGGAGGTGTTCGACGTCAACGTTTCGACTTTACGAGAGCATTCTTCATGAAGAGTGAAAATCACACGACGTTGATTTATCTGTATGAATAACACTTGTTCATCGTTAAGTTCCAAAATAAAGTCATCAAAATAATCCTCAAAATGAAAATAAAGATATTGACAAAGTGGTTGCAATAAGCGGGAATCTACGACGCCTACGCCCAATTAGGCACGGACGGATAGTGCGCTGGTAAGGAATGATGAGGTGTATTAAGGTGCGTGTAGTTTGTCCTGTGCCCCCAGTGTCCCGAGTGTCCCCTGCTCCCGCTAATGGGGCGGCCCGGGGCACAATAAGTCACTCCGGGCACCGATAGCAGCGAATCAATGACCGCCCCACTATGATACATGGGATTAACCGCCGTTTATAGTTTTAGCTTCGGCCACGAATTAATACTGCGGAAATATCGCGTATAAATTTTTATGACCCCATCCTGTATGGACATCGGGGAAATATATTTGGTCGTGTTTTGTTTTTGTGGCTTTATCTCTCGTAATACATTATTGGATTAATTTATCTTTTTCACATGCTTAGTTTGAAGCAGGCTTGGGTTATCCTCCTTGGTTTGATGACTTACCTGCTTATCCATAGTTACTGAACTTCCATTCTGTCTCTGAAAGCAGTGTTTTATTTATTTTGATAGATAACAATACAATCCTCAACCTGACTAGAATAATAGACTGAACACCTGTCACACGCTTTGTCCTCAAATTGTGTTTCAGTATGGGGTCTGTTAACAGGGCACAGTCGCCGCGGGATCCGCGAACACTGGCTTAACCCTATTTTTATCACCTACAATTTTCAAAATCGTGCCAATTCGCTATACATTGCGGCCTCGCCAAAGGCAGCCGTTGATAACGTTGCAGGAAAAAAGTCTTGTATGTTAAAGTGTAAATGTGATCGCGGGTAGTATCGGGCAAGTTGGCACCCTTGTTAGCGCGAACGTGCCGGCGCGCGGCAAACAGCGGGCAGATAACAATCTGTTTGGATTGCCTCAGTATTTCATTTTTCCCCGTGCGCCCGCTAACTAGATCGCGGCGTCTCACACAAGAAAATACGGGCACATTACAAACGAAATTTGATTTTGTATTTGTTCTTGACTCAAGGATGTGCAGAGTTGATTGAAATGTGAGCTCTGTTTGGTAATACAGAAAATAATACATACATACATACATATAATTCCGCCTTTATCCCTAATAAGGCAGAGCGTAAACGACCTAAACAAAGGTCGTTCCGGCACATCTGACAAAGTTTTGCAGGGTGCGTATATTTCTGTAGTAGAGGTTGTCAGTCCATCGCCTAAATTGCAATATACTGAAACCCTCGGATCCCTTAGCTTTTACAGCATGCAGCTGGCACATTCTATGTTTTTAAAAAGTTCTAAATTATTTGTTTCATATTTAGCTGTTCGTTGTGAAACCGTACATATACTCGTATGTGCTACGAGTTTTGCTGCAGTCGAAGATTTTTATATCTTAACTTACACCGTCTTAGAAATATGAAAATCTTACATTATCAGTGTGTTACAGCTGAAGTGTAAAACTCGCTGTAAGGTGTGAAAATGACGGTTAGTTAGGCTTTGTTTACATTGCGGGATGTCGCTGGTCAGCTGATGGGCTGTGCACACACGGGCACCCTCCACTAATGCAATCACAGGCGCCGGCTCCGACTCGCCTCTACGCAACCTGCATACCGCATACCGCGCCAAGGGAGGAAAAGATACCGCAAATTGCTAAATCCAGTTACTTAATACCCGGAAACGCTTTTCTTCCATGCTGGCCTGGGAGCGAGAGAAAAACATAAAATGTGCCAGCTGCATTTCCTCCTGGGCATGCTGTGAAAACCAGCTCAGGGATCCGAGGGTTCCAGTATATTGTAATTTAGGCGATGGGCTGACAACTTGTCACTACAGCAATATACTTACAAATCTTAAAATAACCTTCAAAACTTTGTCAGACGTGGCGGAACGACCTTTGTTTAGGTCGTTTACGCTCTGCCTACTCCCTTAGGGATAAAGGCGTGATTAAATGTATGTATGTAACGCTTAGGTCGTAAAGAACCATTGTCCTATAAAAAGTGCGTTCGTCCTCTGCTGCGATTCCCCGACTGAAGGGTTTTTATTATTTTTAAAGTGCGCGCCCGTTTGCACGCGAATGGGCCACTTAACCGCGGAAACAAGCGCTCGAAGATTTCCTCTCCATACTGCATTAGCTATCTTTATGATAATAGTTCCGCCACGCTTTTTACGTGTTTTGCAGTTAGGTAGTAAAGTCGCGAATCTCTGGAGGTCTATAAAGCTATAGTTAATCGTTTTTGTCGCAACAAAAGTGACGTAATAAAACGGACACGCGTGTTTACGAGTGGGTATGATTGGGAGGCCAGTGGGCGGCTGTGCTATGTGCTATAAGAGAGACGGTAGTTGTGTGGAGCAGGTTGCTGATAGACAGAGGATCGGACGTGACTTTGTACGTGACCGGGTGACGAGATGTACTCTTTGGGAGAGGTGTGTAGCTCCATTGACTCACGATATAATTCATATTAAAAAAAATAAGAAAAAAATATGAATGGGTAACATTTTGACAATAGCAGAGGGCTCAATTCAGATTTACATACATACATACATAAAATCACGTCGTTATCCCTAATGGGGTAGGCAGAGCGTAAACGACCTAAACAAAGGTTGTTCCGCCACGTCTGACAAAGATTTAGCATTATTTTATTTAAGAAACATTTGTAGGTTTATTGCTGTAGTGACAGGTTGTCAGCTTATCGCCTAAATTGCAATATACAGAAACCCTCGTATCCCTTAGCTGGTTTTTACAGCATGCCCGGGAGGAAATGCAGCTGGCACATTCTATGTTTTTCTCTCGCTCCCAGTCCAGCATGGAAGAATTCTAGATTTGCCAGCTAAAACTAAAATTAAAATCTATTTGTCAGACTAAAAACATTGGAAAATGATAGGACATTTATTTTCTCCGGTTTTTGATTTATAGTTTTATGCGTTATACGTCATTTTAATTTGTAGTCATATGATATGGCGAATAAAATTTACAGAAATACTGGAAAACGTTCAAAAGCGCGTTAAAATCCAGCGGACAATGTATTAAACCGTAGAGTATAAATCGCCTGTCCTTTTTTTAATTTTATTATTTTAAAAGTGACAGATAGATTTTATTTTTGGTTTTAGCCGGTGGTATCTAGAATCGATCCCAATGCCCAGGCTGGAACATAATCTATACATATAATAAATATCTAGAAGGGTCGTGTCTTTACATTGAAAATATTTACAAAAATTAATTGCAGCAGGCATTATTATAACGATATAAAGATCAAAACGATTTTTTTTCTAATTTTCACATCACGCCAAAACTAGGTACTGAACCGATTTTGATGGGACTTTCTTTATTCAACGGTGTGTTATTCGGGTTGCAACTTAGGATACCTAAAATCACGCTATCTAAGGACTTAGAGGGCAGGCAGGAAATTGTTTTTTTCTGTTTTTTAACCGATTTAAATGGAGCTTTTTTTAGTTGACTGAGCATTATTTAAAATCAAATTTACGATATAATAATCACGTCTTATGACTTAGAAGTTAGGTAGGAAATTGAATTTCAGTCGTTTTTAACCGATTTTGATGGAACTTTTTTTGTTTGACTGATCATTACTTAAGCTCAAAGTTACGATACAAATAATCACGCCACCTGACTTAGGGGGTAGGCACGCAATTGAACTCTGATCGTTTTTAACCGATCTAAAATGGACTTTTTATTTGACTGAGTTTTTTTAATTACCTGGTGTCCAGCCTAGGTTAGAAATAATCACGCAAACCATTCTAATGTTGAGTAAGTACCGCTGTTTGTATGGAAAACATGCAGTATCGAACACAGTTAGTGTAAAATAAACTCTTTACTTTAAGATGATCTAAAAATAATTTTCTGACTACGCTGCTACCTATTTATTTTCTTTTCTAAATTACAACAAGTGAAGTTAGGTATGTATAAGCTCTAGCTATTAATGAATTTAATTTAAAAAAAAAAACAAGAAGAACGGACAATCATGGACGACAAAATCACTATTCGGTGATTATATTTTGAAGACGTCATGGCTATGGAAACTTGCTACACCGTGGAACAAAAATATCGTAGAAATGCGTTACGTCTTTGAATATCGGTGCTTTTCAAATTTACTGCGCCCTTCATACTATCAGTGAGGTGTTCCATCGAACCCTTGTAGCTATCACTCTACACTCTCGACATTTATGGGATAAAATAACTTTATCATACGATGTCTATTTCTATCGCTATAACTTTAGTTTCACCATGTAGGATGTTTCTTTCATAAAAAAGTAATTTTATGTTTGACTGTACGTATTAATAACAATGATACGGTATAATGTGTATTTATAAACTGTTGAAAAGCTGATGCAGTGATCAGTAATTTGCAACCCCTCCGGTGCGGTGTGTGAACGCATCTGATTCTTATTCATGACGCGGGCGGGGGTGAGGCCGGGCTGAACGGGGCGCGGGTGACCGCGGCCTAACGATTTGATAATGTATTCACTTGATAAAGCGGAAGGTGGTACCACCGAAGTGGTACTTCGCGAGTGCCGCATTAAAAAACCAATTACAGCGTGACTAAATCGCGCCGCTGCTCCCGGCTATTTGTCAGACTCCCCGGGATAAAATGTACATTCTAAATTTAATTTCACGCAATTTTCAAAATTGGGGGACAGTCGGAAATATTATTTTTTATAGAGCGCCGGTTGCCAGTTTATTAATCGGATGTTAGCGGGTGAACTTGTTACTGTTATGAAAGGGGAGCTGTGAAGCTAAATAGAGTTTTTAAAATAACATTTTACGCCCACTATTGTAAGTTAGCGTTGCGTTCTCTATTCATCGTATCAATGTACAGGCGGGCATTATTCCGGTCCCCGGGGAGAAATCCCTGCTCCCCCATTTTGTACCGACTAAGCGATCCCTGTTTCAGCACTTACTTAATTACACCTAATTATCACATTACGCTCTACATCCTTTTATTACCGTTTTGAACATTATCGTGGGGAATTCAAATTTATAATAATGAATCTGAGAGTATAGTTATACAGAAAATATTTGTATTTTCAAGTAGTAAAACTATTTAAAGAACACCGTGCAGCATTAAATAGAACTAAAAATCACAGCAGAGAGACTTTTTAAAGATTTACGTTGGGCCATATGTCGTAGGGCATTTTGAAAGAAAAGTAAAGGAAAAGAATTCTCCAAAAAGGGCAGGAGAGGACAGTGGCGGTAACAAACAGCCGCCCTAATACAATAACGGGAAGGACGCAAGACGCTATAAAATATCGCCAGTGAATAAATCAGTTCGCCGCTGTAGGTGCACCTAGCCCCTCCCTCCCCTCGCTACGAACAAACTATCGAGATTTATGCCCTCCCAATATTATAACGGAGATAAAATATTAATTGACTGCTCGTAAAAGTCCGCCAGGTTGCTATAAATTATAGGAGCCGTGTTTTGCACAAGACAAAATACCTGTAACTAGGTAATTCAATTACTTTAGTTTTACAGACAGATAATTCCTTAAATTAGTATGCAGTTTAAGTTATTTATATAATACCAGGTGTAAGGGACAGCGGTGATAGGGGTGGCTCAGTCAATGATACTAAACAACTTCCAACTTTTTTTTTTGTGAAAGTGCATAAATAATACAAAATGTTTACCTCGATCTGACAATTTTTGGAAAGACATTTTTTTTTCACTTCCTGAAAAATTATCCTGGTGAAAGTTGTTCAGTGTCTTTGGCTGAGCAACCCCAATCAGTTTGCGGGACGCTGTCCCTTACACCCGGTATAACAAAGCTACGGTTAAGATAAGTAAAGAGCTCTTAAAAACTTCAAATTTGCGCAATTTCCACAAAAACCACTGAACCATCGAAAATGCCACATCACAAAGAATGACACGCTCATTGATCACACACAATGCCGGCATAGTTGGAGGCGTGATGCGTGAAACATGCGCGCATCAGTATTCTTGCCGGGAGCTGTGACGTCACATCGCAACCAGCCTTGCACCCCAGGGCGCACTGATTGAGCCGCGACAAGTTAAACCATTTGAAACAATTTAATAGAGATCAAAAATTCAGACCCCACCTCACGCCCGCACTAACTTTTGAAGTTTTTTCCCTCGCTAAAGGGATTATCGGTGAGCGGAAGCTTAGGGGGATATTTCATGGGTTTTGTGGATACTTTCCCCATTTTTTCCCAATTGGGTTCCGTTTAATAGATTTTGTTTGGGCTTTAACTTTATTTAGCAATTTAATTTCCACAGTCAAAGTAAAATAGAACGAAAAGCACCAAGGAGTTTTGTTAATTAGTTATCTGGACTTCTTTTTCTTTCACCATAAATCAGGCTGAATTCCATGTAGAAAATTTTAATTGAAAGCCATATAACGTCAAAAAATAAAACACAATTATTTTTTCTGCCAAGCATTCATTCTTTATTTTAAATATTCAATACATTCTCTTTTACATGAACATAACCTTCAAAACTAAAACAAAGTGCACTACGGGCATTACACTCCGAAACTCCGAAATGAAAAGAAGAGAAAAAGTTTTAACAAATTGATATATTATTTACTAGTTGGTGCCCGCGACCTCGTTGAAGTATGTGAAATTAGTTAGTAAGTTTTTAAATCAGAGAATTTATCTATTAACTACATATTTTATTAGTTTTTCCCTGTTGGGGCTAAAACAAACAAATTGTTCAGCGCTACTCATCCGTAACCAGGCCACATACCTACAGCTGGCCGCGGGAAAAGCTTGGATCTTAGATCTATATTATTTATTATGGATAAAATATTTTGAAGAAAGTCGGGCACATACGTTACATTTATCGAGGGAAAAACGCGATCTTTACATTATTATGGTCCCTGATCGAGTTCACGTATCTACTCCACTTCTTTGCTGGGAGGCTATCAACGTAAATATCTTCAGATATCCTCACACTTATTGGCAGAAGGTCCTACGTCACGTTGCATTGGGAGAGAAGGTCTTGCGTCTATTACATAGAGTTGAGTTTTAGGGCGTTGGTGGGAGATAGCACGTTGTCGAATTGCGTAGTTGTCGATATGCGATTGCGTTATGATAGGATCAGGGTGCGCCGGAGCGTGGCCAGCTCCTCAATACTCCGAGGATGCCGGGGCACGTCTCTGTATGACGTTAATGTAGTTTTAAACGCGGCGAGCTCTTTGTGCCCCCGTAGATTTGCAGTAATAGTGATTCGGTTAGACAGCACGCATAGTTGAGGTGGGTTTCAAAGCTATCGTTGATTGAAGAGCGGGGCTGATTTATTAAATATGGTCAGGTCAACAAACAATCATTATTTTTACTGTGCTTCTGGATCCGATAAACTCCAACGGTAGAGTTTCAAAAAGTACATAACAGGTAGATGTTTGTAGCAATTTTCATTTCTTTCATTTCATTTTAATGCGCGCGGGAAGAGAAATTGCTAGGATTTCTTTTCCAGTGTCCAGTTCCAACATGAAATAAGTTGTACCCATTTAAAAATATTAAGATTTACAAATTCCCATTGTGCCACAGGTTGGTTCAAGGATTGCGAACAATCGAGCAGAACGTCTTCTTTGCTTCGTTTCGCAACTCAACCGAGGAGCACAACCAACCGGAACGCACCCTAGCCTTCCATCGCAAACTATCGACTCCCTAAACTTATTGCACCCATTTCAATAGAAAAATTATATCGATGTGTTTTACGAGGTCGTCAGTAACAAATGGGAGATGACTTGAGAGATAAGCTTGTGTGGTTGAAACAATGATATTTTAAGAAAGATACGTTACGTTCATACTGCGTGCACATTTTAATTGTTCCGCGACACATATACATACATACTTATAACATTGCATATCTAAACAAACGCTGAGTGCGACAGAAAATAGGCAAAGCGTAAGAGTGAAACAGATATCTATTTGTAATCAGTGCAGCTCGACTGCCTAAAATGGTGACAATTAGCACCATTTGACGGCACGAGTTTCGCGCGTTGGTAACGTATCTACCTATATATAATATCATTGGGTTGAAACAGTTTCACGGCGCAGAAAGGCGATAGACTGAAATTTCCTCATATTTTCCTTAAACCTGATTTACATATTTGTAAATAAAAATTTGCAAAGAGAAGTTTTAACCTTACTACGTCGCTTCCAATTATTACACACCTAAATATGAACAGGATTAAAGCTGGCGATTACTCCACCGACAAGAGCAAATCTCTTAAATTTATAATGATGATGATGAAATATTTATAAATATTATAAAGTTATCTGTACAAAGTGTAACATTGCACCAACAATAACAATACTGTGAATCGGTGCAGCCACTGGCAATGGCGACTGGTGTCGGGTGATTGCAACTCAGCATTCTGCGGGTTTCCTGTTGCACTCTGCGTGCTGGCCTGTCTTTCGACTTACTTTGATAATTTTATATCATTCGTTAATTACCTACTTAAATAATAACTCTACATTTTTTTATTTAATTTATTTATTTTACCATACGGAGAAATAAAATATCTATCCTATTCCGAGGGCAAATTAGGTATCTGGTTCGATTGATATTTGGAATTAATCGTAGGCGGAATTCAAGAAAAGTTGTATGTTAGTTTTAGAACAATATTTTTATTTACTTTTTTTTATTTTAATATTGACTCTACTACTCTTATCGACTTGGTGTATGCTGTAATGATAATTGTATTGATTAAATAAATAATAATAAATAAACTAAATAGTAAATACCGGCTCAGTGCCGAGAAAAGTAGAAATGACTACATGCAAATAATAAACTAATTGTATGATTTTGAAGGGCAAATCGAATCAAAACAAGATATTGATGAAAATATGTGAAGCGGGAAGGGAACACATAATACGACAATTCAACGCATCACTGCGCCCTATCAATAAACTTCAGGAAGCAAGAAGCAGATTTATCACCAGCGGTTGCGTTCAAACTTTTGTCAAAACAAAAACTTAGTAACTTCATTCCCATAGATTACTTGAACGTCGGAAGCAGGTCATATCTAAAGTGCGAGATGGTCCTGGGTGATTCCGGCCAGTTTCAATAAGTGTGCGATATGTATCGCGGGTTTATGGGCAGTTTTACTGCCACGACTGACCGCCGGCGGCCGACGGCAGGGGACGCCGAGCCGCAGCTGTTTTTTACACGTTCTTACATCACCTACACCTTAGATAGAAGTAGGAGATGATTGGAGTCGAATATTTTGGATAATAATTTAACAAAGTAGTTGGAGCGTAGGTACATGCATTAAATTACGGCAGAGTGCCTTAATAAATGTAATTTACATGGTTATGCCATTCTCTTCTAGGCTTGTAGGGCATACTTTAGGGTCAGCAAATAGACCCAAATGTAGGCGATGGGCTGTCAATTCGTCACTTGACCATTATTACACAGTCCCGCCTGAAACACCCTCAGTCAGACTTAAGACTTTACAGACAGTATTTAGGCTGTTCATACTCTGCTTACCAAGAAAGGGCTATAAGCGTGATACATACATACATATAATTATGTTTACGGTTGCAATTAGTGGGTCAAACTTACCAAAGTTACGTACACTAACAAAACACACTTAATTCTGTGGCTTTATATATAATCACGCCTTGGGGTATAGGGTAGGCAGAGCGTAATCGACCTAAACAAATGTCGTTCCGCCACGTCTGACAAAGTTTTGAAGGTTGATTAAGATAGATTTTTAGGTATATTGCTGTAGTGATAGGTTGTCAGCCCATTGCCTAAATTACAATGTATTTAAACCCTCGCATCCGTTAGCTGGTTTTTACAGCATGCCCGGGAGGAAATGCAGCTGGCACATTCTATGTTTTTCTCTCGCTCCCAGGCCAGCAGGCCAGCATGGAAGTAAGCGTGATGTGTAGGTATATTCCGTTCGTATGAGAGAAACTGAGATTGCCAGACCAAGAATTGCAGTTTTTATACTTTTGGCTCAACACGCTACCGTAGCTGAAACTTAAAATGATGGCGTAGATGTTTAACCACTCAACAGCATCTCCAGTTCTGAAGTGACCACAGCCATTACAATAAAAATATTAAAAACCGCATAAGTAAGAGGCGGAGGTCGGCGGCAGTTCGGCGCAAATGTCGCCCCGGACACTTACATTATTCTGCGCCCCTGCGTCTGCCCCTGGGCCCCTGATGCCCCTGGTGCCCTGGCTATAACCCCGCGCCTATTATCTCAATACTTTAGATAGTCGCCGGAGCCGATCGGACGCCAAATGACCGCCCATTTGCCGAGATCCGATTAGTCATGATTGTGTTTGTGTTCTGAAAAATATAATCCCTCTGCCGGACTTCACTTCTTGCGGTGAAATTCAAAGGTATTACGGATGCAGACTTTGAAGGATCTTCCTTAAATTTAATCGAAGTTCTTGAAATTAATCTTAGAGATTATTTTGCTTGCGCGGTTTTGAATATCATAGTTATACTTTGACTAGGGAGAGTCATCAGATGGCAGTTGATTATTTTTCTATGTAAATAAGGTTTTGCAAGCTTTTCAAAGGTAATTGTGCTTTCCACAAGGAATTGTGGTTTGTACCCATAATAATATGCTCAAACTAACACAATACCAGCAGGTACCAGATTTAGAGCAGCGAATTATGGATCTATGTATTAATTCGTTTCATTTCTTTTTGTTTTTAAGTTACTTGGCTTTTTAACAAAGGTTCCTGAAATGGAAAGCAGTAGGCGCAAACAGAGAACTATAAATAAATTCCACGTGCACCGGGGCGTAATATATGGGCTGAAATAAAATCTGTCAGTGACCATTTACGGCGGAGAGTCCTGTTATTAAAATGTAGCGGAGCGACAGCCGCGGGACGTGTAGTGATGGGACCAACGAAGTAGGAATCATAGTTACATGCCGTCTCTTTAAAATCTAAGGGCCGTACTAATAATCGGCTCCCAAGAGTGACAGCGAGTTTGAGTTTGTATCAGAAATGTCATTTCATTTCAGTACAAAACGACGTGTCAAATCCAAACTTAATATTGCTCTCAATTTTGAGATCACTTTATAAATATGACCCTAAGTAATATGTATGTATGTAAGCTGTTTATTGTACCTAAAAAAACTTAACACTAAATTACAAGAAGAAAAAAAACAATAGTGGCACAAAGGCGGACGTATTCCGTTAAAGGCTCTCTTCCAGTCAACCTTTGATTTAAAAGAAATGCTGTTGCTCCTTAAAGTTTTCGTTTAAAATTATATGAGCATCTTTGGGTAACTATATCTCGGAGATATTTTTTTCTACTGCTATACATAGCAGACATTATGGCTAAATCATCTTCAAGGTACTTAAGATTCCTGAATAAAAAAAATGTGTTTGAGATTATAGGTACTATTATAAATATAAACACTCGTTTTTTGCACCGAGGTATACGACAGCCGTGATAGTGCGTAGTTAATTCTCATTCTTTCTATAGGCACCGACCAAAAATGCATTGGTTCGGCTTCGATCCCTGTCAATACATTTTATCTGAAATATCAGTCTCGCTCATCTCTAGCCGGGGACAGTCGCCGGCTGGGATCTGATTTATGTCCGAACCAGCAGTATTTTATTCCGCTGCCGTGCCAGTCGGGCGCCTCAACTCGACTATAAGTTTCCGTTCGACAGAGAGACGTAGAGCAAGTAGTCTTACAGATATAACGTAGGGTACAAGATTTTAATTTCTCAATAGAAATGCTCAATAAAAATTACGAAGTTCGTAGTTGTAAATAAAGAATTTTATTCAATCAAAAGAAATCCACGCAAGATCTCTTTGTATTAGCCTTTATTTTGTGCAGAAGTATTTACTTAGGTACTATACCTTATCTTTTCCAAAGATAAATCACTTATTTCTTGTCTTTTCATAATATATTTTTCTGAAAATTGTTAGAATTAAAGACCCAATATAAATCTCTGATCGTCCGGGATAGGGGGACGCAACTAGTCCACTAAATATTGTCTCTATCGCATCAATAGAATACAAACAGAAAACCAAACTTATACAGGACAATTTAGTAATGGATCGGGATCATTGATCTTATTTTAACTTTGTTACAGGAATAAATTAACTATTGGAATCTATATTTATTTCTTCCACGCTGGACTCTGGGAGCGAGAGAAAAACATAGAATGTGCCAGCTGCATTTCCTCCCGGGCATGCTGTAAAAACCAGCTAAGGGATCTGAGGGTTTCAGTATATTGCAATTTGGGCGATGGGCTGACAACCTGTCACTACAGCAATATACGTACAAAACCATCTTGAATAACCTTCAAAACTTTGTCAGACGTGGCGGAACGACCTTTGTTTAGGTCGTTTACGCTCTGCCTACCCCATTAGGGATAAAGGCGTGATTATATGTATGTATGTATGTATGTATTTATGAATACTATACGAATTAATACTATTTTCCTTGCTGGATTGGGAGTGAATGTGCCAGATGCATTTCCTCCCGGGCATTCTGTATAAATCAGCTAAGGGTTCCGAGGGTTTCAGTATATTGCAATTTAGACGATGGGCTGACAACCTGTCACTACAGCAATATACCTACAAATATATCTTAAATAACCCTCTTTGTTTAAGTCGTTTACGCTCTGCCTACCCCATAAGGGATAAAGTAACGACGACGAATGAGTAAAATTGTGAAACAAAGAGATATATTTTTTTAAGCCTTTATAAAAATAAAATGAAAATAGTCTTATCACTTTATGTCCTTTTTCTTCCCCAGTTCTTTTATAAACTTACTTCCAGAAATCCTGTGTGTAACGGGGTAACAGGAATACCAAACGAAGGCAATTTTACTAAAATAGTTTTTTGCCCAAGGCGATATCCTACGGGTAACTAGGTAAGTATGCTTGTATTTGTATATGTGTTTTTTTATACAAAAGGAGATCAGTGTTTGTGTAACGGAATCATGAAAGATAACTTATTGAAAACATGGAAGAATATACCGGGTGTAAGGGACAACGTACCGCAAATTGATAGGGGTTGCTCGGTCAACGACACTGAACAACTTCCACCAGGAAATTCTTTCAGGAAGTGAAAAAGAAAATTTGCTTTTCCATACAAAATTACCGCCTCGATCAGACAATTTGTATGGAAAAGCCATTTTTTTTCACTTCCTCAAATAACGTCCTAGTGGAATTTGTTCAGTGTCGTTGACTGAGCAACCCCTATCAGTTTCCGGGATGCTGTCCCTTACACCCCGTAGGTATTCAGCAACTCTGTGCACAGCAAATGCTATCATTTCGTAATTTTAAAAAACACTTAACTAACTTTTTCGCGTATTTGCAGAATACACTAAAACAGGCAATAAACCTATCACCTTTTAAATAATTGATGTCTACACGGAGTTGAATGTAGCGGTAATGAGGGCATAGCCCCTGGGGCGGAGGCGTCACGTCAGACTCGCTGTCCGCCCACTGCGCTGATGACAAACCCTCAGAGTGTGATGGCTGACGGGACCGGAGTTCTTCTTGTAATTTGTCTAATTTCTTCACATCGATTCAGTCAGATGATATTTGTTTAGGAACTTCTATACGCCCCATTGAGTAGTCCGCGTCCGTGTTGTAAGGTTTAGTTATGTAGAACAACGTATGGAAACGTTTCTTCCATGCTGCACTGGGAGAGATAGAAAAAAATAAAATGTTCCAGCTGCCCTTCCTCCCGGGCATGCTGTAGAAGTCAGCAAAAGGGATTCGAAGGTTACAGTGTATTGTAACATAGGCGATGGGCTGACAACCTGTCACTACAGCAATACAAATCATTACAATCTAAATTTTTCCCTCAATTTTTGTCAGACGTGGCGAAAGCGCCTGTTACGAGGCGTTTTACGCTCTGCCTACCCCGTAAGGGATAAAGGCGTGATTGTATATATGTATGTAGAGCAACGTCATAAAAATATCACTTATACCCCTGCCAGGAATTCAACACACCTGTCATAGAGGTAGGATAGAGAAGGGCTTATAGAAAATGCATAAGTCCCTCTCTAATTCTGTCTCTATTTTTCTCTATGACAGGTATTTATAATTCCTGGCAGTCTTCTTCTGTCGAGTGGGTATCAAGTCTATCGACCCGATGAACCCTGGTGTCAGAGTTTCTAAACCGCTTAATTTTGATTGTGACAGTATTATAGCATGTTACTTTATTGCTGCTTTGTTTTATATTTGATTTACAATAGGAGTATACATACATACATACAATAGGCGTAGATAAAATGAAATAGGCTACGAGAATGAGGGTTGTTTTAATTAAAGATATCTTGACTACATACATACATACATATAGTCACGCCTTTATCCCTAATGGGGTAGGCAGAGCGTAAACGACCTAAACAAAGGTCGTTTCGCCACGTCTGACAAAGCTTTGAGGGTTATTTAAGATAGATTTGAAGGTATATTGCTTAGTGCCAGGTTGTCAGCCCATCGCCTAAATTACAATATACTGAAACAAGACTGAAACCCTCGGATCCCTTAGCTGGCTTCTACAGCATGCCCGGGAGGAAATGCAGCTGGCACATTCTATGTTTTTCTCTCGCTTCCAGGCCAGCGTGGAGCTATCTTGACTATGCGATAGAATTTACAGGATTTTTCACAATTGCAGGTATCGTAAAGGTTCTGGTTATTTTTGAGGTTCGACTAAGCTACGACGACGACTACGGCGCCTACTCAAGCAAGTCGTAGCATTATGCTACACAATATTTTATCTATTATAATATACTTTGGAATCAAGTATTTTACATACATACATAAATCACGCCTTTATCCCTTACGGGGTAGGCAGAGCGTTTAACGCCTCGTAAAAGGCGATTTCGCCACGTCTGACAAAAATTGAGGGCAATTTTAGATTGTAATATGTATTGCTATAGTAACAGGTTGTCAGCCCATCGCCTAAATTACAATACACTGTAACCCTCGAGTCCCTTTTGCTGTCTTCAACATTATGCCCGGGAGGAAGGGCAGCTGGAACATTCTATGTTTTTCTATCTCTCCCAGTCCAGCATGGAAGTAAAAGTCAATTATTTTAAGGTCTTTTATTCATAAAATACAACACAATTATATACAAAATACACAACTAAACCTACACTTAAAAATAAATTAAAAACTAAATAGGCCTCCCACTGCGTCTCCACCAGACATGGTTCCCAACATGCTGGCAGCATTTCCCCGTTGTATTTAATCAAAAAAGGTGTTAATTATGTAAGCGCACAACCATAATCGATTGCGCCTTACATTATCCGACTCCAACCCGGCTGTAGAAGCCGTGAAGTAGCTTAAATTAATTACCGGTGAATGAATAACGGCCAGTCCAATTACCTGATTGGATTAGCCACCGGCGGCGTTGGCTCAACGCCTGCCAGCCTTTGCCTGGCGTGCGTGACGCGTAATCCGTCATTTCACAAACTGACTGGAATCAAACCGTTTCAAGCCTTTACCAGTTGCATGACAGGTTTTATGAATGAATGAATAGGATCAAAAATAACATGCCAGCCTTTGCCTGGTGTGCGTGCTGCGTAATCGTTTCAATTTTAATTCAAGTCATTTTACAAACTGACTGGAATCAAACAACAGCAGGACATGTTTTATGAAGATAATACTCGTAGAGATGCATGCCGCGTAAAACGACCTCATCAACTTACCTCATTTAACAAACTGACTGGAATCAAACTGTTTCAAGCCTTGGCATGACAAGTTTTATAAATGAATAGGATAAAAGTTATGCAATTGCAAAGTTCTCCTATGTTAGGGTTGCTGGGAGGATGTGAAAAGTTGTAGTTGTTACATACATACATATAATCACGCCTTTATCCCTAATGGGGTAGGCAGAGCGTAAACGACATAAACAAATGTCGTTTCGCCAAGTCTGTCAAAGTTTTGAGGGTTATTTTAGATAGATTTGTAGGTATATTGCTGTAGTGACAGGTTGTCATTCCATGGCCTAAATAACAATATAATGATACCGTCGGATCCCTTACCTGGTTTTTACAGCATGCTCGGACATAATTTCAACCGTCAGAAGTTCATTACACGAAGTATGTCAGAGGCGGTTTGAAACTCTAATACAATAGTTCATCCAATTGACTCGACAACCCTCACGATAAAAGAAATAGGACATAGGGTGATGTTATTTTAACCCATCATTACACTGGATGTTACAACAAAAATGTTGACATAATAATTGCTTATTAATTGCTTTTCTTTGTTTAAACTTAAATGCAGAAATATGTGAGGTGAATGCCCGCTGAGACATAATTACCTACTTAACAAATTCATGTTTTGCAATTCTGACGTTAAATATTGCAATGTTTCATTACAAACGTGCATTTATTAATTTGATGACTTTTTTGTTTTCGCTACCTAAATAAGCAAAATTTACAATTTAATAAAAGTGATTTAAACTAAATATACGTGTAACAGAAAGGGTATACACACCGGAAAGGATATGAACCAGCCCATGAAACTGAACAACTGCCCCAAAGGAACATAGGTCAAAATAAAATAAAAAAGTCAGACCTTCCATACAAAATGCATCAGCTGTTAGCGTGTGTAGTATGGGAAGTCAAACTTTATTTTTCGTCTTTCGACCTATGTTTCTTTGGGTAAGTTGTTCAGTTTCATGTGTTCATATCCTTTCGGGTGCATATACCCTTTCTGTTACACGTTGTTTTGTTAAAAAAACATAGAAGTTCGATCGATATACCTAGGTCATTTATTTTCCTTATAAAAGCTGAAGGTGTGATTTTCGGCTGAAGCAGCCAAGTATAGGTACTGAAACAATACTTTAAGGAGTATATTTTATTCTGAGTCAACGAGACTATGGGTCCAAGCTTTTTGAAGAATATGTCAAATTATTAAAAAATAATTATTGCTTATTCTTTCTTCTTTTATTTGCAATGATCAGTAATAATAAATAATAGGTATAAAAAGTTTGTAATCTATAATAAAAAAACGTGTAATGAGAATGAGATCAACAAACGAAAAGTAGACGCTACTACATTTCGTTTGTTTTATTTCAACTTTATATATATATTACTCTACGCACACATAGATGTAGATCTAGTTTAGGGAAGTCATTAGGGCCTATTGTTTTGATCTCCGTATACCTCCCTTTGCCCCTTCGATTACTGAACGCACCCTGATTTGACCACATGTTAATTGAATGCTTGTTTCGCTCCGTAATCGCTCTACCTTTGATTGTTTAATCACTTTTGTTGTTGAGAAGGGGCTAAAACATAAAATAGTGAGATATGCACTGACTTTTCTAATGTCAGTTCAGTTCAGATCCGCAATTTTTATATTTACTTGACAAGAAAATTGTGTCCTATTGAATTTTCAAAAACTACTAGAGTGGAAAAAAAACATTCATTTGGAAATAATCGTTCAGCACTAGAAATGTAGGTGCATTATCCACAAGTAGACAAAATTTTACTGCCGAAAAACTTATTTCCATGATAAAACTCACCAACCTGCGGGAAATTTCTTTGTAGAAATAAGCAGTGCCTGTTGTGTCTTAATTCCTTATGTAATTGTTCTGAGTATGTTTATGTGTACAATAAACTGTTAAATTAGATTAAAACGGTTACAAAGCAAGTACCTAACAATACATAAATACTATCTCTCCTTTATGCCTAATGGGGTAGGCAGAGCATAAACGACCTTAACAAAGGTCGACATATTGTTGTAGTGACAGGATGTCAGCTCATCGCCTAAATTGCAATATACTGGAACCTTCGGATCCCTTAGCTGGTTTTTACAGCATGCCCGGGAGGAAATGTAGCTGGTACATTCAATGTTTTTCTTTCGCTACCAGTCCAGCATGGAAGTAACCTGACAGTAACAAAAATATGAATGTCCCATAAAAGTACATGTATTCGAATAACAATGTAAAACGAAGATGGATTCCAAAGCGGCGAACACGGCGTTGCTCAACTCACCGTGTTTGTGTAACCCGATCATACCGCCATCATTGTTTTGAATTCGATCCGATATTTGAGTAAACTACTTGTAGCTCCTACGTACTTGTATTTGTTGTAGAACAAATTACGCAGTTGACTTACAAGGTGCAGATATTTTATTAATGTTCAGTTGCCATTTCCGAGATGGATAGAGAATGTAAATCCTTTGGCAAAAGAATACGACACTAGGGCTCGTATTTGCAATATTAAGTATAGATTCGACAAGCCATTTTGTACTGAAATGACTTTTCTTATACGACATCAAACTGGCTGTCAATCTCAAGTGCGGATTATAAATACGGGCCTAGGTGTAGTAATTCTGAAAATTGGAGTTGTACTCGTATGTCATAGTATAGGATCACTATGGAACTCTGGCACCACACCGTCACGTGGATCGACGGAAGTAAGATCGCGTACGCACAGAAGCGAACTATTTTATTTAGCTGTATAATAAGATACATACATACATTACACAGATAATATCATACATAAATACATACATATAATTACGCCTATATCCCTAATGCCTACCCCAGGCATAACGTAAACAACCTTAACTAAGGCCGTTTTGAGACGTCTGACAGAGTTTTGAGGGTTATTTAAGATAGATTTGTACGTACAAATAATAAAAGCAATATACCTATAAGTATTGCTTTAGTGACAGGTTGTCAGCCCATGGCCCAAATGGCAATATACTGCAACCCTCGGCTCCCATAGCTGGTTTTTACAGCATGCCCGGGAGGAAATGCAGCTGGCACTTTCTATATTTTTCTCTCGCTTCCAGGCCAGTGCTATATAAGATAGTGATAAAGTATGGTTGTTAAACAAAAGCATTGGTTGATGGGTTGTCATCTCCAAATGTTTTGTTTACTCGCTTGCTCGGTGGCGACGCGACGTCCGCTGAAGAGGACGAGGCCACACGAGCGGAAGACCAGACTCGCAGAAGGTCTCGTCGATCGTAACCTGTGGTCTCATGGACCGGGGCGTGATGGTTGTTAGTTTGTTACCCAGAAGGTAAGAACGGCCTAAGTATAATTTCTCGAGGATTAAGACAGATAAAGTACAGCTATTAAAGAAAAATAGACAGTCATTTCCAATGTTTTGTTTACTCGCTTGTTCGGTGGCGACGTCCGCTGAAGAGGACGAGGCCACACAAGCGGAAGACCAGACTCGCAGAATGTCACGTCGATCGTAACCTGCGTTCTTATGGGCCGGCGCGTGCGTCATTCCACACACGCATTTTGTGCTAACGACATGTACTTGTGTTTACTACTGGATATACACGGGGTCAATAAAAACATTATTCCTATTTCAATTTATAACGTAGCCCTAGGTAATCCTATATTTTGGAAACGTGGTTGTATATGAGTCTATTGAGAATTGAGTTGAGCCAAACTTCTCTGTTCTTCTTCTTAGCGATTGGATTGTTGGAATCCGAAAAAAGCTACTCACAATATGTTGTCAGTTGTCACTAACTGACTAACAGTTTTGTGCAATTCTTAGTCCCGTAATTATAAACAGTACTCGAGGGACAGCTAGTTTGAGTTCGTATCAGAAACGATTTCAATCATTTCAGTACAATGTGGCCAGTCAAATCCATACTTAATATTGCTCTCAATCTTGAGATTGCTTTATAAATACGAGCCGTAACGTTCTTAATAAACGCTAATGATATGAAGATATAATCTCAACTTACTTTGTTCAGGTACATACACAAATATTGGGTTTGACTTAATTGTTAAAATAATCGTTTTCTTTTAATATTTGATTGGAATAACTAGATTTAACTCACCGTAACAGAATGGTAACAGATGAGCTGAGCAATATCATTCATAGAAAAGTTTTGCCCGCAAATACAATAAATTTGATGAATTATTTTGTCTAGTAACAATTACTATGAAAGCCATGCCTTATCGCTGACACGAGTGGGTTTCCAGGTAGCCGGCAGGATGTCGCCTGCAAGATGCAACCTGACACCTAATCTCATGTTTATGTTGAACTGAAGCACAATGTAAGTCGCAGTGTGACGTCACAGGTACCAGATAACGACATTGTTTCACATGAATATCGAGTTAATAAATACAAGATGCAGATGTAGTGTACATTATAACTATACGTATACAAGTGTAGAGATAATCACTTGCGTGATTAGAAAAAAGCATTCGGATTTGATTTAATAAAATTACTTTTCTACTATTTAAGGAGACAATGCTGTCATCATCTCCCTAGCTTTATCCCGTATCTCACGGGGTCGGCTACCTAATCTAGGGGATTGAACGATCGTTAGACTCGATACCCACTCGACAGAAGAAGAACGAGTGTACTGTTTTTTTTACAGAGCAACTGCCATCTGACCTCCGCAACCCAGAAGGGAAACCAGACCCAATCCTAGATTAGGTCAGAGTATTCAAGACCTCTGAAATGGCTAAACGACTAATATTTACGGTATATTCACCGGGACCAACGGCTTAACGTGCCTTCTGAAGCACGGAAAAAGCACCGAATAAACGTACATATGAAATTCGAAAACCGAAAAACACCTTGGTAAGTGGTACACGACCTCCCGCTCAGAAGGCAGCTGCCCTATCCACTACACCATCGGGCTCTTTGAGACAATGCTGTAAGTGCCCATATTAATTATTTTTATTTTGTTGTTAATACAAAGCTGCCAAGTCCATCATCAAATGAATGAACACCAAACACTAGAACATACTTGAGCGATATTTGCATACGATTTGCAGATAAGTCGTTCAGTTCTGGTGGCAGAGCGCGGAGTAGTGGTTGAGGGCAGGTGGCGGGTGGTAGACGCTTCGTTTGAGCACAATCGCGAGCTTTGCTTGCGTGATTTGCTTGCCAAATATGGAGAGAGATAAGATTTTATAAGGAAAATCTTGACTAGGTTTAAGAATGAATCGATCGCTGATACATAATCTAAACCCAGTTTATTTATAATATTAATAACAAACACTTGAACATACTTAAGCAATATTTGCATACGATTTGCAGATAAGTCACGATTACGATTTTATGAGGAAAATCTAGACTAGGTTAAAGAATAAACATACATACATACATACATACATAAAATCACGCCTTTATCCCTTACGGGGTAGGCAGAGCGTAAAACGCCTCCTAAAAGGCGCTTTCGCCACGTCTGACATAAATTGAGGGCAATTTTAGATTGTAATGTGTATTGCTGTAGTGACAGGTTGTCAGCCTATCGCCTAAATTACAATACACTGTAACCCTCGAGTCCCTTTTGCTGACTTCAACAGCATGCCCGGGAGGAGGGGCAGCTGGAACATTTTATGTTTTTCTATCTCTCCCAGTCCAGCATGGAAGTATTAAAGAATAAACAGACCGCAAATTCAAAAACTAGACTTACACGACTGTTTAAAATAGCAAACACTTAAATATACTTGAGTGATATTTGCATAAGATTTGCAGATAAGTCGTTCAGTTCTGGTGGCAGAGCGCGGAGTAGTGGTTGAGGGCAGGTGGCGGGTGGTAGACGCTTCGTTTGAGCACAATCGCGAGCTGCAGCCCCGCGGCGCCTGGTTTGACGCTCACTTGCGCGATGTGCTTGCCAAATATGGAGAGAGATAAGATTTTATAAGGAAAATCTAGACTGCGTTAAAAAATAAACAGACCGCACATTCAAAAACAATATAGGACTGTTAAAAATAGCAAACACTTGAACATACTTGAGCGATATTTGCATACGATTTGCAGATAAGTCGTTCAGCTCTGGTGGCAGAGCGCGGAGTAGTGGTTTAGGGCAGGTGGCAGGTGGTAGACGCTTCGTTTGAGCACAATGAGAGCACAAGGAGAATCAAGACTATATAGAATATACCGATAATAGCACATAAAAAAGTACCATCTACAAATCTCAAATAAAAACTAAATGGGTACTTTAAATATACAATAAGCAATCTTAAGAGTCATGCCTATTGTACTTGCTAAGTAATTATGCCATCGCTAGGTGTGTATTACGATGCGTACCATTATTGTTTTATGCTATCGGTAGATTATTGACCAAATAATAATGTAATTGTTGATCTATTCAATAATTAATAAAACATGACATTTTGTGCAACATGGTAGACCGAACACGATAAGGAGATGGAAAGTTGGCATTATAAATAAAAGTCCCCTTCTACACAATGCAACTCTACCAAAAAGCATCTCCTTTGATGCATACCCCGCGACGCGTTAAACAAGGCTTGCAGCGCCGCCGGTGATGAAGCAAAATGCTTGTAGGGCGGCATAATTCACTTAAATCACGCTTTACCAGCCTAAACCACCGGGTGGTGCCAACCCAGGGCTTCTAAACGGCTCACACCACCTTAAGAAGACGCAATCCCCGCTAATATGACAAGTGAAAGCCAAGTAAGCTTATCGTCGAGGTCATTAGGTCAAGCGGAGTGACCGCCCCTAATTTAGTTAGTTACTAGCCGATCGATTGATTATATCGGCAGTGTACAGAAAAAGAACGATAATCTTTGTATGTGAGTGATGTGACCTTTCAAAATCAAACACAAAAGATTCCTTTATCCCAAACAAAACAGACAGACAGCAATAAAACGTCCCAAACACTACAATTCATTGTTCAGCCGAAGAACGAGAGCGTAATCCCGAGAAATCCCGCAAATAAAATTCCAATACGAACGAAATGACATATTCGGTTTGCTCAAATCCTTAAAACGTCATCCAGATATCCATTACATGTCTATTAAATCTTACGACATATATTTGCGGGGAGTCAGCAGAGAGGCATAGTCCCCTCGCAAACACGCGGCGATTACCGAGCCGGCGGACCGAGGTAAACGAATATAAAACACATGCGGGAAGATACGAAATGTTCTCGTCAAGATTTTGCATAGGCAAACAGTGGCGCGACTGTACCACCCCTTTCGGGAAGTTCAATACCGCAATCCGATATCATTATAAATGGGGGATTACGAATATCTTATTTTCGTAAATGATTTTGGTAGACGCTCCGAAAAGTTGCAAATATTTACCAAAGCTGTAACTTATAGGATGTACGTGTAATTTATTTAAGAATTACTGAAATTACTCCATATAGAACGCAACCAAGTATTATTTATATCACTTAATCAAACATTTGTTATAATGCAATTTCATAACATCCGCTGGTTATCTTATTGCCATTTGATTTATGTGTCGCACGAGTGAAAGTTGCTGAGCCTGCTGTCTTGGATGCAAATACTATGAGACCTTTCCATGAACCCAGTGACTGATAACTCTATTTTGTTAGCTGATCTGATATCTATCATCAGAATCACTAGCGGTAAACTGGAAAAACATTCAAATATAACCACGGCAGCACCAATATTCTATGACTCGGTGGTTTGTAAATAAAACATAAAGAACAGAAGTTTGACTAAAGAAGGATCCAGTCAGCAAATCCCGCAGGTGGTCGGATCTAGCCGACTTGACGGAGACGTGATCTTGTCAACAACACCACGTGGACGTGGAGTTAGCGAAAACCTGACCTACAAAGCTAATTTGAAGGACATCGGGAAAAGGAGAGTGACCTGACGTAGCAGCATCTAAAGTGATGAGTCGCGCGTGGCGTGGTCGGGCGGTCGGGCTGGCGGGCCGGCGCGAGCTCAAGTAACGACCTATCGATTGGCAATAGTGCCTAGTTAGCGATCCTGGCTCTCCCCCTGCGCGCCCGCCCAGCCCCCGCCGCCCGCCCTGAGCTGCGAGCCGCCTGCGAACTGCGAACTCCGCCCGCGACTCGCTTCAGCTTTCAATATGAAATTTTGTATAGTTACTTACGCTCTATTGTTTTATTGTAACTTATTCCTTTCAATGTTATTGAGCTCTATAAATTCGTTCTACATTCAAATTGTGTTTCAATCTTTGGGTGTTTACATAAATCACAATCACATACATTACTTATATTTCTAAGGAAATAGCAACAAATCACTTTATAACGGTAAATGTATCTACATTTTATTTAAGTTAAGCAATTCCTTGGCTGATTATGATCGACAAAAACAGCCGGTGCGAGCATTCTGCTGACCTGGCGTGGAGTTAGCAGTACTCTATCCAGAGTCAGCCCCCGTCAGCGCTGCGTCTATTTCCCAGTCAGCTGTTGTTTCCAGTTTCCTTGTAGGGAATGCCATCCATACAAAACGACCTTGCTGATATACATACATATAATCACACCTTTATCCCTAATGGGGTAGGCAGAGCGTAAACTACCTAAACAAAGGTCGTTCCGCCACGTCTGACAACGCTTTGAGGGTTATTTTAGGGTAGGATAGTTGGTATATTGCTGTAGTGACAGGTTGTCAGCCCATCGCCTAAATTACAATATACTGAAGCCCTCGGATCCCTTAGCTGGTTTTTACAGCATGCCCGGGAGGAAATACAGCTGGCACATTCTATGTTTTTCTCTAGCTCCCAAGCCAGCATGGAAGTATACAGATAGCACAAAAACAGCCGCTACCGCTACGATTATTTCTGCCGAGCTGGCGTAGAGTCGGCAGCACTATATCCAGAGTCATCCTGCGTCAGCGCTGCGTCTACTTCCCAGTCAGCTGTTGTTTCCAGTTTCCTTTTATAGTCATATCAACTGTCCTTGGTTGATATTGATCGACAAAAACAGCCGCTGCGAGTGTTCTGCCGATCTGGCGTAGAGTCGGCAGTAGGTACTCTACCCAAAGTCATCCTGCGTCAGCGCTGCGTCTATTTTCCAAGTCAGCTGTTGTTTCCAGTTTCCTTTTAGGGATTGCCATTCATACAAAACGATAGACGACCTTGCTGACAGGCCATACAAAAGTGTTTCATAATAATATCGATCGCTTTGTAAGGAATATGCATGCCGATTTCGTGCTCAGCATGCTGGTAGCGATTAAAAAACCGTACAAGTTCTCTTCCCGAGCTTACTGTAGAATGTTTTCGCCGGTCAGTAATTAAGACGACATGGTGCTTTAACAATTTATGAAAATCTTAAAATTACAAGTAGACATGAAAGAAAGAAACTAATAAATTCGTTTCTGGTAGGACTCGAACCTGCTTCTCTGGAATGCCGGTCCATCACTCTACCAACTGAGCTTCAGAAACGGTAGCAGGAGTGACGAATTGATCATAGTCTTTCTTATACACACGTCATAGCGAAATATATTCGTATTATATGAAATAAAAATAGCATTGTGAGTGCTAAAAATCCTCAAAATATACAAGTAGACAGTTTGTAATGGCTAATAACTAACGCTCTATCTAATCCGTATATTTTACAGGCGGCGTGACGGTATCTGTATGTAAGAAAAATCATCACACCTAAATATGATGTTGTTTTGTTATTGCATACTTATCCTCGAAAGTGTGGCAATAGGGACGTTGTGCCGAGAAAGTACAGCGTTAGCAGTTTGCTACATGGAGTCAGCTCTCGTCAGCAGTCTATTTTTGTGGGATCATACAAAATGCTGCCGTAGCTATAGATAAACAGAAATCTGTGTCGTCATTTAATGTTAATATATTTTAAGACAAAATCATCGAAATAGTGCCATCCCTATTGCCACACTTTTGACGATCGATAAGTCTATAACACCATATTGTAATAGACTTATCGATCGTCAAAAGTGTGGCAATAGCAACGTTGTGCCGAGAAAGTACAGCGTTAGCAGTTCGCTACATGGAGTCAGCTCTCGTCAGCAGTCTATTTTTGAGGGATCGTACGAAATACTGCCATAGCAATTGATAAAATAGATATCAGCTTGCCGTTTCATTTGTTTGTCACCAAATAGAAGGCAGAAACCATGAAAGTTTTTATTCCTAAACTTATACTAAACCTTTGAGAATATGCACTGATCTGATGTAAAATAAATAAGACACATACTTACTATCAAATAACTTTGATTCAAATATAGTGTAAAAGAGTGCATTTCCAATTTTTTGCTTGAAAAGATGTGTTCATCATTTACATTGGACCAAATATTATCTAAGCCCTGCGGTTCACCGGCGGTAAATGTATGTTACTCAGGGACCAGGGTGAACGTAGGTATTTGTTAAATAGGTTTTTATCAAATACTAGAGACCCACCCCGGCTTCGCACGGAAATTATCAGTGTTTCTCTACTATACTATGCACGGATTATACATATAAACCTTCCTCTTGAATCACTCTATGCATTAAAAGAAACCGCATCAAAATCCGTTGCGCAGTTTTAAAGATTTATGCATACATAGGGATATAGGGACAGAGAAAGCGACTTTGTTTAATACTATGTAGTGAAGGTACAAAAATACACTATAATCTTCTTTCTTTCTCAGGTTTTTTTTCTTTCTTTCTTCCATGCCGGACTGAGAGCAAGAGAAAAACAAAGAATGTGCCAGCTGCATTTCCTCCCGAGCATGCTGTAGAAACCAGCTACGGGATCCGAGGGTTTCTGTATATTGCAATTTAGGCGATGGGCTGACAACCTGTCACTGCAGCAATATAGTAACAAATCTATCTTACATAACCCTCAAAACTTTGTCAGACGTGGCGAACGACCTTTGTTTAGGTCGTGTACGCTGTGCCTACCCCATTAGGGATAGAGGCGTCATTATATGTATGTATGTAAGAAACTAGAATGCCGCATTTTCCCTACAGGTGGGTAAAAGTTGTTGCTCTTGCAGTAAAAGGGCTGATGGTTGGAGCTGACGCAGGCTGATGCGGTAGTGCCAGTCGGCAGGGTCGCGTGGTCAAGTACAATAAGTTGTTGTTGGTCTAGGACAGACTGTTTCATGAGCATTATTTTATTCATTATAAGATATATTTCTCTAGTTGTTTCTAAAATAGACATAAATATTTAGAAGAAGTAAAAAAGGGTGAGTAAAAGTTGTTGCTCTTGCAGTAAAAGGGCTGATGTTTGTAGCTGACGCAAGCTGATGCGGCAGTGCCAGTCGACAGGGTCGCGTGGTCGATACCCGGACTAGGACAGACTGTTTCATAAGCATTCTTTTATACATTATATGTTATTTTTTCTGGTTGTTTCTAAAATTTATACATACATGTAATCACTCCTTTATACCTAATGGGGTACGCAGAGCGTAAACGACCTAAAGAAAGGTTGTTCCGCCATGTCTGATATTTTTTAAGGGGGTTATTTTAGATAGATTTGTAGGTATATTGCTGAAGTGAGAAATTGTCTGCCCATCACATAAATAACAGTATACTGAAACCATCGTATCCCTTAGCTGGTTTTGCATTCTAAATACATTCTATGTTTTTTCTCGCTCCCAGGCCGCATGGAAGAAATAGACATGAATATTTTGAATAAAAGGGGTGAGTAAAAGTTGTTGCTCATGCAGTAAAAGGGCTGATGGTGGGAGCTGACGCAGGCTGATGCGGCAGTGCCAGTCGGCAGGGTCGAGCGGTCGATACCTCGACTAGGGCTGACTGATTCATGAGCATTATTTTATCCATTACAAGTTTTTAATCTCTGGTTGTTTCTAAAATAGAAACAAATATTTTTTTCATGCTGTCCTGGGAGTAAGAGAAAAACATAGAATGCACCAGCTGCATTTCCTTCCAGGCATGCTATAAAACCATCTAAGGGATCCGAGGGTTTTAGTACAAATGTATCTTAAATAACCCTCAAAACTTTGTCAAATGTGGCGGAATGACCTTGGTTTAGATCGTTTACACTCTGCCTACCCCATTAGGGATAAAGGCGTGATTATATGTACGTATGTATGTATTTAAAAGTAGGTAAAAATAGGGTGAGTAAAAGTTGTTGCTCTTGCAGTAAAAGGGCTGATGGTGGGAGCTGATGCGGCAGTGCCAGTCGGCAGGGTCGCGGGTCTAGGACAGACTGATTCATGAGCATTCTTTTGTCCATTATAAGTATTTTTTCTCCGGTTGTTTCTAAAATAGACATGAATATTTAGAAGTAGTAAAAAAGGGGGAGTAAAAGTTGTTGCTCTTGCAGTAAAAGGGCTGATGGTGAGAGCTGACGTAAGCTGATGCGGCAGTGCCAGTCTGCAGGGTCGAGCGGTCGATACCTCGACTAGGACTGACTGTTTCATGAGAATTCTTTCATACAGTTTTCGATTTTTAAGCTTTAGTTGTTTGTGAAATAGACATAAATATTTTGAAGATATAAACGAGATAAATTCTGGGGTCTAGGTTCTATTCCATGAGGCTTTTGCTCGCTGACAATACATGTGTGGCTCGGCGGGAACCTGATGGTTTGGAGAAGTTAGTGATCACAGGAAAAGTGGAAGGATAACGATCAAGAGGGCGCTCTCCGACACGTTGATCAGATCAAATTAAAGACTGAGAAGAGATAAAGATGAACATCTTATGGACAAGGATGCTGGGCTCTTGATATTTCTTGTAGCCAAGTCTTTTGAAATAGATAGAGGATCCAACCACAATCTTACAGCTCGCGTTTGATCCTTTTTTTTCGGACAATAGTTAAACAATATAAGTCAAACATTAGATATCTATCAAAAGTATTTGTTTGTCTGTGATAGAGAGGACTGAGATACACAACTCTCGCCAAAACCACAGCTGTTTTTCTAAGCAAAACCGGACACGGTCATATCTCAGCAGAATCTGGAGCGTTCAGGTAAGCCCGGGAAATGGAAAGTAGAGTGTAATGGTGACGTCACAGCTGGCAGCGACCTTGAATATTATGCTCATATATTTTTTTTTTAAAACGTGACTTTTAAATGATACTTAGTTAGTACTCTGGCATACAAAAAAACATGTTTACTATGCTTGAGCGGACTGGTCAAAACAAATCTCGCCAAAACCAAAGCTCTGCTTTTCTAAGCAGAATCAGACACGGTCATATCTCAGCTGAGTCTGGAGCGTTCAGGTAAGCCCGGGAAATGGAAAGTAGAGTGTAATGGTGACGTCACAGCTGGCAGCGACCTTGCCACTAGAAAAATGTGCCGTCGCAGCGCTGCTGGCTCATCACTACGCGGCCATCCACCCTCGCAGACTGCCGAGTTGCCGACTCACCACATAACTTACTTGTTTTTTTTTTGTTTAGAACCGATAGAGACGATACTGTTATGGTAAAGATTTTTGTCATTGATTTGAGATGTTTGTACAGGTAAAGACGCCAGTTAAGTTGTAATTTGATTAACTATTGATTATGATATTTCTCATATAATGCGTATTCGAAGCTATACGATTATATTCCAATTATGAACTTATATTTTCATGCCTATCCTTATTTGATGCTTACTGCGCGTTAAAAAAACTATTGTCCTTATTCATAGTGTTATTTAATAAAGAAGTACAGTTGGGTCAATATTATCCTATTTATTTCGATTTATAGTGTCAAAGATATCTACGAAAAAGCCTACATCGTGCTACGCGGTGGCTATGAAAGCGCTACGACGTAGCACTTACACACATTCAATCTTAGATGGATTTTGAATAAACAAACAAACTGTGTTTATTACTCATACACATTATGTATTATTATTCTGACCTTATTTAACTTGGATGGAGATTACATAACGTCGTACATGGAATTAAATAACCATAAATCGCATACCTAAATGCAGTCCAATGGCATGGCGGACGTAATGTGCCATATATTATTATGATGTAGGTAGAAATGGGCCATTACAGTGCTGGGCCCGCACTAACAATGCCCATAATTCTCGTCGACTTCATTAACAGGCCTCCATTTGCATGACAGCCTCCGACATGGAGCTAAGAAAGAGTTAGCAGGAGTGACTACATGTTGCAAAAGGAGTGATTTCCTTCGCAAAATTATTGTTTGTGTCATTTATACTGAACCGTTTCTTTGCTATTTGCTATCATATATTGGATGTATGTTTGATGCAAACATTTATTCTTTGTATTTTTTTTAACCTTTATGAGTCAAAAGGCAACAAACAAAATACTTTTTAGCCTAGTGTGGGTATCACAGCGAATCTTTTAATAATTCTGGACCATTTTAAATAAACATTTTTGTATTTGTATTTTGTACTTTACATACGAATTTTTTGAATGGGTTAGTGGATTTAATAGGAAAAAAATAACAAGAGATGTCAGAAATTCATAAGCACACGAATTAAAGTTTTGATACAATACTATAAAATTTAACTTTTTTTTAAATCTTCGACAGTTAAAATTTACAGACACCTTGCGCCAACTGTTATAAAATATTTTACATACATATAATCACGCCTGTATCCCTAATGGGGTAGGCAGAGCGTAAACGACCTAATCAAAGGTCGTTCCGCCACATCTGACAAAGTTTTGAGGGTTAATTAAGATAGATTTTTAGGTATATTGCTTAATACTTTACACTTTGTATTTTTAAGTCTTGGTGGACATCGTATTTTCATTTTCATTTATTGAATGCAAAATTAAATTATTATATCATTCACCTTAAATAACTAATTACAGATGGAACTTTTAAGCGCTTACAAATTTCAGGTGTGCAGTAACAGTCCAAAAAGACCTAGGCCTGTGCTAGGACTAGTTACTGTGAAAATTTATTTGCGGTCAGCGTGAGTGAATTTAAAATAAGTTAGTATTGTACGTCCTCACATTCCTTCATCCTGTTAGAATGTTCTCGATCTATACACAACTACGGTTCATACCAACCGCTCTACGAACAAGAGGAGAGAGCGTGGGTGGATGTACTCTCAACAAAACCAACTCCTATTTGCAACCCTCTACTTATTTTTCAAGGCAATTTCAACCCTAACACCAAGTATCAGGTGCATTGCCTAGAAACTTAAGGGTGAGGTTAAGTTAGCGGAGTAAGTAGGCGGCGCTATCCCTGTCTCTCTCTCGCGGGGCGTGTCCTCCGCGGCCACGCCCCTCCCGTCTCGTCGCTTCACAACTCTAGCGTACTACAATCGCAATATACTTAGCTATACTATATATGTAAGTATGTACCATGGCCACTGAAAGATCAGTATTAGTACATTGATTTCATGCTTCAGCGAGCTGGTTTATCACGCCTGATTGGTTATAAGCTTGATAAGATAAGCCGGTGACTCTGTTTTGATAGAGGTCATATTTATCCAATTAATTGAGGTCTTTTGTCGCGATAATTTAATTGACTTACTTGTTGACATTTATTTCAGCTTTACATAAAAATAGCCTAAGAAGAATCTTTACAAGATCAGATTCGAAATACTTCAATGTAATTCATATTTTTCCCTTCCTAAGTCTTTTATAAGAATAGCATTGAATTGGACCGGGATTATGATAGAGTATGAATTAAATTAATTTAATATAATTTTGAAGTTGGGCCTTTAACTGGCCTACATCATACTACTGGGATACATCATCATACTTATTTATTTAACAATTTATTGTACACAAAAAAACACAGGACATAAAAAACAAAGACTCAACAGGAACTGCTTATTTCTAAAAAGAAATTTCTTACAGCAGACCTACAGAAGTGATAATTACGCGTTATAAATACGCGTACTTGTGTCCTTCTGAAATTTCTTTCAATAATTTTTCAGACTTTTGACAATCTGCCTGCCTCGTCAGTGATAAAGGCTTGTCTAGAAATTAGTAGTAGCTAAATACACACTTGGCAGTTCGAAGTATTTCTAATATCAATGAACATGAGACACCGGACTAGTACGCACTAAATCAAATATTATATTACCATTGCATACAACATTCTTTCATGCTGGACTGGGAGCGAGAGAAAAATATAGAATGTGCCAGCTGCATTTCCTCCCGGGCATGCTGTAAAAACCAGCAATTGGATCCGAGGGTTTCAGTATATTGCAATTTAGGCGATGGGCTGACAGCCTGTCAATACTGCAATATACCTAAAAATCTATCTTAAATCACCGTCAGAACTTTGTTAGACGTGGAGGAGCGACGTTTGTTTGGGTCGTTTACGCTCTGCCTACCCCATTAGGGATAAAGGCGTGATTATATGTATGTATGTATGTAGAAGGTAGTAGTAGCTAAATACACACTTGGCAGTTCCATACATACATACATAAAATCACGCCTTTATCCCTTACGGGGTAGGCAGAGCGTAAAACGCCTCGTAACAGGCGCTTTCGCCACGTCTGACAAAAATTGAGGGCAAATTTTAGATTGTAATGATTTGTATTGCTGTAGTGATGGGTTGTCAGCCCATCGCCTAAATTACATACATACATACATATAGTCACGCCTTTTTCCCTAATGGGGTAGGCAGAGCGTAAACGACCAAAAAAGATTGTTTCTCCACGTGTGACAAAGTTTTGAGGGTTATTTAAGATAGATTTGAGCGTATATTGCTTAGTGACAGGTTGTCAGCCCATCGCCTAAATTACAATACACTGTAACCCTCGAATCCCTTTTGCTGACTTCTACAGCGTGCTCGGCATTTCCAAGTATTTCTAATATCAATGAACATGAGACACCGGACTAGTGTGAACTAACACAAGTATTATATTACCATAATATCACAACATACCCACCGTCTGCGCAACATTGTAAGCTTCCTGTTTGTGTCTAACCTACTGTAGGTATTTGCTATTAATAGTAATTAAATTATATTGGAATTCAACTTGACATAATATTTCTTTGATCTACCACTATTAATCTATCACTATCACTACATACTGCCTCCGTGGTATAATGGTCAGAGCCATGGGCTCACGATCCGGAGGTCCTGGATTCGATTCCCAGGAGGGAACACAAAGTTGATATTTGTCTATATGTATATCAGTTTGTGAGATTTTCCCCAGTTTTGTTAGGACAATGCAGGCTGAATCCACCTGATTGTCTGAAAGAAAATGGATTCCGTGCTTCGGAGGGCACGTTAAGCCGTCGGCCCTGGTCGCTGTGATAGTGGTCATTACACAAACCATGTCAGAGGTATTTGGGCTGTGCTATTAGGCGGTTTAATAACTCTGTCACCAGGGTTCATCCGGTCGTTCTACTCGAGAATCCAGTCGCTAGGAAGAAGAAGGGGGTACCACACCCGCCATTCTTAGTGGGCGAATTGGCGAGCGAAATTCCTGAAAATACATATACAGTTTTTATCGATACCACTGCGCTTTGCAACCGGCGAACTGCCTTTTCTTTGCATCTTAGCAGAGGAACAATTTTCGGAACTGCAATCATAACTTTGCTACAAACATACTGTTTTGCGGTTGAGATCCTTTAAAGTTGGATAGAAAAAGATGTTTACGAGCCGCAAAACAAGTTGGTATCGATAACGCTACTTTAAAAACACCGAGAATACAAACGCTTCTGTGCCTCGGAAGGCACGTTAAGCCGTTGGTCCCGGTTAATATTTCTCCTTTCAATACAAACAAGTAAGTCGATCACTTTTCATTATGACTCTATGTATTTACAACTCGTACTTAGGTATATTTACTTGATTTTAATCAGTGGCTGATTCATGACATGGATAATTTAATCACTTCTGAGTTGCATCGACATAGATCTAATTATTTATTCACTCAATATTTTAATTGTTAGGTGTCAAAGATTTTTGAGAATCTTTATAAAATAATTTGACTTCTGTTTGGAAGAATTTTAGTCAAACTTATTTTATAACATTATTGACAAATTAATTCTCAAATTATTTAAGGTAATCAATCATAAAAAAATCTAGAAAAACTTTTATTTAATTAATCATTTATACATGCTTCCGTAGTCTAGCGGTCTGAGCCATGAGCTCTCGACCCGGAGGTCCCGGGTTCGACTCCCGGCGGTTGATGACTTTGTGTTGTTGTTTATAATTTGGTTAGGACATTGTCGGCTGATCACCTGATTGTCCGAAAAGTAAGATGATCCATGCTATCTGATGGGTATGTAAATAGTCAATCCTGCGCCTGATTTCTCTCTGGTCGTGACAGTCAATCTATCCCATCAGAATAAGAGATTGAAGGAATAGAGAGTGCACCTTTGTATCGCAAACTTGGGCACTAAAAACTAGTCCTGCGCAGTTGGCCGATCTCTCTCGGGAGATTGGCTGCCATCACTGAAAATCGGTGGGAAAACTATTATTATCGAAAATTAGATGACTGACTTTCATTACATTCATATTTACATAAGAAGGTTCATAAAACAAATTCACTTTATTAGTATAGCGGGTGTAAGGGACAGCGCCCCGCAAACTGATAGGGGTTGCTCAGTCAATGAAACTGAACAACTATCACTAGGAATTTCTTTCAGGAGATGAAAAAATAATTAACTTCCCATATATAAAATGACCACCTCCATCAGACAATTTGTATGGAAAACCAATTTTTTCTCACTTTCTAAAAAGAATCCTGCTGATAGTTGTTCAGTTTCGTTGACTGAGCAACCCCTATACACTCCGTATGTACTCAGTTTTGATAGAGGAAGATTACTGATCCTAGAAATTATGTCAATATCATTTAAATATTTGAGTTCATAATTTACTGCGCATTGCATTCATAAATCGAGCTAAATAATAAGCTTAGTCGACATAAGTTGTACAATAATACCTACCCCGTTCCAAGTTGACCCCGATTCACAGCAACTCTTGAGCAATCGCACGTTGTTAACTGGTGATCCATTGCACAATCGCAGTGTCAATGGACTCGATACTTTACCTTGGTAAAGGTAGACTTACAGGGTAAGCAGAGAGTCAACGGCACATTATTTCTTCGCCACGTTTGACAGATTTGAGAGAACTTCAGCTACAATGGGAAAAGGATGGCCATCTATTTTTATCCTAAATTATATTTATTACATTAAAACACGTCTTTATCCCTTATGGGGTAGGCAGAGCGTAAACGACCTAAGCAAAGGTCATTTCACCACGTCTGACAAAGTTTTGAGGGTTATTTAAGATGAAATTGTAGGTATATTACCGTAGTGACAGGTTGTCAGCCGATCGCCTAAATTGCAATATTCTGAAACCCTCGGATCCCTAAGCTAGTTTTTATAGCATCCCCTGGAGGGAATGTAGCTGGCATATTGTATGTTTTTCTGTCGCTCCCAGTCCAGCATTATATTTATAATGCACAAAAATATCTTTTACGTTCCTTTAAACGCGAGAAACTCTATTAAATACATTTCTGAATTTCACCTTTCTGTGCGTGGAAGTCACTAATGTAAACAATGTTCTAGATTTCCCGGCTAAAACTTAAATTAACACGTTGCCTGCCATACGAGTATACTCGTAGTGAATATTTCTTATGGTGTTTGCCACCATACAAAATGAAAGCTACGAGTATACTCGTAGTTGGCAAGCAGACTTAGTACAGACTACGAATTTACTCGTAGTTTGGCAATTTGTTATGATTTTTGTTGACCACTGCCAACTACGAGTATAATCGTAGACAACTTTGGTGCAAAAACACGGCTACGCGTGCGTCCCCTTGCCCTGTTCATTTGCGTATTAGAGCCGGACGCATCGCGCAAGCTTCGGTGCACATGATACTTCGATGATTTAATTGAACTAATTGTTGTACAAACTATACTCTATGCAATGCAGAATTTGTTTGCACGTAACCTTAGACGCCATTCACGACTGAAGGTCTGGAAAGACACAGATTCTGCAGTGATGCGCGTTTTCCTGGGTTTTCTGTTGCACCTGGGATCAGTCAACTTGCCTTCTCTAGAACATTAATAGAAACAAGACGACTTGTATTACATGCCGCTTTTTGGTGGAATCATGAGTAGGAATAGATTCCAAATGTTACTCCGCTATCTTTATTTCACTGACAATAAAGAAGACGATGGATCCTCTCTTTATAAGCTGCAGTCCGTGCTGGATCATTTCAGTTCAGTCATGTCAGAGATTTATACACCAAATGTCAACATTTGTATAGATGAGTCGATGGTATTGTGGAGAGGCCGTTTGGTGTTCAGCCAGTATATAAAGAACAAAACACATAAATACGGAATAAAACTTTACAAACTATGTCGATCAAATGGAATAGTCGTAAAGATTCGTATTTATACTGGCAAAACTCACGAATCTAATCGTCGAGGAGCCCAAGCTAAATATAATCACTCCAACCAAATTGT
The DNA here is from genome assembly GCA_949820665.1 of Scrobipalpa costella. NCBI lineage: Eukaryota > Metazoa > Arthropoda > Insecta > Lepidoptera > Gelechiidae > Scrobipalpa > Scrobipalpa costella. The sequence goes on from OX463303.1 coordinate 12,241,617, forward strand.
TATGGATCTTTTACAAGGCTACTTGGACCAAGGATACAAAGTTTATACAGACAACTGTTATAACCCAGTCTTGCTCGCAAAATTACTGAGTAAAAAATCTATATACTGTGGAACATTAAGAAAAAAACACAAAAAAAAGGCCTACTGTGCACTAAACTGAAAAAAAGGCGAACTGATTACTCAGAGAAAGATCAAGGTTTATGTGTGCAGCTGGAAAGTAAAGCGAGAAGATTTATGTATCTCAAATATGCATAAACCTGTTTTGGTTCAAGTTGTAAAAAAAAACAGTAAGGTCCCCATGAAGCCAAATGTTGTTAAAGATTTTAATGAGGGAATGTCCGGTATCGATCTTACAGACCAAATGCTTTTTTACTATTCAGCACTGAGAAAAACATTATTTTGGTACAAGAAACTAGCAATTCACATCTTTAAAATATGCATACATAATGCATGTATGATCAAGAACAACCAAGCGTTTCTTCCTCCGCAATAAAATCTAGATAGTCCCTCTTTCAAAGATAAGGTGGTTGAACATCTTTTGGGTGAAAAATTGGCTAAACACAGAAGAAAATACGCACTACTATAGAAACATTCCATTATCTGGATTGCTCACCACCTACACAAAAAAAACCAAATCCAACAATGCCATGTCGTATTTGCACAAAAGAAAACAATAAACGCAAGGAAACCGTTTATAACTTGCCCCGAAATATCTGCTCTATGTGTAGAAAATTGTTTCAAAAAAAATTTATTCATGATTTCAAATCAATGTATACCCGAAAAAAGACCAGTTACAATTTTTCTGATTAAACTATATTTTACTTCCGATGCCAAAGATTTTAATTGAGCCCTTCTTTCATTGCTAATCCTAAAAAACTTGTTAGAAATCTCATACAAACCTCTACGAATATACTCGTAGGTGGCACTGGGCACCAGATCAGCTACTACGAATAAACTCGTAGTTGGCAGGGAACGTGTTAAAATCTATTTGTCACTTTCAGACTAAAAACATTGGAAAAGGACAGGAGATCTATTCTTTCTGGTTTTTGATTTATAGTCGGTGGTTTTATGCGTTATCTTTCATTTTTATCCGCCGTCATATGATATGACGGATAAAATTTACAGAAATACTGGGGAAGTATAAATCGCCTGTAGTTTTTAAATTTTATTATTTTGAAAGTGACAGATAGATTTTAATTTTGGTTTTAGCCGGTGAAATCTAGAATCGAGTCCAATGAGTAGAATAATTAGTTCGATCTATAGATACGATATAGATACGACTCGTGCGTAGATACCTTCAGGAACTCAGACAACCACAACCACCTCTGGTCTGTGCGTCATCTACAATATGCATACATACATAAAATCACGCCTTTATCCTTTACGGTGTAGGCAGAGCGTAAAAACCTCGTAAAAGGCGCTTCCGCTACGTCTGACAAAAATTGAGGTCAATTTTAGATTGTAATATGTATTGCTATAGTGACAGGTTGTCAGCCCATCGCCCAATGTCTATCTATGTTTATCTACAGTATGTTTCTTCAAAAACAACTGATTGACCATGTTTGCATCCTGTATCCCTAGTAGTATTTCCAACGCAGTTTAAGAATAAACGTAATCAAAGTCCCATGTCTTTTTTATTAAAAAAAAAACATTTTAAAATAAATTATACGTGTTGGCAAATTGGTTAAATTACTAAAACTACTATTTCATTATGTAGTCATATCTAATAGCTAAGACTTATTTTAGAAACAAGATCTTACTTTGTTTACCTTTATTCTAAAACTAAGTTAGAAATACTATAGTTCAAGCTATTATACTAATTTTTCAACCACTTTAAGAGATCTGCCTATGCAGATTTTCTAGTGAAAAAAATATACGGTTGTAGTGTATGCTAAACATCTACCGTAAAGCTTCTCGACATCAAATCTCACTTCAGTAGGTCTGTTGTAAGAAATTTCTTCATACAAATAAGCAGTGCCTGTTGTGTCTTTTTTCTTTGTGTTTGTGTCTTTAATGTATTTTATTGTGTACAACAAATTGTTAAATAAATAAACATAGATTTAAGGATATTCCTAGGTTCACCTGACTATTTGCAAACCTACGTAGAAGATGTTGTTGTGAATAATAATTATTGAAAAGAGGATTAAAAGAAAGGATGCAGAAATTTTATAATGAATAAAAATTTTACATAACTTTTATTGAGGCGGTATTTAAACCGCTGAAAGAAATCTTTTAATTTCATGTTTTATAAAAACTTAGGCATGTTTGTTACATAATCCTACGGTTTTTTGCTAAATGTCGGTTGATTCTTGGTTAGTTAAATAGAAAATTTTAAAAAATCTTATTTTTTCTGTAATATTAATTTCAGTCTTTAATTAAACTTGTAGCTTAATCAAAATGATCACTTTTTAATTAAATAATATCCATGTTTAAATCTGATGATGTGATGAAATAAAACGAAGACATTTATTTTATGAATATTTTATTAGGAAAACACAGATCCTAAAGATAATATTCGTCATTTAGGTAAGATCTATTTACAATTACTCGATTAATCAGTTGTTTGAGTCATTATAACTTACATATAATTTTAATATTATTACATTAAAGTATTTAACGAAGCTATGCATATCTTACGACACAACCATACATTTAACACGGTGTAGAGTTTAGCCGATTACGGCGATCACGGCTCTATAGTTCCACCATAATAAAAAAACTATAAAACTGGAACTGATGATAATTAAATTTCAAACTTAACAAAAGACTGAGCTGGTTGATGGAGGCGAGCGTCGGCCCTCAGTGCGGTGTCGACGGGGGCTCCTCCGCGGCGCGGCGGACGGGCGCGCTCAGTAGCGCTGCCAGGCGCAGGCGGAGGAGGCGGCGGCGGCGGCTCGCGGCGCCGCGCCCTGCCGTCACAGCTCCGAGAAGAACTCGGGCGAGGAGTGCGGCGTCGGCGGCGCGTGGTGCGCGGCGTGGTGCTGCGCGCCGCTGTGCTCGCGGCCCACCAGCGCCAGCCGCTGCTTTAGCAGGTCGCGCTCGTGCGTCACGCGCGCCACCTGCAGCTGTAGCACGTGCAGCTCGTCCTGCAGCGACCGGTTCGTCAGCTCCAACTCCTGCCGCTGCTGCAGCCGCTTGCTGCGACAGTTCTGCGCGTAGCCGCGGTTCTTCAGCGTGCGTCGTTTCTGTTTCAGCCTTGTCACGTCATCACGTGGAAATCCATGTAGTCGCTTATTCAGCTCTCTCACGCTGAGCGACATCAGTTGGTCGTCGCTGAGCAGGTCATCTCCGCACGACGACGGAGCGTATGAAGGATGATGGCCGCGTGGAGACAGCGCGGAGCACGAGCTAGCCGGCCGCATGGCGACCTGCTGCATGTGGTGGTGCTCCTGCTCGCGCCACTCGCGACGGTCCCACTCCTCGAACGTGCCGCAGGGCACGGTGCGCATGTCGAGCGGTTCTCGCATATTCGGGAGCCAAAGGACGTCGTCGACGAGAGCAGCTCGGCACGGGCTGCGTCCGATCGTGGCTGGCGGCGTCTCCGGAGGCGTGCTCGGGTCCACGGCGACGGCAACGTGCGGCTGCGGGTAGGGGCCCGCGTCGGGCCAGGGTCGGCAGGCGCGGGCGCATGCTGGAGGGTTTTCTGCCATATCATGCCATCCGGTCCGGAGCGGTTCTCGTTTCACGTTCAGTTGATGGTGATCTTCGAGGTGGTCCAGCTCAAAGTTTTGGACATATTCGTCCGCGAGGTGATCCTCCTCGTCTTCGTGGTGCTGCGGCGGTAGGGTCTGCATTCCGCTTGGTTGTGAGCTATCGACGAGCGCGTGCTCCACCATGGGGCCGTGCGGGGCGCGCACCGGCCGGGACGAGACTGCCGCGCTCGCTCGGGGCGGCGACTCTCCGCCCTCCGGCCCAATGACGTAGAGCGACGCGCGCAACACACGTACAGCCTTTATTTTCACAAACATAAGTTCGCTAACACCGCTGGGATCATATTATAAACACAATACGACACACATTTAGGACACAATCCAACGTAGGTATGCCTCGGTATTCGCACACACGTGTAACAGAGTAGTTCTATGTTCAATTACATAAACATAACTGTAGGTACGAACTATGATAACATCTTACATTGTAACTCTCACGGGATGAGAGTTAATATTTGTGTGCTTTAATTAATAATTTTCATTTAATACCGTAAAGTAAAAGGTTTTGCTGTATTTTCAAAAACTTCGTAGCAATTGCTACGCCGTAGACTATCTACGATATGAAGATCATACAAGTTTTATCAAATAAACTCCAGAATCCACTCGCTAAGAAGATCGAATAAACAAATATCATTTTGTGCAGATTTGACCTTAGAATTTAATACATTCTATGTTTTAAAAGCCGAGTGTAGTTGCACTATTTTGACTTCATATTCCTTCATATCCATTTATGTAGAGCTTTATGGCTACCTGTAATCTTACAATATTTAAATTTCGAAGGTAAAAAAATATTTTGCATGTTCAGGTCTAAATATAAATAATAAAAAACTTATACCTATTAATGGCGTCATTCACACTTCTACGTGAGACCAACAACTATGCTTACATCCTGTTTTCCTTAGGAAAAGTAGGTAAACCTATTTTCATAGATAAACGCACTCTCCTTCTGCTATATAATATGAAAGACGTTTCATTAATTTATTATTACAAGCCTTTACCGATCCGCGTTTTATTTTATTTTTTAATCTCAGAGTGCTCGGACATAGCTTCTATATTTTAAAAAAAGCATCCATTTGCACTTTTCGGTACTCGAGTTCGTAGCTGTCGGCAATATCACCAAACCACAATAATGACTGCGTCTCGGCCTTACAAATTTACTCGACAATATTCGTTAATACATACAATCAAGCCTTTATCCCTGATGGGGTAGGCAGAGCGTAAACGACCTAAACAAAGTTCGTTTCGCCACATCTGACAAAGTTTTGAGGGGGATTTAAGATAGATTTGTACGTATATTGCTGTAGTGACAGGTTATCAAATTGCAATATACTGAAACCCTACAATCTCTTAGCTGGTTTTTACAGCATGCCCGGGAGAAAATGCAGCTGGCACATTCTATGTTTTTCTTTCGGTCCCAGACCAGCATGGAAGACCATACATTGTATTTTATCGGCTTTTAGAGTAATGTTACATTATCAAGTGCTACGTTCGTAGATGGAATCAAACCGGCAGCGCAGTGACATTAAATTTCACTCTTAAAATCATTTGAACAAAGGCATGGTGGAAGTAATAAAATATCACATTTGTTTGACAGCTCTCAACCCGTACTAGTAGAGGAATATAAACCCTATAACTTGGAGCGTTCAATAAAATGACAAATGTGATCTTATAGTATAGAGACACTGCCTTCCCGCCTTTAGGTATAGGTTAAGTACTTGTATTCATTATTGATGCGCATTCAATGGACTTCGTTAGGAATGGAGAAACGAAAAGTAATACTAAAAAAAACTATCTTGATGTAAGTTAAATTTTTTGCCTCTTATTTATTTATTTATTCATAAATCAATGTGTAATGTGGCGAGCACGATCTCATTCGATTTACGCATAAGCCTTACTTAGGTTTTAGATTTAAGCGTCTTATTTTAAGTATAAACACTGTACCTAAAAATTTCTTAAATAAACTCTTCTTTTTTTAAAGAACCGATAATCAATTTTCAGACATTTTTTACTTACCTGGTGATAAATTCACAACATTAAATCTCATAAAATCATCATTGCGGGAAGGCAGTGTCTCTGTACTACAATCTATTATTCTTCTTATAACTCGACTTGTGCTCTCTCGACACTTACACCATCATTAATCGTTGCTATTCTACTCGTGGCAGGGAGAGGCCAACAACAGTCAGGAACAAAGTGATTTCACGCGCGGCCGACTAGGGCGAAGGGACGGCAACGGCTGTGTTTCCACGAGACGGTACGACAACGGTATGTTAACAATATCGTCACGATACCGTGGCTCTGCTTTTCCACTTCTTCTGCTGTCGTGTGGGTATCGATTCAATCGAACCGATGAACCCTGGTGTCTGAGTTTTTAAACCGCCTAATAGCACAGCTAATAGGCCTCTGACATGGTTTGTGTAACGACCACTATCAAAGACAGCGACCAGGATCGACAGCTTAACGTGCCCTCCGAAGCACGGAATCATTTTTCTTCCAGAAAATCAGATGATTCGGCCTGCATTGTCATAACCAAACTGTGGAAAATCAAAGGGTTGATATTTGTCAATTTATCTCACAAAGTGATAAATTGACAAATATCAACTTTGTGTCCCCCCCTGGGAATCAAACCCAGGACCTCCGGATCGTGAGCTCATGGCTCTGACCACTAGACCACGGAGGCAGTTATTTTTCCACTAGGACAGTAATATATCGTCCACCTAGTTCCACTCTAAGCGCACAAACACACGTTTTGTACGTATAGGAGAAACATGTAGTTTGGCAGGCCGGCGACGATACCGATGGGATTCAATGCCGTGCCGTTGCCATACCGGCAGTGGAAAAGTGTGTCATATAATTTTATTGAATTTCATACATCTGTTACCATCGACGATGTCGTCAACAATAGTTCCACTCTGAGCAGAAATTTACTGGCGCATGTTGCGTACGTATACAAAACACATGCATTTTGGCAGACCTAAGCAAATTCAACGCTAAGCCGTTGCCATACCGGCAAGTGGAAAAGAGTACCAAATAATTTTATTGAGTTTCATACATTATGTTATCTCTTAGGGATGGAAGGATGGATGGAGGGAAGAGATCCGAGGGTTTCTGTATACTGCAATTTAGGCGATAGTCTGACAACCTACCACTACAGCAATATACCTACAGATCTATGTAAACTAACCCTCAAAACTACGACAGAACGACCTTTGTTTTAGTCGTTTCGCTCTGCCTACCCCATTAGAGATAAAGACGTGATTATATGTATGTATCCTATCTCTTCCACAATACCGTCGTTGATACCGTGCCGTTGCCGTTGCCGTGGACTTGCCGTGTAGTGGAACAAACCCAACCCGTGGGCAACCCCGTGCGTAATCCGTAATCACCGCACTCTAAACAACTAACCCTTCCTTATTAGCCGCAATAATTGAAACGATACGCTTGTTATTGCGGAAACGAAGGAATTTGCGTTAATAAATTAGGGTTAGGATGCGCGAGACCGGAGAAAATTTTATAATAATTGGCCGTTTTTCATACGAGCAGTCCAGAAGAGATTTTGTCTTCCATGCTAGACTGGAAAATATATGTTAAATATATGTTCTTGCCTTTGTAAGAACTACACAGAACTTACAGAGGTAAGAACATATATTTATTAACTCTTGCTGCCTTTATTCAATTCAAACTATTAAAGTCAGTAGAGGGATAAACATACATACATAAAATCACGCCTTTATCCCTAATGGGGTAGGCAGAGCGAAAACGACCTAAACAGAAGTGCTAACAAGTTTTGAGGGTTATTACAGATTATTATGATGAATATTGCTACAGACACAGGTTGTCAGTCCATCGCCTAAAATTGCAATACACTCTCGAATCCCTTAGCTGGTTTTTACAGCATGCCCGGGAGGAGATGCAACTGGCACATTCTATATTCTTCTATCACAATATAAAGTAACTAATCAATACTCGAGATGCCTCAAAAACACAAAAGAAGCATTTCTTAACATATCCTTCTTCTTCTTGGCGAGTGGATTCTCGAGTCGAACACCGACCCGTAGATCACTGGTGTCAGAGTTTTCGAACCGCCTAGTAGTGACATAGCCTTGAAAACGGCGAAATGGGTTGACACTAATTACCGAAACCGTACACCTAAAGTATGTAGTACTATTATATATTCTGTGCCCAAAGCTCACCTTAATCACAATATTTAACACCGTAATACAAGCGTTCATGTAATGAAAACATGATTAATAAATCCTAGGTCAAATATCAAGTTGGTACTGAGTTTAAAGGTTGCGAGGGGGTTAATCGTGTAATAACATTTGCGGGTGAGAGGAAGCTGCAAGTGCTATAAATACAGGTACGGAATCAGTCACGGCAAATTAATTTGAAATTGTGATAAGTTTGTAAAAAATATTGAAGTTTATACGCTGAGTAGGTATTTTGTATGTATGATAAGTTTTGTCGAAGTAAGTATGCTTAGCAATAAGGCCGCCTATGTTGTACTTGTTTTTTGTTGTTATCTGTTGTGTTGTATCATTTGTGTTCTTACGTGCAATAAAGTATTTTTATGTTATGTTATGTTATGTATGCTGCGGTCCTTTTTTTCTGTCCTAGTTTACAATTATTTATAACAATAATTCATATTTTTAAAATAAAAGTAATAAGGTATTTTGACCTCAACTACGTCGTAGTAATTGTAGCTCCTCTACGACGAGGGTCTACGATATTTTCAAAGAAAGGCAAAGATGTTTTTTTGATAATTTTATTTTTTTGTTACTTTATTGATTTAAAAATTTACTTAATTTATCTCTTACAAGTTATATTATTATTTTTTTGCATAAAAGCTAAGCAGGCAAGCTTGTTTAAAACTGATCGGAGTGTTGCTCATGCTTTCACTCTTGAAGTGGCTGAAATATGTTGACCAATTTTACCATGGAGCGCAAACAGCGGCGCTGCGTCAGTGGCCCGCAATCCTATCCGCTGCTGTGAGTGTTAAACAACTCACTGACTGAATATTGTTCTAGTAATAACTATCTGAAATATGTGTTGTTCCTGATTGTGGCCCCCGCGAGTGAGCGCTAACAATGTTGACCATGGAGCGCAAACAGCGGCGCTGCGTCAGCGGCTCGCAATCCTATCCGCTGCTGAGAGTGTTAAACAACTCACTGACTGAATATACATACATACATACATATAATCACGCCTTTATCCCTAATGGGGTAGGCAGAGCGTAAACGACCTAAACAAAGGTCGTTCCGCCACGTCTGACAAAGTTTTGAGGGTTATTCAAGATGGATTTTTACGTATATTGCTGTAGTTACAGGTTGTCAGCCCATCGCCTAAATTGCAATATACTGAAACCCTCAGATCCCTTAGCTGGTTTTTACAGCATGCCCGGGAGGAAATGCAGCTGGCACATTCTATGTTTTTATTTCGCTCCCAGTCCAAAATGGAAGAAACTGAATATTGTTCTAGTAATAACTGTCTGAAATATGTGTTGTTCCTGATTGTGGCCCCCGCGAGTGAGCGCTAACAATGTTAACCGTGGAGCGCAAACAGTAGCGCTGCGTCAGCGGCCGGCAATCCTATCCGCTGCTGAGAGTGTTAAACAACTCACTGACTGAATATTCTTTTAGTAATAACTGTCTGAAATATGTGTAGTCCCTGATTGCGGCTCCGCGAGTGAGCGCTAACAATGTTGACCGTGGAGCGCAAACAGCGGCGCTGCGTCAGCGGCCCGCACTGTCTGCCACAACCCGCAACCCTATCCGCTGCTGTGAGTGTAAAACAACTCACTGACTGAATATTGTTCTAGTAATAACTGTCTGAAATATGAGTAGTCTCTGATTGCGGCCCCCGCGAGTGAGCGCTAACAATGTTGACCGAGGAGCGCAAACAGCGGCGCGGCGTCAGCGGCCAGCAACCCTATCCGTTGCTGTGAGTGATTGTTTCGTCCAAGGTCAGCGGCCCGCACTGTCTGCTGCAGCCCGCAACGCAACTCTATCCGCTACTGTGAGTGTAAAACAACTCACTGACTGAATACTGTTCTAGTAATAACGTTCTGAAATATGTGTAGTCTCTGATTGCGGCCCCCGCGAGTGAGCGCTAACAATGTTGACCGTGGAGCGCAAACAGCGGCGCTGCGTCAGCGGCCCGCACTGTCTGCCGCAGCCCGCAACCCTATCCGCTGCTGTGAGTGTTAAACAACTCACTCACGAATTGAATATTGTTATTATTCTCTGCCTATACCGTCTAGCGGTCTAAGCGGTGGGCTCTCGATCCCAAAGTCATAGTTTCATTCTAACGAGGGATACACAAGGTTAATGCTACGGTTATGTAGGTTAAAACCAGTATGGTTGAACAAAAATCTTCCTTATTAGTATGTTTTTGATTTCGCTTTGGTATTCGGAATAAGGTCCCATATTTTGTAATACAAATTTTAGCCTCCACCTGTCTCTCAAATATCTCTATTGTTCAGTAAACAATGCGAAGCGCAGGCTCCCAGCGTCGGGACACGTTCGTTCCTATCGGCGCCTCTTCATCAATCGATCCTCTTCACCTCTTGGCGCGGCCGACGATCCGAACCTAGCCTCTTCAGACTCTTCACCGGAATTTCATATTTTAGTAGCTATTGGCAACAACAGATGATTTACTTAAATCTGTATTTTATTAATTTATATCGTAAAAAGGAAGAAAGTACTCGTATTGTCACTTAGTACACAAAAGGAAGGCCAAAAGTAAGAGCAAATCAAAACGAAGGGGAGTTTGTGTCCGCAAAGTGTGAGTTTCTCGTGCTTCTTCTTCATTAAGATACATTTATATTTTATTTTGTGACATAGATATAATATTCTTTGCAATAGACACGCTTGTGACTTTCTAAAAGTGTTTTTAGGAATCTATTTGGAAATAAATGATTTGACTTTGAACTTGTTTTGTACGATTAACTTCTCTACGATTTACAAATACATATTTAACAAATTATGCCTCTGATTAACTATTTTTTAACATCGAAAATATTTTGAAGTTAGTTTATACAATACAACATAACAATTTTCAATGTTTCCCGAAACTAATGAAGAGATGACGTAAATATTTTCAAAATGCAGTACGCGCGTAATAGAACGTTTTTTTTTCTGTCTACAGGGTGTTAGGAACAGCCTCCCGCAAACAGATCGGGGTTGCTCAATCAACGAAACCGAACAATTATGAGCAGGTTTTTTTCAGGAAGTGAATAAATATATATGTTTTTCCATACAAATTTTCTGATTGAGGTGGACATTTTGTATGAAAGGTCTTTTTTTCATCTCCTGAAAGAATTTCCTGGTGACGTTGTTCAGTTTCGTTGACTGTCAGTTTGCCTATCAGTTTGCGGGACGCTGTCCCTTACACCTGGTATAGCTACGAGTACGCGCCTAGTCCTTGTAGTTCTGCCTACGACGTAGCAAGAAATGACAATGAGCGTAGCAGCCGTAGCAAAAACAAACAATGAGAGCAGATAACTGTCGTAACGAAATAAATTTGTCAGATTATCAAAACATTTATTGAAATAATGTTCTTCCATGCTGGACTGGGAGCGAGAGAAAAACATAGAATGTGCCATCTGCATTTCCTCCCGGGCATGCTGTAAAAAACAGCTAAGGGATCTGAGGGTTTCAGTATATTGCAATTTAGGCGATGGGCTAACAACCTGTCACTACAGCAATATACGTACAAATGTATCTTAAATAACCCTCAAAACTTTGTCAGACGTGGCGGAACGACCTTAGGTATATTTCGGTAGTGACAGGTTGTCAGCCCATCGCCTAAATTCCAATATACAGAAATCCTCTTATCCCTTAGCTGGTTTCTACAGCATGCCCGGGAGGAAATGCAGCTGGCATATTCTATGTTTTCCTCTCGCTCCCAGTCCAGTATGGAAGAACCTAATAATCTTAATTTTATAACATTCTACAAATACTTACTGCAAGTTACCAGTTAAAGAAAATGTTAGAAGTAAATATTAGAAATGCAATTCTTCTTCTTTTTCTGTCGAGTGGGTATCGAGTCTATCGACCCGATGAACTCTGGTGTCAGAGTTTATAAGCCGCCTAGTAGCACAACTATCAGGCCTCAGACATGGTTTGAGTAACGACCACTATCAAAAACAGCGACCGGGACCGACGGCTTAACGTGCCCTCCGAAGCACGAAAATCTTTTTCTTTTTCGGACAATCAGGTGATTCAGCCTGCAATGTCCTAACCAGACTGGGGAAAAATTCATAAAGTGATAAATTCTCAAATAATATCAACTTTGTGTTTCCCCCCTGGGAATCGAACCCAGGACCTCCGGATCGGGAGTCCATGGCACTAGCCACAGGCCACGAAGAAATGCAATGAAAATACACAATCATAGAAATACACGATGCACGATAGTGAGAGGGCATAGCTAAGCACCCTGACCTTCGAGGACATCTGATAAGGGTTCGTTGCCCCCGCGCATGTTAGGTACAAGCATGTCAGAGGTCGCACGCTCCATCTTGCTATGTTGCTGATTTCTAGATAATAGATGGGCCGAGGTCATAAATAAAATGTATTAGGAATTGTATTGGGCTGGCTTCTAGATTTGCCGGCTACAACTAAAATTGAAATCTATTTGTCACCTTTAGACTTAAAATATTGGAAAAGGACAGATCTATTCTCTCCGGTTTTTGATTTATAGTTAGTGGTTTTATGCGTTATCTGTTATTTCTAGCCGCCGTCATACGATGGCGGATAAAATTTACAGAAATACTGGGGAAACATGCAAAAGCGCGTCAAAGTGTAAAACCATAGAGTATAAATCGCTTGTCCTTTTTCTAATTTATTATTTTGAAAGTGACAGATAGATTTTAGTTTTAGCCGGTGGTATCTAGAATCGAGCCCATTACCTACGTACGAATCTTTAATATGTCGACAATTCTACACTTTGCAAGATTACCTGTACCTAGGGAATCTACCAATTATAATAATCTAACTAGAATTTGTACCTCACGTAAGATACACAGTCGTTGTGATAGTTTTAGCACATTAAATATCTAGCACCAGAAACAAGAAAATGCCACCAATGAGAAAGTGGTGACGAGTAGTCACTAAGACAAACTGCCCTCCCTGGTCTAGTGGCTAGTGCCATGGACTCCTGATCCGGAGGTCCTGGGTTCGATTCCCTGGTGGGAAACACAAAGTTGATATTTGAGAATTTATCACTTTGTGAATTTTTCCCCAGTTTGGTTAGGACATTGCAGGCTGAATCACCTGATTGTCTGAAAAAGATTTCGTGCTTCGGAGGGCACGTTAAGTCGTCGGCCCCGGTCGCTGTCTTTGATAGTGGTCGTTACTCAAACCATGACAGAGGCCTGATAGTTGTGCTACTAAAAACTGACACCAGGGTTCATCGAGTCGATAGACTCGATACCCACTCGACAGAAGAAGAAGAACCAAGACAAGTGTCGCATTATCATTAATTCTGAAGTTATAGCTAATGAAGTTTTCTGTGTTTTGATTTGTCAGTCGTGCTTGTATGTTTTTTGAAATAGCATGTGGAAGGCAAAATCGTGCAAATAATACGCAAAATTACATCAATAATAATTATATTCTTTTCAACATGCAAATTCTGGTAAAAAAGTAAAATTTTTGGCAAACTTCACATTGGTATATAATATAAATATTTAACAAGAATTTAAATGCACCTCAAATGGTTTATTTATTGCATAACAGTTAGAAATTCATTACAAATTAATTACTTACAAATTATGTGTCATGAATTTTAGACTTAAAAATTAACATGAACGAAGTTTCAAATATAAAATTAATATTATGAAATATAAATAAATTACGACCATTATAAATATTATTACGAGGCGTTTAACGCTCTGCCTACCCCGTAAGGGATGAAGGCGTGACTATATGAATGTATGTATTATAAATATTTAGTATGCAAATTTGTGTTCTTGTAAAGTCAAGATAAGACTTATTACCGTATGGCAAGTATATCACAAAGTTTCAAAAGACAGTATTTATCACTTCAGTCTTATTTGTACATTATCATTGCTCTGGAATATTGAAAATGCACTGTAGAATGCAAGTATTTTAAAAATATGATTCATCTTTGAAAAATGCTATAGCAAAATGCACCACTATGTTAAATTTAATAAATTGATTTATAAATAAACAATACACCTTGATCTGCGCCCTGTATAAACAACTGTTAATAAATTAGTTTACGGAGTGTAAGGGACAGCGTCCCGCAAACTGATACGGGTTGCTTAGTCAACGGAACTGAACAACTATCAACAGGTTTTTTTTCAGGAAGTGAAAAATAAATTGGTTTTCCATACAAATTGTCTGATTACCTCTTTAGGTAATTTTGTATGGAAAGTAATTTTTTTTTCATCTCATGAAATAAATTTCTGATGATAATTGTTCAGTTTTATTGACACGAAAAAAATATATATAATTGAGCAACCTGTATCAGTTTGCGGGACGCTGTCCCTTACACCCGGTAGTATTCGCTACAATTGGCTAAATCTGATACAAAACATTCCATTCTTACTAAAATAAATATGGGTATGTCACCAAGATTACCAATGTTAACGTTTATAATCTACTTATTCTTCCATGCTGGCCTGGGAGCGACAGAAAAACATAGAATTTGCCAGCTGCATTTCCTCCCGGGCTTGCTGTAAAAACCAGCTAAGGGATCCGAGGGTATATTGCAATTTAGACGATGGTCTGACAACCTGTCACTACAGCAATATACATACAAATCTATCTTAAATAACCCGCAAAACGTTGTCAGACGTGGCGGAACGACCTTTTTTTTTAGGTCGTTTACGCTCTGCCTACCCCATTAGGGATAAAGGCGTGATTATATATATGTATGTATGTATAATCTACTTATAATAGCAGTGAGGATAGCAAGAACACTGTTAATCATAGCACTAGCATGGAAATTACATACATATACATACATATAATCACGCCTTTATCCCTAATTTGGTAGGCAAAGCATAAAGGACCTAAACAAAGGTCGTTCCGCCACGTCTGACAAAGTTTTGAGGGTTATTTGACGTGATCTATCGTAAAATAACCCTAAAAAAACCTTGGAAATTACCGCTAATAATATTGGTTATCTTTGGGCAACCCTACTGTATAAGTTTAATGTGAACAATATTTTATTCAAGCCCTATTCCGATAACGTATAAATTCATATAAAATTAAAAATATTTTACTTGCAAAAAATATTTTCTCATATACAATAGCATAACAAAAACAATAATAATTTCTGTATATATAATACCGCAATATTTTTATAATATTAAAATTCTATAATATAAAATATTACACTTAGGTGCGTACTGTTTGATTTGTTTGTATTGATTGAAAGCTTTGTTTGATTTGAAATATGCAAAAAATGCTATTTACCTGGGTCTGTAGACGAAATGAGACGCCTTTATACGGATGACAGTGATTATTAGATTTCCTTTGGCCAGGTTTGTTCTTAGAACCTAACCTAATTTTTAGGTTCAAAAAGATATCCTGTTTTGCTTTGGCCGGATTGGTCCTTAGAAACTAACCTAATCCTTAGGTTCTAACCGCTAATCCTGCCAAAGGAAATCTAATAATTACTCTCAGCCGCATAATTAGGCTTCCAGAACAAACTAACTTCATCGCACCATATAGGTAAATATTATTAAAAAATAAATATTTTAATCTTCTTTTCTACCTACTACGTATATCTCAGTACCTACACACACACTTTTCACAATCCATTACTTACAAATTCATCTTTCACTAGCGCCGCGACTGCTCGGCGTAGGTTTCAATTGTAGGAAATCAAATATACTCTAAAAATACGATTACACACTATGTATCTGGACATGCTTCTTAGAAAACTGTTGCTTATTTTTTATTTCCTACTAGAATTGAGCAGTTTAGACGCACAAATAACATCCATACATCCTTTACTTTACCGGTTGTAAGGACAGCGTCCCGCAAATTGATCTCATCTGCTCAGTCAACGACACTGAACAACTGCCACCAGGAAGTTCTCTCAGGAAGTGAAAATAAAATTCCAAACTTATTTTTCTCTTCCTGAAAGAATTTCCTCGTGAAAATAAAATTCCAACTTATTTTTCGCTTCCTGAAATAATTTCCTGGTGGAAGTCGTTCAGGAAACGACCTTTGTTTACCCCATTAGGGATAAAGGCGTGATTATATGAATGAATGAAGTCGTTCAGTGTAGTTGTCTGAGCAACCCCCATCAGTTTGCAGCACGCCGTCCCTTACACCCGGTATATCCTCCCCCTACTTGTCAGGCGTGAAGTGCACGACAGCGTAGTCGTGGTAGTACATCATGATGGCGAGCGGCTGGCCCAGGATGAGCGAGCTCCACACGATGAGGTTCCCCCAGCGCGCGCCCAGCCGCAGCTCTGCGAACCGGGAGATGACGGACAGCGGCGGCTGCGCCATCATGCCCAGGAACGCCCAGATGCGGAACATCTGGAGCGGCACGCTCACCTGCAACATAAAAATACATACATACATACATATAATCACGCCTTTATCCCTAACGGGGTAGGCAGAGCGTAAACGACCTAAAGAGAGGTCGTTTCGCCACGTCTGACAAAGTTTTGAGGGTTATTTAAGATAGATTTGTAAGTATATTGCAGTAGTGACGGGTTGTCAGCCTATCGCCTAAATTGCAATATACTGAAACCCTCAGATCCCTTAGCTGGTTTTTACAGCATGCCCGGGAGGAAATGCAGCTGGCACATTCTATGTTTTTCTCTCGCTCCCAGTCCAGCATGAAAGAAAACATAAAAAACATACATACAATCACACCTTTATCCCTTACAGCGTAGGCAGAGCGTCAAACGCCTCGTAAAAGGCGCTTTCGCCACGTCTGACAAAATTTGAGGGCAATTTGAGATTGTAATGTGTATTGCTATAGTGACAGGTTGTCAGCCCATCGCCCAAACCACATTACACTGCAACCCTCGAGTCCCTTTTGCGGACTTCTACAGCATGCCCGGGAGGAAAGGCAGCTGGGACATTCTATGTTTTTCTATCTCTCCCAGTCCAGCACGGAAGAAACCTCGCTCACCTTCAAAGAGTAATATAAACTATACGTTGCCGTCGCCGTGCCGCCTAGTCGAAAAACGGCCATTGAGGCAACAATACTATGACTAACAGCTTCATTTTCAAATTAACAAAGATACGACAAGATTAATAAAACTGAAACAGCTTACTTACAAGTATTATTAAGAAACCTTTCCTTATATTTTAGCTCTATCATGCCCTAGGATTCTTTTACAAGATTTTATAAATAGAAACACGCAAAAAACTCAGATTATTTCACTTTGATATATCTTGACCATTGTGTAAACAACACTTAATAAAATGACGTTTTATTATAGTAAAATTCCCAAGCAATTTATGAGAAAAAAAACAATTTGCTTAGCACGTGACATAGCTACATAATGCGCGTAGCACGAGATCAGTTTACAACTTAGGGCAGCAACACACAGGCGTCACTTACTGCGCGCAAGGATGCGCTCAACACGCTGTCAATGCTTTTTGAATTGCCTACAACACACACGCGTTACCTTACGCTCTACGCGCTTGTAGCGATGAACTCTACGTCGGCGCATCCCTCTGCCAGTACGAGTATAGCGGAAGGTGACGCATGTGTGTTGTAGGCAATGCAAAAAGCATTGACAGCGTATTGACCGCAACCTTGCGAGCAGTAAGTGACGCCTATGTGTTGCTGCACTTAGAATAGTTTGAACTCGGAGCAATTAACAAGCCTGGAGGAATTCTATTAAAATGAAATATTAACGCACTAACTTTACTTTTCTATCTAATTACCAAAACAATGAGTTGAAAAGAGACAGATATATATAATATCACCACTCTTGAAACGGAACACAATTGTATGAAGCCACATTTCGTTGTCTGTGGTCACCACGCTGGTGACCAACGTCGATGTGACATTTTGAGGTGATCTGCGTAAATAACATTTTATTTTAATGAAAATTGTGTGTTTACAAAAAGATATTGAAGTGAAAATAACATGGCTTGCGTTGCTTTCGGATGCACAAGCCATAGTTCTAGAAAAACTGACGAAGATCGGAGACTGACATTTCACAGGTTAGTGTTTTGTGTATTTTTTGCTCAGAGTTTTGTGAATTGGCTGGAAACATCGAATTATTAGTTATTTCCATGTTTATTCTAACTGTTGCACACTAAAAACATACTTCTTCAGGACATTTTCTACTAAAATATCTAAAATTCATGTCAATAGTGTTGTGCAAAGATGTAATGTAAAATATCGATATTATCGATATTTTTTAACGATTACTAAAGAAGGTGGACTGGGTCACAACAATATTTTTTGTAATGAGTATAGCGCTATAAACACCATCTTCTGGCTGCCCGAGCGACAAAAGCCCTTATCTAAAGTTTATACAAAATAAAAAAATAGCTATGTAAATACGAGTTTTTGGTTTGTATTTTTAATGTTAGCTATAAAATTTTGAAAGAATAATCTGTGAAAGTGGTTATTAAAATGGGTGGTCAGTAGGTAAAAAGTGGCCAAGTGCGAGTCGGACTCGCATATGAAGGGTTCCGTAGCAGCAAGCATAAAATTCGCCAGAAAAAAAATATTGTTTTTCATAGTGTTTGTATGAATGACAAAATTATATTTGCGGTTTTCGAAAATGTGCTATATCTCAAAAACTACTGACTATATTTTCTTCAAACCAATTTTCGTTGAAAGTTTATAGTAAGATCTACAGCATATATTTTTTTTAGATTTTTCACTTTCTTACTTTAAAAGTTAGAGGGGGGGACACACATTTTACCACTTTGGAAGTGTATAACTTTAAAACGATTAACTTTGAGAAAAAATGGTTTTAGTAACCTCAATGTAATTTTTAAATACCTGTCTATAGACATCCCACACGAATGGGTTTGATGAAGAAAAAAAAATAGTTTCAGTTTCATGTATGGGGAGCTCCCTCTTAATATTATATTTTTTCAATTTTTGTTTAAAAATCGTAAAGCGGTTCACGGAATACATCTACCTACCAAGTTTTAACTGTGTAGTCCTAATAGTTTCGGAATAAAATGGCTGTGACATACATACAGACGGACATACAGACGGACAGACAGACAGACATACATACAGACAGTAATAACGAATCTATAAGGGTTCCGTTTTATGCCATTCGGCTACGGAACCCTAAAAACTAAACTAGGTAACCTTACTCCTAACAAAAAATCTTTATAGGCCTTTCCATCTTAAAAGCAACTTAGTAAACTTAATAAATATGTTTTTTTTTATTATATGTAGATTTCCAGAGGATGAAAAATTAAGAGAAACATGGACTAAAGCTCTGCATAGAAAAAATTGGATGCCATCACAACATTCTCGTCTCTGCTCTAAGCATTTTACACCTCAATGTTATAAAGAAGGCAAGACGAGGAATACGCTTCGCAGAGATGCTGTGCCTACAATATTTGAAAATTATCCTAATTATTTGCAAAAGGTACGTTGTATAATCAAAATTTGAATTTGTATATTTGACATCTGACAATCAAAATATTTTGTACTTTTTGTGTAAAATAATATTTCCTACTAGCTGATGTGCTATTACACTTTTTCAAATATAAATGTACACACATTTTTTATTACTCTCTTAAAAGTCCCTAATATTATTTATTTTTATTACAGGAATCTTCGAAGTTGGCCAGAAATCAAATTCTAGACCTACACAGAAAATTGCGAGCCAAACAAAGAAACTTTAAACCTACCTATGATTCTGGAGACGGTAAACTGTCACAACCATCGACATCAACACAATTATTAGAACAAGCAGCTGTATCTTCTGAAAATTGTAATACTTTAGACACCAGAGGAAATCAACCATCACAACTATCTACCACAAGAAAATCTTGTGAACAAAAACCAGATTATCTCAGTTCCTTGTGTGAACCCCGACCTGATGATACACCTCGAAAAAAGAAGTTACGAAAAACTATCCTGAAAGTTTCAAAAACATCTACGCGCCGGCTCAAGAAATTGAGAGCTGTTCAACAGAAGTGCAGAAGACTGAAACGAAAAATCACATCTTTAGAAAATGTGATCGACGAAATAAAATCAAATAACTACATCAATGACGAATCAGCACAAATATTAAAAGATATAGGTGCTGAAAACAAAGACTTTTTGGAAAGATACATTAATAAAAAAAAAGGTATTAGTTTACCTCGGGAATACTGCCCAGAGTTGAGAAAATTTGCAGTAACTCTGAATTTTTTATCTCCTCGCGCCTACACGTACATACGGCGAAAGTTTGATTGCGCGTTGCCACATCCAAGTACAATTTCAAAATGGTACAAATCAATAGAGTGTACACCTGGTTTCACTACTGAATCATTGGATACAATAAAACAAAAAACTAAAGAAGGTAAAAAAATATACTGTGCACTGATAATTGATGGTATGGCAATTAGAAAGGTGATTGAATGGGATGGGGTGAGATACTTCGGATACGTTGATGTTGGTAATGGGTTGACAGGTGAAGCTATTCCTGTTGCCAAGGAGGCCCTTGTATTTATGCTAACTAGCTTAAATCAAAACTGGAAAATTCCCGTAGGATTTTTTTTAATTGATGGAATTACCGGCAGCCAACTGGCAACACTTGTGAGGCAGTGTATAAGTCTATTAAAGGAATGCAATGTAGTCCTAAGCTTTCTAACTTTTGATGGACTGCCAGCAAATTTAGTGATGGCTACAGAATTAGGATGCAATCTGGATTTAAACCAGTTAAAAACAACATTTGTTCTTCACGAAACAGAGGTTGGAATTTATCCTGACCCCTGTCATAACATTAAACTTGTTAGGAATACTTTCGCTGAAACTCCAATAATGTACGATGAAAATGGAGATGTAATATCGTGGGAGTATGTCACAGCTCTAAACAATCTGCAAGCAAAAGAAGGTTTTCATGCGGCAAATAAGCTACGACAGGAACATGTTTTATTTGCAAAGCAAAAAATGAAAGTTAGATTAGCGACTCAGGTTTTAAGTGCTTCGGTGGCGGATTCATTAGATATGTGCCGTGAAAAAAGCATACCCGGCTTCGAGAATAGCGCTGCGACAGCGAATTTCATCCGCCTATTCAATAATTTATTCGACATTTTGAATAGTCGCAGCATGAAAGCAAAGGGTTGGAAAAGACCTATAGCAGATTTTAATTGTGGGGATATATGGGCTTTTTTTGAAACTGCAGAGAGGTACATAAGAAACCTTCGGTTTACAGACACTTCAACAGTTATAACATCGAGAAGAAAAACTGGATTCCTGGGTTTTGTCATTTGCATGAGAACTGTACAGCATATGTACAATCTACACGTGTCTCCTACATCTGACTTCAAATACCTAAGTACATACAAGATAAGTCAAGACCATGTAGAGTTGTTTTTTAGTGCAATTCGTTCCAAAGGGGGGTTTAATAATAACCCTTCTGCTCGGCAATTCATAGCAGCTTATAAACGACTATTAGTACACGCTCAATTTAAAAGTGATGGAAAGGGAAATTGCATTCCTCTAGGAGAAATTAATATCCTCACTAGCTCGTCGTCTAGTAGGTATATTAATAAAATCAATATATCCACGGATAGATACAAGATAATGGAAAACGACAATGCGTCTGGAAAATTTAATATTGATCATGACTATTGTATTTTTGACCCATCGCCACTTACTGAATTCTCTGAATCAGTTGTTGAATATATGGCAGGATATGTTGTGCGCAAAATAAAAAAAACTATCTTTTGCCCAGTTTGTTTAGATAGTTTAGAAAAATACAACCAAAGGCATACTCTGACCATGATTAAAAATAAAGGGGGATTGTTGTATGCTTCAGCCGATGTAGTAAAAGTTTGTAAAACTGCTGAAAAATTCTTAAAACAATGTATGTCTTTTGGTGTTCAACAAATAGGAAACCCGCATAATATGCTTAAGATTATAACTAAAACACTTTCTAGCTGTCGTGATTTGTTTGAAGAATTATCTCAACATAGTACTGATCAATGGAATGTAGATAATCATAGACTTCTACTAATTAAAGCTGTTGCCGAACATTATTTAAAAACAAGAATATATTTTATCACTAAACAGTCATTAAAACCTGAAGAGCGTATCAGTAACTATTTAAATAAAACTGTTTTGTTCAAAGGGCAGTAGGCAAAAAAAAAAACGACTTTATGGGGTGAAGAAATATAATTTGAATTTTTATGCCACTGTAAATAAATAATTATATAAGACACCTAAAGTTTTGTTTCATTATTTGTACCCATCTATTAGGCTGATTATTCATTACACTGCGGGGGCAGCGGTAGTGCAGTCTGCTTTGGACTTATATAGAACCTTACACACGGCCTCGCTTGTTAATTGCTCCGAGCACACGGCTCACTGCTCACGGGTCTCCCCTTATGTTTGTATGATTTACATAAAGATTTTTTTGTATGTTAAAATTTTTTACTGCTCTTTAAGCCATAATTAGTACAAATAAGTAAATTTAATAAGAAAAATTCAATGCATTATTAGAATTCGAGGTGTTTTATAATTATTTTCATAAATACAGCTTCTAAAATTTCTTTTCGTTCTTACAACGTTACTTATGGCAATGGGGCCTACTACACGCACGATATTTATCGTTATATTTGGATTATTTTGGATCGGATCAACTCGTATCGCGGATCGTCCTGTTAGTATCAAGATACGTGTGTACTACACAGTCGATAAATATCGTGATCCTGGATTACGATCCAAATATCACGATATATATCGTGCGTGTAGCATTCGCCTATGAAACAACCTTTAAAAGACAAACATATGAGTCCGAATATTCCAAATATTTTTTTTCTCCTTCATAAGTGCAAATCTGCATTAATGAATGCAGTTAGCTCCGAGAGTTAGCTTAAGAAGTAGCTCTTATATCACGAAATTAATCTACTTGGTTTAGATAATAAACTCTTTGATGTCCGATTTTGAGGTTCGAAATTCAACTTTCCGATTATCGATACATAGGTATGTTTATGAGCACGTCACTAGTTTCTATAGACAAAATATGGTTACTTTTGGATTTGAATGTCAAGCCGATTACGACTAGCTGTCTCTTTCTAGATCACAAAACAGTACATTTGAGAAAACAGTACCACCATATTTGAAAAGTTCAATTCATTACTCGTTCTCCAGGCTTGTTAATTGCTCCGAGAGTTTGAATGTCATGGAGATGCTTATTGCAACTAATCAAGACCTGTTAACGGATTACAATTCATTTTGATTACCTCCTCGCTCAATGGCCTATGGCCTTGTTTTGAATCATGGCACAGAATATATAATAGTACTACATAATCATGGTCACATAATTACGATTAATAAACTAACGTTGCAATGTTATCAAACTGGATATTTAAATATTTTGATGATTTTTGACTCTTTCCAAGGGTGTCATAGAATTGATCTAAAGTTTATCCAGAAAATGGGCACCAGCGGTAGTCGCAACATCCTTGTTCTACCTACTCCATAATATTTCTATTATTATTTTTTTTAATGGACCTATTTACAAAGTGTATATAATGCGTCACCGGACTAAAGGCGGGGAGCTACGGCTCGAACCTCGGCTTAAAGCGTTGCCTTGGGAATTCCTTATCGGAGAGAATCTAACCGGTACGTGCCGGTATACCCTAAAGTGGGGAGCAAAGGAGGGACTTGTTGTCTTGTGAGCTTGAGTTGAGTGTGGCTCGACTTGCGTTGGCAGCATTAATTGCACGAGTAATTGTGTCTTCGCCGTCGATAAGGAAATGCCAAGGTCCTTGTTTGTAACGAGTCGTGGGATGGGGGCCATAATATATCTATGACTCCTTACGTAATATACATTTCACTCACCAAGTACTCATGGAACAGCGCGGATATAATGAAGACAACCAATCCAGCGAGTTTCTTGTCGTATCCCTTGTTAGTGATGGGCACGTACACGTGTCTGAAATAATTAAATAATAAGTTTTTTTTTTCTTGAATGCTTATTGAATGTCATGTGAATCTACACAATGCAAAAGACTGGTTACTATCAGATGACCTAACTGACTCCGGGGCCTAGTCTTCTACTTAGCGAGTGGCTTCTTGAGTCGAACAACACCCACCCGATGAAAGCCATGGGCTCTCGATCCGGAGGTCCTGGGTTCGATTCCCAGGAGGGGAATACTAAGTTGATATTTGACAATCTATCATATAATAATCTGGAAGAAAAAAAGATTTTGTGCTTTGGAGGGTCGCTGATAGATAGCATTATACAAACCAAGTCATAGGCCTATTAGCTGTGTTGTATATAAGGCAGTTTAAAATCCTTGTCACCAGGGTTCATTAAATTAATGCACTCGAAACCTACACGACAAGAGAGAAAGAGAAGCCTAGTTCCTACCTGACGGCCCACTTGTGCACGGGCAGGTTCCAGGAGCGCCAGAACACCGCGATGTTGTTTGCGTTCCACCAGTCGCCGTAGAACGCGCGGTCCGCGAACTGAAGCAGCTCGCCCATCAGGTTTAAGAACGAGTGGAAGGATAGGTAGAAGAAGCAGAGCCATATTAAATGGTTTGGTACCTGGAATTTAGAAATAATCATTATTTATTAATTGGTAACAATCGTGGGTTTCAAAATTCAGTAAATGTCGCTACTTGTAACTTTTTATTGGACAAAGTATTTTGGTGTAATTCCAAGAACTTGGGTTGCACCCCGTAGAACGTCAACACAGGACTGCCTATGAATAAGTCCGGCTGAACGACCCTAAAAAAGTGGTCGTAGGCTCCGCTTGGGACCGCCTGACTCGCGACAACTCTCTCACCGGCGTCCGGCACCAAACAGCTTGCTGTGTTCCGTAGGTGAGTGAGAGTGCCAGTGTCATAAGATTAATTCTATTTATCTCTCAGGCGTGGAAAACAATAAACTTGACTCAATTTCCATGGTTATTTGCGTTTGACCAGTAAATATCGGTTTGTCACCTACCTCTTTTATCTATATATAGTAATAAAAAAACTCACAGCAAGTTTCAACAGGCGCTCGGTGATCTTCACAGGGTTCATGGAGGAGAAAGTCTCCAGCGAGTTGGTGACGGAAGGTATCATCCATTGTTGGAACAACGCCAGGATCAGGTTGACGCCGAACATCACCTCCAGGAGTCGCTTCATGAGGAACCGCTTGCGGATGCTATAATAGAGAAGTTGGGGACATGTTTTTTATTGATAAAAACATTTGCTCTTGACTCAAGTTTACATCATGGACGTTTAGAAACAGAGTCGAAGATGGAGTGATATCACCCAGAAGATGCCTGTATGCCTGTGTCTCATTTTGAACAGTTGACGATTGAGGGGACATGTATCTCTAGTGTAGTAGATTACTTCTTCCTACTAGAGTCCTGAGCCAAATGCATTTTTTTTATTTCGTTGTTTTGTGGAAATGCCAGTGCCTCTGCGCTTCTATGTAATCTCGCGCCCGATCGTCTACTGCCTTCTTCGTTACTTTTGGCTAGAAAAGAGAGAAGACCAAATCCATCGCAAAAAGAGTAAGTATTACGTATTACACAACGCGAACGGTGTTTTATTAGAATCTAGATCAGTACTTTTAGAACCAGCGTCGTAATTAAACTACACGATAAAACCTAAAAAAATATAAGGGGCTATGATGTTCGTTAGACAGCGGATAGGATGAGAACTGTTGAAGGCCGAGCTGAGGGGCGTGCTATAGGAGAGGCCATATCCAGCAGTGGACTGACGCAGGCTGATGACGATAATGATGAGCTAATACTAAGGACTAACCGGGCAGTGCGCGGGAAGTTGAGCTCATAGCAGAGGGTGGGTGCGAGCAGGAAGTAGAACAAGTCTTTCAGGTACAAGTTGTCAGGGTACTGCGTGAGGCCCACCGCCGCCGCGTCGTCGCGGTTCTCTTCCTCCTGGGTCTCTGCACAACACACATGCACAGTTCAGGCGTGAGGGGTCATGCAAGGTTAAGTACTTCTACTATGTCTTGCAATTACCTAAGTAAAGTTTTATAAAAAATAAAAATAACGTAGTTATTTTTTTACATATATACATACGTACTATGATGCCTGTATTCCTAACTGGTTAGGCACAGCTTCAACGAGACAAAAAATGGGTCGTTTCGCCGGACAAGTTTTGACGGTTTAAAATAGATCCGTATATAGTAGTTATTTTTAATTTAGATTTATGTCAAAACAGAACTTTATTGGGTAATTAATAAGATAAGTTACACGGGAAAAAGGCTGTGGTGTGAGTAAGTCTACCTTATTTACAAGGTAACCTTTGGTACAAGAATACATTTACATAATTTGCTATTAATGTTTTTTTTTCAATAACTTAAATAACATAGCTAACTCCACTACCATACCTACAACAAAGCATTGTTTTTATGAGCATTTACTAACGTTACCAACGTTTATAAGAAGCAGGTCATATAATATTACAATTCCAAGCACACAATTACTGAAGCAGCACACAATTTCCAAACATCCTTAGTGCACTCTACCTTCACCTAGAAGCCTACAACTCAAACTACAAAAGAAGCCAATGCTATAAATCTGTTCCAAAAAAAGCATGAAAGGAAGGTACAGTTGTTTTATCTTATGACTGCCTCTAGGCCATACTTGTGGTTGTGAATGTACCTACATGCACATTGCCTTAGTGTGCGTCGGCTCTCATTAGTAAATCTGTGGTTTACGATCCGAAGGTCCTGGGTTCGATACCCAGGGGGGGGGGGGGACAAAGTTGATGTTTGTCAATTTATCACTTTGATAGGTTTTTCCCAGTTCAGTTAGGTTAGACATTGCAGGCTGAATCACCTGATTGTCCGAAAGTCAAAGGATTATTCGGAGGGCACGTTAAGCTGTCTCTGTGTCACTGTCTTTGATAGTAGTTGTTACGCAATTCATGTCAGAGGCCTAATACTAGGCGGTTTGAAAACTCTGACACCAGGGTTCATCGGGTCGTTCGACTCGAGAATCCACTCGCTAAGAAGGTGAGGTAAATCTGTAGTTACGCACACAAGGGCGTGTGTCTGTACGCACAACTACGAGTTTGGCTTAGTTGCAGTAAAGAGTAAAGTGAGAAATAAAACAAATGTAACAAAGACACAGTAAAAATAATTACAATGTGCGTGAGACACAAGCTTGGCAAACACACACCCGGGCAATGCTCGACTTACGGTCTTGCGTCGCGTTCACTAGCTCATCTGAAATACCAAGTCACGGTTCAAACACACGAAATCTGATGATTCATATTTTAGGACTTTTGTATGTAAAAATAAACACGTAGGGTAGAGTTGCCACAAATGTTTCGCTTGTTGTTAATTTTTGTTATTTATTTCTGATTCCTTTGTCTTCAATAAAGTTTTCTTTAAAGTCATAAACTTTAAAGATGAGTGTTGATCTGCAGCTTTCCATACAATAAGCGATCACGGGTTTTTGGAAACCATTCCCAAAAAATGAAATTATAGGTATCGGACTATGTTTACAGTATGGGAACCGTTATCGCCTTTCGTATGGAAAGCTGCAGGTAGTAAAAAAAAACTCCTTATAAGTCTCCTGGATTTTGATCAGAAACAAGTTATATTATAGAGGTATATTTTCTTTACTTTAAAAATTTCCATCATTAATGCTTGATTTTTTAAACAAGACAATCATATTTTTAGCAAAAATAAAGACATAAAACTCACTCCAATTAGGTGCGGATAAACTTTGTCTCCTTAGAGAGTTCTTTGCTAATTTCTTTTTAATGCCACATCTGCACCAGTGATTCGTCTGCACATAACTCCAGAGCTTCAGACACAGTATCAGATAAATCATACACACTGTTGTTATACCCACTAAAAAACAAAGAAAAAAAATTTTTATAACAGCAATCTTGGCAGAATAGTATGTCATATTATAAAGGGTGTAAAGGACAGTATCGAGCCTTATGTCCCTGATGAGGGATAACAGGACTTCATCATCATCATCATCAAAGGACAGCATCCTTCAAACTTATAGGTTTCTCTCAGTCAACGAAACTAAATAAGTTTAACAAGGAAATCCTTTAAGGGAATGAAAATTTATGTTGGCAATCTCTATGGGAAAGACAAACACGTGAAAGTTATTCAGTTTCATTGACGGAGCAGTCACTATCTATCAGTTTCCAGGCAGCTGTCCCTACACCTTGTATTTAATATACATTTTTTTTATGGCTTCACTTCTCTATATGAAGGAGAGACGTATTTCGCCAATAACATGTAGAGAATCACTCAAACTACATAAGAGATTGTTCGGTAGAATAAGTTTGAAAGAAGGAACAGAACACACAATAGAATGATACTAATATAAAAAAATGGTGAAGAATATATATTTACCGAAGCTAAATTCTTCTCCTTTTACTTGCAAGACAATGACAGGTAGAGATATCATAAATATTATGTTAGCCACTTGTAATCCTATACCCAAAGCATCTGATACCATATCCTGAAACAAAGATTAAAAACAAATTTATAAAAATAATTTTTATTTAAATTACACACATCAAATGCTGATATACATTTCCTTACCACTGCGATAGATTTTTCAATAAGAAGGCAGACAACCACTGGTACAATAGAAACTGTAAAAAATATGAATTGAAACTGTTATCAATACTTTTATGAATGACTCAAATAAATTTATATAGTATCAAGAACCATGCTAATGAATGATTGTATCATAACAGAAACTTGATTTACTACTATTAACATATTATGAATAAACATTTGATTCATAAGTTAAAATTATAATTTATTCATAACAACATAAAGCAAACAACAAAACGAAAAATTCACTACTCTAAGAATATTTTATCAATGATTCTCTTGTAATTTACAAACACAAATCACGCCTTTATGGGGTAGGCAGAGCGTAAACAATCTAAACAAAGGTTGTTCCACACCATCTGACAAATTTTGAGGGATATTTAAGATACATTTGTAGCCCATCGCCTAAATAACAATATACTAAAACCCTCAGAACCTTTAGCTGGTTTTTACAGCATGCCCAGGAGGAAATGCAGTTGGCACATTCTATGTTTTTCTCTCGCTCCCAGGCCAGCATGGACAATTTTGTAATTTAACTTGTTAGTAAATGAAGGTACACACATATGAGTAGAACAACACTGGGGTACTGGCTGCTATGCCCCTCACTGGAGCCTGTTAGCACAATGATCCATTCAATGGGGTTCACACGGAATCCATACCTGCGAAATTTGAATAATTTTTACATGTAGTATTGTGAAATATTCTGTGCTTCGGAAGGCACGCTAAGCAGTTGGTCCCCGTTAATATCGTTAAACATCATAGATATTAGTCGTTAAGCCATGTCAGAGGACATTAGTGCTAAGCATTGGCAGCTTGATAGCTCTGACCTAATCTAGGATTCTGGGTTGCGGAGGTCAGATGGCAGTCACTCTGTGTAAAAACCAGTACCCTCATTCAATCCCCCTAGATTAGGTAGCCGACCCCGTGAGTAACGGGATAAGGCTAAGGAGATGATGAATATTGAAAAATAGACTTTGATCCATAAGATTGGCCTTGGCTTAGCTTGTCCTCAAAATCACAAAGTGTGACAACATCACATTTGTTTGTATACCATGGGAAAAGAACCCATGGTTCTGAACTTTAGACCACAGTGGCAGAAGGTGCTATGAACCTATTATGTATAGTCAAAGGTTTATCTTATGGTTGTTTGTCAGTCAGTCAAATTTATAGGTCATCATGTAAATTGAGATATGACATTTAAATAGTTTTTACTTAAATATCATAAAACCTGTTGTGATCCAACAAATTGTAAAATCAGTTATCATAAACTTGCTGCTAAATATGATCAAATACTTTGTTTTTATTTTTAACCAACTAAGTTACTACAAATGCTTTCCTGTTCTAGTTGGAAATTCAAATGACCTTATTGACAAACCAAGCATACAAGTTGTTTACAAATTGAGGAAGGAATGCTTACATATTCAAGGTTTCTCTTAAAGTATTCAAATACTAAGGTCCTAGGGAAATCCTTTCTTCTATCATATAGTGAAAGTTGGTGCCTGCTAACGTATGATTATGATTATCTCTTATCTTACTTTCTCCAGAATCCTGCATCATAAACTTATCCTAGATATATGTACAAAATGTAAGGTTATCTAAATATGATGAGCCTTCTCTAAATATTTTTTAATACAACTTTTTACTTACTTCAAAAAGTTTTCAAGGCAAAGTCGTATGCCTCCAATAGTGAGCATCAAAAAGCCCCAGGTGACCAGACCGGTGAAGTCTGCAAACTCTGAGCTCCATGAGAAGAGGGAATCTCTCGGCTTGTGACATCTGAACACATGAAATTAAATAAATTAGTAACACATACAGAGTAGAAAAATGTAAACAAGTCACTGTCAAAGTTATAGTACGTAACATTACTTCTAAAACAATACAATCACTTATAAAAACCAGACATACTAACCCTCTTATCACAGCATGACACACATTAATTTAACAAACTTTTATAATGCCATTGAACTATTGGACTGGATAAACTTTATCATTACAGACTTATTATTATCAAATTATAATTCGATGTCAAAAAATGCAAGCACATGTACTTACGGTCTGTCGAGTTGCAAAAGCCGGACTTTTTTCTCCTTCTCAGTGATTTCTTCGGCTCGGGTCACACTCTGGGCTCGCCGGTACCTCAGCGCCTTCTCTTCAGTTTCAGAAGTCATTTTATTGTTTACCGCACATCCACGACCTCCACACTGACTGCAACTTCATCAAACAACTTTTATCACTTTAATCTTCTTATCAAGTTCGTAGTACGATACCGCCAATATTAAAATAAAAGTAGGTAGTAACTAGATTTTGTAGGTGAACGAAGGCATATATAAAGTTTAGAAGTCGACTTGTAGGTAAATGCTAACACGACAAGGTCAAGGATTTTACAGTAATTTTCTGTATAAATTGATCAACAACCACTTGGAACTGCAAGCAAGAAAAGACAAAATATATGACGTTGCGTTCGAAAACGTAACATCCATTTATCTAATGTCAAATAATTAAGATTAGCTATCCTTGTCAAACTTTACACAAAATTGATTAACTGTCTTTGTCAGATTTGTTTCAGTTCATTCAATAAAATGACATTCCTGTCATTCAACCGTTAATCGATATTCTGAACGCAACCTCTAAAATGGGCATTACAAAAGTAAGCCTCCATTTTTTTTCCGTTCACCAGATCTCTAAATTAAAATTGTACAGGTTAAAATTATTATATTACTAGCGACCCGCCCCGGCCTCGCACGGAAATTATCAGCTTTTCTCTACTATATTAAGCATGTATTATATATATAAACCTTCCTCTTGAATCACTCTATCTATTAAAAGAAACCGCATCAAAATCCGTTGCGTAGTTTTAAAGATTTATGCATACATAGGGATATATGGACAGAGAAAGCGACTTTGTTTTATACTATGTAGTGACATTACATGACGAATTTTGGAAAGATCCTACTTCTCTTTTACAACCTGTAACAAAAAGGATTATGTACCCTACATACACATACAATCACGCCCCCATCCCTAATGGGGTAAACAAAGGTCGTTCCACCACGTCTGACAAAATTTTGAGAGCTACTTGAGACAGATTTGTAGGTATATTGCTGTAGTGACAGGTTGTCAGCCCATCGATTAATTTGCAATATACTGAAACCCTCGGATCCCTTAGCTGGTTTTTGAAATGCAACCGGCACATTCTATGTTTCTCTTTCGCTCCCAGTCGAGCATAGAAGAATGATATGAGTTTACCCATTATGACACCAAGGCAAGGTTTGCACCGCACACTATTCGCGACAGCCCATCAATCGCTGTTTTTAAAAAGAGAATCAAAAAACATTATCTTTCTCTACGAAATCCGTAGTATGTATTTATATATATATATATATGTATCTATGGTATATACATATTTAATTATTTTAGTTATATTATTTATATAGAATATTTAAAATGTTTACAGGTATTATAATTTATTTAGTTATTGTATGATCGTAGTATAGTATAATTAAGTAGGTATATCCTTATTTACTGTTCATGTACATAATTTGTATTCATATTGTGCACGACTTATCCGCTTTACGTTTTATGCTATCTCACTTCTTAGGTCTGCTGTAAGACATTTCATTTTAGAAATAAGCAGTACCTGTTGTGTCTTGATTCCTATGTAATTGTTCTGTGTACAATAAACTGTTAAATAAATAAATTTATTGGGTCGTTTCCTGACTCAAAAACGCACTCGATAGATGATGCAAAATTTTCTGTTAAATAGTAGATAAGAAACTTTATTTTAATACAGTGGAATCCGCTTACATAGACACTCAAGGAACCGGTGACTTTACAGCGTGCTAACCAGATGACGTACTACACGAATTGTAAATTTTAGTTGTTTTCTTAATGAAATATCCTCTTTTGTAAGCGTCTATACATCATCTGCAAATTACTTCCGTAAAATAAGAAGTCGTGCAGAAAAGGCTCTGTGCTAGTCGACGATAGCTTCATTCTATTTTTAAACAAAGACAACATCAATCTATTTTTAAAATGATGCGCTCGCTTTTCTCGGGTCATCATCTCCATAGCCTTATCCCGTATTTCACGGGCCGGCTACGTAATCTAGGGGATTGATCGAGGGTACTGGTTTTTACACGGAGCGACTGCCATCTGACCTCCGCAACCCAGAAGGGAAACCAGACCCAATCCTAGATTAGGTCAGAGTTTTTAAACCGCCAATGCTTAGCACTGGCCTCTGACAGGGCTTAACGACTAATATCTACAGTATTAAACGATATTAACCGGGACCAACGGCTTAACGTGCCTTCCGAAGTCCGGAAAAAGCTCCGAATAAACGTACATATAAAAATCGAAAACCGAAAAATACATTGGTACGTGGTGGGATTTGAACCACGACCTACTCGCTCAGGAGGCAGCGGCCCTATCCACTACACCATCGGGCTCATCGCTTTTCTCGGGTGACGTTTAGAATAAATTTTATTAACTGCCACGCTCACATCTCTTGCGTAGTGTATGGATTCAGCTTCCATGGAGTGAGGCGCTCGCTTCGTTCGCGCAAAATATTGAGTTAATTGCGCTCACATCACTTCACTCGTGTAATATATTCATTCAAAATTCGTGAAATGTTGCGCTTGCTTCGCGCGCGTAGCAGTATGAATCGTATTTTTCTATCGTTAAAATTAATTTTAAAATAGAATGTTGCGCTCGCTTTGCTCGCATTACGTTTTTTTACGCGCACATACCGTACCAAAACATGACATCAATAAAACAAGGTTTGAATATTAAATATAAATTAGTCTTAGTTTCGGTTGTCCACCACTGGTTCTTAATTTTCCCTAGTGTCCCATAGTCCCAGTAAGTCTGTGCATCCCTGATTTAAAGCGTCACATTACAGATATATTTTAAAATTGAGTTTCGAGCCTAGCTGAGGGTATGTATGTTTTGCCAAGGAACGAATAAAATGCGAATGAATGAATGATGTGAAAATGTCAAGTTGTGTTTTTTTTACCGAATTTTCCTATCGCCGCAGTTTTAGATAGAAACAAAATACAAAATTTTGTATAGCGTTATTTTACTCCTTACCTTTAATTTGTAACATGTGTAAGCGTTATAAGCGCAATGATTCCTCGATTTTGTGTTCTCTGTGATAATAATCCTCCTTTTCATCAGAGTGGAGCGGAACATACTCGTGTCTTGTGATGTGAAAATAATAAGAAAGTGAATAAAAACCTAAAGAGATAACTGTTATCTCTTTTTAAACAACTTGGAACTCATAATTCAATAAGAATCATGAAGATTTGGACATCAGAACACACATTCAAGTGAGTAATAAGAAGATAATGACGCAACCTTCCGTGTTTCAAAACTGCTTTTTCTAAATAACTTGTTTTTTTGTGTAGCCATCCTTGGGAGACGGTTGCCCAAGCAGCATGGCGCAAGTATCCCAATCCTATGAACCCGGCAGTCATAGGAACAGATGTAGTTGAACGACGAGTAGTCAATGGAGTTCTGGTTACCCACAGGCTTGTTAGCTCGAAGTGGTATTTCCCCAAATGGGCACAAGCAGTAAGTATTCTACCTAACTCTTCTTTTCCTTCCTTAATGAAGCATTAATCACATTTGCCTGGATAAATAACAGGCTATAAGGACATTAAACTGTATACATGACCTTTGACCTTGAATGCTTCCTCATACAAATGTACGCCGTATCCATAGAAATAGACTAGTAATTTAAAAGTTTTATAGTTCTTTCTTTATTTTTCCTATTAACCCACATAATTTTATATAAAATCTATTAGAAACAAATAATTTTAATATTTTCTACTATCCTTAAGTGTAGTGTAGGTATTTGATTTTTTTAAATTATTTCTCAGCTTATTGGTACAGCCAAGATATGCTATGCAAGCGAGCGGTCAGAAGTGAACCCCAGCCAAAGACAGATGACCCTCAAGACCAACAACTTGACTTTCTGTCGGTACATAGCTGTTGATGAGACAGTCCGATACACTCCACATCCATCAGACCCTGCTAAGACCTTACTCACTCAAGAGGCTGTTGTAACTGTACAGGTAAGCTTTCTAATTTATAATTTCAATTCATACATACTTACATAAAGTCATGCCTTAATCCCTAATAGGGTAGGCAGGCGAAAACACTAAATCAATTTTCAATTCAATAATAAATAAAAGGTAGCTCGCCATTATTGAATGTTTTTAGAATTAATCATTCTATCAAGACCTAATTAATTGGTTACAAGTTTCCATTATTTGAATGTGAACATATCAAAGCATGTTTGTGTCCAATTCAATTACAACTTAAACTTCCGATTTATTATAATATTAATTAAAAGTATCTAATCTTTTAATTACTACAGCTTCTCATACTACGTAACATTTTGATAAACTTTTCTAGATACATACAAATAATTACGCCTTTATCCCTAATAGGGTAGGCAGAGTGTAATCAACCTAAACAAAGGTTGTTCCGCCACATCTGACAAAGTTTTGAGGGTTAGTTTAGATAGACTTGTAGGTATATTACTCTAGTGACAGGTTGTCAAATAACAATATACTGAAACCCTTGGATCCCTTAGCTGGTTTTTGCAGCATGCCCGGGAGGAAATGCAGCTGGCACATGCTATCTTTTTCTCTCACTCCCAGGCCAGCATGGAAGAAAACTAAAAGTAAACTAATAAAATAATGCTAATACTAAACTTTTCTATTATTAATTTATAATGAAGTACTTACTAGAACAATAATTTTAGTTCCAAATGGTTCTCTTGTTTAGGTGCTATCTATCAATTACATGAACATTCCATTTACCTTTGTATGAAGCAATAGTTCTGCCCAAAATTATATTAAAAAAAAAAAAAAAAAACAATGCAGTTCAGAGTTCAGTTTGATATCAGACTCATTAATTCACAGTACAGGCATGAAACAGTACAGTATTCACTTATACAAACAAACTACAGTGTGTAGAATCAACATTAAACTGTACTTATGAAAAACAATTTCCTGTAATTCACATTATATATCTGTATCTTCCATGATGGACTGGGAGTGATAGAAAAACATAGAATGTGCCAGATGAATTTCCTCCCGGGCATGCTGTAAAAACCAGCTAAGGGATTTGATGGTTTCAGTGTATTGAAATTTAGGCGATGGGCTGACAACCTATCACCACAGCAATACATAGATCTATCTGAAATGACCCTCAATACTTGTCTGAAGTGACGCAACGACATTTGTTTGGGCCGTTGACGCTTTGCCTATCCCATTACGGATAAAGGCGTGAATATACGTATGTTTGTATCTCTACTTCATTAAATATGATTTTTCAAAGTTGTGTTTGAATAAGCTTTATTTATCCACACCCTAGAAATTAATCTGTGTCAAGTGTAAGTCAATTCTCGAGATTTAAAGGTCAATGTACTCCCAATGACTTTGACCGTCTCTATCTCTCTCTGTAATTTATAAGGTTTTATTAGTCAGATCAGAATATAAGGTATTAAAGGTATTAATAAAAATACTTTCACCATTAAAAAGCTTTGTAATTATTAACATGGGTACTTTTCAACACAGGAATAAATTTTACAACAAGTGCACAAATTATATAATTTTTGTCTGATATTTTTAGCTGCCTGAGCCCCTAGGGCGAGGGCTGATATTAAATAGAGGACAAAAATGATTTTGTGCACGAATTTTAAACTCTGATTTCACTTTGATTGCAGCCCAAGCCTAATATTTCTTGTCGAAAGATTTAAAAAGTTAAATGGCGGGAATAAATTGTTAAGTTTATTTTCCTTGCACTCCAAGTGAAAAGCAGAGTTTATCAGCTCTGCTAAAAATCTCGGACATAAATGACTTGTTTTGTGCACGTGTCGTAATATCTACTATTGTTTATGAGAAAAATCATGAAACCAAAGTTAAAACAAGAAAACTAGTTATCATTGTCAGTCAAGAGTAACCCAATCTCTACCAACTTTTTATTTTCATCAGCTCTTGTGATTAGATATGATGGTATAAGCTGATTATTGATGACAATGTTGTCTCTGTAGTTTATTTAAAACTTTGTACTTGCCTAAGTGGTTAATTAATAATATAATTTAAAAAGTGTATAATAAAATAACATACAATGTGTAAAACTTTCAATTGAATCATACAATGGACTTTAATCAAATACTAGCGCACACACCAGCTACGGATATAGCCACATCAGCAATTCTGCTGCTCGGCTATTATTAAATAATAATAATATCAAAATTGATTGTGTACCTGTTGATGTGAGATAGACAAAAAAACAGATAATTCAATATGTACAATATTTTTACTATTTATCCTAAGTAGATAGGAGCTTGTTGTAAATAATTCTTACACAATTGTATATTGATAACAGTATCAGCTGATTAAAGTATGAACAAAATGCGTTGTAGAATATATGCATGATGAAATAAGACTACTTTTTACAGTATAGGAAAAAAATGGGTAACAAGCTGTTTTGTTAGTATTGGACTAACTATATAAAAACTAATATTACTACAAAAATCTATGCCTAATTTATGAAGGAGCAAAGAGCTAACTTATGATTTTTATTGATGCGTTTCACCATCAAGAACATTGTGCCTTAGTTTGGTGGTCATATTACTTATATTGTAACATATCTTTAGTATTGTTTATATCAGCGTCAATGCCCATTCAATGCAACATTTCACGTGCACTACGGTTACGATACACTCGTGCAGTATGCTATTTCCTTTTTGGCACAGAAATCCGATCATACACTATCGTAATGTTCCATCTAATTACTAATAATAGCTGCATGCACGTGTTTTTTGGTTCTTTGTACTGTCATACGCCTGATTGTATACATATACCCTATGCTATTAACATAATTATTAAAGCGTCGCAAAGGTTACAAAACAGTCGCGGACAGCGTGCCCAGGTACGTCACAAAGTCATTCACGTGCCTAGCCAATGCGTCAGCGGCGTCAATCCTACTGTCTTATCTTATATGCTGTAACTATAGATAGGTTCTGTATACAGCTCCTCTCAACTCGTTGCCGACGGACACGTGCAGCTACTGATGATTTTTTCCGCCGGCGACGCGTGCGGCGCAGTGCCAATAATGTGTTCAAGGTCCCATTCAATTGTTCTGTCCTGGGAGGGCTCAAGCAGCAGTAAAGGCGTGACTCCTGCTCTCAAAGATAAAACATACCGCGGGGCAGAGTGGGAAATGAAATGTTTGAGAAACCCTTACCTTCTTTGCCCCGCGGGGGTATGTTTCGTGTTTTGTTTGAGGGCAGGCTTAACATTTCTCAGTCCAATAGTAATTACATACACACACAACACACACTTACAAACATGACTTTAATATTAACCTATTACTTTTTCTTGCTTCCAGGGTGTACCTCTCAGCAGTTACATGGAAGATTTATTAGCAAACAGTATCTCATCCAATGCAGGCAAAGGCAGACAAGCCATTGAGTGGGTTATAGGCAAAATAGACACGGAAATCAAAGAACTTGCAACATCAGCATGCAAGAGCACAGATGAGCTCCTATCGCACACAAAGAAGTCCCTCGATGGAATAACTTCATCAGCGAGAAGATCTATGGACGACATATCGTCCAAAGCAAAGAGATCTCTGGATGATATAGAGAAATTCACTAAAGCGAATGCGAATCAACGAAGCTGAAAAGAGGATTGATCCTCGATTAGGTTCATTGGACTATAACGCGTCGTGCCGGGACGCTAGCTATGCTAATTATTCATTAGATGGTCGTTTGTTTTGTATGAAGTGTGATTTTATTCATGTATTATTTTTAATGTAATAGTCCACCATCTAATATAATATTTATTTGCATTTAGCATAGACGCCATTGCTGTTTGTTTTAAGTGGTTGGATTAAAGCATAATTTGTCTAAAATTTTATAATTAAATAGGAAATTGCACAAAAAAATGTAAAGATTTAAAATAATCAGACTATTATTGCTACCATTGTAAGGCTGGTGATAAATGATTTTATTTGAGTACCATGACAGTAACTTGAATTTCTTAAAGTTTATTGAAGATGCTCTATGCCCAGTTTTTGGGAGTGGAGTGTTTTGTATAAAATATATTTATTACTAAATGTCATATTTAATAATAATATAATTGTTCCACTGTGGTCTACAGATAAATGTATATAGGAAATGAAATACTGCTATTGGAACTGTGACTGGTATTCCTACCTTGTACAAACACCTTGATGTAAATTTTGTTCTAAGTTTATAAACTACCACATATCTATTGTAAATTATTTCTTAAGCTATGATTTAAGCTGGCTGTTATTGTTTAAATTCACTAAAAAGTGATAAGCAATTGGCACTGAGTGCTAACTTTGGCTAAAACATAGTTTATGATTTAATTATAGCACTTTTCCATGGCTTATTTAAATGTTATACTGTAATAAATTGCTAGTACTACTCAAACAGACCTAAAAATATTTTGCAATAATACAATCCTATATTCATTTTATGAATAAAACAACCATTATTTATCTTGCACATAGTATTTTTATTTAAAATGGAATACTACACAACAGTTTCCTGGAATAAAAACTGATACATAAGTTAAGGTGACAATACTAGCCAAGTGGCGCCCCCATAAGTAAAAAAAACATAATTCACTAAAACTCTGTGAATGGAAATAGTTGTACAACAGAATCAAATTATAGTAATTAAGATAATTTACAACCTTATAAATTAGTGATTCATAGCTTGTAGTAAAAG
Organism: Scrobipalpa costella; assembly: GCA_949820665.1. Classification (NCBI taxonomy): domain Eukaryota; kingdom Metazoa; phylum Arthropoda; class Insecta; order Lepidoptera; family Gelechiidae; genus Scrobipalpa; species Scrobipalpa costella. The sequence goes on from OX463303.1 coordinate 12,280,788, forward strand.
GTAAAAAATTGTGATAATGGTCACCAACTGCAATTTTTTGTTCCTGTTACTACAACAAGCTATAAATCGCTAATATATACGGTTATAAATTATCATAATTACTATAACTTCATTCTGTTGGACGGGTTTTTTGATTCACTGCATTTTTAGTGAATTACGATTTTTTTACTAATGGGCACTTGGCTAGCATCGTCACCTTAATAAAAATTATGTATTTACAGAATTCACTCTCAGATTACATATAGTTAATACGAGTTGAGGATATAGGTAGGGTACATCATGTGCTTATGGAATTATACAGTTATTAGACAAATACATAATCACTTCAAGTACTAAACAAGACACTTAGGTATAATACAAGTTCTAGATAAGTTTTCTACAATACGAAATATTGGTCTTGCATGTATTTCTCTTACACAACCCTACAATAGAAACTACTATGAAATCACTTCCAAGTCCAATCTCTCACCATGGAGAATTATTAGTAATATCAGGTACTGGTCCCAGAAGATGGTAGATTCCCATTGGGGACGTTTCCAGGAGTAGTTCTGTTATTGGCGGCCAAGTGAGAAGCTTTCAGGCGATCCAGTTCATTGACCCATGAGCGGACATGCTCCAATCTATGCCAGGCCATCTGAAGGACTTTCTGGGAGGCATATCCTGATCCCTCATGAGGTTGGCCAGTTGACACTTGGGTCAAATAGTTGATTTGATCACTCAGTTTCGACTCAACTGAACTCAAGGTCCTCAAAAACTGTGATGTGTTGGTCTCTGCCTGTTTCTGGCTGGATTTCTCTTTACTTAGTTCCAAAAGTGCTTGTGCTGAAAGTAATTATACAGGTAAATTATTAGGACATAAATAACAAACCATTGAAAGATTATTACCCATTTTCAAGGGTTGATGAATGATGATACTGCTCACCTGCACATTGCAGACATGTTATGATGTCCTTTTCTATATCATCTAGTACTTGTATTCTTTCCATTGGGCCTGCCATTATTACTTTACAAGCAGTACGATAAGATTTAAAGGCTGGAAATTGTAAAATCCTCTAAATTCACCAACCAGAAAAGGAAGAGTAAAGGAGAAGCAAGCCGAATTCACTGAGTAGGTAATCACTAGCTTTATAGCCGAATGTAGCCGATTTTGATTAATTGTGACGTAGTTACTATATCGATCCTTGTTATACTAGTGATTTTTTTAGTATTCTATCCTGCTTCCACTAATCGATGAAACTCATTTGTGTGTTCAATAAACGAAATGTCAAACTTTGGTGTTGCCTCATTATATTTTAGTGTTGGTGGATAATATTTGTAAACGTTATCAATATATAGTAACGTTACAAAAAGAAAATTGGAAACCATGAGGAATAATACAGCTAAGGGCTCAATACACAAATATTGCACATCGGCTATATTCAGTTTTATAGAACATTATTCCTGTCCTTGTACTTTTAACACGACGTAACGATTGCTACACGTTTTTTTGAAAGTGTTGATTTTGCAATCTTTACTTTACGTTTAAACTATGTAAAGAAAATTTATACAAAATAAAATAAAAAAAAAACCGAAACAGAAATTAAAATTGTTATTATTAAAATAACAGGTATATTCAGGCAGTATGAACTTGTTCTTTGCATTCTGAAGAACCATTAAAAAAATATATTCGCGCGCTTTTTTGACAGTTAACTAAATAACCTGTTTGTTTTTGTTAGAACACATATTTTAGTATTTTAGCAGTTTTTGTTGTGTTTATACCTAAAATTCACTGTTATTCTGGTTCAGAACTGAATATTTACTTTGTGGTTGTGCTTTTGTAAACATGGTAAGTCCTTTTGTCAAGTATTTCCGATTTATATGCCGCTACTTTTGCTCCTCTCGATTCTATGTAATCGGGGTGCATGAATAGTTAAAATACAGGTGTATAAACCTCTAATTATTGGCTTTTAACCAAAGTACTATCCAGATGACTAAAATTATAGTTTACGCTGTCTACATTAACATCTTTCAATATGACTAGGTTATATTAACCTAGCATAGCGTCATTGTGTTAAAACCGCTTGGTTGCACAGTTCCCCTGATCCCGACGCACTGGACGGGCATATCACTTCACCAGTGCCTGATTATGAGATGGTATTTCCTTAAATCTAGATTTGATTTCTCTTCTTGGTCGCTGAAGACCAGTTTCCTCATTCAATCCCCTGAATTAGGTAGCTGACCCCGCGTAGTTTGGAGATGATGACTTCCCTTGTTAAATAAATACCTCATGTATTGCAGAGTTCTCCTGCTCCCGACACACCGTCCGATGCCGAACGGGCACAATCACGGGCTTCCTCCCCACCGCGGGACTATGAGATGTTTGAGGATGAAGGTGCTCTGCTGGACAACCCTGAAGAAGAGGAAGGGGATGGGGAGGAACTGTTCAATGATAATATGGAAGCGTAAGTACATGCTACCTACTAGGTACAGGGTGTTATAAGAGGAACAGATTGATGCAATCATGCGCTACCTGGCCGGTGCGGAACTGACATGGTTGAGGATAAGGATGCTCATCTTGACAACCCTGAAGAAGATGGGGAGGAACTGTTCATATGGAAGCGTAAGTACTTGCAGGATGATGCACATGAACAATCATATTATGCTTTAGTAAATTTACAATTTGTGATTTATGAGGTAAGCTGTTTTTAAATTGTCACAGGAAGGTATTTGTTAACACTATTCCAACATTTAATATTATCTGTTTAATAATTTCTGATATGAATGCTGGTTTCTGGAGAAACAAAAATGTACCTATATAAATTGATATACAAAATTTTTTAAAAGATAGGAAACTTCATAGAAGTCCTCACCTGGAGATATTTTCTTTGAATGTATGGCTTTCATATATTGATATATCTGAATTAGTTAATCTACGCATAGAGGGTTTGACATCTGCTAAACACAATTATGATAGTTCTAATTTACGATTGCTTTCTGTGCAGCAGTTACAAAACTTATATTCCGGCTATCACAAACTTTATACTGATGGTTCCAAAAGTGCTCAGGGTGTTGGTGCTGCTCTTTTTGACCCTTTGAACAATATCTCTGTTAAAATTAAGCTTAGAGGAGATTTCTCGATCATGAGAGCAGAGTTGTATGCCATATTCGAAGCTCTGCAATATATTCAAATCAAGAAATTTGACAGGGTTGTTATTTTAACGGATTCGAGGAGTGCTCTCCAACATCTTGTGCGTTGTGTTTCTGGGGCGCGTTGTACGCCGATTGCTTATCAGATACTTGATCTAATTATAAAATTACAGTCATTTGTTACACTAAGATTTCAATGGGTGCCCTCACATGTTGGTTTAAGAGGTAACGAAATAGCAGATCAACTGGCAAATGAAGCAGTTTGTGATGGTAGGGATGTACAATGTGAACCTTATTATACTGAAGTGTTTGGTAGTGTCAAAGGTTATTGTAAAGAAAGATGGAAGGAAGTTTTTAACAAGGTTTCAGTCACTAAAGGTATTTGGTACAGGACCCTTTTGGATAAACCACATTTTTTAAAGTGGTTTGACTCTGCGAGCCTTACAAGAAAAGAACTTGTTTCCGCACTGAGGCTGCGTTCCGGGCACATTCCAGGAAACAAATTTTGTCACATGATGGGTGTGAAACAGTCTCCCCTTTGTTTGACATGTAACAAGATTGATGATCTAAATTATATAATGCTGGAGTGTTCCCAGAATGCAGATCTGAGGGCTAGATTTATAGGTTCATAAAATGGTAATAATGGTCAGCTAAATTGTTGGTTGGCAGACCCGCTATCTAGCAGAGCGGTTGCGTTGTACTGTTTTCTGACTATCTGGTTAAATACATGTTTTTTAATTATATGAAAGATACCATGAGGCTGGCATAGTCACCAGATGACTAAAGCTTCGTTAAAAATTTTGAGAAAAAAATAATAATTCTGAGATATAAAAACAGTTCATTATGAAAACAATTTTTGTGTTTTGTTTTCTACTCACGTTGGACTTAATTTCATAAGGTTCACGATTTTTATGAGTTACCTGATGATTCATTCTCTATTAACTATCTAACTATGTGTTGTTTAGAGACTACCGACCAATGCCAGCATTGGACCGGTACGACGCCGAAGACTTAGACGATGAAGACTACGACGCCATGTCGGTCGGTGACCGCGTGGCAGCGGAGCAGGAGCTGCGGCGGCGCGACCGAGACGAAGGCCGCATGAGGAGAGATGACCGCGGCCTCTTGTATGGTAAGGGCTCCTACAGACGAGCACCTAGCGACATACCGCCACATTAAACGGTGATCGTCGTCTAAGCAAGTGTTGCAGCATTCTCGCCGACTATAGATCTCATATATATTAGAACATTTAAATACTTTAACCTTACCTGGTGTACTCTGCAATTTGGGTACTTCTTCTTGTTGTGTGGGCTTCCAGTTGACCGACCTAATGAACATTGGTGTCAGAGTTTTTAAGCTGTCTACTAATAGAACGAAGTATATACATACTTTATTCCATGCTGGCCTGGGAGCCGGAGATAAACATAGAATGTGCCAGCTGCATTTCCTCCCGGGTATGCTGTAAAAACCAGCTAAGGGATCCGAGGGTTTCAGTATATTGTAATTTAGGCGATGGGCTGACAACCTGTCATTACAGCAATATACTTACAAATCTATCTTAAATAACCCTCAAAACTTTGTCAGACGTGGCGGAACGACCTTTGTTTGGGTCGTTTACGCTCTGCCTACCCCATTAGGGATAAAGGCGTGATTATATGTATGTATGTATATACATACTTGAGCGATAGATTTTCGGTGTTTCGCTTAGACGCACAGATATTACGTCGTTGACGAGTTTCTTTGAAAGTGATTTTTTCTGTACCTATAATAATTATGCTTTCACCAACAGACCAATCAGATGAGGAATCAGAAGAAGCGTCGCGCGCCAAGAGGCGTCGTGCTGCAGAGAAAGCGGCTGTGGGCGGCGACGAGCAAGTGGAAGAGGGGATTGAGAGTATCGAGAACCTCGAGGATACCAAGGGGTACTCCATCAAGGAGTGGGTGTGTCTGCTCGGGCCCAGGACTGAGATAGCTAACAGGTGAGTCAAAGACAAGTGACATTGTGGAAAATAGGAAGAAAAATATAACATGGTGTCTCAGGCAACCTGTACCAGCTAAGGGTCTGTGTAACCTGGTATAATTTGTATATTGAATGGAATTATTATTAAAATGTTTTTTTTTTAAATTGTTATTTCTTTTTTAATGGGATCCAATCAAAATATTTACCTAACCTTCCTGCAAAGATCGAGAACGCTAATCTATGAAACATATTTCAGATTTAAAAACTTCCTGCGAACATACACAAACAGCAAAGGGCAGTATGTTTATAAGGACCGACTCCGCAAGATGTGTGAAATGAACCAGTCATCATTCCACGTGGAGTTCAATATCCTCGCCAGACGGGAGCAAGTCCTCGCCTACTTCCTTCCTGAAGCACCTTTCCAAATGCTGCAAATCTTTGACGAAGTCGCTTTGGAGATAGTGCTACAAATGCTTCCGAGTTACGAGCGAGTAACTCCAGAAATACACGTCCGCATATCTGATCTACCTCTTATCGAAGAGTTGAGAACCTTCAGAAAGCTCCATTTGAACCAGCTAGTGAGAACTGTGGGAGTGATAACAGCGACTACTGGGGTGCTTCCGCAGTTGTCAGTCGTGAAGTATGATTGTAACCGCTGTGGGTACATTCTGGGGCCGTTCGTGCAGAGTCAAAGTGCTGAAGTGAAGCCGGGGTCTTGTCCTGAGTGTCAAAGTTCGGGACCTTTCATGGTAAGCATAAGTTTTAGTAGAAATGACGCTTTTCAAGATTACCAGGGTGTTTCGTTGTGTCTTGTTTTTTCGAAACTGGTTTGCCCCTGTACTGGGCAAAAGCCTTTTTCTTTCTTGTTTCTATTTTATGTGCTCTTGTGCGATTAGCATCCAGCTTTCTTCAAAGGCATCTATTTCATCACCCCACCTCTTCCGGGGCCTTCCTCTGCCTCGAGGGCAGATATTTATTATAAGGATGTTTATCCTTTTTCTCAAACTGCAAATTATCTTACAGGTGAACATGGAGCAAACCGTATACCGCAACTACCAGAAGGTGACGATCCAGGAGTCCCCGGGGCGCATCCCCGCTGGGCGCATTCCTCGCAGCAAGGAGGTTATACTGCTGGCTGATCTATGTGACCGCTGTAAACCGGGGGATGAAGTGGATCTTACTGGCATATACACCAATAACTACGACGGTTCGCTCAACACAGAACAGGTTAGCCCAACAGCCACTGCGACCTGAAGAAATCTATTGTAGCTAACCCTTGCTATCTTTAGGAACTCATCTAGGCTCTCCTGAAGAAATCCGCTATCTGTTTGGGGCCAAACATATTGGCACTATACTACAAAGTGTATATAATGCGTCACCGGACTAAAGCCGGGGAGTTGCTACACGCAATCTACACAATCTGAGAGCGCTTACTAGGGCTCGAACCTTGGCTTATGGCGTTGCCTTGGGAATTCCTTATCGGAGAGAATCTACCCGCTAAGTGCCGGTATACCTCGGCGGGGTGCGCGGTTGCTGAAAGAGCTTGAGTGTGGCTCGACCTGCGTTGGCAGCATTAATTGCACGAGTAATTGGGTCTTCCCCGTCGGTAAGGACATGCCTAGGTCTTCGTTTGTAACGAGTCGTAGATTGGGGAACATAGTCAGGTAGTCAGTACAAGCGGGTTGGAGCTAACTACGAGCGGGTTGGAAAAACGAATACACCTTTTTGTTCCGCAAAACTTGTATACCTAAATGATCCTTCATTGCCTAACTGCCCATATGCTGCGTGTTCCCTTTGAACCGACGTCAATGATATGTCTTCTAAATATCATACGAATCACACATACATACATACATATAATCACGCCATTATCCCTAATGACGTATGCAGAGCGTAAACGACCTACACAAAGGTCGTTTCGCCACGTCTGACAAAGTTTTAAGGGTTTTTTATGATAGATTTGTACGTATATTGCTGTAGTGATAGGTTGTCAGCCCTTCGCCTAAATTACAATATACTAAAACCCTCAGATCCCTTAGCTGATTTTTACAGCATTCCTGGGAGGAAATGCAGCTGGCACATTCTATGTTTTTCTCTCGCGCCCAGGCCAGCATGGAAGCATCACACTGCTACACTTTTTCGTTTTATAAAACTTGGGGCGTGCAAAGGGCAAGCATGACAGGTTAAAAGCCTTAACCTCTCCCAAAACTAGATCGCGAAAAATGGAAGGAAGGGAGAGAGGCCTTTGCCCTGCAGTGGGACACCTTATTAAATTCTTTATTGTTTTAAAAAAAATAAACATAAAAGTAAACTTAAAAATTAAAACAAAAGGCGAGCTTATCTCTATAAGAGATCTCTTCCAGCCAACCTAATGAGGATGAAAGAAGGGAAAATCACGGGAACAGATATAATAAACGTAATAACATTAATAATTATAGTAATACTAATACACACTAATATATTTCAATAAAATAAACTAATACATAACAATATCAATATGATATATAATTAAATGGTATAAAAGATATTGAAATGAATCTAAATATATAAATGTCATAGAGAGTTAATAAAATGCTCTTTCAGTCTCTTCTTAAAGGTGAAACTCGAGGGACTCTCTTGTAAAGTTTTTGGTAATTTATTCCAAAGTTGTATGGCTCTTACAGTGAAAGAATTAAAAAAGAATTTGGTGTTCGATCCAGGAACCTCCAACACCTTTGTGATGCAGGCGCGCCTAGATCGAGGGTCAGGAAGTAATAATCGGAATCGGGAGCGGAGATATTCAGGAGAGGAAGGGTCACTAAGGATTTTATACAGGACAGTGAGGATGTGCACATCACGACGAAGTCGGATAGGGAGCCATTTAAGTTGAGCGCGAAATTCTGAGACGTGATCAAATTTGCGAAGTCCAAAAATGAATCTAATAGCTAGGTTTTGTAAGCGCTCAAGTTTGTTTAGCAGCTCCTCAGTCGCATCCAGATAACAGACATCAGCATAATCGAGGATGGGAAGGAGAAGAGCTTGTGCAAGCATAATTTTAGTGTGAAAAGGAAGGTAATTTTGGAGTCGTTTGAGTTAATGGAATGAATAATGCATACGTCTACTAACCTCATTCACCTGTGCCGACCATGACAAGTCACAGTCCAAAATCAACCCAAGATTCTTAACTTTGTCAGTATAAGGATTGCATATGTTGTTATAAAAAATCTTAGGTAGATCTGCAACCTTAATCCTACAACTGAGCCTGCTGCTACCGACGATCATTGCCTGAGATTTGGTAGGATTTACAAGTAGTCTAAAACTCCTTGCCCATTCCTGCACAGCAGCAAGATCTGCATTGACAGCATCAACTGCCTCTCTAACGTTAGTCAAAGAAAAATGACTGTAAATTTGTAAATCATCTGCATACAGATAGTAGGGAGAAGAAATGACTTTAGAGATGTTGTTTATAAATATTGAAAAAAGAAGAGGAGAAAGAATGCCGCCTTGCGGAACACCAGCAGATAAGTTTGATCAGTCCGATGATCCATCATCTGTCTTCACACACTGCTGGCGCCCATGAAGATAAGAGTGGAACCATTCGATCACAGCAGGAGCAACGTTAAGAGAACGGAGAGAACAAAGAAGGATATCAAAGTCAACACAGTTAAATGCATTGCTGAAGTCTAATAATACAACAATGGTAAGTTTGGTATTATCCATGGCATGACGGATATCTTCAGTAGCATTCAGCAATGCACTAACTGTGCTGTGAGAAGGACGGAAACCGGATGGAAATGGGCATAGGAGATGATTAGAAGTAAGGAAGGAATACAATTGATGATGGCACAGGCTCTTAAAAACACCACAGGCTCTTAAAAAAAAAAACTTGTGTCAATTTTTCCTAACTCAACCCTTCCTTTCAGGGTTTCCCAGTATTCGCGACGGTGATAATGGCGAACTACATCGTGGTGAAGGACTGCAAGCACATCGTGGAGTCCCTCACGGACGACGACGTCGCGCAGATCGTCAAGCTGTCCAAGGACCCGCGCATCGGGGAGCGGATCGTGCAGAGCATAGCGCCCTCTATATACGGACATGATTATATCAAGCGCGGACTAGCGCTGGCTTTGTTCGGTGGGGAACCGAAGAACCCAGGTTAGTATTTATGAAGCTATATAACAGATCGTCAAGCTGTCCAAGGACCCGCGCATCGGGGAGCGGATCGTGCAGAGCATAGCGCCCTCTATATACGGACATGATTATATCAAGCGCGGACTAGCGCTGGCTTTGTTCGGTGGGGAACCGAAGAACCCAGGTTAGTATTTATGAAGCTATATAACAGATCGTCAAGCTGTCCAAGGACCCGCGCATCGGGGAGCGGATCGTGCAGAGCATAGCGCCCTCTATATACGGACATGATTATATCAAGCGCGGACTAGCGCTGGCTTTGTTCGGTGGGGAACCGAAGAACCCAGGTTAGTATTTATGAAGCTATATAACAGATCGTCAAGCTGTTCAAGGACCCGCGCATCGGGGAGCGGATCGTGCAGAGCATAGCGCCCTCTATATACGGACATGATTATATCAAGCGCGGACTAGCGCTAGCTTTGTTCGGTGGGGAACCGAAGAACCCAGGTTAGTATTTATGAAGCTATATAACAGATCGTCAAGCTGTCCAAGGACCCGCGCATCGGGGAGCGGATCGTGCAGAGTATAGCGCCATCTATATAGACTATAAACTGTTTTTCTGACATCTGCCGGTCGTTACTTGGAGATGACAGAGCTCACTGATCGAATTACCTAATGTTTCCACCGGGCGGTGACCGTCTCCAACGCTTCAATTACTTGTATGTAGAATTAAATTTTTACTATGATTTACATGTTTAGTTTCAAGAACTGTTAATGTCATCTGTAAAAATAAATTGAAATTGAATCAGTTTCCTTTCCTATTTAAATGTTATAAAATACACATTACAATCTAAAATTGCCCTCAATTTTTGTCAGACGCGGCGAAAGCGCCTTTTACGAGGCGTTTAACGCTCTGCCTACCCCGTAAGGGATAAAGGCGTGATTTTATGTATGTATGTTTAAATGTTGATACGTAAGAAATTAATACACGAGCAGAGTTTGAACCTGCGACATATGGAACGTCGTTCAACAGCTTCGTCAACTGAGCTACCGCGGTTTTTTGTCGATCCAGCGAACAAGGACCCGATTGAAACTAACTAAGAATCCGTTTCATAGAATTTGGCGATAACGTTTGGCTAGTTGGTAATTTTATTCATTATCATTGTTCATTTTCAGGCGAGAAGCATAAGCTGAGGGGAGACATCAATGTCCTCATCTGCGGAGATCCAGGTACCGCCAAGTCGCAGTTTTTGAAGTACACGGAAAAGGTAACACTCGTTTCTGTCTAACATTACATTTTGTTACTTTACTGCTATGTCATTTACTGTAATCATTTACAATTTGCAAGCTAACCAAAAGGAATAAATCAGGGTAATAATTTTGATTCAATTTTTTCAAGTTTTTTTTTGTTTTTATTCTATAACTTGTGATATACGTGAATGAATCTACCTCCAGATCGCGCCGCGCGCCGTGTTCACGACGGGGCAGGGCGCCAGTGCCGTGGGGCTCACGGCTTACGTCAGGAAGAACCCCACCACCAGGCAAGCTCTGATCATATTTTAATCTTAGTTTTTTTTTTAAGAAACTCTGTAAATAGATTGAATATAACTTGAAATGTTTACAAGAGCCGCGGTAGCATAGTTGGGTAGTGCTTTGGGACGGTATTCTAAAGTCACAGGTTCAAATCCTGTCTGCAGTAAAAAAAAATGTTGTTATTAATATTTTAGAAATATTCCAGCCGTATTTCTTCTATTCTGGACTGGGAGCGAAAGAAAAACATAGAATGTGCCAGCTGCATTTTCTCCCGGGCATGCTGTAAAAACCAGCTAAAGGATCTGAGGGTTTCAGTATATTGCAATTTAGGCGATGTGCTAACAACCTGTTACTACAGCAATATACTTACAGATTTGTCTTAAATAACCCTCAAAACTTCGTCAGACGTGGCGGAATGACCTTTGTTTAGGTCGTTTACGCTCTGCCTACCCCATTCTTCTGTCGAGTGGGTGTCGAGTCTATGGACCCGATAAACCCTGGTGTCAGAGTTTTAAACCGCACAACTATCAGGCCTCTGACATGGTTTGAGTAACGACCACTATCAAAGACAGCGACCTGGACCGACGGCTTAACGTGCCCTCCGAAGCACGAAATCTTTTTATTTTTCGGACGATCAGGTGATTCAGCAATGTCTGCAATGTCTTAACCAAACTGGGGAAAAATTCACAAAGTGATAAATTCTCAAATATCAACTTTGTGTTTCCCCCCTGGGAATTGAACCCAGGACCTCTGGATCGGGAGTCCATGGCACTAGCCACTAGACCACGGAGGCAGTTAGTTTGAGGCCTACCCCATAAAGGCGTGACTATATGTATGTATTGTAAGCTGTGTCTGTTCCCCCAGGGAGTGGACGCTGGAGGCGGGCGCGCTGGTGCTGGCGGACCGCGGCGTGTGCCTCATCGACGAGTTCGACAAGATGAACGAGCAGGACCGCACCTCCATCCACGAGGCCATGGAACAGCAGTCCATCTCCATCTCCAAGGCTGGCATCGTCACCTCGCTGCATGCCAGGTATGTAGATGATCTTTTCACAGGTGCAGTAGCCAGTAAAGCAACTTAGGCTCGTATTGATAATTAGCACTTGAGACTGACATCAAGTTTGAGTCCGTATTATAAATGTAATTTCAGCACAACTTTGTGTTTCCCAGGGGGGAAACATATTATTTAGCCTGAAAAATCAATTCTTCCGTGCTGGACTGGGAGCGAGAGAAAAACATAGAATGTGCCAGCTGCATTTCCTCCCGAGTATGTTGTAAAAACCAGCTAAGGGATCCGAGGGTTTCTGTATATTGCAATTTAGGCGATAGACTGACAACCTGTCACTACAGCAATATACCTACACATCTATCTTAAATAACCCTCAAAACCTTGTTAGATGTGGCGCAACGACCTTTGTTTAGGTCGTTCACGCTCTGCCTACCCCGTTAGGGATAAAGGCGTGATTATATGTATGTAAAAATCATTTCATCTTTGATATCCGCAGATGTTCAGTGATAGCGGCGGCGAACCCTATCGGCGGGCGCTACGACGCGTCGCTCACATTCTCCGAGAACGTCAACCTGTCGGAGCCCATCCTGTCGCGGTTCGACGTGCTGTGCGTCGTCAGAGATGAAGCCGACCCCATGCAGGACGCACATCTCGCCAAGTGAGCAGCATACGTTTAGGGCCGTATTTATAATCAGCTCTCATGTCTGACAGCGAGTTTGAGTTCGTATCAGGAATTTCATTTCAGTACAAACTACACACATACATACATATAATCACGCCTTTATCCCTAATGGGGTAGGCAGAGCGTCAAAGACCCAAACGAAACAAAGGTCGTTGCGACACGTTTGACAAGTATTGAGGGTCATTTGGATAGATCTGTGTATCGCTGTAGTGACAGGTTTTCAGGCTATCGCCTAAATTACAATACACTGAAACCCTCGAATCCTTTAGCTGGTTTTTACAGCATGCCCGGGAGGAGATGCAGCTGGCACATTCTATGTTTTTCTATCGCTCCCAGTCCAGCATGGAAGAGTACAAACTGGCCTGTCAAATCCATACTTAATTTTGCTCTCAAGTTTGATCTCGCTTCATAAATACGAGCTTTAAAAACGGTAGTCTCACCAAGTAGATCTAAAAATACAGATCAAACTTAGCTCTACATGGTTTTTTTAAGAGTTTATTCAAGAACTTACTTCCATGCTGGACTGGGATTACTTCCATGCTGGACTGGGAGAGATAGAAAAGCGTAGAATGTTCCAGCTGCCCTTCCTCCCGGGCATGCTGTAGAAGACAGCAAAAGGGACTCGAGGGTTACAGTGTATTGTAATTTAGGCGATGGGCTGACAACCTATCACTACACATTCGCAATACACATTACAATCTAAAATTGCCCTCAATTTTTGTCAGACGCGGCGAAAGCGCCTTTTACGAGGTGTTTAACGCTCTGCCTACCCCGTAAGGGATAAAGGCGTGATTTTATGTATGTATGTATGTATGTATTCAAGACACTTTTAGGTACATATCACAACCTTATTAGATAGAAGCAGAAATGTAAACCATCCTCAAGTTGGACTGAGGTTCCAATGACGCGGATCTGGGCGGAGCTATACGGTGTGTAAGGGACAGCGTCCCATAAACTGGGTTGTTCAGTCAACGACACTAAACAACTTCCACCAGGAAATTCTTTCAGGAGGTGAAAAAAATATTTGGCTTTTCCATACAAAAGTATTTCCATCCATTTCCATAAAGCTTTTCCATGCAAGGTGTTCAGTATCGTTGACTGAGCAACCCCTATTAGTTTGCGGGACGCTGTCTCTTACACCCGGTATAATAAAACAATTGTAATTTCTTCCACGCTGGCCTGGGAGCGAGAGAAAAACATAGAATGTGCCAGCTGCATTTCCTCCCGGGCATGCTGTAAAAACCAGCTAAGGGATCCGAGGCTTTCAGTATATTGTAATTTAGGCGATGGGCTGACAACCTGTCACTACAGCAATATACTTACAAATCTATCTTAAATAACCCTCAAAACTTTGTCAGACGAGGCTTAACGACCTTTGTTTGGGTCGTTTATGCTCTGCCTACCCCATTACGGATAAAGGCGTGATTATATGTGTGTGTATGTGTTATTAATGAATTATTCCCGGGCATGCCGTAAAAGCGGCCCTATCCACTGCACCATCGAGCTCTCATCATAAGAAGAGTGCTAATGTAATTGTTGATGATGTCAGGTTTGTGGTGAGCTCCCACATCCGGCACCACCCGACACAGCGCGGCTCCGCGGTTGAGGACAATGCAGGCCCAGACCCCGACTTCATCCTGCAGCAGGATTTACTCAAGAAGTACATCGTCTACTCCAGGGAGAACGTACATCCTAAGTTACAGGTAACATATACATACATCAAATCACATCTTTTTCTCGAAGTAGGAATCGAACCGACACGAGACCACACCTTGCACCTTTTTTCGCATTATCTGCATTCATGTATTCAGTATTTCCATGCATGCTCGTGGATTTAGGGTACTCCTGAAATGATCTGACCTTTCTACAAAACTGTCAGTTTCTAGAAACTCATAATTATACATATACTAGCGACCCGCGCCCTGGCTTCGCACGGAAATTATCAGTGTTTCTCTACTATATTATGCATGTATTATACATATAAATCTTCCTCTTGAATCACTCCATTAAAAGAAACCGCATCAAAATCCGTTGCGTAGTTTTAAAGATTTAAGCATACATAGGGATATAGGGATGACTTTGTTTTATACTATGTAGTGAAGTAGGTTTTCTGTTCGACTTCTATTCCTGATACAATCTCCCATTTGGCTTGTCTAGTGCCCTTAACACCTTCTATTTTTAATATGCGTTATTTTTATTGCCCACAGAACATGGATCAAGACAAAGTGGCAAAAATGTACAGTCAGCTGCGACAGGAATCCCTCGCGACCGGCAGCCTGCCCATCACCGTCAGACACATCGAGTCCGGTAAGTTCACATAAGTTCTTCCGGTCGTTGCTCGACTTGAGAATCCGCTCGCTAAGAAGAAGTTCACATTAGTGCAGTTATCTTACTCTGCTGTCTCCTCCGCACTGATTAGCCGCTGATGCTTTTTCCTAATTAGTTTAGATGACATTTTAGTGGCATAATTTTTAAATCCTAATTTAAAATAGCATTATGAATTTCGCATAACTTTTGTCGCATAATGAAACTTTTACATAAATTAAATTTTTAGCATACTGTATTGTAAGCATAACAATATGTTGTACTTACTATGTTGAATTGGACTAATTTGCAGTCGCATAATAGTCATTAGGCATCTTATTTATTTTACTTATACAGTGGTACAAGTTGGTTAGGCTTACTCTATGAGAATTAAATCTTGAATCTATAACGCTGACAGTCACAATCGCAAATGATTTGACTACTCGAATGCAATAATGCGAGTCGCAACAGTACGTTAAGGTGCAGTGCCTTGGGCCATCCATAAGCCGCGAACATGTTTACTAAACATGCAAAAGATTATAAATTGACTTTATCACAATTAAATTTAGAAATTTGTTCAAATGGATTTGAGCCACTCAGAAGTTAGTTGTAATGGCACTCTATTTGTATGCCCCTTACATACAATGCTATTTTATCGTTATGCTTTTATAACGTTATACTACTTCCAGTTGT
Source organism: Scrobipalpa costella (assembly GCA_949820665.1). Lineage (NCBI taxonomy): Eukaryota > Metazoa > Arthropoda > Insecta > Lepidoptera > Gelechiidae > Scrobipalpa > Scrobipalpa costella. Next base: position 12,296,201 of record OX463303.1, read on the forward strand.
GCTTAAAAATATTATGTTTTTTTATGTTATGCTAAAATATTGTTAGGTGTAAGAGCATAATACTGATTTATTTTTATTACATTAAATATTATGGAACTAAATATGTAAACGTTTAGATGTCATCCCGCCCAAAGATGTAAGTCCAGAGATATAACGGCTAGCACTACTGGTTTGCATATTACAATAGCTCAGTTGGTTGGTAATTCACTTTGGCAATTTTAAATGCCGCTCTTGTGAAATAGTTTTTTTTTTTTTATTGTTGATATTGTTGTTTGACTTGCAGTGATCCGCATGAGCGAGGCGCACGCGCGCATGCACCTGCGCGCGCAGGTCGGCGAGGAGGACGTGAACATGGCCATCCGCGCCATGCTCGAGTCCTTCATCGACACGCAGAAGTACAGCGTCATGCGCGCCATGAGACAGGTACCATTCTTGTTTAGTGCCTTAGCCTTGGCATTTTGGTTCGACTGAATACCAGGATTTTTCGGGTAGATTGACACAACTATACATACATATAATAACGCCTTTATCTCTAATGGGGTAGGCAGAACGTAAAAGACCTAAACAAAGGTCGTTCCGCCAAGTCAGACAAAATTTTGAGGGTTATTTAAGATAGATTTGTAGGTATATTACTGTAGTGACAGGTTGTCAGCCTATCGCCTAAATTGCAATATACAGAAACCCTCGGATCCCTTAGCTGGTTTTTACGGCATGCCCGGGAGGAAATGCAGCTGGCACATTCTATGTTTTTCTCTCGCTCCCAGTCCAGCATGGAAGCATAACCATCAGGCAGCTTAGGTTTCAAACAGACGAACGGCATTTGTCAACTGCAGGTACGACTGGGTCAACTGACGACTGTCGATAGCAGAGCTGCAGTCGTACGTAGTCGTCAGTTGGCAAGTGTTGTTCGTCTGTATGAAGCCATAGACCGCGTACAATGTTAGTAATTTAACCTACCCTAGTTAGCTCCAGGCTCAAACTTCTGAACTACGAAAGTAATTATTACTAAAACTTAGAAGTAAGAAAAAAAAATTGCCGTGAGCAAGGTTTGGGTTTCTTACTTCGAATATTTATTTAAATAAAATACCACTAACTTCCTCAATAATACGGCCAAAATGGAAACTAAGTAATTATATAATTTCAAAGTTTTTTACCTGTTTAATTCTCTGAGTCTAAAACTGACGACCTCATTTTCTTCGCAGACATTCCAGAAGTACCTATCATACAAGAAGGATCACAGCGAGCTCCTATACTACATCCTCCGGCAACTCACGATGGACCAGCTGGCCTACATGCGCGGCCTGCACAGCCACTCGCAACCCTCCATAGAGATCTCCGAGCGGGACCTGGCAGAGAAGGCGCGACAGATCAACATCATAGATCTCAAACCCTTCTACGACAGCCGGATATTCAAGATCAACGGGTTCTGCTACGATCAGAAGAGGAAAGTCATTGTGCATGTGCTGCCTCAGACACCTGCAATTTCTTAGTAGATCTGCCGTTTGGCCGTGCCACGCGGGTGATTTGAACAGTACAAGTGAATCAAGTTTTCGCAGTAGGCCTAACTGCCCCTTTTTGATTTATACATCAGTGTACCTTGTTATTTTTTAATCACTAATCGATCCGCCTTACAATTGCGTATAATTGCCACTTGGTTTAAATTTAGACCCAAATCCAAAAAATAAAGCTCAATCTCAATTGTTTACAGTTAATTTTGTAGGAGCTGCAGATGTTTTTATAATTTTATTTTGTATTTCTTTTTTTTTAAACATATCGCCCACTCCAGATCTGTATGTTATCAAGTATATCTGGGGAAAATTGTTGAATATAGTTATGTAATTTTTACCCACCAGTTGTATTCTTATATAAGCTTGTTTTAAGATCAATATTATGTGTAAGCCCACTTACCTATTTGTTTAGTCTTGTACCTTTATTGTATGTACTCTTTTTCTTTCATGTCATAATATCACAAGGATGCTGGTACAAATATAAGTAAGATTTTTTAAATATTCATCTGTTTTACTTCTACAGCCCTCGTTATCGCGAGACCTACATATTCATGTCTATAGTCTAGAATGTGGTTCATCATGATCATGAGTTTGGTTGAAAGAGCGACATAATATATAGGAGTACTTTAGTTAAAAATCATAATGTTAGTATTATTCATAACATTTAATTCATACATACATAGATATTATATAAATAATTAGTACAAATAAAGATATAAAATAAACGATATTATAATACTGTGATAAATAGGTGTTCATTAAAATTATGAACATTACTACATATATTATATTAGTTTGAAAATAGCAGCGTTTTCCCCCCGAAGGGTAGAAAACGCATATTTAGGTTTCAGCCGTTCGGCTTGACCCACCTTGAGATTACACCTTCGTATTCTGTCAATCTGAAGTGTGAAGTTCGTGCGATTTGCTTGAATTGCAGTAATCAATCAATCAATCTTTTAGGTTATGGCGTTTCCACTATGATTTCGCCAGTATCTAGTTGTTATAAAGTTGACTCTGCTTGTAGACGAAAGGCTTCGTGAAAGAACAAGGAGTTTCTTATTAATTACATACATACATATAATCACGCATTTATCCCTAATGGGGTAGGCAGAGCGTAAACGACCCAAACAAATGTCGTTCCGCCACGTCTGACAAAGTTTTGAGGGTTATTTAAGATAGATTTGTAAGTATATTGCTGTAGTGACAGGTTGTCAGCCCATCGCCTTTAGTTACAATATACCGAAACCCTCGGATCCCTTAGCTGGTTTTTACAGCATGCTCGGGAGTAAATGCAGCTGGCACATTCTATGTTTTTCTCTTGCTCCCAAGCCGGCATGGAAGAAATAAATACCCTTAAATATTATTTTATACAAGTATCCCTAGTCTCAAGTTATCTCTCCTGACAGCCGCCGGTTGCTAACCCAACACACAACTGCCTGGAAAATATCGAGCGACCACCAACTGCACTAGAGCGAATAGTGGAACGAGGGCTAATTCCCGTAAGGGGCTTTCGGGATATTTCGGTCGCTTACAAGGCCTATAAAGTATACTTTATCGTTACATAAAAAATATGAAATAATTATATGTTGTAGGTTGGTCTCAGCTCTTCATTACACTCTTAAGATTATTTAAAAATATTGAGTAATTAATGAGAAATACGAATTCTTCTGGCCCTCTTTCCGTGTCTAAAACATTGACTAAACTTTTTTAATTTACGACTTGCATTTATGATATTTATTTTGAACGTTATAAATCATAAACACTAAAATGTGATCTGCTAGTTTTTTTATTTCGATTATTAGTTTTGGAGAAAAAAAATAAAATCTGATTTCTGGGAGGTTCACAAAGGGCGGGTCCGTGCGCGGGCGACGGGCGGCAGACGGCACTGAGCATATAATCACATTCACTACCAGACGGCCCATGGCCTTCGCGAGGGGAACCCGCGTCGCTCTTGTCACGCAAAAATAGTTTTCGTAAGTTCTGTTTAAGACTTTTAATATTCATTGTTTAATATTAGTGCGAATTATTCTTTATCAACTGATTATTTTTGTTGAGTTTCTCTAAAATTCTTTGAAAATATAAAAAAAACAGTAAGTATTTACTTCAACATAATATTATTTTGTTTTATTTTACTACTATTTTATTAGTCAGCTGCTGTAGAATGTAGCAATTGGTTCAGAATTTTTTTTAGGAAATAACAAAAATATCTTGGTTCTCTAAAAATATTGATAGCTGTTTGATCGGAATGTTTTATTCTACAAACCAGTGCATAATTTCGCCACACAAACTGTCAGCCGCATTAGTGCGGTGGCAGTGCTAGTGCCCTTCAATCGCAGTAGTACGAGATCATACATACATATAATCACGCCTTTATCCCTTATGGGGTAGGCAGAGCGCAAACGACTCAAACAAAGGTCATTCCGCCACGTCTGACAAAGTTTAGAGGGTTATTTAAGATAGATTTGTAGGTATATTGCTGTAGTGACAGGTTGTCAGCCTATCGCCTAAATCACAATATACCGAAACCCTCGGATCCCTTAGCTGGTTTTTACAGCATGCTCGGGAGGAAATGCAGCTGGCACATTCTATGTTTTTCTCTTGCTCCCAAGCCGGCATGGAAGAAATAAATACCCTTAAATATTATTTTATACAAGTATCCCTAGTCTCAAGTTATCTCTCCTGACAGCCGCCGCCGCCGCCGGTTGCTAACACAACACACAACTGCCTGGAAAATATCGAGCGATAAAGTTTGAGGCTGTACTATTTGTATTTTCCACACATAATGCACACATAAAAATATAGGTATATGTGAAATTTAAATATATGTCCGAGGACATGGTTTACTTACTTTTTCAATATTTTCTAATTATATTTTAACAATAAAATACAAAATGCAGACTCAGGTCTGAAAAAACCGTTTTGAGGCAGTAATTTTTACTGAATATATTCTTCAGAGTATAAACTAGGACAAGGAAATTTTGTATGTCATATTTATTTATTTTTTTGCGATTTTTGGCATGGCCACGAAAGTAACTGCCACGCTGTGGTCAGAGCAAATTTGAACGATATGTCAATGGCGTTACGTTCGATGTTTGAACAACTCGAAATCGAGTTGCTAATCTGACCCAGGTATAACCCTAAGGCCTCTGCCTCGAATTTTGCGGGCAGCGGCGCGGCAGCGGGGTGGCGGCGGCGGGGCGGGCAACGCACCTGTTCTCCAAACCACAGCGGGCTAATGATTAGACAGTATATATGTCCTACGGATTCCGCGATTCGAATTTCGAAATAGTAGGGATCCACTTCGTCTTTTTCCCACAATAAATCGAGCGTTAGGAATAAATTTGAATCAAAAAGATGTTATCGCCGTTTTTCAGACATTTCGTTCGCGAATAAAAACAAATATCTCGACAACACAACCACGAACACAACACTACACCGCTATAGTGCCGCGCGACCTGCCGGCTGCCCGCTGGTTTGGAGAACAGGTGCGTTGCCCGCCCCGCCGCCGCCGCCGCCCCGCTGCCCGCAAAATTCGAGGCAGAGGCCTTATGGAGTGCTCGAATCCAGCCTGCAATTACAGTGCGAGAAGCAAACTTAGCCATGCCCATAGTGGTTATTAATGAAAGTGAGGCTCTCCTGCTCCCAAAGACCTGAAGTAGTCAACAGATCCAGTATACTAAATCAAGATTCTTCTCCCCGTTTCTAGATATCTGCCAACCGGATTGCAAGTAGTACCTATCTGTTTTACTGCCATGCTAGGTTATATCATGATGACATTATCGTCTTCAAAGAAGTTTTCTCCAATATCTAGCAGAGTGAGTTCATGAATTCTACGCCTTGTGTTTAAAAGAAGTAAAATAGCTGCATGACGAGAGACTTTGTAAATGGTCTCTTCATTAATGTTGTTCTGTTTTATCCAGTCAATTAAATCTGACACGTTCCATTAGTAGTTCCCCACATGCCTGACAAAAGGATGCTGGGCAAGTAATTCGTCTGCGTCCGGATGGTACAGACTATAGACTTGTGAGCCATTATTATGCTTAACAAAGGCTTCTTTTCTGAAAAAAAAAGTAGCAAAAGAGTTGTGCTAAATCTATCGCTGATGGATTTTTCGAATCTAAATTGTTTTGAGCAGATCATTCTGAACATTTTTCTCATGCAGGTCGGTACGTTTTGACGTCGATGCTTTCCAAAACGATTGTAGAAGATGAAATTGACCGACAGACCACCCTTCTAATACATAACTTCTGCGTTCAGGATCATGTAGTCTAATTCTAGAGGGGGTCTGTTCGTTCTAAGGTCCAGAGGATAGTCTCATAAGTTCTGTATGCGATAAGAAATGTCCAGATCTCTCATCCTCAGCTCGGATCTCTAGTAAGTTTTCTCCAAATGTAAAGCTACAACTAGGTACCATCCTGAACTTCGCTCCAAGTGACGGAGTCCTGTGGGGATCAGGGTTGGGGGTGAAAATACCCAACCCAAGGTAAAGCGCCAAAGTTGACTGAATGCATCTGTGAAAAGCTCTGGTGAACTCTCACATCTTCACTCACATAGGGTTAAATCATTACAGATCTGTTCGACAGGAATAAACCTTGACGGCTGTTGTTCCTGCAACATGTGGCCCCGAGACCAGCTGTCGGCTATGCTTTATGAGTTTACCCCATAAATATTAGTAATTTGTTTATGTAAGTTATTGTCGTCTTGTTGTCCAATTGAAACATGATTGATTTGTTTTTAAATTACAAGAAATTGATTGAAGTAAAATTCAATACTTTACAGAGCGTCTGTAACTCTTTTAGATTGCAGCAATCCATGTCTTTTGCCTTTTGTTCCAGGGTCCGCAAAACTTCTCTCTTCCCAGTCGTCTTCCGCTGCATCCATGGTTATATATTTTTTTTTTACGCCTTGGGATGTAGGATTAGCGAAAAAATCTTATAACATGGGATAGCTCTTATTGTGCTGATGAAGACATCGGGAACTTTCTGAGTCGATCGGGTTGCAGTAATTTGTTGGCAAGTCTGAATTTTCCTGCAGTATAGCCGGCCTAGAGGAATACTTTTGCGGCAAAGTTGTGTTTTTCTAGACGAACTTCGGCACCCATCCAGCTCCAAAAACCATCGAAAATCAACCTAGATCTTCCAACAGCTTCCAACAACGCAGTGGTTCTGTTGTTTCAAAATCTCCATGTTTTGATGGGTTATCAAGTAAACGTCGAGAGATAGTATTGTTCTTATATTTAAGTATTATTTTTTACTGAGATATTATGCAAACTTTGCAATTGATCCCCTGGCGAACCCAAACGGTAGGCAAGTCCTTTGGAAAAACCGATTTTTATGTATCTCGATCTCTCAAAATTTGTGGGTTCTTGTGGAAGTTTATATGACGAAACTTAGGAGTGGCTTCATAATTTGTTTAGATGTTTTAGATACAAGACAAGAAAATGAGACCCTCTTTCCCTCCCTCCCTCCCTCCCCTCCTTCCCTCCCTCGATCCCCCTTTGCCATAGTTCTTTTGATAACCGGTGTCAACCAGGGAGCCGGAAAATGTTTGATTCGAACACGTCTGACAGGTGCATGTGTGTCAAAGAGTTTCGTCACAATAACTGTAAAAACAGCCACCTTGGCGTCAATACAGTTGGCGGATTTTACTGGAGACCAGTCAATACTCATAGCATCATCTCTCAAACGATCCAAATCCATGTTGCGAAAATTACGCTGAAAAGTTACTTTGGTTTTAATCTTAGGGGGACGTACTTTATACGTAAGAAATAATAGGTCATGATTAGAGAATGGAGCCGACATTTGCCCATGAGAAATAACGAATTTAGGTTTAGATACAACTATGACGTCTATTAAAGATGGCCTACGATTCGGGACATGGTGTGTTGTAGAAAGCGGTAAAAATTCTAGATTTAAGGACGATGTGAGAGAAATCAGTTTCCCGGACCTGGCCAAGGATGTGGCGTCGTCCTTTATTAAACACGTATTAAGGTCACCCATGATTATAATATGTTCGTAAAGAGAGCTGAAATTTTCAAGGGTTGACTCAAAAGATGCAAAGTAATTAATTTGATCGCTAGGACAGTAAACAACGCCAAGTAAAATTTTGCTATGGTTTACAGTGACTTCCAGAAACAAGTTTTCAAGTGAAACAGAGTATTGAGAGGGGGAAGAGCTAAGCAATGTGGCCGGGATATCACCGCGAAGGTAGATGCCTACCCCGCCGGCACCCGCGCCCACACGATCATTGTGGAACAGCCGATAACCAGGCAGAGAAAAAGATGTGGAAGGGAGAGATGGCTTCAGCCATGTCTCAGAAACTAATATTCCATCGACTATGCCGCTGCTGAAAGATGCAAGATCATTGTAATGAGCAGAAAGGCTCTGAGCGTTGATGTGCACCAGGGAGAGGAATGGAGAACTGTGCTGAAAAGCCGATGCAAGTTTATCTTGCAACGGTTCAGAGTCTGAAAGAGAACAGTCACTATCACTGAGAGCACTTAAATAATCATCAGAAGTAGAGCAAGATAAATAATCATTGTTTAACATAAATAAATAAATTTATAGTACAAAAATAAATAAATATAAAAATAACAATAAAATAAAAACAATCTACCACTTTCAACCACACAAGCTGGCTAAAAGAGATTATTTTAATTAGCCTGAATAACCAACACCACTCTGATTTACAAGCTAAGACTTAAAAAAACAAAGCAGTATTCGCCACCCAAACCAATTATTACAACCAACATAAAAAAACGAAAATAAAAAAAACATGAATGCGGCACAATGGGACTAGGCCGAAGCCATAATAAAAAAAAAAGTGTAAATTCCTGAACGACTAGCAAGCTGTCAATCAGTGACAGATTTTGTAGGTTAGGTTATTTTACCTCTTGCAGCTGAATGTACCTTACATTAAAATAATAAATATAGGAAATGAAATAGATTCAAGTTATATGCAGAGCTACAAAGTAAAATGAATTGACAAACATGGTGTACCGCAGTTTAAACAAAGGCACATTGTATTGTAGGAACATTGTCAACACACTTAATTGATTCACAAATCAATACGGCGTGGATGCGAAGTGATAAGACGCTGAAGCTCGGGCTATTGTTTATTGCTTTAAAAAATAAATATATTATTAATTAGTCCTTTATTAAATTTCCTTTTATTAAAGGTATTCTGTATCCTCTTATGATATGACTGACAGGATAGATAAGATTTTGCTACGTCTGAACTTTTGTACAGCTGACCTGCCTGGAGACAGTCCGAATCTCTATTGTATTAGTTTTGGTTCTTTTTACTTGTAACTTCTTCTTTTTTTTCTACTCTGGATTCTTAAAAAAAGGATTTTCCCTACTTTGGAGTTGATGAGGCCTTTAAAAATGTTAAAAATCCGTGGGTAGGCTTATGTGCCGCCCCTTGGTCTCATCACCTCGAACTCTCGGAGGAACATTGTGCAGGATCTCGTGAATAACTTTGTTAGGCGCTTTATATTTATACAGCTCCTTTCTCTGTTGTATAATCTGGTCTCAAAAAAAATCACAAGTGTGTTGCGACATTCCGTCCGAAATTTCACGAAATTTGCATTATTAATAAATTTTCATTCCGCATCCTGCCTCTTATTACGGGCATCCGAGAAAGTTTCCCGCTGTTAAAGGATTCCGTGACTTATGGGTCTTACTTGTAATTCCGAAAGCTTAGATTAATCAAGGTGGCGCTGGCGCTTCACTAGATTCCGCGCGCCTACTTGTAAAACACGCATTTCATATTAGGTCCGGACCGGCTTCACTGAGCCAGTCGCGACGTGAACACTGTGAGAATTGAGCGTGCCGCGTGTTGAAGAACATAAATCGAAAATCGAAGAAAAATGCCGAGTTGCGCAGTGAAATTGTGTCGAAATAAAACAAAAACTGTTAATAAAGACTCTGGCATAACATATCACAAGTAAGTACCGTGTAATTTCGAAATTTCTCATAAAATTACAATAATATTCGACGCCATACAGTGTTGCCATGCCGCGCATGAAAGAAAAACACCCAAGAATAGGTAGGTAATTTGAATTTATTGTTCTGATATTTTATAACAATATCTATGGGTAGGTACTTCAACTTTAAATACCTCTAGGTATATCTGTAACCTACGATCCATAACTATAAGAACTAATATGATAAAGAGGACTGATTATTTTTTGTTTGTAAAGGCACATACATACCATACATAATGCCGCCGGCATTACTAGAATAGACGTTGTTCGATGTTTTGACGTGGTTTGTTGGGTCGATCTGAGTCGATTGGTCGGCGTGGCCAAAAAAATAAATTCAAAACCTACGAAACTGATAATTGAAGTTCTGATAATTTGACTGCGGCTGATATACTTAATTAATATATTAACGACCTCTATATCAGTCCCGAGTTATATCCCAGGTCAAGAAGAAAAATAATACATGAGGTCATTTTAAATTAAGTGCAAATATTTTTGGGGATGAGTTTCTATCATCATACGGAACAACTTTCTCCAAAGAACATAGGACGAAAAATTAAAAAACAATTTCGCCCTCCCATATGATGATAGAAACTGGGGACCAGGGGGGTAAGATGGGGCCAGGGAGATCAGGAGAGTCAGGAGGATCAGGAGGGTCAGGAGGATCGGGAGGGTCCGGGAGTCAGGGGGTCAAGGGGTCCGGGGACGGTCTCACCTTGCCTGGGGTAAGCGTAAGCGGGGTAAGGGGCGGTAAGGGGGACCAAAGTTGGGTCAGGGGGATGGGGGGTGGGGGGGGATCGGGGGTCCGTGGGCGTCCGGGGGGTCGGTAGGTCAGGGACAAAAACTGAACCCCCCGAAAAACATTTAGTTCAAGCATTCTAAATAAAAATGTTGCAAAAATATCCACAGACTTTTGTCTTTTGGGATAAATGTCCAACTGGGGCAGAAGTTAAAATTTTTTACTTTCTCTCCCACCCCCTATGCTTGAACTATAAGGTCGTACAAAATTAAGTGCAAATCTTGAAACGTGTGAAGTAGATACTCATGAAACTAAACAACTTTCCCTAAGGAAAATAGGTCGAAATACAACAAAAAAATATGGTCCTCCCATACAAATGGTGGTCCCGGGTCGAATCAGTTTGTATGGGAGGGTCAATTTTATTTTTCGTATTTCGACCTATGTTCCTTAGAAAAAGTTGTTCAGTTTCATGAGTAGATTCACACACTTCAAGATATGCACTTAATTTCGTAGGACCTTATATAAGGTTCCTTGGGTTAAGATTTAATACAGTATCATGATGAGCAGAATCACATCCTAAAATATGGTCGGCTATTTCTTTACTGCCGGTATATTGCTATAATTATAATCATCGCATTGATAAATACTAGACTCACTTAATATTCATCATCATCATCACCACAATGTAGTAATAAGTATCTAACATAGTGCATAAGATAAAATGTTACTAAACAAACCTATGGACTGTTCTGTCTGATAATAAAGATTTTTTATTTTTATTTTATTTATTTTTTATTATGTTTGCTTGGTACAGATTTCCTGCTGATCCTGTTATAAGTGACCGTTGGACTTCGATAATACGACTTAGTCGACAAGAAAGCTGGTGGACACCAGGAAATTACTGTGTTATATGTTCTGCTCATTTCAATAAGAACGACATGTACGTCACAAAAGGTGGTTACAAGAAATTGCGTAAGGGAGTTATACCACAAAAAGGGCTATTTTTGTCATCAAAACTACCAGACAGCATTTTGAACAGCATCTCTAACCTCACTGAAGAACCGACTACAGCTCCAATTGTCCATTCTAACAATGTATTATCTCCAGAACCTAGCACATCAGCTACAATTGACAATTATAACAACAGCAAAGTAGTAAGTCCAGAATCAACCTCATCAGATCTAATAGTCATTTCTAACAAAAATGTAGTAACTCCAGAACCAAGCACATCAGATCCAATAGTCATTTCTAACAAAAATGTAGTAACTCCAGAACCAAACACCTCAGTTTCAGTTGCCGAAGGAATGGATACTACTCATAATGAGGATGAAAATTTACCCTTAGAGGACTTTTCCGACATTGATTCAATTTTTGACACACCGAGAAAGATAAAACTTAAAAAAGAGCTACACAAAAAAAGACTTTTACAAATTAAACATGGGCGAATAATTAAAAGCTTGCGTGAAAAAAATCTTCGATTAAAAAAAACTAATTGTAACTTAAAAAATATCATTAAATCTTTAAAGAAGGAACGGTTCATTGATAATGATATTTATAAGTAATTATTAAAAGTTTTAAACCGGTTTTAAGTACTCAAGCAAATACTGGATTTTTAGGAATGTTAGTGTGCATTGAAAGTCTCAAACACATAACTAATTTCTTAGATGACGGTTTATTAAAATTCATTTCAACCTATAAATTTACTCAGGATCACATTGAATTATTGTTTGGTGCAATCAGAATGCATGGCGGCTTCAACGATAATCCCAATACTAAACAATTTAAAGGCATATATAGAAAACTATTATGTCACTTAGAATTAAAGGCAAGTGACACTGGAAATTGTATCCCGCTACAAAACATTGCCGTTTTAAATTGCTCCTCCGCGATTAATTGTATAAATCAAACCACAATGTCTGAACGCTTTGAAGAAGAAGACCCAGAGTTGTTGACTGCACTAGAAACTTTTACAGATAAATTTGATAAAATTACAGAATTCATGGATGTGCCGTGTATGTCGAACTTTAAAAATCACGTTGTTGGTTATATATTGGGTTTCGTTGTTAAATCCTTAACAAAAAAATTGAAATGTGTTCATTGTATTGTTAATTTAACTGCAAATACTCGTTGTTGGTTTCATAAATTTGTGACATTAAAAGATAAAGGTGGATTAGTATATGCCTCCGAAGATGTATATTTAATATGCATGGTTTCCGAATCCATAATATAGATAAAGTGTCCGATGTACATTCAAATATAATATATAAAAAAATTGTTATTGATATAATGAAAAAAAATATTGAGACGAGCTGTAGACAATATTTTGACTTCGACACAAGCCATGTTAATGGTGGTATACACCAAATTAATTTGATTCGGCTAGTCGTTGAGAAATATTTACAAATTCGACTTCATTATATAGCGAAAAGAGAAAATTTGCAAAAAACTGTGAATTCTAAAAGGCAAATGTATCGTAAACTTGTTCAAATTCATGGGATGTAATTTTTGATTAATTTTTAATTAGTATACCCTTAAACTGTAAGATGGTAGCCGTGACAGATGCAATTTACATGGGTAATTGACACCTGTCTCAGCTACCATACTATAATTTACAGAGTATAGTTGAGAAATGTAGGTAAGTAATAACTGTTTTAGAAATGTCTTATTTTATATTTAATTGTTTCTTACTAATAACAATGTAAAAATACTAAGAGAAAAAAATAAAAGTAATTAATAAAAATAAAGCGTAGTATTAATTGCTCTTTAACAAGCCCTTGCTACCATACAAGATTATATCCAGGATCACGGTCTTCTGCCTATCCCATCCATATACAACGTGTAACATGTAACATGGTCCTAAGAAATTATTATTTAAAAGCAAATATTATTTCCGTTTAATTTTTTATTTTGAAATCTCTGTTATCTCGACAACTAGCTTATAAAAAGAATTAAAAAATCATTTATTAGTTTCTTGAAATTTATTGGTTCATCGCCTTAAATATTTGCATTTAATTTCGTATGACCTTACATAGCGGGTTTAATTTAACCATAAAACCTTCCATCCATACTAAATGCATCAACCAACTGATAGCGGATTTAGTAAGTACCTATAGATAGGAAGTCATTTTTCTTCTTATTTCCATTTATATTATTCAGTAGGGAAAGTTGTTCAGTTTCATGGGTAGATTCACACATTTCAAGATGTCGTGGCCATACTGACAACTCGTCCTTCACTGACAACTCATTCCTCAATGACAACTCATCACCGCACTACTGACAACTCATCCCCGCACCGATAACTCAGCCCGCACTGACAACACGTCTCTCACTGACATCTCATCCCCGCACTGACGAAAAACAAAAGAAAATGTATAACACGCACAAATTGCATCTGTCACAACTACCATCTTACAGTTTATAGGGATAGTGCATTTTTTTTAATCTCAAGTCACATTGTATGCCGTGTACAATTTTTTTCCCCATCGATCAGGTAATAGTAAAGTAGCTGGCAACACAATTCTTCACGCACACTATATACGATATTAGGTAGGGCGGAATCTAGTGAGCGCGCCAGCGCCACCTTGATTAATCTAAGCCTGTAGGCTCGAACACCTAAATAAATAGATTGGTAAATGAATGCTCTTATGTATAATAAAAGTCGGAAGCAGGAATTTTGACTTCGTAACTTTGTTTGGACTAGTTAAGAGCTATACACACTAAAAGTCCTGACCCATCTGAGGGGGGTGGACAAAGAAGAAGAAGGTCCCGTTTTTTGATTATTTGCTTACATCTCGAAAACGGTGCGTCATGCGAAGTTTTGTTGTACTACATAATTAACTTTTCTATTTTATACCCATCCCCCCCTTTGAGTGGACCTCAGAGTGATCAGGTATTTTAGTGTGTATACCTCTTAACTAGTCCAAACAAAGTTCCGAAGAATCATTCACATTTTCTGTCCAGAATCATTCGTTTCCCAAGCTAAAAACAACATTAGAACGTGAAAAATTGTTAATGCTTGGAAATAATAATGCCATGGATTGGAAATAATTGTATACTTTTAAATTGGGAGTTTTTATCGTCGTTTTACTAAAAGCATAGAATAGTCAAAATGCGGTTTTAAGAATACGTTATGACCGTTATTCAATACTTGTAATCGTTGATATACTATGCAAGCCGCATCACTAGTAATGTCAAAGTTGGCAACACTACGTGAAATTTTACTTTTCGATTCGGCCATTTTCGTTGCGACTGTCGATAGATATGGTACGTTTCAGCAATGTATCGTAAAATATTATATTGATCTTTGTGAATTTATTGCATTTGATATCTAAATCAATAATATAACAATTCAAAGTTTTATGTTTGCATATTATTTTAGTGCAATACAGTGAAAATCCCGTCAAATTAGTTAAACATGTGGTTAGGTTATGTGCAAATGATGATCCAAACACTTACGCAATTATACGGTTAGAACCTGAATCTGTGTGAAGATTATACTAGGGCGGACTGATGCTTTCATGTCAGCAAACTGAAATTTTGGTTCATAACCTCAAAAGTCTAAACAAGTGTTATGTTTTCAGTCGCACAGGAAGTTCTCAGCACCCCGTCACGGGTCTATGGGGTTCTACCCCAAGAAGAGATCCCGCCGTCATCGTGGAAAGGTCAAGGCGTTCCCTAAAGATGATGCCAGCAAGCCTGTTCACTTAACCGCTTTCATTGGGTACAAAGCTGGTATGACCCATGTGGTTCGTGAACCTGACCGTCCTGGATCAAGTGAGTATTAAATTGCATAGTCCATTCTATCTATCTCTAGTCGCTGTTGACCAGAAAATGGACTTTAAATACTGACTTTCGTACACGACTTGATAAACTAACTTAAAACTAATGTGACCTCTTTCAGAGATCAACAAGAAGGAGATCGTAGAGGCGGTTACGATCATCGAGACCCCACCAATGGTGTGCGTCGGCGTGGTCGGCTACATCGAGACTCCTCATGGTCTCCGCGCTCTGCTCACCGTGTGGGCCGAGCACATGTCTGAGGACTGCCGTCGTCGCTTCTACAAGAACTGGTTGGTTTTTAAACATGTTCCATCATAGAAATAATAGTTTTCTCAGCAGAAAGAATTTCCATTCTAAGAATAGTTGATAAATATTTTGCTCTTTTGTTGCAAGTTTGTAAATCTAAATACTTGTATTTCTTTTTAACTCTTAGTTGAACATGTTTTATTATATTTGTCTATTGTCTACTAATAAATTTTAATAGCTCTCCTATCGCTGGATGAGAGTTTATTTGAAATATGCCTTGGAGCATATTGTATCCACATGGTCTCCGCTCAACGATGAGGCCATGTGGCATCTCTTGCAGCATCTCCAGACTGTATGATTGAACCAGGTACAAGTGCAAGAAGAAGGCTTTCACCAAGTCCAGCAAGAAATGGCAAGATGACCTTGGAAAGAAGTCCCTTGAGAAGGACTTCAAGAAAATGATCCGCTACTGCAGTGTGGTGAGGGTCATCGCCCACACCCAGATGAAGCTGTTGAAGCAGCGCCAGAAGAAGGCTCACATCATGGAGATCCAGGTCAACGGTGGAACCATTGAAGACAAAGTCAAATGGGCCAGGGAACACCTGGAGAAGCCTATTCCTATTGACTCTGTGTTTGCTCAGGATGAGATGATTGACTGCATTGGTGTTACCAAGGGAAAGGGATACAAAGGTACTATTGAATTTATTATTTACCGGTCTAATTGCTATCAATAGTGAACCTACCTGTTATGCACTTGTCACAACAAATGTTTCCTGATCTTTAATTTTAATTATATTGGTAAATTTTTAGTACTAGCTAGTTTTTCTTCATATTTCTAATGCAATTTTATATAACAGGTGTCACCTCCCGTTGGCACACAAAGAAACTGCCGCGCAAGACGCACAAGGGTCTCCGCAAGGTGGCCTGTATTGGAGCGTGGCATCCTTCAAGAGTGTCCTTCACTGTGGCCCGTGCTGGTCAGAAGGGCTACCACCACCGCACTGAAATGAACAAAAAGATCTACCGTCTTGGACAAGGTAAATATAATACACCATACCATCATTACTGAGCCAAAATAACGTGATGTTAGGACTAAAAGAAGTGGCACGTTGAATTGACTTGTGTGTTCTATAAGGGCCGAAACACAACCGTTTCGCGAAAAAGAGCGTTTTGTTGTCATATGGTAGGGTAACAACCACTGGTTACTTACTAACCAGTCAGAATGCTGGATTTTGCGAAGCCGCGCTACGTGATGTTTCTGCCCTAATAGTGGCAAGGACTAGCACTAGAATTATAAATTCCTAAAATAGGTACCTGGTGAGCTCATATATATATTATTTTTTACAGGAATCCACACCAAGGATGGTAAGGTGATCAAGAACAACGCTTCCACTGAATATGACTTGTCTGAGAAGTCCATCACCCCCATGGGAGGCTTCCCCCACTACGGTGAAGTCAACAATGACTTTGTCATGATCAAAGGTTGCTGCATGGGACCTAAGAAGCGTGTCATCACCCTGAGAAAGGTAAATAAATAGTCCTTGTATTCAAATTCAATAATTTTACTTTATCAAGTCAATGGCAAGTGATGGCCATATTTCTTAAAATTTTCTCATAGCTTAGTAGTCCTCTCATTGCAGTCATTGTATTTTCTGTGGATTATTGCTCTCCCATGCAGGTGGTCTGGCAAAATAAACAAGACTACTCCAACTTATACTCCCTTGGATTGAAATCGGCAACACCAGAAAACAAGCAGCATGGAGAATATTAATTATTTCTTTTCATTCCAGTCTCTGCGCGTGCACACCAAGAGGGCGGCCCTTGAGAAGATCAACCTCAAGTTCATCGACACGGCATCCAAGTTCGGTCACGGTCGGTTCCAGACCCCTGCCGACAAGGCTGCCTTCATGGGTACCCTCAAGAAGGACCGCATTCGCGAGGAGGCTGCGGCCACCACCGCCCCGGCTGCGCCAGCACAGTCCTAAACATCTCGTGGACATTGACTATAATAAGAATAAAAACAATATAAACAACTCTGCTTTTTTATTGTCTCCACTCCCGCTGATATGATCGATATCACACAGCATATCTGATCTGATTTCGCTCCAGAAAATATCAGAGACAAATGAAAACTAATTAATAAATTTACACTGGAAAAACAATGAAACATACGTAGATATATTCACACCTTATCCCTAATGGGTTAGGCAGAGCGTCAAAGACCTAAAAGGTTCCGCCACGTCTGACAGTTTTGATTGTAGGTATATTGCTGTAGTGACAGGTGAGCGTCAGAATGGCTGGTTGGCCATGAGCGTCAGAATGGCTGGTCGTCTGTGGCGTGGGTCGATGAGAGTTGATTCGAAAATTGCTACATAATTGCTTCTATTTGCTACTTATAATAAAAAATTGCTACATACGATATATATTCTGAAATAAGATTTTTCTTTTGACCAGCCATTCTGACGTCAGGATGGCTGGTCACTTCCTAGTTTTAAGTCAAGCATGCTGAATTTCCCGGAATGTATTGCGGCAATAATTGCTACATATTTGCTTCATTTACATATATTAGTTGTAACTTCAAATATATGTTAAAAAAAGGATGTAGCAATTATTTGACTTATCCCAAAAAAAAAGCGCCTGACAAAAAATAAAGGCAAATACCCAATTCATTATATAGGTGTCGGTGTAATTGATAAGGCGTTGGTAACCGTGTAAGTTATTAGATTCTTGACTATTCTGGCGTAAAAAAAAATGTATCTACCCTCAATAAATCCAATAGTTATCATTATTACAGTTATTGTTAGTCATTGCTGGTGCAGATATATATTGGAATCACAGTCTAGGCTTATTTTATTTTATTCGATAATTTAAATAGCTCTCGTTATAAGGAATAAGAACCTAGCTACAGAATCTACATTTAAATCGTGTTTTTGTGTTTGTGACCATGAGTAGAGGAAGAAAGTTTGTTGTGCCACTTGAAGACCAAGAAAAGGTGTTCTTCGCTCTTGTGAGCTTAGCATGTTTGGATCGGAATGGAATCCAACTCTTTAGAGTAGCCGGTTAGGCACCATATCCGCAGAGTGGTCCTACCCGGATGGGGCCCTTTCCCACGTGTATCCCTGTCGAGATAAAGCATTGTCTACGCTTCCGTATCTGATGAGTCGAAATGAAGACGAAACAGTGGTCAACAAAACAAACGACAAACCGATGCGTTTCGTTTTCTGTCACTTTCATCACAGAGGCTTAAGTGCCTTTCACACTAGCCAAAGCTTCAAACTTACCACGTTTGTATAAAAAAGGCTTGAGGTGCGATTTTTTTTATGTCGAGTTTATTATTAAACTGAATGTTATGAACGATCTACATTTTAAGTTTATTCACAATACATTTTAATTTGGTTATTATCTACTTACCTATTCATAACATACATAACATGCCTTCTAATAATTTAAAACTCTTGACTCCTTAAATAGCAATACCGTTGAGTGAAGACACACTGCAACTATTAGCCTTTATAATTTTGTCAGGCGCTTTTCCTTGGGATAATTTAAATAATTGCTACATCCTTTGTTTAACATATATTTGAAGTTACAACTGATATATGTAAATGAAGCAAATATGTAGCAATTATTGCCGCAATACATTCCGGGAAATTCAGCATGTTTGACTTAAAACTAGGAAGTGACCAGCCATCCTGACGTCAGAACGGCTGGTCAAAAAAAAAATCTTATTTCAGAATATATATCGTATGTAGCAATTTTTTATTATATGTAGCAAATAGAAGCAATTATGTAGCAATTTTCGAATCAACTCTCATCGACCAACGCCACAGACGACCAGCCATTCTGACGCTCATGGTTGGCCTATGAGAGTTGATTCAATCATTGCTACATAATTGCATATATTTGCTGCATATCAAATAATTGCTACATATGAAATGTATTTAGAAATAAGGTTTTTTTTTTTACCAGCGGTCCTGACGTTAGGTTCGCTGGTCACCTTCTTATTTAAAGCCAAGTATGCGGAGTTTCCCCTTTATTGCATCAATAATTGCTACACATTTGCTTCATTATAGTATATCGACGGTTAAGATCCAAAAACGTCAATCTAACAATCTACAAATTTTACAGGAGGCGAAAAAAACGTTTCATATCTTGAAATAAAAAGTTATGTCAAATCTACTTTTGCTATAAATCTACTATTGCATAGTAAAAATGTTGAAATATTATAGGTAGACCGGCTTTTTTCTATTCCTTGCGATTTTCGAAATATTGTAAGTTAGGTGGTTTTGTTTTAATTAGATGCAATATATATAATTTATTTTTGGAGATAGGTGATATTTCTTAATAAAACAACGTGTACATAAGAAAAAAATGTTTAATCAAAAACTAGAAAAATGGCACTAGGAGACTAGTAAAATAAACGAAACTATTAAATTAATGATTAAATTAAATGAGATCAAGTTCACTAAGAAATACTCTAAAGTAATTATTATAATTAAGATAACAGAAGCAGAAGGCATTTATATACCTACAAATGCAAACAAAACAATTCAAAAAGACAATTAAATAATCAAATTTAGTAGAGAAGATGCAGTGACAATCACTATGTATGAAACACCTCTAAAATTCTTGTATAATCAAAACGGTACCATTGGTCATAAATTAAAAATGCGGTATCATAGAAAAGGTGGCAATCGCTCGGCAGGACCGACTTTAAGTCTTGAAGATGTTGATATTTTGTCGCAGGTATTGGGAGTGGATCTGTATGTAACGAAGAGTAAGCTCCGACAAAATGGGTCCTTTGAGGCCTGGCTGGTAAAGAAACCCAATCCTGATCATAATGTAGTTTTACTTTAATATCTCCATCGTAGAGAATTGCACGGATATCGGTCACCGTGGGTTCTCCAGCTTTACGTCCAGGCCTTATAGATTTGTATATCCATGTAGATGAATCAGCATAGTTTTTCACAAACTTGTGGTCTATCTGTATCACTTCGTAAGGAGACTGCATTCGCGCTTCTTTTGTAGCTGACACGTAGTCACTAGGCAGATGGATCTCTCGGTTGGTAATCTTACGCTCTATTGCGCTGTGAACCGAGTCACATTCCATCTGGGTGTGACCCGGCTCTAAAAAAATTTGCGTAATGGAGATCTTGTGCTTCGAGCTAAAATTCAAGAGTGCGTTAGCCAGGATGGCATTGCGATTCTGGTAGGTGCAACCATCAGAGAAAATCACAATAGGTTTACCCTTCGGCAAGCAATGACGCTCTAAGTAGTCTATCACGAAAGATGCGAAAGTGCTAGCAGTTAGATCTGCAGCAGTCTCTGTAAACCAGTAGCACATGCAATCTCTTGTTGTCAAGTCATACACAGTGAAATTGTGACACACCAATTTTGTTTTGAAATAGAGAGCACTTGCGGTCGTATAAGGGCAGACTTTAACTGCCTCAAAGTCCATCGTTAGCAAAATAAACTCTCCAGTAGCTGCTTTCTTTTTATCTTTTTCTTTTTCTTCGCGTGCTCTATTTTTTTTAATGATGTGCTCTTGATAGGCATGTTTATCAAAATTTCCTTCATTATATGCAACGCAAACGTCGCACATGTCTTTTTTCAGAGTATACAATGACAATTTTTTTAAATCAAACATTTTATCGAAAGTATATCTTGAAACCGATGGTTTGTCAATTTCGGAGCAGTGTTCTTTGTATGCTTTATAAACATCTGAGACCGTTCGATAAGAAGGCTCCAAATAAAGCTTCCGGGTTTCTTTGCGTGCGTAATGAGAGGGCATTTTAGCGAGTGCCTCGAGAAAGTCATCTAACACTTTAGTTTTTTCCCTCTTTTCTCTTTTGTCGTCTGTGTCAACATTTTCCTGGCTTACATTTAAGTCTTGATTCTTTGCCCAATCTTGAACAGTGGTAGATTTCAGTGATAGGTACTCATAAACATATTTTTGCACACATGGATTTTTCCTACATTTCCTTTTCTCAAAAAATAGTTAAATGTTCCATCACGACGAGATTCTGTATCTCCTTTTGTGTGTCGAGTTGTAGGTCTGCGTATAACAAGACCTCTAAGATAAATTTTTCTTTCGTTCCAAGCAAGGTTTTTTCAAAAATAATTATGTAATCTTTTGCGTGTATCCTCATCAAACTGACCACATCCTTTGAACTTGCTTCTTTTGCAAAAATTTGAAGTACATGTCTCTCCTAATTCTCTGGCTGGTCGTATCTGGTCTTGTTACAAAGGTTCATTTGGTGCTTTTCTATACCCTAAGTATTCTTCACCAAGCATTCTCTGACGTTTAGCTTTATTTTTACTCCATTCATCCTTTCTTGCTATATGGCGACGCTTTCGACCCTCATCCATATTTCCATAATATTCTCCGTCGCTGTCATTCATTGTCAAGTCATTATCTTGACTTGCAGTTTAGTTTAGAAAGCATTTTCCTAGCCCGGACACCATCGTAATGCCGGTGAGACATTTTACCTAAAAAAAACGAATTTAAAACAGGCATTTTTAATTGCAGCGTTTCTGCTCTAAAGAAATACCGTCAAACCGCCAACATATCCATGCAATTTTAAGAGATAGACGGTTTTTTTACATTTGTAAATCTCGTTTAAAGAAATATCGTCTATCTACTTGTCACGCAGGTCCTAGAATCTACGAACAACCCAATATACTAAATGTTCTCACAGCAGTTCGTTTCTTTAGATATTCAAGTTTGTAAAACCAATACTTATTAGTAATAAAATCAGCGAACACATCTAGTTACACATTATTTATTTATCTCTGGATAGGTTAGAATCACGAAAACAACAGAAAAGAACATTCCCACAGTTAACAAACAAAACTATCAAGAAAATCATTAAATAAATGAACAAAACTCACCAGTTCTTTTTAAATATTATCATAATATCACCAATAAACACTTTTTAATATTTTTTCTATAAAAAACAACCGTTTTGTTATGAAATTATTCCACCGAATGAAAAAATCTGCAACAAACAGTCCGTCTCTTTCTCACACATGCAATTTGAGATGCGCCGCAAGCGCCTTTTTCACTGCAAGTTGCTGTAAGATTGACGGAATTACCAGCAATATATACGCGCTGGAACTTAGCCGGTATTTCCACGGCTCATTTCTCGCGTTATTTTTAGGTTGTTTTATTGACGGTTTTGGTAGGACATGCAAAAATGAATTTTAAATCGATGTACATAAAAATGTCGATTTCGTCAAAAATGTAAGATTGACGTTTTTGGAACTTAACCGTCGATATGCGAAAAAATAATGAAGATAAGAAAAATAATTGTTTTTTTTAAATATTGTAATATTATTAAACTGAATCTTGTGAACGAAATATTTTTTTGTTTATTTACACAATGTGCTTTTAATGTGCTTATTATCCATTGCCCTACTCATAACGTAAAATGTCATTCAACAATTTAAGCGCCTGCTATAATAGCAATACCGTTGAGTAAAGGTACATTACAACTTAGCCTTGTTGCCTTGATTATTTTGTCAGGCACTTTTCCTTGGGATAATTTAAATAATTGCTACATACTTGATTATTCGATTTTAGAGCCCGATGGTGTAGTGGATAGGGCCGCTGCCTCCTAAGCGGTCGTGGTTAGAACCCCACCACGAACCAATGTTTTTCGGTTTTCGAATTTCATATGTACGCTTATTAAGTGCTTTTTCCGTGCTTCGGAAGGCACGTTAAGCCGTTTACCGTAGATATTAGTCGTTAAGGCATATCAGAGGCCAGTGCTAAGCATTGGCGGCTTGAAAAACTCTGACCTAATCTAGGATTGGGTCTGGTTTCCCTTCTGGGTTGCGGAGGTCAGATGGCAGTCGCTCTGTGTAAAAACCAGTACCCTCGTTCAATCCCCTAGATAAGGAAGCCGACCCCGTGAGATACGGGATAAGGCTAGGGAGATGATGATGACTTGATTATTCGATTTTTTGAAGTTATAGCTAAAATATATTAATGAAGCAAATATGTAGCAATTATTGATGCAATAAATTTGGGGAAACTCGGCAGGCATGCTTGGCTTTAAATTAGAAGGTGACCAGCGAACCAAACTCCAGGACCGCTATTAAAAAAAACCTTATTTCTAAATACATTTCATATGTAGCAATTATTGAATCAACTCTCATAGGCCAACGCCATGCCACAGGCAACCAGCCATTCTGACGCTCACAGTGACAGATTGTCAGCCCATCGCCTAAATTGCAATATACTGAAACCCAGATCAAGTTTCAAGCTCGGATCGGATTTTACACTTGGACGAATTTATTCGTCCAAGATTTTACAGCATTCCAGAGAGAAGGTAAATCACACTACGTTTACAGCATGCCCGGGAGGAAACACAGCTGGCAGATTCTATGTTTTCCTCTCACTCCCAGGCCAGCAACAAATTAAATCTAAACAAATGGACACTGAAAATATAAATTTAACAAATGAACACCGGAAAAAAAAGAAATAAACGCCTAACATAAAAAGAAAACTGGTGCAAGGGATTTTCGACTCGAAAACATGTCGCACCGTTGCACCCGTCGTCGTGGTATGCTCCCTTGGACGAATTAGAGGTTGTTTCGTCCAAGTATGCTCCATTCCATTTTTTAAATTACTTTTCTGATCAGATTTCATTTGTTTTTCCTACATTCTTATTTTTCAACATACTATTGCGGCGACCCCTAGCAGTGGCAGTAGACGGGAATTTATATGCTAATCTCGGTTTCAAATCGGCCGAAAGACCTCGAAAAACGGATTCAAAGACCCGATTCGGACCCCCGTAAAATTCGTGATCAGGAGCGGTATTTTTGAACCGCTCGAACTCCAATGCGCATACGAAAGAGTAACTTTCGCATTCGATTTTCATACAATTAGCCATGCGAATGTTGGTATTTCGTATGCGCATTTCGGTTCGAGCGGTTCAAAAATACCGGCCCTGGACTTTTACACAACTTTCTTGAAAGAATATCACAATACGCGACCCTATGACGTGGTACCGGTTATCAGTTTAGGTATATGACTTCAATCAATATTTTGTATGAAAACGATAATCTTTAGCAACAACATATCGTGTGGGATACGACGGGGTTTCAGCCGATTTGAGCTCAAATACGAATATATTTTTAAATATAGTATTAATACCTATCTGCTGGCACTAGTCTCATCCCTGTATCAGATCACGAATTTTACGGGGGTATGATTGAATCGGGCCCTTGAACCCGTTTTTCGAGGTTTTTCGGCCGATTCGAAGCTACCAAGCGATGTTTTCCTATTCCTGCCAATATTTTCCTAACTTCTGCCATGGGTTTCATATATGTAAATCACGAATTTTACGGGGGTTAGATTAGAAATGACCGGAAGTAGCATTTTTTGGTACACCCGGCAAATTCCGTTTTTTTTTAATTATTTTTCCCGAGATCAGCACATAAAGGCTGCCAGGGGTCTTTGTATCTTGTCACGAGGGATCCTCGCGGTGCCCTCTCGGATTATTACACATACAAAATGAATTTGTATATTTTATTATATATGTTTTTCCAGCGCGTTTGTTTGAAGGTAAAACAATTAAATGCTGAACAAACAAATGAACAGTGAGATCACCTGCAGTGTACCATCAGCATGAGAGAATTATGGTTGAGATTTTACAATAATTAATTCATCGACTATTTAATTCTCTCTCTTATCAGATAATATTATTGATTATTTTATTTATCAAAATAGTTATTCTTAACAATATGTCTAATACATTGCAAAACAATATTCCGCTCCTGTTGAATTTCTCTATGTAATAGTTTTTGCAAAAGTGTAGATGGTACCCTTGGCTTGAAATTATTTTTATTAAAGTTCCTTTTGTTGTTATATTTATTTTGACAATCATTTCTGTGGTTTGTTCTTTTGGTTGTATCACTTTTTGTTTGCAATTTGTCTTTGGTATCTTTGCCATCATCTGTAGTTGCTACTGGTTTGTCAACTTTTACCTCTTCTGGTGCATCATCATCACTTTCATGTTTTGTTTCTACACAAGGGTTACTGTTTTTAATTTCTGATTTGATACTGTTTATATTAGTTTCCATAGATGCCTTGTTGTGTGAAGTTTTAATCGCATCTGTTTTACAATTCTCATCTTTAGGAACTGCAATATTTATATCTGATGGTATGGATTTATTCTTTAAATCCGGTGTTTTATTTTCTTCATCTGATGATCCATACTCACACATGAGACTTGATAGTGCTCCACATACAGTAGGCTCAACAATAGAACTTGTTTCTATCTTTTTTATTGGTGCTAAATAATCATCAACATCTTCAATTTGGTCATCACAGTTCAGTGGTTGTGACACTTCATTATCTTCTACTTTAATTTCATCATCATTGTCCATTACTAAATCCAGAATCCCAGCAAATGGCTTTAATTTTCTAATATTCTCTGGTGGTGGTAAAGGTATGTCCTTTTTAGGTTTTTTATTGCGCTTTTTATTATTGCTAACGTTTGTAGTATCTGGATTATCAATCCTTTTTCTTTTGACATCATCAGCTTCATTGTTAGGGTGCTTTCTTTTTTGATTTTCACCTGGAAAAATATAATTTTGTTGCAAGTTATTTATTATCATGTATGATTGTAACTGGTCCTTGAAATAAGTTTTTTTTTGTAGAGATCTCTTACCATTATTGAAATTTTTATTCCTCTTCATGCCCATCTTTTCACCTCGTTCAATTTTTTCCTTCATCTCCGCTGCTTTCTTTTCAATATTTTCTTTTGTTGGAAACCTCCTTTTCCTCTCTTCTCTCCATTTCTGTATATCCTCCGGGTTATTAATATTGGCTATCTTCTGGAACAGTCCTGTGGAATGCTGCATTTGTATGTGCTTTGTAATCACTTTGGGGTGAGCGATGAACTGGCATCCATCAATTTTGCATTTCTGAAACATTAACAAAGGAAAAACTTATTTAAAACTTGGTCTGGCTTTGGCTATACACTTGATATACATAGTTATGGGAATACATACATACATACATACATATAATCACGCCTTTATCCCTAATGGGGTAGGCAGAGCGTAAACGGAATGGGAATAAATTTTAAGATTAGGAAATACATATAAATATAATTAAAAGTAAAGTAAAGTTGAAGATAGCAGTAAAATAGGAATAAGATAGAAGCATGTTACCTATAATAAGACTTAGATTAAGTAAACTTAACCTACCTGATGCTGCTGTTTGTGGAATTCCAGCTGATCTTGGGACGGAAACCCTCTATCACATGTTTCGCACCAGTGCTCTTCACTACGATTCTGAACAGGTGGTGGCCCACGGAACCTCTGATTGTGCCCATATCGAGGTCCTCCTCTTCCTCTCCCTCTTGGTACGAAGTTAGGGTTAGGGTGCCTTTGGAAATTCTGCATTCGATTGGAGTGATTGAAAGGCATCCGTGGTGGTCCTGCTGGTCTCGGTTGATACATGATGATTACAATAACGTGTTTACATAAACCTATTATCAAAATCTTATGACCAAACCAAGTACACAACGCAACCTCAAAGTCTGTCCAGTCTGTCGCAACTTGGTAGAAAAAAAACGCACTAAGGAATTCAGATAACTTTTAATGGCGGCATCGCTCTATCTCTCTCACTTCCTCAAACCTTTCATTCATTTGTCATCTGTCAGTCGGCGTTTGTATTTCAGTTTTGTGTTTGGATTTACAAAAACAAAAAGTGAATATTTCCTGGTGTATTTTGCCGTGATGTTTTCGTTTTGCCGTGCAGTAACTTGAAACTAATGTGTGGAAACCTCGGTGTGAATTAAAAATGTTACGTAGAAAGTGTGAGATATGCGGGCTAAAGTCCAAACGTGAAAACGGCATTAAACGCTTTTTCATGGCCCAATTTCCTGTGGATAAAGATCGGTGAGTGGAAATAATGTAGTTAATTTGTAGTAAACTTCCTTTTGGGCTAATTAAACATGATTTAAATCATCTTTAAAATCCGGAAATCATGTTGATCCTGAAAAATAGTGTTGCCAAAAACATATTTAAAAAGTATCGATATTTTTTTTTTCAGATGTAAAGAATGGGTGAAGGTTACGGGGAACGAAGATTTGGCATATATTCCAATTGAAAAATTGCATGAATTAAAATTTGTTTGTGGTAAGCATTTCCAGAATAAAGACACAAAGAAATCACTTTCTGATGACATTTTGAAAGAATTTCCTTATACCTTTTTCAAAGGAGATTGTGCAAAAAATGGTAAGTAAGTTAATGGATCTATATCGACCTCTAATAAAACTGTACCTGGTCTATGTCTGTACATGGAAGATATTTTAGAAAAACAAGTATGAGGGGGCTTATCTTAACCGGGCTTATTATTATTATTTATATATATTATACCACGGACGGTAAAATATTCTTAATAGATTTACCGAAAAAGAAACAATACAATTAAGTTAGATATTTGACTTAATAATATTTTAGTGGGTAAGAATAGCAGGCATTATTTTTATTGTTTTAAAATATCTTGTTTCTAGGGTTATCTAAACATATAGTTAGTATCTATTTATTTCAGATGTTTACCACGTACATTCTTGACACGATTGTACAACACCAGTAAAGAGTCCCTTAACCACGGGAAGGGGATAGTAAATATGGTTATTTAATGCAATGTAATTACAAAAATATGATTAGTTTATTTTCCGGAAAAGATACAATACAAGGTTAGTCTATTTTAGTTATTTCCGTAGTTAGATAGATGTCTTAGTAATATGTTAGTGGGTAAGAACGACAGGAATATTTTTAATTTAGTTTTGAAATAACTAGTTTGTAAGAATAAAATAATACAATTTCAAGGTCAACATTTATCTAAGAATATAAGGATCGTCTACTTTGGTTATTAGATGACTTAATGGGCTTTTTTGTTGCAGATACGACGAAATGTTCTTGCAAATCATGATTTAAACATGATCTAAGATATCAGCTTATGAAGAGAAGATAGATCTTACCCAACGGAATACTGTTAATAAAGATATTTGAGTTTTGTAATTATGACCAAAAACTGTTTCCTTTTTAACTCCGATCGCAAAGATTTTATTGGGGTATTATAGGACACATAAATTCCTGTAAAATCATGATCGGAGTTATTATGATCACAAACTGTTTCCTTTTTGTTTAACTCCTCTCCAATCTATCGAAAAAGATACATTATAGACATAGATTTTATTCACAATACATAGATTTTATTGAACATAGAATCATGATTGGAGTGCGACATTAAGGCAACAGTTAAATCCTTGAACTAAAATTTGGTGTTTGGAAAGTGAGTGGCTAAAAAAATGTAGATTATCGATATCGATTAAATCTTCCTGTCTACGGTCTACGTCACTATTAAATGAACTATTTGTTGTTAGGTTGGCAGTATTGAGCTTCTTGTATTGGCTACGGCTCGTTATCTGAATTTTGACACTTGAGGCTGTTCATAAGTGTTCTATGGAAGTCCCGTCTCTTATTATTATATGCTCAGTGAGTCTGTCTAGACTGTCTACCACATGTTTTTATTTACTACACGTTCCGTTTCACTCACTTAACTCATCCACAGTTGGTACTTTCTTTGTTATTTTTCATAATTATTTCATGCGTGAAATGAATCACATAAATAGAGATGAGACCTAGTGTGTTACTACGTTGGTAATAGCTACCTCGTTTTAAGATATTTTTTATTTCTCAGATGGAAACCTTTACTATACAGAATGTAAAAAAAGTTGCGTTCCTTTGAATCATGTAATGTATTAGTGATATACAACACAATACACACATTAAATTAAATAAATAGAAATGGTTTATTTTTATTAAATTCGTATAATATATACAAATTACACATCCCTACTGACAGCGGCGCGGCACGCACTGTATCCCGCGCTCGCCCGGCCGTGCCGTCGGATCCGTAGTGTTAGTGATACTTGCTTACGTTTGATGAAATTAATAAAAATGAATTAATTATATAA
This sequence comes from Scrobipalpa costella, assembly GCA_949820665.1. Classification (NCBI taxonomy): domain Eukaryota; kingdom Metazoa; phylum Arthropoda; class Insecta; order Lepidoptera; family Gelechiidae; genus Scrobipalpa; species Scrobipalpa costella. Next base: position 12,325,460 of record OX463303.1, read on the forward strand.
TAAATTTGTTTAATGTGTGTATCGTGTTGTATATCATATCACTAATACATAACGTAGTTTAAAGGAACGCTGTAATTTTTTTACACCCTATATAGTCTCAATTAGTTTAGACGCACCTCATGCAAAGTTCCAATGATGACAAAATACCTAGAACTCTTTTTGAAGTTACTCTATTTATTTATTTATTCAGACACATCAACAGTATAAATATTAACACATTTTTAAAAGTCATGCAAAATTACACACATATACCAATTACAGACGTGTACAACATTCACATAAATTCTTCTAAAACTCGATAATTATACTCAAATTACAGTAATAATAAAAATATTCTAACGGGACACAAAAAATAATAATAAATATAAGTAATCAATAATACTCAAAGTCAGAATTGGAAAATCGATACACAAAATAATAGTTGATACGTCTATTCGTAGCTCTATTCTACTTCTGTCACTGTCAAGTCAAGTTCGTCAATCAAAACAAATGCGATTTTTGTGTAAATTTACCAGTAATTAGTTGATTTATCCCTAAATTAATTGTTCACAGGTATTTACAGGTTTAATAGGCTGGGTTAAATATTATAAGGGAGCCGACATATAACTAACAATGAATAACTCTGCAGCAAAGGTAAAAATAGTACTGGTTTGTGATATATCGGTTTTTTATTGCAATAAAAATGTTCAAAGAAGAAAATTTCTCATAATTGTAGGTGGGCGAGATATTTACGGAAGCTGGAGCAGCTTTCAACAAGCTTGCAGAGATGACAATGATGTTGCATCCCATGGCTGAACAACTGCCAATGAAGTAAGTAAATTTCTGTTAAACCAATCAAATTGTTATTGGATTTGAGTGTAGGGTGTTGTAGGAGAACATCTCTATCTTCTTATCATGTTGATCAGTTTTGCCCTATTCAAACACAACAATGAACTAAAGAACCAACCATCAAATATATATTAGCCTGACAATTATGGTTCCTCTATTTATGATAAGTTCTCGCAATATTACATAGGCAAAATGTGGTTCTTTATAAAATTATAAGAAAAGTCTTATATTTAGATGCATGTATCAATTAGCAAGGATCGTAGCAAATGGAAGGATGTGATCTCTGCCTACCCCTCCGGGAAAGAGGTGTGACGTTATGTATGTATGTCAATTTCTGGGTGCAAGTTTTATGTAGATTTTAAATAAATATTTCCAGTTCTCAAACAGCTGCCAAAACTCCAGTGAAGAAGAAGGTGGTGGAAGAGAGACCGGCAGCTCCAACCAGTGGCGCTGCAGTCCCACAGCCACAGCAGAATGTCCATGCAACACCCATTTCACAACAGGTAAACTGAACATTTAGCTTTGGTGATGACAAGCTTCGCTTTTCCCCTGTGATTCCACCTGCGGCTGAGTGAGGTTTCCCCTGGTAATAACACCTTAGATTTCACCTGCAGTTAAATGAGTTTTCCAGTGGAAGTTATGTATGTTCCAGCAGTAGAAAGTACCATATTCCAAGACCTATATTTGTGCCAAGTTTCATCTGTCTTGTGGTTGAAGTGTGATTGAGTATCAAAACAAACATCATTGCAGCATTTATAAAACCAGATAAACCTGCTAAGCAGTCAGAGCTGGATTTATCTTTTGACGAAAACTACCATTATACTAAACTATGGCCTGCTCAGCAATAGAATATAACTATTACAGAATATAATATAACATTAATAAACAATTTTTCTTCTTTTTCAGGTGACATTGAATATGCTCAATGCCCCGGAGTCAGAGATGGATGTAGAAGACATTGGCAATGATGTGAAACTGGAGTTTGAATCCAGCACAGAAGAAGTTACAACATAAGTATAGTAGCTAGTTTAAGTAATATTAATTTGAATAAGTAGGAAATAAATAATAATCAGAAAATTATTTACAGTACATATTTTATTGCTATAACTGCTGATAACTTTGCACTTTTCTCTTCCAAGACGATGCTGATGACTCAGACACTTTTTTATGATGGCCCTCATTCAGTATACTTTCAATTTCCTTATCAACTTTACTTCTCATTTCTAAAGAGTCATACAATGGAAAATTGCTTCCAGATTTCTTGACTCTCCTCTGGGCATTCCTATAACAGTTCCAAGGTTGGGGTTCAATAATGATTGTTTTAGAAATCTCTTTGATATATCTAAGGAACTCTTGCAACCCTTTATCACCATTGTTAAGATGAATCCACATGGTTACTGAGAAGCAAAATGTTATATCAAACTGTATTATTTCATGTGCTCCTAAATATTTCTTGATTTCTTCTCTGCCTTGGTCCAACATTACATTTACTGCAAGGTAAGTTATGTTCAGATTTTTGTTATTTTCTTGAGCTCTGTGAATTAGTACTGGGTCAATATCTACAGCAAGCATTTGTATATAATTATTTGGATATATAGTTTTGAGATAAGAATACAATTCTGCTGATAATTCTCCTGTGTTACAGCCAATGTCTAAGCAAAAAATTGGTTCATTTGATTCGGAAGGGAACATGTCTTGGTGCAAGTTGCTTATTCGCTCTTCAACACTATGGAATGAATAGTAGTTAATAAAATTTCCATGTTTTACTGCTCCTGGATCGCCGCCAAAGAAAGAAAGCTCCTGTGATGATGACATTTAAAAAATCTTGAAACTGTTGTGTTAATTATATTATCTTTTGGTCCTGTAAACAAGGAAAGAATATGGTAAACAGTAAACATATTTTGCAGTCAATTTCTGAAAGAAAACACCCATAATTTGGTAATAAAATAACTTACATATACAATTAGTACCTTAATAAGTTAATTTCAGGTTGAAAATATTTACTTTGGTATTGAAATTATAACAAAATGTGATAAAATTGCCACATGTTTTCTGTGTACTTTCACAACTTTGCAAACTTAACAAAATCATACGCCGTGGCGCTAGTAGTCGAACATTATTGCCGAGATGTTAAACATTTACCGTTAGTACCTATAATCGCCGCCCGCAAAGTTAAATTGGTTGACTTTGACATTTACGTGTTTTTGTTTTGTGATTGTGCCGCTACGCAAGGCGCTTTATTTACACGATTATTGTTAAACTTTCGGACTGAAAGAATTTGGAGGGAATGTTCCATGAGGTTGTTGTCCAGCTCAGTCAACAAATCTGAACGCTTTCAAATAGAAATTCACCCGGAAATTTTTAAAAATTACGATAATCCCATCCCATCATGAGTGCTATCAATCTACTCGCTCTATCAATTCGTAGAGCCGCATTACTTAACGAAATCCAATGATATTTATTATATATAGATCTTAAAATATCATTGACTAAATCTTGACTAAAATTATTGGCGTCCCTTTCTGTTCTGTCATGACATAAAATGATGGGTATAGACCTACATTAGTTAAGTCGTGATTTTTTGCAACTACGAATTGGTACAAATTTGTGTTAGTGTTAGGAAGTCTACTTTCTTTTTCATTTTCAAGAAGAAATCTTTGTAAAAAAATCTTTGTGTTTTAGTTGTAAGGACACTGCCCCTTACAATGTTCCGTCTCTCAAAGAGTTCATGAAGCAAGCGGCCATACGCTTCTTCGACAAAGCCCCTCACCACCCTAACCCTCTTGTAGTTAGCGCCTCTAACTACGTTCCCCAACCTGCGACTCGTTACAAACGAAGGCCTAGGCATGTCCTTACCGACGGCGATGACCAAATTACCCTTGCGTTTAATGCTGCCAATATTAGTCGAGCCACACTCTGCACAAGCTCTTCCAGCAACCGCGCACCCCGCCGGCGGGGTCGCGGAGGTCCCTCCTTTGCTCCCCACTTTGGGGTTCACCTGCACGTACCGGGCAGATTCTCTCCGATAAGGAGTCCCCAGGCAACGCCATAAGCCGAGGTTCGAGCCCTAGTGGGCGCCCTTAGGCAGTTGCCATTTCATTAAGGGTGTAGATTGCGTGTAGCAACTCCCCGCCTTAGCCCGGTGATGCATTATATACACTTTGTAGTATTTTGCAAACAGGTCCATTCAAAAAAAAAAAACTGCCCCTTACACCTGTTATAGTCACGTCTTTATCCCTTACGGGGTTGGCAGATCTTTAGCATACTTCCTTCTCAATGGATCGGATCATCACTATAGATCAGGGGTTACGTCATATTTGTCCCGCTTTCACTATTTTCTTATCTTGAAACCCAGACTACTCAGCTTAGACTGAGTAACGGAAACCTCTCAAGATAGACTTAAGTTATGGCGGGTAGTAACGGCATTATTCATGGCTGCATTGTCATTAAAACTGCATCCGTTCAATATGCAACATACAACCTCGTTAAACCGACCGGAAGTAAGTAGATACTTACCCAACCGGTACCAGAAGTCAGTTTTTATAAGTAGGTACTAAAGTATTAGTTATAAATACTATTTATAATTGTAATATTTTTAATCATTAATTAATTATTATGTTTTCTTCCATGCTGAACTGGGAGTGAGAGAAAAACAGCTGCATCTCCTCCCGGGCATGCTGTAAAAACCAGCTAAGGGATCCGAGGGTAACAGTACCAGGCCACTCAGAAAGTATTGCGATAAATAGTTTTTATATATGGCAGACTGGCCGGTTAGAATCTTTTTTGAAAATATGATTACTTGTAAGTAAAAATATGTGTGTCCCATTTTCAAAATTTCCCTCCACATTTTTTGCGAGCCAATTCAAAGTATCGTGTCTTACTGAAAAATGGATCTGCGCCGGGAACATTTTAGAGCTATGATTTTTAACGATTTCAGGTGTCGCCTGAAACCGGATGAATCGTTCGATAGACTTCAAATGGCATTTATGGATGAAAGCCCCTCCAAGGCAACCGTGTATCGTTGGTATAACGAATTTAAGCGCGGTCGACCAACCTTAGGGGATGAAGAAAGAAGCGGTCGCCCTTTGACGGCTATTACGGAAGAAAACGTGCTAGCAGTGAAAAATGTAATCCAAGATAATAGGCGAATTACATATCAGGAGATTCAGCACATATTAAAGATTGGATCGGGAAGCGTTCACGAGATTCTACAAGGGCATCTTCGCGTAAGGAGGATAGTATCGCGCTGGGTGCCGCGCTACCTCACCGACGCTCAGAAGCAGGCCCGGGTGGAATGGTGCCGTGATATGCTGAACAAATTTGAAGCAGTCTCGTCTCGGCGTGTTTACGACATCGTAACAGGTGATGAGTCCTAGATTTATCAATACGATCCAGAAACCAAGCGCCAGTCGACAGTTTGGGTGTTTCAAAATGAACCAACGCCTACCAAAGTGAAGCGATATCGAAGCGGGGGGAAGATTTTGATCGCCAGCTTTTTTAATTTGACTGGCCACTTGGCCTCACTTTCCTTACGAGATCAAAGAAGCATTAACGCCAAATGGTATACTGCCAAATGTTTACCAGAAGTTTTTTCTGTTGTGAGCAACAAGCGACCAAACACAGGGCTCCGCGGACTACTGCTCCACCACGACAATGCGCCTGCACCGAGGGACTTCCTGGACAGCAAACCAGTCAAACTCCTGGGTCACCCTCCATACAGCCCTGATCTAGCACCGTGTGACTTCTTTTTATTTCCAAAAATAAAAAATCAGCTCAAGGGGATACAATTTTCGACGCCGGAAGATGCGCTGGCTGCGTTCGAGCAGGCTGTAAACGAGGTGTCTACGGCGGACTGGAAAAAGTGTTTTGAAAACTGGTTCAGACGCATGAATCTTTGTATAGAGGCTGGTGGAGAGTACTTTGAAAAGATTTAATAAAAATATATGTTCCTGTAGAACATTTTTTTTTAGTGTCGCAAATCTTTCTGAGTGTCCCACGTATATTGCAATTTAGGCGATGAGCTGACAACCTGTTACTACAGTAATATACCTACAAATCTATCTTAAATAACCCTCAAAACTTTGTCAGACGTGGCGGAACGACCTTTGTTTGGGTCGTTTACGTTCTGCCTACTCCCCTAAAGGGGCAACCCCCGGGCCGTGTGTATAAAGGCGTGATTATATATAGATGTATGTATATTTTTAGTAAAATTGGTATGATTGTTAAATACGCTTATAAAACATCGACCCGCGGTAAAAACTAACCTACCTATGTGTTATTTTAGACTTCGTCTTTACTCGAAAATCTGTAAGATGGAGAGGCTGTGACAGATTTTTTTTTACTGTGGATTTTATATTAATTTTCTGATGTTTTCCGTGTGTTTTTCTAGAAATGGCATCTTTCACAGCTACCTAGTTTTTCTATTTATAGTAATTTTAGCGTTAAAGAATCATAAACATCCAAACGCATTGCATTTATATAATACTGGCTGTGCCCGCGACTCCGTACGCATGGTGGTTATGATTTTAAACAGCAATGTATTTTTTTCTTGCATGCTGGCCTGAGAGCGAGAGAAAAACATAGAATGTGCCAGCTGCATTTCCTCCCGAGCATGCTGTAAAAATCAGCAAAGGGATTCGAGGGTTTCAGTAAATTGTAATTTAGGCCCTGGGCGTCAGTCGCCATGGTTGTCAAACCTGTCACAACAGCAATAAACCTACAAATCTATCTTAGATAACCCTCAAAAGTTTGTCAGACGTGGCGGATTGACCTTCGATTAGGTCGTTAACGCTCTGCCTACCCCTACCCTATTTGGGATAAAGGCGTCCTTATATGTATGTATTTTTTTGTTTTAAATTTTACATAATGTCATCTAGTGGTCAGTGGCGGACCTATCAAATTTCTAAATGATTTAACGTTTCATAAACTGTAAGTGCTAAGTTTTTGAGTAGGTTTTCATGGGTTACTGTAAATACATAAAAATATCTCTATACCGTGTATTTACAGATGTCGCTGTACAATTTGGCGATATTTTTAGATCGCGTTGGTAAGATTTTTCTTGGCAACACAAATACTTCTGATGAACTTTTGAGTTTTTACCGCGTTGGAAAGCCGTTGAATTCGCCGATCCCAAGGAGTCTCAGGTCACTCAGCCGCGGTTTTTTTTCGGCGGGTTGGCGATCCCCTTGCTCGATTTAATTTTATAATTGAGCCAATTCGTAGTAGCAAAAAAGTCCATATGCGATTTTTTCTATCATGAGGGAACATAAAGGGACAACAATTTAAGCAGGAATAGATCACTCCGTTTTTTACGTTTATGGCGTCAAAGGCGGTCGGGGTCGGGTTGTCCATCGTCTCGATGAACGTTTTAATCTCTTTACTCTTATTTATTTGTGTCATTACGTAACACGTGTATAATACGATACTTGTGTGCGTAATGAGACTTACTGTATTCTAATGAGATTTAAAAAAAGGATTCAATTTTTCTGTCTAGGCCCTAAGTCAGGTGGCGTGGGTTTTACGTATATCTATAAAGTTTTAGGTGAGTTAACATTCAGCAGAATAAAAAAAAACAACCAACAAATCGAGTAAAAAACAATGAAAATTTAATTTCCTACCTACCCCCAACTCAGGTGGTGTGATTATTTGTATCCTTTGTTTTGCCTAGATAACAATCAGTCGAATAAAAAAAGTTTGATCGAAATCGGTAAAAAAATAGCCAAATTCGAATTTCCTGCCTACCCTCTAAGTGAGGTGGCGTGATTATTTGTACCCTATGTTATTTCCTAGATAACAATCAATCTATCTATCATTAAAAAAAAACAAGGGCAGGAGCTTGCTAAATCTATTCAGATTCTAGGTATGTGAGAATAAAATCAACCGAATGCTGCAAAGCGTCACTTCTTGATAAATTAAGATATGTTTTGAAAACAAAAACATATAATAGCTAATAACATATATAATTTTCCATGCTAGCTTGGGAGCGAGGGGAAAACATAGAATGTGCCAGCTGCATTGCCTCTCGGGAATACTGTAAAAACCAGCTAAGGGATCCGATGGTTTCAGTATTATTTAGGCGATGGTCTAACAACCTGTCACAACAGCAATACCCACTCTCAAATCTTAGTCGGACGTGGCGGAACGACCTTTCTTTAGGTCGCTTACGGTCTGCCTACCCCATTAGGAATAAAGGCGTGTTTATAATGGTCAACTAATCAATTTAAAAAAGTGTCCTCGGAAAATTAATTTTCAATTAATTATTCCTCAAATGCATTAGGTGCATGTAAGTACCTAATTACCTATGTTATTTAATAACTGCCTCCGTGGTCTAGTGGTTAGAGCCTTGGGCTTACGATCTGGAGCTCCTGGGTTCGATTCCCAGGGGGGAAACAAAAGTTGATATTTGTCAATTTATCACTTTGTGGGGTTTTTCCCAGTTTGATTAGGACATTGCAGGCTGAATCACCTGATCCGAAAAGAAGAAAGAATCTGTGCTGCGGAGGGCACGTTAAGCCGTCGGTCCCGGTCGCTGTCTTTGATAGTAGTCGTTACTCAAAATCATGTCAGAGGCCTATTAGCTGTGCTACTAGGCGTTTTAAAAACTCTGACACCAGGGCTCATCGGATCATTCGACTCGAGAATCCACTCTCTAAGAAGAAGACCTATGTTATGTTATTGCATGAATTATGTTTTTTCTTGGTGCCATTGTAGAACACAATACTAAACCTATTTGATACTTTTTCGGAATATGTGCGAGTTGTCCCACTCCTCGAACGCACTCATACGACAGAATATACCGGGTGTAAGGGACAGCGTACCGAAAACTGAAAGGCGTTGCTTAGTCAACGAAACTGAACAGTTATCAGCAGGAAATTCTTTCAGGAAATAAAAAGACTCCTCCATACAAAATACCATTTTTTTTTTCATATCCTAAAGTAATTTCCAGCTGATTGTTGTTCAGTTACATTGGCTAAGCAACCTTTTTGAGTTTGTACGCTGTCCCATATGGGTGTAAAATAAAATTGAACTATCTCATACGACATACGGCGGCATTGGTCTGTTGATCCCTTATGCGTTTTGTTCACTTTCTACGCGATGGCTGTGCGCGGGTTTTCCGCGAAATTTCCGCTTTCTTCAGGAACTACACACGATCGGCAACACTGGTTATTTGCCTGCTAACCTGCAATTATATTATTTTGTGTGCGTGCTCTAATATTGTTCCTTTATTAGAAGCGTACACGCTGCATTGGCTATAGACCAATCTTCACCACTCAAAAGAAAATATTAAAATCATTAAAGAATATCTTCATACTGGACTGGGAGCTTGAGAAAAACATAGAATGTGCCAGCTGCATTTCCTCCCGGGCATGCTGTAAAAACCAGCTAAGGGATCCGAGGGTTTCAGTATATTGCAATTTAGGCGAGGGGCTGACAACCTGTCACTATAGCAATATAACAACAAATCTATTTTACATTACTTTCAAAGCCTTGTCAGACGTGGCGGAACGAACTTTGATTAGGTCGTTTACGCTCTGCCTACCCCATTAGGGATTAAGGCGTGATTATGTGTATGTATGTATTTATGTAATATCTTCAGGAACATTGTCTCTACCTGATGAAGATGACCTGATGTTCAAGAATGTTAATTTACGCTAATAGTTCAACAAGAGCACCACTCCTTTCCGAACATGACTATCCAAAATGAAAATCGCAAAAATGATTGGTACATGAATGAAGAAGAGGAAGTCTTTATCAAGAGAAAAGTTGATGGTTTCCTCACTTTGAGTTTGCATATTTTAGAATTCTTTGTCATGCTGGCCTGGAAGTGAGAGAAAAACATAGGATGTGCCTGCTGCTTTTCCTCCTGGGCATGCTGTAAAAACCAGCTAAGGGATACGAGGGTTTCAGTAATTAATAATTTTGAAGATGGGCTGACAACCTGTCACTACAGCAATATACCTACAAATCTATCTTCAATAACCCTCAAAACTTTGTCAGACGTGGCGGAACGACCTTTGTTTAGGTCGTGTACGCTCTGCATACCCTATTAGTATGTTTTTAGAATAGAATAGCAAATCGAAGTGCACCCAATAATGCGCACAAGCATAAAAGATCTTCTATCTAAAGATATTATTTAACAAAACAATATTTAGGCGACAAAAGGGCCGAGCTCAGCAATTTTGTATACTTTATCCAGTTAATCTCTTCATTACGACTTTCAGACGTTCTTAGTTTCAAAAGTGGAACATTTTCTCATCCAGCAAGCGAAATGTGATGAATTAAATATCTCTAGGCGGACACTGAAATTAGATCACGCGAGAAAAAAACGATCATCGCACATGCACTGCCGCCGCCACTGCCATGCCGCTCTATTGGCCGACGGCTCTACCACCCGAGTTGAATGTATTAACAAGTGAAAAACAATATATTAAATATGAAAAGGTTCTTTTCCATTATTTCTCTCAATTCGTTACGCTTAGGCGATTACTGGGATCATTTACTTGATTCATGCCTTCGTATCTTCCGAGTATGTTCGTGTGACATGCAGATACATTATTATATGTATTACTGTTATTATTTGCCAATTAATAAATGGCTGGTTAATGCACCGACACGGCTCGGTACCACTTTTACTTTCTTTCAGCCGTAGATTTTTATAAGATTTTCCAGCTAAGTAAAATTACATGTGCTGTGTCATATCTTCTTATAGGTAGTAAGGTTGGAAGCACTCAACTTTCCAACTTCAGATCTCATTTCCTCTTTTCTTATTGATGAAGCTTGTAAGGAGGTCGACCGCATTTTATCGAAGCCCATATGTTTCATCTGAAATCGGTCGTCTGCAAGTGAAACGAGGAGCTGAATGGTCCTCATGATGCACGCAAAGTCATCTGTAATTACGATTTTTCACCCACACACAGACGGTAAGTAGTGCACCACACAGCATAATTGGCAACAGATGTATGTCTCGCTTTTTGCTGTGCATTTTATCGGAGAAATTCACTTGGAAAATGGTTCTCGATCATGTTCAAGTTCAGTTACGTAAGTGCGCGTGCTGGAGCTGGAGAACTGGTGCGGAATAGCGGATGTTTGGTGGTGCTCGACGGCCAAGTGGCGCGCTGTTATAAGCTCGCTCCCGCTGCGCCGGCCATCAGTTGCCGCTAGACCACCCTCGCACTCGTCGATTATTAGTTTTAGTGTTGTGTGTGGAATTTTATCAAAATGTGCTCCACTTTCCGGATAGCCGTCGTGTCTGTTATTTGTGTGGTCGTCGCCTCCGGTCATGTGCACGGCCCTCGAAGATCCCGCAGGATGGACGTCGAGGATTATGCACAGAATGAAATCGACAGTGGAAGGGCCGAGGAGAGCTGGTGGCCTTCGGCAGAGTTCGCAGTTTTACAGAAAGTTTACGATGACTGCAGTTCACAGAAACATTTGACGATGTGCCTGAAGGGCAAGGCCCTCACGGCCCTCACGAGGGCGGTCGAACAGGTGAATACAGTGTGTTTGTCTAGTGATTCTCCCAGTGCTGAATGTGTTGGAAGTGTTGTAACGCAGGTTTGTTTGTGTTGTAGGAGAGCGTGCAGCTCGCCGACGGGCTGACGCTGGTGAAGCAGGCCGACGCTCCGGCCGCCGTCGCGGAGCCCCGCTTCTTCCCCGGCATGTCTACCGAAGAGAAACTCGACGCCGTGCTGCGTTCCAAATTCGAACAATTAATGAACACACATACCGTATCCATGGACCTCGCTTCAGAGGGCAGAGGCAGAGGTACGTTTCTGAATCTTAATTTGATCAGTTAGCGAATTAAGTTTTTTATTGTTTCTATGTAAGTAATGAACATGTTTCAAATTATCGTATAGGCAAGAAGGTGCTGCCATACCTGCTGCTCGGTATCTTCACAACCGTGAGCATCGTGGGAGGCATGGCCCTCAAGACCCTGGCCGCGATCGCCGGTAAGGCGCTCATCGCCAGTAAAGTGGCGCTGACCATCGCCGGTATCATCGCCCTCAAGAAACTGTTCAGCCACGACGGTGCTGCCGGGGAGACTACCTTCCAGGTGCATGCAGATGGACACCATAGGTGAGTTCAACCACTGATCGATCTTGCATGGCATGTGACATGCTCGAGATGCGCATGATTAGTTTTGATGTGAATGTGATATGTTGTATAATATGCATGTTTTAATTCTAAAAATATTTTAATTCTAGTCTTTAATTCGAAGGCGGAATCTGTATGTGGTGAGGCCAGCGAAAGCAGGCGCGGTGGATCCTAATCGGTACTACGCCGAGCAGACAACCGAGAGTGCGTAGCGCTTCGCCCTCGCCCCCGCCCCGCCCCGCCCCCGCCTGCCGGCCCTGCGCCCGCGCAACCTTCCCATCGCCATCGTCAGCTCGACTCCGCCGCGCCGAACCCACACAAATAACCTCAAACCAAAGTACCGTCCATAATGTGGACGTTCCTACTTAGACGATCAGGTCGTCCACCCTCGTTCTCAAATCTATGTCAGTAAATTATTTAATGTAATTTATTTATTTGTGACTACGGTTGTATGTTTAATGTAAATTAATTTACTAAAGTGATGTAAGAGATAATAAAAAAAATTGTCACACCGTAATCGAGTTTTATTTTGGGTCATATTACGAACTATGAAGTAATTTCAGGAATTCAGTTATCTGAAGTATGTAGAGCCACTATTTAAGTTTCCTTGAAAAGCTGTACTTCCTTTATTTCAGTTTCCATGGAAAACTGAAGTCAGGGAAGTAAAATACAGTAATAAGGCTCGGTATCAGTATTATTTTCTGTCGTGTTGACATGACATCGGAAATCACGAAACCTTTCAGTGTTATCGTACGGAATTAATTACAAGTGAATGAACTTCTAAAACTTCCCTGGTATTGGTTTCAAAGTTGATATAATCCGTATTACTAATTAGGAAATTAAATATATCTATTACTTCCGTTATAAAAACAGATGCACAAGTACCGTTTGACGCTTAGTATATTTTTTTGCGGGTAGTTTATAGCGTGCGAGGTGGAATCTACATAATTTATTGAGATATGAAATAGGTGCTGATTTAATTAACGCAGTAACCCGCTTTCTTTCTCCGCTCTAGTGGAGAGCAGTTTGAGAAATGTGTCGAGATTTTCCGTTAATGTGGGTATACGGTGCACTGCCGCTGCCACGGGCGTGGAAAGTAGAAAGTCTTCTTCGACTCACTGCACATGCACATGCACGCATGCAGCTGGAATACATGGCTTATTATGATCATTTCTGCTTTATTGCCCATCGAGGTAAAGTGGCCAATGCCAATTACTTATGTCTCTTTATTACCCGCGCATCGGAGCTACGATTTGATATAAGTATGCAAGAGTTTACACAGCTTTGAAATTTTTAAGTAGCAGTGCAATATATTTTAGTGAAACCAAATGACTAAGCAAAGGCGTGTCGAAAGGGTAGCGCTGTTTCAGTCAAAATTGGAAAAGCCACAACGAAATATCTGCAGCTACGGCTCTAATTCAATCAGTTGTTAGTCCTGATTAGCATCAAATATGCGCTTGTTAGTATAGGTGGGTAGATAAAGCTTACAATTTTGCAGCGAGCTTGCAAACGCGCGGTGCGGTTACGCGGCGTTTGTTGCCGGCGGGCGGACCGGCGGACCGGCGGGCGGAAGGTCAGCACGTTGATTAGCCTGCGCCGGTAAAGGCCGACCACAGTGCGCGTTTGTGCTCCCGGACGCTGTTTATAATGCAGATATGTGTTTGCCCAATCGCAGCACGCTACGCTGGCTATATGGCATCGTTAATGCGACTGGCTCTTTGCATACGCAAATATAGGGCGGGCGGGCCAGCGCTGATTAAGCGGTGCGATGGCGGTGACTTTGGCCTCGCCAATGTCCTGCGAATATCACGTGCCCTGATTGCTTCCCGACTTTTGCCTTTAGAATAGTGTTTTACTGTTTGTTTGATCAATTATTATTTATTAAATTCTCATTTGCCGTTCGAATTCATTATCATTGCAATCTTTTTTGTATCGTTATGCATGCATCCGATTCTAAATCACTGTAGTGAATGTTTTATTCGTTATATTAATGACACTTTCATTTGAGTATGAGCGTGACTGTTTAGCGCATGTTATCCGCTTAATTATCGCGAAAGAAATCAAACCAGCCATCTTTCTCTCATACGTCGTGCGATGCATTAAGATTGTTGCATTTGTTGCACATCTTTAATTTCAGTTTGAGTTTTTACGATGAGAGTTTAGATGAGTGTATCGATTGAGTTTGGAGGAATTTCTCTTTGCGTATGTTGTGTTTGTGTTGCAGCAGGTAGAGCGTAGATATCTTGTTTGTGTAGTTTGGGGGTATCAGATACCAATGGGATTTACTTGTGATATGTCTGGTAAACCCCGCGGGATGACCCGTCCGTCGCATAGCTAATATTACCAGCCACCTAGCAGTGACGCGTAGATGTCTGCATGGCCGTCTGAGGTTTCAATACTTGATGTATCTGGACTCGAATTAGGCCAACCATTCCGCCACTCTGTTTCCCCAGATTACTAATTGACTAATGATAATGGTGCTTTGCTATTCCGTTGCCTGTTCTATTGTCCGCTATGTATGGAATAGGTTATAAGCACGTTGAGTCAATTTTAGCTCAAGATGCTATAAAACTTTTACGTTCACATAAATGTGTGTGTATTTATTATAAGAGCGAACATAGTAGAAGACTGCGGGCGTCACTGGTAGAGCAAAGTTACTTTACGGGCGAATGGTCAAAGTATCCGACATAAACCTATTTTGTTCTCTTCTTATATTGGATGTACGCTCCCTTCTTCCCCGCCGCCGTCCGCTGTCCTTTGTAACAGGGCTGTCTATACTTCGGATATTAAATTTGACCAATAAACCTTTTATCTAGTAGCAGGTTATTTTATTTTGTCGTGTTTTAGAAAACTACTATTTTGGAAGTCAGAGACTTACCTAAATATTGTTAAAGTCAGCCTTACCTTCATTGGGCATTGACTTTGATAAACATTTTTAACAATTTGCTAAGTTTTTGTATCTAAATCTCAGATTCACTTTAGATTTTTAAGTTAAGTTTCTGACACTGTTCTTAATCAAATAAGTGCCCATCAGAAAATTATTTAAGTTCCCAAATATGATTATATATGTCACGGAAGTTTGTTTAACATTGTAGGGCAGGAAATGAGTGACGACATGTTTGTTTCCGGCAGCCCTGACTCCAGGCGGGTCTGCGAGGAAGTTTTGCCGGGAATTATGTTGGTACGTGCCAAAGCCATTATTGCTGCGAGAAAAGTTCATCAATTTCATTTCTAGCCCGCACACGTCCGTCGCCGCCCCGCCGCCCGCCCGCGCTTGCCCCCGCCCCTGCCCCCGCCCGCACACACGTCCGACCCCGTTCCGATCTTCGCCTGCACCCTCAGATAATTACTTACTTACCTTCGAAATAAATTTAAAAAGTTCGATTTTATTCTTTTGCTGTTTAAAAGAAATTCTGACCATTCACTAGATCTCTGCAGTAGCTGCTGTTTCTTTGATCTGCTTTGATGTGCATTCTTCGACATTTTCCGTTGCGGCCTGTCTCACCTAAAGAACACTTCTTATGCATTGATGTTATCATTACCACCGCAGGGATTAACTTAGAATTAGTGAATGAGCTGGTTTGGTTGAGCGGCTGACGATCTGGAGCAAGTTTGTTGCACGATGCATTTCCAAGATTTCTATCGTAGCTCCTCATATTTGACATAAACAAATATGCTTACATAAATGAAAAATCTGTACGTGTCAAAGCTTATAATTTGACGTAGGTGCTATATTATCTTGGAGTGCAAGTTTCTCGTAGGATGTGTCGGCGCAGGCGCAGTCGGTGCGGTGCGGTGCGCTCACGCATGTTGTCCCACTGCTCTGGTTCGGTTCGCCTCAGTGCACATCTACAGGATGGTGGTTACATATTTGACCTTGTCCTGGTAAATCATTTCTGTGGAGAAATTATATTGGAAATCGCATGCGGCGGTAGAAAACTCAATAAAGTTGATTCATTGTATTAGATGAGTTCAGGTCCATTAAAGTAATTTCTTTCAATTACATTACAGGAGGTACTTTACCTACCAAATCCAATCTATAATATTTATTTTCTTATAATGGACACTTTTTTTGTTGCTGTGCCATTTCGATTTTTACTGAAATTCAGATGATCTTAATCAAATTTAATTTGCCCAGCAAAAAAATATCTCCGGTACAGCAACGCAACGCATTGAACATTCAAGATTATGTAAACTTTGATAGTTGTGTCTTTACACTAGCGAAACTTTTCAAAACGTTCGTTCTACGTACCCAAAACACCCTGTACCACATGCAGTAGAAAATAGCACTTAAACGCCCACGCTACAATGCCCAGACCTAACTGTAGGGCTTGCGGTGTGTGAGCATGGTTTTTGTCCATCTTAGTCAAGGCACTTATTCAAATATTGAGTAGAATAATTATGTAAAATTTGACAGTTGTGTCTTAACACTACCGAAACTGTTTGCAAAACATTCGTTCTACGTACACTATTCATATTCAATTGATTTTGTATTACATGTCACAGTAAACACTCTATACTACGTGCTGTAAAAAACAGCACTTAAACACCCACGTAACAATCCCCAGACCTAACTGTAGGGCTTGCGGTGTGTGAGCATGGTTTTTGTCCATCTTAGTCAAGGCACTTATTCAAATATTGAGTAGAATAATTATGTAAAATTTGACAGTTGTGTCTTAACACTACCGAAACTGTTTGCAAAACATTCGTTCTACGTACACTATTCATATTCAATTGATTTTGTATTACATGTCACACTAAACACTCTATACTACGTGCTGTAAAAAACAGCACTTAAACACCCACGTAACAATCCCCAGACCTAACTGTAGGGCTTGCGGTGGATGAGCATTGTGTATGGTTTTTGACCATTGTCGTGCATCCGATTAAATTGCGGATGTCTAATCAAGGCAGTTATTCAAATATATATACATACACATAATCACACCTTTATCCCTAATGGGGTAGGCAGAGCGTAAACGACCTAAACAAAGTTGTTCCGTCACGTCTGACAAAGTTTTGAGGGTTATTTAAGATAGATTTGTAGGTAAATTGCTGTAATGACAGGTTGTCAGCCTATCGCCTGACAGTCGCAATATGCAGAAACCCTCGGAACCCTTAGCTGGTTCTCACAGCATTCCCGGGAGGAAATGCAGCTGGCGCATTCTATGTTTTTTTCCCTACCAGTCTAGCATGGAAGAATATTCAAATATTGAGTAGAATAATAATGTAAAATATGACAGTTGTGTCTTAACACTAGCCCTAAACGCCCTGAACCACATGCAGTAGAAAATAGCACTTAAACGCCCGCGCTACAATGCCCAGACCTAACTGTACCTAGGGCTTGCGGTGAATGAGCATGGTTTTTGTGCATTGTCGTGCATCCGATTAAATTGCGGCTGCCTAGTCAAGTGGTTAGTTTGCAAAAAGAAAGAGGGAATATGCAGTGCTTATATCTATATTTGAAGCGGTCGCGGTTGTTGCTTCAGTAGCGTATGTTTATTTTTTTCCAATAGAAATCAGGGTTACTCAGACTGGGTTCGGGCATATATGAATCAATAAAGTGTTCTAAATATTTATTATAGGCAAGATTATAATACTGCCAATTTGATATTTTAAATAATATTTTTCTTCCATCATTATTTATTGAACATACTACTTCAATAATAAACTATGTACTTATAATGAGTACAAATATTTTCGTATAAATATTAAAACGTTTAAGTTATTAATATCAGAAAATAAACAACCCAAATTAAATAACCCTCAAAACTTTGTCAGACGTGGCGGAACGACCTTTGTTTAGGTAGTTTTTTTTTAATTTATTTATTAAACTAAAGGTAAGTTCATTTTTATAACTAATATCTACTCGCCAAACTTAAAAGTTTGATGGCGAGATACGCCTTAATGTAATTTCTTACACCTACCTTAAATTAACAGCATGCTTTTAAATATTATATATATAATAAAAAAATTAAATTAAATAGCGATTAAATATAAAAATATAACATTGCTCAATGTCTTTCATTTAGAAGTGAGTCCCTTAATTTTGATTTTAATACCCCTATACTACTTAACTTAGATTCAGTTCGTAATATTTGAAGCTGGTTAAATATTTTTGGTACTAGATATTTTGACACCCTTTCTCCATAATAGTTTACTGATTTTGGTATTACTAATTTACGTTCTCTTACACTTCGAGTATTATATTTATTTTCCCTTCTTTTTTTAAACTTATCGTTATAATAATGTTCAATACCAATTAAATATTTAACTTTATAATCTACCGGAAGTATTTTGCAAATGGCAAACAGTTGTTCATAGTCTCCATTACACATTAATTTAGTATCTTTATTTACCAAAAAGTTGATTAGTCTAACCTGTATTTTTTTAAATTTTACTAAGGTATGTATCAAAAGTACGGCCATACACACTGAGCCCATAACTCAGAAGTGAGTCAGCGAAAGCAAAGTATACAATAAACAAAGTTTTCTTACTAACAAACCTACTTATTTGGTAGTTTTTTCCTAAAATAGCTCTTAATTTGTTACACAGATTACAAATATGCAATTTCCAATTAAAATTACAATCTATTGTTAATCCAAGATATGTGAACTTATCTACAAATTGAATTTTAGTGCAGCTACAATGTTTTTTATTAGCATGTAAACATTCATAGGAGTGACCTATTATGGATATATAATTTTTACTTACTGATTTAGCACGTTGGTTGTAGGGTGACGCTCTGCCTAGCCCATTAGGGATAAAGGCGTGATTATGTATGTATGTATGTAGAAAATAAATATATATATTTTTTTTTATTTCACAAAAAAAAGGTATTTACAGAATTACATGTTACATTCTCGCCAAACTGCGAAAGCAGTTTGTTGGCAAGGTAGCACTCGTTACTTAATGGCTAACAAATACCTATCTTATATTCTAGTATCTTATAAAAAAAAAAAATATAAGAAGAGTTTAAAACTATGAAATATGGAGAATCATTGATGTGACACATTTACATAATATTATTTTGAAGAACAGTTTTAAGTGTTTTCTTTAGGGTTATCTTCGACTTTATTTTATTGTGTCTTAAAAAGTCTATTTTATTAAATATTTTTGGTATAATATCATTTGATATCATTTGGTGTAATAGTTATTTTATTACATTTATTCCATAATCAATCATTTGATTGGATTGACGATATCTTATTGACACGTTGCAATCAGTGTTATTTGAAACGTATACGTTTTTCTTCTTCTTCTTCTATTCCTCTATTCTAATAGCAAGCATGCATGATTATTCCTTCCACATTAATACTCCCCTTAAGTAAAAAATGGATTTTAGTTTCTATTTCGTTTTTTCCAAGCGAAATCAGAAAGTGAAATGCCGATTACGATTCGATTGTGAATGCAATATGGCTATAATTGTATTACGAATGGCCGCATGCACTATACTTTCACTTTTGCTCGAGCATGCATAGACGAACTTTTCACTTTGTGGAAAATAATTATACGATCATCATCACTGCTTTAAACTAATTAGACACGATGTAATCTAATCGTTTAATTGCTGGATAACGTCATCTTCTAACTTACATGTGAAGTCATTGCGCCGTAGCTATATAACAACTATTTCTAAGTATAACAGTTACTGATAGTCCAATGGAAGATCTTTGCAATACGGGTGTAAAGGACAGCGTCCCGCAAACTTATAGGGGTTGCTCAGTCAACGGAACTGAACAACATTCACCAGGAATTACGCTCAGAAAAAAAAACTTTCCCATACAAAATGACCACCTCGAACAAACAGATTGTATGGAAAAGCATTTTTAATTTCCTGAAAGAATTTCCTGGTGATAGTTATTCAGTTCCGTTGATTAAGCAATCCCTATCAGTTTGCGGGACGCTGTCCCTTACACCCCGTATAACAACATTTTTTTGTTTTGCTTGAGTATAACAGTTACTGATAGTCCAGTGTAGGACATGGGCCTCCCCTAGGTGGAGGTCTTTGCAATACCTAGCAGGAAATTAGGCGAAAGGAGGCAAGATGATATCATATTATATTTACAGACTGCTGCTTATTCCCTAGAAGTAGTTTTACGTATTCTGATTTTAAGACTCCTTTGAAAAAATATGGGATGATGCTATTCTGATCCAGTAACATAAAGGGAAACTTTACATACACGTAAAATATATCACGAAAGTAGATACATAGATAGATATATTCTTTATTACATAAAACAAGACAACAGGAAATGAGAACAAATGAAATAAAAACTAAGGTACAATGAAGGCAAGGAAAGTAGCCAAAAGAATCAAATGTCAACAAAATGCACATAACAAATAATTTTAATATGTTCATTTAACATTTATGTATATCGTTCATATCCTCTGTATGCCCTGAGAGCCCGATGGTGTAGTGGATAGGGCCGCTGCCTCCTGAGCGGGAGGTCGTAGTTCGAATCCCACCACGTACCAATGTGTTTTTCGATTTTCGAATTTCATATGTACGTTTTTTCGGCGCTTTTTCCGTGCTTCAGAAGGCACGTTAAGCCGTTGGTCCCGGTTAATATCGTTTAATACTGTAGATATTAGTAGTTAAGCCATATCAGAGGCCAGTGCTAAGCATTGGCGGCTTGAAAACTCTGACCTAATCTAGGATTGGGTCTGGTCTCCTTTCTGGGTTGCGGAGGTCAGATGGTAGACGCTCTGTGTAAAAACCAGTACCCTCGTTCAATCCCCTAGATTAGGAAGCTGACCCCGTGAAATACGGGATAAGGCTAGGGAGATGATGTTCATATCCTCTGTATGTTATCAGCCGGAAGAAGCTACTAGGTACGGTATATAATCTTAACAATCACGTAAAATTAGAGTAATGTATTGGTCAAATTACTTTTATATTTCTACTGTCGTAATAAAATAAAATATTAAATAGATGTAGAGCAGTAAACTGAACACCAAATGTGTAAGAAACTTGGAAGTAAAAACCTGTAAAAAACATTTAAAGTTTAAAGTTTTTTAATGCGTAGTTTAGGCCTATTTAATTATCATTGTGAAGCATTTGTTGTTCGAACACGTACCTAATGCTTTATTTATATTGTATGGTTATTTATACTTTATTTATTTATATGGGTCAAGTACATATAAAACCAGGTAAAAAGAAATGATTTCTTAGTGATTTTGGGTGCCATACGACATCTTTAGGCTATAATGGCAAAAAATGTTCCCGTAGCAATTTGCTACGTCGTAGCAGAGGTCAGCAATGACCACAGGCGTGAACGTGTTAATATGTTAAACAAACTTAATTATTTATTTCAGTAGTTATAACTTTCTTGTCAGTGATTTCGCCGGATAATTATGAGGTTCTATTTCCATGGTTACAGATTGAAATATGAAATTGTGCTTTGTCGCTGTACTTCGTTTATGTTGCCAGGTTTTTAAGGTTTTTGGGAAAGCACAGGAAACATTTCGCAAACAGTTCCTAATTTCTAGAATATAGGATATAGTGTCGCTTTGCCGTAGGGAGCTCCAATTAGCTGTGGCTGGGGTGGTCAGGTGGTCGCGACTGCACCCGGGGCACCCGGGGGGCAAGACCTCCCGGGGAGACGGCTAACAGACCTTGACTGATGTCCGTGTGTCCTACACCACCTTACCGCCTTCAAATACGGCCTACAATCCTCCGTCTACCCCGCAGCTGTAACGTGGCCCGGCTGCACACCCCCGGCCCTGGTCCGGCCGTCATTATGTGTCATTAGTTTTGCGACACTGACCAAATGACTGGTCTGCGATATCGAATGACTCATTCCGTTCGTGATTAGTCTCTGGTTGTCTCGGTGTTATGGACAAAGTTGTTTTGCGTTGTAATTGCTGTTAGGAATAAGGAAGGTCTAATGAAAATACTGTTGTTGGTTGGTAGTAATGTTTCTCGCTTCCGTAACTGAATGGCCATTCCAGCTGGCTAGGCTCAAACAAACTAACGGCGAGTTGTGTGCGCAGCGAGCTATCAGCCGCCCTAATTATACCATAAATTTCACTTAGCAAGATCAATGAGATGTTATTGGAAATTTGCCATTAAGTCCGTCTGCGCTGGACTTAAATTATCGCCCTCCCGAAAATTGCTTTCCGAAGATTGACTATGTTTGTTCATACGTACGGAGAAAGCTGTTATAACATGCATTTAAGTATGTACTAATAAATATTGAAGCAATAAAATAAGTAATTAAAACAGTTAATTTTCATTAGGTCCATTACCCAACAACTTTCTTCGACACTATTGGTACAGCAA
This sequence comes from Scrobipalpa costella, assembly GCA_949820665.1. Classification (NCBI taxonomy): domain Eukaryota; kingdom Metazoa; phylum Arthropoda; class Insecta; order Lepidoptera; family Gelechiidae; genus Scrobipalpa; species Scrobipalpa costella. The sequence goes on from OX463303.1 coordinate 12,347,667, forward strand.
AAAGCAAACAGAACTTTCTTATATCACCTCAGAATATTAATTATCAAAGTCTGAGCCGAACTTGGAATAGGAATTATAACTAATCAAAGTAGCTGAAAACAAAGTAGCCAATTACACGCACGGCTAACGAGAGCGGGCGCCGGGCGTTGGGCAGAAGCAGGCGGCTGAATTTATACGCCTCGGCCGCCTCTGTAAAATGTATCTGAAGGAAAACGCTTCATTCCCGCCGGAATATAATCGTCCGCTCGTAATTTATATTGTCTGCTGCAGAGGCGAGTCCCGCTGCACATTCATTTATTTTATGTGCCATTTACAATTGTCGGTCGATGGTCAAGGGAGCCGGCAAGGGGGGCGAGGGAGACGCTGCCTTCACATTATAAAACCGTGCGGTCATCTGCGAACTCCGTAATGGTATTTGTAATAGGAGCGGGCCGCATGAATTGTGATCACCGGACGGACGAACACATGGGTCTGATGCTTTATTTATAAGATTAATCGGATAATACCGCCCGATAAAACCACTTTCATCCCAAGTTAAGTGAAATATTGTAGGTCCTATAAAGGTCTAGATTACACGTTTTCAGGATGCTGGAACTACAGGGGGTAAAACCTTTTGAAGCATAAAGATAAAACGGTACAAATACATCTTATAGTCCACCCTCTACCGCATTGTAGATTGTTGGTCACGAGAAAAATAATGAATGTAGTTGTCTTGGCTCGTCAAGACGGCTGACTGGGCGGGCGGGTGCGGCCGGGTGCCCACTGGCCAGTCATTTTCTAAATTAATAGAGCGTAGGAGAGGGACGGTGTTCAACAAACTATGGTTTTGTGAAAGTAGATTTGCTCGTTGTTCACTTTTGTGTTAGCTTTCTTCGTAAAATGTATGCTTATACATAAAAATGAATTTCTTCAATGCTGGATTGGGAGCGAAAGAAAAACATGTAATGTGCCAGCTGCATTTCCTCCCGGGCGTGCTGAAAGACCAGCTAAGGGATCCAAGGGTTTCAGTATATTGCAATTTAGGCGATGGACTGACAACCTATCACTACAGCAATATACCTACAAATCTATCTTGAATAACCCTCAAAACTTTGTCAGACGTGGCGGAACGACCTTTGTTTAGGTCGTTCACGCCTCATTAGGAATAAGAGCGTGATTATGTGTATGTGTGTGTATAAAAATGAATGTGTCTAATTCCTTATTTCTGAACAGCATCCGTGTTTCCGCTTTTCCTTTACAAGTGTCTACCGATCTGTCTACTTTTATTGTCAGTCGTTGCATTTTTAGCATAAAAGTCGAACGGGAGAAAACGCCGCGACGGCCAAGAGGCTGAGTGGCTTTGTATTCTTTTGTTTTTTAATTATAACGTGGTGGACGGGAGCCCCCCCTTCCTCCAAGTTCTGGTGGAGGTGCTTTCTTGTTAAGCGTGGAGCTCGCTCGCCTCCTACGTGCCTCGCCCATTCATTTCGAGGAAACTTATAACCTGACCCGCGTACTTATGAGCGTCGCCAATAAATATAGCGATGACCGGAGGGTAGCGCGGGCGTCCCTGTCTGCGGCGCGGCCGGGACGGCGGCGGGAGCAGGACGGCGGCTCGCGAGCCATTGTTAGCTAAATATCTAGGTGGTCAGCAGAGGGTGGCTACAAGACGGGCGGGGCGGCGGACGTGCGGCCCGGCGCCGGCCGATGTATTGAGCGCGTATTGCAGACGCGGTCACGCGCTGCAATATTGCGTTCGCTCTGCGATATTGCCCCTCGGTAACTCAATTTGATAAATTGTGCAAAGTTCGCCAGCACTGCCCCGAGCCCGATCGACATACGTATCAGCTCTACGTACTAAGCTATTTACCTCGACAAGACTTCCAATTTGTCCATGACGGCGACTTTTATCAAAATAAACGGGCAATTGTATCTGTATACATTTATTATGAACGAGTACACAACGTGTACGAAATGCAGTGTATTCTAGACCGAATATTCTGTGCAAGGGAATGCAATGTTGGAATGTCCGGTCGAGTATGCACTAGCATATTGCAGACCACAAAGTCTTTTGACGCGCCATCGCTATGACGAGATTTCCTTGCACTCTCGTTTATTACTGGAAAGCGGATGCGGTTTAGGGTGCGGGCACAGACTTTGAGTTTCAGTTTTGGTTAAATATTTATTTTCAAAATGTCTAAAATAAAAATAATGTAATGTTAAGTACCTACGTACCTAATATCTCAAAGCAAAAACTCATATCGTGAAAGTAGAAGTTTATTCAGTGGTGGTGTAGCGGGCGGGCGCGGGTTGCGTGTGGCCGCGGCCTGGGCGCCGGGAAAATGATTTATATTGTTTGTGTAGCGGCGGGCTGGGGGGGGCGTAGGGGGGAAGGGGGTTGTTTCTCAAGCAGATCCAGTCCACTGCAGATATGGGCGAGTATTATTATTGATCCAGCTCGGCCGCCGGTCGCCGTCCGCCGGCTGGCATTTCCTACCGCTCATAGCCTCATACTCGCCGGCGACTCCGGCTCGCCCCACACATATTTATTGGGGCGCGGGGGGAACACACCGACGTGAAACTTATTATAACGGCGCAACCATCTACGGGCAGGGGTTGCGAACCTTTGCGGTTAATGCCTTTTGGCTAAAAATCTGGAATTTCAGCTCGAGGTAACAACAGAGTAATGGTGTTTTATTAAAAAACTTCGTAAGGAATTCGACTACACAAATTGCGAATAAAATAAATAATCAGAGTTTTGTAAATGAAAAAGATACATCTGAAGTCTAAGGTAAAAAGTAAATTGGAGCATTTCAAAATTTAAAATTATTTGGAGTTACGTTTTATCGCACTAATGCATGCCACAGGTTATCAACACCTGTGCAGCGTTGCACTATCCTTTAATAAAGCGGGCCGGGGCGCGGGAGGGCCGCGGCCGCCCGGCGTCTCAGCCAATCCCCTCTCGTTATGATATTATATCAACTCTGCAGCCAATAGCGGCGCGTTATGATATTGAGGGCGGGCGGGCCGGCTGCACTCGCCGGTTTTTCCGCGTTGGGCGGGCGGGCTTATAATATTCCGTTATGATTTTAATAGGGAGCGAGGGGCATCTTCTCCAATCGCGAGCCGTTATATGCTTGCGTTTGTTTTATTATGATTTATGAAACTGCTCGTTTAATCGGTAGATGTTTTAGATATAAATATCTTGGTAGGAAATGTTGTATGTAAAGCACGTAGCGCTTGTTTCGTAGCCGACTTTATAGTGAACGGTAGAGTTGGTTCGGGTTTAGTGCTTTCCATCTTTTGTTTCTTTATGTAGGTATTTCGTAGCGAGGCCGCAAGTCTTATGACAGCCACCTCTCGATATCACATTTCCCTCTCCGTCAACTGAGCGGCGGAACGTTTGATTTTATTTTCGTCGATTTTGTTGGATCGTGACCTGAAACGTAGATAAGGATTTGTTGCGCAACTTTCATTTTAAGGCTCGAGGTAGGTACACTTTTGATTCACGACTTCCCCGAACTTTGTCTCCATTTTGATTGCGTGGATTTTTGATGTTTATATAAAAGTGTATTGCTTTGCTTGTTGAGCATAGAGTGTATAAATAATAGTATAAAGTGTATTGATTCTCGTAAATATCATCCACGTTTATTTCTGTTACAGCCACTTTCATTTGTTACGGAAATATTACAGGCCAGCTTTTACAGCACAGAAATAACTAAAGTAATAAATGTAATATTGAGATATGTTCGGTACAAAAGTATTTTTTTTTATAAAAGAGCCAAGATATATCATCATATTTGACATTCCGTTATCACTCAAGTTATAGGATTTGTATTTATGATATGATGATTGATGATATTCGTATGAGAGCTGTCAAATGTGACGTGACTTATTATCTTGACTGTACATAGTTTGATTATAGTATTATTAGCTCTACCTCCGTATTCGCTCGAAGCTTGTATTAAATTAAACGGTGTCCTTGTTCTGCGAACGAGTGGATAATAAAAGGAATATAAAGGAGTGCTTGTAACAAACTATAACAGATCGGTAATTGCTTCCACGATGCCTCCTCGCGTTATTACGCCTTTTACGACGCCGTATGGGGTGAATAAAACATTTTTACGACCGGCCATGGTGCTATAGCACATACCAATATATGCCCTCAGGTAATAAACTATACAAGTTTGTATGTGGGGTAAATAGGGACCTTATATTTATTGCATATTCTGTCCAAGGTATAGTATATTTTCGTCCATCAAGTATCACATGAAACATGTCATAAAAGTATACCAGAATTATTAATTATCATATTTCTTGGATAATATTTTATTCAATATTTATGACGAGCTCATATTTGCTCACCCAGTCAAATATATGGCTGTTGGACTCGAAGATCGAAAACCTCAATGTGCAATAAATCCTGCTTACAATGCGTGGGTTGTGATGATGATCTCTGATCATCTTGTATTGAATTGCATCATTTATTCCCTGCCTCTATTGATTTCTCTTTCACAAAAGGAATCACTGACCAAATGTACCTAACATCTTAACATCTGTTACTAGCTATATTGAGTTCCCCTGTGTTATCTGGAAGTTCTTTTATAAGTTAGATAATTCAATATGGAAGAAGTCGGAAGTAGCGGAGAGGGCAGCGATCTTGGCGCGGAGACACATGGCTCGACTGGGTCACTCACGGAGATTGCGTCATACCACCCCGTCCCAAGGCGCAAAACAATTACCTATATGACGAAATGAATAAAGTATCAGTCGCGTCCTTTCATCTCGACCGACTTTTCTTTGTCATCCGCCGCGCCTACAAGGTAACATTCGCCGAACGAGAGATACAATATATATTTTTTATTTTTTACTCAGGGGACACTTTTTCGACCCTCGTCCGAGCGGCCTCTTTGAAAAGTGGACATCGGAACGCGAGGGAAGGAGCCCCCGAGGACACCGGACAGAAAATGCGTTGTAAACATTGCGACTACATTCAATTTCCCGTCATTTTTCAAACTGATAAATAATTCTGTCATCGAACGCTCGGACAGGGGTCGCTATGAAGTGATTGTCGACGGAAGGACGCCGTAAAAAATAGCGAGCGATGAGTCCGGCCTTGCCCGAAGCTTCCTAACTCCGGTCGCCTCCAGCCTCCATGTGTGCGATAAATTTCTTTTTTATTATCAGATATCGAGGGACTCGGGAATCGAATAAAGCGCTCATATTTAATTCATAAGATACCGGCCATATAGCACTGCGCTGGACTATTTTATTTAAGATGTTGAAGATTACGGGCATTGGGTTCCTACTGTGTTTTGACTGTATTTGTTTATCGAATTGGAAGTTTCTTTGAGTGAGTTACCGTTTGAGAAAATACAAACAAAGATTAAAAAATAATACACTTTCTAGTATAACTTAATTTTATGATCTATTATTAGAGCTGAATATTCTTCAGCGTAATTTCTTAATTAAGCACCTGCGTGGAATTAAGAAGAATAGCATTATACGGCAAAAATTTAGGTACCATTAGCTTGTGAATAAATCATGAATTTAACACGAAAATGGAAATTTCAAAATCGCAACAAAATTTCACGAAGTCACCAACCAATCTAATCGGACATAATTTATGAGCTGATGTTTATAACTCGATTGGTTTAAATTCCTTAATTTATTACAATCGGTCGCATCTCAGGCCGGCAGATGTGTTCAATACATTTGCCGAGTCCACTCGCAAGAGCCGAGGGTCACTCGCTGTATTAAATAACTCTCCGACAGCTAAATGAGTAGGGGAGCGCACCGCGCCGGCAACCTTATTCTGGACGAGAGAAACAATGTGCATTCCGATGGAAAAGTTAAAAAATATATAAATGGGCTCTCTTGACTCTAGGCAAGTTCAGGAATGACAGTGACAGAGTTGAAGATGGAGCGAACATACCTATTATATTATGGCACTGGAACTCTTACGCACCGATGAAAAACAGCAAGTTGTTTGGCGCCGGACTCCGGTGAGAGGGTGATCACGAGCCAGGCGGCCTCTTGAGAAGGTTACCACCGCCTTGTTGTGATCGTTTAGGCTGACTTATTCATAGGCAAACCTGTGTTGGCGTTGCCCGGGATACACCACTAGGAGGTAAATCTCATCCCACCTCAACAAGTAGCAAAAATCGTCGTGAGATCAGTTTGTGCTATGTGGTATTACTACCGGTTTTTTATACTTAAATTCGTTGACAATTCAAGATTTCAGCTCAAATGGATACCATATTTGAATCCTGACTGTCACACAGAACAGGACTGGTTAATCGGTGTTCCGGTGCCCAAAATTTTGGTATCATAATATGGCATTGTCACGTGATTTACATATACTAAGGCTCGTATTTATGAAACGATCTCAAACTTAAGAGCATTATTAAGTATGGATTTGACAGGCCAATTTGTACTGAAATGACATTTCTGATACGAACTCAAACCCGCTGCTTTACTCATGATTTTAAATACGGCCCTAAGACTTATCTATGCAAAATGTCAGATCTATACGTAGATATCGGACGCCAGGAAATAGGTCTGCGTTGCGTATACGTATATTTACGTAGTTACGTATTTGTTTAAAATGTCCTCGTAAGCTTGGCTTCTGAACGAATATAAAAGTACCTAGTGAAAACTATTTTAAAACAAAACGATACGACTTTTTATAATACGGATCCAAGTAGGTAAGTGGTCCTGATTCTGAGTTCAGAATAACACTGCCGGATTTGTTACTACCCGTCGCGGTAAGGAACAATAAAGAAAATTACGATACAGACATACCTACAGATAACTAGGAATTTTTACTGCGCATTATTATTTTACTTTCCGGGTTACGAGGCGTTAATGTGAAAGTATCAATTGTTTTTTATTGTTAAAGAAAGTCTGCGGAGTTACCACATTAAATGTTTTAAAATATAAATTACGATACTTTTTATGCATACATACATAAAATCATGTCTTTATCCCTAATGGGGTAGGCAGAGCGTAAACGACCTAAACAAATGTCGTTTCGCCACGTCTGACAAAGTTTTGAGGGTTATTTATGTTAGATTTGTAGGTATATTGCTGTAGTGACAGGTTGTCAGCCCATCGCCTAATTACAATATACTGATACCAAAATGAAATGCAGCTGGCACATTCTATGTTTTTCTCTCGCTCAAGGCCAGCGTGGAAGAAAATATTTAAATATTTTTTAATATTAACACCTAATGCGTAATATTATTTGAAACGAATCATAATACGAATATAGTGTTTTTATTGTTGAAGAAAGTTTACGGAGTTACCACATATATTGTATTTAAATATAAGTTACGCTACGTTAAACGCTCTGCTTACCCCGTAAGGGATAAAGGCGTGATTTATGTATGTATGTATGTACGATATTTTTTATATTAACATCAAATGCGTAATATCATTTGAAACGTTTTATAATAAGTATACTTTGAAACGTACCTAAATGACTGTCGCGAGATCAATCTAGCTAGATCCAGTCTAGGCAAGACGAACACGTCTGTATTCGAACTAAACTAGATCTTCGAAACAACAAGAAATTTGCAAAAATCCGTGTCGGTTGTTTGCAACACGGCTGATAGAGCTCAGTTTATATTTTATTCATACATTGTATTGTTGGAATATCAATTGCCTCGCCCGCCGGTGGGTAAAGGGTACATTTCCAATCCGCGCGGGATTCACTTAGATTTGAAGGAAAATAGATTTCGATTTGGAAAGCTGCGACAAAGCAATCCGATATATTTTTCAGACAGATATTGCTAGCGATTTCTTTTGAGCTTTGAAATATAAGGGAGGGAATTTAAATAGATTCCGCGTATTTTCTTTTATGTGTGTGCTTTATTTTTATGTATTTTCGGATTTGAGATTTGTTGCGTATTCAAAGTTCCCGTTTGAGTTTGAAGGGTTACATTTATTTTCCTTTATACATATATGTAAAAAAAGTAATATAGGATCGACGTATCTGAAATACGAAAAGGTTATAAAGGAAATCTTCCATGCTGGCCTGGAAGCGAGAGCAAAACATAGAATGTGCCAGCTGCATTTCCTCCCGGGCATGCGGTAAAAAACAGCTAAGGGAGCCGAGGGTTTCAATATATAGTAATTTAGGCGATGGGCTGACAATCTGTCACTACAGCAATATACCTACAAATGTATCTAAATAACCCTCGAAACATTGTCAGACGTGGCGAAATGACCTTTACTTAGGTCGTTTACGCTCTACCTACCCCATAAGGGATAAACATACATACATACATACATAAAATCACGCCTTTAGGGATAAAGGCGTGATTATATGTATGTATGTATGGATGATATTTTTATGAATTTTATAGATTGATAGAATGGTCCAATACGCCCACATTATAGACAATGGATACAAGAAAGTTTGTGATAGTTAGCAACATTGGGGTAGCAATATTTACAGCAATATTTTTCATATCTACAAATCTATCTTAAATAACCCTCAAAACTTTGTTAGACGTGGCGGAACGACCTTTATTTAGATCGTTTACGCTCTACCTACCCCATAAGGGATAAAGTCGTGATTATATGTATGCTGCTATAATTTAGAAAACCAATTATCTACAAAGAAAAGGTAGACAATTTCAAAAACGGAATACCCTCGGTCGATGTCGTTTAAAAACGTAGACGGGTTGTATCCTCTTTTTAATTTCGCCATCAGACAATGCACTAGAGGAAAACATTAGAGGGGGACTTCGACCCCAGGCCTGGCCTGGTGATTAATTTATTATGTCCTTTGTTTCCGTTTTGATTTTGGTAACATAAAACAATACATAGGGGTCGCGCCGGGGATTATACTTGTAGCTTTTATACACCAATTGCTATTAGAATTTATTGGAGCGAGTTAATTATGAAGCTTATTGTGTGTGTAGAGCCATTAAATTTGTTCTTTGCTAATATAGATTTTGTATTAGACACGAGGATTTAATAGAAATTGTGATTACTAGCAAATTACTAATATCTATCTTTACTTCCATAAGCAAGACTTAAGTACCATTTCCTCTCATATTTGGATTAAAATAAAGAACCTTACTTTTATGTGACTTAACAAAACCTAAAATCTCCTCAGATCTAATGCGAAGCTTACGTAGGTACAGCTCAAAAGCCCAGGCATTTGTTATGTATCAAACCTGCAAAAGTATCACTCGTGCAATATAAAAGTTAACGACACAAGAAAACGCGTTTTCCACAACATTAAAGATAACAACAATACGGGGGCGAACGAGTGTAGAGCCTCCCGGAGGGTGGCGGGTGTAGGGGGGGGTCGAGAAAAATTCAATATTAATATGAAGGAGGTGCGAGCGAGACCGCGGGCCCTCTCGCTCCCTCGGCCAATGGCGAGCCCCGCCGCCAGCGCGATATGATGAATTTATGGATGTAATAAAAGCGAGGTGCGCGATTGGAGGAGCGGTCAGGGCGAGCTTATTTTCTTTATTTTCATATTTGGAATGTCGGCCTTAAGTCGTTCGCCTTGGGTAAGTGCACGTCCGACATTTCAATTCTGGAGTTATTATATTGGAAATAGCCCCAATAAAGGAAATTTTCTTGCCACGATCGAGATTGTTTTTCAGGAAACATTTATTGAAAGTGCAGAGCTACAGGCACGGTTAGATTAGTTATTCGTTCAGTTCAGTACTTTTTTTATTGTTCTCTTTTGTTTGGCTTTATGATAAACTTTGTGGTTTCATACTATTTATTTTATCACACTTATTGTAGTCTAGGACATACATTGACGTATAAAGTAAGTAACATAAAGTTGTTCATTAATTCATCCTAACTACTTTCTGCATCCGATTGTAATAGTTTGAGACTGCCAAAATTTTCCAGGAAATACAAACTTAGTTTCAGAACGAAACTTCAACTGGGTACGTTCTGAAATTCATTGAAGCTGAGTCGAGGTCCTAGTGTGGTCGGGTAGAGGAGGCACTTGTCGTACAAAGCCCGTAACCGGGGGTTGATTGAGGCGTGAACGACTCGACCGACGGTTTCTTTCTTGATTTGCTACCCGAGTGGTCGAAAACGACACTCCTATTTGCATGAGCTGATTTTGGAGTTTCCTTCGGCAGGTAGGCACTTTTAGTTACAAGCCAAGACGTTTTGTCAACCGAACGTGGAGTAGGTAGATAAATTAAGAGGGGTTGGTTTACGACTCGGGAAAAAGATCGTATTCCAATTACTCTGAAAGAAATAAAATGTATTTTTTTCGGTATCAGAAATTAGAGTTCAGTTACGAAATGAGTATAAAGAAATACTGGTCGTTTTATTATATATATTTTATATCTCTCCTCTCATTTTATAACTGGCTCCGTGGTCTAGTGGCTAGTGCCATGGACTCCCGATCCGGAGGTCCTGGGTTCGATTACCAGGGGGGAAACACAAAGTTGATATTTGAGAATTTATCACTTTGTGAATTTTTCCCTAGTTTGGTTAGAACTTTGCAGGCGGAATCACCTGATTGCCCGAAAAGAAAAAGATTTCGTGCTTCGGAGGGCACGTTAAGCCGTCGGTCCCGGTCGCTGTCTTTGATAGTGGTCATTTCTCAAACCATGTCAGAGGCCTGATAGTTGTGCTACTAGGCGGTTTAAAAACTCTGACACCAGGTTTCATCGGGTCGATAGACTCGATACCCACTCGACAGAAGAAGAAGAAGAACATCAATTAGGTTTTGATGATTGCATTTCAATTTCAAACGTTGGTTCTGAAGCATATGTGTTGTGATTGAATCGACATGTGTTTATATCCCACAAAAGATCGTGTGTCTCCGGCAGTGAGGCTGCATCAGGAGCTGACAGGCACGTGAGCGACGCCTCGGGCTCCACCTGCGATATAATTGGACTTCAAAACTGGCGCGCAATCCTCAATCCTTCCGCCTCGCCGCCGCGCCGCCGCCCTCCTATTTATTTTGTCTGCGTTGTCTTTGCCGCTGCCTTTTGAACGCTCTCCTATCGGGAGCATTATATTGACAGCATCAATTCGTTTCAGATACGTCGGGTCGTTGAGTAAGATCCTTGCGTGGAGTGGAGCTCAGTCGGCGGAAACTTGCGACTATAGTTATTGTAGTTTCGAATTGTTTTTGTTAGGATACTAAAAATAAAAGACGTATAGTCGCAAATAAATAGATATTCTGTTAAAGTGTCTGTATAGAGTAAACTGTTCTTTTATGTTTAGATACATTATGTATAATAATTTTCATTTCACACGACAAAAAGTGAAAACTTAATTTTATCGTGACATGACACCAAATGTTCCAGCTGCCCTTCCTCCCGGGCATGCTGTTAAAGTCAGCAAAAGGGACTCGAGGGTTACATTGTATTGTAATTTAGGCGATGGGCTGACAACCTGTCACTAAAGCAATACATATTACAATCTAAAATAGTCCCCTTAATTTTTGTCAGACGTGGCGAAAGCGCCTTTTACGAGGCGTTAAACGCTCTGCCTACCCCGTAAGGGATAAAGGCGTGATTTATGTATGTGATACCAAAGAAATGCCATTTTGAATTTAAGTAAAACCGCAAGCTTTTCAAACACCTATATGACGAACAAAGGCGTACCTACATACAATATACGTTCCGAACACAAGTCAATGGTATATGACGCAACTGCGTTCACATGAGCGCGTTTCCTTCGCCAAAGCACTCGAATATACCGCCGGTACGTTGGCACAAAAGCCGAAGTTTTCCCGCAGCCAGATTCCTTTTCTTTGTTTGGTGTATTTATTGTAAATCTACTCATACCGGCCCGCGCCAGTTAAAAGTATTCCAACATAACTTTTGGCCCGAGCACCTTGCGCACTCGAACTGAAACATTTTCCACGGCATTTCCAATTTTTATGTTGGCAAAAAGTTAATGCTTCTAAATTCCCAAAATTTTATACGTAAAGTCAAAGTTACATTATGGTTTTATATGTGGCATTAAATGAAAACTTATTTTGCATAACTTATTAAACTACTGTTTTTAGAAATAAAGATATGATGATGAACTTTAGAACGCCTTTTTATTACAATGTACCCAGTGCTGTTTTACTATAAAAATACAAAAATGTTGTGTTAAAAATAGTTGACCGAAAAATCTAGTTTAGTAGCAAATAGGCGTAGGCGTCTATACGCCGTAGCAAAAACGACTACGTTACGTAGCTACATTTTATCGTCGTAGAATTACAAAGCTACGAACCATTTTTTTATAAAACTCGACGCAACTCTTAAGACTTGTAACATTACACAATCACCACATAGTACATAAAAACAAAGTCGCTTTCGCTGTCCCTATATCCCTATGTATGCATAAATCTTTAAAACTACGCAACGGATTTTGATGCGGTTTCTTTTACTGGATAGAGTGATTCAAGAGGAAGGTTTATATGTATAATAAATGTATAATATAGGAGAGAAACACTGATGATTTCGGTGCGAAGCCGGGGCGGGTCGCTAGTATTGAATAACTCTGAATAAATATCTGCACAACGGGATACTTCCACGCTGGACTAGGAGCAAAAGAAAAATATAGAATGTGCCAGCTGCGTTTCCTCCCTGGCATACTGTAAAAACCAGCTAAGGGTTTCTGTATATTGCAATTCAGGCGATGGGCTGACAACCTGTAACCCTCAAAAGTTTGTCAGACGTGGCGGAACGATCTTTGTTTAGGTAGTTTACGCTCTGCCTACCCCATTAGTGGCAGCTGTTCGGCTGCGACAAGTTTAAAAAACATAAAGTTAGGAAACAAAAAAAACAGCAAAATATGACTTAAGTTATGCCTAAATTTAATAATTAATTTAAATGAAATGAATTTTTTTTTTTTTTTTTTATAGCATATAAATTGTCCCACTGCTGGGCAAAAGCCTCCCCTTCATCTCTCCAAGCGTCTCTGTTTACAGCTTGGAGAGATGGGCTAACGCAGTCACTGAGTGGATCCCGGAGGATGGTCGCCGACGACGGGGAAGACCCCGAAGAAGGTGGCGAGACGACCTGGATGGTTATTGCAAACAGTGGCCAACAGAAATGAAATAAAAATGAAAAATACATTTATTTAATTTTAGTACCACATTACATTATTTCTTACATCTGCCAAACTTATTTAAAGTTTGTCGGCAGAAATAAATACTCCTTTTTAATTAGGCTCTAAACTGGTAATATATAATTAGTAGGTACTTCAAAATAAGCTAAAGTAAGATAAACTTTGGCCACATATGTAGAAATTACCTAGACCCTCAATTTATGAATGATTTACCAACAGAAATTAAGGATTGTAAAACAAAAGGTTCACTTAAATATAAACATAAAAAACACCTATTTGAAAAAAATACGCCTTTAACTATGTAAAGATTAGCATACATGTACCGTGTGAAATTGAGTCTGTTTCGTTTACATTAATTACTTACATACATACATATAATCACGCTTTTATCCCTAATGGGGTAGGCAGACCGTAAAAGGCCTAAACAAAGGTTGTTCCGCCACGTCTGACAAAATTTTGAGGGTTATTTAAGATATATTTTTAAATATATTGCTGTACTGACAAGTTGTCAGCCCATCGCCTAAATTTCAATATACAGTAACCCTTGGATCCTTTAGCTGGTTTTTACAGCATGCCCGGGAGAAAATGCAGCTGACACATTCTATGTTTTTCTCTCGCTCCCAGCCCAGCATGGAAAAAAATACTAATTAATTACTTATTACACAATATTTACATACATAACTTATCTTAGTTTAAAATATTTTGTAAGTACCTACTAATTATATAATACCTGTTAAGAGGCTAATTAAATAGAAGTATTAATTGCTGCCGACAAACTTTAAATAAGTTTGGCAGATGTAAGAAATAATGTAATGTGGTACTAAAATTAAATAAATGTATTTTTCATTTTTATTTCATTTCATTTAAATTAATTATTAAATTTAGGCATAACTTAAGTTATATTTTGCTGTTTTTTTTGTTTCCTAACTTTATGTTTTTTAAACTTGTCGCAGCCGAACAGCTGCCACTAATAGGGTAGGCAGAGCGTAAACTACCTAAACAAAGATCGTTCCGCCACGTCTGACAAACTTTTGAGGGTTACAGGTTGTCAGCCCATCGCCTGAATTGCAATATACAGAAACCTGGTTTTTACAGTATGCCAGGGAGGAAACGCAACTTTAAATCAGTTTGGCAGATGTAAGGAATATGTACGTTAAATAATATGAATTATAGTTTTACTAGCGACTCGCTCCGGCTTCGCACGGAAATTTTCAGTGTTTCTCTACTATATTAGTTTTAAAGATTTATGCATACATAGGGATATAGGGACAGAGAAAGCGACTTTGTTTTTATACTATGTAGTGATTACTAAATATTTTGAGATGTAATTAATATTTTAAGTTTTAGTACTTTTAGTTTTATAAATGCAGGTACTGTTTATCATTACTAAAATTACTATAGTTAGTACTTAGAAGTAAATATTGTAATGTAACATACGTTTCGCTCAATTTGCAATACCCTAACAGGGTTCATGTACCTCAACTGACCTATTTTTAAGAACTTTTCTCATTGTACATGAAGGCAAAATAAAGAATTTGAATTTGAAAAAATGTGGTTCTAAAATCAAATAAAAGTATTTTTTATTAATTTTCATTAAAAATATACGAAAAATTGTACGGGACTTGCACAATTTTTGCAGTTTAACGGAGTGGTCTCGATGCAGATGCGGGGCCGCCTCGTTAATATGATTTGCGCTCGCCCGGCTCACCCGGCTCGTGCCGTGCTAACTGCATCACAGGCTGCATAAACCGGAACGCTTACTGTATTCATCTGTGTAACTGTCTCGCTCACTGTATTTAAGAACGACAATTTAAGAAATTACTTAAATTGTCGTTCTTAAATACTTCCATGCTGGTCAAGAGAACTACATAGAATGTGCTAGCTGCATTTCTTCCCGGACGTGCTGTAAAAAGCAGCTACGGGATCCGAGGGTTACAGTTGTAGGGTTTCATATTGTAATTTAGGCGATGGGCTGACACTACAGCAATATACCTACACCTTAAATAACCCTCATAATTTTGTAAGACGTAGCGGAACGACGTTTGTTTATGTATACATACATACATACATATAGACACGCCTTTATCCCTAATGGGGTAGGCAGAACGTAAACGACCTAAACAACGGTCGTCCCGCCACGTCTGACAAAGCTTTGAGGGTTATTTAAGATAGATTTGAAGATATATTGCTTAGTGACAGGTTGCCAGCCCATCGCCTAAATTACAAATACTGAATCGCTTGGATCCCTTAGCTGGTTTTTACAGCATGCCCGGGACGAAATGCAGCTGGCACATTCTATGTTTTTCTCTCGCTCCCAGGCCAGCATGGAAGAATGTATATGTATATTTTTATCTAATTTAAGAAATTTCTCGTATCGAACGAAGTAATAATTTAAAAAAAATTATACCTGGGTAAACATGGCTCAAGATCGCGACATGTGGAAGGAGAAAGGGGAGGTCTTTGCCCTGCAGTGGGACATAACAGGCTATTAAAAAGAAAAAAAAAATACCTATCTATACTATATAATATTATCATGAGTAAATCATTGGGTATAATTTATTTATACTCAATTAATTTTTAAGAAATAATATTTGCCTTACTAAATGATCGCTTTAGTGTGGCTAAAATTATTTTTACAATTTATTTATTTATTACAATATCGACGTTTTAGTATTAGCGGGAATTATCTCTTAAAAACGAATGAGGTTATATACGAATAACATTAAAACAGATATTGATATTGATGTCTGGGTTGATTATGGGTTTATATCAGCATCTCATTATGACATGAAAATCCCTATTTTTATTTTAAATATTTACTTTTTCTAAATAAGCAAAGTTTGTTTTTGCATACCTACATACATATAATCACGCCTTTATCCCTAATGGGGTAGGCAGAGCGTGAATGATCTAAACAAAGGTCGCTCCGCCACGTATGTTAAAGTTTTGATGGTTATTTAAGGTAGATTTGTACGTATATTGCTGTAGTAAAAGGTTGTCAGCCCATCGCCTAAATTGCAATATACAGAAACCCTCGGATCTCTTAGCTGGTTTTTACAGAATGCCCGGGAGAAAATGCAGCTGGCACATTTTATGTTTTTCTCTCGCTCCCAGTCCAACATGGACGCTTGTTTTTGAGTTGATATAATACAGAAATATATCATACATAATGATAAAGTTTCCTTACAAAATAACATAAAGGCCCATTAGTTGGGGATGCGGCCACGGAAGTGCTACAGAAGACATGTAGTGGGCAGGGGGCGGTGGAGTCCAGTCTTGAAGATACTTGAGGGGGCAAACCCCCCCACGCGCCCCCAGCACCCCAATGTTGCCAACTATCTCAAACTTTCTATAACCTATTTGACCATCAATTCTATCAATCTATGAAATTCATAAAAATATCATCCTTAACATTTTTAATATCCAAAAACTAATGAAACCTACGTGAAAGAACAAGATAGAAGATGTTTTCAAATATGATTTGTAAAAATAAATATAACTTTGAAAGACATAAGTAATAGGGTAATTATAGTGTACAGTCTTTAAATAGACGTGTTTGGGACGCTGCATATAGACTGTCGTACTCGTACTTACTGTACAAGAATAATAAACATCTTAAGGGTCTGCTGGAGTACTGAAATCCCATACAAACGTAGTTTCGCTACTATTCCTGAACAGTAAAACCAAACTCCGTATATATGAGCAAATGCATCATATCTATGTAAATATCAAGCATAATCAAAATGAGACCGAAAATACGATTTGTGTGAAAATTGACTAAAATTAAATTAAATTTCTTTTGTACTTGGTTTTTCAAACCAAAGAAGCATAGATATGATGCATTTGACCATGTGTTTTACTGTATAAAGTTTGGCTTTCGAAAGGGTAGATCAACGACGCTTGCATGTTTCAACCTTATCAAGCTTGTTACAGAGAGTAATAACGAAACAAATCCTATCGTCGCATTATTCTTAGATATGAGTAAGGCCTTTGATTTCGTAGATCACAATATATTATTGTATAAATTAGATAAATATGGGATAAGAGGTGTGGCATAAGACTGGTTGCAGAGTTACCTGAAAAATCGTAAACAATATACGGAAATAACAAAATTGACATATAGTAATAATGTAGCAACAAGAAAAGTATATAAGTCTTGTACATTGATAAATAATATGGGAGTACCGCAAGGGAGTATTCTTGGTCCTTTACTTTTTCTTATATATTCTAATGACCTACCTCTGGCAACAACGAATAAGACGATTCTTTATGCTGATGATACAACTCTTTTAATTAAGTGTAATGTTAAAGATAGCTACGAATCAGATATAAATAATTCCTTGCAAGAGATTACTGGGTGGTTAAATGTAAATAAATTACTAATAAATATAGAAAAATCATAGATGATGCAATTTTTATCATATAATGGAAATCATTTACAATTAAAAATAGAATATAACAACAATATAATAGACGACATTGATACATTTAATTTCCTGGGTATTGTTATAGACAAAAAATTGAATTGGAAAAGTCATATCGATTATATTTGTAAACGTCTAGAGCGATATGTGTTTGCCCTTAAAAGAGTCCGTGAAACTGTTTCACTAGAAGCGGCACTAACTGCCTATCACGGTTATGTGGCGTCCATTATTAATTATGGTTTAATATTATGGTGAAACTCTGTACTCAGTAACAAAGTCTTTATTCTTCAAAAAAAGATTATGCGTGCAGTATTTAATACATGGGTGCCAGATAGCTGTAAACCGCTATTTAAGAAGCACTATATTCTGCCTCTACCTTGCCAATACGTTCAGGAAATATGTAAATTTGTGAAACTTCATCCTGAGTATTATAAAAAGCTTTCTGATAAACGTACAAGAGAAGTCAGATCTTTGTACAAACACACATTGTATCAACCTCCTGCAAATACTTGCATGTATAGAAAAAATGTTTTTAATATGTCAATTGCGTTGTATAATAAGGTTCCTGACATAATTAAATCCCAAAATAATAAATGTTTTCAGACTTATTTACAAAAATAGTTACTTGACAAATGTTTTTATAGCGTTCAAGAATTTTTAAATTTTAAAGATATATGACATTATAAGAATTGTTTAGAATTATATTGACATTTTGGGACATCATTTTATACCTAATACTATACCTACCTGACAGTTTTGTAATTTAATTTTAATTTTATTTGTAATTTGTGATTAATTAATATTTTGCACACCTGCCTGCAGGTTGGATACAAGGACTAAATTGTAAAACCACCTATGTATTACTGTGTTCAAGCAAATAAATAAATTATCTTATCTTATCTTATGGGATTTCACTAATCCTGTAGACCCGTTAAGTATATCTACAAATTAATAGCAAAATAATGATATTTTGTTTAAACATGTATTTATAGATAAATAAATAGTGGCTAATAAAACACATAGTAAAAATAAAATAGCTGGCATAGAAATAGTAAAAAAGTAAATAAACGGAACGACATTTCAGATATTTTTTAACTGAAAATGTAGAGAGCAAACAAGTGCGAGCGAAGCTAAAAGAGAGATGCGTATTTTCAGAAGGTATTTGTTTGTTTTGTTAGTTTCTCCCTACAGAAGGATATTATATTTCACGTTTGAGTTGGCAACACTACCCTCGCCGTCCACGCTGGACGACTTGCTTATTCTATCAACGCACACACACAGGCGCGGGGCGGCGTGCACGGATACACGGACGCACGCACACGCTCGCTCCGCATTATACGGCCGGCCACCACTCCACTGTGTCAATACAATACTCTCCTTCAGCTGGACTTAGATTATTTAGAAAGCACTTGTAACGCTCATATAAGAAGCGCCAGGAAGACGTATTCCGCGTCACAATGGCCGCTACGTGTTCCCCGCCGCTAAGACGGGATACGCCGAAAAAGATTACCGTCCTAAAAAAACAGTCCAGCTGTGAATATACGTAATATTCTTTCCACAATTGACTTAGGTTGACGAAGTGGTTTAGAGTTCCATTTTATTTTCACAGCGGAATGGAAACAGTTTGGACCTTTTTGTTTTATTATATCAATCAACTTATATTTTATTTAGGTCAAAGCGGATTGCATCAAAGAGAGTGTCGATTAAAATGCAAGTTTGAAATGGAATGTACACAAAGACTATCCCAAAGAGAGACACAAAGCTTAAAGCGTGGGGTGCAAAGCTGCATGATTATTATCAAACATGTATGCAGGGCTGACAGATGCATTAAACATGACAGGGAAAGACCATCAGCGTCATATCGGCGGCTACGGGAGACGGCGTGAGACTACGCCGCTGGACGAGGATTATCCGCTACGCGACTACGCCGTAGCAGAGCGCTACGAGCGTAGCATTAGCATGCGTGCCAAGATCATTGTCTAACTAAATAACGAGAAATGATACAAAATTACGAACCTAAATAGAATTCCAGTAGACTGTAACGTAATCTGTGCAGAGGGCAACCACAAAGCCAATAAATTTTGAGTAACTCTATCGTAGTTCGTAAATAGTTGTCAAAGTTTTAGTTTTATTGAAAGTGGTTAGCGAAATTTGTCCTTTGATTACTCAGTCCTCCAGAATTAATGATCCTTTAAATTAATAAGTGTCAAAGTTCAGCGAGAGTTGTGTGAATGTGTGTGAGTAAATACGTATGTGCGCGCGGAGACACCGGCTCCTGTGTGGGTACTTTCATAAATCTGTTGGGAGATATATGAGAGCGCAATTTCCGGTATCCGGCCATTAGCGCCGAGCTTTTATAAGCTTAAAGCTTAGGTTAAAGATTTTCTGGGTAGTTAAATGCGAATCTTGTAATAGGTACGATAAATTTCCTATAAAGTATGTGATTCGATATTAGGAGTCGATTTGGCAAGTTTTAATGTATGTAAGTTGGCCTAATGTGTGTTTGGGCCATTACCTACCCACGTGCTGGCATGGCTGTATACGCACGTGACAACGAACGGCAGAGAAATGTTTATTTCACCTCGCGTTGTATTTAATTACTTGGCATTTGGAAATGCTCGTAAATGAAAACCGTCACGAACAAGAAATGAACGGTGTCCGAGAGTGGGCGGAGGGGGATATGGACCGGAATGGGGGGATCCCCCCTTCGGGCGCAACGACTTATTATTTTTATCGACCGTAAAAAGGTGCCGGACCTCGTGTGGACCCTTCCACGACGACTCCTCTGGAGAGATTCCAATTATTTACGGATATTTTGTTCCGAATCCGGAAAAATACTGACCGGTAAAAGGGTATCGTCGGTACTTATCTTATACTTGATTAGGATACCTGCTCCTGAGCCTTATTAATGCTCTCCCAAGATCCTTGTGTTTGTTTGTATAAATAAGAATTATGGGACGGATTTCAATATCTACACGCGTATAACATAAGGTGAACTATTCAATTGCTTCCATGCGCGACTGGGAGCGAGAGATAAACATAGAATGTGCTGCGTTTCCTCCCAGGCGAGCTGTAAAAACCAGCTAAGGGATCCGAGGGTTGCAGCATATTTCAATTTAGGCGATGGGCTTACAACCTAACGCTACATCAATATATCTACAAATCTATCTTAAATAACTCTCAAAATTTTGTCAGACGTGGCGGAACTACCTTAGATTAGGTCGTTTAAGTTCTGCCTACCCCATTAGGGGTAAAGGTGTGTTTATATGTATGTATATTTATATGAACTATTAAATATTAAAGTATTCGAAGATCACACATGGCGGGCGGAGCTGTGTGATTTTCACTCTCCATGAAGAAAACTCTCGTAAAGAGTCGAAACGTTGAGGTCTAACACCTCCGAAAACAAGTAAGTGGTTGTTGATTTATCAGGGTGAACTATTCGTTCCACTTGACCCTATAAACACATTCGTGCAAGCAACATCAATCGAAACTAGACATGACATTACTTAAAAAACATGAACAGCTTTTTATTCCAGCGTGATTATTGATTAAATAGATAATGAATAAAAATGTGTGCCATTTGTTCCGCTTGTCGGAGCCACTGACGTTGACACGGCGACCGGTGCAGCTGCAGTCAGCTGCTCAATAATGCAACAATGCAGCCCATTGTTAGCTGACGCTCTAATGTCAACTCAACATCACTACTAAAGTACTACAGTTTTTTTTTATTGGAGTAACTTGAAACAAGAGCACAAACAAAGGGTTATGATTTTAGGACAATACTACCATTTATAACATCGGTATACCTAGCACTTAAACTACAGAGGCGATTTTGATTAGTAGGTGGCGTTTTTAGGTGTCAATTTGTTGTCATATGTCGGGATATCCGGAAATAGCACATACATACATATAATCACGCCTTTATATCCAATGGGGTAGGCACAACCTGAACGACCTAAACCAAGGTCGTTCTGCCACGTCTGACAAAGTTTTGAAGGTTATTTGAGACAGATTTGTAGGTATACTGCTGTAGTGACTGGTTGTCAGCCCATCGCCTAAATTACAATTTACTGAAACCCTCGGATCCCTTAGCTGGTTTTTACAGCATGCTCTGGAGGAACCGGCACAT
The DNA here is from genome assembly GCA_949820665.1 of Scrobipalpa costella. NCBI lineage: Eukaryota > Metazoa > Arthropoda > Insecta > Lepidoptera > Gelechiidae > Scrobipalpa > Scrobipalpa costella. The sequence continues at coordinate 12,369,270 of OX463303.1, forward strand.
TCTATGTTTTTCTGTCGCTCCCAAGTCAGCATGGAAGTATAAGGAGTTCATAATATTTTGACAAAATCAATCAATAAAATATGTTTTACTTTTTAAATAGGAAATATTATAAAAGTAAGCACTACATTGTATTGTTTGTTAGATACGTATAGCTTTGTGATACCATACAGACAGTCTGTATTGAAATTTTGAAGAAAGTACAAGTAAAAAACTGGCTTTACATTCGACACCAAAAAAATCTTTTCTCAATTAAGGACACAATCTTCATAAATCAATTTCCCCTCGAATTGAATGTCAATAAGTAGGGACGTTGTTAAACGACGCGACGTAAAATAAAACTTTCCGGAGGGCGGAAAAGTTCCAGCAAAAAGAATATTTACATTAATTCTCTTCATTATGTTTTGAAGAATAATCATGGCGACCGGTCCCCACTCCGCCCCCGATCGAATTTTATTTGAATATTTTTTCTTCGCTGCCGAGTTCGTCTCTGCGCGACAAAAGGAAGTTTTTATTAGCATCTTAATGATTTTACGGCGAGTCCCCGGTTACAACAGCCTTTATGTCGACAGATTTTCTTAAGTATTTTTTGTCGACTTTTTTGCATCTTACATTATTAAAGTTTTCATTCCGTCGCTTAATGAAGCTCATTTCTTCTGTTCGCTCGGGCCTTGATTGCCTTTGTTTTGCATAAATGCAAGATTTCTATAGGTTTCTTTCTAGCAAATCGAGTAAGTTCGAAGACTCGAAATTTGTTCTCGGAAAAGGCAGTTAATTGTTTTTCTTAGCTTCCTTTGCTGCATTCTTTTAAAAAAGCTCTAAAATCTAAATAGTTTATTTGAAGATATGCACTTTACTGCTTTCTTGCACTGAATATGTTTAAGTCTTATTTTACAAAATGTACAGTCATCAATTTCAAAGTACTATATACGCTGGGTCATTTATAAGAATGATCATGATATTCTTAATTTAAGTTAGAGTTACATACATACATATAGTCACGCCTGTATCCCTGATGGGGTAGGCAGAGCGCAAACGACCCAAACAAAGGTCGCTCCGCCACGTCTGACAAAGTTTTGAGGGTTATTCAAGATAGATTTGTAGGTATATTGTAGGTATATTGCTGTAGTGACAGGTTGTCAGCCCATCGCCTAAATTGCAATACACTGTAACCCTCAGATCCCTTACCTGATTTTTACAGCACGCCCGGGAGGAAATGCAGCTGGCACATTCTAAGTTTTTCTCTCGCTCCCAGTCCAGCATAGAAGATAAGTTAGAGTTTATGATTATTTAGATAAACCATCATCCAGGATTGTTGTTTGTCCATCTCTGGTAATTACATTCATCTCGCTGCGAGTGATTTATGTCGTCTTGAGCTCCTCTGCAGACTAGCCGCCATTAACCACTGCTCTTCCGGGTCCGTCTCACGCACCACAAAATAATAATTGTCCGGAAAATCGTCGGAGGCTGTATGTAATGTTATGAGAGGAAAGGCCGCCGTTTCTCTCGGGCCGCAATCGAGTCCGAGATCTTGCTTTCTTTTTAATTTCCCTGCGGCCTCCTAATGAGGTCCCTCCGGCGCTCCCGCAGTTATCTATGATATTCTTGAAGTTGATGCTTATTGTGCGTGTCACTGATGGCTTCCCTTTTTATTATCCTCTCGAACACAATTCAGCGGCCGCCCAAATGAGTTCTTCTCATTTGCTTCGCTCTCTTTATTTCTCCAGGCGGCAGTTTGTCTTGTGTCACGACTTAACTTCTTTTAATTTTATTGGAACGACCACGCAGTGTGGTTTCGCTTCGGACCTTTTTCTGTTGTAATTTTCCGCGTTCGAAAGCTAATCACAGTTTAATTATAGACAGGCGCATGTAGTCGTAATGGGCGTAATATTTACAGTGTCATTTTGTGAGGGGTAAAGAACAAAGCGTCGGAGGCGCTGAAAGCTAACAAATCACGCTACTCCGCCTCCACTTATCTATTAAAATGAGAGATTATTGTCGGCTCAAACGATACACCCGAGAGGTCGGTGTTATTTTCACTGGATTGTCCAATATTGTCACTAGGCGTATGCAGGGGCAATTAGAGACGTGTCGCGCGTGGCGTGCACGTGCCGGTGATCCGCCGCGGCGCCCGCGCCGGCCCTCGGCTCCCGCGCACGCAACGAGCTGCCCTTGTTAAAGCTCTCATGTTTATACTATGCACCACGCTCAGATAGCGATATGTTTAAATAATAATCCTCGCTATCCCTTTCTGTGATTAGCAAAGAAATACGATATTCGGAATATCATTCTAATCTTAATTCGGGACTGTACCTACAAATCATGCTCGATTTATTATAAAAAGGTTGAATATTTAAAATGACAGACGTTCGAGCCACCCCAACAAGATTAGCGGACACCTCACTGAATTAATAAACGGAATAGCAGCTGAAAAATTTGACATCAAGGAAAGCGCCCTGCGAGGAATTCACTTCATTTAAATATCGCATTTTTCTTGAAGATTATACGTTACGACAGCCATAAAAGAAAACAGAAGCCGCCCCTCGATAATGCGCCCGCTCGGAGGAATTTTTATTCTGCTCAAATCTCCTGGCATAGGTATATTTTGGGAGATCGCTTGGAGATTTTAATACCCGATTTTATTTAAATTCGTTTAGGCGGCGCGGGTGAGCACCCCAGCCGTTTACCGCGGGGGCGTGATTGTGTTTATAATGTACAAGAAATTTTACATCGACTTGACACTCGAGTGGAGTATCAACACGTCCTTGCGAACATGTTTAATTTCGCTGGAGAGGCATAATTCCCAGTTCCCCTGCCTGGAGCGCATAAAAGGTGATAAATGCATTGGCTCATCCATCTTAGTGAAGTGGACGCATGATAATCTGACTGCCACCCCACACATTTTTATGGTTTTATTTATATATTTTTTAAGGTTCCGGGTTGCGGCACTTTGCCTAATATATTTTTTGCGGCTTTGCTATTTTCGCTTGTCAATAATATTCTGATGTAGGTATATTGAGAAAAGATTTGTTTTGTTTTACGTAAACATAAACTTGTGATGAAATACCAATAATGATAAGACTTCTTTAAGGGAACTTGTTTAAGGGAATCAACATAATTAATTACTCAAAATGTTAAAGTATAAGTTTGACATGCCGTTAATTAAATTGAAACGCAGAGTAGGATGATTTTAATATGAACTCAAACTAACTGTCAGTTTTTACTGTTTACAACAAAAGTCTACGCACGCGCTACGAAGTGCATACGCAATTATAACAGTACGTAGCGTAGCGCCCATGCGTAGGCGTCGTAGCCTGGTCGTAGTAGGTACCTTTTGCGGTTATAAAAAAATAATAAAGATTGGAGAACAAGCGGATAAACCAAAGTATCTTTACTTATTTGACAGTGACAAATATTTGAGTGGACTTTTTACTACCTTTGCAAATAGTTAGGTAAGTAAGTGATGGCATCTTTTCTGCAGCGTCATCATTCACTTAGCGCGACGTGTCATACCCCGGCTGCAGCGCCCCCTCCCTGCACCCCTCACATCCCTGGTACTGCTGCAGCGGTGATCATTCTTCATTTGCCGCCTGTCGCGATCATCCCCGCTGACCGCTTATATCGACGCCATTACTGCTTCTTGATCTGAAAAGAAATAAGATATTTTTTATCCAGATATTGCATGATGTATTAAGAAGTTTGGGACTAAAGCAAGTATTTTAGTTTTCTATTGTTACGAAGGTCTAAATGTAGTTCACAGTTCGACAATTGTAGCATGCCGCAAAAAATTACGGTTATTTTTCTTGCCCTTCCTGCTTCTTCCATCACAATGAATTTCGCCACCAAAATTTCCCTTACCATTTGTTTCCATCGCGCAAGATCTTTTCGTATGAGGCGAGTTCTCTGTTAATATATGTGCCCGGAATACCGTGGCCATATATTACGCCGACCTCTGCCGGACCGGACATAACAATCCTCGATTTGCTATAATATCGGTCGTGCGTCCCTGTCCGTTGGGCGGGCGCGGCGTGCGAGCGAGCGGGCCGGCAGGCGGCGGACGTGCCGCGTATAATAAGCATTTCATGCACGGGGAGCGGGCGCGGGGTCCGGAGGTTACGTACCTATTTCCCGTAAGTCGTGTACCTAACCGGACCGTACATTACGGCCGAGGGTCAGCGTCTCGCGCGCCGTCTCTGTCACGCCCGCACCACCCGGCGGCACGCGGCCCGAGTATAATTTCGTGTGATATATCGTGGCCGCCGGGGCCGCCGTGATGGACCTCTATGAACATCGTCCTGCGTCCGTAACCCGACGTAGGGTGGCATTTGGGCGGAAAATAATAGCATTTCCACAAGCTTATCTCCCCCCAAATGTTAATATCTTCAACTACCTACCCCTATAGATGGCTGTTTGTATGAATACGAAAGGTGGTGTACGAAAAGTATTGGATACGTCGATAGCGGTCGCTTTTGCGCGGAATTCATCTTCTATCTGTACGATTTATACACGAGGAGGCCGTAAAACGGAACAATAAAAACCCAAAACAGCAATAAATTTAGAGCAATAGACGCAAAGGTTCGAGCGCGCCTTATCAATCCCCCCGCGCGTGTCTCGACTGCTACATAAACTTATGACGCAGCTCGCAGGGAGAAGTGTAACCCGAGAGAACGCCGCAAACATTTAGTTTCAAAGAATCAGTTGAATGTAAACAGTTAAAGAGGTAGACGATGTTTACAAGCAATCAACACTTAGTGGACAATTGTGCGAGCGAGGGTCGCAGGTAGGCAAAACAAATAGCAAAGGAGTCCAGTCCAGCGCCTCCACGCAGGGGACACGGGGGAGGGTCGTCTTAGTGGACAAGGAAATGCGGCCGGTGAGAAAACCGCAAGGTGTTCTTTATGCATTAGTAATGCCATCTAATTGAAACCGTATTACGATGCTGACCACTACTGCTAATCTTATATTCAAAGCGAGGTAGAGTCCGTTTTAGACTCCCTTTTAGTGAAATATGTACGGCACCCGGCTGCTTGAACAATGTAGACATGAGCGAGTATATAGGACGGTATTTAATAGAGTGGACGGTCGTGTTGTCCAAGTATCCCCGCAGCTCTTAATAATTCGTGAGTGCGGTCCGGCGCACTTACAGCGTCGATTCATTATCGTTACGACCTCGGCCGACGGAGATCTACGATATAGCTCCCTGATTGACCCCGCATTAAAAATTACACACAAACAGAAGGAACCGACGCTAATAAGGCGGAGGTACTTTCTTTGTTTCGAGTCGATTCCGAGACCGATCAAAAATTTATACAGCGGTCGATCGATCGAGGTTGTGGTGATTCATAACGTAATGGGCACAGATTGTAAGTAGTTAGGAACTTAGGAACAGGCGGGACCGCTTGAAGACTCCTTTCCTTTGATTCGTTAGTTAATTTCTCGGGGCTCGGGCGAGTGTCGCAGCGGTCGCCGGAGGGTCGAATAAATATCTCCCAAAGAGTTAAGTGGGAGAGAAGTGCGGAGCGGAGACCGCGTCCGACGTTTGCTCTTCCACTCGTGTTGTTGCACCACTTATTACACACAAAGTTCTGTTAAAGTTTTCTCCGACACTCGAGCGCGAGTTTAATTTACTCGATAGTGTAAATAAAGCGGGCGGAGTGGGAAGTTTCGCGGCGAGAGTGCGGTGCGGGACGGGAGCGGGGCGGCCGCGGCGGTCGAGTGATAATAACGTCCCAGCCCGGGACTTCCTTATTAATCGAGAACGACAAATTTTAACGACAAGAATTAATGAATCTCGTTACACGGGTTAATCCCCTGCTCGTAAAGTGTGCGCTCGGCGGCAGTTAAGGTGTGTGGGGAGGAGACCACACACCTACAGACACCTCGCACCTCGCGGGAACTACCGCGTTACTCATTTGTACCGCGACCGCTCATCATTCTGTCAAATTCATTTATCTCGAACCGATTTTAATTTATAGCGGGTTCTATTATTAGACTTAAAATTTCAATTAAATACTTATAGAAGAACATTCCAGGTAAAGAACTAAGGGTTAATGTAAAAAGTTAAAGAGTTTTGAATCTGGATCTGGTTCCCGACGGCTATCACTGGTAATGATTTCATTCAGTTTAGCACTACGTGCCGTTGTGAACAGACGTGTCCGTGTTAAAAATTGAAGTAAAACCAACGAAGTAGACCCCTTGGCATACCCAGTTTACACAAGCCTTACGAGTCTTTGTCACTGGACGGAGTGTTTGGAAGCAACCAACTCAACGAGACCTCCACGCTACGAGCTCAGCACGGGCGATCGGTGTCTCGCACGATTGGTCACAGGTATCGCCTTTCACTTTTGAGTCCAAATATCGGTGGCTCCTGCTTCCTCTTGTTGTCTATGACCGTAAGGTGCTCCCCTAGCGGGTTTTTAGAGCAAGACAGAACAATCACACGAGGTTGATCATTCGGAATTACCTCCGTACCACGCTATTCTGCGACAGTTAAGCGATACGCACCGTCTCCAGCTCTTACTTACAAACGAACGACGATAACGGAGTGAGAGTATGAGTTTGTGTGCGGGATGCAATCGTGTCATCAGCGTTACCGACAAAATCACCTGTTCCCAATGTAGCCGCGGATATCACTATGGTTGTGTCAATTTGAAAAAGCTCCCGAGAATTAAAGTAGCTTGGAAATGCCCCGAGTGTAAAGCTCCACGACGTAACGATGATGATACACCGGTAAAAGACGGCAATGAACAGCGCAATATTATTTCGCCTTCAACAACGCAGGAATTGGTTACTCCTACCCCCCCCGGCTCATCGCACGACTCGTCCATATCTCCTGCTCCAGACCCACCTAACTCCGACATACTGATTGCCTTTGACGACTTTAAGATAGAAATAACAAAAATGCTTACGGAATGGAAGAATGAGCACGACACTATGCTCTTATCTTGGAAGAAGAAACAGGATGAAACACTCAGCCGACTGATAAACGAAGTAGCTGAAATTAAATCCCAGTGCCTTAAGAATAAAACTACTAACGCCGAAATTGAGACGAGCATTCAATTCTTAAGTAATAAGTACGAAGAAACGGAGTCTAAAATATGCCTGCTGGAGAAAGTGAAATCAAATCGACTGATGAACCTGGAGCAGCAACTGTCGGAAGTTAGAATGCAATCGCGCCCCACCACTCTGGAATTACGTAACATCCCTCAGTCTGCAACAAAAGTGGAAACACCAAGCGATCTCTCACCTATTATAATGGCAGTTGCCAAAGTTATAAAAAAGGAAACTCTTCCGTCCGACGTGCGAGATATTTATCGCTTACCTGGGAAACCAACCACATCTAAAACGCCGCGCCCTATAGTGGTTGATTTTAACTCAGCCCACTTTCGGAATGATTTTCTATCACAGGTGAGAAGTTTTAATAAAGAGAGAGAACTGCCTGCGAAACTGAATACTGAAATTCTTGGACTTTCAGGAGAAAAAGTCCCTGTATACGTTGATGAACACCTACCACCCTTTATGAAAAGACTTCTCTACGAAACCCGCAAACTTGCCAAAAAATGTGGCTTCGCTAGCTGGCATCACAGCGGAAAAATATTTATCAGGAAAAATGAAGGTGAAAAACCAATTCAAATTATTTCTGAAAAGTGTCTGGAACCATTAGGGTTAGATAAATGACTAGAGTTAAGGTCTATATTAATCTATGAGTCTTACTTCGTTTTTACTTTTGTTGCTAAAGTTTTCTATTTAAATTTTGTTTTAGTTAATAATCAAATCAAATGCTCATTATGTTACAAATACACACAAAGACATCTATATACACACAAATACACGCACACACATCTCTACACAAATAAGTACCTCAATGCAAATAATGTCATCAGCCCTGTCTGTAGGTTTTATACAGCGTTAAAAAAAAAATATGGATCCTTCGCAAAAAAAAAAGTAAACAAAAATGGCTAATCAAAATATAAATAATATTTCAGAAGAAATAGATAACTTGTCTGTTGCGGATTCTTTTTCCTGTTCCCCTGATCAATGCCTTAATTTACTTGGACAGTGTAGTCTTAACATAACGCACATAAATATTAGAAGTATAAGAAAAAATCTTGATAATTTTCTTACGACGCTATCTATGACAAAAATTTGTTATGATATTATAATACTTACAGAATGTTGGCTTGGAGAATCGCTCTATATACCTCTCCTACAAGGATACTCCTCACACTACACCAAAAACAATCCTATTCAAAATGACGGAGTAGTCGTATACGTCAGGAACTCTATAAAAGTCTCTATCTACGAACCAGATTTTGTTAACGCCAACTGTTTAGTTTGTACTTTAAATGACATTGCATTAGTTTGTATATATCGCTCTCCGTCTTACTCAGACCTATCCAAATTTTTCACTAGCTTAGACTACACGGTGTCTACACTTAAACGGTTTAAAAATCTAATCGTGATAGGCGATATCAATGTAGATATAAAACCAGAAAGTATTGATGATAACTGTGATGAGTATCTAACTTTCACTGCCTCATTGGGGTTACTTCCAGGTCACGCATTACCAACAAGATACGGAAACTGCCTTGATCATATTATGATGAAAAGTAAAGAACCTGCTAAGATTGCAGTTTTAGATACTATTGTCACTGACCACCAACCAATCATACTAAGTCTTAAAACTAAACAAAAATTAAAAGTAAATATGACTTACATTATATCTAGAACGGACTTCACTGCTGTTCAAAATGAAATTGACTCAACAGATTTTAGTACAATACTATTGGAAACGGACCCTAGTTTAGCTACTGACAGGCTAATTCAAATGATACAAGAAATTACTGTGAAACACACACAAAACCAAACCACCCTTAAGAAGAACAAAATTTTAAAGCCATGGATGACAGAAGGTCTACTTCGCTGTATAAGAAACAGAGATAAATTACACCGAAAAGTTAAAAAACAACCTAGCAATGAGATACTTTTAATAACCTATAAGCGATACCGCAATTTCTGCAACAGCTTATTAAAAAAACTTAAGCGATGTTACGAAAAGAGCGAATTTGCAGCTGCCAAAAATAACATTAAAGCCACCTGGAAAGTAATAAAAACAGTTTCAAACATAAACACAGAACCACACCCACCGGTAGAACTTTTAGATATTGGGAACGGAACAACAGAGTCAGTAAACAAAGTGAATCGATTTTTTGTGGGTATAGGTGAAAACCTGGCTTCAAAAATAAATTCAAATCCAAATAGTACTCCTACATCTTATAAACCTTCGACAACAAATACATGTAACTCTCTGGTTATTTTACCTGTTGAAGAAATAGAAGTCGAACGTTTAATCAAAGAATTGCGGATAGACTGTGCTACTGGATGGGATGCTATTCCAGCTAGAGTTTTAAAAAACTCATCTACGACTCTAACACCTGTTATCACTTACATTTGCAATTTGTCTATAAATGCAGGTATTTTTCCAGACGCACTGAAAAAAGCAGTAGTTCACCCGATTTACAAGAGTGGGGACAGAGCCAGTGTCACAAATTACAGACCAATTTCTGTTTTGACTGCTCTTTCGAAAATATTGGAACGTATCCTTAACAACTCCCTTCTTGAATATTTAAATAAATTTAATATACTTGCTAAAAACCAGTATGGATTTAGAAGTGGAATCTCTACGGAAGATGCGGTCGCAGACTTAACGGAAACTGTCACCAAAAACTTGGAAAACAGAAAGAAGTGCCTTGGAATTTTCCTTGATCTGTCAAAAGCATTTGACACTGTCTCTGTTCCTACCCTCTTAACTAAGCTAGAGCATATTGGAGTTCGAGGAGTCGCATTGCAAATATTTAAAGATTACCTGACTAAACGTTTCCAGAGGGTTAAAATCCAAAATACTATTAGTGAAGACTTATTGCTTAGTTTTGGTGTACCTCAGGGGAGCGTCCTCGGCCCAACCCTTTTCCTTGTCTACATCAATGACCTTTGCCTTACAAACTTTAAAAACTGCCAAGTGTTCACATATGCGGATGACACCGCTCTGTTAGTCTATGATGAGAACTGGGAGAGGGTGAGGGCGCGAGCAGAAAATGTACTGCGCTCTGTTATGAAGTGGTTAGACGACAACCTACTCACACTCAATACCGAAAAAACCAGGTTTATTCGATTTCTTCTCCCAAATACTAGGCCACCACCAATCGAGTCTCGTTTACTGAAATTACATTCTTGTAGTGATATCTCCACCTGTAATTGTAAGTCTCTCGCAATGGTAAATCACATTAAGTATTTAGGGATAAACCTGGATGAAAGGTTAGACTGGAACACTCATATAGAGATGCTCTGTACTCGTGTCAGACGACTCATATATATTTTTAAAAACTTGCGACTCTCAGCTGATTGGCAAACTTTACAATTAGTCTATTTCAGCCTATGTCAATCAATTATTACGTACTGCATTTTTGTATGGGGGGGTACCTACAAGACTGTATTATTGCCTCTGGAACGGGCTCAAAGATTTGTACTAAAAGTTCTACTTTTTAAACGAAGACACTATTCTACTTGTAAACTCTACGCTGATACACAAATGCTGACCGTTAGACAGCTCTATATATTAAAATCCATAGTACACAGACATTCATCCCTTCCATTTGACATAAACAAAACTTTGAGGCGATCTGGTTGTCCTGTTTGTCCCAGTGTAAGATGCCGTACAGCATATGCACAAAGACAACATATTGCACAAAGTGCCTATCTGTACAATAAAGTTCATAATAAAATATCTATATATTCCTTAACTATACGAGAAGTAAAATTTACGGTATCAAAGTGGCTGCAAACTCTTACTTATGACCAGACTGAGGATTTACTAACTCATTTAAGTTAGTTTACCAAATCAAAGTTTTTAATTACCTATAAACACATACACAACATACCCAATAACACACTAACATTCACACACCCCCACTCACTCATACATTGAGCATTTAGTTTTAATTTTTCTTAATTTTTTCAAAGAATTTGTTCCTTAATTATTATTATTTTTTATTTTTTATTTTGTTTTTAGTACAATATAAGTTACTGATGTTCACTTCTGTGTAAATAAATTGATTGTAACAAGCTGGACTTACAAGTGCAGGATGATTATCACCAGTTCCTATAATACAGGTTAATTCCTAGCTTAGGAACTGTCTGATGGTCTGACAGATCTCAAATGGCTTCTGTACAATTAATTTCACGATAAACAAAGACTTTTGTATAATTGATTATTGTACTTGAATAAAGATTTTATTTTATTTTTTTTTTTTATTTTATTTATTAAAGCGTGCAGTAAAAAATCAAAATTGTCCCGTGGGCCGTGTATCGAGGCGGCGGCGGCGAGATGAAACGAGTGCGAAAGCCGACTTGACTGAGGGAATCCAAGATATATCGTCGAGTTAACGAGCATGTGCGAATGGAACTTTATTGTAATTGCCTTTTGTAAGATCGGGGCAGGGTCATTACGGCCGGACCGTCCTCACTCCAACCTCCCGTTTTGCAAAACTTTACTCTCCAGACATTCGCCGTTATGGTGTTGTAATTTGGCCTTTGATCGTAATTCGCGACACCTCTCCCGGCGCGCGGCGTCTGGCTCGTGGCTCGTGAGCAGTTCGTAATCTTGTCACGGGCGGCATATAAGATTTTAATTGTTCGTGAAACAAATGGAGCGAGGATATTGAATTCCATCAGTGGTAATGCGTGTGTATTCATCAGGTGAGGAGCGGTGCGCATTAGGGCCGGGACTGGCGGCTCAAAGCCAGAAGACTGATTAAGTGTGTCTATCCGCAATTTCTCCCGGGCCGTATTCTCGCGAGCGAAAACTAGCGAGTTTTCCACCGCGCTATTAAGCGGTCGCTTTTACATTTGTCCTTATAATGGAAAATGTGCTACTAATTAATTCAAAGCGAAACTCATTTATGTTGAAATGCGTGTCTATTAAGCGATGATGGGATGAACGCTTTTTGGGTTTACTCTTACACGTGCCGCTTTGAATAGTTTGGTTTCTATTGTTTTTGGATAAGTGGATTTAACGAATAGTCGAGTTGCCTTGTTTGCGTAGAATTTCCTTGTTTGCGATTGTGTTGAATGAAAATTATACAAAGTCCGGTTACAAGCATTCACCCTATTTAATGGAGGCGAGCTCATTCTCAGTAAGACTAATCAAATAACATCCCCCTTCCCCCCTCGGGCGCCTGCTGGCCAGCGGTCATCTCTTATCGATTGTGGTGGAATTCGTGCACAGAATGCGATATTTCCCAGCAACTCTATACATTGTGAGATACGATCAAAGTAAGAAGTATTACAGACTCCATTTCCTTTTTGGGGTGGAATTTTGTTAAAGGTAGAGCCTTTGTTAATAAAAGCCATCATGTTAGTGGTATATCGCTACGAATTCAAATACTTTGAAAAAATGTTCTTACTTTAAGTTTTTAGTGCCTTTAGTAAAAATCATTGCATTTTTTGCGGTTAAGAAATCGCAATTTCGCCAGGCGCTTCTTACCTATGTAGAGATATTCATAAATGGTTTAAGAAACTTAAATTTATTATTTGTAACCATTAGCTGTTATATCTGTATAACCAACCTATCCGCTACAGCATAGTACTTCCACCTCGGTTTTAGAATAAAGGTAAACAAGGTTTCATGTATTTTTATTCAAAAACACATTACCAAAAATACTATTTCTTTCATGCTAGCCTGGGAGCAAGAAAAACAAGGAATGTGCCAGCTGCATTTCCTCCCCGGCATGTTGTAAAACCCAAAGGGATCCCAGGGGTTCTGTATATTGCAATTTAGGCGATGGGCTGACAACCTGTCACTACAGCAATATATCTTAAATAACCCTCAAAATTATGTCAGACGTGGCGGACCGACCTTTGTTTAGATCGTTTACGCTCTGCCTTCCCCATTAGGGATAAAGGCGTGATTTTATGTATACATGTAAGGGACCGCTTTCCGCAAACTGATAGGTCAACTCAGTCAACCACACTGAACAACTTCCACCAGGAAATTCATTCAAGAAGAGGAAATTATTTTTTTTTCACTTCCTGTAAGAATTACCTGGTGGAAGTTGTTCAGTATCGTTGACAGAGCAACCCCTATCAGTTTGCGGGATATTTACCTATTCTAGAACAAACCTATCCGCTACAGCATAAGCTAGTTGCTACAGACATTTCGTATACATCTGCGCATAGGCTGACGATAACTCAGTTAAAGTCAGATGGCCATGTACATGACTATACGGCAAACGGCAATGTAGTTGCTCACCCATGAATATTGATGCCGTCTAACCTAGTTTCGCCGTTCTCCAGTGCCTATTGCCTCTGTATATCATTTCGAAAGTATTCATCGATTTTTGGCCGGATTATCATCACAGGATTGTAAAATGTCTCACTGAATCTGTTCAGAATGATCAAAGATAATACTTAGTCCTCCCACCGATTTTCGGTGATGGTGGCCAGTATCCCAGAGATCGGCCAACTGCACAGGATTAGTTTTTAGTGCCCAAGTGTTTTCGCTACACACAGGTGCACTCTCTATTTCTTCAATTTATTATTCTGATGGAACAGATTGACTGATACGACCAGAGATATATCAGGCGCTGGACCGACTATTTACATGCTGCCCATCCGACAGCATGGATCATCTTACTTTTCGGACAATCAGGTGATCAGCCTGCGATGTCCTAATCAATCTAGAAACAACAACACATTCATTCAGGTCATTGTTCCCCGCCGGAAATCGAACCTGGGACCTCCGGGTCGAGAGCTCATGGCTCAGACCTCTAGACCACGTAGGCAGTTAACTGCCTCAAATATAAAGGCATCTTAGACAGCTAAAAAGCTAGTGGTCTGAGCTAGTCACGATCCTTAGGTCCTGGGTTCGATGCTCAGGGGGGGAACACAAAGTTGATATTTGTCAATTTATTACTTTGTGGAATTTTCCCCAGTTTGGTAAAGACATTGCAGGCTGAATCACCTGATTGTCTGAAAGAAAAAAGATTTCGTGCTTCGGAGGGCACATTAAGCCGTCGGTTCCGGTCTCTGTCTTTGAAAGTGGTCGTTACACAAACCACTTCAGAGGCCTATTAGCTCTGCTATTAGGCGGTTTAAACACTCTAACACCGGGGTTCTTCAGGTCGATCGACTCCAAGCCCACAACAGAAGAAGAATAGAAAAGGAAAATGGTCACCCGTTTTGAACTGATTTTGAATCGTATCCGAAAAGAAGTACCTAAAATATGAAGTAGAGGATGGTTGCTCGCTTTGCCGTGGTCCCTCAGTGATTGGGAAAGCTAAGCTAGTGCATATACCGATAAGGCTTCTGACTTGAATTATCGTTAACTCGATCTCAGTCTTCAATAAAAATTATTTGTACAATAATGCACAGAGCGTGCTTGAGTTATCAAAAACATCCATTGCTGCATTTTTGTGACCTTTTTTGTCAAATGATTAAACAATGCAGCAATGTATAGCATGACACAAGTTGAATGCGCGCCAGTTTAGTTAAGAAAGATTTGTAGGTATATTGTTGTAGTGACAGGTTGTCAGCCCATCGCCAAAATTGTAATATACAGAAACCTTCGGATCCATTAGCTGGTATTTACAGCATGCCCGGTAGGAAATGCAGCTGGCACATTCTTTGTTTTTCTCTCGCTCTCAGTCCAGCATGGAAGAATGACATAGTTACAATACAATACAAAATAATTTATTTAACAAAGAAACACATACAACAGAAATAGAAAGGAACAAACGTGACAGTACAATATAGGCGGCCTTATTGCTAAAGCAGCATAAAGTCTAAGTTCCACATAAGGAAAAAAAATTACCGCACTTTCTAAAAATAAATTCATACGAATACAATTATAGATGGCTTGTCAAAGATAACATGCAAGTTCTTAATTAGATTAGATTAGGTATGTAATTTGTATACGCAGTCAAATTCATTATAGAGCCTATTCCAATCCAATCATCAAATCCCGTACATGTTTACTATTCTAGAGCAAAGATAGAGTAGGGATAGCAGCGGCACACACGCACACAGGCGCCGCCGCTGCCGACCGTACGTCGCTTCACTGGACTGTGAAAATGATTTTGATTTGACCCTTTGAAGGGTGTCTCTACCGCAAAATTACGTTTCCATCTCCGAATTTGCTTATGTACCTGACACTCAATTATACACATCGCTATCACTCTCTGCTATATGATATCACACAAGCATATATTCTGTAAAAGATTCAAACATTTTGTTCCGTAAAATAATCAATAAACGCGATTAATATTATATTCGTCGTCATGCGGCTAAAAGAACTCAATTTTCCGTATTAAGGGTGTCAAAGCGAAGGGGCTCTATATCGCAAATGTGGCGACGTAGAAGATAATTTTATTCTGAAAGTATCTCTCCTTACTGCTGATATATTCAACAGAATATTCCCATATGTGCGTAATTCTGCGGAATGGCAAAAAAGGTCTGTTTGAGGGGTGAAATATGTAAATTTATTGTGTTGGGCGGGTTGGAGGAGCGGGCGCCCCCGTCATACTCCGACACGTAGGATAAAGGAAATGTTAATGCGCACCAATTTATGTGCTTTTCTATGATTTCGCTGAATCGGGCGCGCCGTTTTCCCCTTTATAGCCTCGCGGAGTGAGCATTTTGTTTATAAATTGAAGTGTTTTCAATACGCCACTCGTTTAAGACGCTGAAAGTTGAAACGGCGAAGGTGTGTTTCGTGTGGGAGATTTATTCATCTTCTCCTAAGACTTTCACCTCATTAAAATCGAATTAAATCGTTTTCATTGAGGCGATTGTGATGATTTTATGAATCCGATGTAACTTTTTAGCACACTATCGAAACGGCAATAAATCGTTCGATTCGGTCGGCTGACGACACCGACACACATCCAATCTGTTCCCCCAGTATTCGTGGCGACTAATTCACAAAGGCCAAATGTGACATAATGCCGGCATAATTCAATGTTTTGCTCACCATATTGTATTTTATTTATGAGTGATGCGCAGGGAACGGAGCGAGGGTGCCGGGTGCCGGGTGCCGGGTGCTGGCGGGTGCCGGCGGCCGTGTCATCGCTGTATGAACGAATGGTTAAATAGTACGAGTTAACTTACACCGCATCCGCTACGCGTCATTTAGGGGTGCGATGGATCGCTTTATGCAATTTTAATGAGCATTTATATTGAATAGTTAACATTCTGTCTGTCATATCATCTGATGAGACGATGTTATTTAAGTAGCATGCTTGCTTAAATAATAAATATTCACTCTATTTTCGAAAAAGATCTTTAATCCTTAACTCGTAAATCCAAAGTTTGATTCAAATTAATTGCTGTTAGGTTAAGATAAAATAAATTTAAATCTTTTAGGTCTAAATACTTGACACAAACTTAGTATCTTACTTGAATAGTAAAATAAAAAGTAATCAAATAAAAGAGGTCTAATATTTCAGAGCGATAATTTACAATACTTATTTTACAACTTTCCTGATTTCCCCTGGCTTTTTCTTGCATGGCGCCATCCACCGACATGCAGGCTACGCTCTATAAGGTCGTAAGTCCCGCTTCCCGGTAGGAAGGAGCGTCTTTTGGACTCCACGTGGCGACTAGTATTTTTCAGAGATGTGCGTTCGTTTAATTTAGGAGGGTCGACTATCGATATTTAAATTTTTAAACGTCGCCCAGACAGACACGCTGCAACCAATTTGTTTGTACAAATTTGTCAACTAAATTGTAACTTGCTATCGATCGCTTGCTCGTTATTGTGTGCAAGTTAATTATTAAAATCGGCTCGCCAGATGCATTCATTTGGCATTAAAATAGGTGAGTTATTTCCTGTCGGCGCTTTTTGTACTCACTATATGGTATGAATTCGTAAAATCGTGTTTTACTTTTGTAACAACCTTTAATTGAGTTTTAAATTAAAGTTGAAATCTTTTAATTAAGGTGATGCAATTAGTTCGACTACGATATTTATCATACGAAAATAAGTGCGAATTGTATTGTTACATAGTAGTAATTGGTACCATACGATCGGCCACTTGTCGACACACTATTAATCTGTGCATTACAAAGAGTGTGGTTAGCAGACACGACAGATGATACAAACAAGTGGAATGTCTGTCGCTGCGTTATGTCCATAATAAAATTAATAAATGTGACAAAACGGCGCGTGTGCGCAGCGGGGCGCTCGGATTTACTACCAGTATTAGTTTACCCTATACGACAAATATGCATAGATTATACAACATGCGAATTGTAGAGTCATATAAATTTTATAGTTCAATAAAATCTTTTTTGTATTGAATTATAATTGTCGTATAGTTAAATTTATTTTTGTTACCTTGAAATATTACTCGTCAATTTAGAATAAATACATTTTGTTTTATGTGTAGGATGCTAAATTTAAGTATTAGTATTAGTAAGATTAATAAGTTATGTTTTGTACAACATAACTTATTAATCTTTGTCGCAGCTTAATATGATATTTAAATAAAATAAATATAAAACTTCTCACCAATAGGTTTAGGTACTCAGATCAGTGACCGATACCAAAGTTAATGCTATTGCCAATGTTTACATCGAGATTTGATTGTATTAGTAAGTAGATATCCCAGTCCGATGTGGGGGTGTGAATGCAAATTGTGGCATTAGCGTTATGGTGGCAATACACCACCACACGCCGGGATTTCACCATGATCCATGGCACCACCCAGGGTGATCATATCTGCCACCATTGTGTTCATCCACACCAACTAAATATTCACAAACTCAATTTGAGTATCTAACAAATATCAACAATGTTTTCGCATAAATAAATAATTAAGGAAGTTGGTAAATAAGCGTGGCGGCCTCATTTATTATTCTTTATAAGGAAACAAAGGCGAGGGTTAGCCGTAATAAGGCTCCGCCACCTCGCCGGCTTATCTTTATTGCCTCCAACCCACGTAGAATAATAAATCGTTTTCATCAAAAACAAATACTCGACAGTTTTTGCCGAGTCGAGCGAGCGGGCGGGAGGGTGGCAATTTTCCACCCCCATAATACAATATTTCCCGACATTTTCCACGGGAATACAGTTTCGAATCGCTCGCTCGCAACCGGCAGGTTCCTTTAATGTGTATTTTTCGTCCAATCAGAGAGCGGCGAGAGTCTCGATATTACCTCAACTGTCACACATAAAGTGGAAAATATGGTCGGCAGATGTGGGGGGGTGCTGCGGGCGTGCGAGGGGGTGAGGTCGCGTGCGCGGGCGGGGGGCGGCGCGTTGGCAGTCGGCGCGCGTACGCGACGCTCCGGCGCGCCGGAAGGAACGCTCCGAACAGGTTTATAGCTTTTCTTTCAGCTCCGCTCAGGTACGGGCCGTATCATAACAGCGAATAGCGGGCGTGATGTGAACCCGTGATAAAATAAATGTCGAGATAGGCTTATGTATTGTACTGTTTATCTTAATAATGGCCGCCGGGAGAAAACTTCAGATTAAACTTCGGCTTTTTATGCCGAGACGTGTTGTTTGTTTTTTTGGGATAAAAGAAACGCTTGTATTGTTATTGAATTAAGGGATTATTTCTTCCTGGGTTGGAAGAGAATTGTTTTCATCTCTACCTTAATACCAACCGATGTTTCTTTTAAATATGCTACATTGCCTAATATATATTACCTAATTAATTACAGAGCCAGTCATGTTCTTATTTGCCAATCTATACCCCGCGCTGTAGCCTGGGCGGGCGGCGGCGCACGAGTCGCGGGCGGGGACCGGGAAGGCGGAATTGCCGCCGGATATAAATCGCGAATCATTTCTCATCGTAACTTTTTGTCGGTTCTTATCTGTTAGACTTCACTTTTCATCATCCGAGGGGATTTATGTAATGCCTAGTCATTTCTCGGCGTCGAGGCTCGGCTTATCGGCGGGAGCGGCGCTTGATTGATGAGCGCGCAAAAATAAATGTTCAGTTAAATTATTCGATAAGTTGGAAACGGAAGTTAAACGGGAATTATCTTTGTCTTGAGGGGCAAGACTTTACGGTTGTAACCGTTATGTCGGCAGTGATTGATCGATTGAGCGGCTACAGACGTACTTACCTTATATTTGCAGTGCGCGCTTTCTTACAAGTTTGTTTTTAGGCAGTTCTAAACTTTATTAAGACAAAAAAATTATTAATATTTAAATTATACCACGCAACTAGAATAAATGTACTTTAAAGTTGAAAACTTTCCTGTGACACAATTTAGTTATCTTTTATTCCTGCTTTATCTAATCTACTTAGTCTTTTCATTTCAAACATTATCTCTTTTATCTCGCAACAAAGATTTCGATATATCGGAACGGTAATAAGTCACTTGACCTCCCAAGACCCGTGACTAGGGGTGGCTACAACCGCAATATAAAATTAGGCATGAAAGCTAATGCCATAATTGGAGGCAATCAGCGCCCCTCCCGATGATTTATGTGACCCCCCGCGTCCCCAACAACCCCCCTTCATCCGCATTTACATCTCTCGAGCATTTGCCGCGATTGCTACATGCCGAGTCAAAACAGGTCACAAATGCTCGTAAATTTGGATGATTAATGAAACACCTCTCCCAGAACGTACAAACAGAACAAGTGCAGCACAATCGCTCTAACGTAATAAACAGTAGCGAACGGACCAGGTAATTGCCAAACTTGTGCTCTAGATTCTTAAATTGCATGCGGGACTGCAACTGGTCCACTTAAAAAGAGCATTGCGGCTAATCTCCAGCGACACATGTACAAACAAAGTTTAATTGTGAGCGGTGCGCGGCGGCGGAGCGCCCCAGAGCCCCGGAGCAGCCCCGGGCAAAACCGATTACAGTCTTAGCGCTCACCTTCGATTCCTGCACCCCCCACCCACACATATTCAATTCCAATCAATCCAACTCCACATATTACGTAGACACGGAGCGTGTGTTTTTATTGCGGACTGCATCGAATGACGGCCGCAAACATTGCATCCGCCTCCCTCGCTCGCTCGGAAAAGCCTTTTATTTTTAATTTCGATTTTGATTTTTTCCGGGCGCACCGTGTCGTTCTAGTTTTATTTTGTTTCATTTCATAGCGCGGGGTGGGTGCGCGACAGATCGGAATTTCAGATATGTACAATTTAAAATCGTGTAAGTACGGTCAGCGGCGGGGTGCTGCGTGCAGCGCAGTGTAGCGCGGCGTAGCGTAGTGCGGGAAGCGCGCAGTGCGACCAGACTGACGCCTGTCGGTTTGTTTTCTTTGCTTTTTTCCAATTCTATTTTCATTTGATTGCATTTGAATTTCCGCCGCCAATATCCGCTAACTAAACACGATTAATGCGGGGTGGAGATGGACAGGCGGGCGGGGTACGGGGAGGGACGTGATGTTCTGTCGGGGTTTTGTCGTTTTATATTAGAAACTGGCTAATTTATTGCTAACTGCGCTACGGGAGCTCTTACAATATAACAACGAGAGACGCTCATTTTTCCTGTTGAACGCCGCGCCGGGTATATCCAAAATGTCTATCGATAGATTTTCAAGAGTTTCATTTTGATCGTACCAATTTGTAGAAAAATGTCTTATGATTATGACCTTGCTTATTTATGACTATGGGAAACATATTATATGAACGAGATAGGATTTAATAAATATGAAAATATATAGATAGATTTAATAAAACAAATTATTCAGTTTTTGTACAAATTATTTCTTATACCTATAAAACAAATTAAACTATACAGTATAAATTAAATAAAAAAAACAAATCCATAAATATTTTTAACCTAATCATCAGTAAAAAAACATAATATAATTCATCACTTTCATGTTGATAAGTTAAAGTGAAAAACTTAACTGCCTCCGTGGTCTAGTGGCTAGTGCCATGGACTCCCGATCCGGAGGTCCTGGGTTCGATTCCCAGGGGGGAACACACAAAGTGGATATTTGAGAATTTATCACTTTGTGAATTTTTTACCAGTTTGGTTAAGACATTGCAGGCTGAATCACCTGATTGTCCGAAAAGAAAACGATTTCGTGCTTCGGAGGGCACGTTAAGCCGTCGGTCCCGGTCGTTGTCTTTGATAGTGGTCGTTACTCAAACCATGTCAGAGGCCTGATAGTTGTGCTACTAGGCGGTTTAAAAACTCTGACACCAGGGTTCATCGGGTCGATAGACTCGATACCCACTCGACAGAAGAAGATGTTGATAAGTCGGAAAAGAAACACACTGTAACGTTACTTGCTTTGTTTTATTTTTCCGGGAAATATTTAAATGTTTCATATCGTTTGTGTTTTGTATTGTTTTGTTACCATTTGTTGCGGTTGCTTGAAAAAAATTGTGTTTTCAAAGTCATATCTTCCTCTTAGCGAATGGTTCCTCGAGTCAAACGATCCGATGAACCCTGGTGTCATAGTTTTCAAACCGCTTAGTAGCACAGCTATTAGGAATCTGGTGTGGTTTGAGTAACAAGCACTATCAAATACAGAGACCGGGACCAACGGATTAACGTGCCCTCCGAAGCACGGAATCCTTTTGCTTTTCTGACAATCAGGTGATTCAGTCAGCAATGTCCTAACCAAACTGAGAATCGAACCCAGGACCTCCGGATCGTAAGCCCTTGCTTCTGACCACTAGACCACGGAGGCAGTCAAAACATATCACTACATAGTATAAAACAAAGTCGCTTCCTCTGTTCCTATATCCCTATGTATGCATAAATATTTAAAACTACGCAACGGATTTTGATGCGGTTTATATTAATGGATAGAGTGATTCAAGAGGAAGGTTTATGTGTATACTACATGCATAATATAGTAGAGAAACACTGATAATTTCCGTGCGAAGCCGGGGTGGGTCGCTTGTCTTCCATATAAACTGTTTTCAGAGATAACACAGACACAACTGCGTGGCGAGTAAACTAGCGATATTATTATCCGTCCCAGAGGTAGAATTAACGCATTGACATAAGAGATATTTCATCAAGGAACTACACTAAAGAAATTACAGTAGTGGTATGTCAGTAGACTGGGGGGGGGGACAAGACCCGCTTTCGACCCGCAGATGTAATAAAATTTGCATACTTTTAATCAAGGGCCGTGTCGCGGAGAAGTTTGCCAATATCGGCGCGCCCTGATTGATCCTGCGTTTGTACTCCCATTATAATGCTGTATGTCTACCCGGACAAGATAAGATAAGATAAGATAAGATAAGATAAGATAAGATAATCATTTATTTGCTCTTAAAAAAGGTACATATACAGCTGTTACAAGTTATGTATTTAGAATCACTTGTTTAACTATTTGCGCACTTCCATGCTGGACTGGGAGTGAGAGAAAAACATACAATGTGCCAGCTGCATTTCCTTCTAAGCATGCTGTAAAAACCAGCTAAGGGATCTGAGGGTTTCAGTATATTGCAATTTAAGTACGTACAAATCCATCTTAAATAACCCTCAAAACTTTGTCAGACGTGGCAGAACTACCTTTGTTTAGGTCGTTTACGCTCTGCCTACCCCAATAGGGATAAAGGCGTGATTATATGTATGTATGTTTAACTATTTACAATAGCATGCAAATAATAGTAATATTAACATAGTACATCCGAGGGATCCCAGGGTTACTGTATATTGCAACTTAGGCGATGGGCTGACTACCTGTCAGTACAGCAATATTCTAACAAATCTTTCTTAAATTACCCTCAAAACCTTGTCTAAACCTCTCTGTTTAGGTCGTTTACACTCTGCCTACCACATTCATTAGGGATAAAGGCGTGATTATATGTTTGTATGTTAAACCTAAAAATATAAAATCATAAATAATTTATATGTTTATATGTCGTAGCAAATTTGCTACGGCGTAGCGCATAGCAATATTGCATGTAATAATATTATCAAATATTTTTAAGACACATGAACAATTGAACACATAGGGTAATTTTAATATGTTTTATCATTGTCCCAGTACATAACTACAACATTGAAAGGTATTTTTAATGGCATTGGTTTGTTGAAGATGAAATGATACAATAAGTAATTAAATCTACAATTTCGTCCAACAAATAAAATTGCTTTATTTATGTCATTCCGTACACTTTTTATGTTTAAAGAATGGAAATATTACATACATACATATAATGACGCCTTTATCCCTAATGGGATAGGCAGAGCGTAAACAACCTAAACAAAGGTCGTTCCGCCACGTCTGTCAAAGATTTGCGGGTTATTTAAGATGGATTTGTAGGTAAATGTTGCTGTAGTGACAGGTTGTCAGCCCGTCGCCTAAATTGCAATACACTGAAACCATCGCATCCCTTAGCTGATTTTTACAGCATGCCCGGGTTGCAATGCAGCTGGCACATCCTATGTTTTTCTTTCGCTCCCAGTCCAGCATGGAAGAATATTTCCAAGATTCCATAAATGCATTTGTTCGAAAATCTCAAATGTTCCGTTATATCGGCAGGTAGTGAATACAATTCCAGTAAAAGGTAGATATCGAGCGTTTGTAATAAATAATTCGAAGCTACGTGTAGTAGAGTGGGGTTTTGTTTATGTCAAATTGTAATTTATTGGTTACTCGGCTCGACTTGGATATTACATTGGCAGCCCCGCCCCCACTCCCCCCCCCTCAGCCCGAATGAAAATTTTATATTGCCGTGTCGTCGTTACGTCGTCCGTTTTTAGGGTTCCGTACCCAAAGGGTAAAAACGGGACACTATGGCAAAGACTTCGCTGTCCGTCTGTCCGTCACCAGGCTGTATCCCATGAAGCGTTATAGCAAGACAGTTGAAATTTACGCCGATGATTGTCAGCTATAAGAACCTATAACCTCTGTTGCAACTATAAGAGAAAATACAAAAAATATACATATTGTATCTCATACAGCAAACGTGTTTTTTTTACTGTTGTTGTATAAATTGGTACGGAAACCTTCGTGTGCGAGTCCGACTCGCACTTGGCCGTTCTTATTTTTTCTTGCCGTGACCGGCCGAAGCGATCTTTTGATTAAATTAAGGGGATCAACCGGGAATTTTTACACTGATTGATAGGTTGACGCAGCGTTTCAAGGAACATAGCCGGAATTTATATTGGCTATAAGTGATCGAGCGCAAATTTAGCTCCGTATAATTTATACAGTTAATAAACATTAGCCTGCATCGATCATCGGGGTGAGCCTTGCATGGCATTATTGGACGTCATTTATCGGTGATTTGACAAAACAGTCTATAGATTACCTGATAATTTATGTCAAATTCGTATGTCATAGGTCTAATAGGTATCATTGGTCAAAGATTTTACAATTAATAAGCTACACATAATAAATAAGTCCGCATAGTTTCTCAATTACATGAATGACCTTAAATATTGTTGAAATAAGTATTAAACATGTTTCATCATAGTTGAATTAAATATTCATAATTTTAATTTTTCCTGCAATATTGCTAATATTCAGATCTATTTGCGAGAATGCAAATAATGAAATTAATCTGAATATCCATAGCACATCTGTACGGTTGTAATTCACACGGATATTTTGGTCCGATGACCGATGCACTGATACCCAAATATTTGACTCGGGGGGTCACGGGTCGGGGGGTCGTGACCCCACTAAACGCACCCCAGTACCCTCTCATTCCGCGCATCTCCGACACGCATTTTTCTACAAAGTGCCCAATATTGGTATTTAAATTTTTCACACTTGAACTTTTATTTGCTAGCAAAATAAATGGAAGAAATCCTTTTGGTATAAATTGAATAGATATACTTGAACGACATAAAAATCTTGGGACAGTCACGTTAGTTACTTTATACAAAAGCTTCAGAAATAATAATTCATTTTGTATTTATGCTTTTTATGTTTCTTATTACTTTTGCACAAAAGTAACACACACCTTTAAAACATTATTTTTTAAGTAGAAGTTCTAAGTCGAAAGATAATATTATTTTCCCGTATTATTATAACAATTGAATAAAAGACGTGTATGCATGTTAAGTATATGGCGTCTAATATAAATGTAGTTCTAATGGGAAAATAAATAATTATATTGTTATGTTGAATGGGATTATTACCGCGATTATATTTATTGTTACCTCGATATTTCAGAGCAGAATAACAATATAGTTGTAGTGCACAAATGCGATATCAAAAATTATAAATATATATATATATACGTACGTATAAGCAGATAGAGTAAGAAGGTAAGTAACACATCGTCAGCATGTGTCACGTTCAACTTGCAGTTGAGCGAAAACTTGATTCGCTCACACCTGCTCAAACTATGTTCGGATTCACTTGACCAGTAGGTAACCTATTTCACAAACTTCTCTCAACTTACCTATAACTATTTGCCAGCATTTAAATGCATTTACTGTCCAACAGTGTTCACTGTTCTCTTACGTTACCTGTTTGAATCTTGTTAGAATTTTGCAAATGGACCGGCTACCGTAACTCTTCAAAGAGTCAATAAAGTTTCCTCTTTTATATAAACAGACAAGCGACTAAATATAAAACCGTAGATGTTTCTCAACACAAAGTGAATTCGCGAAGTCGCTGGAGAATAGAGTGAAAAGTTGTTTACCATAAAAACTCGGACGATGTTGTCAGTAAGGTTGCTCGCGCTCACTCTACATTACTTTTTTATTCGGAGTGACCCGCGGGTCCGTACTCCCGCTGATAAGCAGTAAATTGCTTTTCTTTCCATTTCTTAAATAACCGCCCCCACCCCGCACATCTCCCCCCGCTAAAAGGTACTCTCGCATCTCGCAATATTCTTTTACAGCTCCTGAGAAAAGTTTAATTACGGTACTACTTAAAAAGAGCGAAGTCACGTTATGTTCTAATTATTGTACCGACTATAAAAATACGCAAACGAGTGTATTATACAATTAGACACTTCTCCTTGATCGTTAAAAGGGAAATTTAAATGGAATTTTTATGTCCAGCAATTAAGGATAACGTCGGCTGCTAGACATTTTTGTAATTACAAAAATAAGATTGTTGAAATGTACCGTGAAAAAGAATTAGGGAGATGGCGGAAATACTTCGGACGCCTCGCTTGACGGATGAGATAAGTGCCAAGTTAAAATATGGTAATTAACTTCCGGATCGGCGAACATATTGTAAACTTGTACTTACCTTGGTATTACTTATTTAAACATTAAAATGCTTCGGGACGTACCGGAATTAAAATATAAAATTTACGATTTCTTGATCTAGGTTCTGAACTTCAAAGGTGGCATACATAATTCTTTTCTCATTTTCCAATTGATAACAGATCACATTTGACATATTTCTTTAACGCTCAAGTTATAGGTTTTATATTTCTATGCTGACATATTTCACTATAGGTTGAGATCTGTCAAATCAAGTCAGACTAATATTATTTAGACTCTAATTATACATACCTACTAGAAAATTCAACACATCAATATGGAATATCGGCGTCAGCGTATAAAGCCATTCTTCAACTACATAGAACTTCCAAGTCGCAAGAAAAACCATAAGCCATAATTTCCATACATACATACATATAATCACGCTTTTATCCCTAATAGGGTAAGCAGAACGTGAACGACCTAAACAATGGTCGTTCCTCCACGTCTGACAAAGTTTTGAGGGTTAAGTATTTAAGATTGATTTTTATTTATATTGTGTAGACAGGTTGTCAGCCCATCGTCTAAATTGCAATATACAGAAACCATCGGATCCCTTAGCTGGTTTTTACAGCATGCCCTGGAGGAAATGCAGCTGGTACATTCTATGTTTTTCTCTCGTTCCCAGTCCAGCATTAAATAATTCTCTACTGCACCTAGTAATAGCAAACAAGTTGCAGTAAATACTGCTGTCGTTTTTATAATATCAAGTAGTCTATTATCCTCAGACGCGTTGTCCAGCAAGGGAAGCCTTCAGGCCGAGGCTGCATCTCGACGGCTCCGGCCTGGCCCGGGGCCCGCGCTCCTGCTCCGGCTCCGGCCTGGCCCAGGGGAGCACCGGATTTATCGCCGCCGAGCCAGCTGATTTATACCCACCAATCTCGCAAAACTTACTTCACATTTAAATTTCCAAACTGTCTAAGCTGCTCTTAACGTCTACCATATTATCTCATTCGATCGCCTATAAATTTTATGAGCTGACTCGCCTTTGTCGCGTTTCAGCGTTGACTTGAATTGATCGTCTCTGGGGAACGCACTTTTACTGTCTTATTTGCCTCCCTTTAAGCACCACATGTGCATGTTAACCTTAAAACAAAGTATCTAAGTAGGTGTTTCTTATAATCGATTCAGAATAAAATTACTTAAACTGTCCTCAAAATTTGGTTTTCCCATAACTGTATCACGCGCTAGTGATGTGTAACGGTAGCATCTTGGGGATTTATACGAAATGAGCAAATCCTCAGTGCCTGTTATGAATATGTAATCTAAATTTGGAATTCTGAGTGTGAGAGCGATGTTTGTTAGCGCGCGAGTGGAACAAGCTGATGCCGGTACCACGCGACTCGCCACGTCTGTCGCCGCGTCGCGACACCGCACATTCCACCTCGCGACACCCCTTTTGATTAAATCTTTGCGGAAATCTTGGTACGGAGACCATCGGCGCAACCCCTCTCATAATTTAGTTTGAAACTTTTTAATTAGCTTTATATTTGTGTTTGCAGATTGAGACTTCGTCTCTCTGTTTGCCATTTGGGTAGCTGTGGTGCAAAAGTTATATTATTAATAATGAAGTCAGGGATGAGTGCTAAAGTAAGAGATGACTGCAAGCGTCAGGTGTCAGATAAGTATTGAGTTGAGGTTGCGACAACTACACTAGGAGGTATAAGTATTTTGTTTTACTACGTTTTTGATGTAGCCCTATTATGCTTATTTTATGATTTACCCGTGATTGCATATCTACTAAACTCATTATTTTGAATTCGTTGTGTACTGTGTTTAGCCTGTTTTGTTTTCAGAAGTTATTCAGAACTTTTTTTATTTGCATTTTCGATATGTAAAAGCTGCTGGCTGTAAAAGATTGACGATCCACAGAAATCAAGTACTTTTTAAAAATGTAATTCATTCTTCTTCTTACTTTCTTACCATAAACCTCAGCATGCGACACCAACAAAAGCATTCTCAAATTGATAATTTGTACAACTGAGTGCACATACAAATTATGTAATAATGTGAAAAGTGTTTACCCTAAAAGTGGTACGTGGTCGGGTTACGGTTACGAGTATTCGAGAGCAGAAACTATCGTGTGTGGTTAACCGTTGTTCGACTGTACGAGACATGACTTGAATGCGATCAAACAAACTAAATTTTATCGGTCGACAAATATACCTGTCCGCTTGTTACAGCGACATGGAGGCTATTTTTAAACCTTACGAATAATCAAATCACATTTCAAATTGGTCGTTACGTAATTTTCCGTCCTATAAAGTCGTTCATCAATAAGCAAACTCAGAATATTCAAGATGCTGTATTAGCGAAACCGGGCGGTGGACAAGTGAAAATTATTGTGAAACGAGTACAAGTGCTGTTACATACATCAATCTCCCAAATTCAGAACATTGAATAAATCTACGATTTAAGTTAAAATGGTTGATGATGAATGATTAATAATATATCATCCAATTAAATATGCTATAACTAGATAAGAATCACATGTACTTACATACAGTTCTAACAGATCATTTATCGCAGAAGTAGGTAAGTAACATTGATTTATACATACATACATATAAACACGCCTTTATCCCTAATGGGGTAGGCAGAGCGTAAATGACCTAAGCAAAGGTCCATCCGCCACGTCTATTTAAGATAAATTTGTAGATATACTACTGTAGTGACAGGTTGTCAGCCCATTGCCTATATAACAATATACTGAAACCCTCGGATCCCTTAGCTGGTTTTTACAGCGTGCCCGGGAGGAAATGCAGCTGGCACATTAAATATTTTTCTTTCTGTTCCACGCCAGCATGGAAGAACACTGATTTATGATTTCGACAAATAATCAGTACTTGGTATTGTAAATTTTACCCCTTCGTCTCTAATGACTAATCAAAAGGGCCGAACTTCCTATATCCCGCAGAAATAGTCATACGCTGATTTCTAAGATTGGTCCCCAGGTACAGTCAAATCTGATTTAAGACTTCAAAACAAATATTGGTGTACCTTTGTCTTGTTAGGTCTACTGTCTACACCCAATCAGATAGGCCGGACTATATCCCGTTGGAATATTGATGCATTCCAATTGGATCCATGGAAGACGAGAATAATTAATCCCTGTGCAAATCTTCGTTACCTAATTAAATCGGCGTCAGTTAATCCGCTGAGTCAGCATGCTAGTGTGAAACTGTAATGATATTTATTTGCTGTATCACTATCAAATTGAATAAATCATTGCTATTGAGCATACTTTTCATCATCCTTGCGATAATTTATGCGAGGTTTGATAAAATTGCTAGATGTCCCGTATGTGATCCTACGTATAATATATATTAACGTTGTTAAAGGGAACGTTTTTTTAAATACTTTTAAGAAAATCTTAAAAAAAAATAATAATAAGGCACATTATATATATATATATATATGTATATAATCACGCCTGCATTCCTAATGGGGTTGGCAGAGCGTAAACAACCCAAACAAATGTCGTTCCGCCACGTCGTCTGACAAAGTTTTGAGCGTCATTTAAGATAAATTTGTAGATATACTGCTGTAGTGACAGGGTGCCAGCCCATCGCCTAAATAACAATATAGTGAAACCCCCGGGTTCCTTTGCTGGTTTTCACAGCATGCCCGGGAGGAAATGCGGCTGGTATTTTCTGTTTTTCACTAGCTCCCAGTCCAGCATGGCAAAAACAATATAATTGTTGTTATTACTCTTAGTTAAAATATTACTGTTAGTGGTAAGTAATTGGAATAACCCTAGTGGTTTATTTATGTAAAGGGACTAAAATATCTTTGACTCTTGTTTTCGCATACTTTTAGTTGTAGGTTCGTGGAGTTTCTCATTAAATTAGTTGTAGTTATCCGAAATTAGATATTTGTATTTTAGCTGTAATTTAGCTATAAGCAAACGAAAGATAGGCGGAAATCCACAACATGCGTGCAACATTTTCTTGTACCAGAACTTAACTATTAATTACTAACACATCACCGTTTTTGCCGTCACCAAAATCAATAAAGCAATCAGTAACTGTAAGCGCGGGTAAGTACCGAAGTATTTCGTGAGTATTGGACGAAATTAATCGAACTTCGGATTACGGAGCCGGGTGTAATCTGGCGGTATCTGGGCGCGGAGTTGTTATCTGTTTAATGTCTGGTAAACAACGGGATCAAGGGATAAGGAACGTCCTTCCATACGGCGCTGCCCTCCGCCGAGCTGCCTGGATTAGTGGGCTTCCACCCGCCGAGATTGCTCCTCACGTCCTACATCTCTCTATTCTGGATGTATCTCATACATTTTTGATACTCGCTGGATAAAATCCGAACGTCCGGCGGGATATGCGAATCGATTGCGACAAATGGAACCAACATGCATAGGAGATGTCCCATGTGTCTATTTCAGTTGATATCTAGGCCGATATCTTGGGAGCTCAACTCGGCCGGCTTAACTGCGTAATCGTTCCCGAACTGTTGGTGAACTCGTAATTGTCCACCGACGAGACAGCTGAGTGCGCACCGCGTCTCAATCGGTGTCGACTTAAGACTCCATGCAAATTCAATTTGGTGCCCGAGCAATCCCACACGTAAGGCCAACCGAACATATTATTGCTGGATTTATCTTTATTGCTGCCGTAGAACACTCGAACTAACTTCGACTGTCGAACTTGCGCCATTAGTGAAGACACCGAGATACAGGATTGTTTTGGTAGGGGCGGAGTTGTAAGTCTTATTGCTTTTAGTACCAGCGCAGGGCTGGATGCTTTAATCTAAGGTGTATAGTTTCGGGCCGGAGTATCCATTCTTTCCGACAACTAAACATCGTAAACTACTACGGAGAGTGCCCATTAAACTTCATTATTTTGGCAGAATAGAACTTAACGGAACATCAAATCAAAGCAGAATTCTTTACCTGCTGTTCCGGCTTAAACTTCAACACGAGTGCTTTTAATGTCTATAAGCTTAATTGACAATTTATTAATGTACACAAAAAGGCAGGATGTTTACCGCCATGACATTGTCAACACAGAATTCGATTTAAAATAAAATGGTGGGACAAAAAGCTCACGACCGAGTGCGTCGAGTGCTCGTCTGTTATGACATAATGCGCGCAATAGCAAACCATAATACGAGGCTGCATAAAAAGACGTCGCTGCCGGCGTCACAAAAGTAGACGTCACGAGCTAATCCACCCGTAAAATGTCCCAAATCACGACAAAAAGTAGCCGACAAAAGTGTTGTTGTATAAACGTAAAATGAAATTTAATAAACATCGAACAATGGGACGGATTGTAGATATTTTGGGTAGATTCAGATAGTGAATGGGAGATAAGCTGGCAAAAGGTTTGCAGTTGCTGGCGTATGTTTGATGTCGCCTCTCGTCGCCGGAGCGTGAACGGTTTAAGAGCAAAATTGCAGGAACGCTAGTGGCATCTGTTAACTGCTCGCCGGTCCCGGTCTCGGTCCTACTCCCGCAGCACAAATAGATACTTTTAATTTTGCAGATGGAATGTTATTGGACAACGGCTCCTCAGTAAAAATGCATTGAATAATGTTCCGCGCGGATTAACATCTAACTGTGCTCTGAACTAATCTCTTAAATGTTTCAAAATAATCACTGAATGCCAAATGGACACGCAAGTACTTTGAAATTGTGACGTTAAATTTAGCTTTTAATAAGATAAATTCTTCAGTCTTTATTTAGCTTTAATAATATGGAAATAGGGACGAAATTTATTAAATAAAATAATTAATTCGGGCTAAATCGCGCGATCATTCCAGAAGTGAATTAGGAGATAAGTATCAAACGTTTCTATTTAACTTCTCTCCAAGACGGAAATTCCCGGAGCGCCATATTGAAATGTTTATAATTAAATTACATAAAGACGAAGAAAATTAATTTCAGAGTGCGAAGTGGCTCGCCCCCGCCGCCTCCCCCCGTCTCACCCTCACCTCCCCCCTCTAGCGAGCACAAAAGCGGAAGCAGCTCAAAGCCTTCCACCATCGCTCAGCGAATTTAATTTTCCAGATGTTTTTGGAAATTGCCGAGGAGTTGAATAATCACGTTATAACTTAACGGTATTAAATTTTATACGTTAAAGTGTTAATATTTCATTTTCAAGTTTAATTTAATTAATTCCAAAGTTAGAGTTAAAGTCGCAATTATTACTGCGTTCCAATCCTGAGATAGATCTTCTGATGTCTCAGAGGAGATTTTTATTATTATTTTCAACTATCTTTCCTAAGTACTTCTGCCTTATTAATAAAACATGATGTATATAATACCTAAGTATTAATAACAATAAATAATTGGTAGATGGATTTATAGTTACGTAATAAGTACATTTGCCTGAAATTGAAAATTCGATAATTTCTTTACTAAAAAAAGAATACCCATTTTGTCCAGATGTGATAAATTAAGTTTTTTTCTATATTAGTAAAAAATATAAAATTTATAAAATACGAAGAAACTAATATTATGTAACGTAAAAAAGTTGCTCATGCTTGTTGTTAGGATTTGAGTTTATCTATCCGTATAATTGTAGATTGTTTATACAGTTTAGCATGTAAAATATCTCAAGACATACCTTCGTCTAGCCTACCGTGTGTACCTCGCAAGGAGACGGCAGGCGCTCGGCGCGACGAAACAAATTGATGTACCCAAATAATTATTAATGCCTCACGAAATTTAATTGGAAAAGTTGAATTTGTATCGCGCTCACGGCGTAGGTGAGCGATTCGAGTCCCGGGCCCTGCGACTGTTTACGAGATAATTAATCTCAAAGTATTTACGGCTTTAATCGAGGCACTCGCTCGATGGGGAGATAACTCGCGTATGTAATATCGTGTCTATGTATGTGTTGGTTTATGTTAGGTAGGTACCGAGGTGCCTCCATGGTGGATGTCATAATCTATTGAAGGGTGCCTTGGGTTATCCCGGATGTATCAATTAATTACTTTGTAATCATGTCGATATTCCTAAATCATTTCTAAATACGAAACGTTTTAAATTTATGGTCCACAAATCTTAAGCATTACGCGTAATGCGTAGTAAAATTAGTATATTTTTATACATATTTGATGTTACATAAAAAATAATTAACTTCCACATTGTACGGGAAATGAGAAGGAAAACTGTTGCTCTACATATTTTAGTTCATCTATTCGATAACAGATGGCGCTACTTGTACCTCCCGAAGCGAATATTCTCATTTAGTTCCGCGCTCCGCCGCTGCGAAACAGCGCCGCTCTACGTTCAAACATTCACAAAAAGCTAGATAAAAAGTGGTGTTTAAATTGTTTTCTTTTTCGCTCTCGTAGATATCCGATGGGATTTAATAGGTATCTGGTATTGTCAGGGTTTTGTTTGGCGTGGCATAGCGCATGGGCCGTTTAAGCTAATTAACAATAGATCGAATCCGACTGCAGCAACAATGAAAAACGAAGAATAAATGTCAATTTCACAAACGACGAGGAGGGTTCGGCTTTAAATCGAATTCCATTTAATAATAGTGCCGCATTTGAGTTGAATGCACTCTTGATAGTGCGATAGTTTATTGTATTGTAGTAGCTGCTGTATTAGAATATTCCTTTAGCTTATTACCATTATTTATGGAATTGGATTTATCAATAAGGCGAATAGCCAGTATCTAAATAAACTTTTAAACGTACAAAGAAGTGATACTCTTTATAGCTTAATAAAAACAGAGACAGAAAGTTTACTCAATATTATTGACCACAAATTGTAACTCTCTACTCTGGCCTGAGAGCGAGAGAAAAACATAGAATGTGCCATCTGCATTTCCGAGGTATCCGAGGGTTTCAGTAAATAGGCGATGGGCGGACAACCTGTCACTACAGCAATATACCTACAAATCTATCTTAATTAACCATCAAAACTTTGTCAGACGTGGCGGAACGACCTTTGTTTAGGTAGTTTACGCTCTGCCTGCCCCATTAGGGATAAACGCGTGATTATATGTATGTATAAATTGTTAACTGCTGTTTACATTGAATAAAACTTAAATAAGTGAGACATATTAAATAATAAAAAGGTATACAACCAATACCAATATAGGGAACCTTCTTTGAATTTAAAGCTTTAGTTTTTGAAGAAACATTAAGCTGCTATGCTGGATGATATAACTAACTAGATATTGGAATTCTGCAATACATTTCAACTATTGATTGTTCCTCGTACTACGTTGCAGATTATTTTAATAAAAAGGTGTCATAATCAATGTAAACATCCGTTACAAATTGGCTTGTATTGGAATAAGGCACCTTAAGAAACAAAATGATTTTTTCTCATTCGGATTGCTCATTTGGAATCGATTAAAAACCAAATCCCCGGCCACCCATCCCGACCCTGCTTTCGGGACGTTCGGTCATTATAGGAATAAAATGGACACAATCTCGCAGCAAAAAGGACCCGAAAGAGTTACTGCACTCTCTTAACGGGATTTTTCGGCAATTCCATCTCATTTCTTGCTTTAAATGAACGGATTCAGATTGCGATCGGTTGGGCGGACGGTCAAGAGGGCAGCTAGCCGCCAGCTAAATAGATGATGGTTTATTTTGCGGGCCGCTTTAAAAATGAGAGCCAGTTCCGATTGGTATGTACGTACGTTTAGATTTAGTGTATAGGTAACCTTACCCGAATTGAGAGATTAATGTGGTAATACTTCTACTGGATTTTCTAACAGACTTCGCTTCCGAATTATTATTTTTGTTAATAAGAGGAGATCTTAATTGAATAATCTAAAAGTCGAGAACTGATGCTTATTAAGTAAGATGCAATACGGTACATTAGAAATCACTAAATGAATTAAGCTAGTTTGGTCTATTATTAAAAATAACGAAACAGCTCTTAGCACTTTATAAACTAATTTATTCAAAGACCTAAGAATGCACTAACATACACAACTTCTAAGCGACATAACTTTTACGTAAGCATCTAGTTTAATTTAAATACATCCCCCGTATAGCACAAATTTCAGTCTAGTCCAGACATATTACGATGGAGCAACATTAAAGTTAACACGGGCAGTACAAGGAGAATAATTATCAGGGTCTGGGGGGGTTCGTACGGATGACTCGAGTATGAGGAACGAGAGACCCCCCCCACCCCGACTGACCACTCGCTACCCCCGTCGCCTAGCAACCACCCGCCGCCTAATCATCATAAACAGATAACCGCCATCTTTGATAATAGGAGACGGGGTTCTTTCCGCCTCGCCTTTGTCATCTCTACTCCGTTTGTTAATTATCATTAGACGAGATTAGAAATCTGCTATTAATATTGCGAATTCTTTAATCCTGTCATAAATAAACAGGGATAAAGCCAACGACGCTTCGCAAGGAAGGTAATCCTTTCACTTGAGCGTTTAACCCCCGATTCAAAGTAGGAGGCGGGTGAATTTTTAATAAATTTCAAAGAGATGTCAATTGAGTGTTTTATTTTGCATAGGGCTTAGCTCCGGCGGCTCGGCTGGGGCGCGGAGTACATTTCAGTGTACGTCATTTGTTCGTCGCGCCCTCCTCGACGCCTCAACCCTGCCAACCCTGCACTGCATTGCACTTATTGTTGATTTGTTGACAGAATATCAAATGATATTTTTTTAGAGTACACACTTTTGCTAAGTGTAGGGTTAGGAATTTGGTCTGTGACTGCGAAAGGATTCATGTTACAGTTTCAACGATATTTGGTTTTGCAACATATTTTGTTTGAAAGGAAAATATTTTTCAGTAGATATTTTCTTTAAATAATAGAATAGCTAAAGTTTTTTAATTCCAACCGATAGATAGATAGATAAACTCTATATAGCGCATAACTCGTACAGTTTGGAACAGCTGAATACTCTACCTGATTAGGACTAACATAGCTATTTGTCTTATATCTAAGGAAGTAATAATAAAAAATATAGCAGAAGAATGTATTTCTTTTGGGGATTCCGGTAGGGGATTAAAGAACAAAAGACAAAAGAGTAACGATATGAATAGGTGTGTACGATAAATTAAAACAACTTTACGGAAATATAGTCAATTACAAAGTATACCAAACATTTAATAAGTACCTACATTTACATATTGCTTTACTAATAACTAGATTGAGTTGATATCTAATCTATACGATTTTAGGCCCGTATTTACAATTAGCACTTAAGAGCGAGAGCAAGTTTTAGTTCGTATCAGAAATGTAATTTCAGTACAAAATGGCCTGTCAAATCCATAGTTAATATCGCTCTCACTACTTGAGATTGCTTTATAAATACGAGTAAAAAAGAGTGTATTTCAATACAAAGCTAAGGAAAGTACAAAATGTATCAAGTATAATAAATTATGTGTTTTCAAGAGCAAAAAACGCAGTATTACCAGGGGATTTCAAAAGTTGGTAAAGTGAAAGCGAAAGATAATATTTGGGCGACACATTTTCCGTGTGTATGAATGAAGTGATCGAACAAAAGTGGGTAGCTCCGTGCTTGGGGAGCGATCCGGACCGTGACCCATCAATCAATAACATAGGAGTAGCGATATTCAATGTTTCTTTACGAATAGCCGATCCATAATAATATGCAACATAAAAAAGGACTGTAGTAAGAAAAAGCATTATATTAAAGCCATTTCTTTTCCCGGGCATGCCGTAAAAAATAGCAGAAAGAGATTCGATGGTTACAGTGTGTCGAAATTTAGGCGATTGGCTCACAATCTGTCACTATAGATATTATATCTGCGAAGGTTATATGCGGTGGAACAGGTGGTCGTTGACGCTCTGTCTACCCCATTAGGGATAAAGGCGTGACTGTATGTATGTGAAAAAGGTTTACGAGAGTTAAAATAGGCTTTATATTCTACCCACAAATCAGACAATAATTAAAATACCCGCAGGTTCGAGTGCAACATCAATCCGTGGACATAACACGGAGCGTGCTTGAAATACAGAAACAATCAGCAATCAAGCCCGATATCATTCATTACCGAGTCATTCAAAGGGCGAGTTGAGGCTTAAAAAGGGTAATAGATGCATGTCTTGTCGACCATTGTCTTAGCTAGGGTAATCGCTTCCGTGAGACCGTCGGGTGAGCGGGCTAGTGCGAGCCATCGGCCACCGATCGCCCGATCTGACAGTTCCAATTTGTATGCCGACCACTACTGCCGCGGCCACCCTACGCGTTCTCACGCCACCTCTTCACTTTACCTAATTACACATTGTTCTATTTTTTGAATATCGAACACATGTTACATTAAAAGCTGAATAATACGCGTGACCACATTATGTATTACCTAGAATTATATTTTAAATAACCCTCAAAACTTTGTCAGACGTGGCGGGACCTTTGTTTGGGTCGTTTGCGCTCTGCCTACCCCATTAGGGATAAAGGCGTGATTATATGTATGTATGTATGTACTACATTATGAATTGCGTTAAACACTTTCAAATTTCGATTTCTCTTCAATAAATTGGTTGGTAAATGCCAACTTATTTCCTTGAAACAAGATATATTGGAAATATCTTACGTGCTCAGAAGTCCATCAAAAAATGTAGAGTGCACGTAAACGTTTAAGCATATAAGGCGAATTCTACCTATTCTGCTTAAAAGGGTATAATCATCTTGGTATGCACACTCGGTTTTTACTTGCGAAAATAGTGTTTAAACTAGAGCGGCTAACTTTGCAAAGGTGATGGAAAAAGTACCTGTCAAATGAAGAATGAAAGGGCAAAAATTGTGCATGACAAGCATGGAGTAAGAAAAGTTCGCATCTTTGGACGATCCCTTTATTAACTTTTATTTGATGACAATATTGTCGTCTCTACCCAAATAATGTTGAACATACTTAAATACTGCAAAGAACTAAACGCGTAATAAAATAAGGAGAAACGCCAAGGATTATTTTATTTCTTTTATGATTTATATTGTAATATTGTGTAACTTTTAAGCTTCAATAGCATACCTACTCTTATTAGCAAATAATTGTGTTTCTTTTTCGCTTTGTAATAATAAAATTTTGCATAGGTCGTAAACTTTATAGGTACTCGTGCGTCCTAATACAGAACATTTACAAAATAGTTATTGTTTTGCTACAGCTCTTAGTTACTAATAATCGGTAAGTATTTAGTAATTTTTCGTATAATTATGCTTCACTGTAGCGCTCGCGTTTTTGGGTTTTTTTTTAAGAAATTAATGTAATTTTAGCATTTTTGACAAATCTGAAATCTAGTTTGCTATGTTTTAGCAAAGAAATTGACTTTCTCTCAGTAGAGAACTCTCTTTATCCTCTAAGCCTCTCCCAGACGCACGTCCACCAGCTGTGGTGTGTACACACGCACGACACGGCACGCTTCACCACCTACCTATTCAGGATGTGAAGTGCACCTCCAGTATGGGCTGCGCTCCTAATGACCGCTTGCTTTGGTACGCCGGCCGTGGCGGCTTTTTGCGACCTCTTCTGCGGCTTGCGCGCGCGCCGAACGGGACGTCATATAACGGCGACAGTCATGTTATATTCCAATGAATGCAGGGAAGCTGATAACTCATATGAATAACCTGATTAGGGTGCAAGTTTTTCTCTTCAAATCTCTAAGAAACGTCGATCGTATCTCTGTATTAATTTAAATACCGTGGAACGAACAGAATGTCCTATTGGTGCTGTACATACGTACGAAGGTACACCAAAGTAAGGATATATTTTCCTGTATTAACATTTGGGCAGTAGTAAGTAAGTAAATGAGTAACATTTGATTTCAGATTATGATTTGATTATTTTTAATGATAATTGAAAAGTTAAAATGCATGCTTCTATCGTTCATCAAGCAGTTAGTTCACTTATTAATATAGTATTTAACATTTTATACAAAGAACAAAACATGGTGTCTTGTTTGTTGGTATTTTCTAATGGTTTTCTGTATTGACTGCGTTCAAAGAAAATGAACAAAGTATTTGTAAAAATAGATAAAAGAGTTTACACAATGTGAATTGGCCCAGTTCATGGAACTAAATCGATAAATCGTAAACTGAGACAAAGACAAAAACTACACTCGCTCAATCCGAAGTTAATTAAAAAAAACGGAATTTATTTTAATTAAGTACCAACAGCAAAAAGAAAACATTGTGATAGAGCCGGACAACTTTGTCGTTAAATATTCCGTTTACTTATGCAAGTATTAGCTGGATACATAAATGTATATTGCGGGAATCACATTAGTGGCATTAAAATCCTCGGTGCATTCGTTAGACGCGGCTGTGTATGGCAAAATATGCGCGCCGAGTGTGTTTTGCTATTCGCCCCGTATGATTTTCAGAAATGGCTGTCGTATATGCAGTAAGGCAGTAAGGATACAATATTTTTATGCGGTGAGTTTTTCCTCTATGGGTGTTTTTGCGGCCGTGTCTAAAGTAGGAAAAACGCTCGAGATGCTACATTCTAATGATGGCTCGCGGCTCGCGCGTGCGCTGCTACTTGCGGCACCCGCGTAGGGTTGTCAAACTAGGCAGCTGACAAAACAAGGCGTTACTTTGTGCTCCTGAAAAATATGATGTAGGGTTTTTTCCTGTCTGAGGATCGAATGTCGTACTTGCAATAAATAGCACCAGTGTTTATGGCAAAAAAAAACATAAGTAGTCATTCTTTCTATATCCACCGTAGTACTTTTTATTTCGTTGCTCTAGCACATCTAATTTCATAACATTCTAGATTCTACAAACAGGACGTCATTTTTATATTCTGATATCTGATATGCACGCAGCATCGGAAAAGTCGAGGCATCAGTCAACTGCGACGCGACTTCGCCACACTCAACGCTTCTACTGCCGTGATACCGGAACTTGCTTTATAAATATGACGTCATAATACCCAGCATCCTACATAGGGCACACCACTAGAGCACGCAGCAAGTACAAATGATGCGAGTACTGAGCATCGGGAATGTCGAGGCATCAATCAACTGCGACGAGACAGTCACCTCACTCAACGCTTCTACTGCCAGAGTACCGCAACAACGCACTTGCTTTATAAATATGACGTCATAGTACGCAGCATCCCTACATTGGGCACACCTCTAGAGCGCGCAGCAAGTACAAATGACGCGAGTACTGGGCATCGGGAATGTCGAGGCATCAATCAACTGCGACGCGACAGTCACCTCACTCAACGCTTCTACTGCCAGAGTACCGCAACAACGCACTTGCTTTATAAATATGACGTTATAATTCGCAGCATCCCTACATTGGGCACACCTCTAGAGCGCGCAGCAAGTACAAATGACGCGAGTACTGGGCATCGGGAATGTCGAGGCATCAATCAACTGCGACGCGACAGTCACCTCACTCAACGCTTCTACTGCCAGAGTACCGCAACAACGCACTTGCTTTATAAATATGACGTTATAATTCGCAGCATCCCTACATTGGGCACACCTCTAGAGCGCGCAGCAAGTACAAATGACGCGAGTACTGGGCATCGGGAATGTCGAGGCATCAATCAACTGCGACGCGACACTCGCCTCACTCAACGCTTATACTGCCGTGATACCGGAACTTGCTTTATAAATATGACGTCATAATACCCAGCATCCTACATAGGGCACACCACTAGAGCACGCAGCAAGTACAAATGACGCGAGTACTGGGCATCGGGAATGTCGAGGCATCAATCAACTGCGACGCGACACTCGCCTCACTCAACGCTTATACTGCCGTGATACCGGAACTTGCTTTATAAATATGACGTCATAATACCCAGCATCCTACATAGGGCACACCACTAGAGCACGCAGCAAGTACAAACGACGCGAGTACTGAGCATCGGGAATGTCGAGGCATCAATCAACTGCGACGCGACAGTCACCTCACTCAACGCTTCTACTGCCAGTGTACCGCAACAACACACTTGCTTTATAAATATGACGTCATAATACGCAGCATCCCTACATTGGGCACACCTCTAGAGCGCGCAGCAAGTACAAATGACGCGAGTACTGGGCATCGGGAATGTCGAGGCATCAATCAACTGCGACGCGACAGTCGCCTCACTCAACGCTTCTACTGCTGCAGTACGGAACACACTTGCATACATCCCCGTATCCCTTACGGAGCGAGGTAAGCAGAGCGTCAACGATTTACGATAAGATAAGAGAGGCATTTTCGCCACATCTGACAAACACACATGTTTAAGTTTTAAATAGTCGTTAAAACACACTCACAATTTAACTAAATCTTTGCCGGCCGTTTACGTTGTTTCAAGAAAGAAAATGACACGTAACAATTTTAATCAATATTTTGTGATTTTGTACGGATACGGATTTCTCCATCAGTGTTGTGCAAGTGGAGCTATAAAAATAAGTTTCTATTCTGGTACCGGATCTACATTTGTTTTAAAATGGATGTGAGGAACTTTGAGCCTAAAGCTAATCAGATAATCGTCAAAATAGTTACAGTTTAGAACAATAACCGAACTCTTCTAAACGGTCCTGATGAACATGCTTTGTGGTTAAAGTTGTAGGCTCTTTAGTAAAAAGGAGAACCGTAGCTACCGATGTATGTATTTAGATTAGTTTTGCGTTTTCTGAGTATTATGTTATGATGTAGGTATTCGTATTATGTAATCGTACTCATTAAAGTGTACTAAAAAAAACACATGAGGTGTAAATTTTTTGGGTTTTACAGGCTTAAAAAAATGCATTGACGTCATCGTTTAAGCCTCTCAATAAGTATTAATCAATGTTATTGATAAATATTTTTGAAGAATAAAATGTGCTTGACATGGATACCTATTGAGAACCTGTATAAATATAGAGACAAATTATCTTATTAAAGTAATTAAATATGGCATATTTAGCCTTCTTTTGAATACGAGGCAAGTTTTTCATAGCCGTTTATGATTTAGTTTCCTCTATTGCGTTCATTAAATAAAGTATCATTTATAGCTCTCATACCCAAGACAGCATCAAGAATTTATCATAAATGGTTTCTAGTATATTACATCAGTAATATATCGCAGAATAATTATTTTGTAATACTTATTAAAGTATTTACTCGCCTCTTGCAGAGTTGCAAGCTACACTTGACAAAGAACCGACGATAAAAAGCGAAGAGCGTAAACGTTTAGCGCGCTAATTTGAGAGAGTGAAGTCGATGCTGGTTTGAGATGGCATCTTCACGGCTTACAATAGTAAACAAATGTGTCGCGCGGGCGCAATTAGATACACCGGGTCTGGTGCGCGGGCGCAGGCCGGCCGCACGACGCAGCCGCGCGCGTCACGCCGCCGCCGCCGCCAGGCCGCGCCGCGATCGCGCGCATCACGCCGCCTCTCACCTCCGACTCCCAACTTATGCTAATGGCACCCGTACCGCGTAAATTGGAGTGAGCTTGCTACAAAACAAAATGCGTCCTCTTTATCTTATTACTGCGCTGCCTTCCTAGAGCTACCCGACTAAGTTCCTCTCGCTCGGAAAATCGACTCTAACTTATTTACCAATAAACACTTTTTCGTTCGAGCCGGAGGCAAGAAGTCCCGGTCGCTAGTAAACCCTCAGATTGGCAGACTGAAATCCGAATACAAAAACTAGCACGGGAACGAACGTGAAACCGATTAAAAGGCCGCATCACGATTTTGTATGCACTTTGCAGTCTTTGCACTCATTCGATTCGCTTCGGAAGGTGCTGGCTACTCAATCTGATACTTTTATTTTCTATGTTTAATAAGATAAATTAGCTGCAGCAGTCTTTAATTAATGCTCCTTTCTATCGTTTCTTTCACAATAAAATACCTATTTGGTATTACTGAAACTTGCTGATATTTTAAAAGATGTTGCGCTTTAGATTTTTTGTTTCAGTAACTGTAATCGTATCCGGAGGTAAGAAATGTATTCAAAATACTATTAGGTAGCTAACTATGCAGTGAAGCATTTTTTAGTCGACGCAGTCCATCAAATATAACTGGCATGACGATTGAATATTGATCCGTGGATCAATAATAATAGATTCCATCAGTAGCCGGTATGTAGCATCACATTTCATATAATAAAGAGTTGAATACATCGCACCGTGAAATGTTACGACACAAAAAACTTAACTAACTATAACCGCTAACGTGTGAATCGTATTAAAAAAGTGTTTAGTCATCGGCTTCATAAATAGGTAGCATTCGGTTGTCGTGATCAATTTTATCCATTAGTAGACCGTTAACTGTCTGTGGGGTGATAATAATTCTATATCATACGAATACTATAGGTACCTCTCGCTACATACCTATAATACAGGCAAAGCTCGAGTTGTTGTTGTTGCACTCGAACGGAGTTTCAAGTTTCGCACAGTTTGTTTAAGAAAAATTGAGATTTAATGTTACTGTGATGTAAAATATCT
Organism: Scrobipalpa costella; assembly: GCA_949820665.1. Classification (NCBI taxonomy): domain Eukaryota; kingdom Metazoa; phylum Arthropoda; class Insecta; order Lepidoptera; family Gelechiidae; genus Scrobipalpa; species Scrobipalpa costella. The sequence goes on from OX463303.1 coordinate 12,412,797, forward strand.
TGAATCGAATATATTTTTTATTATATTCTGATTCAATCTTATTTGATATGATAAAATTGATAAACTAATGTACAGTATCGTTAGGTATTCGAAGAATAAGTACAATATCGACAAACTAAGTATTTTTTACCATTAATTGTAAGCCTGTAATTGCTTTTATTTTTAATCTAATGGACGAACGGACGAATAAATATAAATAAGTGAGTGACTACGCCCTGCTAGAGGAAATATAAAACTACACGTAGCCCCGTTAAACTAAGTAATTCTGTTCAATTGTCTTGCGAAGCTCAGTCTGCCAATAAACAATCGGTCATATTGAATGAGCGGAAGTGTCCGTCTGGAAATTAGCCCAGAACAAGAGAAAACCTTTAAAGCGGGCCGTTTATTATATTAAAACGTTCTAAATTGAAAAGCTGAGTGCCAGCGTGGAACTAATGTATTTTACTTGTTCTTTGTTTGTCGTTACAGGGAGTACTTTCACATAGAGCTCGTTTTTAGGTGAATGTAATTTTTAGAATTATAACCCTTCTAAAAAAATAATGACAAAACGTACCTACGTAAAAGTTAAAAAATATGTTATGCACCTAATATTAATAAGAGAATAACTTTGTGTGATTGTTTTAAAGTTCCGAAATACGATACTCGTTAATAGTATTAAAAATCATCATTAGAAAGAAAATGGGCCAAACTGCGGAAGCTACCGTATATTGGTAACCTAAGTAGGTATGTCTAAGGGGCCTCTCTTTTTTCCAGAGGTATGAAAAAATATACAACATGGGCATCCCTGTCGGGTATATGAACATTTGTTGTTGTGATGTTATATACTAACAAGGATTTTAGGAAGGTAACATTTTAAATCAAATGTAAAGTCAACGATATTTTCTTCTTATCTAATTCCAAGTGTTTAAGTAGGGACCTAAATAAAAAGTTTAATTCGAAATCAAAGTAAATGTGATTGAAGATCTTAGTTATTTATCCCCGGAATTAATAATCATTAGCGATCGGGAACGAAGTAAAAATGATTCCCGGTAGTGGCGGTAGTCGGTAGTCCCGCCAGGTTGAATAATGAACCGAACCCCAACTGCCGCGGAATCTGGCGCGCAAGAAATAAAAGTCAACAGGGAATCCTATTTCAAAACGCATTTCACATACAAATACCTAATTTCGGGGTAAAGTACGCACATTATACCGGCGGGTTCGCATTTAAATTATTCCACCGGATCGTTTATAGGCCATAACCGAATTTGGGAATTAGCTATAAAACAACATTTGATACGGGCGGGCGCGGGCGGGTAGCGAATTTGAATGTTTCGCTCGTTCCGGAGCTCATTGGGTTGCGTGGCGCGTGCTGCGCTCGCGGCCATGTTGCCACCTCGCCGCGTCACACCACCGCCATCACCACCACCGGTGCACTACCGCCGCACCACCGCCGGTCCACCTGCCATCGGACTCACGGGTCGTGACCCTGATCCAATCCAAATCCTGAACAAAAATTCATATCCATTCTATATTCGCTCGCTTTTCATCTCACTAAACGTAATCAGTCGACAAGCCAAAGTAACACTTTGCTTAGCAGTTGACTGTTTTAGCTGGTAATAACTATATTGACCATCGTTCAGCTAATTGGATATTGTAACCGCGTTTTCCTCTAGGTTGTAGCTGAAAACCAGCGCGTTGCTCCTGAGCAAATTTTGACGCTGAGCTATTGCCTATTTGCACTGCTACAGCACACATTGTCTTAAGTTTACATTTACATGTTATCTTTTGTTTCCTTTTGTATGTTATAATTCTTTATGTGTAAAATGTGTAAGTCTAGATCCAAATAACCGTTTTATCTATAGATATATATTTTAACTACGAATTATATCTAGACCCAAAACATTCCCAAAACGATGTATCATATGTACCTTACCTACTTTTTTACCAGGGTAAATGCCATCGCTGTTAAATACTGTATTGCGATCCTTCATTCAAAGTAAATTTGATATTTTCGCAACCACAAAGCACGCTATTCGATTAAATAAGGCTCTATATTGCAAATAGTTCCAGCACTATTACCGTTGCCTACAACATTTATTTTTCACTTCGCCATCTTATTTCCATACATATTGGCCCTTAAGTACACAAGAATTATATTGAAATATAATTAACAGTCGTGACTGTAGAAAGAGTTCACAGTAAACGAGGCTGGAATGGTTTAAAGGAAGCTATCCTTTGCAGCAATTTAAATTCCATTACACTGAATATAAAAAGCCAATTTGAACTCTATATCGTCGCGGGCCTTTGCGGCTGTATCTGTAATTTCTTTAAGCCCGTGAAGATACCCGTACATCTACACGATACCAAATGAAAAAGTTTATATTAAAATAACGAGACTGGTTAATTTGATGACGCAAAAGGAGTTAGGTTAATTTAGTGAATAAATAACGTTTCCTTTTCAGGCAATCAATAATGTTTTAACCACATATTGTCTTCAAATAATAATAATATATTTAGTTTTAGAATAAGTGCTATTTCAGCGCTCAAATCAAAGACATTCAAAATGTTCCAAGAGAAATCGTTTCCTGCAATAGAATTCAAGAAGTTCAAGACGATGGTTTAGACAATAAAAACAGACCATTGCAAGACCTGCAAATACACGTGTCAGTATATACGACGTTTTCGATTGAATAAACAATCGGCTGGTAGAAGTGGGGCCTGTCATTCACGGAGGCGTTGTTTAGCGATCTACGACGCCAATGGGTGCGCTCGCGCAGCCCGGCATTAGGCGCGAGGGAACCGACTCCAGCGCAATTTCGCAAATAAAATAATAATGATAGTGGTCTACGATAATGTTTCCTCCAATTTTCCCGTTCGTGATGCTCTGCTCGCTCCGTCTGATAATATCCGAGGAATCAGCGGAGTGCAGGCTGTTTGCTATGTTTGTGCACAAGAAGTGCTGTGTAACTTAGAATAAATACTAGTTAGAGGGTGATTGATATTGACTTACTGTGGTGTAGGCCAATATTTTAGAGCGCAAGCAAACCCAATGAAGCGCTAACAAAACCAAAAAATAATGTGCATTACAGAAAAAAACATTTCATTTGACCGACAATATTACTTTCGGTTTAAATACTTTACTCAATCTAATCAATTCTCGTTACAGATTAATTCTATGTAATACGGGGTGTTAGCGTCCCGCAAACTGATAGGAGTTGCTCACTGGCTCAAGGAAACTGAACAACTATCTCTTTTAGGAAATGAAAACATCTTTTAGGAAATGAAAAAAGTGCTTTTCCATACAAACTGGACAGGTCGATCAGACGATCGAGGTGGCCATTTTGTATGGGAAAGTAAAAAAAAAAACATCTGGCAGAATTTCCTGGTGCAAGTTTTTTAGTTTCCATGACTGAACAACCCCTTTCAGTTTGCAGTCCCTTAAACCAGGTAAAGAGCTGGTAGTACATACATACATATAATCACGCCTTTATCCCTAATGGGGAAGGCAGAGCGTAAACGACCTAAGCAAAGGTCGTTCCGCCACGTCAGACGATGTCTTGAGGGTTATTTAAGATAAATTTGTAGGTATATTGCTGTAGTCATAGATTATCAGCCCATCACCTAAACTACAATACATACGAGTATATTAAAACCCTCGGATCCCTTAGCTGGTTTATACAACATTCCCGGGAGGAAATGTAGTTGGCACATTCTATAGTGGTAGTGCTTGTGGATAAACAATGATTGTACTTCAGCCCCCAGCGACACCCGGACATGTCCATCAGTTCAGTTCTGCTCGATGCACTTATTGCTCAAGACGAATAAAATACTGTACACAAAGATAAATGTCTAGACTGCTTTGACTAGATGATTGAAGGCAATTGGTGCTATGATAGTTTCAACAATTATCCTAGATTATCTATAAAGGGCTAGCATGACTAAAACGAGTGTGAGAAGTTCTTTAGGACGCAAACTGTTGATGTCATATAAAAATGACCATTGGTACTAATTCGTAGTTGCAAATATCACGACTTAACTAATATAAGTCTATACCTGTGATCTTCTGTCATGAGAGAACAGAAAGAGATGGCAATCATTTTAGTCAAGATTTAGTTGTGCGCTCGATTGTAATATTTACTACTTACGAGTATCTCCTTATTATTTAGGCGCCAAGTTAGCTTGACATTCAAACTCATTTGACATGTTTGAAAGAAAACAAAACCCATAATGTAGGTAGGAATAATGAGCTTAAACAATATTGTATTTTTCTACGGAAGGTACGTAATCACAGTTTGTAAACGTATACCATATTTTGTGCCCTCCAAAACACGGAATTCTTGGTACCTACTTGGTAGATTGGTAGGTTTTATAAAAGGACAATGGGCGAAAATGTATGGGGTCTGAGTCCACCCCTCAATAGCAACGTTGGATAGGGTTTTTTAAAAGAAAATTATGTTACTAATAAACCTATTGTATTAACGATCCTTAGATGGAAAGTCAAAGACTCAATTCACTGAACCACGGAGACAGCCAAAGTTAATTGAGTACTATGTAATTGAGTAGTAAATGTTGAATGCTAAACCAAAATAATACATTCTTAGCCACGAAACCGTTAAAACTAATAAACTTCAAGTTCGTTTATGTTTGTTGAGAAAATTACAAAATTGTTGGGAAGTCTCGATGTTATCGTAAGCAAGGAGGTGGAATAGTTTGGAAATTGGCTACCTATGTCCCGGGCAGTTAGCGGAACTCATTACAGAAGTCGTTTATACAACACGGGTCCGCACTCAGGCGATGTAGCGACGCCTCGGCGTAGCGCAACGGTTCCGTATGTTATGAAAACTTTGATCTTACTACTTAGTTACGACACTTTTAAGTAAAGCGGCTAAATGGGAAGACTGTCAATAACATGATATGATATTATGTATCCTATATGTACAGGGTGATACTGCTTTACGGGGTGTAAGGGACAGTGTCCCGCAAACTGATAGGGGTTGCTAAGTCAACAAAACTAAACAACTATCACTATGTTTTTTTCAATAAATGAATTTCTTTTTTCGATACAAAATTTTCTTGGGGTGGTCATTTGGAAAGTGAAGGTCAATTTTTTGGACTGAGCAACCCCTATCAGTTTGCGGGACGCTGTCCCTTACACCCGGTACAGTATTGTACCTAATTAGGTACAATACTTAATTAAGTAAATATGTATTGACAATTCACTATTTGTAAAATTTAAGATGCAAAACGGAACATTTTTATAAAAAGGTGTATTTTTTTCCTGGTTAGCTAATGCAAAAATAATACATGCATTCATGTATATGCTACGATGACCGTTTTCCGGTGTATGTTTGTTTTTTACCTGTTTTTATCTAGGTACTAATGCAAAAATATGATTATGATTTCACCAGTGAACCCCAAAAATAAACAAGTGGAAATAAATTAATTTCCAGAGCACGCGATGAAACCGTCGATTTGGTTAGAAATTGATTGAGCTCTTGATAAGTGCAGGAAGCATTCATTTTGTGGTTCTGTACTTATTTCGATTATGATTTCAATATTAGATTGTAACTGGTGCGACTTGACTTTTTAACTTCAAATCAGTAGAGATTTGTGTAAACTATACATTTATGCTTCCGTAGGTAAGCTGGAAGAAATTTCTTAGTAGAAATGCTGTACCTGTTGTGTCGTTATTCCTTGTGTATTGTCTTTCTCATGTTACTTGTGTACAATAAACAGTAAATAAAATAAATAAATAAATAATATTCATATATAATATTCTTTGAATCTGTTTGTAGTAGAAAAGATAAATAGTTTGTTGAATAATGATGAGTGCCATCTATTTGTAGTATTTTTCTTCTTAGTGCACGAAGCACGAAGTGAAGTATTCTTAGATAATGGTGCCGACTCGGTAAAAACACGTCCCAACTAAGATAAGTCAAAACCTATCATTATCTGTCACAATTCTTCCATGCTGGACTGGGAGAGATAGAAAAACATAGAATGTTCTAGCTGCCCTTCCTCCCGGGCATGCTGTAGAAGTCAGCAAAAGGGACTCAAGGGTTACAGTGTATTGTAATTTAGACGATGGGCTGACAACCTGTCACTATAGCAATACACATTACAATCTAAAATTGCCCTCAATTTTTGTCAGACGGGGCGAAAGCGCCTTTTTCGAGGAGTTTGACGCTCTGCCTACCCCGTAAGGGATAAAGGCGTGATTTTATGTATGTATGTATGTATCTGTCACAAGCAAACAAACAGAAAGGGAAGCCAGAGTAGAAAAACTTATAATGTTATAATTCTCTCGAAGTGTCAATTTCCATTTCTTTTTAATATATGTCTTTATCTACTCGTACATTATGACATTATACATACATACATATAATCATGCCTTTATCCCTAATGGGGTAGGCAGAGCAGAACGACCCAACAAAGGCCGTTCCGCCACGTCTGACAAGTTTTGAGGGTTGTTTAAGATATAGATCTGCATATTGCTGTGGACAGGTTGTCAGCCCATCGCCTAAATTGCAATATACTGAAACCCTCGGATCCCTTAGCTCGGTTTTAGAGCAAACCCGGGAGGAAATGCAGCTGGCAGTATATGTTTTTCTTTCACTTCCAGTCCAGCATGGAAGTAACATTATTATTGACAATATTTATTTATTAGTGACATTATTATTGACAATATTTGATGACAAATGTCTTGGAAATAAAATATTGGCCAATAACGGGCAATATCAGCGCCCCCTGCTGGGATAAGTGAAGGCACACTTACCGGAAGTGGACGGGCGTCGCGCCATGCGTCACTTCCGCGCTTCCGTCGCAACTTCCGGTCCTGCTATCACGCCCGTGACTTGACGGAATACGACCCCCGATATTTAAGAAATCTGCTAGTTTATATATTGCAATTTATTTACTTTTCTTCCTTGCTGGTCTGGGAGCGAGAGACAAACATAGAATGTGCCAGCTACATTTCCTCCCGGGCAAAACCAGCTATACTAAGGGATCCGAAGGTTTCAGTATATTGTAATTTAGGCGATGGGCAGACAACCTGTCACTACAGCAGTATATGTACAAATCTATCTTAAATAACCTTCAAAACTTTGTTTAGGTCGTTTATGCTCTGCCAATCCCATTAGTGATTATAATTGTGTACATACAGTATGTAATTTATTTGCTTGTCAATATCAGTAAGTACCAAATTTTAGATATACAAGATCTTGTATAAAAAACTTCCATGCTGGACTGGGAGCGAGAGAAAAACATTACTTCCATGCTGGACTGGGAGAGATAGAAAAACATAGAATGTTCCAGCTGCCCTTCCTCCCGGGCATGCTGTTGAAGTCAGCAAAAGGGACTCAAGGGTTACAGTGTATTGTAATTTAGGCGATGGGCTGACAACCTGTCACTATAGCAATACATATTACAATCTAAAATTGCCCTCAATTTTTGTCAGACGTGGCGAAAGCGCTTTTTACGAGGCGTTAAACGCTCTGCCTACCCCGTAAGGGATAAAGGCGTGATTTATGTATGTATATGTATGTACCAAATTTTAGGAAGCGCCTTGTCGTTGTCAGATAGATACTTAGCTTTAGCTTTGTCGGAGTAAAACTGTAGTACCTACTATTCCCATAACTATTTAATTTGATATTGTACTCCAGGCCACTACGATTGTACGGGGCGTAAGGGACAGCGTCCCACAAACTGGTAGGGATTGCTCAGTCAACGGAACTGAACAACAAAAAGCAAGTTTTTTTTCAGAAAGTGAATAAAAATACTTCCATGCTGGACTGGGAGAGGTAGAAAAACATAGAATGTTCCAGCTGCCCTTCCTCCCGGGCATGCTGTAGAAGACAGCAAAAGGGACTCGAGGGTTACAGTGTATTGTAATTTAGGCGATGGGCTGACAACCTGTCACTATGGCAATACACATTACAATCTAAAATTGCCCTCAATTTTTGTCAGACGCGGCGAAAGCGCCTTTTACGAGGCGTTTAACGCTCTGCCTACCCCGTAAGGGATAAAGGCGTGATTTTATGTATGTATGTTTTACGTAAGTTGTTCAGTATCGTTGATTGGGGAACCCGTATCAGTTTGCGGGACGATGTCCCTTACACCCGGTATATAGTTTATAAAATATATTTTATTCAATATTCACTACATATTATAAAACAAAGTCGCTTTCTCTGTCCCTATATCCCTATGTATGCATAAATCTTTAAAACTATATAAAACATTTATGCTCGTGTTATATTTGTATACTATAATTATGATTAATAGTTATGGGAATAACCAGTAATAACCAGTACTACGAGTATAATAACAATTTTAGATAAAAATACCGAAAGTGATGAAATTTTATGAATAAGTACGATTTTAATACCTTTGCTAGTATATGAAAATATTTCTTCCATGATGGACTGGGAGAGATAGAAAAACATAGAATGTTCCAGATGCGCTTCCTCCCGGGCATGCTGTAGAAGTCAGCAAAAGGGATTCGAGGGTTATAGTGTATTGTAATTTAGGCGATGGGCTGACAACCTGTCACTACAGCAGTGCAAATCATTACAATCTAAAATTTGACCTTAATTTTTGTCAGATGTGGCGAAAGTGCCTGTTTCGAGGTGTTTTACTTTCTGCCTACCCCGTAAGGGATAAAGGCGTGATTTTATGTATGTATGTATGAAAATGTATGTTTGGAGGCGACTAAATGTGATTAGATTAGAAATGGGGTTTATTCTTGACTCTGGTCTAGGTCAAAAGTAGCAGAGACAGGGTCGACGATGGAGCCAGCTTAAACTTGAACTTTGAAGAGTTGCATGCATTCGAAGACACAGATTAAAGTGGTGGTGGGTTATAGGGGCATGGGCGTACCCAGGTTTTGGGCTAGGAGAGGTCAAATCACTACTCGGTTTTGGGTCAGGGGGGAGCAAATCACTACTCGGATGATGTACAAAAGTTGATAGTTAGTAGGGGAAAGCAAAATCCAGGTACGCCCGGAATAACGGGTTGCCTAGGCACAAATATGTTATCTGAAAAATAAATTGGCTTCAAATTTTTTTTTTTTCTATTATTTCGATCATCATGCACGGATACATAGAAAAATCCATACTAATCCATACTAATATCACAGAATATATAATAGTACTACATACTAATATTATAAATGCGAAAGTAACTCTGTCTGTCTTTATGTCTGTCTGTCTGTTTGTTTGTTGCTCTTTCACGCCTAAACGGCAGAACGGATTTTTATAAAATTTGGTATGGTGATAGATGGTAACCTGGAGACCGACATAGGCTATATATAATCACGCCACCGTAGTTAGGGGGTAGGTAGTAGGCAGAGAAATGAATTTAGTTAGTGATTTCTTTCACGCCTGAACGACTGAAGGGTTTTTGATAAAATTTGGTATGGTGATAGATGGTAACTTAGAGACGGACAAAGGCTATATATAACCACGCCACTGTACTTAGGAGGTAGGTAGAATGCAGAGAACTGAATTTAGTTTGTAAAAATCACTATACTGTACTAATCGTTTTTGATGGGACTTTTTTATTTAACTAAGTTTTACATATACAAAATCTAAGAATACAATTAATCACGCCCCTGTGCTTAGGGGGTAGGCAGTAGGTATGGAACTGAATTTATTAGTGTTTTTAACCGATTTCGATGGGACTTTACTTATTTAACTGAGTGCTACCAAGACACAAACTAAAGAGATAAATAATCACTCCATAATACTTAGTGGGTAGGCAGTAGCAGAGAATTTTATTTAGTTAGTGTTTAATATTATAAAACCCAAAGTAACTCTGTCTGTTTGTTACTCTTTCACGCCTAAACGGCTTAGCGGATTTCGATTGAATTTGGTATGGTGATAGATGGTAACCTGAAGACGGACTTAGGCTATATATAATCACACCATCGTACTTAGGGGGTAGGCAGTAGCAGATAACTGAATTTAGTTTATGTTTTTAACCGATTTCGAGGAGACTTTTTTTATTCAATTTAGTGTTACCAAGACACAAATTAAATATATAAGTAATCTCGCCACTGTACTTAGGGGGTAGGCAGTAGCAGAAAACTGAGTTAAGTTAATATTTTAATCGATTTCAAGAGGACCTTTTGTACTCTGCTCAGTATTACTAATACACAAACTAAAGATATAAATAATCACGCCACCGTACTTAAGGGGTAGGCAGGAAACTGAATTTAGTTAGTATTTTAACTGATTTTAATGGGCCTTTTTTTATTTAACTGATCTTTCCCTAAAGACAAACTAAAGGCAGTAGGCAGGGGTTTCGAATTGAGTTTGTATATGACGATTTTGATAGGACTTTTTTCGGGTTAATTAATATTACCTCGATTAACGATATCATCACGCTACCTAACGTAGGGGATAGGCAGGGAACAAAAAAAAAGTGTGTGAACCGATTATGACGGAACCTTTATATTTAATTCTGTGCTACCTGGCCTAAATTAGAATACATTTCATTACGCTTCTTTACTTGGGAGCCAGAATTAAGAGTGCTATAAAGTGCATCACGCTATGTTGTTGACATGTTGGCAGCAATGCGATTCAAATTGTGTATTATGTATATCTGTGAATCTTTTATACACGTACATTGGAGCGACGTAAGTTTCAGGATGGACGGAGGAAAGGGAACAGAAGTGACTGGAGCGAGTCATGGACGAGAGGAATGGATAGGAAGTCTGGACAGACATGATGACTGTTTAGTGATGCGTGTGACAGGTAGGACAGAGGGAACGTGTGGTTGGTACGTGAGAAGGGGTTTGACTCTACTTTTACCGCCACCATCATCACGTTTTCGAATCCACAAGACGCTGCAGATAATCACGGGTGGACAAAGGAGAAAATAAAAACGCAGACGAAGTCGCGGGTAAAAGCTAGTAAATAGATATACGGAAATAGCTAAATAATAAGGTGCCAACATAAGAGACGTCTATATATTATACTGAAATCCGATAATTCATTTAGCAAGGAAAACGATGTGCTAATATCAAATTTAATTTATTATTTTGAGGCAAATCTTATCATCACACAAAAGAAAACCTGTTAGCCGTATCAAACATGACATATTGAGAGCACAGCGGAAGCGACAGGCGCGAAGATTATTTGATGAAGTGGTAGATAAGCCGGTGTTGGCCCGAGCTGGCTGACAACTCGCCACTACTGAACATGTGGACAATCTTTCACGCTCATATGTGCGCTCACCCTTTTATTGGTCCAGGGGTGACCCGCTGGAATAATATGGATAAGCTTACAAATAAACTGTTTCACGATGCTTGTAATTTGACATGTTTTTAAGAAATAAAATTATGATTAGGAATAAATCCATGTTAGATAATGTTATAAATGCAAGTGTCCTTTGCGTCGCCACTAGGCATGATTTTTTTTATCGAATAGTTTAGTGTCTGGAAAGAGTAGATTACATTTAATCGCGGGGAAAACCTTGTCCCCAGGGGAAATATCAGTAAGCTGGAGGTGAAATAACAGGACGGAAAACTAGCAAATAAGAACATATAAAATAACACTGTTTATGTTTATACCAAGCCTGCACTGTAGGTCCACATTTTTGAAGCTTTTCAGTGGTAAACTGTAGAAAACAGACACGCCAAAAAGAAAATTCATCAAATTTGTATCACTTTCTTCTTTCGTCCGTGTTGGACTGGGAGCAATAGAAAAAGATAGAATGTTCCAGCTGCCCTTTCTCCGGGAGGGCATGCTGTAGATGTCAGCAAAAGGGATTCGAGGGTTGAAATATAGTGTAATTTAGGCAATGAGCTGACAACTTGTCACTATAGCGATACACATTGCCATCTAAAATTGCCTTCAATATTTGTCAGACATGAAGACACATTTACTAGGAGTTTTACGATCTGCCTACCCCGTGCGTGACGTTGTATATATATATATACATACATACATACATACTTATAATCACGCCTTTATCCCTAATGGGGTAGGCAGAGCGTAAACGACCAAAACAAAGGTCGTTCCGCCACGTCTGACAAAGTTTTGAGGGTTGTTTAAGATATTGCTGTAGTGATAGGTTGTCAGCCTAACGCCTAAATTGCAATATACAGAAACCATCGGATCTCTTAGCTGGTTTTTACAGCATGCCCGGGAGGTAATACAGCTTGCACATTCTATGTTTTTGTCTCGCTCCCAGTCCAGCATGGAAGTATATAATTATTACTATTTTCATTATATTAATTATTGCAAATGATAATAATCTGTCATATAAAAAGTATAAGACCCTATTGTATTTTTTTTAGTTAATAAGTGTCATGTTATTGTCATATCCATACTAGTCCTGCTCGTCGTTGATTAGAGTCCAGGGCTTGGGGTCCGGGGAAGAGAGCGTGAAATTGTCTGCTCACTTCTGTAAATATAATTTTGGCGACAAAAGGACTATAAATGATACACTCAGGGTTATGCTGGTGTAAGGGATCGATGATGCAAACAAAAAAATAATTTAGGCGTTTAGTTTTATAATTACAAGAAAAAATTATAAGCGATAAAAATATCATAAAAAATGGAAAATTCACGATAGCATAGCAATTTACATTTCCGTTCTCTGCATGATTCATCTTAATTTTTAAATTTTCTTATGGAAATTTTAAATACATACATACATACAATCACGCCTTTATCCCTAATGGGGTAGGCAGATCGAAACGACATAAACAAAGTAAATTTAATTACGTACATACATACATATAATCACGCCTTTATCCCTAAGGGGGTAGGCAGAGCGTAAACGACCTAAACAAAGGTCGTTCCGCCACATCTGACAAAGTTTTGAGGGATATTTGAATTTGTAGGCATATTGCTGTAGTGACAGGTTATCAGCGTACCGCCTAAATTGCAATATACTGAAACACTCGGATCCCTTAGCTGGTTTTACGGCATGCCCGGGAGGAAAAGCAGCTGGCCCATTCTATGTTTTTCTCTCGCTCCCAGTCCAGCATGGAAGTAGTAAGTAGTAAAAAATCATAAGCGATAAAAATATAATATTTATAAATGGAAAATTCACGATAGCATAGCAATTTACATTTCCGTTCTTTGCATGATTCATCTTAATTTTTTTTTTCTTATGAAAATACATACATACATACAATCATATAATACATACATACAATCACGCCTATATCCGTAATGGGGTAGGCAGAGCAAAACAACCTAAACAAAATAAAATTAATTAATTATTTAAAATATTCAACCTCACTTAAAACCAGCCCTCTTAATATTTTTCTTTATTGAATTAATGCATTTGCGCTGTGACTAATGGAATCACAGAACAAATAAAATTAAAATGTAAATAGTGTAGCAAACGAAATGCTAATAATAAATTTCTCCATTTCAATAACTGCAACTTTTGGGGGAGCTTCTGGCCTGTTAAGTCAATATAACACTTCCATTATGTTAAATTAAATTCCTCAGAGAGTGAGATAAAGTTTTTATATCGTCAGACAAGGAAGGAGGAAACTGACTGCTGCCATGTAAAACGTAGAATGTATTCAATATCCTATAGAGGTACATTAAAATAAGTGACTGGAGTGGGAGCGGGAGAAAATCATAGAATCTGCCAGCTGCATTTCCTCCCGGGCATGCTGTAAATACCAGCTTAGGGATTTGAGCGTTTGTACAAATTTACAATTTAGGCGACAGGCTGACAACCTGTCACAGCAATATACGCACAAATCTCTATCTGAAATGACCCACAAAACTTTGTCAGACGTGGTGGAACGACTTTTGTTTAGGTCGTTTACGATTTGCCTACCCCATTAGGGCTTAAGTCATGATAATATTGGCATCACCTAATGAAATCTCGCTGGGAGCGATTAAAAAACATAGAATGTGCCAGCTGCTTCTCCTCCCGGGCATGCTGTAAAACGAATTTGAGAGTTACAGTTTATATAGTAATTTAATAGATATCTATCTAAAATAACCGTCAAAGCTGGTCAGACCATACATAGCGGGACGACCTTTTTGTAAGTCATAGACGCTATGTCTGTGCCATTAGGGATAACGGCGTGATTGTATGACATATGCAGTCTCTGCCTGCCTGTGGATCTGTTTCCGGAACCATATAACCTAGGCCTTTTTAAGGCAAAAGTGAATAGACATTATCTAGGCAAGCATGCTTCATCATCGTCTGGTCATCACTTTACATCAGGTGAGATGGCGGACAAATGGGTTGCCTATCACTACATAGTATAAAACAAAGTCGCTTTCTATGTCCCTATAGGTATCCCTATGTATGCATAAATCTTTAAAACTACGCAACGGATTTTAATGCGGTTTCTTTTAATGGATAGAGTGATTTCAAGAGGAAGGTTTATATGCATAATAACATGCATAATATTGTAGAGAAACACTGATAATTTCCGTGCGAAGCCGGGGTGGGTCGTTAGTTAGTAATAAAAAATAAATATATATATCAACTAATATTAATATAGGTATTGGGGCTATTTTGCAATAAGTCTTACTCCTTTTTTATAATAGCATTTTCAATAAAAATCCATATTATTTGCACAAAATGCATAGTAGTCTAAGCATTCTACTTCGCGCCGCGAACAAAGGAGCACTTGTGCAAAAAATCATTAAGCGTGCAAGTGTGGTGCGGGTCGCGGGCGTGACAGCTATTAATATTTCACGGAATTAATCACAATAATCCTTCTAGCAAACAACTCGCTCCGGGACCTCGAACAATATAATGAAGTTGTCATTTTTTAGCCCGACGCGAGGGAGGCTGGAGGAAATCCAAATTGAATCATGCGGCGAGGGAATTGTGCTATTATGTTATTAAACAGAGGAGGGCTAGGGCAGGACCCCGTACCCCGTGCCAGGTTTTTTGCGAGGGCGTTTGGAGACAGTTAACAGTTTTCACAATAGAATTATGATATAATTTGACGCGACAATAGGTTCGGGCAGTGCTCCGGCGAATAATCTTATTAAGCGCTGCAGCTGGGGCATTATCATACAGTCAGCTTATTTCAAATTTTATAAAATTATCATGTAAGGTATTATCGATACCTACATAGGTAATAGATAACGATTTTCAAAGATACTTGCATCTGAATCTTCGACCAAGAAAACACTAGTAGAAGTGATTCACATATTTTTTTGTACCTACCTATTGAAGTTTAACACTCATAATAAATACACAGGTAATACAGAATGCAGTAAATCATATTAGGAGTATATTTAGGTACCTACATATCTATACCAACTCACATTATATGCTTAATTCACTCATCTCCTACTTCATCACACTCAAAAGAGGCAAGAGTGAAATGAAAGCTTTTATCCATATGTCAAGGCGAGTACTTACAGCGGCTTATTGTCGCCCCGCCAGAGAATTTGATAAAGCGTGTGCGAATATTAACAAAAGGAATATCTTGTTAAATTGATATTGTGCCCCACTACAACCTAAAATGAACCTTACAGACATGTTCTGCATGATAATAGCTAAAATATTGATTGTCTCAATCGTGGAGGGTAAGCCCTTTTAACGAGCACCCCGTGAAATTGTCTCCGCTCGAAAGTGTATAATTCAAAGGGGAAGATTAAAATATTATCCATGTTAAGTAAATATTCAAATGAATATTTTCCGTGTTAGACAACAATGGCTGCAGGGGGAAGGTGCTGTTATTTGATAGATACCTATCTACAAAACGGTCTCTTCGTTAAGGGCCCCGTTATTATAAGCGCGATTTGGGAATACTTCTAAATTAAACGCTTCTAAGGAATATGGGGTGAGACATAAATCATTATTTATTTCTTAAGGGAAATCATATTCTTCTAAAATTTGCTAAAATAACTGGAAAGAGGCCTTTGTCCAGCAGTGGAATGATGCAGTGCATAAGATACGATATTAATAATTTTAATCAAAAGTTATTGATACATTACTTATGTACCTACCTTCTATTTATCTTTGCAGATTGAGAAGATAATTATAAACTGTGTATGACGCATATACGCACAACAGGGCCGGAGAACTCTCTCCGCAGGGACTACCTATTGTTATTATAAACACCATCGCATCATAGCCCAATACGAGCACAAATGTACACTCACTGGACTATACGGTGCGACATGTTTTCTATGAAAAAAAAAATATTGCAGTTTCAATTCAAGCATTGCAAGTCATCTGTTAATTAATGTAGTTTCACTACCTAATCGCTATCATTTTTAATAATAATTAAAAATAGCCACTTATTATAAGAGATAAGAAAGAACAATTACAATGATCATTACACGTTAAATCTTCTTCTTGTTGTACGGGTTTAGGGTCGATACGTTTAATAAATTAATTATAAACCTTTGCTAAATAAATTTTCAGTCCTGCCTATACTGATAGTCAAGTCAAGTGGCAAATTATAAAGGCCCTTAAAATATATCTGTGGCAAAGGTAGCGTAGAACATGCTACAACAACGCTGTTAATTATATTTTCCTAATAATATTCAAAAAGTTAAGTAAAATTTGCGCTTGTAAATTAAATAAATATTATTGTTGATGATTTTTAATACATTGCTTTGCTCCTGTTTCTGGTCTGAAGGCTAATATCAACGCGAATGGACTTTAGTATACCTATCTAGCATTTTCAACGCAGCATTTGTTCAATTTGCCGTGCGGGTGTACATCGCGAGGGTGTTACATGTTTATGTTTATTTTAATACGCGTGTCGTGCGTATAATACGGAATTTATTACGGCGCTACCCTCGCAGGATTAATGCGATACGGAAGATTTGAATTCAGAGCATTAACTCAGATTGGTAAGTACTGTGGGGGAAGGGGGGGGGGAGTTCATAAATCGACGCTATGTCATTACAAGTATGAATCTAAATATAGGTACCTATGTAGATTGTAAACAGGCAAAACAAATAAAAGAGCCTTCTTAAAAATATGGTATAGGCTATGTCATATTTTTGGGAAGGCTTCATGGTAGAAAATTCTGTATCCCTTACGGGGTAGAGCATCAAAAAAGGGCATTTAAAGCGCATATGACGTGGTTTGAGCGTAGGTAGTGTTATATTCTAATTTATTTTTCTCCCATTTGCTCCGAGAAGCTTATTACAAAAAAACAAAACCTACATTCACTCTTTTCGGTCCTCAAATTCACAGACGCAAGCAATTTCTCCCAACGACAACAACGACCATTAACGATCGCTACACGAAGTCTTTTAAGACACATTAGTATGGTTTAGTTTTTAAGTTCACATTATTTTAAGGCTGAATGCGCGTACGACTTTTTAAATTTACAAAATGTAACGAATGAATAAATGGAATGTGCGCTTGTCTATGCAAATTTTAAATGTCAAAAAAATATGGAGGAATCGCAAGTATGATGTTTTTTAAGCGTATTGTTTCTTCAAAAAACACTATTCTGCTCTCAGCCGAAATAGCAATATATGGTCTCATTTATTCGTTATTTACTCGACCATATATTGCTATTTTTCAGCCTCAGAGTAATGTACTTTTTTTATCTCCATTTTAACTTTGCAGCAATTATTTATAAATAACTTAAATTACTTGTTATTTATAAAAGACATGTCACGGTCTAATACATAATGGTTTTTCATTTCGTGTAGGTAAATATCATAGGCATTGCATTTTTACGTCTCTAGGTATTTCAAAACACTATTCACTACAATTGTATAATTTTTAAAGTGTAGTGTTTTGTGCGTCAGATGTTATTTTCAGTTCCAGTCCACGGATGCACAATGATTTACGACACTAATAACAGGAAAACTGGTTGTAATCTATTTCCATTCGTATACAAGACGTCGAATCAGAAAACCATGAAACACCCCACACAAAGAATCTTTATGTAAACACAACAAACATAAAATGTGTTATATCTGTTGTTTTAAGTCATTTCGAAAGTCATCCATTACGAAGAAAATGTATTGTTTTCTGATACTATTATTAGGTTTTATTACGTGTACGTTGTACTATAAGGGTAAGAAAAAAACAATTAAATATCAAGTGGCATTGTTTGTAGAGAGCAATTTAATTAACACAGTATTGTTTGTTCTGATCGGAGAGAGACAAATAGTCTAAAGTAAAATTTATGTATTGGAATCAAATTCAATTTGGTCTTTGCATTTTTTACACGATTTTTAGGGCTGTCCTCACAAGGTTCGAAGAAATTATACCGTTGCAGATGCGGTATTTTTTTTATTATAAAGTGGCAAAGTGAGTATATTTGTACATGTATTTTTACTTTTCCCAGTGCAAATATTTTACCCTAACATATTTTTTTAAAAGGTGAGCTATTTTTGGATATAGACACTTTAAGAAGGTATCTTTTTTAAATAATTTATTCAGTAAATTACAGTCATACTCATTATGCTTGAAGTCTTGATTATTTCTGCCGCCCAGGTAGAAATAAATGTTCGCACTTAATTATAGATATTTATTTATTTCATTTTAACAAATATTTAGTATCTGTTTCTATTTGATTGGAAGGAAGTCAGTGATCAGGATTACCGATGCAACACACTTTGCTATTTGACTAGATTTAATGGGATAGTAAGAGTAAGTGTATGGGCTACGGTGCTGCTTACCATCAGGTGGATCGAATGCTTTGTATTAAAAAAGAAGTGTATACAATGTTTGGATTTTATTATTTCAGATATAAAATTAAATTCTTAGTCGTAACTATCTACTGCTGGGATAACTAAATTAGAAACAAAAAAATACTAATAACATTTACCAACTATTTTTCTAACGTTACGGCCCTAAAAAACCGTGGATACGGTTTCCTGACTCCTCACGATCCTGCGAAAGTTGTTTTCTTACGGGATTTTACTAATCTTCTTTAGTATCGTTTATATTGATTATAGCGCCGCCCGCCTAATTTATATTCAGCTAGTGTTTTTTCATCACGCCCTGTGCTTAATATCGCTATTTGTGCAGGAGCGGGCGTAGGCCGGCGACATCACCTTTACAACGTCTTGTCTATAGTCTTGCTTTATTGCGACCTATCTACTGGCTTTAGTATCAACCTTTTGAGCGCCTTTAGCGCAGACTAAGGGCCGTATTTAAAATCAACTCTCATGAGTGGCAGCGAGTTTGAGTTCGTATCAGAAATGTCATTTCATTACAAACTGGCCTGTCAAATCCACACTTAATATCGCTCTCAAGTTTGATATTGATTCATAAATACGAGGCTTAGTAACTGACAGTAAAAACTTATTTTATTAGTTAATGTAAGCTAATTTCAAAAAGCCATTAGGTAAGTACAGAATTCTAATCGAAAAAATACGATCTAATTTTGTTTGCTTTTTTTTTTTATTTTTGTGTGTTAAAATATATTACTTAGGTATATCAATTCATGATAATTGCGATAAAAATATTTTAAGGTATGGTATTTGCTTTAATTAAATTAGAAGACTAAAAATTACGTTCTATTATCATGATCATGAGTCACGTAAGAAAATACTATTATATTATGTCTGAATCCATATAATAAAGCGGTAATATAGGTTGTTAAAAATAAAATAAAATATGCATAAATACATAATTATTGTATAAAATATTGTAACTATATTGAAAATATTTCCGAAAATCGTTGCTTATACCTTTGAATTAATTTTGGCATATCCCGTGGGCACCGACTTCTATCAATCGGCTAATTAATAAATCAAGAATGTGATAATGAAGCATGGTCACATGGCTCGCGGAGGACCGGGGGCAGATTCTTGGAACCCGTCCTCCTCTATGGCCACCCAAATGATGATTTCATTATCAGCATGATTTTGATTGATACAGCAAAAGAAAGCTGCCAGTCGAATTCTTAGCGCGGCACACATATTTGTTATGTTATTATCTGGAAAAAAATATATCAGCGGCGCCATAGTTTTTAAACTTTAGGTCGCGGACAAGGTATCAGCTGAAGCGGGGCTGGAGTAAGACATCGACTCATTGCATTGTGCGCTTTATCGTATCTAAACATGTACTGTACTGAGCCTTGTATTTATAAAGCGATCTCAAGATTGAGAGCAATGTTAAGTTTCGAATTGATAGGTTGTCTTCTTTTGTACTGAAATGTAATTTCTGATACAAACTCAATCTCGCTGTCACTATGAGAGCTGATTACAAATGCGGCCGTTAGTTTACGCTTGAGGCACTGAAAAGGTTGAAGCTAAAGTAGAGTATGCAAAATATCAAAAATCCCTCTTTTGCGCAGTCGGGGAAAATTATCATCATACCACGAGCAAAATAAATGAAGCTATCAGGTGAAACCGCAGACAAAAAGATGTATAAAATGCCTGCACAATGGTTGAAATAGTAATTAAGTACCTATCACACATTTTAACGAAAGTGGTAATAAAATTTTGTTTCAATTAAAGAGTAATAATTTGAACGTTTCCTTTCACGTTCTCCTTACTCGGTATTCAAGATCGTTTGCATGTTTTAAAACTAAAACATGCAACTTTTAATTGTGTTAATAATGATCGTTGCTGTCACTTCTGTAGATGGTATGATTTTATTATTAGTATATTATATCTACGTATTTAAAATCACAATTTAATTACATAATTAGGTACCACGATACGATATAATTCATACTTAAAAGAGCAGGAGAAGTAATAAATAACAATGAAACCTTTACCGAATATGTCAGAGCTAAAAATAACCCTTGTTTTTATCTTGCTTATATGTATTTTAATGTTATGTGAAAAATACTCATCTATATCTATACATAATAATTAATTTCTAGAGGGATCGTGTCTGTACATTGAATATTTTTAGGAACAAATAATTGCAACAGGCATTATTAATAATAATTCAAAGACAAAACATTTTCTTTCGAATTTTTGTCTGTCTGTATGTTACCACATCACGCCAAAACTACTGCACCGATTTCGATGGCACTTTATTATTCAACTTAGTTTTACCTAGGTTCAAACTTAGGTTACTTAAATTCACGCTACCTGACTTAGGGGGTAGGCAAGAAATTGAAATTAGGCTGTTTTATAACAGATTTGTATGTAACCATTTTGATTTAACTGGTTGTTATCTGAACTTAATCTTAAGATAAACACGCCATCGGACACTGGGAGTAGGCAGGACACTTAATTTTGCTTGTTTTAACTGATTTTGATGGAATTT
Source organism: Scrobipalpa costella (assembly GCA_949820665.1). Taxonomy (NCBI): domain Eukaryota; kingdom Metazoa; phylum Arthropoda; class Insecta; order Lepidoptera; family Gelechiidae; genus Scrobipalpa; species Scrobipalpa costella. The sequence goes on from OX463303.1 coordinate 12,433,926, forward strand.
TTCTTTTCTAACGTGTTATTCTAGGTTTAACATACTGAAAACGCTTCTCCGCGCTTAAGAGCCGGATATGCTAGCCCGCGCATGGATGAGTGTTTTCCAACTAAGTCAGATCAGACGGTAAGAAACCACGCATCCGCGCGGGCTAGCAGATCCGGCTCCTCCGCGCGGAGAAGCGTTTTCAGTATGTTGGATCCAGTGTGGTTATTCATAACCGCCAGTGGTTACGGCTAGTATTATCATTATATGTATTTATTTCAGAAAATGATACAAGTGTCAATACGTCAGGTATGTAAAAGTCAGGATAGGAGAGTTGCACGCCAGCGTTAAGTAAATGTATTTTTTAAAGTATTATGATCTTTTTTAAAACATGTTAATAAAGAAACCGAAAACATTCGCAAGAAATTGAATTGTCGGAGTGTTCGCAAGCACGGGTGCTCGCCACTGGTTAGAGCAGCGGCAGTGGGTTCGAATCCCTCCTGTGTTATTTGTTATAAGTGAGTCTTTTGAGCTTGCAAAATTGTCGCAAACGGCTACAATATAACAGAGATTAGCGTAGAGCGTTTGTATGAAAAACCGTTCACGAAATTTCTTCTTAATGAAGAAATGTTCTGTTTCGTTGCGTAAAGCAAGTCATCCTTAAGGTGCCGATACTAGCCAAGAGGCGCCTCCATTAGTAAAAAAGCATTATTCACCAAAAACGCAGTGAATCGAAAAACCGGTCCAACAGAATCAAGTTATAGTAATGAAGATAATATAGAACCTTATAAATTAGCGATTCATAGCTCGTTCTAGTAACAGGAAGAAAAAATGCCATTGGCCGTTACTCGCAATTTTTCTTCCTGTTACTACAACAAACTATGAATCGCTAATTTATAATTTACGACTTAATTCTGTTCGACCACTTTTTCGATTGACTGCGTTTTGAGTGAATTATGTCTTTTTACTAATGGGGGCGCCACTTGGCTAGTATCGTCACCTTAATTTGGTGTTTATGATCGAATATTAATAGTGGCAATACCAATAAGAATGAAAGCGTCGAAAAGTCAGTTTTGGTTACTGCTTGAATACAAAATGGTGCACCAGCTTCATACTTAGTGGCTTTTTCTTCTTCTGTCGAGTGGTTATCGAGTCTATCGACCCCATGAACCCTGGTGTCAGAGTTTTTAAACCGCCTAGTAGCACAACTATCAGGCCTCTGACATGTTTTGAATAACATCTACTATCAAAGACAGCGACCGGGACCGACGGCTTAACGTGCCCTCCGGAGCACGAAATCTTTTTCTTTTTCGGACAATCAGGTGATTCAGCCTGCAATGTCCTAACCAAACTGGGGAAAAATTCACAAAGTGATAAATTCTCAAATATCAACTTTGTGTTTCTCCCCTGGGAATCGATCCCAGGACCTCCAGATCAGGAGTCCAATGGCACTAGCCACTAGACCACGGAGGCAGTTATACCTTGTGGCGACGACTGGCGATGACAGCAATATCCTATTAGGTTTAAAATCGACCAAACATTCAGGTCTATTTTAGGATCGTTAGTGATACCAGCTCCAATTTTCTGTATGTTGTTCGAATTTGTGACTGAAATGTAATTACTTCCATGCTATACTGGGAGCGAGTGAAAAACATAGAATGTGCCAACTGCATTTCCTCCCAGGCATGCTGTAAAAACCAGCTAAGGGATCCAAGGGTTTCTGTATATTGCAATTTAGGCGATAGGCTGACAACCTGTCACTACAGCAATATACCTACAAAACTATCTTAAACAACCCTCAAAACTTTGTCAGACCTGGCGAAACGACCTTTGTTTAGGTCGTTTACGCTCTACCTACCCCATTGGGGATAAAAGCGTGATTATATGTATGTATGTAATGATGTGATATATTTTTAGAATCAACTCAGAACGCCCTTTAATTTAGTATCACACACGATATGACTACATACATACATACAAATAATCACGCCTTTATCCCTAATGGGGTAGGCAGAGCGTAAACGACCTAAACAAAGGTCCTTCCGCCACGTCTGACAAAGTTTTGAGGGTTATTTAAGATAGAATTCTAGGTATATTGCTGTAGTGACAGGTTGTCAGCCCATCGCCTAAATTACAATATACTGAAACCCTCGGATCCCTTAGCTGGATCTTACAGCATGCCCGGGAGGAAATGCAGCTGGCACATTCTATGTTTTTTTTTCGCTCCCAGTTCAGCATGGAAGTAAATGACTACATACATAGTAGAAAACAAGTCGCTTTCTCTGTCCCTATATCCCATATATGCATAAATCTTTAAAACTACGCAACGGATTTTGATGCGGTTTCTTTTAATGGATAGAGTGATTCAAGTAAAAGTTTTATATGTATAATACATGCATAATATAGTATTCTTCCTTGCCGGCCTGGGAGCAAGAGAAAAACATAGAATGTGCCAGCTGCATTTCCTCCCAAGCATGCTGTAAAAACCAGCTAAGGGATCCGAGGGTTTCGGTATTTTGTGATTTAGGTGATGGGCTGACAACCTGTCACTACAGCAAAATACCTACAAATCTATCTTAAATAACCCTCAAAACTTTGTCAGACGTGGCGGAATGACCTTTGTTTAGGTCGTTTGCGCTCTGCCTACCCCATTAGGGATAAAGGCGTGATTATATGTATGTATGTATGTATGTATAATATAGTAGAGAAACACTGATGATTTCCGTGCGAAGCCGGGGCGGGTCGCTAGTGTTTTATAAAAAAAAAACTTTGCAATACGAAAACAAGATGACGACACATCTCCGGATCTAGGAACTTTACAGATATACTCCCGATGGTTTTTACGTACAATATCATGCTTAACAATATACTTAAACTTGGTGCTGGTATCACTAACCGAAATAATTTTACCTAACAAAAACCGCTAATAACTAATTTAGGAAATTAAATGATTGTTTATAGAGCATATGAATATCAATTATATCGGGTGTAAGGGACAGCGTCCCACAAACTGATAGGGGTTGCTCAGTCGACGAAACTACACAACTAACATCGAGAATTTTTTTCAGGAAATTAAGAAATAAATTTGCCTTTCCTACAAATTGTCCAATCGAGGTGGACATTTTGTACGGGCAGATAATTTTCTTGAAATAAATTTCTGGTGATAGTTGTCCAGTTTCGTTGACCGAGCAACCCCTATCAGTTTGCGGGATGATGTCCCTTACACCGTAGGTATAGTAGATTTATTATTATCTCACGACTGCTGATCGGCTATATTTATTTTATTTATGCACAAAAATGTTACACGGGCGGACTTAACGCCGAAGGCATTATCTACCAGTCTATATTAGGGCATGTGGAAATGACAGGGCAGATGCAAAAAAAAAACTATCCTAATAACTAACAAAGTTAGATCAAAACGAAAAAGAAAACAAAATGTAATTTACAATATCACTACATAGTATAAAACAAAGTCGCTTTCTCTGTCCCTATATCCCTATGAATGCATAAATCTTTAAAACTACGCAACGGATTTTGATGCGGTTTCTTTTAATGGATATAGTGATTCAAGAGGAAGGTTTATATGTATAATATATGCAGAATATAGTAGAGAAACACTGATGATATCCGTGCGAAGCCGGGGCGGTTCACTAGTTAGTATATAATTATAACCCACAGCATATATACTTGTGCGTACGGACACGTAACGACCCTTATGTACAAAATTTACAGGTTTACTATAGCAAACTCACGCATACTTAAGGCATCTCCAATGCTGGACTGGGAGTGAGAGAAAAACATAGAATGTGCCAGCTGCATTTCCTCCGGGGCATGCTGTAAAAATCAGCTAAGAGTTTCAGTATATTGCAATTTAGGCGATGAGCTGACAACCTGTCAGTACAGCAATCTATCTATCTATCTATATATATTATATATATAAAAATGAATCCCTATTTCCCTTGGTCACGGCATCACGCCTGAACGGCTGGACCAATTTCGCTAATTCTTTTTTTGTTCTGTTCGTTATTATCAGGAGAAGGTTCTTATGAAAGAAAAAATTAAGGAAAATGCGCGGAAAATTAGAAAATTTAAAATTACTTAACCACCATATAAAATTATTAAACTTTTTTAATGTAACCTTAAGACATTTGACATAGAATTGACTGAATGCGTGCTGCAAATATAGTCAAATAGGATGAAAAAAAAATTACGTTTAAAACGGATTTTTTATATAATAAAACAATTAACTTAATAAAATCAAAAATCTGCTCATTTATGGCGTCTAAAGCGGAACAAAGTTCGCCGGGTCAGCTAGTAAACATATATAATCTATCTTAAATAACCCTCTTACTTCCAAGCTGGACTGGGAGCGAGAGAAAAACATAGAATGTGCCAGCTGCATTTCCTCCCGGGCATGCTGTAAGAACCAGCTAAGGGATCTGAGGGTTTCAGTATATTGCAATTTAGGCGATGGGCTGACAACCTGCCACTACAGCGATATACTTACAAATCCATCTGGAATAACCCTCAAAACTATGTCAGACGTGGCGGAACGACCTTTGTTTAGGTCGTTTACGCTCTGCCTACCCCATTAGGGATAAAGGTGTGATTATATGTATGTATGTAAATAACCCTCAAATCTTTGCCAGACGTGGCGGAACGGCCTTTGATTAGGTCATTTACTCTCTGCATACTCTGTTAGGGATAAATGCGTGACTAAATGTATGTATGTACTAAGCATTGTGCATGAAAGCATATTTACACACACAACACAAGTACCTACATCAAAGAGGCAGTCGTGAGGTAAAACGTTTATTGTGTTTTGTATAATACATCATCATCTATCATCTACCTAGCCTTATCCCGTATGTCACGGGGTCGGCTACCTAATCTAGGGGATTGAACGAGGGTACTGGTTTTTACACAGAGCGACTGCCATCTGACCTCCGCAACCCAGAAGGGAAACCAGACCCAATCCTAGATTAGGTCAGAGTTTTTCAAGCCGCCAATGCTTAGCACTGGCCTCTGAAATGGCTTAACGACTAATATCTACGGTATTAAACGATATTAACCGGGACCAACGGCTTAACGTGCCTTCCGAAGCACGGAAAAAGCGCCGAATAAACGTACATATGAAATTCGAAAACCGAAAAACACATTGGTACGTGGTGGGATTCGAACCACGACCTCCCGCTCAGGAGGCAGCGGCCCTATCCACTACACCATCGGGCTCTATTATATTTTGTATAATACATACATACATAAATCACGCCTTTATCCCTTACTAGGTAGGCAGAGCGTTTAACGCCTCTTAAAAGGCGCTTTCGTCACGTCTGACAAAAATTGAGGACAATTTTAGATTGTAATATGTATTGCCGTAGTGACAGGTTGTCAGCCCATCGCCTAAATTACAATACACTGTAACCTTTGTATAATATATTTATTTAAAAATTTCAGTTCATAATAAGGAGTTCAGAAAACATTACGGGTTGAGTTTTAATAATCGATGCCCTAAACCTGCTAAAGTATTTAAATGTATGACTTCATGCAAAAGTATTGGCTTCCAAATATTTCGACTCAACTTCAGATGTAAATGTACATGTCACGAGCTAAAGACCACAACAATATTACCATTTTTCAAATGGAGAACGAATGGTACTACGAGAAAATACGGAACAACGCGAAGACCAAAATTATATGAAATTTATGGCACGCTGTTCCCCAAATTCGCAGCAAAAGAAGAAGTGGACGAATCGACACCGTTCACATGTCCACCTTTTCCTAATATAACGGAAGCTCCTAAAACAACGAATGCTACCAAAAGCAATGATTCTAATGTAACCAATGAAAATGCGTCTAACGCAACAGAGCCAGAAAATACAACAGCAGCAGTTGGGGCTACAACCATCAGCACCTCCAGCGGAGACGTCAACGACTCCAACGCCACCGTCGACAGCAGCTCCAACGCAACCGGTCCCAACAGCGCCAATGGCACCGATGCCAACAGCGCCAACGCCTCCGATGCCAAAACCGATGCCAACAGCGCCAGCGCCACCGACGCTAACAGCGCCACCGACGCTAACAGCGCCATCGCCACCGATGCCACCAACACCGAAGCCTCAACATAGACAACAGGGCAACGGCATGATAACAATACTCTGGCTCTGTTTTTTCCACTATACCCCGTCCACCATACGGTGATTACTGACAGCTCATAGAAAGGTGTATGCAGAAAATGTTATCATTTGTATGGGAGGGGGTCCAATTTTATTTTTATGTTTCTAACCTTGCGTCATTATAATCCATCTTCATATCAACTATCAGCCTCCTAGGTTATTTGGAAGTGGATTAGGTTTTTATTTTTTAAGTACGGCGACTTTAAATGCAAATATCTCAAGAAGGACCCATTTAAGGCACTTGTTTTCAAAAAAACCTCTACCTAATTATATAAGACCTGTAAGACCTAACTCAATATACTAGTTAAAAAATAAAAATTATGCCCCCCTTCACTTGTATGGGAGGGCGACAATTTCCTTTTCTTTGTACATTTCAAATTTTGTGTCATTTCAGTTAATCTTCATTAAAATAGCAGCTTTAGGTAAAATAGGTAGCTTAATAGCTTAATATAATAGCTTAATAGCTTAATGTAAAATAGGTCATTGGCTTTTGATTAATTGATTTTTGAAATGTATGTCAGTCAGTCAGTCAATCAGTCATAAAAATTACGATTTTTCTGCATTAATATTTAAATAACCGTTTAAGCTATATTTATAAAATTTGGAGCACTTGTTTATCTAGAGGATCTTAATATATAAACTGAATTTGGTGTATATAAGTTTTGTAGTTTTTGAGTTATGAAGGGATCAAAAGTGGCTCCAAATGGTTCCTGTAAATATACACACGATTCTACCGGCCAGTTCTCTTTGGCTTGCGCTTGCCTTGGACACGCTACCGCGTGTCTCGATTTTATATAAGCTGTCAGTAATCAACTTATACTCTCAATTGGCGCGACCCGGGACGGGGCGCTGTCGGATGTCGGAATCATTTGTGTCGCGACCCAATCCGGGTTGCTGACAGCGCCCGCATATTTCAATAAAAAACGCATAGATAAACTGTTTTTGTCTCGTTTTCGCTCTTCAAAATGGGATGAGTGTGAACAAAGACAGATAGCAAGCGATTGTTAGAGTAATCAGTAAAGGAAAAATTCCGCGCAAACTGTTAGTAAAAACTAAAGATGGTATAGTGTCAAAAATAGGGTCAATATTTGACCTCGAAAATAGCAGTTTTAGTTTAACGCGGAAAACAGTAGACAATCGCTAAAGTTAAGATGTAAGCTTACAGTCTCCAGCATAAATATGTAGATAACATAATACAAAATACTATTATTTAAAAATGTGATTAAAATTTAGGTCATAATCTAGGTACCTTGGTTTTCATTCCACCTGTACTTTTTATTTAACAATTTATTGCACACATAAACATACATAGGACACAAATATAAAAAAAAAACAATAGCACAACAGGTACAGCTTATCTATAAAAATAAATCTCTTCCAGCTGACCTACGGTAGTGAGGTACTTCTTCTTTTTCGTGTCTACATGAACTGTATTATGATGACACGCATATTGCAACTATTTATTAAAATAAGTAGTAAATTTAATGTAGAACTGTATATTTCCTTATAAGGACTGTGTAAGTTGGCCAAAAATTACGGTAGTCTGAGCGCGTCCCTTACTGGGGTCCACAGATGTGCCATATTCGCCATTTTGGCTTCAACAGTTGAGGGGCTATGGTGAACGGTACGGGTAATACTACGATAATATCGTCGACATTGTTCCAATCTGAACGCACACACACAAGCGCATGCTTTGTACGAACACAAAACACATGCAGTTTGGCAGGCCGGCGACGATACCGTTGGGAATTAATGCCATGCCGTTGCCGTGCCATCGAGTGGAAAAGCGTGCCCTATAATTTCTGTCTTAATATATTATCTCTTTCACGATACCGTCGACGATACCGTGCCTTTGCTCTTGCCGTCGACGTACCGTGTAGTGGAAAAACGCTCAATAAATCATGGATAGCATGGATGGTCCTTCAACCGCAGTTTGGGCAAATCGAGATCATCAACAAACAAAATTATGATTATGACCTCACTAAAAGAATCACGCATTTCGAATTTGTTTTAAGAAAATGCTACCCATGTTCGGATTATTTCATGCTGTTTCTACAATTTTAATTTGTTTTGTGTTCTATTTATTTCATTTTCTTGAATCACTACGCTGTCGGCAAAATACATTTGAAATAACAAAAGAAACAATAACAAAAACCATCTAAATGTAATTATAGAGTATGAAGATAGATTTTAATGACGCAAACTTGTAAATGCAAATAAATTATTTTATTTAAAATTAAACAAGTATTTTAAAATATAATTCAGCAAACCCGACTGACCGATCTATAAAAAATGTTTTAATGCATTAAATGTTCTGAGTTTGAGCTTTAACATATAAATCATATATACAGGGTGGCTTGAAGTAAGAAGTATACATTATTTTTCTCGCTGCGTACCTAATTGCCAAGTCACCATTGTGGTTTAACTGAAAATATAAAGACTACGGAGATTTGTGAATAAATGACCATCAAAGAGAACACAATTGACTTGGCTCACCCATTAGATCTCGAACGCGAGGTTCGGCAGAAACTTTGCATAGAATGTTTTTGATTGGATATCACTACTTTTTGGTAGGCATTATTTTTACCGGCTCTACTGTTCTTGCCTGAGCCTACCGACCTGAACCTACTGTTAACCATGTTTTCTAGTTGCCGTGTCTCTGTTTTCCGGTTGAACTGATGGGTATTAGTGGCAATGGTGTTATTTTTATATGTAGACCACCTAGAAATATAAAATTACTAAACTGACTCAAAATCTGAAATTAACGTCCAAGAAAACCGTCAGATATCGATATTTTGAGGCCAATCAGAGTAAATTTTGTTTTATTCGCCATCTTGAGTCTGACATTTTGAACTTTTTTACCTTGACGAATCTTTGTCAAAGATGTGCTGCAAAGTTAGTTCCAGCTCCATCCCTCTATCTGTAACACTTGAGCCGGGCTATAGGGTCACCACCTGATGAAAAACAGTTCTTCAAGGTTTCATAATATATCAGACTTTCCAGATTTCATACCTAGATATAATTTTTAGATTTCATTAAGGAAGTTGGAACTACTTTCTTATTTAACACTGCCTTTAGATTGCTTTTAACTATTTACAAACTTACATTTACACTTCGGAAAATAAATTTATGTGATAAATCCATATACATTCTTGTTTTAGAACCGCAAACGAAATTTTGTTTTTAGATTTTATCTAAAGAAATAAAATATAAATAAGAATTATTTTTTCTTGTTTTTTTTTTTTCCTGTTTATGTGGACTTGTTTCTACCTTTGTTATGAATTTTAAGATACTAGAACAGTTGTAAGTGCCAGAACATGTTGATCATCATCATCATCATCCTAGCCTTATCCCGTTTTTCTTGGGGTCGGCTACCTAATCTAGGTGACGAGGGTACTGGTTTTTACACAGAGCGACTGCCATCTGACCTCCGTAACCCAGAAGGGAAACCAGACCCAATCCTAGATTAGGTCAGAGTTTTCAAGCCGCCAATGCTTAGCACGGGCCTCTGATATGGCTTAACGACTAATATCTACGGTATTTAACTATATTAACCGGGACCAACGGCTTAACGTGCCTTCCGAAGCACGGAAAAAGCGCCGAATAAACGTACATATGAAATTCGAAAACCGAAAATCACATTGGTACGTGGTGGGATTCGAACCACGACCTCCCGCTTAGGAGGCAGCGGCCCTATCCACTACACCATCGGGCTGTATACATGAAATAAATAAACTAATTGTATGAAATGAAAAGAAAATTGTATATTAATCTATGTTTTTCATATAACATTAGTTAAGTTTATTTTGTTTTTAATATAAGCGGATAATGACATCGAGACAAACTTTATTAAGGTTTAGCGATGTCATTTAACTTGTTAAATTGTCTTAAGTAAATGACGATAATAAAAAATAAAAATAATAAAACATACAATCACGCCTTTATTTCTAATGGGGTAGGCAGAGCGCAAACTACCCAAACAAAGGTAGCACCGCCACGTCTGAAAAAGTTATTTAAGATAGATTTTTAGGTATATTGATGTAGTGACAGGTTGTCAGCCTATCGCCTAAATTGCAAAATAGAAACCCGGATCCTTTAGGTGGTTTTTACAGCATGCCTGGGAGGAAATGCAGCTGGTACATTCTATGTTTTTCTCTCGCTCCCAGTCCAGCATGGAAGTTTTTTATACAAGATCTTGTAATAATATCTTTATTATTGTTTAATTTTAGAATCTTCGAAAGTAGTTACCTACTTACCAATATGCGTATTGAGCTAATTAGGTGTAAAAAAAATCGCTGATCAAACCTTGTCAAACCATTTAGGTAGAAATATTTTCAATAATTGAGTCTCCCTTAAAATGGCTGTTTAAGTCATTTTGTACATACATACATACATATATTCACGCCTTTATCCCTAATGGGGTAGGCAGAGGGTAAACGACCTAAATAAAGGTCGTTCCGCCACGTCTGGCAAAGAAGGGCTATTTAAGATAGATTAACAAGTTAAGACAATTTAACAAGTTAAATGACATCGCTAAACCTTAATAAAGTTTGTCTCGATGTCATTATCCGCTTATATTAAAAACAAAATAAACTTAACTAATGTTATATGAAAAACATAGATTAATATACAATTTTCTTTTTTATTTCATACAATTAGTTTATTTATTTCATGTATACAGCCCGATGGTGTAGTGGATAGGGCCGCTGCCTCCTAAGCGGGAGGTCGTGGTTCGAATCCCACCACGTACCAATGTGATTTTCGGTTTTCGAATTTCATATGTACGTTTATTCGGCGCTTTTTCCGTGCTTCGGAAGGCACGTTAAGCCGTTGGTCCCGGTTAATATCGTTAAATACCGTAGATATTAGTCGTTAAGCCATATCAGAGGCCCGTGCTAAGCATTGGCGGCTTGAAAACTCTGACCTAATCTAGGATTGGGTCTGGTTTCCCTTCTGGGTTGCGGAGGTCAGATGGCAGTCGCTCTGTGTAAAAACCAGTATCCTCGTCCTATCCCCTTGATTAGGTAGCCGACCCCGTGAGACACGGGATACGGCTAGGGAGATGATGATGTATGTATGTTGTATAAAAAAAGAGAGACGGGACACGGTGTTATCCACCTACATCCACGAAGACTCCGGCAAAACTTACATACATACATACATATAATCACGCCTTTATCCCTAAAGGGGTAGGCAGAGCGTACACGACCTAAACAAAGATCGTTCCGCCACGTCTGACAAAGTTTTGAGGGTTATTTAAGATAGATTTGTAGGTATATTGCTGTAGTGACAGGTTGTCAGCCTGTCGCCTAAATTGCAATATACAGAAACCCTCGGATCCCTTAGCTGGTTTTTACAGCATGCCCGGGAGGAAATGCAGCTGGCACATTCTACGTTTTTCTCTCGCTCCCAGTCCAGCATGGAAGGCAAAACTTTTTTTTAGATGAATCAATAGGTACATTCAATATACCCGAGAGGGTGAAGGACTTGACTGACGTCTATGACGTATCACTTATTTTTTTCCAAAACACCAGAACATATTTTTGCTTTTATGTCAATACATCAATTTTCTTTTAGCCGTGATAGTTTTTTGCAAACTAAAGGCTCGTATTTATGAAGCGATATCAAACTTGAGAGCGATATTAAGTATGGATTTGATAGGTCAGTTTGTACTGAAAAGACATTTCTGATACGAACTCAAACTCGCTGTCACTCTTGAGAGCTAATTACAAATACGGTCCTAAGTACTTTATGGAGAGCACGAACATTCTTACCATGTTTTCATAACTTTGGTGAAATAAGTAGTTTTTTCCATGCTTTTGTTTGGAATTTGAAAGCCTTTTTGCAGTAAAATAAGTAGAAATTGCTGCTTTAACGATAGGTAAGGCCGCCTACTTTCTTCCACGCTGGACTGGGAGCGAGAGAAAAACATAGAATGTGCCAGCTGCATTTCCTCCTGGGCATGCTGTTAAAACCAGCTAAGGGATCTGAGGGTTTCACTATATTGCAATTTAGGCGATGGGCTGACAGCCTGTCACTACAGCAATATACGTACAAATCTATCTTAAATAACCCTTAAAACTTTGTCAGACGTGGCGGAACGACCTTTGTTAAGGTCGTTTACGCTCTGCCTACCCCATTAGGGATAAAGGCGTGATTATATGTATGTATGTAAGGCCGCCTATATTGCCCTTATTTGTGTTCCTTATTACGAGTATTACTGGGTTCGATTCCCAGGGACACACAATTGATATTTGTCAGTTTATCACTTTGTGAGATTTTCCTCAGATTGATTAGGACATTGCAGGTTGAATCACCTGATTGTAAAAAAGAAAAAAGAATCCGTGCTTCGGAGGGCACGTTAAGTCGTCGGTCCCGATCGCCGTCTATGATAGTGGTCGTTACAGAACCATGTCAGAGGCCTCTTAGCTGTGATATTAGGCGGTTTAAAAACTCTAACATCAGGGTTCATCGGGTCGATCGATTCGAAACCCCCACGACAAAAGAAAAACGAGTATGTATGTGTGTGTTTCTCTGTGCAATGAAGTGTTTTGTTACATACGTATAGTCAAGTCACGCCTGTGACCCTAGCTGGAAAGGCAGAGCGTCAATGACGTCGTTAAATGGCTTTTTGTATTGCCATAGCCCATCTATAGCCTAAATTGTAATATCTGCTCTGAAAAAATAAAAAAAAAAGAAAACGATGTAAGTAACTTGTGACTGAAGCCCTTGTCTTCTACTATTGAGGTATTAGGGAAGAGAAACAGCTGGAAGATGTTTTTCTATCGCTCACATGCCAGCATAATTTTGTGTGTGTTTATGTCCTTGGCCTGGTTCAATATCAATATACATAGATAGATAGATATAATCACGCCTTTATCCCTAATGGGGAAGGCAGAGCGTAAACGACCTAAACAAAGGTCGTTCCGTCACGTCTGATAAAATTTTGAGGGTTATTTAAGAAAGATTTGTAGGTTGTCAGCCCATCGCCTAAATTGCAATATACTGAAACCCTTGGATCCCTTAGCTGGTTTTTACAGCATGCCCGGGAGGAAATGCAGCTGGCACATTCTATGTTTTTCTCTCGCTTCCAGGCCAGCATGGAAGATCAATATATAAATACAAACATCTATTAAATTATGTGGACTAAAAATATCGAAATGCGTTCAATCATTCTAGAAAATGTTACTCCAGTGAAAATGAGATAGTTTCTTGTGGTATAAAGTCTATAAAAAGATGTCTACGTAGGTAGGTACATACTTAATACCTAAGAATTACTAGCTGCCTTGTTGTCTAGTGGTAAAAGCCATGGGCATACAATCCGGAGGTCCTGGGTTCGATTCCCAGAGGGGGACAAGAAGTTGATATTTGTAAATATATCACTTTGTGAGGTTTTCTTCAGTTTGTTAGGATATTGCAGGCTGAATCACCTGATTGTCCGAAAAGTAAAAGAATTCCGTGCTTCGGAGGGCACGTTAAACCGTCGGCCTCGGCCAGTGTTTTTGATAGTGGTCGTTACTCACACCATGTCAGAGGCCTAATAGCTGTGCTACTAGGCGGTTTGTAAACTCTGACACCGGGGTTCTTCGGGTCGTTGTTCGACTCAAGAATACACGCGCTAAGAAGAAGGACCTAAGTATTAACAAATAAATTAAAGAGCTTTTGCTTCTTTATCTCTCTGTACAGAAGCAATCAAAATAGAGGAAGACAAACAATAAATCCTCGGACATAAAAATTGCAACAACTTTGTTCATAATGCCGATAGAGGCATCATCAAAAGTTCGCTCAGTTCGCACCCTCGCGCCCATTCGTGCAGAGATTACCAATAAATCCAATACGGGATAATTGGCCGGCTTAATTCTGTTCTATCTTTCTACTTAGTTCAGTCGTCAGAATGTGCCAGCTCAGGCCCCTCGGGAGAGTCCAGTCGGGAGTACAAACAATGACAGCTTGCCAAACAAAAATAACACCTTCTCGCTGTGTATAAGATGGAGTTTTAGTTGCAGAATGCCGACAAAGCCCAATCAACTCTAAACGAAGAAAGTAGCGTTGTTAATGAGGTATTTTTATGTACTAAATGTTGCAGTGAATTATTGTTTGAATGAGTTTGGGCATTTGACACATGAGCGACGGCAGCAAGCGACGTGGTTAAATGGAGTTCTTCTTAGCGAGTGGATTCTCGAGTCGAAGGACTTGATGAACCCTGGTGACAGACTTTCAAACCGCCTAGTAGCACAGCTAAACGAACGCAACGACCACTGTCAAAGACAGTGACCAGCACCGACGGCTTAACGTGCCCTCCGAAGCACGGAATCCTTTTTTTTTCAGACAATTAGGTGAATTTGTCTGCAATGTTCTAAATGGGGAAATCCTCACAAAGTGATAAATTTACAACTATCAATTTTGGGTCCCCCCCCTGGGAATCGAACCCAGGACCTCCGGATCGTAAGCCCATGGCTCTGACCATTAGACCACGGAGGCAGTTAATGGAGTGGTGCGGTGGAGTCAAGGGGTAGCAGCCGCCAGTCGCCAGCCGCTCGCTGTTCATTCCATATACCGAACGCGCCTAGTTCTATAGCAGTTTTTTTACGCGCTCGGATCGCAGCGTCCGGTAGGGGTTGCTCAGTCAACGAAACTGGACAACTTTCACCAGGAAATTCTGTCAGGAGATGAAAAATTATTTTGAACTTTCCATACAAAATGACCAACCGTCTGGTTGGTCAATTTGTATGGAATACCAAACTTTTTTTCACTTCTTGAATAATGTTCCCGCTGATAGGTACTTGTTCAGTTTTGTTGACTAAGCAACTCCTGTCAGTTTGCGAGACGCTGTCTTTGACACTCCGTATACGTCTGGGCGAATTAGCTATGAGATTTAATACCTTGGTGCCAAGAATAGCGAAGGGGAAATTTTACGTGCCGTATAGAAATATGGCAAGAATTCGGGACTGCATGTTGCGTTGTATAACAATGATTATTGTATTTACTGATTACAATTCGTGTAACCAAGCATCAATAGGAAAATATGGAACATACATACATATATAACATAAAGTCCCACTTTCGTGTCTTACGGGGTCGGCACAGCGTAACACTCATCGTATTTATTGTTTTTTTATTTTAGACGAGGCTTACAGTGAATTTTATGTATCCTGTGTTTGCATGGTTTAAAAAAAATATTTTAGGTGCAGCAGGCGGATTTATTGCACGTTTAGCACCGCCCGGGGTCACGTGTAGAGTTTTTAAGGTAGTTCGTACGGACGTGGAGCAACATCTGCAACGGCCACTGTTAGAAACAGTGACCGGGATCAACGGTTTACCGTGCTCTCCGATTTAGCCTGCATTGTCGCAACCAAACTGGAGAAAATCACACAAAGTGATCAATAGACAAATATCAACTTTGTGTTCCCCCCCTCAGAATCGAACGCGTCGTAAAAGGTGCCTTCGCCACGTGTGACAGAAATTGAGAGTAATTTTAGATTGTAGTGACGTGTTGACATCTTTTTACAAAACACTGTTCTTGGCCCTCGAATCCCTTTCGCCGACTTCTACAGCACGCCCGGGCAGCTGCGAACATTCTATGTTCTTCAATCTAACATGTGGAAGATGCTATACACTAACGTAGCTATATGTATATCTGAGTCTTTTTATAGCAACTCCCTACCCGAATTAAAACGTCAGTCAAAGCGGAAAAATCCCGATCCGAAAAATTAACCAACGAATTTCCAACAAATAATTAATCTGGAATAATCATACAAAACGATGCGAGCGGGATGGCTGGGCATTATTACCATTCATTTGAAATGAGCCGTGCGGCGGAGGGGTCGGAGGAGGGGGGGGGAGGAGTACACCCGACCTGAATGAGCATACGTTTTCCAATCAGGGCACGTATCATTTAACTTCCTATTAAATTCGCCTTCTTCCCTTCGAATTATTATCATGTCAGATGTGAAGAGTCTGCTTCGGGTAAAGGTTTTTCATTACTTCCGTATGTCGCGTCCTTCATCCATTTTAATAGGCTGCCCATGATAAACCTAATTATGTCTATATTTCTTATTCTATATTCTTATTTATTTTAGATTTTTATATTGGTAATGCCATATTTCATACATACATACATAAAATCACGCCTTTATCCCTTACGGGGTAGGCAGAGCGTTAAACGCCTCGTAAAAGGCGCTTTCGCCGCGTCTGACAAAAATTGAGGGCAATTTTAGATTGTAATGTGTATTGCTAATGTGTAGTGATAGGTTGTCAGCCCATCGCCTAAATTACAATACACTGTAACCCTCGAGTCCCTTTTGCTGTCTTCTACAGCATGCCCGGGAGGAAGGGCAGCTGGAACAGTCTATGTTTTTCTATCTCTCCCAGTCCAGCATGGAAGAAATGCCATATTTCAATATAGGTATATTCGCATTATATAGATAGATATAATCACACCATTTCCAGCTTTGGTGAAGTTTGTCATGTACATATATATTAATGAAAAGATATTTGTTAAAGATATAATCTATTCTTCATTTATTTTTTGGTTTTATAGCTTCTTTAATACAAACTGTTATACTTACATTTTTCAAATTGCAGATCGGGAATATACATTTATTTTAATACAAATTCCGAGCACTTATAAATAAGCTTCTTAACCTGTAGAGTCCATTGTGTGGCGAACATTCCCGTGAAAAGGCTACGAGGGTGTTCTTCATTATCTCGCGGATACTTTCATAAACACCGTCATAACATTCATGTTTAAGACCTTTTACGGTGATTACCTGCTTCACAAGGCCGCGGGGTGAATTAGAGAATTAAAAATTTATGAAAGAAGTCTTGGTTTTTCCTTAAAAATGTACCTACCTATGATTTGTGTACTTTTTTTGAAAAAACTTTGTGAATAACGTACCCTAGCGCGCGAAAGTAAATGTATAGAAAGCGAAGTTCACTCTAATTAAGATTTGGGGTTGGTGTTTATATGAATCTGCAACAAATTGTAATGTCTATACGTACATACAGGGTGTAAAGACACCGTTTATCATTGTACGAGCTACACTCGTTACATTATTTTTAAGCTGACGCTGCGACCTGACTGAGGCCGCCGCGTGGTTCATTATATTTTAATTAGTGTGCAATAAACTGTTCGTGAGCAAACACGTCCTATCTTTTCTTTATAACTTAAACTGTGCACTCAAACTACTAACTAACTAAAAGGAGACGACTCTACAAACTGTGGCTCATACATCCTTTTTGGTTCTTCGAGCCTATCAACTAGTTAAGTGTTGTGTAACTACTGTGGTAGCGGATCGGTGCATTGCCCTCCCACCAGCGGGTCTCACCAATTGCATTGAGAAGTCGCATATATCACAGTGTGATTGCACGCACTTACGTCATCAATTGCTTCAAGGATCTCACCACAGACCTTGGAGATAACTCGAGGATTGTGGAAACCTGCAGTCTTCAATCTAACGAACCAACGCTTAGGGTAAACTACCTACTGCAAACCAAAAAACTATCGAAGAAACATGTCGAACCCAAACTCATATTCGGATCAGCAACAACAAAAAAAACCAACTTTAGAAGACATGGCCGGTGAGTTGTTCGAGAAACTTATGGAGAAACAGCAACATTGTTTTGACAATATCACGCAGCTTGTCAGAAACTACAACAAGGACGGGCCCTCTAGAAAAACTTTACCATACCTAACTAACCGTCTTGAGGCGCTCGACGCTTTTTGGGAGGAATTCAAAAGCAACCACGAAGTTCTCTGCAAAAGTGATAACAAGAACGATAAATATTTCAAGGAAAATATTTATCAACAAACTCAAACTAAATTCCAACAAACGAAGTTCGATATTATGTCAAGGAAGCTTGATTTATTGTCACAAACTGTACAGGGTTCTTTGCAGCCTCCAACTGAACAAAATGACAACTTTTCCAATCACACGCAGGCTGGAGAGTACATTAAAGAAAACCAACGTCGTCAGCAGGAACAAGAGATACCTGAAACAAAAGAACAAAATAAGAAATTAGTGCGGCAACAACTACAAAACTTTAACGCATTTGAACGAGCTATTTCAAAAATTGATCTGGAGAAGCCATCTGAAAAGTGGGAATTAGAAGATAACCTGAACATACTGAAGGGTAAGTGGGAAGCTATAGACAAAATCCATTGGGAATTAGATTATGAGATGACTGGTGAAGATAGGTCCAAATACCGAAAAGATTATTGTCAATATGAGATGCAGTATGACATCATCAAGAAGGCTCTCAATGAGAAAATTTGGTCTAGCGCTCATTATGACAAAACAACACCTAAAATGGAAATACCAGACTTCGCCGGAAACTATAACCAATGGATGTCTTTTCGTGACCTATTTACGGAAACTATACACAACAACCCACTACTTACCAAATCGCAGAAGATGCAGCACCTGAAAACCAAACTGAAAGGTGAAGCAGAAAAACTTACTCAGCATCTCTCCATCAGCGCTGAAAACTACGACTCTGCCTGGAAAATAATTGAACATCGCTACGAGAACAAGCGTCTTCTATTTTCTTCCTACATCAACACCCTTCTCAACTTACCAACTATACAGCAAGCATCCGTTCAAAACATCAAAAAACTTCACGACACCCTATTGGAATGTCTGAACGGATTACATAACTTGGGACTCGGTATAGAAACGTGGGACCCGCTATTAGTTCATCTTATGCTGCAAAAACTAGACGCCGCTTCGTACGCTGACTACATTCACGACCTTGAAAACCCGAGGGAACTTCCTGACCTGCAAGAGTTCATCGATTTTCTGGAAACAAAATTTATGGCGTTCGAAGCTATGAAACAAAACAACAGCTACCTGAAACCTATAATGCCACTGCAAAATTTATACCAGCAACAACGTTTTCATTATAAATCAAGCGAACCGAAGTCAACGAACTTTAAGAACCCAGGAAAGTGGTCGAAGTCATACAATGTGACCGTAAAGAACTGTCCACTCTGCAAGAAATTCCACGCGCTCATGTATTGCAACACGTTTTTAAACATGAGTGCAAAGGACAGAAACGAAGCCGTCGCGAAACTGCAAATATGCAAGAACTGTCTATTCAGTCACGGCGGCCAGCAGTGCACGTCAAGCAAAAAATGCAAAATATGCGAAAAACCGCATCATACAACGCTTCATATTGAACAACAACAACATACAAACTACAAAACTAATTCACCAAAAGCAACATACAGCGTAAACGTCGATGACGAGGATATGTTACTAACAACTGTCCAGATTATGGTGAAGAACATAGAAGGCAACTACGTAACAATGCGTGCCCTCTTGGACCAATGCAGTCAAGTATCGCTGGTGAGCGAAAATACAGCACAAAGGCTACGACTGCCTCGTGAAAAACTAAGCGCCGTCGTGTCTGGCATCGGAGCCACTCCGAACAACTGCAAGGGTCCAATTACACTGGAATGCAAGTCTACCTACTCGGACTATACATTCGAAACCAAAGCGCTTGTAATGAAACAATTGACCAAAACATTACCGAATGCAACTTTAACAAAAACAAAATGGGATTACATACAAAACTTGAAACTAGCTGATCCCAATTTCAACGTGCCTGGACCAATCGACATCTTACTTGGTGGTGGTGTCTATTCCAAGGTTCTAGAGGCTGGTCTCGTCCGTGCCGATCCTAACTCGCCTGTAGCACAAAACACTAAACTAGGTTGGATTCTACATGGCCCTGTGAAAACTTTCAACTGTTTCGTCACGATAAACGAGCTGGACCCAATATCAAAATTCTGGGAAACGGAAGAAATCTCCAACCAGGATGAACTAACTGACGCAGATAAATTTTGTGAGCAACATTACGTGGAAACGACGGAGAGAACGACTACAGGTCAATATATCGTCAAGATACCATTTAAAAGCGACCTTGAAGAAAAACTCGGCGAAACTAGGCCACAAGCTTACTCTCAATTTTTACAACTAGAGAGAAAAATGGCCCCGCCAAGAACACTTCGCTAAACTTTACAAAAAATTCATCGAGGAATACCAACAACTCGGTCATATGAAACCAGTCAGCAAACAACAAACTTGAAGCTTTTACGCCTCATCATGGTGTACTACGAGAAGGGTCAACGACCACTGAATTGAGAACAGTCTTCAATTTCTCCATGAAAACATCATCAAAGTACAGTCTGAACGATCTCATGGAAAAAGGCCCGAATCTGCAAAAGGACATTTTAACGCTAATCCTAACATGGCGAACTTATAAATACGCGTTAACAGCTGACATCGCAAAAATGTTCCGGGCTATCTTACTGCATGAAGATCAACAAAGATTACAAAAAATCTTTTGGCGTGCATCACCCAGCGAACAAATTCAAGAAATGGTGCTATGTACTGTTTGTTATGGCCAAAAGGTTGCACCTTATTTGGCCATGCGAACTTTACAACAATTGGCCAACGACGAGGGACATGCATACCCACAAGCCGAAATTGCACTTAGAAACCAATTCTACATGGATGATGTCATAACGGGTCATCACACCATTGAAGGCGCAAAGGAATTGCAAAAACAACTCTATAGCCTACTACAAAACGGTGGATTCACATTACGCAAGTGGGCAAGCAACGAGCCAGCTACACTCGACGTACTCGCTGATAAGCAAAAGATATGCGATCACATGTTCAATTTCAAAACTGATGAGCCTACAAAAACATTGGGCCTCGGCTGGAACACAAAAGAAGACTATTTTTGCTTCAACTTAACAATAAAACCGAGTGATAAAACAACTTACACAAAACGCTTGCTATTATCGGAAATCAGCAAGATATATGACCCGCTTGGCTGGATTGCACCTGTAACGATCAAAGCTAAGCTGCTCTTTCAAAACGTCTGGAGCGATAACATTAGCTGGGACGAAGCTGTTCCTGCAAAAATATCTAAAGAATGGGAGAGCCTGCGAAATGATTTGATTAACATAAAAAGAATAAACTTACCTCGATGGATGTACGTGACGTCACAATCGCAAGCGATTGAGTTGCACGGCTTTTGCGACGCCAGCGAAAAAGCTTACGCTTGCACTGTGTATAGTCGAACGATGAATGACGACGGTCAATACGTCATCACACTACTAGCTGCAAAAACAAAGGTGGCACCACTGAAAAAGAAAACAACTTTACCTCGGTTGGAGCTATGCGGAGCACTTCTTCTGACAAAACTTTTAGAAAAAGTGAAGGCTGCTTTAATCGACTATCAACTACAAATCAACTGCTGGACAGATTCCCAGGTGGTGTTGGCATGGCTGCAGGGCACGAACACTAAATGGGATCGATATATAACAAACAGAACTACACAAATAACAGCAGCAGTCCCGGCAACACAGTGGCGCTACGTAAACACAAAGGAAAATTCTGCTGATTGCGCAACAAGAGGCCTCCTGCCATCGCAGCTGCTTGATTTCAAATTGTGGTGGGAAGGACCTCAGTGGCTCAAAACTTGGCAAGAAAGCTCAGCAAAACAAGAAATATTTTCAACTGATAACGAACGAGTGACTGATTGTTATATTTCCAAATTAGAAAACAACTGCGACAAAATAACAAAACAGCTGATCGAGCGCTGCAGTAGCCTCACGCGCGTCACACGATGCCTCGCATGGGTGCTACGTTGCAAGAACATACTACGCCATCAAGTCAATCCAGCTGGACCTAACTTATCACTGAGCGAACTGGATGACGCAACGGAACTTCTTATCAAGTCCGTTCAAGATGAATACTTTTCCGATGATATCGAAAGTATTAAGAAAACCGGAAACGTAACAAACAAGAGCAAGATTCTGAACTTGTCGCCTTACTTAGATAACAAAGGCATATTGAGACTCGGCGGACCTTTGCATCTGTCTTCCCTTCCAGAAGAAACGAAACACCCAGCCCCCCATGATGGACGCCTCACACGACTTGTGATTGAACACGCACACAAGCAAACACTACACGGTGGGGCTCGCGTTACACTAGCGCAAATACGTCAAGAATATTGGATTATTGGCGGGAATCCAGCTACAAAGTCCGTTATACGTTCATGTGTCACATGCCACCGATTTAAATCATCTAAAAGTGAACAAATCATGGGAAATCTTCCAAAGGTCCGCGTTAACCCCTCCCGCCCCTTCTACAATACAGGGGTGGATTATACAGGAAATATGGATGTAAAATTAAACCGTGGAAGAGGGGTGAAGACAAATAAAGGATACATAGCCATATTCATCTGTATGGTAAGCAAAGCAGTCCATATCGAACTTGTGTCCGACCTGAGCTCGCAAGCATTTATAGCAGCCCTCAAAAGACTATGTGCCAGAAGAGGAACACCTAAGCATATTTATTCGGATAACGGAACAAACTTCAGAGGCGCCGCTAAAATACTACACGACGAGTTTCAACAATATAAAACAATGACGTCACCTGACTTCTTCAACGCTGTAAACGAACTGAAGATCGAATGGCACTTTCTTGCGCCTCGCTGGCCAACGGCAGCTGGCATCTGGGAAGCTGCTGTAAAATCGATGAAGTTTCATCTAATGCGCGTTATGGGTAGCCAGAAGCTGGACTTTGAACAACTAACAACTTTATTGGCCCAGATAGAAGCCTGCATGAATAGCAGACCGCTTTGCCCATTAACAGAAGACCCTGAGGACTTAAACTACCTAACTCCGGGACACTTTTTAACTGGAAGTCCTATGATGTCACTACCTCAGGAAAACATATCTGAACGCGACGTCGACCTACGTAATCGATGGAAGATCGTTGAACTAATGAATCAACATATATGGAATCGTTGGTCAAGAGAGTATCTGCATCAACTTCAAGTCAAAAGCAAGTGGATGAAACCGAAACCGAATTTAGAAAAGGGAGATTTGGTGCTTGTCAAAGAAGACAATGTTCCGCCCGGGAAATGGGCCATGGGACGCATTCTGAACTTACATCCCGGCGAGGACGGATATGTTCGAGTCGTTACCTTAAAAACTCAAACAAGTACTTTTAAACGACCTGTGACGAAACTATCTCCCCTTCCGAAAAACGAATACAGCATGCAGCGAACTGCTGACAGCGATAACGATGAAACGTCACCGAATACCGCGTCATCATGCGACGTCGCGCGGCCTGTAACACGATCTACTCGCTCACGACGAATGGCGCTCAGTAGCTACGTCATTACTATGCTACTTGCACTGTTTACTTTATCTCCTTTGTGGGCGCAACCAATCCCTAACTTTCAACTAACGGCCATTGATGGCAATAGAGCTATATACTACGACGAGATTGGACAACTGCAAATGATACATGATGAGTGGACTTTGCTTATTTATTACAACATATCTACCTATTGGCAAGGAACTAAGCGGATAACAAACTACATAACTGCGCTAGATAACCTGTGTCAACGAATGGAGCATCAACCATGTGGTCCGGTGCACAACTGAAGCACGAACTACAACAAGTGGAAGACTACAACGAGCTTCTCTTGAGTCCACATCTCAGCAGAAAGAAGAGAGGTTACGTCAACGGTATTGGAAACTTGGCACGGACTCTTTTTGGTGTTCTTGATGAAGAATTTGCTAACAAATACGCACAGGACATCGAAAACATACAAGCAAACGAAAACTACCTACTGGATCTTATCAAAAACCAAACAAGCATCGTGGAAGCAGAAAACGACATCATCAAAAACAATGAACGCTTCATGAAACAGCAGCTACAGTCTATTCATGAATACATTCAAAGAAGTAACAACACCCTCGCGCAGATAACACACAGAGTAGAGATTATGACCACGATGAACGATTTTAATGCAGCATCTTTAACTGCTTCAATGATCCTGTACAACCTGAAAAGAACGCAAGACATGCTACTGAATACTATGACGAAACTATACAACGGTCATTTTGATGTTCATCTCTTCACGCCAAAACAGATGGTACTACAACTGCATATGATATCCGCCAAGGTAGCAAGAGGCTTATCATTGCCAGTCAAAGACAACAAGATAGAGGACAATATCAGAGAGATTTACGAATTGTTGTATGTAAGAGCACGCATAACTTCAGCCTACTTGTTATTGGAAGTTCATATACCATTAACACGAGACGATGAATATAAAATTTACCGTCCATATGCGCTGCCTATGAACATTGAAAACGGAAAATACACTTCAGTTTTACTGAGTTCGTCATACATTGCTGTTTACCTAAAGAACAATGCATACATAACCCTTGAAGACAAAGATCTAAATCGATGCATTCAAACGAATACAGACCGCTATGTTTGCAACATGATCCTCCCTGTCTCTAGCCTGCATAGTAAACACGGGCCATGTGAAGTGCAAGTTTTTAATCAACAGAGTAAACTACACTGTATTTCAACATTGAATACTTGTGCTGACAGATGGATAAAACTTCACAAACAAAATAGGTGGCTCTTCATATGTTGCAATAATTCATGCCAAGCGAGAATATTATGTAACGACAGAATTTCCATTGCAAAACTGTCAAAGGTTGGAATTTTGGACTTAGACGAAAACTGCATTTTACAAAATGAAGATACTACATTATACGCTTATAATCACTTTGGCAATAAACTTGAACTAAACCTAGATACACCGGAAATAACAGACATGAACCTGAAAATAAATGAATTACTACCGTTTAACTTTACTGATCTACAACTACAGCCACAATTAACTGCAACTAGCTTGGAAAGTAACCATCGAGACTTGGACAACAATCTGAAACAGCTCAAAGAGAATGAGAAACTGCCGAACAGCCTGAGCTCCCAGGATATACACCAATTTTCGATACTTTATTTGTTAGTGGGAGGACTCTTGGTAGCTGGCATATATTTAGCAGTAAGGCGCTGCAAAGGAAGGAGTAGTAACACAAACACAACGAGTGAACAGCCCCGGGAGCCCCGAGAGCCGCAGCAGCACGAGAACATCGAGATGCAAACGCAACAGAGAAGCTGCGACGTCTGTCCACCAAACAAGAAGTCTGAAAGAAGATTTAGTTTCGGATCTTGTTAATTATTGTTAGCTATAAGATTTTTATACATAATTTCTTAGCTATCCCACCTTCATCCCCTTCCTTTCGCCCTCCCAGCATGTACGAGCTACACTCGTTACATTATTTTTAAGCTGACGCTGCGACCTGACTGAGGCCGCCGCGTGGTTCATTATATTTTAATTAGTGTGCAATAAACTGTTCGTGAGCAAACACGTCCTATCTTTTCTTTATAACTTAAACTGTGCACTCAAACTACTAACTAACTAAAAGGAGACGAGTCTACAAACTGTGGCTCATACAATCATCAATTCGTTTTTAGGTTTATTTTCGCGCAACAACACTAGCGACAGTTTCTGTAGGTAGATTGTAATTTAGCTTTAGTAATGTATTGTCAGTGAGGGTAGTATTGTTTTAGCGTCTTGCTGTCTGTCACAACCGATCGGTCGCCGCGGTAAACGCAAGTACCTTTGCGCCTTTGCCAAACTTCCGTATTTATTTTTGTAACTGGTAGCTGCGTTTGGACTGAAGTCCTGGAAGATTTCACTGGTGTTTCTTATCGTTGTTCGTTTCGCATCAACTAAATACAATATACCAACAAATTTATCTTAAATAACCCTCAAAACTTTGTCTGACTTGGCGGAGCGTCCTTTGTTTGGGTCGTTGACGCTCTGCCTACTCCATTAGGGGTAAAGGTGTGATTATATTTATGTATGTACATACATACAATCACGACTTTATCCCTAATGGTTTAGGCAAAGCGTACACGCGTAGTTAAGATAGAACTGTATATTGCTGTAGTGACAGGTTGTCAGCCCATCGCCTAAATTACAATATACCCTCGAATCCCTTAGCTGGTTTTTACAACATGCCCGGGAGGAGATGCAGCTGGCACATTCTACGTTATTCTATCGCTCCCAGTCCACCTTGTATGTATGTATGTATGTAAAAATCCTTCGAATCATGAGGTTTTGTACACAGGGTGTAACAAATTTCGTATTCTTTTCAGGATAACTGTAGGGCCATGTTTCTAAGTTCAGTGATAAAAAGAGTAGGTTTTTTAGGTCAAAATAGAATGTGAGCAGTTCATGTGACGTGCACTGAACATTGCCACCAGACCGGGCGCCTGCGCGACCTTACTTATTAAACTAATAACTCCTGACGTCATTACCAGTCTATTTGGAAGGGTGAGCTCTTCCAGTTCATTACCAACGCTAAACTTGTGTTTTATAACCGGTTGATTAATAAATTCGGTGTTCCCGGCACTTCTTATGTCGAGTGGAATCGAGTCTAACGACCCGATGAACCCTGGTGTCAGAGTTTTTTATAAACTCACTACGACTAGACGGCACTGTCGATGTATAACGTCTGGTTGCTAAGATTCATGCTGTTTGACACAAGACAAAAAATATTTCTATAAGTGCATAAAAAATAACAAATATAGTATTCAAGTTATGTTAGCATCGCGTTAGTTATTGCAACTTAGGCAATAAGCAACCTGTCACTACAGCAATATACCTACAAATCTTTCTTAAACAACCATCAAAACTAACTTTGTTTAGGTAGTTTACGCTCTGCCTACCCAATTAGGGATAAAGACGTGATTATATGTATGTATGTTAGCATCGGGTCGTTCGATTCGAGAATCCACTCGCTAAGAAGAAGACGTTAGCATTTTGGTGTAAGAAATACCACTTACGACCTTTGCTTACAATGAATGAAACGAAAAATTGTTTAGATTCTTTTTTTTAACTAAAGAATTTTATGCCAATCAAACGATCAGAGCATAGGATTCAGGTAGGTATTACTAAAAAGTCCTATAATTTACGTCTAACGGTAATATTCGGATGTTTACAAACGTTGGTGATACAGACATATCATTTTCCTGCCTGAACGCAGCCCCGGGCTTAATTTTACTTAGAAATTCAAGAGTATAATTAAGAATTTTGCTGGGCGTAATAATTTAGGGCTCTTTTAATGAGTGATATCAGGTTCCAAGTAATTAACGCCACGGGCAAATTGTTATTTTTGTTATCAAATATAAATAATTAACCGGTTCATCTGCTTACTGTTAAAGAGCAAATGGATTTCACGGATTTAATTTCAAATAGCAGTTAATAAATTTAACACAGTTAAACAGTTTATCTTTGAGGATACTTTACGCTTACTGTGCTATTTTATTTCAAAAAAATGTCTTCCATGCTGGCTTGGGAGCGAGAGAAAAACATAGTATGTGCCAGATGCATTTCCTCCCGGACATGCTGTAAAAACCAGCTCAGGAATCCGAGGGTTTCAGTATATTGTAATTTAGGTGATGGGCTGCAAAACCCGTCACAATAGCAATATACCCTCAATACATACATACATAAAATCACGCCTGTATCCCTAATGGGGTAAAAGATCCTAAACAAAGGTCGTTCCGCCACGTCTGACAAATTTTGTGGGTTATTATATTACAAGATGATTATGATATACCCACAAATTTATCTTAAATAACCCTCAAAACTTGGTCAGACGTGGCGAAACGACCTTTATTCAGGTCGATTACGCTCTGCCTACCCCATTAGGAATAAAGTCGTGAATATATGTATGTAAATATGAAATCTAAGAAATCAAAAATGCTAACTCCAACCCTACCTTATGTAAATGAACACTCGAGTAGACAGATAACTACATATACCTACGGTCTTCTTCTGTCGAGTGGGTATCGAGTCTATGGACTCGATGAACCCTGGTGTCAGAGTTTTTAAACCGCCTAGTAGCACAACTATCAGGCCTCTGACATGGTTTTGTGTAACGACCACTATCAAAGACAGCGACCGGGACCGACGGCTTAACGTGCCCTCCGAAGCACGAAATCTTTTTCTTTTCGGACAATCAGGTGATTCAGCCTGCAATGTCCTACCCAAATTGGGGAAAAAATCACAAAGTGATAAATTCTCAAATATCAACTTTGTGTTTTCCCCCCTGGGAATCGAACCCAGGACCTCCGGATCGGGAGTCCATGGCACTAGCCACTAGACCACGGAGGCAGTTATACCTACGGTGAAAGTGGCTGTATGTAACTTCAAACATGGAGAACGCTGCTGCCCACTCCCTGGATAGCGGGCTCGATTCTAGTTACCACGGGCTAAAACTCAAATTAAAATCTATCTGTCACTTTCAAAATAATAAAACTGAAAAACGACAGGCGATTTATACTCTATGGTTTTACACTTTGTCCGCTAGATGTTGATGCGCTTTTGTACGTTTCCCCAGTATTTCTGTAAATTTTTCCGCCATATCGCATAAACCCACCGAATATAAATAAAAAACCGGAGAGAATAGATCTCCAGTCTTTTTCCAATGTCTTTAGTTTGAAAGTGACAAATAGATTTTAATTTTAGTTTAAGCCGGAAAATCTAGAATCGAGCCCAGTAACTACTTAACTCAGTCCATGAGGATGATGTTACGCTAGTTTCATACTAGTCAAATCAGCATCTTTTTAAGCAATGTCAAAAACGCTATTTTGTATGAAAACAAAATAATTTCTTCCATGCTGGACTGGGAGCGAGAGAAAAACTTAGAATGTGCCAGCTGCATTTCCTCCTGGGCATGCTGTAAAAACTAGCTGAGGGATCCAAGGGTTTCTGTATATTGCAATTTAGGCGATGGGCTGACAACCTGACACTAAAGAAATATACAAAGCTATCTTAAATAATCCTCAAAACTTTGTCAGACTTGGCGGAACGAGTTTTGTTTAGGTCGTTTACGCTCTACCTACCCCATTAGGGATAAAGGCGTGATTATATGTATGTATGTATGTATAACGAGTAATGGCGTCACTCCTTGGTTAATATTGCTATCGAATCACACAACTTAACTAAATCTTGGGAAAAAATATTGGCGTCCCTTTCTGTTGTCTCATGATAGAATATGGCAGGTGTAGACTTATATTGGTTAAGTCATAATTTTTTCAACTACGAATTGGTACAATTGTTATACTCAAATCAATAACTTCTGTATTTTAACTCGATTAATAAACCAAAATGTCCCTCTCACTGGAGTCCGGCGCCACTCAGCATGCTGTGTTCTGTCGGTACGTGAGATTGTCAGTGCCATAAAAGGCATTTTCTGGGTGAGTAAAAAGCATTTTTTAAAGTGATGTATGAGTTCCACACTATTTTAGCTATCACTTTTTTAAGTATAAACGTTTAGATTTCTTAAGCCACCCAGACAGCACGCCAAACCTGGATTCAAACGGTTCCTAACCGTACATATTCAATTTTAAATCAACATAATTTCAAATATTAAAAATCAGTGTATACAAAAAAAAATGATACCGCTGACACACACACTATCGACCGCTGACACACAATTTGTATGTGCTAAATATTTTCATATTTCGACCAGCGTCTATTAATTATGAAAAAGTCTTCACCCTTATTTGTTTAAAATGCCGTAACTAATTCGAGTTTAGAGTCACTCAAATCTCACTTCTTTAAGTCTGCTGTAAGAAATTTCTTCATAGAAATAAGCCTGTTGTGATTTTTTTTATTTGTGTTTATTCATGTTTTTTTTAATATAATAAATTGATAAAATAAATAAGTCAACTACTACAATCACAGCTACATTTACTAAACGTATAAAGACAGTAGTCACAATTAATATGACTGTTTACAATAGCACTAATACCAGTGGGGTGAAGACCTTGGCTACTTGTGCGGGGGTGGGCCTACCTGTGCGGGGGTGGACCTACCTGTGTCGTGTGCCGAGTAGTCGTCGAGGCCCTACAATCGCGAGCGTGATACAAATATACACATAATTTTAATGCCGGGGTGAAGCATTAAAAGTCAGGGATCAAATGCCTTTAATACTCTAAGCGGATGGCGTGGAGTCGCTTTGCGTTATAAAAAACTAATATTAAATATGTGATATTTCTTTGGTTGTACATACATACATATAATCACGCCTTAATCCCTAATGGGCTAGGCTGAGCGTAAACGACATAGACAAACAAAATCGTTCCACCACGTCTGACAAAGTTTTGCCAAGGAGGAAAAGCTGGCATATTTAATGTTTTTCTCTCGGTCCTAGTCCAGCATGGAAGCATTCTGTGGTTGTATTTGTTTATATTCTATAAAGATTTGATCTGTTACTTACGTACTGTTTTGTTATTTTAATACACGAGTGACATTTTACACATATATGCCTATAACATAATAGTTAAGTAGGTACCTAAATCTACTTTGCTTGCGACTACTGTTTGGGTGGATTTAATTTTAGATAAAAAAAAATATTAGTATAGCACATAATACCACCGTATTTGTCAAAAAATCAGGTGATAGTGGAAATGATTCCAATAATGTATCCTTCAAATGTCCTACAAATCTATTATAAATAACCCTCAAAACTGTATCAGACGTGGCGGAACGGCCTTAGTTTAGGTCGTTAACACTCTCCCTATCCCATTGGGAATTAAAGCGTGACTACGTGTATGTATCGTTCAACATAGATTCCATGAATCTAAACAGTGCAGTATAAGAACTAGGTATAGGTATTCCATATAATTTATTTTAAATAATAGATTATTAATTCTTTGAATAATCAGATTATATATTTTTTTAAACTATATCACTTTAATAGGTAAATCATAATAAAATATTTTTTTTTGTTACAAAATACATGACAGCTCTTAGTACATCTAATAGGCTGTTAGTTGGAGGTAGCTGGGGGCGGGCGGCGGGCAGCGGGCGCCGGTGACTGCCGCCCGCCCTGCCTGCCCCGCGGCTCAGCGCGCTACTTACCGGACTTACTGTAATCTCCACTCATATTCGCTAATTGCTCCTGTTTTATAACAAGACCTTGGCACCCCCAACGATAATACGATTACGCATTGTTGTCATTTCCGTCCCGATCAATCCGTGCACAAACGGAATGCAGGCCATTACGAATCTAGACGAATCGCTATTATCTATCATCAAATATTCAGACTAAATCCGCTCACACATACGCATTCGTCAATAGGGTTTGAGCCGTCACCCTTTTAATTTAGAGTTGGACGAAGGGTCATTAAACAATAAAGTGTTGATTAAAAGCCCCCATGCGTGGGCGCGGGCGGGGTGAGGCGTCGATGAAGGGGGGGAGTGCGAATAACTGCGCTTCCTGCACACGGCCATTATTTTATCACCGATGATTGGCACGGCCCGAGTGCCGGCTCTCGCCTCGAGTGCTGGTCTACTCGACTCCCGCTCACGACCACTGACCTCGACGTAGCTAAGGTCACTGCAATATTATGCTTGACATATTTACAGTCCAGATCTTCAAATCAGCTTCAGAAATGGTCATTGTGCACAGCTTCACCACACTCTCATACTTGTAACTGTACGGAGTAAGCATAGGTAGCTGGCATGGCATTATCAAAACAAAAAGCATAGGTATTCCAGCGAGATGGCAGGGGTGATATACTAAGATTTTGGATTTGGTTTATATCTCCAAACTGCCACACCACAATTCTTCCGCATATGGATCAAACATCCAACTGATAATTACTTGAGATAGAGATAATACGTGGAGCGATGAACCCGGACTCGTTATTTTAGCTCCTTTTCTATTATCCCTCACGTCATTGTCTGCAGAAGGCAGAGGGGCAGTTTCGCTTATACTGGATCTGACATGTTAGGTATTCCGTATTATGTGGAATGCATGCAGAGATTATCTGAAAAACCATTTAAGGAAATTGTATACCAATCGTTAAAAAGAGAAGCGTCCTGTTAACAGATTTTAAATCATTGCCGTCACAAGTCGCCATTGTAACGTCAGGTTAGTTCAAAAGCGGTCGTTCCAGTCGAACAAAATGATCTCAGTCGGATCGGATCGCGGGTTCCACACCTCGCGGATCAATAGATTTCATTCAAATAATAATACGGAGTTATAGATCAGCGGGTGCTGTCGGCCGGGCGTCTGACGGGCTGCGCCTGCTCCTCTTTGTGCCCGCATTTGAGTATGGAAATGGATATTTATTCCTCGTCTCCGCCGCGCCCGTCTGCGGTGATCGGCGAAGATGATAAGCCTCGATTTATATATTTCGCTCGATGATCGGTGGCTGCTCCAGCTCCCCATACAACTGCCAATGCAGACGTGTTCTCTTAAACGGCTCGCGGTAGCTGCATCATTTTCCTATGACCTTCAACGGATGCATGACATTTCTGTACGCCCGAGTCTTTTTTGTTTCCAAATGCCAATTAGTTTCTTTTATTTTTCTGTATAAACGCGGCTGGATCGAGCAAAAGATTTAAAATTTATAACATGGCTTTGTCACGTCTCGGGTTAATTAGGTGCAGGCTGCGACTGCGCGGGAGTCGCCTGCGGCCGGCGGGAGCATCGGCGCGAGGTATGCGCTAGCGAGAACTATTTTATTTGTAAAGACGTTATTTACTCCTCCCGTTTCGTAATTCATTCCGCTTACCCATTATTTATTTGAGGATCTTGATATTTTATTAATAACCAAGGAATGAGACTTGAACTAAAGCGAACACTTAAAATCTGACAAAGCTCTAGATAATTTGTGATTTAATGCTGATGATAAAGGGCGTACATTATGAATGTTTGATAAGGTAACTCGGCAGTGCAAAGCTGGTCCCGAGCGCATATTTCCAACATTAATTGGAATATGGCGATAACTCGAGGAGGAGGTTCTTCATCATTAAGATAATATGCAAATATCTGAGGAAAAGCGGCAATAAATCCTCCGGCAGACATTGTGGATCAGGCTTGATTGATTCACAGATGATAACTTTGCTAAACTTTGTAAACAAAGTAGTAATTTATAGAATCAGGCGGTATTTTGCAGAAGTCCATTATAAGAAAAGTAAGATGAAAAAATATTTATCTACTTGTGTGAAAGTATCATCTTAGTTTTGTTGGTAAGTAGCTAATACGCCTATGTTTCATCGATTTAAAATTCTAATTTGATAGTAGAGTCTTGCACTCAAAATGTACCTACATCATTGTGTTTTCCTTATTATTCTGTGGTATGGCGGAGTTAGGTATGATGTGCAGTAGATAAGGAAAAAGAGCGGATCAGTTAATATGAGCGGGCGCAGCTTCCTTTGCTTAGACAGTTTTAATATTACAATAAGAAAATTAAGTTTTACGTCAAATAATTTTACCTAGTTCCCTAATCTAGACTTCTTGATATATATTTTTTAATTTTTGATAGCTCTAATGTAAAATGTAAGCAATTTAAGGCACTCAACCCTTTGGCTGGCGACCTGCCGGGCTGAATCGTTCCCCGGTACAATGCGGCAGCGCAGCCCGCGACCTGCGCCCGCGCACATTTACATCTCACTCGGGCTAACTAGCGCTAACCGAACTATTGTACGGAAATGTCGGCCGCGCCACGAAACAATCCTATTTACCGTAATATCTGCATACAAATGTTTGGGAACCCCGTTTTGGTATGTAGCCGTGTAAATATTTTGCTTTATTTAGTCAACTATGGCTGCGTACAAGTTTATTTTCTTGTAAGTGTTGAAAGTTATACTAACACTGATAAATAAGTAGGTATAAAAAACAGGCCTACATACTTGCATACTCTACCATACCACTGATGAGTCCTTCGCTCAACTGTTTCTGTGGTCTAGTGGTATAGCTTACGCTCTCGATCCAGAGGTTACGGGTTCGATTTCCGTTAGGGAACAATGATTTTGTGTCGTAGTTTTTAGTTTTGTCAGAATATTTCAGGCAGATCACTGGATTATCTGAAAAGTAAGATGATCAATGCTGCTATATCCAAATACTTAGGGAATCCTAAGTCAGATATTTCTTTAATTATGTTAGCCATTGTGTCGCATCATAAGTACCTGTTAAATTAGAGTTTGAAGAAATACGTAAATAGAGTAAAAATAGTGCACTTAACACTCAGGCACAAAAAAAATACCAGTGTAGATGAATCGGTAGGACTAATAATAAATTGGTTTTAGTTACCCAAATCATAAACTGGTAAATAAGAATATAAACTTCTTACGGTGTTTCTATCAACATACTCTCATGGTAAGATTCTAACGGGGAATTCACATGTATCTGTGTGTATACCTCGACGACCTCCTGCCAAACTCAGGCGGCAGAAATTGTCATTGGGAAGCACGTAATGTAAATTCTATTATTACGGCCTTTTATTTTTCAATTACGGTCCCCGTCAGGGCGCGCCTTGCTGCCTTGGGGCTAACTTTGCACCCCGCCATATTTCTTTTCTTGTTTTGTATTCTCAAGGGACGGAATTATTATTTTACGCTTATTATATGTTCATTCTTCTGTATCAAAATGTTTAGTCTATAATTTCTGTTTGTTAAAGGAAAGTTGTGTTCATTTACTACACATTATATTCGATTTTTAGTATCCAAAATAACCACAGTGAACATTATACGAATAAATGGTTAAATAAAGGTAGTATTCATATATATTGAATACAGGTGTACTTAATTTAATTTATGAATATATTCAATATTTTTGCAGTCGTTATTTTAAATTGAGTTTTAGTAGATACAAATTTGACTTTAGAAAGTTACATATTTGTTTCTTATGTATATATTTTTAAAAAACACCATTGTTTAATAAGACTTAGGTCAGTATCGTCTCTATAGGGCGCTGTTGCCGGTGAAATGTTATTATTTAGAATAAGATAGTATAAATTTCTTTGTCAGTGTCAAGAAAATACTTGTAATACATACATACATACATAAAATTACGCCTTTATCCCTTACGGGGTAGGCAGAGCGTTAAACGCCTCGTAAAAGGCGCTTTCGCCACGTCTGACAAAAATTGAGGGCAATTTTAGATTGTAATATGTATTGCTATAGTGACAGGTTGTCAGCCCATCGCCTAAATTACAATACACTGTAACCCTCAAGTTCCTTTCGCTGACTTCTACAGCATGCCCGGGAGGAAGGGCAGCTGGAACATTCTATGTTTTTCTATCTCTCCCAGTCCAGCATGGAAGGAAATACTTGTATACATACTTGTAATACTTTATAGAATAAAGAACTTCACAAATCAATGCAATCAATGTATGAAAATTTATAATAAATACTTAATGCACATTAAAGAAAATCATTCTTATAAAAGATTTTCACCAAAACTATCTTGCGTTACATAGAAAGTAAAGCAAAACTCTACCGTGTCAGAACAGTATGATTACTCATGTCGAATAGCTGTTTTAACAGGCATTGATTCAAATCATAACAAGCAGCAGTCCATTAAGTCAACACTGGTGGGTCACGCGATGAGGAACGACTAATACTAGTCCTCACCATTACTAATACTAGTCTCCATTGCTGCTTTAGTTTAAATTGTGTTTTACAAGTTTAAATGTCAACCAGCAATAGATTCAAGAGTGCGGTTGTAAAATATTCGGTTGAGGATATCGTCAAAGAGCCTCCTTGCCAGCACGATACCACTCGATGCACCCGCACACCAAATTAAATCATTTCTATTTGACTGCGGAAGCTTGCACGCGAATTTGACGTCATGTCACGTTTACAATTAAATAAATCGAATATTAGTGTAACGGATAATATGTTCGCTGTCATGATGTAACTTCTTTTCCTCTTGAGGTATATTTTCATTAAGATCAGGGTTTTTTTATCGACTTATTAGTGCAGCAACACACAGGCGTCACATACTGCGCGCAAGGTTGCGCTCAAGGTTCTGTTTAACACGCTGTCAATGCTTTTTGCATTGCTCACAACACACATGCGTGACCTTACGTGCTATGTGCGCTTAGAGATGAATTATACGTCGGCGCATAGGTATGCAGACAGAGGTTTGTCAGTAGGCGTGCGTAGAGCGTAAGGTGACGCATGTGTGTTGTAGGCAATGCAAAAAGCATCGACAGCGTGTTGAGCAGAACCTTGCGCGCAGTAAGTGACGCCTGTGTGTTGCCCTAAGTCGTTTATTTTAATTTCTTTCTACACTGTCTACCTAATCAGATAAGGATGGAGGAACATTTTGTATTATGTTAAAATCATCGATCTACAAATTGTACCTAAAGCTTACCTTTAAGTATACCTATTATGATCCAGCTAGATTACAATACGTTCAATCGCAATTCTTGATACTCATCAGACTGCCGTGCTCGCCGGCAGTAAAACTCGTAATCGATATTTTCCATTTTGAATAATAACTTGCGGGGGCAAGATATGTAGACGCCATTACAGCCATATACACATCGCACTATTTAGATTTACTCCTAGTAGTATTGATAGAGATCTAAATTGTTTATTTTACTATAGTAACGGGGGCTGGGGACTCATAATAAGGAATGGCGGTGTCTGTCAGGGAAATAGATCAAAGTGATCCATCGCGCATCAGTTATAAATCTAGACACAACGAGAACATAAAGTTTTATTCGAATCAGCCACTTGTTAACGTATGTTATCCGTGTGTCGTGCAATTTCCCAACGAGTGGCGGCGGGCCGACGGACCACGGCGGACCACGTCGGCTCTGAAATCCACGCCGAGAACATAAACTATTTACCGAACGTTCAATATTCAATACACGATTGCAAAATACGCCAAATTATTGCATTAGTAGCGAACAGGGATTCCCGATATTGTGGTTCAGCGATCGGCAGCCGGCTCGCCGCGATATGCAGCATAAATAATTTAATAATTCGCAATACGGAATTTACCATACGAACTGTCGTCGTACCGTTCCTCTGCTTCGTATTCAATATGAGTATTTGATTCTCATACTACTGTCGCATTGGGCAACATTCGAGTGCGGCATTTCTCCAAGTGAAAACACAGCTTGCGCTCGCTGCTTAAGGTTGAGTTTGTCGGAGAGTCGGTGCTCTGGCTTGGATCTTTTCAAATTGCAAGTGTTGATATGTAGGTGAATAAAGCACGTCTGTACATTTCAATATCGGGAACATCCGTGTTATACGCGTGACCTTGCAAATCACAGCCTGCTTTCCAAACGACTTCACAGAATCGCCAACCGGCCGGCGTCTGTATTGCGCGACGCTACTGGCTTTATAGAATATGTTATGAGCTAGTTACATTTCGATTTATTACCTGTCACCTATATGAGTCAAATGGAATTTTATATCGTGTGAAATCTTCCATTATATCTGTGGCCTATTGTTCTATGGAATTTATAATATGAGAATCGTCGCAATGAGCCCACAGGTATACGTTTTATTGGCAATAACAATATTATAACGCATTGTTGTCATACGAATTGGTATTTTGGAAACTCTGTGCCAATGTTTATCCTCATACTTTCGTATTTTATATCCAGTCTAACTACGTATATAGTCTGGAAGATATTTCTTAGTAGAAATAAGCTGTACCTGTTTTTAATCGTTATTCCGTGTGTATTGTCTTTCTCATATTACTTTTAAAAAATAAAGGTAGGTATTACACCTATACCTCTTTATATGGGAGGCGTTTACAAATGGACAATTTATTACGGGTGCTACTGTAGTTAGTGTAAGTTTAATACTAGCTGATAAAGATAGTAAACATACGTTCACGGAGGCAGTTTTTCCATTCAGCAATATTTAAAAATCGGCCTAATACATAATCATAACAACAGAACATACAAAGTTTTCCTCCTAACAATGTTAGTGTAGAATTTTAGAAGTACCAACATATCGATTTTACTATTTGATAAATAAAATTATTAGTAACTGACCATAAAACAGCGATAAATAAACACTTGCATTTCGAAACGGCTGTATTGTAGAGTTTGACAAAAGCAGGAACGGCTACAATGGCTTACATACAATATATAAATGCATTGTCATCATTACTGACCGTATAGCAGCTCGTTCCGTACAAGTTAAGCCGTTACGTTATAAATGTAAGCGATTGTTCGATTGCTGTTTAGAAACCATCGGCCTGTTGGACCCTAGGTCACCTATGTCTTCCTTTCTGGACGTAGGTACAGTCAGCGTCAGAGAAAATTGTTTCCTGTATTCATCACTTTACGTAAATGCGTAGGTACACTGCTTATTAACTGACTCTGTCTGAGCTATAAGCTCCCGATCCGAAGGTCATGGGTCCAATATTCAATTCCCAAAGGCAACATTGATATTCACTTTGTGAGAATTTTCCAAGTTTGCTTACGATTACGACTATCCAGGCTGAATGTTTGTAAGAAAAAGGCTTTCGTGCTTTGGAGGACATGTTCATGCTCGGTCTCGTTTACTGTCTTTAATAATGGTCGTTACACAAACTATGTGCTAGGCCCATTTGGCAGTGCTTTCAGGTTTAGGTTTGGGCTTTTAAGGTTAACCCAGTCGATATGAAGAAGCAGATTGCTTGCCTGGCTGTATAAACAAAACAGGGGATGCCTTACTATGACGTCGGGTGTACATTGTGAGCAATTTACCTGTTCCCAGAGACGTAATATAAATTGTGATGACACGGTAAGCGTGTGCCAGATACGTAAGCAAGCGGCCGCCGATAATTTCATCCTCTGCATTTTGATTCAGTTCGCTGTCGCCGAATTCCGCAGTGGCATGTTTGTGACGATGTGAACTCGCTAGCTGCTCGACTTGGCTTTGTTTATGCGGCTACGATGCAAAAAAAATTATACGGTCGCTGAATTTTTAGTAACTTATTTCTCACGGAACACATAATTAGAGTAAAACATATTTTAAGACTATATGACTATAAGTGGAACTCTCTGGTGGAACTTATCTAAATTTCTTTCAAAAATATGAACATGGATAAAATGCAGTCCAAGGATAAAATGTTCCCGACGTTAAAAGCTTCAATTCACCTCTATATCTTAATTACTGCAATAAAAGAATACATTTTAAAATCCTCATAACTTTACTGCAGTGAAATATAGGTGGACAAAAAATGTTAATAAAGGATAGGATAGACCCGAGCGCCGACAAATTGTCGAATGCTTATACTCGCTGATAGCGGCGACTTGCGCGCGCGCAGCCATCGCACCACGGCACCGGCCGACCGACGCCGCCCGCACCGATAGTGTGAGCTTTCAATAAATTATACACTAATAGATATTCGAAAAAGTTTTGTCTCTTCCACCATTACAGATAAGGGCGGACCTTAGCAGAAAAAATCTAACGATCTATTCTCGCTTCGTGCCTCATGGTAAGGCTGTTAAGCGTTTCACGTCGTGCCGACCTCCTGACCTTAGAGAAAACAATGAATAAAATTATCAGGAGCTCCAGGAGTCCCCTGCAATTATGTGGAAATTTCCTGACAAATACACGTTATTGGTGAGGTGCGCGACACGGTAGCGGCGTGCGCGGGCGCAGGCCGGGGCGCGGGCGCGGGCCCTGAGCGATCCTTGCGACCAGGCCCTAATGAGGCCGCTTGCTTCTTTTATTTATGTGACAAATGTAAATTGTTGGATCTCTATGCGGAGCGAATCTTTTAAAATTATTTTGTGCAAGCTTCCTAATACACGCCGACGTGTGAATATCCGATCACGCACTTTTCTAAGCGTGGAAACAATGTTGCGAATACCTTATAAACATATTATAGAATCGAGTTCGATTCTCGAGAAATAAATGTTGAAGTCTAGTCGATAGATTTGCGTGAGATGTATTTTCTTTGGCAAATATAATACGGCGAGTGTGGTTATCCGGGTAGTATTTATCGTCTACGAGCCGCATACATGTAGACGTGCATAGAGTTTACAAGTTTAGAGCGTGTACGTTAAAATTTATGTGCCGAAGATTTGTTCGCCACAAATAAGGTTGTCAGCGACTCTTATCTAAGGGATCGTTAATTAATTAGAGAAATTGAGCGGCGGCGGGGCTCGGGGACCAATAACTCGCAACCCGGCTCGTATCATAGCTCCGCTCGCCTTTATTTATTTTTACCACTCACGTAAGCAAAATTGAATTTGAATAGATGGGTGAGTTCGGGACGAGTTCATGCCTAAACAACAATTCACGTAAAAACTTCGCAATGTTGATTTTAAACGATTTAAGAGATTACTTATCTCGAAGTATGGTGAACTGATTCATCTGTTAAATATGCTGTGAATAAAAAAAACTAAAAGCATTTTCTTTTACACGGTAAAATTTCACAAATTCACTCATGGAACTGAATAAATTTTCCCAAGAACACAGTAGACCAAAATATGACTAAAATTATATTTGCTGGTTTGACCACCTTTGACAAGAAACTCTAGATTGATATTAGCAAAGTTTTGCTGTTCTATTTAGGACCTCGGTACTAGAAGTTTGCCTACACCAAATTGTGCATCAATTCACTAACATGTACTTATTTCATATTATTGAAAGCGCTTCATTAAATGAAAGTCAATAGACAGTAAACCACGATGCAAATAGAGTTGTTTTTATAATGAAAGTGTATCATGTCGTCAGTTGTCCTTGCTACGGTGAGTTACGGCCCCAAGGCGGCCACATGCTAATCACAAACTAAATTGGCGTAGCAGTGTATACGGTGTAAATTACAACATAAAAATTGATAACACAAACTATTTACATCGGAATGTGCACGTGTTTTATGGTATTTGTTGATAAGAAACCAAATGAAGGTGTAATTGCGCCCGAATTTAGTAATGATGTTGTGCAATCAAATCACGTGGGGAAAAATGGAAGGAAAATCCAGAAAACTCTATGTCTGAAGGAGTCTGGAAAGCAATACCAGCAGGGCTATGATGCGTACTGTTGACTTTGACATGTCTACACGCGTTGCATACTTCACTATGATTAATGCCTGTGCTTTTCCATTGTGAAGCGTGCAACGAAAGACATAATGAGTAGACAAAATGAAGTCTACGTGCGCATCATAGCCCTGCAGGATGTAGAGTAGTCACGGCAAGATCGTATTTGACAAAGACATAAACAAAGACGTATCTGGGTATGGAACAAGTCGTCACAGAGACAACGAAGCGAGACTATAAAATGGCGAGCATAGACAAAACGCTACAATAACATCAGAACGGGAACGAATCGCCAGTTTACGACGCGAGCTACGACCGACTGCTCTACAAATGAATAAGCCATCTGTTCTAATAGCCACAATTAAACATGGTCCGAGCATGAACGGCTGGCCCTCTTTGCTCCGTTTGGCAATAAGAATCGATACTATTGGTTTATTAGCCGAAACACGACTCCTACGTCAACCGGCAAGAGCTATTCCTAACTTAAATTTACCACCAGATTCGTGCACAAGCAATTCACAAATTGCCACTACATACTGTTATCATTATGGACCAATTAACGAGAGATCGCAACATTATTTTATCCTTAATTTATCCGCGCATGCGGATTGCCTGATGAATAGGGAAACGGCCGCATGCAT
The DNA here is from genome assembly GCA_949820665.1 of Scrobipalpa costella. Taxonomy (NCBI): domain Eukaryota; kingdom Metazoa; phylum Arthropoda; class Insecta; order Lepidoptera; family Gelechiidae; genus Scrobipalpa; species Scrobipalpa costella. The sequence goes on from OX463303.1 coordinate 12,475,419, forward strand.
CTTGATTTCTTATCATAAGTCGTTAACATCAAAGTATCTAAGATAATGTATACTATAAAGCTTTTTTATCAGTTATCATGCCTGTAGGGAACCCTGGCGGTGATCGGGCGGATGCTGGTTTTTTCATCTCACTCTCGTTGGGACCAAGTAAACCATTCGTATATGGCAAACTGTCATAATTAAAGATAATAATGAGTCTCTTTCGATTTTTTTATTGACGATACCGCGAATCGTCATAACTTAATGCCAAATTGACAAGACATGATGACTGAAATGATTAATACAGCTTCCATACAAAGGGCAGTTCATTAAAATAAAATTACGGTGCAATTAAATAAGAGAGCACAGTTTTCATCAAAGTAACTGTTTGCGGCGACAGAGATTGAGCTCGTATGATTGCATTCTGGTCCCAATGCTGATATTTTATAGGTACTTATTTTAATAGTTTCTGAGCATTATCAATTAGTATTGAGCAGAGATTTTATGGTTGAAGCGAGTATGGAAAAGTCCGTCTCACCTCCGCCGCCGCCGCCGCCCGCCAGCCAGCGTCGGAGCCTCCGCTCACTTGACCTGTAATTGCCAAGTACTTTATTGCACTATCTCAGAAGTTTTATGTCATTCAATCCACGACTCTTAATTGAATAAGCGACATGAAATTTACAACCGTCATACGTTTAACTCGTCCTAGTTAAAGATTCTTTGACCACTCTCGGCCGCTGCCACTACTTGGGAACTATACGAGCAATTAATTGGGACATCAATATTGATCAGTTGTCAGCAGCGTATTCTCTTATTTCACTATATTTTCATCGACCACCGATATAACTAGATTGGTAAACCAAATTGTACATAGAACTTTTGAGACTTACACAAATATTATGGATACTTCCATCCAACGGTGAAGTTTTTTATATGAACTCTCGTCGGATATCAAAAAAAGCTTCCAGATACGTCGTAGCAGCAAGAAAACTGTTGTATGATGACTTATAAGTACGGCTATCTAGATCTCTGGACATGCCTAACGTAGCCATCGTGGTCCTTGTCATGTTATGATGACATTGATGGCATACATCCGCAGCTCAAGTTTTTGCTAACTACATTGAATATCACTTTGTATGAAGCATACCGAAATAAGGAATGAAATAATAGACATGTCATCCAAAATTGTACTTGCAAAATATTAAGGCGACTGTACACTGGCGGTGATGAGTGACAGTGAAGGAGTGCCACGAGCGCGCCGCTATACATCACCGAGAAAAAGGTCCGTCGCTTCTTATTTATTTCTAATAAGGCCGTAAATAAATAATTTTAATTATGCGCCCGCGCACGCTGACAGTCGCGCAAATGGTCGCCCTTTGACGCGGATCAAACCGCCTGACGTCTGTCCTACCGACAGACAAATATGGCTAGCGTATTTATTTAATTTTCACATAAATTGTACTATTCTGCAATTAATTTTATTATAACTATTAAAAAAAAATGGAAACAGTTTTATCTGGTAGAACTTTTGTTATTTATGAAAAGTAACCGTGATCTAAGAGCGAGAGTCAAAAAGGCAGTTGGATCATCCAATTAAAGATGAATCTCAGCGAGGATCACGTGACAACAAGCCCTGATGAAATATAACCCACTAACGTCGAACGCGTTTACTCATTTTGATACTTGCATAATCTTGATATTCTTATATTTTTAGTAGAGGTGTGTAATTTTATTATCTGAACTATTTAAAATACGGTATTTACAATAACTTAATAAAAAAAACTAAAGGGTCTAAAATTTTTACAATAAGTTTTTCTCTAGCCTCTTATTTTAGACTAAGTTAGCAAGTGGTTAGCACACGTGGAGATCCTGTTCTTCAGATAAAACGAGAGGTACATAACATAGTCAATCAAAGATAGAGCAAACTGCAGCTGCTGTTTGTTGTATAAAATTCATTTGTCCACACGGATAATGCTACTTAATTGCAACTCTTACAAGAAAGAAGATAATATAGATACATGGAGTTTGTAAGATATTATGTGGATGGATATGGAAACCAAATACAATCCTAATTTGTAAAGTGGGCATCTTGTACCCTTTAAAAACAAAATGGGTCTACTAGAATTCTTTTTCTGACCAATTATTTTAAGAAAAGATGAAAATGTCACAAGCATCAAGAAAGCCTGATCCGCTTCATTGATATCTTACTATATAACATCCAAAATGGGTCTGACGTCTCTTAGGATACATTGCATTATGCCAGTATGAACTATAGTATTTTTATTTTAATGAGTATTAAAAGTTGCTCCCGTATCCCAAAAAGGTTGAATATTTGATGGGACGTCTCATATTTTACTGCGACAGTGCGGCCGCCGTTCGCCACAGACGATATAAATCAAAGACATGTTCGCGATGGGGCGACGCGGGCGCACGTCTCAGTAATTGCCGCAAAAACGCGACTTGTGCGATTTTTGAGGACGTTGGCAAATTTCGGAATAATTGCTGCGAGAGCGGCGGACCAGGACTTGCGCCGCGCGGGTGCGGACGTGCCTCCTGACTGCATAATCTCTTTAATTAGCTATGTTTTAATTTGCGAAAGTTCCGCAGTTTATCTGAAAATATGAACTTTGGCCTCAAATACCTTTGAAATACCTTTGAGGATTACTATATTTATACCCGTAGATAAGGAAATACACTAATGATCAAAAAAGGAATCCTATACTTGGAAAATAAAGACATGTAGAATACCTACAGTCCTACAGGCATATTAAAGAAAGAATTTAACTAAGTATAAATGTGTGACAGCAACGGTTTTTCTTTTTAAATTAACGTTGCGTCGCTACTGCTACTGCTTATAAGTAATAGTATTCTGCTTAGATATTACAAAGCACAATTTGTTTTAGTTACTTCTTAGTATGAATTCGTCATACGAAAAGTGCTTGAGTGGTGGCAGCAGGCCAGCATGGTCGGCGCGCGTACAGCCAGCAGCTGATTAGCGAAAGTCGATCGTCTGGGACGCCCGCGCCCGCGCCCGCGCTCCGGGTGCGTCATAAATCCACCTGATTGGATTAATCTGATTTGGATGTCAACTTTGCGACCAACTCTTTATAAAAGAATACAATCATCCTCCACCAGGGCTCTATATATCCTGCCTTCGACGCATAATAATGAATATATTGTAGCATTGAGCCGATCTTCTCCCTGTAGTATGCAAAATCCTCATTTTTTACGGCACAATCGTTAACGAAACAAAGAAGATTTATTTGTTCATCATTTGGTCTTATTAAAATGACGGTCATGCGTTATTTTGTGTTTTGTGAAGAAAATGCAAATTTTGGGATTCTGAGATCAATATCAGTAGCATTCAGTTTAAATGTTGGACAAAATTGACAGTATTCGGCTAACTGATGCATGCAGTATGGCCGATAGGTAGATATATTGAATGAGAACGAGAGACTATTAATCTCGTTTAAAAAACATTATGAAACAGGAAGAAGGCCAGTTGTACCGTTGACATCCCGCAAGCGCGGGCTATAACGCACCCGGACGCTGCATACTATGTAACCAGTTCGTATGCGTTTAGCCTTATGCGCCCAGTTATGATACCTAACATGCCACTTTTTATTACACACTTCTGTTGCAGTTTAAATATGGTAACCTGCGAGCTGAGGCAAGATGCAAATATGACAGATAACAAACTAATAGATACAACCGTATACGACTAAGAATTCTTATAACGGCAGTACCTGCGAAGCAAATGCTTTACGAATAATATGATTGAATTATGCATCCAAGTTGTGTAGTAGACCAGTTCAATAATTCATTGTAAAATTTATAGACACGGCTGCGTACTCTCAGTCACAAACGAGCATATTTCCCACGTCAATTTTGATTGCGATATCATAGTAAACGATGACATTTGAGTACTAATTTAGCCTTACAAAAGCGCCTGCGAGTCGGTGCACTATCTGCGCGCAGATATAGAGTCCCATTTGCAACACTGCGAATTTCTCCTTATATTTATTGGTAGGAAAGTCTACTTTTCAAGTGGTGGTAGTGAGGAGGTAATCACGCACCGCTGGCCTCTTAGCGCAGACCAAACAAATCTTCGACATTGTATCTGCTCGCCTTAACTCTCTTTATTCAAAGGAACATTGTCAAGAGAAACTTACGATTATTGTGGTATTCCCTCCATGGATTGTGTTACGAAAATATACAGCTCGTAGTTGTGCTAAAGAGAGCCCGCTATCTAGACGCTCTTGTGTGGTTTATCAATTGAACTCAACTATCCGACTGATAAATTAGTGGAGATAAGTTTCTATAATCCCAATTTGTTAAAATTTAATCTACAGATGTCTTGGCTTCGATTCACGATTGGAATGGGAGATGAACAGAAAAAGTAAAACAGTTGAGTTTTATAAAACATCAAGTTTGGAATACTCTTCACACAACAGCCTATAAGATTCCCCGCGCACGAATGCCTAATGGGCGAACGATTCTCACAGTCTGACTCACATTTTCAACGTCGAAAAGCTATAAATTTAAGCAATCATATCGTCGGTCATCTTTCTTTGTTATCATAATATTAAGGGACGACATTCCTTTAACGTAATTATGCAAAAAGCTGGACCATGGCCGCGGACGGCGGCTGGCCTTTGACAACCGCATCATTATAGTTGACATAAACTAAGATTTATGCGATTGATTTATTAACTAATATGAATTATCTCCATCTATGTCATGATAGATAGGTATCGCAGAGGAAACAGCCTCATTGATGACGTAAACGCATGAAATAGACATGCGACTACAGATATTTTTTAAGTATACCAAACTTATTTTTTTCATAAGATCAGCATATAGATATAACGGGATAAAAGACTTCCGTTGTCTAAACAAGAGCAAACGAACGAGTAATTCAGTGAACAGTGGTTGAATTAGCAGGCGATGCGGGCGTCTTTATAGTGTTTAAATTGGCAAAAAATGGAGACAAGCCGGGGCTGACACCGATCGCGGAGGCATCAGCGAAACAGGTGTTATCATAAACATACATTTTGCTATAAAAACAAAATAATTTTCATGAGTGGCCGGCAGGCGCGAACTGCCGTTCGTGTCGCCGACAGAATGGCGATTTCATTGTTTTTTTCGGCTGCTCGTCGGCGTTAAAGCCGGCGATATTAAATTTAGTAAGCGGAGAGGTGTCCGAAATCTCACGCAGACGTGCGATCCGCCACACATATTTCCATCCACACAAAAAGCGGAACTATAGCCATAAATATGTCCAAATAAACATTAGTCGCGGCCCGACCGCACAACCGCGGCCAGGGTTCCGTAGCAAGCAATTATTTAATGAAACATAATCGAAGCAAGCGGTGAAACAAGGCGATACAAATCATCTATCTAGCCTACACATTTAATTAGCTTTTAGTGCCTTTTAAAACATGCGTTATGTCAATAGCAATGCTGATTTACTCATTTGTTAATCTAATTAATGTCACATTATCCTTATGAGGAAAGACCTTTTTGTAAGCAACTAGTTTATGATCTATGTTTGGAATATGCATTGCCAACCATACTGTTAATATTTTCATAGAGAAAACCAAATCTATAAATTATGTAGGTGTAAATGAGATCTTTCATTGTTTGCGCTTGAGTACGATAACAACCTTGTGCGCAGACGCAGGTCGCGGTCGGCAGAGCGGCGTGCGCTGAGATGACAGTCGCGCTGCGCAGGCGATAATATGTGTACATATGTAACATTAAACTGCACAAATAAACGATACTTTCACACTACATGGGTTCAAGAACAAGTTTTTCCATAACACAAAAGACGACACTGAATAGTTATAGCTGCTTCGCGGCCTCGCCGCATAATCCAATAAAACAATCCGCGGAATGTACCGTCAGAGCCCCAGAGCAACACTCACTTCACACACCTTACAATGTTGTCGAGCTATTTGATCAACTTTATTGCTACAATTATGTTATTAAGTTTGCATTGAAAACTTGGTATTTTTACACCATAGAACAATCATTATTCCTTTTACCCAACAAAATATCTCTGTATGCTTGTGTTGCTATCGATCAACAAGCCTCTTTATCTATTCAAAATCAAACTAGACATTTTCTATTACTAATTTCGGTAACTCAGTAGGTACTAACAATTACGATAAAAAAAACTTACTTATGATACGTAAACTTAATTATGAAAATTTTAAAGGCAAACTGTTATACTAACCATACAAATAAAATTGGCGACTGAATCTCAAAATATATGAATTTGATTCAATGGAAAGGCAAGCGGCTCCTCTTTCTGTTATCCGAAGGGCTGCCACCGTGCATTTGGACGCGCGGAGTTTTTATTTTTGATATTATATATGGCCGCATTATGCCGCGCGCTCAAATATTCCGTCATATTTTGCTTTAACAATAACTCGTGCTTGAATAAATATTGATGAGCTAGCTCCAAGATTTCCAAAGCCTCCGACATTCTTGGTACCTAAATTCAAGCGAACTGATGTCATATTATTTGGACGATATTATTTCATCTAAGAAATTGGTAATAGAGGATAGAGAGGGCGATTACTTTGATAGATGAAAAGTGGATTGTCTAATGTTTTCTGCCCTCATCTCAGAAATAAGACATGCTAAGGTTTGACAGAACTAGTTAAGGAGGTGGTGCTATAGGTACTGCAAAAACCTGTTACACGTAAAGTAATTCGTACCTACTTAAACTATGCACAAGGTGAGCTCTCAAAAAACAACTGGACCGATTTCTAAATTCAAACGCTATGGTCACCGCGAGAAAGTACAACATTCTCATGGAAAAACTTATTTAGCAGCGGGTCAGAAAGCTATTTGTATACAAAAGTAGAGAAAGATCAAAGTTGAGGAAAAGCAAGACAAGTGATCATTTGTTATTGAAGGTGTATACTACCGGCAGATCAGCAGGTAGATTTCCAGATATGCAACAATCTAAATCAATCTATCTATTTAGAATATCGTTTAAATCAGCGCGCGCTACGGCGTGGCAGTTATGTCCGCGGCCGGGTCAAAAATGTGCGAAAAACGCACATAAAAAGCTAATTCCAAAAAACTATGAATCGGGTTAAAAAAGGCTATGTTACGATTTTGTGATAATCATAATACCTATGGATATTTTCCTGAGGGAACCGTGAAAGCACTCCTAATAGTTTAGAAGGAACATAAAATTTACTGATAAAAACCGTTTTACTTCCAGTTTTTTTAAACATTTAATTTATGAATTAGAATATTTTTAAATGTTGCAATTGCAGGCCATGAATAAATTTCTTAGATGTGTATTTTTTTTAGAAATTTTCAATAATTCGTTTAATAGAAATACATACATACATACATAACGTCACGCCTCTTTCCCGGAGGGGTAGGCAGAGATCACATAGAAATAAGCTCTTAAAAACAACAATTTGCCGGGAGGAATCACCTTAAGAAACAAAATGATCAGTTGGTCAAAAAAATGTGATGCTGTATTTCAACAGTAGCAATAGTCATAGCCCTGAAGCATCCATTATGCAAGTGTCGGTAACACGTGTTGCTCCCGCGCTACCCGCGACACCTCCGCCTGCGCGAGCGCAGCTCCCACCACATAATTGTATCAATATTATACCCGCTCTTTACGAGTACAACTACGCAAACATATTCTTCAAGCTATTTTCAAAATACTATGCATTGGGTCTGTTTCTGTTTCGTGCGAATAAGCGACAGCAGAGAAATTCTTTACCAGCGTCAACTGGATAGCCAATTAGCGCGTCTAATTAACACCTTTTGCGCTGGAGTACGGTCACGGTAGTTCCTTGAATAAAGGGCAGACTCCTTAGAAACGAGGGGATCCCAGCGCAGCGGCAGCCGCGGGCGCAACGAGATGACTGGTTAATTGCAGCGTACGCAGCGCACGTACCGCCGCTGACATGTCACAAGACGTCTGCCACCGGCAGCGGCGATCTCTCAACGAATTCCAATCGGGAAGAGCGAAAAAGACACGAGCCGAGCATGTGCGGATAAAAAGTTGCGTAGCCGGGGCTTCGCCGCGGGAGGCACCCGCCGCGCCCGCGCCTCGCCGCTGCCGCTGCACTCGCAACTGAATCACGCGATTATAACGCAATCAATCTCATCAAAAATCTGTCATGCAACTATGTTTCCTGCATAGATAAAATCAAACCCATCATCTAGAAAACGAGACAGCTGCTACATAACAATAACCTCAATGTTTATGGTTAACATTTCGTGCAAAGCATTTGAAAAAGATGTTTCTTTGGATTCTTCATTTGAAGAGGTATGTGTCGCAGACGAAATACTCTATAATAGTTCTGAGTATTGTCTCAACGTATTTGAGGAACTGGCGACAGGGAGCCGGTCGTCGGCGACGCGCGCCGCGACTCGCAAAAACGCAGCCGTCTGCTCCGCTGAGCGCACGCGCACGCGCACCGCCGCCGCGGACGCATCACGCCGCTCCACTCCTCGCCGCGCGCGCACCACCACCGATCGCACTCGCACCTATAACCGGCGTGCACGCAACGCTACGCACGCAGAATAAAACATGCACCATCTAACCGATGACATGGTAATTAATTAAACAACTTGACTTATACGTATCGAATTGAGGATAAATGTAAACGAGCGAGTGCATACAAGTATCTCGGTAGGAAAATGCGGCAAATTTAGTAAGTTAAACAGCAATTGACATGTGTGTGCCGCAGCGGCGTACACGCAGCCGTCATACGAATGATGCGATGTAACGGATCGACCCGATTATTTCTGTCTATTTCACGACTGTTTAATAGCAATGTAAAGTCAGCGAAAGCAAACATAGGCGCTCTGTTTATTGAATATTTTACGATCTTCACTGGATTCATTTAAAAACGCTAGCTTTGAGGAAGCGAAGAGAGAGATTCTTGGAGTTAGTTCATGTTGTTCTATCTCAGATATTTATATTACAGTTAGTCATTTAACATTCTGATTTACCTGTGCGTATTCAGACACAAATGTTTATGGAATAGTTACTTTCATTGAAATAAGATTTAGTGGGTGAGAAATTCTTGTGTTGAAACATCTGGCGAAGTTTGCTTATTTACCATCAAACCTAAAGCTGGAAGCAACGCATTCAATCAGATAGGTATGTGTTTTAATGAACTGGCTACTTCTCAGATATGACATGATATGGGTAGGAGCCGCGCATAGAGAAGGTCGGTTTGCGTGAAAACTATATTCCTTGTAGTAGCTGGACATGAAGACTAACATTAAACATTGTACCTACTATTATTATTCAGAATTACATCACATTACATCATACTTCCATGCTGGACTGGGAGCGAGAGAAATTCATAGAATGTGCTAGCTGCATTTCCTCCCAGGCATGCTGTAAAAACCAGCTAAGGGATCCAAGGGTTTCTGTATATTGCAATTTAGGCGATAGGCTGCCAACCTGGCACTACAGCAATATACAAATCTATCTTAAAAAACCCTCAAAACTTTGTCAGACGTGGCGGAACAACATTTGTTTAGGTCCTTTACGCTCTACCTACCCTATTAGGGATAAAGGCGTGATTATATGCATCATTCAATATGCAGGGTGTATAAATGAAAGTCATGATGAAACTGAAAAATTTTGCACATAGAAATTCTTCGAGTGGAATAGCCAGCTTGCGCCTAGGTAATTGAGTCCACTTTGGAAATACAATATTTTTTTATTTGTGGCAGGTCGGACGAACAAACAAGTCCACGATAAAGACTTCATTGGGTATTCACTTCATATGATAACCAAAAATAAAACAAATTCATTAAGTAACAACATAAAATAGAATGGACCTTTATGTTAATTTGGACAAAATGTATGCGCGGCTCCCATGCGTAGAAGCAACGCTATCTATTTGCCTATTAATTTCCAAGGCATGAGAACACGTCACAATACCCAAATATATTATAGGCAACAGTATTTAGTGAGTGACAAACTGTGTACCCCCGCTGATATAATCAGCACTCGTCACCTGCACGGAAGCGTGCTAACATAAAAACTACATTAGTTTCGTTACCACGAATATAATAAACACCTATTATTTTTTAACTTTTCGAAGTGTACCCTAATTAATAGTTATTTTATTTGGTATATTGTTACACTTGATGTCGTTATTCGTCTTAAGGTAGGTACATACATACATACATATAATCAAATATGTGCAAAATTTTTCAGTTTCATCATGACTTTCATTTATACACCCTGCATATTGAATGATGCATATAATCACGCCTTTATCCCTAATGGGGTAGGCAGAGCGTAAACGACCTAAACAGAGGTCGTTCCGCCACGTCTGACAAAGTTTTGAGGGTTAATTAAGATAGATTTGTAGGTATATTGCTGTAGTGACATGTCAGCCCATCGCCTAAATTTCAATATACATAAACCCTCGCTCGGATCCCTTAGCATTCCCGGGAGGAAATACAGCTGACACATTCTATGTTTTTCTCTCACTCCCAGGCCAGCATCGAAGACAAGTTAGTCAAATATAACTTTAAACAAGCCTTTTGTCAGGTTGTAGCGTGGAGCTACATGAACTGAATTTGATGATGACATGTACAAGGTGGCGCAAAAGAAGTCATCCGATGTTGTTTGGCTCTCATTTTTTTTCTAAATGAAAAACTTCGAATCTGTTTTTTGATTATATTTATTTGCACCTTTAGAATTTTACTGGTCAAGTCGAGAAGATGATATCGGCCAAATGGGCGCCGTTACAATTGATTGCCATACGGGCTCGTTTTATGGCATTTTTCATCACTTCGGCGAGAACTTCGGGCGACAGATTCTCGCACTCGTGTCGAATGTTGTCTTTGAGGGCTTCCAAGGTCTCAGGCTTGTTGACGTAAACACGAGACTTCAAAAAACCCCATAAAAAGAAGTCCGGGACCGTTAAATCGGGCGATCTGGCCGGCCAGTGCAAATCGCCAAAACGAGAGATTAGGCGACCCGGAAATGCCGCCTTCAGAATGTCGGTTGTGGCTCGTGCAGTGTGCGCCGTTGCCCCGTCCTGTTGGAACCACATGTCCTCCAGTCCCAATTCGTCCAATTGCGGCAGAAAAAATTCGGTCAACATGGCCCTATAGCGCGCACCGTCCACTGTTGTCGTTTGACCCGCGGCGTTCTCGAAAAAAAATGGCCCGATGACTCCTCCAGCGTGAACAGCGCACCACGCAGTCACTTTGAGCGGGTGTAACGGCTCCTCGTGCATCACTCGTGGATTCTCGGTGCCCCAGAAGCGATAATTTTGCCGATTCACGTAACCGCTGAGGTGGAAATGAGCCTCATCGCTCATGATGATTTTGGTCGAAAAATTGTCCAATTCTTCCTCGAGATTGAGGATGGCTTGGGCGTAGGTTACGCGCGTTTGGCGGTCGGCAGGCAGCAGCTGATGCACGGTCTGGACTTTGTAAGGAAACATCTTCAAGTCTCGCACCAAAATTCGCTGCAAGGACCGCCGGCTGAGGCCCAATTGCGTGGCACGTCGTCTGGTCGATGTTTCGGGGCTCACTTCAACGTCCTCGGCTACAGCGGCGATATTCTCGGCAGAACGGGCGCTCCGGGGCCGGCCACTCTTAGCAACGTCTCGTGTGGTCCCATACTCTTCAAGGTTGGTGGCTAAACGTCGCAGTGTTTGCGCAGTCGGTGTCGGACGGCCGGGGAATCGGCGACGGAATTCGCGCTGCGCCAACACCACAGACGAATTGTTACTCAAAAAAATAGACACGATTTTTCCGCGTTCTTGGGGAGTGTATCGCTCCATGGCTTGTTCACTTGTATTCTGCATCTGTCTAGTCCACAAATGTCAAAACAGATTTGACATTGGCGGCCATTTGCAAAAATGAGAGCATCTTCCAATAGGGTGATTTCTTTTGCGCCACCTTGTATATAAGGCACGATATATGATGGCGATGTATGGCTCGTATTTATGAAGCGATCTCAAACTTGAAAGTATGAATGGAAGTATGGATTGGACAGGCCAGTTTGTACTGAAATGAAATTTCTGATACGAACTCAAACTTACTGTTACTCATGAGAGCTGATTTTAAATACGACCCTAAGTATACCTAAATACTCGCACTGTAGATAAGTACTCATCATCATCGTATGGCATTTCCAAAAATGCGACTTTAAAATTTGATGTCGGAGTTAGCAATCCATTGCTTTGCCTCCGGTGTTAGCTGGTGAAGCCCCTCGAATCCGGTGCTGAACTTCCGTAGATAAGTACTCTGTTCATTTCATAAAAAGTCAAGCATGCCTTATAAATTAAATTTGTGGGGTCATAATTTGAGTGCTGTACGCTCATCACATTGTTCGCAGCAGGCCTCATTACAGCAGCTATGACACCGTTAAAGCGCTAGATATGTAATTATCACCCACCGTGACTTATGACATCGCGTTCATTAAATTTTATGAATAATTTACGCCGGAAATTTCAACAAAAGCCCACTGTTTTTACTATATTCGTATTAAAAAATATGCAAATCGATCGCATTACGGCGGATGTACATTTTAGTAATAATGTCAATGTATTTGCATGTAAATTAGGTTTGCTTCCGCGGATGTTACAATTACAAATTTATTGTAATTTGCAGTATACCGTCATAGTTATAAACTGCAGTACAATAAAATTATGCAGGTCGGTGCAGCTTCCGCCCGAGCTTCATTTTGATAACGACCTGTGCTGTTATTAAATGCTAATAGATCCAACAGCGCGACATTTCTAAATTGGTGTGTCTGTTTGTGTTATTCATTCGTTTTTTTTGATAGCTTATAGGTTGTCCCACTGCTAGGCAAAGGCCTCCCCTTTATCTATATTTTTTTATTTCCAAAATAGTGAAAGCATAAGGTTTGCTTAATGGTAATAGGGCACAGTAGCGTAGCCTATGACTGCTAAATATCAACTCTACTTTCGTGAGATAGCAAATAGTATGGGTCACCGTGAGAACTAAGGTAAATTATCTTATGTGCTAGTAATTTTCCATGCTCTTATGAAAAAAAATATACATACATATAATCATGCCTTTATCCCTAATGGGACAGGTTATCAGCCCATCACCTAAATTGCGATATACAGAAACCCGGGAGGAAATGCAGCTGGCACATTCTATGTTTTTCTCTCACTCCCAGTTCAGCATCTAAGAAATCGGAGAAAAAGTATTCACGATACTGTATATTATGCATAAGTTATAAATAAATGCCATCTGATTTACTAGTTTACTTTAAAGTTGCTACGGGAGTGCTACGAAAACCCAAAATCATGCCATATAAATTATTTTCAAGTTGTATTTAAAAATCAAGCTAAAAACGCCCAACATCGCTCTGTATAAACAAATAAACCGCATGTATCAGCGGTAGAACAACAACAGCTACCAAGGAGAGCTACAGATAAACAGTTCCGCTATTAGACGAGAGATGGCGCTAGTACTGCCGATCAGACACTTGCATTTAAATTTTCGTAGCTTGTTCGTAGCATATTTCGTAAAGTTTTTTTTAAGTTTATTTATTGTTTGTTTGGTATAATAAATTAGTAATCATAATTTTAAAGATAAAATTAAAAATAATTTGACATAAAAAAATAATGAAAGTACCAAATTTTTTACGAGAACTGCATCGCTGGGATTGTTCAAAATTTGCATGAAATGTTTTCTTTGTCAACGAAAAGCGGATTGCAAGGCCGTCGGTAGAGTTTGTGCGGTAGTGCAAGTGCATCGTACCGCCGGCAGCCGGCAGCCGACGGCCGAGCGCGGCTGAGAGTGCAACGGAGGAGGTCACGTGGTGCAGGCTGCACCGACCGCCCCCAGCCCGCCCTACGCCCCGCCCCTCCCACCTCCCCCTGCGCCTCAACCTCACTCGACCACACTTGTTTTGATGTAAGGTGTCCAGCACTACTGGCTATGCAAAACTCATGCCTCGCGAAAGGTGGGAACTTCTATCCCTGTCGTTTTTGCAAGGTAAGGCAAACTTTTGAATCTGCATGCTTTAACTGCATCTTCGCAAGCTTTTAAACTTTCCCGGCGATATTTATTGCGCTATGCAGATTTTGTGTTTGGATTCTCTATTGTAATTTATTCTTTATTTTAGTTTTATTATAACTGCTCATTGTCTATGTCAGTTTTAGAGTTGGAAACTAAGAACATATGCATCTAACAAAGTTTAAACTACATATTTATTATTGTAAGTACTTAACTTTTTTCTTTTAAATAAGTAGCCCATCTATAGAATATCTGAAATAACTTCAAAAATTGAAATAAGCTAGATCAACGTGATAGAATCAGGGTTTTTATGGAGTGAAAAAAGACTCTGGTCCAAATACCTGACCCAAAGTCAAAACGTGTTCAAATGTTGTCAAAAACTCAAATGTTTGTTTACTTTTGTTAAAATTGGTATTAACAAGCGATCCGTGCGTTTACTTGTTTGGTTAACCGACCTGGCACGTGGGCAGTTTTTGCTTAACTTTCTCTGTGACTGGAGGTAATTTCAGATTTGAAGCTGTCAAATAACTGCTTCGTTTTTATCCTAATTCTAAAAAAGCTACACCCTAGGAAATCTTTAGCAGTTGCTTATTTTGCTTATACCTATTTATTTTATTAAAACAATCTTTATTTCTACCATGCTGGCCTGAATACAACATAGAATTTGCCAGCTGCATTTCCTCCTGGGCATGCTGTATAAACCAACTAAGGGATCCGAAGGTTTCAGTATATTATAATTTAAGCGATGGGCTGACAACCTATCACTACAGCAATACAAATCATTACAATCCAAAATTTACACACAGCAATATATTTACAAACCTATCTTAAGTAATCCTCAAAACTTTGGCAGAAGTGGCGAAACGACCTTTGTTTAGGTCCTTTACGCTCTGCCTACCCCATTAGGGATTAAGGCGTGATTACATGTAGCATGTATGTTTATTTTCTAGAAGTCTCCAAAGAAGTTTTATCCTTTGAATATAATGAAGACGAAAGTATGTATTTTTAAATAAAATTAAATAAAAAATCTCTGTATTGATTTAAAAAACATAATATCCCAGAAATATTAATCATAGATTTTTAACTTACATCGGTGGCTGAAACTGCGGTTTGAAAAGCTTCTTGCTTATAACCTACTTCAACGACCTTCCTGGATCGCTATGCATACGACATACGACCAACAAGCCTGCCCGCTACAAAAACTTACATATGTGCATATATAAAATCACGCCTTTATCCCTCATGGGGTAGGCAGAGCGTAAACGATCTAAACAAAGGTCGTTCCACCATTTCTGACAAAGATTTAAGGGTTAATTAAGAAAATCTTGTAGGTATATTGCTGTAGTGACAGGTTGTTAGCCCATCGCCTAAATTGCAATATACTGAAACCCTCTTATCCGTTAGGTAGTTTTTACAGCATGCCTGGGAGGAAATACCATATTTTTCTTTCGCTCCCAGTCCAGCATGGAAGATAAAAGCCTACAAAAACCTACCTAATTGATTTTGTTAGTTTAGCCATACTAATTTGCTGATAAATATTGAACAACCCAGCAGCGTAAGGACGTGCCAATCGTACAGATGGTTAATAATTACAACGTACACTTTATATCCCTTTGTTGCGTACAAGATTTCGAGAAACCTTTATTATAATTATAACAGTTATGGCTTCCAAATGGAGTAAAGTCTTACCGAATGGAGTGAGGATTGTACATCTCCGACATGTCATTCATGTATGTACTGATTTGGTGCAAAAACTGGATCTCGCTACGCTTTCCGGGAGGTATTACAGGCGGGTATAAGAAATTTATAAAGGAGTAAGTATAACCATATAGAATATCTTTGAGGAAACACTTAAATTTGTAACAGCTATAATACTACATACATACATATAATCACGCCTTTATCTCTAATGTGGTAGGCAGAACGTAATCGACCTAGACAAAGGCCGTGCAGCCACGTCTGACAAAGTTTTGAGGGTTATTTAAGATAAATTTGTAGGTATATTGCTGTACTGAGAGGTTGTCAGGCCATGGCCTAAATTACAATATACTGAAATCCTACAATCCCGTAGCTAGATTTTACAGAATGCCCGGGAAATGCAGCCGGCACATTCTATGTTTTTCTCTTGCTTCCAGGCCAGCATAGAAGAAAGCTATAGTACTTACATTTATATTTTGGTACCATTGTTTTGAATGTATTAGTATGATTAGCTGTCATATTAACGCCGCTAAAGAAATACAAGCAAACAGCTTCTTTAGCAGCGGTATTATTTGACAAGTAATAGTATTCTTCTTCTTCAAATCCTTCTCCAAACGTAATAGTTAATTTATCAAAGTTATCAAGATTTATATTTTTTCCACTTTATGTTAAGCGATTGTTTACATATTTGTACCTACACTCTATAAATCATGATATAGCATACAACCTAAATAGTATGAGTAGAGACCCTACTCATACTATTTAGGTTGTATGCTAAAAGTAAGGTACTCTCATTCTGTCTCTATAATAATATTTTTGCTTTGCGTAACGTTTCTGTTCAATAAGGTTTATTATAGCAGAATACGAGTGCAGCGAACTTTAATGGTTTTGCTGTGAACGCACTTACAATAATACTTTTTTTCAGCTCAAAACTTGTATATCTAGCGTTACAATGGTTGTTTTACCCGTTGCGTAACGACGCGCCCCGCGGGTGGCGCACGGGCGATGCGCGGGCGCAGGCGCGGGCGCGGCGATGCTTCATAATTAGCCCTGTTATGAATTTCATACATGTTTCATGCGCACGGACATACGACAATTATAATTAATTAACTCGTGCGCAGAGCTTACATTAATTACTCGGTGGACAGGTTATGTCATTAATCATACATTAAACGTGCACGGCCGCATTCCCTGACGCAATTTATGCATATGACTTAAACGTTTTAATAATTCAAGCGAAGAGATTTCCTTTAAAAGATAGTACAGTTACTGGTGTGCTACGATAAATAAATTCTACAGATTAAATTATGGGACAGTCTTGACTATAGATTATTTTGTTTTGCTCTTCAAGTGAATTAATTAAGTCGTTTTTAGCTGAAATAATTCGCAGGCAAAAACTAACCACATCTTGGATAGCTTGTTATTAAATTCGATAAATGTGGTTTTTGCCTAATTGGGCACAGAAAACAAGTATTAATAAACGTTTGGACCACCCACATTGGAGTAGGCGCCATCTTACAATAATTAACTTTTAAAATGTCAATTAACGCTTATGAATATTTTACTGCGGCAAATAGTGGTCGGGTAGCCACCAACAACACCAGCCGCCTCCACTCAAAGAATTAGGCAATTATCTATTCTCCGGAATATGACTTTATAATCCTTAATTTGGGTTCCTCCCAATACTAGTTTCAATTTAATTTTAATAGTACAGGAGCTCACAATTACAACATCATGTGGTAGGTAAGTTAAGAGTGTGTGCGTATTTCTAAAAAGAGTATACATTTTTTTTATTGTCGCCTTCCATAGAAAGGCTCTACGAGTAAATTTTCGAGTATAAAGACCCGAATAACCTTTGTGTCACAGTTAAACAGGTCTCAGGATGACTATACCTACGTAATTAATAATATATATATATTGTGTCGAAGTTAAATATTTCTTTTCATGTTTAGATCTATTTATTCTCCATGAAGAAAATTGATCATACTATTGAGGTTGAATAAAACATCAGTTGCTTGTCCTAACAAAAGTACGCTGAGGATATTATTCTCTTTAAAATAAATATTGTCAATGTTTATAGTAGCCCATTTACCAGGATGGTGTATCAGCACAAATAATAATAAATTTTGACTACGTCTGCACACTGCACTATTAAAGTTCAGATTTACTGGAAAACAGGCAATATTTACGTTCGTTATAAAAACTGACATTAAATAAACAATGATTTAGCTTATCATCTACATTATATTGCACCGCAATAAATGGCCAGCATTAATATCAAAGTGGGATATTTCATTAAGACAGTGAGACCACTAAGTTTTATAACTTAATTGCTTTCGCAAACTATAACAGGGTCAGTTTTTATGGCATGCCCACAGACGAAGGGCTCCGAGGAATCTGGCCGGCGATCACTCATAATTCTTTATTTTTTGCGTCATAATTCCTCGCGATGAGAGATGAGCCGCCCGTCATTTCTGCAGTCGCATTTATTTTTGATTCGGCTTTGTCCGGCCGCGGGCCATCCGCAGTCGTCGGGAGATATTATTGTTCTCGGAAACGGCGAGCGGGACCTTTAGCTTGAAATACGTTAGCGGACTCTAGCCGGTACTAAGTATTCTAATCACGGTTGTGTCATCTGGGTATTCGGCCGACAGGGAATATTGCGAGGCAGTATGCGCCGGCGCACAATGCTGGGTGATAAGGCTGCGCGCGCGCCGGACAGATAGCACCGATCGGCAGGTTCCCATGATCGCGGCCTACTCTGAGATATGCTATTGTATTAGCTTCCAAAGCAATCATTCAATTTTATCATAAAGCCGTAGCTTTCAAACATCTTCGCTTGTACGGACAGGATTTTGAAGAATGCGAGCCTAGCAGCGTTGTTTCAACTATGAACCTACTCGTATATGCAAAATACTATGTATAGAAACATTTTGTACATATATTATAGGCACACGGATTGATTCTATTTTTTATTGTTTTGTTATCTAAAGCGGGAGGGAAAAATTACATTTATTAACACAAAGACCTCGTCCATTTATGGTGATACGATAATTTTTGTATCGTTGTTCAATAAGATTTACGTATTCTTTATGGAAAAGTCCTGCATACAGATGAGCACTGAATATATTCAAACTATTTTTAGAATAAATATTATAATAATACCTAAGTATAGTCGCATTTGGAACAAGAGGGAAATCGCGATCGAAAACAAACAAAAAATGAAGCGCCCGGTAAAGTTAGCTTCTCTTTGGCAATTAAAAAGTTTGAACATGGTCGTCTTGTTTTTAGATAATGAGCCTTCTGGTTCGGTAGCCTGAGTCCAATAGAGCTTCCAACAACGGACTATTTACATCCTTCGTGGAAGATAAGCATTTTGAAGTTAAGAAAGCCTTCTACCTATTCACTGAAAATAAAATGAATAAAACAAACGGATGTTTTAAAGAAAATTAAAAACAAGGAAGTTGTGCCGATCGCGCCGGTAATCTACTCCGTGTTACGAAGAAATTAAAACAACTTTCTTGGATATTTATTACGCTACTTTTATTAAGTCTTATTTTTACTTTCGAGACGGAGTTTAAATAGGAGCGGGGGGTTGATTAACGATTCGAGTTCTACAGACAAACATTCCGATACAATCGATATCTTTACATCGAACATGTCGAATCCGAACTTAAATATTTACGATAACATATCAAATTCAGTTCACAATGTTCACATAGTTTCGTACGACTGTTAAGTTTAATATCAAACGATCGTCTTCACGTTTGATAACCATCTTATAAGTATAGGGAAACGATAGCTGTATGCATAATGTCAGAGGGAAATGTAGAGCGCTAATAAAATAGTGATTTAAGGCCCCACACGAAGGTTGTCATCAGGTAGTGTGAACGTATCAGCAGACGGACGTTATCGCCTTATCTTCGCAGAGGGGCGTAAAAATTATTCCTAATGGCTATTACCGTTTAATATTGAAACGAACTAGTAATAAAATATTATTATATCCCAAGATCTCCCAAGAGATGGACTACCTGCGCGGAACTTAGCTTTTAGTGTTGTCAACACACAAGTGCACTTTCTATTCCTTTAATCTCTTATTCTGATTGGACAGACCGTGGAACACAATAACTGACCGACCAACTTTTTACATGATCATCTTACTTTTCGGACAATCAGGTGGTCAGCCTGCAATGTCCTAAGTAAACTGGAAACAACAACACATAGTTGTTGTCCCCCACCGGCAATCGGGCTCGGGACCTGATGTCTGCATGCCTCAGACCACGGAGGCAGATCTAGTACATACATATAATCACGCCTTTATCTGTAATGGGGTAGGCAGAACGTAAACAACCTAAACAAAGGTCGTTCCGCCACGTCTGACTAAGTTTTGAGGGTTATTTAAGATAGATTTTTAGGTATATTGCTGTAGTGACAGGTTGTCAGCCTATCACCTAGTACTTAGTCAGATCTAGTACCTACCTACTAAACGGGTGCCTACAGAAGTGGTATTGCTCACTTCCGTCGCTAGCAGTTTTCCGTCACGCGCCGTCATGGCACGACTGCTCAAGAACTCAAGACCTGCTCACGAACTGGGAAACTCGATAAACTTGATTTATGAACTTCAGCCACTTGCATCTGTTCAAGCTCGAAGCGGCTGTTCTCTGACCACTGATAAGATAACTGGCCAACACTTTCGCTTTGCCTACCATCGAATCTGTTCTTAAAGAATTAACGTCTTGTTTGAGGCGACAGACCCGATGAACCATTGAGTGACGACCTCCGGATCGGGATTATATGGCTCAGACCACTAGACCACGGAGGCGGTTACTACGTACAAGGTATTTGCAGTTTGCAATCCACGTACAGTCTGTTCATTGACGTTTTCTTTATAACACGCGTGTAGTGTAGAGCGGACGCCCACATAGAAACTACGCTACCTGCCAATTCAAAACAATTTTTTATTACGAGACCGTGTCAATATTTCCGTATACAGGGTGTAAGGGATAGCGTCCTGCTAACTGATAGCGGTTGCTCAGTCAAGGAAACTAAATAACTATCCCCAGGAAATTCTTTCAGGCAATGAAAAAAAAAAACTTTTCCATCTGTCTGGTCGAAGAGGCCATTTTGTATGGGCGATTGTTGTTCAGTTTCGTTGACTGAGCAACCCCTATCAGTTTGCAGGACGCTCTCCCTTATACCCGGTATTTTATAAAGCTCGGAAAGTAATGAACTCAAAATGCCTTCAATATCAGTACAGATCATATAACTAATTCTTTGTTCCCCCCGTGTTAAAAAAAATCGAGGTGTCAGTCTTTTGAAAATCTTTAATGAGTATTGATTCAGTCTGCATTCTCCTAACCAAAATGAGCAAAATCTCACAAAGTAATAAATTTACAAATCGAATCTAGGACCTCTGGATCGGGAACCCGTGGCTCATACAACTAGACCACGAAAGCAGTTCTGTTACAGTTACTTACAATTTGTAACTCTTGTCAGGTTCCATCCACTAAAGGACCTCGATATTGGTCAGTACAATCCATGTACGTACAATCTGTTCATTATGGTTTTCTTCATAACACGTGTGTAGTGTAGAGTGGACGCCCACATAGAAACTACGCTACCTGCCAATACAAAACGAGTTTTTGTTACGAGACCGTATATTTCCGTATATTTTATCAAGCTCGGAAAGTAATAAACTTAAAATGCCTTCAATATCAGATCATATAACAAGTTCTTTGTTCCCTAAGTTAAAAACATCGAGATGACGGTCCTTTGAAAAGCTATAATGAGTATTGATTTAAATTGCTCGGATTAAAAAATCTGGGAAAATTATAACGAGAGGATGCCGCCATTTGTTTGTTTTTGGTAAGAGCAACGTGGATGTGCTGCGGATCAAAACATCTGTCAATTTAAGCAATCATTTGTGTTCAATCTTTGATCTAATTCCTAGACTGTCAAAGTTAATTAAATAATATACATACATATAATCACGCCTTTATCTCTAATGGGGTAGGCAGAGCGTAAACGACTTAACCACAGGTCGTTCTACCGCGTCTGACAAAGTTTTGAGGATTATTTAAGATAGATTTGTAGGTATATTGCAGTAGTAACAGGTTGTTAGCCAATCGCCTAAATTACAATATCGGATCCCTTAGCTGGTTTTAACAGCATGCCCGGGAAATGCAGCCGGCACATTCTATGTTTTTCTCTCGCCAGGCCAGCATAAGTAAATTTAATAATTGTTGTATTTACACTATATAAAATTTTTATATGATCATTGATCACATATTGTCATATGTTAATCGAATGATTTTATTTGCTGTAACGTATAATGAATAGAGAAATCGTCGTGAATATCACCCGCTATCGATATTGTACTAAAAATAAAGTTACCAAGTCCAATTCATCCAAATCTTGCGATCATTGCTTTCCCACAGTTATCCACATTAATCCAACCTTAATTTTTTAAGAATAATGAAGCAGACATTTTTATAACAAAGGTCCTTGGCCGTGCATCTCGATCTTAATGTTATCTCTAATAGGTCAATAAATAAACGGACGTGCGAGCTTCGGCGACACATACACGACGGCGGAAAACAAAAAAACAATCCCTTCACAATATTACCGACAGTTTTATTCATATTTTAATGTGAGGCTCATTAAATTTCCTCTTATAATTTAGGTATACAGCTTATTTGTTTATTGTTACTGGTTATTTAATGATTATGGCGAAAGCACGATATTTTTGTCGGATTAATTGGGACTATAACGTACTCTACTTAAAAGGGAGCAAGGATTTAGTAGAGTCGCAACTGACTGCAATTGTACATATTTGAACAAAAAAATAAATATACACACTTTTACTTTTTCCTTAATAAAACTTATGAATGAAATGTAACCGGCCAATGGCCAGAATTAAACGATGTAACCGATAACAGGGCCGGACTTGGGACTGAACGAGCGCCCACAATCTCCACCGGAATCTACGCTGCCTCCCGCTTTATGATGTCCCACTCTTTTATTTAGATATTTGTACAGGTCCCCTCATTTTTATTCAACCAACACATTATTATGCATAAATAAATACTCTTTTATTTCATTCCCATCGTTATTTTAATGTTGAGATTCAAAGTTGACTTCGTCACCTCGGCCGCGCCTGCGTTTGAGATGTGGTGACAATATTTAACAGATAGAGAGATAAGGACTCTTTAGAGCGGGATCGTGTAACCTGAGCCTTTATAATGTACACGGATATTTTATTATTTTATAGCAATGGGTGCGTTTTAAATGCAGGTATGATGGGATATTTCAAATAGTTAAGTACTGTACAACATTAGCACTAGCTTTTTCATGACTCATGCTGATATCATCCACATGTTTTCTGTGGAATTTTATAATTTGTTAAAAAAAGTGCATTAGTTAGCAGAGGCAGTAGGTGGCATGAGAATAATAAATGATCTATTTAAATAGGTATGTCTGTTGCATTTTTCACGTTGGTGTAAGGTGTCGGGTTGGTGGCAGGGGTCCGCTGTAATAATTAGTTGTCTGGAGTCGGGTCGGGTCGGGGGGCTAACGGTAGCGCCCCCTGCTGGGCGCCCCGCGGAGACGCGCGCGACCTCCGGCCCCGGCCCAGCGGCACACGCGCTTTACCAATATTTTAAGATCTTAATAACCGATTTAGGGGTGTTTGCTTGTTTAAATAATCATACAAATTATATACAACCGAGATTATCTCCCACGGCGACTATTATCGACTGCTAGCGACGTACCCTACCCCTACGCTAATGCCTTTCAAT
Source organism: Scrobipalpa costella (assembly GCA_949820665.1). Classification (NCBI taxonomy): domain Eukaryota; kingdom Metazoa; phylum Arthropoda; class Insecta; order Lepidoptera; family Gelechiidae; genus Scrobipalpa; species Scrobipalpa costella. Next base: position 12,498,914 of record OX463303.1, read on the forward strand.
TTAGACAATATTGGGAACCTCCTTTCTATTTGTGTAGGCTCCTTTGAAGCTAGTAGACCTGCCCAGGTAACGCATAAATTAAATTCAATAACGTTACTTAAGATTTCCATTCGGCTGTAATGACGTGACCCCGTCTAATGACAAATGTTAGTCGTAAGGGGTCGTTAATGGTTGGAAAGTAGTGTACCGGCGCGGGCGTCGGTCGGGGGGAGGCTAGGCTAGGCTGGCACTCGGCACACGGCGGTTATTGAGCGCGATTTGGGCACATCGGCCCGTCTCACTCTCAATGCGAGTACATGCGCCTGATTTACGAGACGAGCGTGTGCCCTTTGTGCTCCAGCTGACTAATGGACGGACGCTCACGGACATTTATGTAGATTGATTGTATGAATTTTATTCACAATGTTAATACAGTAACAGATTTAGATGTCATTTAGAAATGGCGCTCTAAAGTTGTGCAATTTAGGCCGTGAATAATGGATGACGAATGGTTGGTTTCTATACGGGGCTCGTGCTGGGCAGAGGTGGGGCGCATTGTGGCTCTGGCCTGAATACACGCGGATAATACTCGAACTCGCGCGCAATCGATCTCGCGCCATTCTTATCAGAGTACCGGTGTCATCACACACGAGCTATTGCATACATTATACTAATGTGTAAGTACTGATGATATGTCCTTTTTATTTTCATCTCATCCAGAGGTGGATAAAAGGAGAGAAGGACAGCAGGCGAGCATGGCAGTCCTCCTTGCAAATATCCTTCGAATGGGAAGCCATGTTCAACCATAGGCTTTGCGGATGCTATAGAATTAAGTATATATGTACGAGTATGTAGGTACTACACAACACAATCATAATAAACAAAAAATAACAATTTAATTTAACAGTAACACATAAACATACACAGAACAATTACATAAGGAATTAAAACAAAACAGGCTCTGCATTTTTCTACAAAGAAATATCCAATCTCTATTGTAAAAATCGTAATCAAACCCAACAATAATAATATAAACCATAAATATTGGTGCTTATGAGAAAACATCGTTCAGAAATAAAGCAAAACCTTCGCCTGCATTCTTACCAGCGTCCTTTTTAATAAGATTCGAAGATAATATTTTAATATCTTAAAAAAATATGATACAGAACGTTTAGTTACGGCCGACATGAAAGGACAGTCAGGACTTGCTGCGTCATCTTATCGACGCGGATCAAACGTAGTTAATCAGAAATTTTAATGACCATAGTTCAGAAAATAATAACTTTTCTTCACCTACCAATACACAAACTGGGATCAAGTAGTCTTGATATTTTCATTTAAAATGTTAAAGTGTGGAAGAAAAGACTGGTAAAGAGGCTACTACGATAACACACTGGAATACGTAAAAAGTCTGGAGACAACTAACGATCACAAATGAAGATCCAAGCCTGGTAGAGACGCTTTCTTACTGATCACAAAGTGAACATCAGATCAGACCTACTGCTACTTATCACCAACTAAAGCATGAAGAATGGTGCAGAGAGGCTACAAGTGGTTAAAAGTGTTAACAATATAAGACTATAGTATGTATACGTGTGGTATAGCTATTGGTAAGAAAGAAAAGTATCAAGACTGTTGGACAGGTGGCAGCTACTGGTCACGGCGGTAGACGCCTCGGCTGCTTCATTGACGTCTCGTCATCCGGCTACGTGCTCCTGTTTACTAGTGGTTCCGACACGTACCAGTTCCAAGTGTAGATCAGTCCTGCTGAGTAGTAGAGTGAAGGTCAGAGTGAAGTATCAAGACTGGTAGAGTGGTGGATGCTACTGGTCACGGCGGTAGACGCCTCGGCTGCTTCATTGACGCCTCGTCATCCGGCTACGTGCTCCTGTTTACTCGTGATTCCGACACGTACCAGCTCCAAGTGTTGATAAGCCCTGATGAGTAGCAGAGTGATGGTCAGAGTGAAGTATCAAGACTGGTAGAGTGGTGGATGCTACTGGTCACGGCGGTAGACGCCTCGGCTGCTTCATTGACGCCTCGTCATCCAGCTACGTGCTCCTGTTTACTCGTGATTCCGACACGTACCAGCTCCAAGTGTTGATAAGCCCTGATGAGTAGTAGAGTGATGGTCAGAGTGAAGTATCAAGACTGGTAGAGTGGTGGATGCTACTGGTCACGGCGGTAGACGCCTCGGCTGCTTCATTGACGCCTCGTCATCCGGCTACGTGCTCCTGTTTACTCGTGGTTCCGACACGTACCAGCTCCAAGTGTTGATAAACCGTGATAGATTTCGATACAGTAACAAGCTGAGCTGAGCCCAAACCTGTAATTGTAAGTATAAATAGATAGCTAGTAGCGATTAGCTACCCAATTATTTGAGAAAGGACAAGCTCTTTATTGCAGTAGAAAACAAAGGATAAAAATATGATTCAAGTTTTTTTTTTCTAATTTTCCAGTCTTAAAACAAAACTCTACACTTCGGTACATTTCGTAATGAGGATACGTCTTAATTTTAAGGATGTATAATTTCATGCTTCAAGCTCCTAGAATACTCGTAAAGTACCTAAACTAAAAAGCAGGTCCCTGCGTTAAGTCGAACGATTAGCATGGACTAGTACACGTATCTGTTCGAACTACTTACTTGCTCTAGATATGCTTTCATGCTATCTTAAATAGTGATGTTCTAGTAAAAAGTTCTAGACCAAAACCTAAATGCAATTGACTCTCAAAACATGCATACAAGCATACAAGCGTCCCTCTTTAAATCAACAACAGGTAGAATATAGAAAAAAAAACAAATAGCAAATGAATGAGTAAAATTGCAGAGAAGATTCACTTTGCGTACTGTATTTATAATATATTCTATAGTAGGTAGGTATTATTACTTAGTCAGTGCTCTTTCCAGCACTAATGTTATAATTAGATCGAACTAATGCATCATAGTGCATAGGTGTTAAACGTTAAAGTACCCACTAGATTCTCCCCCAGGAGTCCAGCAGGCGCCAAACAGCTGGATATGTTCCATCAGTGTGCGGGAATAACAATGCTTGTGGGTTAATTCGCTCCGTCGTCGACTTTGGTATAAATTCGTAGTTGCGAAAATAACGACTAAACTAAAATAAGTCTATACCTTTAATTTTCTTTTATGAGAGAACAGAAAGGGACGCCAATATTTTTTACCAAATTTTATTTAAGTTGTGCGCTCTACGAATCGATAGCAGTGTTTCGATTTCTGGCCTAGACTTAATTTAAAGCAAACCGATTGCTGATCTTGTCAACTAGACGTCATTACACTCCCAGGAATTTATTGTCATCTTTGATGCAAAGATGCAAGTGTCCATCTTCTCTCAGAACCCAGATAGATCTGTTAGTACGAAAAGTACCCATTAACTTCCATCCCATCATGACTTCATATGTATACTTTACTGTGAATAGCCGCGCTACATTCCAAATTCTGAAAATATTAATAGATTTTCATAAATTTTCATGAGGGACCGAAAATTTTAAAGACGCTGACGATATATTTTAAGGATATTTTATACTAAGTACTATTTCCTGGTACCTATCTATAGTAGATTTTACGACAAGTGCATAAAACAAGTCATTTTTGGCTGAGATTTTTATCTGCCCGAGCCCGCATATTAGAAAATTCTACAAAAATATTCTAATCAAAATCATTCCCGCTATTAAACTTTTTAAATCTTTTAACTTGCAATATTAGGCTTGGGCTGGATACCTATACAGTCTACTATTAAGATAACTTTGTAATAATAAATTAATATACTTGAATATTTTTTTTATACCGTTTTATGTCATTCAAAACACATAACGCAAATCATTAAAATAAATATTATAAAATAACAAGTTCTACTTCTTATTATGTGTAGCTGTATAGCCTGATTTTATTTGCCTTATAAGAGATGCATTTATGAGTAGATACGTTTGTGCCCTTGTGAACAAAATTATTTTTTTGCAGCCTACGCCCTGCACAAAATAGCACTTTCAGAGCATGAGAAATGAAAAGTATATTGTTTAAATATTGTGATTGGGTACCTCAATTTAATCTTCCGTAGTTATTAATGTCAATTTGACATAGGTACCTATACAAAGTAAAGTAAAGTCTGCCGAAGAGTCTAATATCCAAATCGGTATCGAATGATGATGTAGATGAAGATAAAAGTGAGTAAGTAGAGCCGAGGTAGAGCTACAAAATCGATTACCAAAATAACTTTAACAGCAAAAAAGAAACACAAGAGGTAATTGAAACATTCCAACATTTAACCCTTATTACAAAGTCGTATTAAATTTTTAAGTGCTACAAGTATTTAACGCATCATGATCGTCCTGTATGGATATTAAATACTATCATAAGTGGTTTAAATATGGACCTTATTATAGAGGAATAAGGTCGTACAGTCAGTGATGGGTAAACGAATGCAGTCCGGTAGCGATTCGGAATCGATTCGCCATGGACCGATATCGACCGTCTTCGATTATGCATCGGACTCATAAAGAAGATACTCATTCAGACTGATGAAAAAACGATTGACGCTTTTTTACACTTCGAATAACTTTTACCTTCACTTGATATTGATGGACTCTTAACCTGCACTAAATCTTGTGTGTGGACTATGAAAGATAAGTTGAGAACAAATGTCTTTTCTCAGTTTTCTGTCAACTTCTCAAAATGTATGCAAAAATGCGGTGCGCATATTAATGTACCTGCCTCAAAAGTAACAAATCAATACTTCATATTGGCCGCAGTACTAAACGGGATGTGAAGAATGGTTATTGATAGATCGTAAACCATTAAAATACTAAATATTCATCGACATAATTTAAATGGACGAATCGGTATTGATATCGACAATAATGGCGGGAGCGGCCGTCGGGTAGAGCTCGTATTGTGCTCTATAATAAATGGCAACAACAGGTGAATCACTAATTTCACTCATAAAATTAGCTCCATGGGTGGAGTGCAATATGTATCCATCGGTAACATCCGCTTATTTATATAGAATATCACCGTGACACACACAATGACGAATGACAGGCGCATCGGCTCCATTGTACCCCAGCTCGCCTCGATATTTCAAAATTTATCACCAATTCATAGTAAATCACTGCAGACGGCATATTGTTTTAGCCCGTTATCATCATTGAAATTGTTTAATTATGGAAAATAAGAGCCAGTCCCCAAAGGAAGCGAGCCAGCCGGATGCCCTGCAAAATATACCTCGGACATTGTTTTTGTCACTATTAAATATGCAAAACCGGGAATGAAATATTTGATGCGGTCGATGCCATTATATAAATGGAATTATTCATGGAGTCAGACGCCGGAAAAAGCCAGTGAAATGCGACAATTCATTTGTTTGTGCGACTGTTGCGGCCTCATCGGCGTTTGATGGCGCTCGCGATTAAAATTTTAGTATATTTTCAGTTTTTGTAATTGGGTTACTGATGGTGTTACAGAAATGGAATCATACATACATACATATAATCACGCCTTTATTCCTAATGGGGTAGGCAGAGCGTAAACTACCTAAACCGAGGTTGTTCCACCACGTCTGACAAAATTTTGAGGGTTATTTAAGATAGATCTGTAGGTCCATTGCTGTAGTGACAGCTTGGACGAAAAAACCTCTGTTTCGTCAAAGAGTGACAGGTTGTCAGCCCATCGCCTAAAATGCAATATGGACGAAATGCAGCTGGCCCATTCTATGTTTTTCTCTCGTTTCCAGTCCAGCATTTCTATGGTGGACTGGAAAATGGAATCAAATTATATTTAGTAGCAATTCAAATAGACTGAAGCTATTCATGATAGTGATTAGTTTATTAATATGGAGAGGGTGAAGATGTGTTAATATCGGCATCGCTTCCTCGTACGTATGCAAAGCGGGGGGCGCGCGGTGGCGGGGGGGGGGATGTGCGCGTCTCCCTCCCCACAAGTGTTCAAAGCGGGCTAAACGACTAGTCAACCCTTTGCCGCGCACTCGCTCGTGAAATCACTCAAATACTGAATATTTTAATCTGAGCAGATAACGAGCTCGCAATTCTATTAGATGAAACATTGGTGTGTGAGGTCAAACACGGGAGCGGCCCCCAGTGCATTGCATCCGCTGACCCTCTTCTGATTACTGATACTCTGACACTACTGTGCGCTTATTTCACAACTATAACTGGTTGTGTTCCCTTACTAAATACTTAGGCACTTCAGCATTAAATAGTCTGTACTTATATTGCCTTTTATTCAAATCTCATTAGTGGTTATTATGAACTTAGGCATCAAATATTCAGAAAGTCATCAATTCAAATTCCAAAAATACTCTGCAAACAATAATTCATTTGACTCCCAAACCGAATCAAAGCGACACCCCATCGGAAAGTCCTTTGGAGTTCACTTAATTTCAAAAGCATGTATAAATATATCACGTCGAGCAATAAAGCTATCAAATATTTACTAATCTGGAATGGCTGCGAACCCTTCTGGTCGGGACTCATAAAATAAATTGAAATAGTCGCGCCGCCCCCCGAATTAAAATATTCAAATGGGACGCACGCGCAAGAAAATTGAAAATTGTCGTCTATCGCCCGCAAATGAAACCTATAACTCCTATAGTACACTGCCGGACACAACGTTCAGCAGGTTCTAAATACGAAATTGTATATATTTATATTATTGTATTGTAATTGATAATCCTTTAAGAAATGTTGTAGGTGGATAACTATTGAAGGGTAATTGGTCAATCATCTCCCTAGCCTTATCCCGTATCTCACGGGGTCGGCTACCTAATCTAGAAGATTGAGCAAGGATACTGGTTTTTACACAGAGCGGCTGCCATCTGACCTCCGCAACCCAGAAAGGAAACCAGACCCAATCCTAGATTAGGTCAGAGTTTTCAAGCTGCCAATGCTTAGCAATGACCTCTGAAATGGCTTAACGACTAATATCTACGGTATTAAACGATATTAACCGGGACCAACGGCTTAACGTCCCTTCCGTAGCACGGAAAAAGCACCGAATAAACGTACATATGAAATTCTCAAACCGAAAAACACATTGGTACGTGGTGGGATTCGAAACATGACCTCCCGCTTAGGAGGCAGCGGCCTTATCCACTACACCATCGGGCTCCTCTTTTGAAGTGTAATTGGTATTCATACGAAAATTAACATCTACAGAAAGGAACAATACAAGGAAGATTTTTGTAGCTTTTAATCAAATTTATCGTACTTGATGCAGCTGGCATTCTGCTGCAGGAGTTTCCTTAAATTTCAATATATTTAGTATATAGTTGGTAAGTATATTCCTAATTACTAAAAGTTCATATTCATGGTTCATAAATAACTAAGAGAAACTAGCGGATAATAGCAAAATTTTATAGACAAAACAATATTTTTTGGATCCTCATAGAAACCTTACTGACATGCTGGACTGGGAGCAAGAGAAAAATATAGAATGTGCCAACTGCATTTCCACCCGGGCATGCTGTAAAAACCAGCTAAGGGATCCGAGGGCAGTATATTGCAATTTAGGTGATAGGCTAACAACCTATCACTATAGCAATATACCTATATATTAAATAACCCTCAAAACTTTGTCAGACTTGGCGAAACAACCTTTATTTACGTCGTTTACGTTCTGCCTACTGCATTAGGGATGATGGCGTGATAATATGTATGTGTCTCATAGAAATTTTGTCGTATTAAATCGTAAGCTGATACTTTACGCTGCTCGGCAGTGTACCCCAATACAGAACGCGGCAGTTTCGATATGCCTCCGAATAATGCCATAAATGGTCTCGCTTTTATGACTGCAATTCCGCGCAGATCCATGAATTAGTATTTGTTTTATGCAACACTGGCTTTAATAGATTTAGACTGTTATTATTACGAATGAGGAAACTTAAATTGCGTCACAAACGATGCGCTATTGTTTTATGACAGTCATTATTTTTGGATTGTTGTATGTTAATATTTTGTATAACGTGCTAAATTTAAATTAAATTAGTTCTGTTTTAATAATTGACTCGTGTCATTGTTTTATTAAGTATATTATCTGTCCATGGGGATTCTCTATCAATAATACGTGTGAAAGGTGCGTGAGAAAGCCAGTACCATAATAGGCATCTTCTGGATGAGCTCGATCCATCGTCGACTCTGACACTACCATCCTAGCCTTATGTCTAGAGTCAAGAGCAAACCCACTTCTAATAAAAAAGAATATAGCAGGTGTAAGGGACAGCGTCCCGCAAACTGATAGGAGTTGCTCAGTCAACGACACTGAACAACTTCCATCAGGTAATTCTTTCAGGACGAGAATAATAAATTTAACTTTTCCATACAAATTGTCTGATCGAAGTGAAAATTTTGTATGAAAATGCCAAATTATATTTTCACTTCCTGATAGAACTTCTTGGTGGAAGTTGTTCAATGACGTTGACTGAGCAACCCGTATCAGTTTGCGTGACGCTGTCCCTTACACCCGGTATATTTGAATCGTAAATAAAAATAATTGTTCTAATTTCTTATGTCTATGATGTAAAACTACTTCGATTGCACAACTTGATTGAATTATCTCTAGATTCAACCTAAACTTAATAATCCAGTTAAACATTTCATAAAATCAAAGTAATTCAAAGCAGCGAGCTATATAGGACTTATCAACTAATTTTGTAATCGTAATAGTTGGATAGTTTAACTGCTTCTAGGTCTAGCGGTTTGAGTCATGGGCTCTCAACCCGGAGGTCCCGGGTTCGATTCCCGGCGGGGGACAATGACTTTGTGTTGTTGTTTCTAGTTTGGTTAGGACATTGCAGGCTGATCACCTGATTGTCCGAAAAGTAAGATGATCCATGCAGCCGAATGGGCATGTAAATAGTCGGTCCTGCGCCTAATCTTTGCTCGTGTCAGGAAATCTGTCCCATCAGAATAAGAGGTTGAAGGAAATGAGAGTGCACCTGTGTGTAGCGCAAACACTTGGGCACAAAAAACTAGTCTAGCGCAGTTGGCCGATCTGTAGGAGATTAGCCGCCATTGCCGAAAATCAGTGGGATAACTATTAAAATATTAAACTAAACTTGGATAGTTTAATTTACTTTATTAGTAACATACATATAATAACGCCTTTATCCGTAATGGGGTAGGCAGAGCGTAAACGACCTAAACAAAGATCGTTCCGCCACGTCTGACAAGGTTTGGAGGGTTATTAAAGATAGATTTGTAAGTATATTGCTGTAGTGACAGGTTGTCATCCCATCGCCGAAATTACAATATAATTTCAGATACCGTCAGATTCCTTAGCTGGTTTTTACAGCATGTCCGGCAGGAAGTGCAGCTGGCACATTTTATGTTTTTCTCTCGCTCCCAGGCCAGCATGGAAGAAGCTTTATCCCTACTTAGTATAAAACAAAGTTGCTTTCTCTGTCCCTATATCCCTATGTATGCATAAATCTTTAAAACTACTCAACGGATTTTGATGCGGTTTCTTTTAATGGCTAGAATGTTTCAAGAGGAATGTTTGTATATATTATACTTGCATGATATTGCGGAGAAACACTGATAATTTCCGTGCGAAGCCGGGGCGGGTCGCTAATATTCTATATGATGCAACATGTTTTTGTTGGAAGAAAATATAAGAGATCGTCACTATTGTGACTTTTATGTTACAGCAGAACTAAAATGTGTAAACCTTTCAATGGATTTCTGGTCACAGACCTGATTGAAATAGTTAGAGAAATACAAGTTTGGCAGACATTGGCACGAAGTTTAAAAACTACATCGTATCTCATGGGCAAGCTAAGCTATTGATCTACATTTAAGTTTGTAATTTGATGATAAGTCAGGCTGAAGAAGCGCTGGCTGGAAAGCGGATAAGTCGTGAGAAGACTCATCTCAGAGGAGCTTACACCAGCGGACACCAGAAGACCGGGCAAAGTAGAGTAGATAAAGCCGGAAAGCCCCCCAGCAACAAGCCGGAAAAAAGATAGGCTGAAGAATCGTGTAATCATCTTCTTCTAAGCGAGTGGACTCTCGAGTCGACCAACGACCCGAAGAACCCTGGTGTCAGAGTTTTTAAACCGCCTAGTAGCACAGGTATTATTAGGCCTTTGACATGGTTTGAGTAGTGACAACTATCAAAGACAGCGACCGGGACCAACGGCTTAACGTGCCTTCCGAAGCACGAGATCCTTCTCGTCCATGGCACTAGCCACTAGACCACGGAGGCAGTTATCACTAATTATCCCTAATGGGGTAGACAGACCGTAAATGACCTTTTACTTTTCGGACAATCAGGTGATTCAGACTTCAATGTCCTAACTAAACTGGGGAACACCTCACAAAGTGATAAATTGACAAATATCAACTTTGTGTTCCCCCCTGGGAATCGAACCTAGGACCTCCGGATCGTAAGCCCATGACTCTGACCACTGGACTGCGGAGGCAGTTACTAGATTACGGAGACAGTTAAGGTGAAATGTTAAGTATTGAGAGACAATCACATACACAATATTAACTCCTCTGGTGAACTGTCCGGTGGAGGGCGGAAGACGGTCGGTTCCCAGGGTATCGCTTGCACCAGCACCGGACGCGACACTCGTGCCTTCGCCGCATCCACTGGGATGGGCAGAGCATTTGTCGATTGCACATTTATCGATTCTCGATAGCGCTAAAATTCCATCGATTTCAGAAAATTAATTAAATAAGTAGATTATGGCGATGTCAAACGTCGAATGTAAAAAAAAAATTTTTCACGATAAGTTCAACATAGGAGTACGGAACCAAGTGGTCGTGGGTTCAAGTTGGAGTCTTAGTCGCGTAAATTTTTTGTTAACTTAAATTAGATGCTCATCGTGAGTATCAAAAACAAATATTATATTTTATGTAGGAAAGTATGTGTGTTCGATTTAGAATTTCACCTGGAAATATGAGCTCTACATATAGTTTACTGTCGCCGAATTTAAATGTAAGTAATACACTTACATAATTTATCATTGTAATCTAATTTTCAAATGTTTATTTTCTTTGATTTGATCTTTGACTTTGAATTAATTATATTAGCTATTGTTGTTCAAATGTTGACCTTAACTTTCCATAATTATGTTTGAATACAAAAAAAAATGTAGTAGAATGACATGGTAATGTAATAAAAAAATACTTTGCGTTCTCTTTGCATTCATCATTGCAGTTTCTTTTTATCATCGCTACGTTCAATTCAAGCTCAATCATGACTAGAAGACCTCAGTCATATTTAGAGTTCATGGGGTCGATCGACTCGAAACCCACACGGCAAGAGAGAGAGAGTAATATTATCGACAGGGCACATCACTATGAGGTGAGTAAGGCACAAGGATGTGCTGTTGATCGTGTTACGCGAAACGCGACCGCAAAATCAGCGCGACCGCAGAACAGCGGAAGCCTCCACCGCGACCCTCGCTCTCACACTACCCTCACTTATCAACATGTGTCAACCTTGTTACTCGCTTTATCTATAGAAAATGTTACTATTTTCAAAACAAGTAAAGGCGTAGGTGAGTAGTTCTAATACCGGCCTAGGTATAGGTACCACTGTCGACTCGCGGTAGGACCGACAGTCCGACACCCGAGGACCGCTGACACTCAGGAACGCATCTTATTACTTTTAACACCCTCAGTTTATCGTGCCGACCTCAATCGCCCTCTCTCCAAAACATTTTTTATTCGCTTCTTACCATTTAAAGATTTAAAACGTTTGCTTCCATTCATAAAATTATTAATGTGATCGTAAAATTGAGCAAATTTTATTGTCTCGGAGGCATAATGGGAAACTAATGCAGCGTGTTATTATTCAGATCGGTTGTAGCCGTAAAATACGAGTGTTTGGGCCCAAGTCCGCGCTGCGCCGCGCCGCCGCCGCGCCGAGGTTCCCAGCGGAAGCCCCTCTCCTATTTGAATATCAAATATTTTTGGTCATATTTCATTGGAACAGTTATGATATTCTTCCTCTACGTCTTTGTTATACGTGCTCTCAATGCTAACAGAAATATATTAATATTATAGGTTCAAAGTTCTGGAAATTACAAACATGACGCTTCGCCGCGTTCTATTATTACCATTTCAATAAAATTTAAAGTAAACTATTTGAAATGTATCGACCCTTGCACTGGGGCGTTCATTTTCAACTAAGTATAATAAGCGTTTGTTTCTATCGATCGAAACGTGGTTATGAATAAATTATGAATATACGCAAAACTATTGTATGTAAATAAATTAAACACACTTGCCTAATCTGGCCTCGTTCGAGTCGGCGGTCGTAATATGGAATTATTTATCGGCTTATGAGTAAATAAGGTTTGTGGATCGTAGTCGGCGCGATGGCAATCGGGATGTTCACAGAAATGCACAGAGAGCCATTTGTTCGGCACATTACGGTCAGTGCGCGGCTCCTCGCTGCCGCCGATATGAAAATATTATTAGAAACATATGGGCCTCCAGCTTACAAGGAATCGGCTGGGTCCCGGTCCCACGTCCTTTGTACCGACTCGCATCGCAAGCTCAATCTCTCTTACACTTTGTATCAAGAATGCCGAAGCTGGTGCAGCTTTAGTATACCCTTATGAAGTAATGGCGATAAAATATTGCAAGATAAGGAATGTAAGTGTTCGAATTATTGAAAGCATTTTCTCAAGTTGAAAGCTTCGGTGTACATGCATGACCATCCCGTTAGTAATTGGGTACCTAAATACGCGGGGTCGCCGAAGTATTTTGAACCGACAAGAATAATAAATATTAATAAAACTGCGCGATTGTCTTTCTTTTTCGTGAGAAAACACGCACGGGAAGAGGAGACAATATGCTTTTGTTTTTCTTTATTGTTATTGCAGTAAAGCATTTAGCGGGCGGCAGCGCTGAGCGATAAAACACGTTATTTTGTGTGACAAAACGTCGAGCTTCATGAGAAAATATTGACCCGCAGATAGTGGAATAAGCGAATTATATTGGTAGCGGCCTATGCACGACGGAACCAGCTGTCCCACTGATACAGTTCTTCAGATGAGTGAATCACTCTACAGTTAATTCGTCGTTTAAAACTTTAGTTGTACACGTTGTATTTAAAAAAAGACTATTATACAGTTGCAGTTCATTTTAAATATTTTAATTATTCTCTACTAACATTATTGGTTATTAAAATATTATGCTTTCTTTTGTTTTAACACCTGTTGTAAAATAATAATGTATTTTTACCTAATCAGCAAATATCTTAATTTCTGTAAAATACTAAGGGACATATCAGCTACTTTGTGAAATTTCTTCTTGGCTCACTGTTACACCAACCCGTCCATATGATAATGTGATGAACGATAAATTGGCCACTAATAAGATAATTGGGCGCGCTCTATACCCACGTAAATCAACATCTTAACAGCTGCGCCAGCGACCGCCGAAGGAGACTCCTGGACTATAATGTGGCCAAACTATAATAGAAATTGGAGAACGCCGATTGAGCGTGATTCCTAGTCTATACAGAGAGATTTTTCATTCACTATACAAAATAAGGATTTGAAGACCATGATACTGAACACATTTTCTATGGAACAACTATTTTATGAAAAATAAAAATTGACTTCCTATACAAAAGGTGTCAGCAATTTGTGTCATTATGGAGTCATTTACATGGGAGCTCTTTTATTTAATTGTTTGGCCTATGTAGAGAAAGTTGTTCTATTTCATTGTCCAAACAAGAGCTTAAATTTTCTTATCTGCTTGAAATATCTCGTTGTAGGTATAACAGAAATAGGTCTCCTGGACTGTGTTCAAACTATAATAGAAATTGGAGAACGCCAGTTGAGCGTGACTCCCAGTCTATAGATAGATAATTATTAATGACGGCGCTATATTAAACTTTGGACAAGATTAAATTTTAATGTGTTGTAGAGAAAGGAATTTTTCATTTTTGACTCACTTTTGGTGACAGGCGGTTTTTCTCGCGTGTTTAGACATATTGCTTTTCCGATATTTAAGGCAATTATGTTATGGTACCTATTCAAATTATTATGTTCCTGAATCTTTAAAAAAATATAATTAATCAGATTTTGTTCTAATAAATTCAATATTTATTTCTTAATGGAAATGATTCATTAATATAAAAATAGTCCTCTATTAAGACTGGACGTGGTCACCCTACCGATCGTATGATTCACTTATTGTTGTAAGTTTTGGATCGGTTTGAAGTAAACAATCAATTAGGCTTGAATTACAGCACTGCCGGTAATAGTCGATATTTATCGATGAAGGAACATTTTATAACCGTATACTTATTTAATTGATGTCCAATTGGTTCATTGGGGACAATGTGGGTGGAGAAGCACAAGTCTTTGTGTTTATATGCACGAGTATGTATGTAATTTTATAAAACACTCAGTATAAGTAGCCACTTCAACAAGTAGCAACTTCCATGCTGGCCTGGGAGCGAGAGTAAAACATAAAATGTGGCAGCTAAATTTCCTCCCGGGTATACTGTAAAAACCAGCTAAGGGATCCGAGGGATTCAGTATATTGCAATTTAGGCGATAGGCTGACAACCTGTCACTACAGCAATATACCTACAAATATATCTTAAATAACCCTCAAAACTTTGTCAGACGTGGCGGAACGACCTTTGTTTTGGTCGTTTACGCTCTGCCTACCCCATTAGGGATAAAGGCGTGATAATATGTATGTATGTATATATGTATGTAAAAGTAGCCAGTATGACTTGGTAGATATAATACATCTTGATGACTGGTGAGTTGCTTTCAAATTTAAATTCTTAAAGGTCAAATATTATTTTTTGACAAATATTAATGGTATCTACATTTTTGAATAAATTAAGTGACATTTACTTTTTATGCTTATGGGTGATCTCACTTCTTTGACAAATCCGTGGAGCCAAGGGCAAGCCCATCGCATACCAGGTGTAAGGGACAGCTTCCCACAAACTGGTTATCTTTTTCACTTCCTGAAAAAAAATCCTGGTGGAAGTTGTTCAGTGTCATTAACTGAGCAACCCCTATCAGTTTGCAGGACGCTGCCCCTTACACCCGGTATACTTGATAAAAAAATGTTCAATTGAAATCGATTCTAACTCATCATAACATAACAAAATACTATGGCAATCCACGTACAGAGATACCATCGGCATTATTTGTCAACGCATCACTGCGTTACACAAATGCTTTTTGGGTCAACAACACACGATTGGGAAACGATCTGTCCATGTAGTAAAATATAAATAATTTGTTTGAAACGAAATGAGGGCCATTTAGAAACATGAGGGTAATAAAACTAGTGCGTGTCGTGTAAACTCGGTCGTAGGCCTACGTGAGGCGCGACCAGGTTAGCCTGATCTGCGAGATTCCTTCCTGACTTGTGGAATATCCTTTGTGTGTAGGAAAAAGGGGGGCATGGGAGGTCTTACCTATTTGTCGGGATACAAAATCGAGTCGATATCTGCGGACAAACAAACGTAACGAGTTATTAGCATTCTATAGGCAGATGGACGGTTATACCTACGTGCGGTGCGGGCACCCATCATACTGTTATATCCTTGTTTGCGTCATCTGTTATAGTCAAATATTGCACGTTATGTTGTGTTGTAACTACAAATAGGTATCCGACGACTATAATAAATAATAATCACAAACGTTCTCTATTTATTTATTTTTTATTTACGTTGCGGTAAAACCTCAAGCAGTGGGGAAAGCTAGTTACCTAATTTGTCATAGTCTGTAAGGTATTCAACGTATTCAAGAAAAGCAAGGTTTTATGAAAAAAACTTTAATTATTTAACGACATTTCATTATTTGCAAATCTGGAAGCGAAAAAAATTTCATAAATATTAAAAATTTCGTGCTTGCCCAGTTTCATCAAGATATTAGGTAGAATCATAGCTATACCTACTGAATATTCTAGATACATTGTTTACCACAATCATGTGATACGTCGGCCGTTATGTGAATATCAATGAGGTTATTTTAGCATAGTGCCCCCAAATAAATGGAACATATACCATAAAAATAAAGCATAACCTTATGAATACTCTCATACATTTTTCAGTGAAATGCAGGGTGTTAAAAAGTACCGCTTTTCTTTAAACCACATGTTCTACGGATGATACTAAACAAATTTTCTAAAGCACAAAAAAGAAACTTCGATGCTGGCCTGGGAGCGAGAGAAAAACATAGAATGTGCCAGCTGCATTTCCTCCCGGGCATGCTGTACAAACCCAATATTCCCAGTAACGCTACTGGTAATGTTACCGAAACCGGTAATATAGGGTAACTTTCCTTAAATATGTTTTGCAAACGTATTTTTTCATTAATTTGTGCACACATTTAAGCTAAAGGACACTTTAAAATATTAACCTAAGTAATAAAGTAAGATTTTCCAAAGTTATCCCCATGTTTCTTAAATTACCAGTAAGTTACCGAGTGAGTTACCAGTAAGTTACCAGTAAATTCCCAATGTTACCGGCTACCGGGAATATTACCTTAAGTTACTTTTCATTTCCTTTGTTTATTAATAAAACTGTGGATATACAAGTCGGTAATATATGAATATTTATTCAACAATCAACATAAAATATGACAAAATAATCAACAAAATTATTAAAAAGAAATCACAATACGGTACAAATCGTTTCGAATCGAACTCAATACAAAAAGGGTACAAAAATTAACTTTGATCAGACTAAACATTGTATACAAGTAAGTAATAAAATGAGTATTTTTTCAACAATCAACTTAATATATGACAAATAATCCACATGAGTATTATATAGAAATCACAACACAAAATGAGCACGTGTACCTTGTTTTATCATTATCGCACTTCGCAAGAAAATTATTAAAAACTTTGCCTTTGGGTTTCATTTTGCTGTGTTCGCAACAAACGATGACCAAGCACTGATTTACTGATGAACTATATCGACCGCATTAGAAAATATTTTTTACCTGTTTTAAGGGCAAAAGATGAGTAATACGGCAAAACAAAAGAAAGTCTTACCTGTTATCATTGCCATCACACAGCTGCTCGGAAACTTTTATGACCCCTTTTGTCCTAGCACGTGCCCGTACCTGGCACTAGATACCGACTTTTGACACTTATTGTCGTTTGTAGTTTAAGCCAAGCCGCGTCTTACGATTACGTACGCATATAAAATATAGGTTTAATAATAATATCAGTTGCCATGTATGATTTTTCATTTTTGTGAGATGTTTTAAGTCAGGTCTTATAATCTCATTTACAAAGTTGTTCTATTCGGTCTTTAAAATAAATATAATATACTAAATTATACTCCTTATACATAAGTGGACACATAAAGACGATACGAATAGGTATATAAATTAAGCAATGCTCCCAATTTATATACCTATTCGTATCGTCTTTATGTGTCCACTAAGCAATGCTCCCAATTTATATACCTATTCGTATCGTCTTTATGTGTCCACTTATGTATAAGGAGTATAATTTAGTATATTATATTTATTTTAAAGACCGAATAGAACAACTTTGTATATGAGATTATAAGACCTGACTTAAAACATCTCACAAAAATGTAAAATCATACATGGCAACTGATATTATTATTAAACCTATATTTTATATTTAAAAATTTATAAATTGGGAGCATTGCTTAATTTATATACCTATTCGTATCGTCTTTATGTGTCCACATATGTATATGTGTGACTGTTCTCAGTCAGCTTTGGTAATGTTACTGGTAACATTAGAAACTTACCGGTAAGTTACCCTACCAGTAAAATACCGGTAGCGGGTAAGTTACCACCGGCACATCACTACCACTAATGCTCGGCTCATCTGCAATTTTGTATGGACAAGGCAAAAACAAATTTCGAGCTAAAAATTTTGTGCTTTGGGAAAGTTATTAGGTATCATCAGTAGAACGACGTGGTTTAAAGGAACGTATCTAGTATATACTTTATTGCATAAACACAAACGAAATGTAATTTACAAACATAGTGTGCAAGGGCGAACTTATCTCTATGAAAAGATCTCTTCCAGCCAACCCAATGGTAGTAAGTGAAAGTGAATAATTTTGAGGGGACAAGAAAATGCAACATGAACAGACACTAATAAAAAAAAAAAAATACGTACATATCTATACATACATAAAATCACGCCTTTATACCTTACGGGATAGGTAGAGCGTTAAACGCTTCGTAAAAGGCGCTTTCGCCACGTCTGACAAAAATTGAGGGCAATTTTAGATTGTAATGTGTATTGCTATAGTGACAGGTTGTCAGCCCATCGCATAAATTACAATACACTGTAACCCTCTAGTCCCTTTTGCTGACTTCACATACCTACACATAGAATAAATACCTACCGTATATTACTATCTTATGTAGTACTTGTTTACACCCTGTATAAGTAGCTTTTCCAAGGTAGTGTTGCCACGTTGCTGGCCACGTGCTCTACTCTATACACATAATATTACAAGCGTATGAACATCATTGCATTATGAATCTGTAACCGCTGGGATAAGTAGAATCTCCATAAACATTTGCGTACTGTTAAAAATACATCAAGGCTCACTTATTTTGAGAACTGAACTCAGGTCATATTTTTTTTAAATATTAGTAACGCAATGAGATTATTGTTCAATATTTAATGTGCTTATTTTAATAAAACTATTTTAATAACTCAAGAATTAAGTTGAGTTTATATTTTTTTTAATTCTCTACGTTTCGGATATTTTAATAAAAATAAAATAAAAAACACAACTTTTATAGTTACAGTTGCAGTTAAATTGTTTTAAAGTGTTTTTTTAAAGCGTATGGTTGTTCTAATTTTAATAGCGCAGTAGTTAAAATAATTAAGCAAGGTTAATTGCTAGACGTGTTAATAAATTTTCTTACACTCGTATTTTATGCATTCCATTGCTAATTAATATCACGCTTTCTTTTCTACTGCGGTAGGCAAGTGTAGGTAATGGGCGTTTTTCCACTAGACAGCACGTCCACGGCAACGGCATAGTATTTTCAACGGTATCGTGGAAGAGATAATGTGTGAAAATCAATAAAAATATATGACACGGCCGGCACGGCAATGTTACTGCACCGGCACGGCATTGATTCCCACCGGTATCGTCGCTGGTCTGCCAAACTGCATGTGTAGACGTAGTACATAGTACACACGACTACACGTGTGCGTTGTGCGTGTGCGTTCAGAGTAAAAGTAGGTGGGCACCGTTGACGATATTAAAATCGTAGTGGAAAAGCAGAGCCACGGTATCGTGACAATATCGTCATCGAGCCGTTGCCGTTACCGTGTCGTCTAGTGAAAAAACGCCTGAACGAGCGAATGAACGAAATTCCTGAGAGTGTGAGTGAACTGAACGTGTAGCGTATAAGTTATCGCATGCTCATTAAACACATTCTCCGCGTAGCTTCATAAGCGCAGGCGCCACTGTGGTCTTGGACTATGGTGGTGGTCAGCGTAAAAAAGTTAAATAAATAATGACCATATGTTTTTAGACTTAAAACCCGTCAGCTGTTTTGAACTGAGCATAAATAAAAATGAAAATGAAATTGAAATTCTTCCATGCTGGACTGGGAACGAGAGAAAAACATAGAATGTGCCAGCTGTATTTCCTCCCGGGCATGCTATAAAAACCGGCGAAAGCTGCTGCTGCTGCTGACATCATGTCACTACAGCAATATACAAATCTATCTTAAACCCAAAAACTTTGTCAGACGTGGCGGAACGACCTTAGTTTAGAACGTTTACGCTTTGCGTACCTCATAAGGGATAAAGGCGTGGTTATATGTTTGTATGTATCATCATCATCTCCCTAGCCTTATCCCGTATCTTACGGGGTCACCTACCTAAGCTATATTTTATTACCATTTACTATATCTAGGGGAGGCCTTCGCCCAGCAGTGGGACAATATAATAATAATAATAAAAGCCATAGCCATTCCTAACACCCACAATATACAAACAACTATATCTGATAAACTAACAAAATACCAGGATCTTGCAATAGAAATTAAAACTCAGTGGAATGCAGATACCGTTCATATTGTTCCCATAGTTCTCTCTTCAACTGGAATCATACCTAAAACTCTTGCTAACAGCCTAAAAATTCTAAACATATCCACCAATCTTACATACACCTTACAAAAAGCAACAGTCCTCAATACTTGCCGTATCACACGAAAATTTTTAACATCGTCGACAATCACCTCCAATACTGAACCATCTGCTATACTTGGCTAAGGCCCGTATGGTAGATTATTACCTTCTCTTGATAAGAGAAGAGAAAAAGAAATGAACAAAATAATAATAATACTATATCTTTTACTTATCTGTGCCTGTCATAAAGATCTACTGCAGTTACCGCTTTATACTACGCGTAGAATATCCCGGCGTATGACAGTTCCCGGAGCGCCGTCATGTGAGGAGATATACTCCGCACATTGTGTGGTAATTCCTGCCTGGTTAATTGCCAGCCAGTAGCCAGAACAGCTGATTAATTTATGAAGACACCTACAATGTTTTACAACGCACTTTGTCATAGTTAGGAGCGGACTAGTCATAGTCAATCAAAATAATACGAAATATAGAAGCGTACTTACCTAATGAAAAGGGCGCATTGAGGAAATCAAATAGGAAAAATAAAAATATGTTATCTGATTAAAACTACTAGAATAAAAAACTACTAATAGCTACTTTTATATATAATATAATAAATAAATAAATATAATAGCCTTTTTAAACCACCTAAATTGTACCTTTAATATAATTTGGCAAGATGTTTGTAGAATAAACTACTTTTTATTTTATTTATTTTACTTAAATTATCAAACTGACCCAAGAAATATGTCCAATATTTTTTTAACCATAATAGCACAGTATTTTGAAGCCCCTGGTGATTTCATCTGCGATTTAAAATAAAACGATGAATATGTATGAACCTGAAACCCTGAAATCGATTCAGAGAAACTGTGTGCCAACAGATTGTTTAGAATGTACGATGAAAAATATGGTCTTCCATGCTGGCCTGGGAGCGACAGAAGAACATAGAATGTGCCAGCAGCATTTCCTCCCGGGCATGCTGTAAAAACCAGCTAAGGGATCCGAGGGTTTCAGTATTTTGTAATTTAGGTGATGGGCTGACAACCTGTCACTACATCAATATACCTACAAATCTTTCTTAAATAACCCTTAAAACTTTGTCAGACGTGGCGAAACGACCTTTGCTGACGAACGGTCGTTTACTCTCTGCCTACCCCATTATGGGTAACGGCGTGATTGTATATATGAAAAAGATGTCCTAGCTAGACCACATACCTTAATTAGTTGGCATACAGGCCGTCATATGTAGGAAATCCATCGTTTGTACTAGGTCATTCTTCTTCTGTCGAGTGGGTATCAAGTCTATCGACCCGATGAACCCTGGTGTCATAGTTTTTAAACCGCCTAGTAGCACAACTATCAGGCCTCTGACATGGTTTGAGTAACGACCACTATCAAAGACAGCGACCGGGACCGACGGCTGAACGTGCCCTCCGAAGCACGAAAAATCTTTCTTTTTCGGACAATCAGGTGATTCAGCCTGCAATGTCCTAACCAAACTGGGGAAAAATTCACAAAGTGATAAAATCTCAAATATCAACTTTGTGTTTCCCCCCTGGGAATCGAACCCAAGACCTCCGGATCAGGAGTCTATGGCACTAGCCACTAGACCACGGAGGCAGTTACTAGGTCATTAACGACTCCGTTATCGATGGTAAAGACACTAAACAATCTCTTTCAGGTTGTTAGAAGGTGGTGATGTAGATACATTTTATTGTAATACTTGTTTACAGCTTGGGGAATAGGCTGTCAAAAATATGTGTTATCACTCCGTAGATTTTTTTTCTGCATGTTGCATGTTGTTTTGACAGCCCCATGGTGGAATGGATAGGGCCGGTGCCTCTTGAGCGGAAGGTCGTGGTTCGAATCCCATCACGTACCAATGTGTTTTTCGGTTTTCGAATTTCATATGTACTTTTATTCGGCGCTTTTTGTCGTGCTTCGGAAGGCACGCTAAGTCGTTGATCCCGGTTAATACCGTAGATATTAGTTTTTAAGCCATGTCAGAGGCTAAGCATTGGCAGCTTGATAACTCTGACCTAATCTAGGATTGGGTCTAGTTTCCCTTCTATTTTGCGAAAGTCAGATGGCAGTCGCTCATTGTAAAAACCAGTACCCTTGTTATATCACCTAGATTAGGTAGCACATCCCGTAAGATACGGGATAAGGCTAGGGAGATGATAATGATGAAATACTTAGAACGTTTTACTAAAAGGTGCAATAAATTATGGAGTTAAAATAAGTGACGTAGGGCAACAAAAGTCATCTCAAATATGAAATACCGCAGTTAACAGCATAATGCTCACATTTAGACGTTTTTGTCGACGACATGACACGTTGCGCGGGCGCCGTCGCGGCATTTCCTGCTACTGTTACCACTAACATTTTTTTCCCTCGAAATACTACCTAAATTCTTATATTTCAAGGTTGAAAATACTTCAGCAAAGAAAGACAAAAAATAATACTTTCAGTAAAGTGGTGATTAATTTGTGATTTAAAATCTTTTATATTCTTGTTGTTATTCTCCGACGCGTCATCTTAAAACGATAGTCATTAACATTTTTGTTTAAGAATGGCAGTGATGTCTGTTTTTTTGTGTTTATGACAAAAGAAATTTTAGCATGAGATGTTTGTGCCAACAATTGAAAATTTTGATGCCCATTCAGAAGGTACATTTGCGATATTTTTACTATGTATGATAGAATAGATTATATTCCGATCAAAAACTAAAGCTAACAATTTGTCCACTTTAAACTACATGTTTATTGAACTAATTTAACACATCCATTTCTTGATGATATGGATCATCCCGGAAAATTGTGAAGGGTAACCTTAAGGCCGTGAATAGGTTACAAAGAGACAGACAATTTGGTCTCCAATAAACACAGTCCATAATAACATTTGGTACCACAATATTGCCTACATGAAAGACACATCCAGCATGTGAAGGGTTAATAGAAATAACTAAATAAACATATAATTACTAGAAGTAATTATACTCTTACTCGTCGATAGTGGTCGATGCCGGCAGTCCAGCTATCAGATCAACGTGTGTACACATGGCACAAATATAGTAGACTATATCTATAGTGTTGCCAGACTCTACACGTGGGAAAATTTTATGAATTTGCAAGAACAACTTTGGGCCAATCCAGTCTAGAAATGTAGGAATAAGTTGACTATGATACTATAAAATTTTAAAAAAATGAGTACTATTAAAACCTGTAATATAAATTAGAGGAGTTGTCGAAGTGCTTTGCACTATGATATATATTATGTTATCTAGTCCGTATGACCTTTTGCCTATATCTATTTCAGTTTAATCATCTATCTAGCAAACGATTGCAGCATATAGGCAAATAAATCTCACCTATGGCGCTATACTGATTGTGCATGCAGTGTACTACATGCGTAGGCTTAATAGCGCGGTTAACTCTCTGGAATATAATGCCATATAAACAAATGAACCACTATAAACAAAGACTTTTTCGGATTACACAATCAAATAATTTGTATTTACAGCAAGAAACATTCAATTATGCTAATTTTTATGGCTATTTACGAAGCGAATCGCCTTAAAAAGCCGTATAAACGGAGCGCTCTAAGTTCATATTTTACAACCATAAAAAACGTATATGGAGCAATATGTGCATAAATGTCAATATTTATCCAGCGAGTGCGGCGGGCGCGCCGCTCGATTTATAAGCAGCATTAGGTCCTAAGGCGGCGGCGCGGGCGCAGGCGGGCACCGCACAGCGGTATACCGCGCGTTATAACGTCCAGCATCGTAATTGTCGATTAATTATCTCCGTTTCAATAAAACATACGCCATACAGATGAAATTGTATAATTTTAGACGATAAACCGTCCACTAATAAGGTATAACTGCCGCCGCGTCCGGCAGGAGTTCTCCTACTCTTTGCCCATAAAAATGCTGGCTGTAAACGAATTATGGACTCAAAATATTTAGTTGTAATAATGCGAATCGTGACCATGGAGGAGCTGGTTAATTGGAACGAGCTAATGACAATTCGAGGGTGTATCGGGTATGAGAAACTGAGGTGGGCGTAAGTATTTATGTGTTCATTAATGCAGCGTGTGTTAATAACGTCGCTCACGTCCTCGGTTCACAAGCCGCAGGATCGACCTACACATTTATATTCTGTCAGCTTTGTTGAAGCGCTTAGATTTGGATTATATTCGGTCATTGTTATTCAGCCTAAGCTCTCCATCGTTTGTCTCATTGAGTTACTGTAATAAAGTAATACATTCCTCTAATTACCACATGTTGGCATACAAGAATCTACATTATATTAAATTTTCATAAACATGCATTTATTGTGCCCGAGTATGCAAAAAATAAATTAATTGCACATCTACACACACTGCAAAGGCGATAAAGATACCCTAATGAATACATTAAAAAGCGTATGAGCTATAAACAATGGTCATACTGTCTTATAATTATACCAACACCTTAAATTAGTATTGCAAAGAAACAACATAGATCGTTCTGGAGTTAATAAGCCCGCATAAGTGGACAAAAGGACATTAAAGTGGTATGAGAACAAATGACAAATTATAATAATAGGGCACACCTGCTATTCTTTTGATCCGACATTTCTCTCATTTATGACGTTAATCGAGCGGAATACTCACATGTTAACATAGTTGTTCCCAACAAAAGCACAGCACTCAGACAATACTATGTTTTATTGATATTTTTTGTATCAGACAGAAATTCCCTTTCATCTCACTTAATTTTAGATCAAACTATAGTTCTTACAATTAGATCATGTCATTATTGTCTCTGTTGACTATCGCGGCCGTCACAATAGCGGCTTTTAAGCACATTGAGTCGCGGTAATTTAAACCTTAAAGCGTCGCAACAAAGACTGTATATCAATTTAATAGACAATGGAGTTGTGTTTGATAGTATCGTTCAGGCTGACAGATAAATAATAAGCGGCATTGCTTACGACGGTGTATGGATGTCGCGTGAACGTTTACGGGTGTAGATTAGAGCTAGCGTGGTGGTAGAGAGCAGTGTTGCGCGCGCGCAGACGGGCTACGCTACGGCGGCGGCGGCTAGGGCTGCGGCAGGTTGCGTTTGCGACGGTCGGCTCGCGCTCTCGAGCTCGCCTCCCGCACATTAATCTCCGCGCCCGAGATGAAGCGATATGCATTTGTCATCGTGTCCGCGATTAACTCCGAGAAACTCTTTCTATTGTAATGAATCAATTGGATTATTGTATAACTTAGATATGAAGCAACAGCCGCTATTCTACAAAAATAATCTCTTCGAAACGGATTTATATGAATGGGAAGAAAAGTTATCCAATTAAGCGAACATGTCTGGTCTTTGTGATATAGATAAAGGTGAATCGAATAAATTAGCCGGTTGTTAGGTGGTCGGCAAATATCTCAGAAATATTATGTGCATGAATAGCGCTCCGTATGACGGACAGCAGAAAGGGCTGCCCTTAAACTTGCCTTGTATTATTTTGTCATTATTAAATTCCCCTGTCAAGGCTTGTTCTCATTTCTCTCTAAGAAAATATTGTATGCAAAATTATATGACATTTGAATGAGCACAAAAAGGTCGTATTGAGATTTGTTTACAAGCTTTGCAAGGCATTACTTTGTTATTGTGTTCAAGTCAGCTTGACCGATTACATATTTTGACTTGACGAATGTAAAAATGCGAATTACTTGTCCACAAGAACTAATATTGCAGAACAAGTGGACGGTCAGGAAATTCAATAAATCCCGAATATCCCGATAAAGGAAATAATTCTCGATTGAGCCACTCGAATTAGCGGTCATTGGGCTGCAATGGGACAAAACGTGTGAAATGAGGTGTGAGATAAGAGCGACAACACAAAGGTCCTTGGAGAGGCAATCAGGGCTCCAGGGCTGCGGGGGTCGCGTTATCGAGAGCCTCAACAAGCCGCAAAATGAAATTTCTCGACGCCGTCAATCATTTTCCCCTCTACGAACGGTGCTTGTCTGACGAAGATGGGCTAAGACATGAGCGACTAGCGATTAATTCTATGCCGACGAAATTTCATATATACCTACAGTACCTAACCTAACTATCTGAATTAGTCAACCAACGTCATTAAATATTACTTATTGTTGTTGATATTGATGTTTTCAATTATGTAAGTTTTTGATGCTGGATCAGCACCAAAAACTTAAAATCAATATTATGAACATTTATGTTAAGTAGAGCCAAGATAAATTTGATCCCATTTGTTATTTCTTTGACCATAGGCCGACAAATTTTTACTACGTTTTGAGAGCTGTCAAATATGTCTAGTATCATGCCTAGTATCTTGACTCAAGGTACTATAAAATCAGTAGAATAAGGGTAGAAAAGAAGACTATCGCTTGATGTTTCTTAAAATATGGATAACCAGTAGATAATTCTTTATTTATAGATCTACAAAAATAACCTTCGCTTAGAAATATATGTGAAGTGACATTAAGTTTGATTTTAAATAAATGAAACTTTACCTATATTAGAGTTATCTGCTTACATTTTATTGAAACCCTACACTCGTCTCTTGGCACACAAGGCTAGACACTATGAAGTAATCGAGATATTATTCCGGTGAGTTGGTCCCACCCGCCCGTGCCTACAAATCACGTCTACAACCACTCGTCATGTACTCCATCACTAATACACTGATAATTATTGTTTCTTCTATGCTGGACTGGGAGCGAGAGAAATACATAGAATGTGCCAGCTGCGTTTCCTCCTGGGCATGCTGTAAAAACCAGCTAATGGATCCAAGGGTTTCTGTATATTGCAATTTAGGCGATAGGCTGACAACCTGTCACCACAGCAATATACCTAAAAATCTATCTTAAATAACCCTCAAAACTTTGTCAGACGTGGCGGAACGACCTTTGTTAGATTGTTTACGGTCTGCCTACCCCATTAAGGGATAAAAGCGTGATTATGTATGTATAGAGGTATACACATATATTGGGATGGCAAGGAAACAGTGCCAAAACAATTCTGACTGAACACCTGCAAGTGGCAGATAAACTTTATTTAGTAATTGAAGAGCAAGGTGAGACGATAATTAGGTACTTTCACGAAGAAGAACATTCCAATAAAGTGCACAGCTTACGATCACCAAGAAAGCTCGCATGCCATTCGACACAGACAGAAAAATATTCCAGAATTGAGATTGATGTCGCACGCATGTGCAGACGTACTGTCTGTATGCAAAACAACGCCCCGCTAAATATAGACATAATTTATGTTCATACTCCGCGATTATAGATAAAAATACCCAAGTTACTCTCGCTACTCATACCCATAAATTCATTCCGTCATGTAAGGTAAACGCGCCCGTAATAGACCGCCAGTCATCCCATCCAGTAGGAGAAACAGTTTAACTTCAGACATGATGCTAATTAGACAAGCAATCGGAGCAGCGAAACGTCAATAAATAATTAAAATAAATCCCATTTAAGGGTAAGCTCCCACGCGATAAGAGGTGTTATTTATACACCCTCATCTCACAAAGGAACCGCTGCCGAATATCACCCATAAATATTGGACTGAGGTGTAATTTTTCACATACCACGTCTTCTCGAGCGTCGCACCTTTAAAATAAATGCAAACAAAATTTAATAGGGAGAGATGCACGGGATTGCGGGCTTCAGGTAAAAATAAACGATAGTCGACCGATCCGAGGAGATACCTCGCGCTGAGAAAGTATTCCAGTAAATCAGTAGATGATTTCATTTATTAGAGTTATTATCTTATTCATCTGTGAAATTGAGTCGTAGAGGTTTCATAGTAGGAGTAACTTCCTCCATGGTCTGTGGTCAGAGCCGTTATGGGCTCACGATCCGGAGCTCAGGACGAGTTCGATTCCCAGGGAAATATTTGTAAATTTATCAGTTTGTAAGATTTTCCCTAGTTTATTTAGAACAATGCGGGCCGATTCACCTGATTGTCTTTAAGAAAAAAAAAAAAAAACGTGCTTCGGAGTTTTTTTATAGTAGGCATTATACAAACCATGTCAGTGGCCTATCAGCTATGCTATTAGGTGGTTCAAAAACTCTGACACCAGGGTTCATCGAGTCGCTTGACTTGATACTTACACGGCAGAAGAAAAAGAAGATACTAGGAGAAAAGTTGGCGCGAAATCGATAGTAGGTTAGGTAGATCCCTAGAGTGTTGGGAGGATAGTATTGTGTTTGCGATTTGGGCTTATAATTTGTGTGACGGCGTTAGTTCGCGAGGTGCCGGCGCGGGCCGCGGCCCTGCATTTATTTACGATTATTGGTTATGGACAGTTGAGCGGCGGAGGCTCCCGGGAGCCTCGTAACGCCTCGGACTTCGCCCCGGCAGCCGGGGGCGCCGCGCCTGACGGATATATCCGTCCGAGGGGAATACTTCGCCGTTTGCAAAATTATGAATTGCTAACTCGAAGAAAGTCGTACTGGCATTTATCGTATTGCCGAGAACAATGAAATCACTGAACAATTTTATTGAACAAACATAGTCAATGAGTCATTAATTGAGAGCATGTGCTCGTGGATAAATTCTGCACTATTTTTGAAGTGCACTTAAGTACATATTTATAAACAGCACTTTAGACTGACAGCTAGTTTGAGCCCGTATCAGAAATGTCAATTCAGTACAAAAGAACCTGTTAAATCCATACTTAATATTGCTCTCAATCTTGAGATCGCTTTCTAAATACGAACCTTAGTGTGAATTTTAAAAAAATAGGTAGCCATTCTATTAACACTATAGTTACTTAGTACTACTACAGTTACTAACTCTTCAAAAACAGGAAACAATTAATGTCTTTCACTATCAAACAAAACACAGTAACGGAAACAAATGACAGCCCATTAATAAGCTGTCAATATTTGTCCCAAAATAATCTAAATTCCATCAAATAATTCGGGCCATAAAAAACTGATAGAGACATCGCACGCATCTGTAATAAAAGTCTCACCATAAATAACGATCATGAAATATAATACACCTGCAATCTTGGGGAAATGGAGAAATCATTTTCCGAGGGCGGGCGCGGTCCGGCGTGATATTGTTATAAATGTACTTTCTCCGGGGTATAAATAATAACGCTGGCCACTGGACTAGGGAGCATCTTATAGCGGACGACAAGTAGAAGAAGGTTTGTGTATTTTTTTTTGAGTTTTCAATTGTCTATTTGACTATCTATAGTCAAATAGACAATTGTATCGTCTACTGTATCGTCGTAATATATTTATTTGTTATTTATTAAACTAAGTACGACTTATTGTTACTTCTATTACAATCCTCTGTTTCTGCATTAATGTGTTATTTTTGTACCTATGAAAAGATTCGTAGTGATTTTCAAATTTTGACTCTAACAGTAACTAACTTTAAATATCAGATTACTCCTGTCCTGCGATTATAAATCAGCGACATTAGCTCCCTCTAAATAAACATACTTGTTGATATTTTGTACAAAAATAGCAAAGTAGCAGTTAAAGTCGTGCAAGTAGCGTAGTTCTCCCCCTGTAGTGACGTAGGCGGCGAGATGCGCCCGCCGGTGGGAGTCATTCCAACACGACAGCCTGTAAATTCTCCATTACCCGATATGAAATATGCCACACTCGCCCTTCCCGCACCGTTTACGACCCGCTATGATTTCAGACCCGTCATTTCCTATTCTTGTCTTAAGTCATATCATAATACAATAATACACCACTCGATCGCGTGACAACACGCCACAACACCCCGACGAAAGTTTCACAGGTAAAATTCCGCATATACAATGTTAAGAACCGACGACCCCATTGCGACTGAATGCGTCAACTCAGTAATTATACTTCGCGATCTCTCATTACAATATTTCGTGGTTTCAACACGAAATTCAGCTTTTGTTCTCGAGGCTGTAACGTCTTTAAGCGGCCACTAACGTGATATTATTTCAATTAACAACCAGATTTAGTGCGCCGGAAAAACTCAAAACAATGAGGTGTCGACATTGTCTCAAGGAAATAATGCGCAATCAAGCGTCTGATTTGTGTGCATTCGGCCCCTTTCCAATTCATTTTTATTTAAAACGTTTTGTCTTGTCTTCGTCAGTGACGCGGCGCAGTATGGTACTGAAAAGACGAGGCCATAAATTAATACCATCCGAAACAGTTTTGACTAAGAATAGCTAAAGTATTAAGAGACACGTCTGAACAATTAAACACGTCGTCGCTTGTCTTGTAGGACATCAAAATAAAATTACTACTATTTATGCATCTGAAAGCGTATTAACGGCACGCACTGCGCTCTTATAATGTAATAAATCGTCTGGAAAATATAACCGTCAGCGCAATGTCATACGCGCGTCGTCGGATGCGCGGGCGCAGCGGTCCTGCCACGCACCGCACCCGCGCCGCGTCCCGCCCGCACCCGTCGCGTCACGCATCCATACACCATAAATTGTCAGGACGTAAATAAAATCAGACGTTCCATATTTTAAAACTTTATTTTAATAGCCCACTATTCCCCGAGAAATTAAGACGTGTTTATTAGCTGAACGCTCGTAATACGTACAAGTCTTTCCTTCATGAGATACTCTGCTCCTCTCCATCATAAATCTGTATTCAAGTTGAGCAACAACATAAAAGTATAATGTTGGTAAAGATAGTCCAAGCATCTCGAGATAACGACTTTGATTATCTTAATTGATACAGCGCTGTAAAATATTTTTGCCATCAATTTCAAATAGCTGAGGGGACTAAACAAGTAATGGTATACACCTCGGGTCATTAAATTTGCGCGCGGACAATATCCACATGTTACTTACTGCAGGTATGAAATAATTTATAAGATGAATGTTGATAACTTTTACAAAAACTCGAGCACTATTTCTTCTAAACGCGTTTTGTTTTCATTCTGAGCTAAACATGTTTCGTATAATGGCTCTATATTTCTTTGCTTTGATAAAACAATCTGTCGAAACTTGTCTATAAGCATGCAAATGTTAATCTTGGCCCGAATTTATGTTTCGGAAGAAGTGTATGGATAAAGTTTTCGGCGAAAACATTTATAACCGGAAATATCTTTATAGCTACGTGTGCTACCGACTCTACCGTAGTGTAGATAAATTAATAGTTTGATATGCTTTACTATCAACAGACTTTTAAACTCTGCCAGTTGTATTCGTTTATTTGTATTAAACTTTAAGTGGGTAGATCTTTTTGTGCAATTGAAATGTTGACAACATTCACGACCTTCGGATGGAGAGTCCAAGATTCACACTTCTTGACCACGGAAGCAGTTTAATATTACAGAACTGATTTTACTCACTGTGTAGACTAATACAAAGTACTTACACTAACATTTGTCTAAGTCAGGAGTATGAAATAATTACACTGTACATGTCATAAAGAGGTAATGTGCTATTGTTATGTTAGGTGTCGGAGACAGTTCTGGAATAGCTTCCACCAGCTGGTGGGCCTATCAATTATGCGTCGCGTATGATCCCTCTCGCCTCTAGACGACTATAAAATCACCGCACGACATTTTTTGTCCCTCGTGCCAAAAATCAACATCATCTTCACCGGAATGTTAACAACACAATATTTTTCAACGTGATCTTAATCTCAACAAATTGCTGAAAATGAATATATTTAATAGTGTGCGTTCAAAACAGCGAAAGTGTATACGAAAAATTCGTTGCTCATTAATGTTTTTGAAAACAATTTTACAACAATAGCTGAAATCTTAATTCTTAGCTATAAGTAATTTCATTTAGTTCGCTTGATACGTTGCCAGGGTGACTAATTCACATTAACATGTCATGATCTCGTTTTATTGTTATATTTTCTTTTCAATTGTAAGGAACGTAGGAATTGTAGAGTTATTGTAGAAGTTAATGGACAGCTTATCGAAATCATTAATTACAAAATGTGGGTAGGCATAATGTTCATGAACTACAAACCTATTTGCCTGAATTCGTTCTCTAATCAATATTTTATATTTCGAATGTCAGAAATAGTTTGTTCATTGTAGAGTCAGATTATTTCACCCCTTCTGTAAGCTGCTGACAGACCCCCGAAGCGGGAGTTAGAACGACACACGACACCGCACAACGGCGCGCGACATTCCATCGACACGTCGTAAAATTTTATAAAACCGCGGTTATCGTAAACAGAACAAATAGCAAAGTTTACGAGCCATTCGTCGCGGTTTTCCATTTGCATGATACGAGTATGTCATAGAGCCCCAGCGAGGTTATGGCGCCATCCGAGTTCCCACACAAAATTATTTACATCGTATCTATAAATTTGTTTATTGTAAAATGTATAAATTGACAATCGATCGCGAGTGTAAGAAAGTTATGACTGAACTAGGTACAGTCTAGGGCGGGTCTACATTGTTTGATTTTGTTTGATTCTCATTTCAATCCAAATAAAGATTGAATTCGCGATCCAAGTATTGAATTTGATGTGCCAAAGTATGTACTACAACCTGCAGGGTTGATGCTGGGCGATGTATTGTATTTGTTTTGTCAAGCCTGCAACAAATATACAGCATATTCCTTCAACATTGTTATTGTAAGGATTATTTTGCTTTTAACTAATATATTGGAAACTAGAAAGCATTGACGTATCTACAGTTGCATCAATGCTTATTACAGACGCATTAAGAGTGGACAGAAGTGTTTTAGAAGAAAAAATCCGAACAAAGGGTATTAAAAACTGAAGTCATAACAGGAAACATGATACGTCAGCGGAGTGCCGCTACCCGGTAGTGAGCGCCGGGAGTCGGGAGCCTCTTTCATCATAAACCCGTGGTGGAGGCAGCTGGTGTTCCGCTTTATGTGGTTTCCAAACACTCTTTAATAATCTTGTTTATTTTCAGATGCGAAGCACCCATAACTCCAGCATTGCTGACTCGTGTCATTCCCAGAAATATCTTTTTGTTTTCCTTTTGGTTTTGACTTGTTTTTTTATATACGGAAATTATTAAAATATGCAGATTTTAATAGGTAGCTTGGCTGATTCAGAAAACCTAGGTATGTAAACAGTCTGTGGCTGATTCGGTGATGGTAAATGAGCTGATGCAAATTCAACAGAATTTCAATATCCAATACTCCTGAGTCCTGAATAGTGTTCCTAATAAACAGATTCAAGCGGTTACATCACTGTATAACTAAATATATATGTGTCAGAACCAAATCCAAACAAACACATTGTATCTGTTCCTAATATGCGCGTGTATGCGGAACGGGGTAGATACATCAGGCAATAAAGCTCCCAGTCAGCTAATAACAACAGTCGCATCTCCGGCGATATCTCAATATCGAGGTGCGAGCTTAATTAACACATGACGCTTGTCGAGGAAATAGTATTCTTGTAAGCGTATGCGCGCGCGCCCCGAGCGGTACGGCAACATTCGGCACTCGATCCGCGCCGTGCCTAGCGGGAGATAGAATAGACACCCGCCCCCGACTCACGCTGTTTATTTACAAGCAACGAGACTTCATTACGCCGCCGGCTAATGTATTCAGCTTCAGTCTCCACGTTAACAGCGACACTTCTCGGAATCAATATGCTCCTTGTATGTTTTGATTGGCTGAACCCCGCACCCCCGACCCGAACTCAACCCTACGACCCACGCTTAGAATTCACTTTGCCGCGATCGCATAGCGCAACTTTAATGACACCGAATACAACGAACGGATTTCTGTTAATACTCGCCAGAGATAAATTTCCTATAGTGGGAACGACCTCTGCATTGAACTTATCCAATTTTAGGGTTAACGCGCATTAATTTGTTTTATTAACAACGTTAAACGTTTAACCGTTTCCTGTGCTGACGTTCTGGTCCGAGTCACTTCAATTGTATTCTATTTGTGTTAACACTGAACCATCTTTTTAAACTTCGTAGAATTTTGTGACGCTATTATCATAAAGATATGCTATAACCACAAAACAGATCCGCTGCTGCTGTAACAAGCAGCTTGACATCGGCAAATCCGTCGAAGTAACTTCTGATCCCAGCGCCCCCAAAAATAATAATGTTTCATCTTATAAAAATATTTCCCTTACTACTGTCGCTCGGTATATCACGGTATTTGTCACAGAGGATCACCCTTTATGTTCGTTTCCAGTCAAACCCCTTAGATAAGCGAGCCTTTTATATGCCAAATATAATATATTATGGTTTACAGATCTACTGACAAAATCTTAGTATGGATATGACAGCGGAAAATTGCTTGATTTTACTAATATCCTGTGTATCTTACGAGCCGTGAGGTACAATAAAACTTAACAGCCTATTAAACTTGAAAGAGGTTTTGTGCTAATGAAGTTAATTCTGAAGCGATTACCAGTTAAAAGGGAGGGTAAGTCTAACTTTACATATTTAGTACAGCATGTAAATTAAGATAGCCCTGCAGACATTCTAAACTATATAAGCCAAAATAATAATCACATTTGACATTTCTTTAGCGGTCAAATCATAAAGTTTTTATTTTACTATTGATTGAGACAGCTGTCAAATGTGTCCAATTATGTTGACTCGACTGCCTAGGATAATTAATACCTGTAACCTAAATAAATCTTAATACGGTGTATCCATATTACGTCGCCGCGCACGAGCCATTACTTCCGACATATGAGCAACGCAAAAATATCAGCGTATTATGGGTTATCAGGAGCTTCGTCTTCGCTTCCACCCCGCAACCCGCCCGCCGCCATGCTTCTTGGTTAATGGATTACTCACATTCATATTCCGCATGTTTGCGCTCCTATGATCTCTATTGATCCACACTACTTCCTTTCGACTTGTCATCCGTCCCACTATAGGGAATACCATACAAATTGATAGACTTGACAGCCATCACACATCATCCCTCTAAAATAAAATTTACATTCGACATAACAGCATTTTCTGATACAGTCACTTGGAGTGCGGCGAGGTTTGCACCCATCTGTTTGCACGTCTATAGCTCCCCTTTCATATGAAAGACGAAAACAAACAGCGAATGTGCCAAATAGCAAACAATATTATACGGAATGCACAATAATATCAGTTCCGTGGCGCGGGATGTTTACTCCGGCGAATAAATATGAAATTCGAAGAGCTCGCCTCACCCGAGCAAATATCATCAGTTTGCTTTGGTAAAATGATAACCGAAGAGATTGAAAATCTGGATTCAGACGTGGGGCGCGTAGTGGAGATTATTGGGAAGATAGACGATCGGAACTGGAAATATTGGATATATTTTAGCATGACAAACAGATTTTTCCGGATGGTTTTATTTGATTGAAAATCATATTTTGAGGCGTGAGCTTCCTGCGCGATAAGTTTCTCTAACACGCTCTATCGTAAACACGGCAAGTGGAATATCATGTTCAGAATATACCCAATGAGGAAGTTATTAATATCGTCTCTTTCTACCAAAAACAACTTTAATCACAGATTTTCGCAGATTTCTTCTTAGCGAGTGGATTCGAGTCAGACGACCCGATGAACCCTAGGGTTCAAGTTTTTAAACCGCCTAATAGGCCTCTGACATGGTTTGTGTAACGACCACTATCAAAGACAGCGACCGGGACCGACGGCTTAACGTGCCCTCCATAGCACGGAATCCATTTTCTTCCAGACAATCAGTTGGATTCAGCCTGCATTATCCTAACCAAACTGGGGAAAATCCCACAAAGTGAAAAAAAGACAAAAATCAACTTTGTGTTTCCCCTGGGAATCAAACCCAGGACCTCCGGATCATGAGCCCATGGCTCTGACCACTAGACCACGGAGGCAGTTATTATCGCAGTAAATCTGGTAGATCCAACTGCAAGTAGTCTATGAAAAGAAAAGCCTATAAGTAATTTTATCTATATTTATCTGCTATCTATACTGGAAAATAGCGTGTAGGATTGTAGGTACAACTCTCAGTGGGTCTGAAAGAGTGCGAGCAGACGGGTCCCTTATCATCCCACGGGAATAACTCCTATATTTATGTTTCGCGTAAAACTTTATGTCGTTTGTCTGGACTCGCTTTATTCCAGACAAGTTATATCGTCCGCTGCAGTATTTTGATTGTGCCGTATGTTTTATTTTGGATTTAGGTTTCAAGGATAAAACTGTAAGTCTTAATAATACAATCTTTTTCTGTCGAGTGGGTATCGAGTCTATCGACCCGATGAACCCTGGTATCAAAATACAATGATAATAGATTTTACCAATTGAAATACATACAGCGAAACCTAGTACGGATATTGGACATATTTGAAATCAGATTTCCACGATCGGTTTAGTGCTAGGTATATTTATTTCACTGTGGATAAATCAAATAAAATAAATTTCATATTTTATACGTCACAATAATATTAACATTTTAATTGTTGCTCTTAGTTCGCTAAATATGAACGGTTTATTGAAAATGTTTTATGTGTTGTGTATGATCTGTATAAAATCCCTGATGACTTTTACGAGGTGTTTATCGCTCTGCCTACCCCGTAAGGGATAAAGGCGTGATTTTATGTATGTATGTATGTATGATGCTATAATCACGCCTTCATCCGTAATGGGGTAGGCAGAGCGTAAATTACCTAAACAAAGTTCGTTCCGCCACGTCTGACAAGGTTTTGAGGGTTATTTATGATAGATTTGTAGGTATATTGCCATAGTGACAGGTTGTTAGCCCATCGCCTAAATTACAATATACTAAAACCCTCAGATCCCTTAGCTGGTTTTTACAGCATGCCCGGGAGGAAATGCAGCACGTAGTTTAATAACAACATTATTTCATATTTTACTTTAGCATATTTTATTTGATATGAAGGACCTGTAATTTTTATTGCATTTAACATATTTGGTTTGCTAATAAAAGGGGTAAATGGGCTAGGAGATTACATTTTTTTTATTGATATGCGAGACAGAGTTAAGATGGGGTAAGCTCATTCGGAAGTCATACAACATACATACATATAATCACGCCTTTATCCCTAACAGGGTAGTCATACAACAAAGACAGTAAACTCCTTGGCACATCAGACTCTAGGTAAAACGTGGAAATAAGCCAGGCAGAACCTCGTAAAGCCTACCAAGCGCCTCTTAAGTAAGAATCGGATTAGATTTATTACAATTTTTTTTAAAAAAACTTCAATGCTGGACTGGGAGTGAGAGACATATATTGTGCCAGCTGCATTTCCTTCCGGGCATGCTGTAAAACCAGCTAATATATATATATTGCAATATAGGTGATGGGCTGACAACCTGTCACTACAGCAATATACCTACAAATCTATTAAATAACCCTCAACATTTTGTCAGACGTGGCGGAACGACCTTTGTTTAGGTCGGTTACGCTGTGCCTACCCCATTAGGGATAAAGGCGTGATTATACCGGGTGTAAGGGACGGCGTCCCGCAAACTGATAGGGGTAGCTCAGTCAACGACACTGAACAACTTCCTCCAGGAAATTCTTTCAGGAAGTGGCTTTTCCATACAAAATGTCCGCCTCGATTAAACAATTTGTATGGAAAAGCCAATTATTATTTTCTCTTCCTGTAAGAATTTCCTGGTGCAAGTTATTCAGTGGCATTGACTGAGCAATCCCTATTAGTTTGTGGGACGCTGTCCCTTACACCATGTTTGTATGTATGTAAAAAAAGATAAAATTATGAACTTTGATAAAAATACCTTAAACATTTCGATTCCTTGAAACTAGAAAGTATTTACACTTAACTTAAACGTGGAGATCTATCAGCCATCGCCCACAGGTTTCTTCGTAAAATGTCAGACTATGACGTCAATACTAGCAGAGTTTATCGTAACAGATGAAATTCTAAATAGAGTGATATGATAATACACGCATTGTCGTGTCATTTGCACAAAATGTTGAAGAGCTAACAAAAATACGTTTAAAAATAAAAATACCTTTTTAGGTGTTTAAGTGGAAGGAGAAGAGGGAGGCCTTTGCCCAGCAGTGGGATGATGTGGGCTAAATAAGAAGAAGAAGAAGAAGGTGTTTAAGCTACCTCTATACTACAATTTTTGTACAAGCATTTTTTTTCTCAATTTCATAAATGACATTAGTTCCAGAGTAACTTTCTACTTATGACTTGTAAACCTTACAAACCCCGTGTATCCCAAGCATAATAGCTCTAAGTATTAAAACGTTTCCTTTAGTAGGTCCCTAGTGGAAAAACCCAGCAAATGCTAACCAATTCTTTCTACGGTAACTGCCAAAGCAAATTCAACATAGCTATTCATTGTATTGGATTTCCATCACGTTGGTATTGGAAATATGCACAGGCTGAGCAATCTCGGAGGTAAGGGCTGGGACGGACAGAGCGGACAATAATAGAGAACGCCTTTACGATGCGGCACCCGTCGACACATCAACACTACATCGACACGTCGGCATGGGGATTTTATTGAGCTGTGACCACTGTGACAGTGGCAGCAGAGGTGTGACAAAGGAAATCAATAATCGTATTTTTGAACAAAACAGAAGATGGAAAATGCGACTACCAGAAGAGACCGATGTCGAAAATTACTACAATCTTTTTTAATTCCATACTAAACTTCACAACAATGTTATTGAATGGTAGAGAAAAAGCTTTGATGTTCATAGAAACTTATTACGTTGTTCCCAGTTTCTTTATTTCATGCAGGCTGCATCTGATTGTTAAGATAAACATCAGATGTCTATTGGGTGGTACACTTTTTTTCATTAGTTCGCACGTCGATAAAAAATATAAATACATCACGGTGGAATCTTGTAGTTCGCTACCACATAGTTATACCAGATAGATAGATAAAAGGTTTAATGTATCAAAAATCATCACACTTGTAACAAGAAGTACAAAACAAGGAAGATACATGAATATGAAAAACTTAACCTATCACTCATTGTACGTATATTACACATTCTGTTGCATGTGTGCTAAAGCGATGCAGAGGGTCATCAGTGTAGCAATTCAATGTGACAAAGTTCCTACCCTCCAGCTTCAGGTATCATCAGCTCTACAATGTCCAACAGACACCCGCCACTTTCTGCAATGTCATCGCTGCATATAAAAAGTTATGACCACTGGCAATATTTCCGAGCGGCTCTCGAGGAAACGATATGCAGTAAACGGGCGGGCGTGAGTCGCGGTCTCGGTCTCGCGGGGACCGGGACCGGGACCCTCGCTGACCCACCCGATTTTATGCCAATTTTCATAAAAATAAATCTGACTCGCGTTGATTGAACCAGTCGCCACTCGCCCCGCGTCCACGATCGACTCTCTATTTTATTGTTATTAGTTCAGCGCAAGGGTACGAGTTATTGTTTTGCCATTTGTCCCCAAAAAATAAACTCCTTATCTTTCTTTCGAAACGGTTAGAGTATTCCTGCATTATGAAGTGTAAACTGTTTAAATGTAAGCTGTGCGCTGGTATAAAATTTATTTATGAGCTTATTATCGCCCGCAAATTATAAGTTTTGTTAACAAGTATAAAAAGTGGACGCACATTTTCACCGACAAAGAGACAGGTGGACCGGCGCAAAAACGTTATAGGGTTTTATATGCGTACGTCAACTTACAAAAACAATTTAGCAGTGACAAAAACTGTCTCGGCGCGACATGAATGGATCATTCGGTGGGTTAATAAACGTCCCGGCAAAGGTTGTGGGTTTGAAGCTGGTCGGGGTATCTCGCCATCTGACGGAACAAGTGTTATGGCATCGTACACGGCCTTATACGAGCTGGGCACATTCCGCGATATCCCGATGGTATCGCAGCGGCCACACACGGCAGCCTAACAACCACCGAGTGTGACTAGTTGACGCGAAACGACAATTTGCGACACTTTTATGCTCATAACAGGCCTCGATCGCTGACTTTAACGTCACCACTCACGTATCAGTTCCGCGACCACTTTGGACAAGATCTATCGACAACTCGATCGACGTTTAATGCAGAATATCATCTCGCCATGTCTTCCATGCTAGACCGGGAGCGAGCGAAAAACATAGAATGTTCCAGCTGCGTTTCCTCCCGGGCATGCTGTAAAAACCAGCTACGGGATCGTTTCAGTATATTGCAATTTAAGAGATGGGCTGACAACCTGTCACTACAGCAATATACCTACAAATCTATCTTATCTTGAGCCGGAGTCGACTAGACGCGCGGCGATCTATTGTTCGAAGTACTAGTCCGGCCGCATTTTGTTGATTATTTTTTGTTGATTATTATTTTCGTCGATTATTTCCCTATAGACATCGGTCATTCCAAAATTGTAGGAAGTTAAATTGTTAAAATATTATTATAGTATTAGCCAAAAATGCAGTTTTACAAGACTTGCATAATTTTAGTTTTAAGACTTTATTTTAGGAGGTAATGATATTTTTTCTGTAAACTATTATTTGTATCTCTTCCAAAAGGCAATGTCGCCGGTGAAGTGTAGTATATTCTAAGATAATATGTTCTTCGACTATGTCAAGAATGTTATTTGTTAAATTTATTGATAAATAAAGACCTTTACAAATTGAAAAAAATGATTGACAACCTGTCACTACAGCAATATACCTACAAATCTATTTTAAATAACCCTCAAAATCTGTCAGACGTGGCGGAACGAGCTATGTTTAGATCGTTTACGCTCTGCCTACCTTACTAGGATAAAGGCGTGATTACATGTATGTATGTATCATCTCGCCTTGTGTGTAAAATTGATACAACTTTAATATGGCCTGTTTCTAAATGAGAGACAGAGTGCGTCTGGACAAAAGTGCAGACTGTAGTCAAAGAATCATGGCGGGCCATCGTGATTTATCGTCGGCCGCTTTTGAATATTAAATAATCTTTAATGGGAGCGCATGATCAGCCCATTAGCCGACGTCGCTCCTTTCACGTTTAATAAAGAGTCATTTATAAGCCAGCGACGCTTTTCCCTTATCTGGACGAAGTATGTCGCGCGACTGAGAGGTGCCGCCCTATCAGGATTAATTCATAATTTTTATCCTCTTTAGTACCTATACGCGTCCTTGCCGCATTAATATTACAAATGTATGCACATAAATAATTGTTAATTGACGCCAAATGTTTCTGTACGTTTATGAAACGAAGTTGCTTCATTACTAACTCAATTACTGTCTGAAATGGCGTATGAGAGCGCAACAGCGTAGTAAGTGGAGTAACAATGAGTAGGAAACGCTTAGCGGGTCTGGAGCTGCGTGTAACAGGTATCGGCTCGATTCCCACGGCGGGTGACTATCACCTCATTGGCCCATTAGGAAATTGGCCGGTTTCCTCGCGCGGCTGATCGCTTCTAAACGTCGCTCCTTAGACCCCCGCTCGGTTCCGACAGAAATGTTTCGAGTGTCACAACCATGGGAAACCCCGCTCAAGAGCCGCTAACAGCTTTTACTCGGGAAATGTTGCATTTTGTTACAACTCCAAGCGTAATGATCTGTGTCACTCTTTGAGCACCTCATTTTGCAAACGTTCAGGTACAGTTGGAAAGACTTTAATATTTTTGATATACCAACTTATTTTTATATATCAAGTTTGGAAATAACATAAATTAAAATTCATTAACAATTTTAATACACTTGACACCAATACACCTCCATATTAAGAATCTTGTTTTCCTCATACCGCAACTCGACTAACGTAAATATAAAATTAAATCACCGAGTAAAAATATTTGCTGACTTATGACTCGAATTAAGCAAAAACTGGGCCGCTACTAACATCCACATTAGTCGTTACGTGTAATTATGAAGATTAATCTCGTTGGTAACCGGCGGTAACATTACTTAAGGGTTAACTCGACTTCCTAATGGCACTTGGATCGCGTCCGGCGCTCATTATCGCAAAACATTCGATCGGAGTTATTCCTCTTAATATCTCCACTCTGAGGAGCCGGGAATGTTCGGATATCGTCACGTACTCCACCGCACCACCGTAATTATATGAGCGATTAAACCCTTACTAATATATTATAATCGTTCGGTGAGCAAGCGGAGTTTTCTGCTTTTTACCAGAGGCCGGAGCCGCCGCTGGTTCACACAGCGACGCAACACCCCATTACGACTGAAGTCGATTGACCGACGTGATTGGAAACGTTCTAGGAATAGCACTATAATCTATTATGTATTACTGCTCTTAGTTTGTAATTTGAGCATCGTAGGCATAGTGCACACTGACTGGTATATAAAATAGCCTGACGGACGCTGCAAGCTAGAGCTTTACAATTGACACAATTTCCTTTTAATGTACTGTATTCTACGTATGTTATTTTAATTGTGGCTTAACTGATAACCGGATTGCACCAGACTAAATAGTCTTGGTAAAGAATTCCGGTCATTCAAAGTCAGACAGATCTAAAATCTTTACGTCAGCTTGCACAACATGCCCAGACAACGAGCAATCTTCAAAATACAAATCAAAAACAATAATCTTTTGCATAAAATTAGTGCAATTTTCTATAGCGCAATATAAACGCATATCAGATGCCGTCAATGTGACTGCCTAATAAACGGGTGAGGTTTGATTTCCTCGCGAATCATGAGAAAATTATCCTGGAACACGTCGGCCCGTCAGTCTTTGAGATCACCCGACGGATAAGAATAATTACTACAATGATTGAACCCTTATAATCGCAGTTTATTTAATAGTCGACAGATGTTAATCGGCGTGCTATAATTACGATTCGATCGCGAAGAGAAAAACGCGAACACGTCTATCCTCGATGCGCGGGCGCAGGCGGTGCGCGGATAGCGCCGATTACCGCAACAATATCAACTCCGCAACTCGCTCCCTTAAGTGGAGTAGAGATTTATTTAATTAGCGATTAAAAAAAAAATGGATGGGAAAATTCTAGATCGATCCACGTAAAGTCGATGATCCGCAGATAATTTTAGCCTTTAGAACGACGACCGCTTTTTTAGTTTCGGAACTTCCTTTGATTCTTACTTTTAAACTTTTTTCAAATATCTTCATTGAAATAAAATATTCTTCGAGCCTTATTAATGCACCACACGGTAAACGAGTAGATAACTCAAACAATACGTGGTTTTACAACGATGTAAATATACTTATCTCTACTTTGTATAGTATAATTAACTGGGCACTTTGATGTTGCTGACAAGATTTTTATGATGCTACACATATCTCGTTTACAAGATTATAAATTTACCACATCAAGAAATGGAAACATGAAACAGAATGGACTGGAGTGCCATAGCAGTAGCAGTTTTAATTAGCGTTATAGAAACGTGTCAGTCGAGGGGTTTTTTATATTTTTTCCATTGTATGTAAAACAGCGCTGGAGTTCATCCATCACTTCATATTCGCAGCTCGCTGTCGGCCGGTATTGCCAGATGCGATTTCAAAAAAATATATAAGTTAAAGTTTAGATTTAAATACCTACTCGATATTTAGGTCATCATCTCCCTAGCCTTATCCCGTATATCACGGGGTCGGCTACCTAATCTAGGGGATCGAACGAGGGTACTGGTTTTTACACAGAGCGACTGCCATCTGACCTCCGCAACCCAGAAGGGAAACCAGACCCAATCCTTGATTAGGTCAGAGTTTTCAAGCCGCCAATGCTTGCACTGACCTCTGATATGGCTTAACGACTAATATCTACGGTATTACATACATACATACATACATATAATCACGCCTTTATCCCGAATGGGGTAGGCAGAGCGTAAACGACCTAAACAACGGTCGTTCCGCCACATCTGACAAAGATTTGAGGGTTATTAAAGATAGATTTTTAGGTATTTTGCTGTAGTGACAGGTTGTCAGCCTATCGCCTACATTTCAATATACTTTTACAGCATGCCCGGGAGGAAATGCAGCTGGTACATTCTATGTTTTTCTCTCGCTCCCAGTCCAGCATGGAAGACGGTATTAAATGATATTAACCGGGACTAACGCCTTAAAGTGCCTTCCGAAGCACGGAAAAAGCGCCGAATAAACGTACATATGAAATTCGAAATCCGAAAAACACAGTGGTACGTGGTGGGATTTGAACCACGACCTCCCCGCTCAGGAGGCAGCGGCCCTATTCACTGCACCATCGGGCTTCTTCCTACTCGATATTTAGGTAGTAGGTACGTATTCTTGAAAATTTGCGACTCAATCTCTAATATATTTTTCTTTAAATGAAATATGCTTCGTATATGGTCACAAACAATGTCATTATATGTGATTTCATTTTTATTATAAGTACTTAGTTTATATATCTTCCATGCTAGACTAGGAGCGAGAGAATAACATAGAAGATGCCAGCTGCATTTCCTCCCGGGCATGCTGTAAAACTCAGCTAAGGGATCCGAGGGTTTCAGTATATTGCAATTTAGGCGATGGGGTGACATCCTGCCACTACAAATCTATCTTAAATAACCCTCAAAACTTTTTCAGACGTTCTGCCTGCGCCATTAGAGATAAAGTCGCGACTATATGTATGTATGTACTTAGTTTATTATGAATCCTGTGAGGTACTGGTTACAAATTACTGATAAGGGAAATGTAAAATGCATCAATCCTGGTATAACAAAGTTGTATGACATGCTAATGACAAACTTTAGAAACTAAAATATTTATTTTTAGCCTAATATGAATCTTGCGATATTCAACAAACTGTATAAATTCCATACCTACCATTATGGAAAAAATCCTATAATAAAAAACGTAGCTTGTTTAGTTGGCAACCCCGCTGGGCACTTGACCGCTGCTGCCGTGCCGCCCTGGTGC
Source organism: Scrobipalpa costella (assembly GCA_949820665.1). NCBI lineage: Eukaryota > Metazoa > Arthropoda > Insecta > Lepidoptera > Gelechiidae > Scrobipalpa > Scrobipalpa costella. The sequence goes on from OX463303.1 coordinate 12,543,761, forward strand.
CCAACACTCTAATTGGGACCTACATTAAAAAATACTTCATTACCATGCCTAACAAATTGCCCAAACCTGTGAACTTGGTAAACGCTAATTGCGCTGTTGTTTTAATACTCGACATGGCTTCTGTCTGTACTTATTGTCACGTCAAATAAATGAAGCTCTCGAAATATGTTACTTTCTGTCATATTAATTTTATGAAAATTGTTATGATGTGCTACGGCTACGGTTGCTACGACGTAGCAAAAGTTAATTGATTTTAAAAGATGTGGTGCGTAAAGTTGCGCTCAACACGCTGTAATTGCTTTTTCCATTGCCTTCAACACAGATGCGTCACCTCACGCGCGCTTAGCGATGAAGTCTACGTCGGCGCATCTCTCTGCCAGTACGCACGCGTAGAGCATAAGGTGACGCATGTGTGTTGAAGGCAATGCAAAAAGCATTGACAGCATGTTGACCGCATTCTGCACGCAATAAGTGACGCCTATGTGTTGCTGCCCTTAGTGACTGAACGGATTTTTTTCCGGAAAATGAGAGACAATGGGAGCTGGACGGTCCGTAAGAACCGAGAGTTGGAAGAGCTAGACGAGCTGACGGCGCCATATTTTATAGGCGAAATAAAATCAGCACGGATTCGACGGCTTAGACACATGGAAAGAATGGGAGAAGATCGCGCCGTTTAAAAGGCTTATGTAGGAAAGCCGAGTGGAAAACGTCCGGTTGGGCGCCCCAGATATCGTTTGGCCGATGAAGCAGAGAAAGATCTTCACTAGCTTCAACAACCCTAATGGCGACTCAAGATAGAGACAGTTGGTGACTTCTGGTGTCGGGGGCCAAGATCTACTTTGGGTCACTGAGCCAGCGCAGTAAGTATGTTATCCCATTTATTTGAGGTCGGCGCAGTAGTCTCAACGATGTAGTAGCACAATACATACCTACTACTGTTTTTGGATACGTATCTCTCATTCGGAGGATAAATTTGACATTCCGTTATGCTTGGCAGGCGCTTTGGCGAGCGCGATAAAATAATTTCTACAGGGATTGAGTGCTGTGTAATATCTTGTGTCATCCATCTTTACATAATACACAACTAATACACTATATTTAGTAAAAGCAGTTACGAATTTAATTATAGTGCTATCAACAACCATACCAAGATACTTGTTGACAATTCACAAGTTACCTAACCCCTCAAACTAATTCCACAAGTGAAATCACATCACTTACCTACTTAACTAATCGCCTCGTGAGCCGTTAGCGATATTTAAATATGAAAGTCATAAATGCCATGCGCGTGTGGTGGCCACAGTGCGCATGTAAATAGTAATCCTTGTTGCATTTAGAACGGGCCCAGTAATTATGTGCTTTCATTTGTCTGCTTCTCAGAACAAACGAGCGAGGCTGGCCACAATAAACAGACGTCGTTTTACGTACTACAGCGTACAGAAACATACCAAGATACGTCGCTTCCGTTCCGTACTGTCAAAACGGGAAAGATCACGCGAACAGTCGCTGTTCTTTTTTCAAATATTGCCGACCGTTCTGATTTTTTTCAATCAAAGTCGAGCTAATATTCTGCAAATCTCTTTTTACTGCAGTTGTGTAAGCCGTTCCATGTAAAGCAGTTAGCAGTACTCTAATCTCGCACTGCCATTAATTTAAAGAATACGTCTGCGTAACCGACTCCACCAACATCGTCGAAACACAATTCTACTTCACATTTTCTTATTTGCATATTAAAATAATTTCGAGTAAACGCAATACGTAAAGTCGCCTTCCACCCGCTCAGTATACCATGATCAGAAAGTCTTACACGACATTTCTTGGAATTAGGAAAGTATTCTCTAAGTCTCATACTTAGAAGTAACTTTAGTTTGCATAAGCGACGATCATAAACTTATTCAGTAGTAAAAACTCAGTGAACGATGACAGATAAAGGCGGTTTGTGCGCCCAAATAGATAAACTAGTGTGGAAATTAATGTCTACATTTACTGGTGCATGAAGCTCGTAGTTAATTATAGGTTTATAGCTATTCACTTTTTAAATGTGAATTAGTACCACAAAAGTTACCATTATCGTTTAAAAAGGAAGTGCATAAATTATCCATACCGAGTTGAAGCTTATCAGAGACAGTTTCAAACATTTATCAAAATAAATAGACTCCTTGGAGCGTGAAATCGTAGATTGGGACAAACATTGTCTATATTTTGAACTTGTTTGTAAATACACGCTTTGTTATCATAATTTAATTTATTCCATCAAGAATTTGTGTTAGTTTAAAGAGGAAGTTACGTCAATCGATTTTTAACTAGTCAACCTCAAGGCATTTTCAATTGTTATTGTCTAGACTAGAAACACGCGAAATAATGTAGATGACTAAGGCCCGTAATTATAAACAGTACTTGTGACTGACAGCTAGTTCGTATCAGAAACGTCATTTCAGTACAATGTGGCCTGTCGAACCCATACTTAATATTGCTCTCAATCTTGAGATTGCTATATAAATACGAGCCTAAATATTGTATTTTGACATGATTGTATATCAGTTAATATCACGATAAGTACAAGGTGTGAGCAATAAGCTTGTAATCGCATACTTGCTCACCCACCGTGGTGTCAGTTTGTTTTATGAACAAATTAATAATTACCCCCGACACCGATACGCCATCTAAAAACAACAGCATTATGAATTACTAATTTTACGGCTTCGTTTACAACAAGGAGGACTAAACCTATGGAGTGAGCATTCATACATTTTTGTTTGAGACACAACTTTCCACTTTATGGCGCGTGGGGTGGGAAATTTTCAGTCTGCTATTGCCAGATGCAATCGTGACGCAATGCAACTGATTAATTAGCCAATCAGTGAGCTAGAATGCTGACAGAAATATTGTGACAACCAACAAAATGGGCCAATGTTTGGTGCGTGCACTTTCCGCCGCATGCTTACTCCATAGGTTCTGATTCTCCATCGTTTACAGTATAATTATACGTTATAGCTTTATGACAAGTTAATTTGAACCCGTCCACACGCTGTTACTTTCATAGGGTAATTAGTGCCGCGGTATTAACTAAGTTTTACAGCAGTTTTACGATAAGTGCAAAAACGCTAGATAAGATGCTATGATCAAGCCATTATATGCGCCATTCGCCTTATCAAGTTATGTGTGATTTACATACTTACTTTATAAAAACTAGCACTTTGAAGCACGGTTTAATCCGAAAATTAATAAGATCTCCCATGGTAAAATAAACAAGTAAGTACGTATGTAGTAAATATTTTTCTACATTAAATGGAATTCTAGAGCCCGATGGTGTAGTGGATAGGGCCGCTGCCTCCTGAGCGGGAGGTCGTGGTTCGAATCCCACCACGTACCAATGTGTTTTTCGGTTTTCGAATTTCATATGTACGTTTATTCGGCGCTTTTTCCGTGCTTCGGAAGGCACGATAAGCCGTTGGTCCCGGTTAATATCGTTTAATACTGTAGATATTAGTCGTTAAGCCATGACAGAGGCCAGTGCTAAGCATTGGCGGCTTGAAAACTCTGACCTAATCTAGGATTGGGTCTGGTTTCCCTTCTGGGTTGCAGAGGTCAGATGGCAGTCGCTCTGTGTAAAAACCAGTACTCTCGTTCAATCTACTAGATTAGGTAGCCAACCCCGTAAGATACGGGATAAGGCTAAGGAGATGATGATTAAATGGAATTCTAGATGAATCTGAAATGATAAACAAACTTTTACTCTAACTATCATACTTTTATGACGGGAAAATATCTTATTAAAATGCATGTAATTATTTAATATATTTTTGACATTACCTACATAAATTTATTTCTTTAATAGACTTAGTCATGTAATTCCAATGTATTCTATTTTTATTCAATAATTTGATTCCTGTATTAATTTTTTATGTAAATTTTGTGTCTCCTCTGTTCATGTAATTTTTCGAACACAATAGTTGTATTGTTTGACGAAATAAATAAATAAATATTCCCATGGGGAAATTTATCGAACCGCAGGTGATACCGCTATCTGGAAATCTGGAAACTTCTTATAATTAGGAAATTTACAAACATACATACATATAATCACGCCTTTATCCCTAATGGGGTAGGCAGAGCGTAAACGATCTAAACAAAGTCCGTTCCGCCGCGTTTGACAAAGTCTTGAGGGCCATTCAAGAAAGATTTGTACGTATATTGCTGTAGAGACAGGTTGTCAGCCCATCGCCTAAATTACAATATACTGAAACCCTCAGATCCCTTAGCTGGTTTTTACAGCATGCTCGGGAGGAAATGCAGCTAGCACATTCTATGTTTTTCTCTCACTCCCAGTCCAGCATGAAAGACAAATAGGAAATTTAGTAACTTTTTATCGCCATCCACGTATTATGTTTCTTGTCTGACTAATATTACTTACACGCCATATTTCAAATTATTGACGTGAAAACTTCCCCTTCAGTGTAACCCTACATGGTAACTTTAACACCTCACCGATTTTAACGTTTGTAGTATCAATTAATTAAAAAATGATGGGGGAGCCTTATTGGGTAGATAAGTGTACGCACTCGATATCAGCGTGAAATTAGTTACGTCAAAATGTTAGTGCGTTAAACAGGGGGCGATAAAAAAGACTTAGAATGTTCCACCTGCTTTTCTTCTGGTAAGTAAGTACTGTCATAATAGTAGAGGGAGCCGTGGATTTTAGAATTTAGGTAATGGGCTGACAACCTGTCACTAAAATAGGAAAAATATCTCTAACTAAAATTATACTTAATAATTTGTCAGGCGATGCGAAGGCGCCTTTGGGCTTTTGAAAGAAAGAAAGAAAGAAAGAAAATACATTTATTCAGCATACTTAATTACATGCGGGTATACATACAGGATTTGATGCGAGTCTTAAATTATAACTAAATATACTGAATCGGTTGCAACTCAGCATAATGTAACAGCCGGAACTGTGACGCTGATTTTCAGTTGCCACCGGTTGTAGATCGACAAAGCTTACAACAACAAAAATGCATAATATTACAGTAGACTTATTACACTAGGACATCGGTAAAAAAAAAAAAACAAAAAAAAAACAAATTGATAAAAACAAAAACAAATTACTAAAAGAAATTATTTATCTAACTGTGGTGTGCAGTGTAGGTACCTACCTATTTATGGCAAAGAATAAAAACAATAACAATACATTCATACTGCATACATACATACATACATAGTTTATTTTATTATATCTTAATACATACATATTTCCCCTTTTTTGAATGATTAGGTTGGATAATGGGATGTGCAACTACTTTATTTCACCGCTAATTTGATGCTGCAGAAGATATTCTTTAATTTTTACCCTAAAACTTGCAACAGAAGGTAAAGAACATAGAGGTGGAGGGATATTGTTCCATATCTTTGCAGCGGTATATTTAAAACTGCCTTTAAAGGCCGTAGTTTTGTGACGTGGCACAGCAAGACGTGCAATACGTACGCGAGAGGACCATATCAGCTTTTCAAACAAGTAGACAGGCTTACGGCTTTTTATAATACCAAAAAGAAGCATGGCAAAATGAAGACATCTTCTGGATTTCATGTTAAGAAGCCTATTTTGCTTTAGAAAAGGTGATACATGACTTCTTGGTGGTATATCGAAGCAGAACCTAGCGCAAGCATTCTGCACACGCTGTATTAAGCATTTTGTTTTCGCCAATAACCGTGGACCATAAACTGCATCAGCGTAGTTGAACTTGGAGAGCACTAGTGATTCAACCAAATTTTTTCTTAATTCAATGGAAAGAAACTGTCTGGTTTTATATAGTATTTTTAGGCGGTAGAAACAATTTCGCACTAATTCTTGAATATGTTTCTCAAATCGGAGATAAGGGTCCATGACCACGCCCAGGTTACGCGCTTCAATAACCCGGCTCACTGTTTCCCCTTGAATCATAAGCGAAGGGTTTTGTGCACTTATCTTCGCCACTTGACGCCTAGACCCCAGTATCATAAACTTGGACTTACTTGGGTTCAACATTAAACAATTGTTGCGTGCCCAGCAAGAAATTCTTTCTAAGTCTTCATTAATCTTCAGTACTGCTAAGTTAACTTCCTCTGGACGACATGACAAGTATAATTGTAAATCATCAGCGTATAAGTGATATTTACAGTTTCGTATACAATTTATTACATCTGCACTATAAAGAATAAAGAGCAAAGGGCCTAAAATGGACCCTTGTGGTACACCCCTGCTAACTTCGCTTGTTGATGATACTGTTTCAGACCCATCACTATTGCGTAACTTGACATATTGTAAGCGGTTACTCAGGTAACTGTTAAACCATTTGACGGTTGGTACGTCAAAACCATAATACGACAACTTTGAAAGCAATAATGGTATATTAATAGTGTCAAAGGCCCGAGAAAAATCCAACAGAACTAAAATTGTACCCATTCCAGCGTCTTGTGCTTCCAAGATATTGTTAGTAACATCCAATAAAGCCGTTGTGGTACTTCTGTTCTTACGAAATCCTGACTGAGCATGGGGAAGTATATCATTACTCTCAAAGTAATGGATGATTTGCGTGTGGACTATCCTTTCCAAAACCTTCGAAAGGCAGGGTAGGATATTTATTGGCCGTAGATCTTTGAATTCCAAAGGACTTGGAATCTTTGGAAGGGGCTGCACAATTGCCGTTTTCCACGGTTCAGGGAAGGAACATGTTATTATTGACCTATTAACAATTGAAGTTATGGCATCTAGAGTTTCGGGAAGAGTCATCAAAAGCATCTCCAAAGTTATCAAATCATTACCCTGTGCTTTAGATTTCAGAGATCTTATGGTTTTGGATACAATTTGTTCATTAACACACCTCAAGCCAAAAGTTAACGCATAATTAAACTTATGAAACTCATAATAACTAAGATCTGAAATTCTCACATTGCCAGAGCAAGGCAAATTAAGGAAATGTTTGTTTAAATTTTCAGCAGAGCAAAGATGCGTAGGTATATTATCTTTATCGGTTTGGGCCGGGAGAATATCTGTTTTAAGATTTTTCCATATTTTTTTAGGGTTTTTTATGTGGCAGTTAATGTTTTGTTCGAAGTAAGCTCGTTTTTCATAATAAAGAGATAAATTTACTAAATGTTTCAGTTCTTTATAGTACACTTCATGAACATCTTTTTTGTAGCAAGGTACTTGACATGTGCCTCATTTCTTAGACTCATCATTAATCTTATATTGTCTGTAATCCAAGGGTATGAGTAGCATTTAATGTATATCGTCTTTACAGGCGCGTGGGCATCAAATAAGATCAAAATTAAATTATTAAATAATGAAACCATGTCATCCACATTATATACATCAGAGACTGAATGCCACGGAATAGCCTTTAGATCAAAAAGAAAATCATCAATATTAATTTTCTTTATAGGTCTGTAAGTTACAAATTTGGGTTGTATTTTGGGCTTCTTAAAGTTAAATTCTGTAATTATTAAAGCATGATTAGACTTCTTGCTGCCTACAATGTCAAATGAAACATTTCGTACTGGTGCGTCCGTGCATACCACATCTAAGAGCGTTTCACTGTGATCAGTGAAATGAGTTGGGAAGGTGACTACTTGTTTCAAGTTATGTATGTCAATTATGTCATTCAATTTTGTTACATTATTCGGGGAATATTGGTCCATATTAAAATCTCCTACCAATATAGTAGAGTCACAACTTTGACCTAAAGCATTTAGAGAGTCGCACACTGCGTTCAAAAATACATCAACCTTATGTCGGGGAGGTCGGTAAGCAGTTCCAAGGAGAACCTTATTGCCATTTATATTTAATTTCAACCAGATCTGCTCAACAGTTGGGCTAAATGGAAAATCGCATAATCTAGCACGCATACCCTTTTTCACATAGAACGCAACGCCGCCACCTTGTCCATCACAAACATTAGCGGGTCTGGGCCCACTACGTAGTGTATAACCTGGCAAAGAAGGGGCTTTACCCTCTTCATTAGGGCGCAAACGAGTTTCATTTATTGCCAATACGTCGAATTCATGCTGCTTTACAGCCAAAATAAGCTCTTCGTGATGTTTACCAAGTGTGCCTGGATTGTATAAACCAACTTTAAAATGTTTAGTAGCCATCAAGATAGTAAGCTAATAATTTGCAAAAAGCTTAGTGTTCTGTGTTTAGTGTATGAGTGTTCTGAGTTATTTAAATTCCTATCAAGATACAAAGCCACTTCAATTTGCAGAGACAGCAACATTAATATTACACAAGCATTACAGGCATACGGCGACAGGTGTAAAAATAAATTAATATATTGGACCCGAGACAATATCACAACAATAGAGAGCAAAAACGGGAAATCATGCAGGCCGAGATCACAAGTAACATCATTGTGAGACAGATCTAACTCTGGGATAAACCAAAATTTTTAATTATATCGTTTTCGGATCGCAGGCGATGACATTGTTCCCCGTGGGCCCGGCGTGCATAAATTTTTCCATCTCTGGTCCAAACATATTTCCAGTTAGCGCGCTTTGCCTCACTGCGAGCTTTATAAAATATAAGTCTGTTTGACCGCGACAGTCTTTCATTGATGTATATGCGTTGCTCGGGCGCGGCCAAGCCTAGGCCCGCAGTAGTAGTATTACGCCGCACTCGCGCCGCACTAAGCATCTCGTCACGACGTACTCGGCGCGCAAAGCGTACAACCAGCGGACGCGGGCGCACCGCTTGGCCCGCATCGGCCCGACGCACAGCACCCAATCGCTCCGCACTGACGATTTCCTGTTCATCCAGCGAAACGCCCAGTTTTGAGGCAATATTCAGCGCAAGATGTGTAGGCTGTTCTGAATTTTCCTCTGGTACTCCCGCTATTTCCACATCATTACAGCATAACTCCTGCTCACGGTCATTGAGATCCGATTTTAGCTGAATAATTGTTTGCTCGAGGGCAGTTGTAGGCAAAGTTTCATCTCGGGTTTTTTCCAGAACAACCACCCGCGCAGTGAGTTCTTCGATACGTCTATCACAAGTCTTGACAGCAGCAGTAAGGCTGGAAATTACGTTTCTAAACTCTTGCATTTCTGCTCGTGAAGCTGACATTTCCTCCCGCGATGCAGTTAGTTCCCGACGAAGAAGTTTGATTTCAGTGGATAAATCTGATGGTACCTTTTTTTCTGTATTGCCTTTTTCGATGTCCTGAGTTCCAGAAGTTTGAACAGCAGCTTCATCGACCCCCAACGCCTGTTTCGACTCATCAAAAAGTAAGCTTTTATTATCGTCTCCCGGACCCTCATATGAATTTCGGGACCCACCACGAGTTCTGTTGATGTTATTTTCAGCCGCAAAATCTAACGCCTTGCGGACAGGTGTCTCATCATCACGCAGTTTACGGGTGCAGTTGGAGCATTTCCACGTACGCTCTATGTTATGGCGTTCAGCGTTGAAATCTTCTTTCAAAATACCAGCACATTCACAGTGGTAGTGTTTGTTGCAATGGACGCACTGCAGTCTCTCCATAATAACAACATGTTTTTTGCAAGTTGGGCAGTTCATATCTGGTGCCATATTCAATAATAAACAATTCTATACTTGCACTGCGTCACACTCACACACCGACCACGATCACTTAACTTGTACTACGACCGGATAAGACTAGCCGCGTCCAAAAGGTCGTATGCGCCGTGGAGATCGCGTCGCTTACGCGTATCGCCGGGTGGATGCTACGAAGGTGACTTTGACCAGTTGTTAGGCAGTTAAAATTGGCAATTTGAATTGATTTTTGCCTATAAAATCACAATCACTGATTCCTTTTAAAAGTTTCTTTCACTAATTTGCAGCTAAGATGTTCACCAATACGATTCTTATTAGAACAGATAGAAAACACAACTTTTCACACTAATTTTCGAATTAATACCGAGGAGCAAAGTATAACGGGTCTTGCTTTAACAAAGAGCTCGGACGATTCTCCGACGACGATTTTGACGCTTTACCTATGTAAGAATAAAGGCGTAACTTAATGTATGTATGTATATTTTGTCACGTGGCTAAGGCATATTAAGGTTGTTGATGCTCTGCTCATCCCTTAATGAATATGAGCGTTACTGTAATTTTTTTGTAACATTGGTGCCATTCATCTAGTTTTTCTTCCATGAGAAGTGGGTCAGGCTGAAAACCAGTGCTGCGCAACCCTAGTCGCCAGCGTACACTGAGCCTTGCTCCTCGCCACACACACACCAATATAATCTGCTTATAGTCATTACTCATCCATACTTTTTTGTAACTTTTACCATGGTGATTCGGTAGTTAAATTTATTTCAATATGTATAAAACTAACAAAAATACTACAAAACTACCTTTAATTTAGATCTTCTAATGTTGTTAGTGTAGTTAATTTAGATAATTAGTTACAATTGTTACATCGTTAAGCAAGAATAATTGTAAACAGTTTTCTTTTAGTGTGTGGCAAATAAATAGTTTATATAGTAAAAAATAAAATGTTTAAGGTGGTGGATGATTCGTGCTATCTGTAGTCAGGGGCATACATTCCTCGGAGGCGATGCGGCGCGACGAGGCAAGGGGAGGGGGTGGCTCGGGTCGCTCGCGCGTGAAATTATTATCATATAATACCCAAGCTTAGAACACAGCGCGATTATTCAAATGCCGTTTGTCGCCTTACGGCTTTTGCGTACGCCACCTCTCCGGCCCAGCTAAATTCGTCAAATATATTCAAGTAAAATGCGCGAGAGTTGTCATGTGAGCGATAAGCAAATGACAGAAAATGTTATGTAAATTCAAAGCGGCTATAATCCTTGGCAAACACCTCCCGCGAGCCGTGCCTTCTAATGGTGGGAGCGTGAATTATTCTTGCAGATAAGGCAATGCTTTTGTCTAAAGAATGAATTATATTTTTATGGTAATAGAAGGGAACAAACTACGGTGGTTCCGTTTTTGTTTTATTGCTTTACCTTATTTAGATACCGCCCTGTGCCTCTCAAGCTTTCGTTAAGGTGGCGATAGCGCCTAAGTGGCGCCCCCGTCAGTAAAAAAAATCATGAAAACGCATTGAATCGAAAAACCGGTCTGACGGACTCAAGTAATAGTAGGTAATTACGATAATTTAGAACCTTATTAATAAGCGATTCATAGTTCGTTGTAGTAACAGGTGGACAAATTGCGAATAGCGGCTACTACAGGTTACTACATCGAACTAAGAATCGCTGATTTATAAGGTTCTAAATTAAGTTTATACTATTACTTGAGTCTGTTAGATCGGATTTTTGATTCATTGTGTTTTTAGTAAGTTATGATTTTTTGACTGATGGGGGCGCCACTTACCGTCTATAGTCACCTTAATAAATGTTAGAAGGTTAACTTTGATTTGAGTTTAATAGTTCTACGATGTGGGATGTCGGGTCGATTGGTCAGACGAACCCTACTGTCAGGGTTTTAACCGTCAAACAGGTCTATGTCATGGTTTCTGAAACGTCCATTGCATCACCGGAAACGACGACGGTTCATCGTGCTATCAAACTTTTCAGACAATTTGGTTATTCAGCCTGTATTGTCCTAACAAAACTGGAAACAGTCTCGAAAAGTGAGGTAAAATTTGAAAGGAAGTCAAACCCACGATCTCCCGTACTAATCCATGACTCTACCAGGCATTCATAAAGTGTACAGTGACGTCATCTATATCCGATGCAGTATCGAGGGGACAGTGCGCTCTCACCAGTGATGAATGTTATTGATTTATTTTTGTCTGAACGCATCCATGCGTGATGAGTAGCCCCGAACGGAAAACGATCGACTCATTCAATGGAACGCCGCGTCCTAAAACTGTCATATTTATTTTGTAAATTCCGTCGATTGGACTTTCCTCATCACGTATATTGGTGGCAAAAAGTATCGATTCCATGACTAATAATAATTGATTAATTAGTTATCAAAGATTTTGGCCATAAATTGCAGTCTCATTATTTTATAAGTATGGTTCAACGCCGCGTCCTAAAGCTGCCATATTTATTTTGTAAATTCTGTCGATACCGACTTTCCTCATCACGTATATTGGTGGCAAAAAGTATCGATTCCATGACTAATAATAATTGATTAATTAGTTATCAAAGATTTTAACCATAAATTGCAGTCTCATTCTTTTATATAGTTCAACGTCGCGTCCTAAAACTGTCATAATTATTTTGTAAATTCCGTCGATACCGACTTTCCTTGTCACGTATATTGGTGGCAAAAACTATCGATTCCATATTAATTAATTGGAGAAGCTGTTTTCAAAGATTTCAGTAAAAAAATGCAGTGTCATTCCCATAACGTTAAAATAAAGACAAGTATCTTGTTTTTTTATCCTAAAATTGAGTACTTTTTCTATATAAGTCATATTGGACTAAAAGCTTTGATAAAATAAATCATTAATACTACAAAATATGCATACTATAACAAGATAATTTTGAATAACTTGACTTACGTATTTTTTTTGATCAATTTGTAAATCTTGTATCCAGTTTTCTTGATAAAATTTGGATACAATTTTATCAAGTTAACTGGAGTCAAGTATTGAGGTAAAATTGGACTAATTACGTTTTATTATTCTAGATTTAATTAGTTCAGATTAAGGTAAAATTAGTTGGAAAGGTCGTGGTACCTGATAAGGTGTGTTTTAAAAGCGTTTGTCTGAGCCATACGACCGGCCGATTCCATCAATCTGGTCGAATGTGAGGTACGCAGCTCTATGTGGCTTTCCATTCACTCCGACACAAATTGTAACAACCTATACTTTCTTTGATTGATTCAATGCCAATGATTTATTTTTCTTGCAGGAAAATTATGACAAAAATATTATATAGATTTCAAAAATTATACTAATCAGATATAGACATTTTGTTACATTACAAACACGAAAAACTAAACAAATAATATCAGTGTTGCAGGCGAAATCCTTTTCAGTACCGAAGATTTGTAAAACGAATGTTGGTAAAACAAAATATTTTTTCTCTTACGTTTTATTTACTGTTCCCTCGCTAATAAACCCAATATTAGATAAAACAACAAACACAAACTGGGAAAATTTTGCTAATAAATACCGAAGGCGCCGTAACTCGCTCCTTGACTTCATTATAAACTGGCAATCCAATTATAAAATGATGCTAAAGTTAAACCCTTGGACCCTCTAGGTCGCAACTTGCCAAGTGGAAAACCCCGGGACGTAAAGCAAGCGTTATCTACGAGTATATTTTGCTTTGGACTCTTTATGAGTTTCAAACGAGATCCGTCACGCGACGTTGACTCGGTATAGAAGTGATAAAGTGCCCGCTAATCTGTCCTATTCGGGTCACACTTAGTACACTTTATTAATCACAAAGCTTACAAATTACACTATACTTCCTGCGCCGTGACGCTCGCTACGAGTATGTTAATTTTATTGTCACCTCTATTGGACAATTTGGGCACCGTGACAACTTTCCTAGGGGTTGATTGTGCTTGAATAATGTAAATTTAAGTTGACCTTTTTATGTAACCAACTAGATTGATTAGATTATGACCGTAGCGCGGGCAGTTAAAGTAACAAACAACAGGACAGATATACCCAAATTTATGTTTGGGAACAATGTGAGCAATACACACATTATCGCAAAATTATTGCCTGTAACCCGGCCAGAAATAATCTGAAATAAGTACTTTATTTAAATTAACACACCTTGAGGTGACCTTCGCTAAAGTTAGTATTGTAGTTCGTTTATTATTCTTATCGGAGCGTTTAGTTCTCTGTATTTATGCAGAATTTTATGCTTTTAATCGCAAAATTTACACTTTAAACGTGGGGTGCTCGGCATGACGCCTTATGCAAAGCAGGTGCTACCTGATACGTGCGCGGCGCCGCGCAGCCAAATGCAGTAAGCGGCGCCGGCTGCTCGCCAAATTACTATACCAAATTATATCCTCATCAAATATCGCAAGGTTCAATTTCTCGCCGCAAGCACGAGCGCACCAAGCGCTTACGTCCGCGTTGGGTTTCCATCATGAAAACCGAGTTGAACATCACCCAAGACACATTTTCCGCAAACTTTCCGGCGCACTTGTGACTTTTCACTACCGCCCGGTCCGTTATCAGTCGGTAATCGTGTTACACCGTCATAAAACAGTCATACCGGGGCGAAATTCACGAAACACTGAAGAATAAAATCGAAATAAAGTACGTAGGTAGTACGTACTTATTAGTATTTGGAGATAAAATGAAGTTGGCCCGCTTTGGGCAATTTATTGGGGTAAGTAATGGGCGGCGCGCGGGCTGGAGCGGCTAATTTATTCGCCGTGCACATAAATTACTTGATTATGAATTCAAGTTAACTCCACTTGTTTGTCTGTTGTTGTAAGCAACGCTTTTGTGTAGCAAACAACGATATTAGATTTTACTCCGTTCTGTTTACGGAGAAACATTTCTGCTCATGAATAAATTTCAGCGGTACTACTCGTAGGTACGTAATACGTACAACGCTATAACAAATTGCGTTGTGTAAAATTAACATTAAAACGGAGACGCTTAAGCTTTCTAAGATACATCAAAGATAATAAAACAGCTAATATCACAATGGCTTTCGTCGTCTGCCATTAAATCTCAAAGGGAAAACATAATGGGTGGCGCGGAGACAAGTGAGGAGCGAAACTAGAGGCAATCTCATAAAAAGCAATAGTAGGGATTATGTAGAACACCGATGGTAATGTCGAGTTGTTTTCCGGCGGCACTAACGCGCCGCAAGCCGCTGCAGCGCGGAATAATCGCGGATACCCATAAAAGATGTAATTTCAGATAAGCTGAAACAGACGAGCCGCCCCGCCCGCCGCCCCGCCGCCCACCGCCTCCCTCGCTGCCTACTTTCTAATGACTAATTATTATGCTGTGCGTTCCGAGCTTTAACGTCAGTGGAGCCTACCTGCTTACCCTGAGCCCCGCTGGCAGGCCATCCATCTATAAGGCATATCTTGACTGATACTCTTACCCGCCTGCTGTTTAGTTTACCGCGGATTTTTACTTTTGTTTCAGAGTAATGTTATTCTTTCTTCACGTGGGGACTCTACTTGAAATGTTCTTTTTGTAGCCAGCTGTAGTTGTTATGTTCTGACTTTTGTTTAATGACTAATTATTATGCTGTGCGTTCTGAGCTTTAACGTCAGTGGAGCCTACCTGCTTACCCTGAGCCCCGCTGGCAGGCCATCCATCTATAAGGCATATCTTGACTGATACTCTTACCACCTCCCTGCTGTTTAGTTTACCGCGGATTTTTACTTTTGTTTCAGAGTAATGTTATTCTTTCTTCACGTGGGGACTCTACTTGAAATGTTCTTTTTGTAGCCAGCAGTAGTTGTTATGTTCTGACTTTTCTATAATGATTAATTATTATGCTGTGCGTTACGTTCCGAGCTTTCACGTCAGCGCAGTGGAGCCTACCTGCTCACCCCAAGCCGCGGTTTCCGGAAGGTCATCTATCTATAAGGCATATCTTTACTGATACCCTAGCCTGGGAGCGAGAGAAAAACATAGAATGTGCCAGCTGCATTTCCTTCCGTGCATGCTGTATCAGTATATTGTCATTTAGGCGATGGGCTGACAACCTGTCACTACAGCATCAAATCTATCTTAAATAACTCTCAAAACTTTGTCAGACGTGGCGGAACGACCTTTGTTTAGGTCATTTACACCCAGCCTACCCCATTAGGGATTAAAGGCGTGATTATTATGTATGTATGTACCTACCCACTTCCTGCTGCTTCGCTTGTAGCGGGTTATTTCAGGGTCATGTTTTCTTTTTCATGTGCACTCTACATTTCATATTTTCTTTGTTTTTATTGTTCTTACAGCAATAGAAATCAATATTTTTTTTCTGTTTTACATTCAGTTTTTTTCTTCTTGAATTATTACTAAAAGATTTTTCTCCCACTTGCTCGAAAATAGCTCCATATAAAAAAAATACAGCATAGCCGCATAGGCCGGCAATTTCGACAGACAATAATGACCATTACCGACCGATATACATTAGTATCATAGACTAACTAATCATGGATTAGGTGTTTTTAAGTTCACAATATATATTTTTTAAAGGCGAAATGCGATAAAAAAAAAGAATGAATTAATGAATGGAATGTGCGCCTGTCAGAGGCGCCATGCAAATTTAAAATGTCAAAGTGTTATGATGGAATCGCAAGTTTGATGTTTATTTTTAAGTGTATTATTGTTGTTTTCTCGCAGAATGAGAGAAAAGTACTATACCAGTCTCAGCCGAAAACGCAATATATGGTATCTTTTACAGTCGAGGCCTTCCAAATTTACACGACCTTATATTGCTTTTTTTCACTTCTAAAGTAATCTATATCTATACATATAATAAATCTTTAGAAGGGTCGTGTCTGTACATTGAACATTAAAAAAAAAATTGTAGCAGGCATTATTAACGATATAAAGACCAAAGCGTTTGTTTAGAATTTTTGTCTGTATGTTACCACATCACGCCAAAACTACTGAACCGATTTCAATTGGACTTTTTTATTCATCTTAATGCTACCCGGGTTGCAACTTAGGATACCTAAAATCACGCCACCTCACAAAGAGGGTAGGCAGGAAAATCGAATTTGGCTGTTTTTTAACCGATTTCGAACAAACTTTTTTTATTCGACTGATTGTTATCTAGGAAAAAACAAAAGATACAAATAATCACGCCACCTGAGTTACCTACCCCCCATAGGTTGAAAATTAAATTTTGATTGTTTCTTACTTGATTTGATGTTTTTTTTTATTTGGCTGAATGTTACCTCATGGAACGTTAAATCATTTATAAATTTGATATGTCCGCCACTGACCACTAGATGACATAGTGTAAAATTTAAAACAACAAAATACATCGCTGTTTAAAATTATAACCACCACGCGTACGGAGTCGCGGGCACAGCTAGTGTACTATTATTTTCGTGCTTTGATTACTTCACAAAATCCTTTACAGCTGTTTATTTTTTTATTTTCTAACTATGTTGAACCTATATCTTCAATGGATAATTAAACTTTATTAATTATTGTGAAGCTTTAGTCCGGCTAGAAGTTTAAAAAAAAAAAAACTTCTATCTATAAGGCGAATATTTTCTCATAAATTTTTCAGGACATATTTCTTACCCTTTATAATTTTACTTCCAATACCTACAATAGTTCTATTGTCATAACATAATTAAAACTAATTACAATCTATTTCCAGGTAGTATGCAAAGGTGGACGTGAGTGTGCGCGGGCGCAGGCCGGCGCCTGTCGCGCGATCCGGCCGATAGAGGGCGCCCGGCGACGCGGCGATGTGTGATACTGCATTTCCATACGAGCCTACCGCGGCCACGGCTATCTCACCCAGCTAATATCTTGTTTACAATAACAAGCTACATAATTGGCTGCTTTTATGAAAACAATTCAATAAACTTTGAGTTTTTTTTTATAACTAAGGATTTACTCGTTCTAACGATGCCGAATGATTGAAGCCTTTAGAGTCAATATTTCCTTGAATTTGCTCGATTATTCCTAATATTTAAATTTCGGCCGATAGAGGGCGAGAGGGGATACTGCATTTCCATACGCTGCTTGCCGTGAGGCTGTCACAACCCGCTAATATCTGGTTTACAATAACAAGCTACATTATTGGCTGATTTATGTAAACAATACAATAAAATGGAAGGATTTTGGTGTCAATTTTTTCATAAAGAAATTGCGGATGTTGTTAATTTTGTCTTTTTATTAGAGATAATGATAATGTAAAATTAAAATCAATATATAAGAAAATCTTTCTATTAAACGAAACTTTAATACATTGCTCCTTGGAGCATTATGAAAGCTTATTGTTTAAATAAAAAAAAACTTGGCCTAACTACTTAACTAGTAAAAACTTGCTCTATGCAATACATGATTACATATATGAGGAAAGCCATACTCGAGGAATGAACTTTCGTAGACAACGTAACTTTAATATATGCATGTAGCCTTCCATTGATACATCATCAGTAAAATATTCCACAGTAGCTCTAGCTGTTGAAGTCAGCAAAAGGGACTCGAGGGTTACAGTGTATTGTAATTTAGGCGATGGGCTGACAACCTGTCCCTAAAGCAATACATATTACAATCTAAAATTGCCCTCAATTTTTTTTTTTTGTCAGACGTGGCGAAAGCGCCTTTTACGAGGCGTTAAACGCTCTGCCTACCCCGTAAGGGATAAAGGCGTGATTTATGTATGTATGTATGTAGCTCTAGCTTGATAGAAAGCGCAGCTCATTTGCTTATTCGTTATACAGAGTCATACAAAAATACATTATTTACTATTTCTGAATTCTTTGTTACTTCGCAAACGTCACGTAAACGGTAAAACCACGTCAGAGGCCTAATAGCTGTGCTACTAGGCGGTTTGAGAACCAGGTTTCACGGGTCGTTCGACTCGAGAATCCTCTCGCTAAGAAAAACGGGAGATAGAGGGTAACTAATTATGAATTTATCATGACTTTTGTTAAGCATCGGCTGCATGGTATCTATCTACTTATACCTAGGATTAAAAAATATTTGCTGTTTCTAAGTTTGGAAAAAGAGTTTACCTACATGAAAAATTCCATTTGAATACCCGAGAGTTCCGTGAAACAGAGTGGCATTCCAGTAACTTTTCTAGGACCATGTATGCACCGAAGCTAGGTCGCTCCCGATGCTCGTTCGATACGAACACCAATTAATATGCGATGTCGTGGCACTCGTAAACCAGTCACGAACATATGCCAATCCGCCGTATGGCACTGCAGTTAGGGAACGACAAGGCTTTAAGTGAACGCAGGCGGAGGTGCTGCATTGTACCGAGAACTGACAAAAATATGGGTAGCACAACATATAGCTGCCCGCCACCCGATGATATCTCGCTAGATCTTCAGTTGACCCGCGACCACGGCTTGTGCAACCAAGTCGAAACGTCTGGTTAAAAGTTAATTCCGTTGTTTTACTTAAGAGGCGAACTGTGGCGCTACGGTGGCGACACCAATTTTAAATGGCGGCCAAAATACAAACGTATTCATGAATCGCAATTGCAAGTAATTCTCCATTTAATAACATTTAATATAATAATTCATAATAAGTATTTAAGATTTGTATTACAAATGTGCTAAAAGTGGCCACAACGCTTACATGCTTTAGTTTGAATCACGATATTATGGGTAAAAAAATTGAGAATTTTCGATTTCCGCTAAACTTAAAATATTTTTGAAAATGTTTGTGTTTTTAGACACAATTATTTTATTACTATTAAGGGCGCCACGTAACTCTTTTCACCTTAAATACGTACCTATCGCGAGTTGACCTGTTTAAAATATTAAAATGAGTGAAAATAGTCGCGAGTGTTTGAAAAGTTATTCTGTCAAAGTGTCGTTTGCGCTGTGTTAGCGGCGACGTTAGTTCCTTACTTAGCCGCGTTCATTTGAAGCCATGTCATAGTGTAGGCTATTTGTATAATTCGGATGGATTGCTTCGTGAGTTTACGCCATCTTGCTCTTGCAGACGACGTATGTGCTCTATGCTAGACTCCGCTCTGAGAACGATCTAATCAAAACGTTCCGTTGAGATAAATCCGTTGGGAACGGTGATAAAATAAGCTTTTCACTTTGTAATGCACGTAATGGGAGCAAGCCGTAGCATTTCCTTTTGGGCATCATTGGATATGAATTTATACGTGAGAATAATTTTCCTTATAGATGTAAAATACTATATAACTTCATATAGAGTTTCAGATTTTTTAGTTTCCATACAGGTAACTTCACAGAAGTAAACTGTATACGAGCACATTTACTGTGGAAAATCAAACTGCGCAATGTACTCATATCAAATAGTTTTATTTTTATTTTTAGGTTAGTTATATTGTATTGATTTGTGTTTTTATTAAATAAATAAATGTATGAACAGTCATTTCCTTAATTCATTGGTACAACTTGATCCAATAAACAGGATCGAATTGGACAATACGTAATGATACATTTTATAACAACAGCCAACTACATAATGTAATCATTATGATACTATCACCACCTACCTAGCAGGTACCTACTGGTCACCCAGTAGCGACTGAATTCACTGCACTCGCCACAATTCACTCCGATCTACCGCCATCATCGGTCTGGGCGCATTCTAATATGCAAATTTATTTAAATTCTAAGCCCTCTTCATTACCCAGTATCGATCTTAGATACACAATTTGTAACCAGATACCTTCGAATACCACTTGCAAATCCCAAACCAATGCTGAATTAGTCTACTATATTCTATAAGTATTTACTTGGTGCTGGACCGGGATCGATAAAAAAGCATAGAATGTACCAGCTACCTCTCTTCCAGAGCATATTGTCAAGGCTCACAAATGAAAACCTGTCATTATAGCAACAAACACTCTTATCTGTAACGGTTTTAGTAAGCCGTAACTAACTGCCTGCTTGGTCTTTTGGTCTGAGTCATGGCCTTCTGATACGGAGGTCCTGGGTTCGATTCCACAACAAAGTTGATATTTGTCAATTTATCACATTGTAGAGTTTTCCCTAGTTCAGTTAGGACATTGCAGGCTGAATCACCTGATTGTCCGAAAAGAAAACGCATTCCGTGCTTCGAAGGGCACGCAAAGCCGTCGGTCCTGGTCGCTGTCTTAAATAGTGGTCGTTATTCAAACCATTCAGAGGCCTAATAGCTGTGCTAGTAGGCGGTTTCAAAACTGTAACTGGAAAACCCACCTACCTAAGCCGTTAACGCTCTGCCTTATATTAACGGACACAGGCGTGACGGACACAGGCGTTCCTTCGAATACCACTTGCAAATCCCAATCGAATTCTGAATTAGTATGCTCTATAGCGCTTCTCGGTATAGTAATCAACTGTACTTACTCCTGTTTATCACTTCTTTATGTGCAATCATGTAATTTCTCCGCGATTCCCCAGAATACATTACTTACACCATCATCTCCCTAGCCTTATCCCGTATATCACGGGGTCAGCTACCTAATCTAGGGGATTGAACGAGGGTACTGGTTTTTACACAGAGCGACTGCCATCTGACCTCCGCAACCCAGAAGGGAAACCAGACCCAATCCTAGATTAGGTCAGAGTTTTCAAGCCGCCAATGCTTAGCATTGGCCTCTGTCATGGCTTAACGACTAATATATATGGTATTAAACGATATTAACCGGGACCAACGGCTTAACATGCCTTCCGAAGCACGGAAAAAGCGCCGAATAAACGTACATATGAAATTCGAAAACCGAAAAACACATTGGTACGTGGTGGGATTCGAACCACGACCTCCCGCTCAGGAGGCAGCGGCCCTATCCACTACATCATCGGGCTCTCTACATTACTTACACCATGTTAATTTTATTATTACAAGGTTTAGATAAGTAAACGTTAACTTTTGCTATAAAATCTAATTAAAATACCTTGTAATAAAAATGTTATCTCTTTTCAATGAAACCATTCGTTTCTTTAGTGTTATGGTTGTTCTTTTAATTGTTAGTATTTACCAACTTTTTAACTGCTTTAAATTGAAGTCAATTCATGAAATAGAAATTGGCTTTTCCATAAAAAAAATCGAATCGAGACGTTCATTTTGTACGGAAAAGTTCGTGGTGATAGTAGTTCAGGATGTTCAGGATGCTGTCTCTTACACCCTGTAGTATTATGATAAAGACGATTTATTGGTAAACAGTAAAGTTGTTGAGTGATAAAACGGATCCAAGGTCAGAGGTTCAAGCCATGCCCACGTCAGTAAGTTAAAAAAAACTCTCGAGCATCTTAAGATTAGTAATAAAATAAGATCAACTAATTTATATGACTGCCTTTTCTTTGAAACCCGAAGCATTTCCATGTTAATTATGGAAACAGTAGACAGTTAGCTATGCGAATGGAAAGCACATATGCAAAACTTGGACAAACCCGAGCTGTCCGTCCACAATCCACGATCCTAACAAAACGATCCTTCTCGGTCGTTAGTATTCGAATTTCGAACCACCAGCGCCCAATCAGATCAATCTTAAATATTTATTGCACATACACTATTGGTGGTAAATTAGTATGACGATGGTTCCACCGATGGGGAGAAAATGGCCTCCATTAGCATCCTCGGCGAACGTGGGTGGCCGTTGATTAGAACTTGATGAATATTAATCCTAGGAGCACGTCTGGATCGTAATGATATAGGCCTAGATTCATCGCAGTCAATGGCCTCCAACGTTTATTTATTTACGTTAATGTGTTTTATGTGACCAGACAACACTATGACCTCCACAAATGGCAATTATATTTTTTGTCGTAAATCGTAAGCATGAAAAAGTTTATGAAAGAAATGATAGCGAAGGTAAATCATTATGAAAGTAATAAGTAAGGTCACGCTTCCTCTTCCGTATCGAGAATCGATTAGTTCCTCACTAATCCGTAACCTACAGCGACGCTAAAAAGTGCACGAAAAAACACACCACCTGTCGCATCTGATAAAAGTATCTTATTTAAATTTCTTTGGCTGGCGAGTCAAAAACGAACATAACGATACATTTGTGTCTTATTAAAAGAAATTTATAGTTGGGACATAGTTGCTGATTGACCTCAACCAATGGAAGGGTTTGTGAATGCAAAAAATATGAGTCCGTCCTGCGTAGCAGTATCTACGAAAGATCTACAAATATGCGGTAGTTTGTCGTTAGAAGTTAAGCCATACATTACTTAAAGTAATATAAATGGTAAAACATTTTTTATTTCAATAAAAACAAATAAAAGTATAAAAATAACAATAAACTACTCCTCAATCTTGTATTCGGACACAATGCAGTGCAAGGTGCGCTTACGCACGTGCCCTTCGCCCACGGCTCTACAACAATATCTGTTCTCAATTCAAATTTGTGTCATACATCTTTACGCTTAGCCAACACGGAATTAGGTAAACTGGACCCTATAGGGCCTTGTTTAAGGACGATTTGAATAATAATGATAAAGGAAATGGATATTCAAAATAATATCACCTCGGGGTTAACGATTACCGGCGCGCGCATGCGCCACAGATGGCGGGATAAACCGACGTTTGTTTCCGCAGTGATATCTGAATTAATGGCGATACGAAATGCTCGAAAGGTGCTCATTACCATGATTTATGCAAGATATATTTCTTATGCGGGCCCTATTGTAACGATTAACGTTTTAAATTAAACAGGGGTTTGGGTGATGATTAGGTTTTTGTGTCGGTGGCTCGTTGGTCGCGGGGCATATTTCGTGTGGCGGCTGGCGGCTACAGGACACGGACATCGCAAGGCGCAGCACTAGTGCTATCCTGCAGGGCCGTCCATCTCGCGGCTCGCTCGCTCACTGAGTACATTCCCGTGTAAGTTTTTACACCTATTATTTTATGTGTCGGCGAGTAAAGTTCGGTACGTGAGTTATAAACTCGCGCGCGCCTCTCTCGCCCCTACTTTATAGGTATTAACGACTTGTCCGAGAGTTTTCTTATAAATAAATTTGAAGGGTAACAAGGCTCGCTTTTGTCGGATTAGTAGAGTGGATCTTGTTTCACTTTGTTGTGGAGCCTCTATCTTTTTGTGGAACGGAGAGTCATGAGAATGTGCCCTTTTGAGTATGAAATCCCTTGGTAGAGAGAATTATTTTTGCTAAGATTGTGCTTATGTAGCATGTGTAATTCGATTGACTTTTCATTTAATATAAGATCAAATGACCTTAACAAATCACATTAATAAGGCTCCATTTCGTTCAACTTCTATACAAGCCACCGTAACGTGAAACTACACCTTATATACACGTGACATTAGCCCATAACGCGTGGAGCACACATAAAAGCTCGGTATGAAGTTAAGAGCTCTACCTGTGAAATATCAGCGCCATAAAGTAAATGCACACTAGCCGCGGAACGTGCCTCGTGGCCGCGAACTCCATCATCGCTAATGTCACGTGTGAAAACACCTTTATAATGATGGCTACACTTTATTATCGCAGGTATCTACGTGAATGATGTTAAAGGAGAATTCACCAAGAATTTAATAATAAATAAAATATTTGTTTTGTGAGCCAACATTTTCATACATTTTGCTCATAAAAAGGTCGCTATAGAAACGTATTGCGTCCACGTCCTTTACTGATTTGATGTCTCTTGTTTGTAAACTGTGTCAAAAGAACCATCTAACGGTCTAAGGTTTCTGAAAACTTGTATATAGGGGTCAAGAGCAAGACATATACTATATAATTGATTCAGAGATAAATGACTTGACTCTACCTAGCTTAGACTACTATGTTCGTATATAAAATTTTAAATGTCAAAGTTTGTACGACATAACATTTGATTGACTGGCTGGTGACACATTATGTGTGTCGCTTTGATGTTTTAAATATCATTCCTCTTAACTAAGTAGGCGGTGGTTCAAGTACACATACTAAACCACAGTTGGTCTCCTATGTCATTTAACAATAAGTAAGCATATTCTTAGCGCGTGCATTATTACCAACAAAAGTCAATTTATGAGTGCACTCAGAGGTTTCAAATATCCCTAATGGAGCCAACAGTGAGCCGTTTCACATCTTCCCCCACAAACTGCATTATAATGTCGCCGAAAATAACCGCACATAAATATAAAACAATGTGAAACCACTTAAAGCGAATAAAATACACGTCGACTTCACTTCTGTAAAATGAATTTATTAATATCGGGAGACAATGAACGTCTGAAAACAAACGTTTCACTTTTTGTATTTTTAATTGTGCTCCGGACGACAACGAAGACGCATTAGAAGAACGAAAATAAACCGACGATCATATTCGACAGACTCCTGCGCAGCGCAGCCGGCCGGCGACCGCACCTCATACCGCGATATCTCCCCGCGCGTTGTCATGTTTACGACTACTTAAACTGTCGCTAATTAAATATATTAAAGTAACATTCGTGCACGATTAAAATTATTGAATTGTAATTTAGCCATGTGTCGCACACAATATAGAGTGCATTTCTTAGATGATAATCTTGGGCGTAATTAAAAATCTTGTCGTGACATTCAGAGAGCGTCCCGCCTCCGCACTCCTGCCTCCTTCAATATTGTTGGCGATTGAATCGCAATTAAATGCAACGAATCAAAGTACACTTTATTAAAAGGGGCTGATAGCTCAAAATGGTAAGCGTATCGCTCGCAGAATCGAACGTGCTCCCGTCGAAATGCCAACCATTTTATTTATTCGCCTTAATTATGTATCTTGTCTTAATTTACGATTGGATCATACGATAATCTGAAGCTTAATTTATTGTATATGTCTAGGTATTCCAGTAATTTCCATAACGAGATTTAGGACTGCGAGGATGATGTTGCACTCGGAGAGGCGATTAAATATTATCGACACTCATTCGCATTTTGCAATTAAGTGAGCGCCTGGATGCAGCGCGGCGACGGTGATGCGGTGCGCGGGCGCAGCGAGCAGCGACGATGCGCGCGCTTCGATAGCGTCATCGCATTTAATTTCGTTATGTGTCCGCAGCATGACGGCCGACATCTCGATACGACCACTGTCCACCGATAGCCCTTAATGAAAGTAATGGAGGTTTATTAACGATACATCGACAGCTCCTCGGCGAACACTTAGCTTAGCAATAGATGCGAGCGAACGTGCGAGCGGGAACAAAGAGAGCCACATTTGCTAATTGCGGTTTTGCTCGTGTCGTGCGCTCGGAGGCCGGATCGTGAGCTCCCGAGATATGACGATAACACATTCATAAATAATTAGAGCGAAATTTTCTCATTTGTAAGACGGCAGTCATGATATTTGGTTGCGGAGAGCCGTTCTCGGAACACTAGCATCTAGATAACAGTTGTACGACACGCTTGCTCTCCGCTTGTTTGGCTACGACACCGACACTTTACATATTCAACTCGGTGCTTGCAAGAAACTTCCTATCTATTGCCTCGCCTCACTGCATTGTATTGTATATTGCCTGTAAATGTCAATACTCCTCTATTATAGAGCATCGGCGGGTTTTATCTGTGTTTATGTAGCGTTTAACTCGAGAGTTGTGGTCGGCCGTCGATAGTTGACACCGGCTGATTTAAACTGTGGGTCAAGTCGGTTTCATTTCCACTCAATCTATTGAATCAGAGAACAATGTAAAAAGCAAACGTGAGGCGATGTCTATAAAACATTTGTGGGTTCAGTCACGGTCGGAGCCTCGCTCGCCATGCCAGGGTTCAAATTTCCACTTCCGCCGATCCACGAACAATCGATATTGTTATCGCTGACTCTTCATTATAAACCAACAAAAACAAATTAAGAATTATACGAAACGGCTCGCCGCTGTGACCGAAAAAAGTGTAGAACTATTTTGTATAACGAGGACATCGACCACAATTAAAGAGATTCATTTCCTCGAAGCGTAGAGCGCGGAGTGTTATTGAAATGTCGTAAATCATCCGGAAGATAAAAGGCTTTAATTGAATGGAAAAAATCGGCAGTGAACGATTCTGCTACGTCACTCTCCGTAGATTAGCCGGAGTCGGCTGGTAGCGTGGCTGCGTGGCCAATCGCGCAGTTATAACATCCATTAGTCTCGGATATCGCACAAGCATTCATGCATGTGTTGCAGAATTTACAGTTCTGCCAAATTAGATTCGTCAAACTTTGATTAATTTATTTCAATTTCTAAATATGATTTCTACAAAAAAGTAATGAAATACCAGTTTTAAACGGTCAACTTCTAAAGAGGCCTTTCTAAAAACTTAATTATAAAATACGATTGAAATGCACAATATTTTTTGCAATCAAGTCAATTTTCTGTCTACCTATTCCGAAAATGCAATAAGTATTAGTAGAACGGTTTACTTTTTAACAAAACAAAATTATCGATGAGAAATCTAAACGGCATCTTCTCATTTTCAGCAAAACACGAACTTCCGCGTACAATCAAAATGATGTTTTTGCTGAATAAAAAGCTATCTCATAAAAACAAACAATCTCAGCGGCATAAATTAAAATTTCCGCTTGTGACGCTACTGACCAATCAAGCATAAATATTGCTAGGGGAACGACTCGATCAATAATATTTTGTTACTGCCGACGACACATAAATATTTTATTTGCATGCGTTATGAATATGATAGAAGCCCATTATTATACTGATTGGGATGTCGGAACGGAAATACGCTCGTGGGTATGAATACTGATTAGGTAATATGGTACTATCTGTCCTAAACAATACTGAACATGACTTGTCATTACTACCGGATCTATCCTTTTATGTTTTTGATAGTTAAATTTACACATTTCCATAATGTTTAGTAGGCAAGTAATTTATGTACCTACTTAGTTAAACTAATTTGCTAACATGATAAATGCATTTCTATGAGATTAAATAACCTTTATAATTGTATCTGAAAGAATCTCATCTATCTGAAATGTCAATCCAATCTAGACGTTAAGTTTAGCATTGTTGTCCCGTAAGGCATAAGACACGATTTATAAATATTAGTTGGATTATTATGTAATTCGTTACGAAGCTCCTAAACTGCTTTTTAACATTTGTAAAATTGGAAACTTCTTGAGACGGATTTTCGAATTTTAGAATATTTTTTACCTGAATACAGAATTTTACGTAGAATTTCCTTAGACCAATAAACAACCGACGGTGGTCAGTTTTATCGCTATAGTCTATCAATTACTTTAGTGCGCGTCATATTCATTTCAGTGCACCAGCCTGATTAGTGGAATGCTCTCATCGGCGCGTGCGCAACCATCACTATAAACTATACTAAATAGTCCCAAGTGCTAAGTGACTAGTGGCTATCACAAATTACCTGATAAGCCGTGACAATGGACCCAGTGACTTATGAAGAGATTAGAAAGTAACTTTTAGTAGAAATGGGAATTTCTTTATTAAGGTTCAAAAAAGTGTACAATTCACCTGATTGTATCTGTCAAAGATCTTTACAGGCATGCAAAAGTAACAAAATATAGTAATATTACTTGGTGCAAAATCATCGTATGCATGTTTCAGGTTTATGCATGCAACAAACGTTCACGCAAGCTGAATACACGCATATTGGCAGCTTCAAGTTTCTGAAGTGTTGCCATACGAAAGTTACAATTTATACGTAAGTAGGTACTGTAAAATTTATTTGATAGTATTTATATTACCTGTTATACGACTGGTCATATTTTCAGTAGGTATAATAATTTCATTACGCAATAAGCTTTTAAAATGTACTAAGTACTTTATTTTATTTCATAGAGAGAGTGTCTTACGATGATGTGACAATCATAAAATATCGTATGTGTCTACAACTAAATAATACACTACAAATGTTATTTCTATTTCATTGTTTTTATTATACTCTGAATAAGATAGAACCGAAGCCCTTGTTCAATGCCCCAGAACAATATAATGATGGCAAATTTTCCACAATACTATAATAACCTGTCTACATGTCAAACTCTATACCCGCGTAATAATTCGAGCGGTAACTCTACGCGCGCCCTTTATGCCATAATCGAGCACCAGTCACTATGATCTATAAGATGTTTCGTATTAAAAATGGCTACAAAAGTATTATTATTATTTAGTATTATATTAAGTATTATTTTAGTGTGTTTTCTTCCATGCTGGACTGGGAGAGATAGAAAAACATAGAATGTTCCAGCTGCCCTTCCTCCCGGGCATGCTGTTAAAGTCAGCAAAAGGGACTCGAGGGTTACATTGTATTGTAATTTAGGCGATGGGCTGACAACCTGTCACTAAAGCAATACATATTACAATCTAAAATAGTCCCCGTAATTTTTGTCAGACGTGGCGAAAGCGCCTTTTACGAGGCGTTAAACGCTATGCCTACCCCGTAAGGGATAAAGGCGTGATTTATGTTATGTATGTACAAAAGTATGACGTTGGATTTTCCATAATTCTATAAAAATCTTTCCCTTTGGCAACCCGCGTTATATCTCGAGTGGTAACTCTACGCGCGCCCTCTATGCCATAATCGAGCACCAGTCACTATGATCTATAAGATGTTTCGTATTAAAAATGGCTACAAAAATATGACGTTGGACTTTCCATAATTCTATAAAAATCTTTCCCTTTGGCAACCCGCGTTATATCTCGAGTACGC
Source organism: Scrobipalpa costella (assembly GCA_949820665.1). NCBI lineage: Eukaryota > Metazoa > Arthropoda > Insecta > Lepidoptera > Gelechiidae > Scrobipalpa > Scrobipalpa costella. The sequence goes on from OX463303.1 coordinate 12,572,922, forward strand.
GAGCCCTATTACGCTGCGATATCATAACCGGGTACCAGTCAGTCTGTCATTTTTATGATGCTTATAATATGACAACACAAATATGACGTTGGATTTTCTGTAATTCTATGAAAAACTTTCCACCTGGCAACCCGCGTTGTATCTCGAGCGGTAACTTTACGTGCGCCCTTTTACGCTGCTATACCACAATTGGGCACCAGTCACACTGATATCTTTATAATGCTTCATAATATGACTACAAATTTATGATGACGAATTTTCCACAATTCTATGAAAATCTGTCCACTTGGCAACCCCGCCTTATATCTCAAGCGGTAACTCTACGCGCACCCTTTTATACCATAATGGGGCACTAGCTGGCCTCTTTATGATGCTTCGTAATAAATATGGCTAAAAAAATATGACGTGGAATTTTCCACAATTCTATGAGCCTACTTCAACCCCGTGTTTTATTATCTCGATTACGATACCGTATTCGGGAACCAGTCACTCTGACATTTTAATGATGCTTAAATGACTACAAATATGACGCAAAATTTACCACAATTCTATGAAAACCTTTATTTCTGGCAACCCCGTAATATCTCGAGCGGTAACTCTACGCGCGCCCTATTACGCTACGATACCATAATCGGGCACCAGTCACTCTGACATCTTTATGATGCTTCAAAAACCATTACTAACGACACCTTTTTAGTTACCCTGATATGAGGCCACCTTTGAAAGAAAACTGTTGGTGTTCGGATTCATCGGGCTAACTAGCTTTAGTATACGTAAATGATAAGTATATAATGCTATTGCTTTTTTACCTTGCCTAAAATTATGACAAGATTACGCATTATACAAATATCTAAATTACATACCTATCTTTAACATCACGCTTATAGTGGTAAATTGCATCCGACAATTTTTTAGATACTAGGTATCATAAAACATCGCATTGGACTAGAAGTAGAGACGGGTTGACATACATAATTGTATAAAAATATGTCGAAAATTGAGACAAAATTAAAACATTCATACCTAACTACACAAAAACGATACATAGTAACAATAATAACCTCCAACCGATTTTCGGTGATGGCGGCCAATCTTCCAGAGATCGCCCAACTGCACATCACTAGTTTTTAGTGCCCAAGTGTATGCGTTTTACACAGGTGCATATATATTCCTTCAATCTCTAATTCTGATGGGACAGATTTATTGACACGACCAGAGATATATCAGGCGCAGGGCCAACTATTTACATGCTCATCCGACAGCATGAATCATCTTAATTTTCGGACAATCAGGTTATTAGCCTGCAATGTTCTAACTAAACTAGAAACAACAACACAAAGTCATTGTCCCCCGCCGGGAATCAAACCCGGGACCTCTGGGTCAAGAACCCACAGCTCAGATCGCTAGACCACCGGGGCAAAAATACCAATTAAACAACGTCTTAAAAAACTACTGAACTGATGCGGTAATCCTATAGAGATCTCAAGGAGCGAATAGTAACACAGTGTATTCCAAATTGTACATTTGTAATACAAAGCTTATATGATTGGTTTGAATTGTGATATTATGGATATATATATATATATATAATCCATAATATCACAATGTACATGTATATATATATATATATATACATGTACATAAATGTAATGTACATGTATATATATATATATATATATATTGTGATTTTACAATATATATATATATATATATACAAAAAAATCACGCCTTTATCCCTTACGGGGTAGGCAGAGCGTAAAACACCTAATAAAAAGGCGCTTTCGCCACGTCTGACATAAATGGAGGGCAATTTTAGATTGTAATGTGTATTGCTGTAGTGACAGGTTGTCAGCCCATCGCCTAAATTACAATACACTGTAACCCTCGATTCCCTTTTGCTGACTTCTACAGCATGCCCAGGAGGAAGGGCAACTGGAACATTCTATGTTTTTCTTTCTCTCCCAGTCCAGTATGGATTATAAAATGGAGAATTAGTAGCAATCTCACCGTAAAATAATCATGAAAATGTTTGTCTTTCAGGCACAATTAATTTAAAACTGATGGCGCCACTGTTGCAGCTCTGCTTGCCCCATTAGTTACTATTACTTATTTAAACAACTGCCTCCGTGGCCTAGCGGTCAGAGCCATGGGCTTACGATTCGGAGGTCCTGGGTTCGATTCCCAACACAAAGTTGAAATTTGTTATCACTTAGTGAGGTTTTACCCTGTTTGGTTAGGACATTGCAGGCTGAATAACCTGATTGTCCGAAAATTCAAAATGGATTCCGTGGTTCGGAAAGCACGTTAAGCCGTCGGTTCAGTCGCTGTCTTTGATAGTGATCGTCGACTCTAATCATATCAGAGGCGGTTTAAAAACTCTAACACTAGGGTTCATCGGTTCGATCGACTCGATACCCACACGACAGAAGAAGAAGAAGAATTTAAACTGTTAAACACATAAATTCCCCGGCTGCACAATAATAAAGTCAGGGTCGGTGGGTCAACCTACAAATAACTCACAAATTAATATTTTATCTTTAAAAATTCCAAACTATCTCTAATGTGTTATAAATTAATGTCAATGATATGAAAATTAATAGTAATATTTCGTTCTAAAAAATACGAGCCGAAGATTCTAAACTTGTATTGGAGTTGTAAATAATAGTGTAGAGATAGTGTTTAAAAATGTATGTTGGAAATGAAATCAATACGTTTGAGCGGCGAGGATCGGCGCGTTATGAGAACATAAATCTCTGACCTTACTGCCCCCCTCCCCCGGGTGTGTTCCCCATACCCCCCCACCCCCCCGCGATACACTGCACATCTACCCCATTCAGATATCCGGCTATCACTTGATAGAGGACCATCCCTAATATCGGAAGGTAAATCACGCAGGGAAATGACAGATATCCTTGAATAACAATAACATTTTTTCTCTTCCATGCTGGACTGGGAGGGAGAGAAAAACATAGAATGTGCCAGCTGCATTTCATGCATGCATTTCAAGCGTGCTGTAAAAACCAGCCAAGGGATCCGAGAGATTCAGTGTATTGCTGACAACCTGTCACTACAGCAATATACCTACAAATCTATCTTAAATAGCCCTCAAAACTTTGTCAAACGTGGCGGAACGAAACGTTGTTTAGGTCGTTTACGCTCTGCCTACCCCATCAGGGATAAAGGCGTGATGTATGTATTCTTTCGGAAGTCGGATGAATAAGTTTTTATTGTATGGAGACAACGGTTTAATTAAAAAGAAATTGACAGGCTTAATGATAAATAATTTAATCATCATTATCACATGATAGCTCATACCTACTTTCTCACCAAGAGGCACCCTGAATTAGGATAATCAAGCCTTAGATCCAGTGGGGGATTGGAGAATTAATTAATAGCTTTTATTTCAATTCAACGTACAACCAGTTTAAAACTGAAAATATAGTCTGGAGTCCACAATACCAAATAAAAAAGTTAGCAATTAAACCCCATCACCACTAACCTACAACTCTGCAAGACGCCAATATTTCACAGCTACTTCGACTCCAGGAGCGGTCAATCGAACGTTTTATTTGATAGCTTACTTCCCGATATATGTGGCTCATCCGACAGATATGAGCGGCTCAGCCGGTTGTATTTTATCCGAGTAACGGCGTCTAACGTACGGCCAATTTCATAATGCCCCAGCCGGGCCGAACGCCCGCCGCGAATGTGCCTCACTTATCAATTTGATATCTCGATCGGAAAAATAATGCGACCACGATGAATGGATCTACTGGATTTTCTGACTATCGTAAATAAAAAAAGCATTGGTAACTCATATTGTCAAATGCGGCCATAAGCTTGATTGATTAATAATTATGGTTCCAACGTCACAGCATCAGACAATAATCAGTATCATTCATTCAAAATTTTATTTCAATTTTCTTTTAATAAATAATATTATAGCTGACAGACGATATTTATAATATCTATGAAAACCATAATTATAATAGTATGAACGAGGCGTATTACCTGACATGAAAGGGTAAACATATTCAACATCTCCAGCATGAGTAACGTCTCCATCAGTCAGACATCCATATCATAGCACCGACAAATAACAAACATTTGGACTAATCCCTCATAGAAGGATGATATACACACGATAAAATGGACGACTCACTCTGTCAAATAAGTCATCAAAGCGTCAGTTAACTCAATTACATCGAGATCAACACACGGCTACCGTGCATGATTAACTACCCTTCCGCACAAACGACTCAGTACCCAATGCCAATATCTATAAATTTCAAAATTGTTCGTCGAAGTACGCTCCCCGTAATCCTCCTCCATAAATCATTTAATAACACAAATGTACAGCCACACACTGGGCTATTCCTTCCGTTGTTGAAGTTATGACGCGCCGCTCGAAAACGATCTCGACTCTACCTTACTGAACATAGAGTTGAAACTATGATGGTTGTATTAGAATTTTAAGCCTTTTGAGAATTAATATTGGAAGGATACGTTATGCCGGAATGTAATATGAGAGATGGACGTTTTTCTTTTAATTTAAACCGTAAAGCTTCCAAATTGGGGGTTGTTTTCGAGCGGGCCGTTTTGGCAGTGCATTTTGTTAAAACGGTTTATCCGGAGGTTGCCGCTTATGCCACGAACCGCTGTCATCTCCTGACGTCTCGGATAAGTTTGACGGATCATGCATGAAAATGATTTAGAGCACGTGTTTGGATCGCAGTGACATTGACACGACAACAGATTAACGGTAGTTAATACTCGCTTCCCGTAAGTCAAACCCATTAGCAGACACGTTTAAATTAATAATCAACCAAGATTTCTAATCTAAACGCGTCGAAGAGTATCATATTTTCCATATATTACGTAAATGTTAAAATAATTCTCATAACATCTGTCAAAACATCATAACATTTTCGTGGAAACACGAGATGGAGATAAGATAAGATAAGATAAGAATATACTTTATTGCACAGAAAAGACACAAGTGAAAATTAAATTAAATGAAACAAATAGTAGTACAAATAGGCGGCCTTATTGCTATGCAGCAATTTCTTCCAGGCAACCTTAGGGTACAGGAAAATAAAAAGTTGAACTAGTGGGCTGGTATACATTTTAGGCAATATATTGTATAGGTAAGCAAATAAGCTACTTAGGTGTATTTATATAATTAATAACAATAAATAGTCATACATATAAATTACTTATACCTACATAGAAATACATAAATACTATAATACATATATAAATATATATAATACTAATGAAAGAAAATGTTACAACCAAATTATTCCGGGAAATACGCAAGTGCAAGCGGTTAAGGTAGAGAAAGATAGTGAGCTATAAGGTGTTTTTTAAAAGAATCTAATGTAGAAGCTTGTCTTACAGACGCAGGCAATAGATTCCAAAGCCTTACTGCACGAACTGTAAACGAATTAGAGTAAAAATTGGTAGAATGAGATGGGATAGTAAGAGAGAGGTAGCGCGAAGGGCGAAGTGTGCGATTAAGAGTAACAGAGTGGAAAGGGAATCTTTCTTTAAGATAAGGCGGAGACATAGGATTGAAGAGAATAGAATAAAGAAAAGATAAAAGATGGTAATCTCTACGAAGGCGAATGGGAAGCCATTTGAGTTTAGTTCTGTAGGCTGAGACATGATCATATTTTCTTAGGCCAAATATGAAACGAATGCAGACATTCTGCAATCGCTCCAGTTTATTGAGCAACTCTTCTGTCAGATCAGGATAAGAGATATCAGCATAATCAAGGATAGGTAAAAGCGAGGCTTGGGCAAGAGCAATTTTAGTATTAGTCGGCAAAAGACTACGAAGCCTCTTCAAAGAATAAAATGAAGCAAATACCTTTCTGCTGTCCTCAGCAACCTGTTGTTTCCAAGAGAGTGTTTTGTCAAAAATTACACCAAGGTTTTTCACTGTATCGCTATATGGGATCTGAACTCCGTCGAATACTACTGAAGGAAGCTGTGCAAAGTCAATTCTCGAAATAAAACCAGGACTGCCTATAATTATGACCTGAGTTTTCGTGGGATTAACCCTGAGTCCATGAGTGCGACTCCAATCAGAGACACGAGCCAAATCAGTGTTCACTTTGCGAACAGCTTCGGAAAGCTCAGGCATTGAAGCTTGTGAATAAATTTGAAGATCGTCTGCATATAAGTGGTAAGACGAAGTAAGAGAAAAAGATATCGAGTTAATGAAAATTGTGAAAAGAAGAGGGGACAAGACGCCACCCTGCGGCACACCTGCAGAAGTATCACACCAAGTGGAGAAGGAATCTTCAACTTTGATGCGCTGCTTGCGACCGCAGAGATAACTCTGAAACCAGTCAATAGTCTGTGGAGATATGTTAAGAGAACGCAGCAGCCCCACCAAGATGTCAAAATCCACAGTATTAAAAGCATTGCTAAAATCTAGCAAGGCTAGCACCGTAAGCTGCTGATTATCCATTCCCCAACGAATGTCATCAGAGATTTTGACAAGAGCAGAAGTCGTACTATGACCAGAGCGGAAACCAGACTGAAACGGGTTAAGGAGATTGTGAGAATCAAGAAAATGGTTCAGCTGGCGGTGGACAAGGCGCTCAAGGACTTTGGAAAGGAAAGGGAGGATTGAGATAGGACGATAATCGGAGAAGGATGAAGGCTTAGCCTTCTTAGGGAGAGGAATAATCTGAGCTTCTTTCCACGCAGAGGGGAAGACACCAGAGGATATGGAACGGTTAAGGATTTTGGTAATGACAGGAGTGACAATATCTAGGATAGGAATCTTTTGGAGCAATATTTTGTAACGTTATATCGGGTGTTAATAAGGCGTCGACACAACTGTTGACCTTTCTATCATCGCTGAGCAAATATTAACATTTAAATATCGAGACTATTAACGGCAACCGGAAAGTGGTCGTTAAACTTGGGACAGAGGTGGGTCGTAAAAATAAAATATTAATAATTAGCAGTAGGAGGTTAATCGTCCATTAGGAACGTGTTCATTTTGAGCGCCGCCTCGCTGCACGCGCGCACCCAACACTGACACATTGATGATCATTCGTATTGACATGACACCTTTATTTTTTACGACAGTCTATTTTGGTAAATTTAAACCCATTTAAAACACATAAAAAGAGAAAATTGCTATTTAATCTCCATTGGCTAACAAATCTAGAACAAAATGCAAAACACTTGACCAGACGTTGTTTTATGAACGCGAAACAACCATATTTCACAAGACAGTTATAAAACACTTTAATAAAATAGTTGAGAAGCATAAATAACGGATTGTTAAACGATGACATGGTCCAGTGCATACCTTTTTAAAACTATAACAAAAAGATTCCAGTAATCAACGAGGTGATCTACTTCCCAACGTCGCAATATTGATAGGGTATAAAAACAAGATCGTTAATAATTAAAACACCGGTGCTTGTGGACAGGTGCGGTGCGGCGCGGTGCGGCCCGCGAACCGCGAGCCGCGACACGACCGCACGCCCGCCGGGGAAAAAATTACACCGACACGATCAATGTAAAAACAAATTATACAAAAGAAACGCCGAACGAGGAAGCGTCACAGTCCGTGCCCGCGATCATCTATCGCTCTATGAGCTCTTTCTAATACCATCTTTTCTAAATAACGGAGTCCTTCATTATTTGACCAGTTTTCCAATAATTATTCGCCACAAAAAGGCCGGAAATGGAACGCTTTAATCGATTCCGGACCGCGCCTCGAGTGACGTGGCGTTTGATTAACAGAAATTATATGGCGAGACGAATCAAACAACTTTGTTTTGTGTATTGTCAACTCTCAGCGTGGCCTTCGCTTGCGGCGAAAAATAAAAACGAATACCACGTTATTGTTTTAGTCTTGTCACTTGCCTCCACGAGGAAGCTAATTTTCGTTTCAAGGTGAACAATTGCTAATTTCTGCGGTTTTTATTGAACCTAAATTACTTTAATTGCTTCAGAGTTTGATACGCCGCAAAACTACTCTGAAACATTATTTATTCGTGATTCTTCTATCGAAGCGAGATTATATTACCGTCCATGAGTGGACTCTTGTTATTAGGGTAGCAAAGTAAAAGCTTCGTACTTTGTGTACAAATAACATTAGACACGCCACGTATGAAGTATACCCAATGTTCGCATTAAAGATTAATGTCAGACGAAAAGATGGGGCCACTCTGCAAAATTTATTTCACATCTCCACTCCACCAATGACAAGAAAACTGTTACGGTTTGCAGCGGTCTGAGTGTAACATTAAAAATTCAAGTCGTCTTACCCACTTGTGTGAGGGATTGCCGCATATTCGCCTTTGGACAGCATTTATATTTCCTTTGCTCGGATGATACTCTGCATTTTCTGAGGAAGGTTCGGATTCAGATTTTTGCTAGCTGTTGGCAAGTTGGAAATGCGATATGCAAAACTACAGCTGCAGACGACGGCATTCGATGTCTTTGCTCAATACAAGGTCTGTAAATAACAACCTTATCTAATGAAACTTCCTTGAATTAAATGAACGATGTGACCTCAGTATGAATATAATGGCGGCGTCGAACCCTCGATGCTTCCGTTCGATATTGCACCTCTGTATTATTGAATAAGTACCTCGAATTACAAAATATACGCTTTGTTAGAGTTCTAATAGTATTTCATAATGATTTTTAAACGAATAGTGGACACATGATTTCTATTATGTCGCCTAATCGTCCTATTTCTTACATCAAATTTCTACTAAGACATTTCTCTTAGAAGAGCATAGATATTCTAACTTTGCAAGAAACCAATAAGTGCCCGTAAAGTTTTCAAACTGAAGTTTGGAAACTATAAACGTGTTAACAGGGAAAATAAAATGTTGTGGTACCGCAAGGGTTAGATTAGTTTTTATGGCGGCGTAAGTATAGTCTGGGCACGCGTCAATGTTAGTATTGACAGATCGGCCGTTTTCCCACTAGACGGCATGTCCACGGCAACGGCAACGTCGTCTCGGTAGGTATCGTCGACGATATCGTTGAAGAGATAATGCATGAAAATAAAAAAAATATATATGGCACTTTTTCCACTTGCCGGTAGTTGCTGGGTCGGCAACGGCACGATAGTGTATCCCACCGGTCTCGTCACTGGCCTGCCAAATTGCATGTGTTTTGAATTCGTATTTAGCATGCGTGCGTGTTTGTGCTTAGAGTGTAACTAGGCGGATGACACCGTCGACGATTATACCGTCCAATGAAACCAGATATTGTCATCGTGCAGTTGCCGTGCCGTCTAGTGGAAAAACACCCATCGGGTGGAGGGGCTGGTTGCACCCGTGCGGCGTGCACCCGCGCGCACATGGCGGTTTACTTGACGGCTTCCGTTTCATAAACTTTAACGGCGTGGTTGACCCAGCTTTGTTTGCTTTACCCGAGTTCACAACTGCACCATTCATAGTCATTCTGGTGAACTATTAATTGCCTGAGCTTAGCAGCCATCGCCGCGTCCTGAACCGATATATTTATTTTCATTTACGCTTAGAAATAGGAACACCGAATGCTACTACACGAATCGAATAAGAAGTCTGCCGACTAGACGGTTAGTTTAGTTTTATCTTTGCGTATTGATTTACCGTCCGCCCCTATGTTGCAACTGGGTCGGTGGAATAGTAAACCCACCAACCCAGTTTTTTGTGTTCCGTCCACAACACCATAAAACTGGCAAGTTTATCCACAAGTTATGATTATAGAGTAAGTAGCAGTGTGAGCTAATGAAGCGGTGGTTCTTAATTAACGGAGGCAGTGATGTCTCTAAATATTAGGGCGACTTAATCAGAGGATCTCATCTGTTAATATACGGGCGGGCGTCGAGTGAGATCTGACACGAAATTCCCTAAAAATAATATTTAAAATGGTAATGGGCGCTTGGGTTCATAAATTGCCGCGCCATATGTCCCTCGAGCGCGTTGCACCTACTGTGTACATAAATATGTCAAGTATTGAGACAACTGCCTCTGCATTATTTCACTGACTATGTTTCTTGATCTTTGAAGTGATAGATAATGTTCTGTTCTCGTAAGTTAATTTCAAATTAATATAGATGGAATCCTCTTTGATTTTCTGTGATGTATCAAGTAAGCAAGAAGAGTTTAAGTAAGGAGCTACTTTAAATTGAATCTGAACTGTTGCCAGCCTTAATGACACAGGTAGGTATATTTTTGATTTGTGTTCGTAATTTTCTATTAGATTTTTGCACTCACAGTGCTATTCTGAAAATTTTAGAAATAACAAATCAAAAATTCGACCAGTGACGAGATTTAAACCCGCGTCTATTTAAAACTGGTCCAACGCTCTAAACTGCTAAGCTACAGCAGCCATGTCCGAGCGACGAATTAGTGATCTGCTATTTATTACTCATCGTGTGTTCGTAATGCCATTTAGCATTAAATCTTCGTTTTTATAAGTAGATTGTTTGTATTCTTTCTTTCTTTCTGCCGAGTGGGTATCGAGTCTATCGACCCGATGAACCCTGGTGTCAGAGTTTTTAAACCGCCTAGTAGTACAACTATCAGGTCTCTGACATAGTTTGAGTAACGACCACTATCAAAGACAGCGATCGGGACCGACGGCTTAACGTGCCCTCCGAAGCACGAAATCTTTTTCTTTTTCGGACAATCAGGTGATTCAGCCTGCAATGTCCTAACTAAACTGGGGAAAAATTGTTTGTATTATTTATTATAGATCATTTTCTGCACATTAATATCTACAGCAGAGTTGTGGTTTCTACACATAAATTTTCGATACAATAATTTTTCATCAAGTATCAAGACCTGCTCTAACTCTAGTTAGCATGCTTGCGGACGCGCACGAGTCAAATAGGATTTTTGACACCAACAATTTTGCGTTTCCGGACATTTGTTTGTGAAAGGCCAAAAATAGGACCATCAAAACAATACAGTTAACTTCTCCTTGGGGAATCCTGAAATGTAACAGATATTACTTCACTTAACATTCCTTTTTAACTGTAACTGAAATATGGATTCTATCTTACGGTTAGATTCGAGGAAATTTATGCATTGTATTTACCTAAGTACCGTGAAAGAATTTTAAAAGGGGCATTAGTTCTTGAATATTGGGTTTTGTGCAGCGATAAAAATTTGAACCGTAGGGATAAATAGGTAAACTACTATCAGCTTAAAACTTTACATTTATTTTTTTTGTCATACATTACGCCCTTTTTACAAAATGTTTCAACAGAGAATAGCTGATAGCGTCTTACGTGACATTAAACTGGTATAAACACTTAACTTAATTTGCATATTATGTTGCAATAATATTTGAAAGCTGGAATTCTATGATTTCTACTTAGAGCTCAAATAGGAAAAGCAATGTTATTTAAACCTATATAGTATAGTTACAAATAAACTATGCAAATACTTATTTGTTTCAATTATCTGGAATAGTTAGCGAATAGCAAATAAACTTTATGTCATTCAAATATTTATTATGCTTATTTACTTCGCTATTTATTATGCTTATTTACTTTGCTATTTATTATGCTTATTTAACTTTACTACAAATCTATCTTAATTAACCCTCAAAACTTTGTCAGACGTGGCGGAACTTTGTTTAGATCGTTTACGCTGTGCCTACCCCATTTGGGATAAAGGCGTGATTATATATATGTTTTGATTATGTATGTTTAACCTTAGCCTGTTGACTTTTTGCGAAAATGTGGCATGTGGTGTTTATGATTATGCTTCACATGTTTTAACAATAATTATTGATGAATAATTATTATCCTAAGTACAGGACTTACCAATTTATGTCTCTACTCTTAGTACTTTACAGCTATTGGGTTTCCTTTCAAATAGATATATAAAATTTTAAAGATGCCAGCTAAAATATTTCACTTGTAACAGATGTCAACTTTACCTTTGGCATAAAGTTCAACGACCCAAAGGTCCCGTAGCTACTCCTGCGCATAGTCCCAGATGGCATACAAACACCCATTCACACTTCGCTCAGATTAATATTATAAATTATGACATTCTTCCTACCCATGCGGAAATACATTCGTAATCCTTGAAAAATTTACCTAGTTACTTACACGTGTGCTTTGTTTAAATGTAATACATGAATTTATTCAGTACTATGAACTTATTCATCGTTAAATATTGAACAGGAATCAAATTTATGCCTAGTAATGTTTAAACATGAGTATACAAATTTGTTTTATTCAGTTCGTAAAACTTAAGTCTCGCAAATATATCAGTCTAGGTACTATACTATACACTAGGGCTGTAACTTATAGATACAAGAGTACAATACTTTAAGATCAATAAATAGACGAAACTTAAAATCTCTATAAGTGCGTAAAGAAAAGGGACTAGTGAGCAAGAAAACAATAAATCGTGTTGGCGCGCGCCCCGGGCACCCTCAGGGTCGCTATTTTTGCCTATAAATAAATGTGTAGATGGATTGATAAATATAAATATTGGGGGCGAAACGTAGAAAAACAATGTTTATGAAACTGGTGTCGTCCGCTTCATAACTGTGAGTTACGACTTCCGACGTCTGCGTGCACATGGCCAAATGCGGAATTTTTTGTAACGCGACGCATGCGACTTATGACTATGACTATCATACTTATCTTCAGATAAAAATACATTTATTACGATCGAGGGTAATATGACTTTATCATATAAATAAAACTGGTATTTTAGAGAAATTACAAAAAAAATATAAGGTTGCATCAATATCACCTTGATTACGAGATTAAATTACACTGAAAATGTAAACATGTCAATAAAATCAGTCCTGTTTTAATATGACCATTTTTTGGTATAGTTATTATGCAAATGCTCATTTTTATCGTCCTTGTTAATCTGCCGAGACTGTGTAGAATAGACTGATATAAAAACTAGAGAATGTTGAGGACGAAATGTATCAAAAACTCAAATTAATGAAAGTGTCAAATGAAAGCTGGGCGCGTGCCAATTCTAAAAATATTGGCTTTAATAGATGTTTATTGCCGTCGAATCAAACGTTACCTATCTGTCAAACACAATCCATTACAAATAAATTTTCCCGCCATAATAAGATTAACAGGGATGGGTATGCGCATTCGAGGCGGGTGTACTGAAGGAGCCGTTTGTGACGGGCGGCGGGCGACGTGCGACGGCACGTTAGTCACCGCGGCTATACTTAGCCGATTGCATTGTCTTCTGAAATATCTATTAACGATTATTGACAAGGCATCGGCACGCGAATTCTCCCCGCGATAGGTGCGACGAACTGCTATAAATATACTTTATGCGCGATGCAGCGACGGCTGACGCGCGGTGAAGCAAACGGCGGCGGCGGCGGCGCGGGCGCAGCGTGTCACGCGTACAGAGACGAGCACGCTTTCATGTCTGTCTACTCCTGCCTAGGTACTGCTTTATGTGACACGGCTGACAACATTGCTAAATTCATTGACGGGAATTTTATTTATCGCAGTATAAAATTAGCTTAACTGCTCTTGTGGTTTAGTGGTAAGAGTGTTAAGGGATATGAACCAAGAAATTCTATTGTTTCCAGTTGGTATCATCAAGTGATTCATCTATGTTTCCAATATGAACTTTGTCCATAAAAATAATAACAACAATCCATAGCCAAACCCGATAATTCGATGTTCATGCAAAAATAACGTAAACGATTGATTAAACAGCAACTGCCGCGTCCCTAACAAATTAATGAATTCACGTCAAAATTGCAAATTGCAAACTCAAACTGATACAATTCGACAATTGATTACAATATACACACAAAGCACTATCGCGTCGAGCGTCCACAAACATCGGAGCAGTCGGCCGCCAACAGCGATTCATATCGAACGAGCAGCTTTTCATTTTGTATGTTAAATTAAATTTCCATGAAACAAGATTGAATTTTTCGCAATCAGCGCGCGTCGGGCTTATTCGAAACGAACGTGGATTCCAATATTTTTTTGGGACGTGAATTTAGGTTGGCGGGATAAAGTTCTGAAAAGTAACATGACTTTTTGCTATTGTCATGTTACGCGGTTCGTAGCAATATCTACTACGAGTGCTACGGCGTAGCAATTATACATACTTATAATCACGCATTTATCCCTAATGGGGTAGGCAGAGATTAAACGACCCAAACATAGGTCGTTCCGCCACGTCTAACAAAGTTTTGAGGGTTATTTAAGATAGATTTGTAGGTATATTGCTGTAGTTACAGGTTGTCAGCCCATTAAATTACAATATACTGAAACCCTCGGATCTCTTAGCTGGTTTTTACATCATGCCTTTGAGGAAATGCAGCTGGCACATTCTATGTTTTTCTCTCGCTCCCAGGCAAGCATGGAAGTAAGTAAGCAGGGAGGCGTAGCAATTATGACAAAATATAATTAAAACTTTCCAATTGAGTTATCTACGAAACATACATACATACATACATAAATCACGCCTTTATCCCTTACGGGGTAGGCAGAGCGCTTAACGCCTCGTAAAAGGCGCTTTCGCCACGTCTGACAAAAATTGAGGGCAATTTTAGATTGTAATATGTATTGCTATAGTGACAGGTTGTCAGCCCATCGCCTAAATTACAATACACTGTAACCCTCGAGTCCCTTTTGCTGACTTCAACAGCATGCCCGGGAGGAAGGGCAGCTGGAACATTCTATGTTTTTCTATCTCTCCCAGTCCAGCATGGAAGAATATCTACGAAACTTATTTAAAATTACCAATTAATATCGATGTTTACATACCTGATGCTAACCGCGACAGCAAAGGCTAGCTCGGTCGCAGTTTTGCGGCACGACGCGGCGGCAAGCGGCAACTCGCGCCGGCTTAGCTAATTTACAATTTAATTATCAACGGGCATGATGCATCGTTAGCGCGCCAAACCAAGTTTATGCGACTAATCAATTGTTTGACGCGGCCGCTGCAATCACGCGCCGAACAAGCCACACCACAACACGCTCGTGCATTTCACCTTTACACGGTAAAGCTGATCAACCGACACATAAATATTACTATACTTATATATAGTCACGTCTTTATCCCTGATGGAATAGGCAGAGCGTAAGCTACCTAAACAAAGGTCGTTCCGCCACGTCTGACGAAGTTTTGAGAGATATTTAAAATTGTTATATCGTTATATTGCTGTAGTAACAGGTTATCAGCCCATCGCCTAAATTGCAATATACTGAAATCCTCGGATTACTTAGCTGGTTTTTAAAGCGTGCCCGGGAGGAAATGCAGCTGGCACATCCTACGTTTTTCTCTCGCTCCCACGCCAGTATGGAAGAAATAGAGAAAAAATAATATACAGCTACCTATATTTCATGAAATAAGTTTCGACAGACGCTTCAGCAATCCAATCGCGAGAACAATGCGGCGGCGTGTCGCCCCGCGTTGATTAAATATAGCTCAGAATCCATCAAGCGAACGACTTGATCGACCCGTTGCTATGGATTTATGCGCTAAATATTCGACAGGTGCCAAGTGTGTCGATCGCGAGTTCGATCGCCGATGACTAACTATGCCCCAAATTTTATTTCAAATGTCAAATAATTTGAGCACCTGCCCTGTGCCCAGCGAGACTGCACCACGCTTCATTGCATGCAACAATGTGGACGCTGCGCAATCAAAGATAGCAGGAGACAGTTAGCATACCTTAGCCGGTAGTTCTGTTGTACTTATGCTGCATTTCAGTCTGTCACATCCCACATGACATGTCACAAGCGACGGTGTAGGACTGTGGTGATGGAGGCATTCGTCATCACAGATATTAATAATAATAAAAAGGCTGGTTGGTTGAGGCCCGTATGGCAGAGTATTACCTTCTTTTGTTAAAAAAGGAGCGAAAAAGAAAAGATTTAAAATAATAATATAAATTTATTTCATAGAATTTGATTACAGTTATTACTTACGGACTAATATAAACTTACTATTTCATTAAATTACATACTAAAAAAAAAGGTATGTAAACAATTGGCTATATTATTATATTACATTAGCGTCACGCAGCAATTTTATTAATTTATTAAACAGGGGTAAAATTATCCGATCACGGCGGCAAGTCGTGCGGCACACTCGTAATGTGAACGTTCACAATTCGCTAATCCCGCGCCGCTACCGTTACATAAGACAGCTGAGTTGAATATAAATGTAAAACACAATAAATTTCATGCCCCGTAGGAAATGAATATTCATCACGAAATCGCCATGCATATTCTCTTTTGCTACAGAATTTCGTGTTCCCTACGACGAGGCAGGAATGTTAACAAAGTAGACCTTATGGTGTACAGCTATCAGTTAGATTTGGCGTGCAAGGAGCTCGCAGCTAGAGCGGCGGTCGGCGCCTCTCCGGACCGACTCTCGTAAATTTCAACATATAGTAAAGTGATTTACGAATAATTGTTGTGTTGGCGTATAACTAGAGAAATCTTTCCGCTGTTTGCCGCCGGTTAATTTATATATGAGGCTTAGGTAATTCGCGGGCCACGAGTAATTGGTCTGCAGAACAATAGCTTTTGTCATACCCTTATCTCGTACGCGCGTTTGTCTCTCAATAAAGTGCCCTCCTAAGCACAACTACATTCGCATGAGAGTTTTCTGTAGCTACTTATTATTGAGCTGAAACAACGCGGGACATGGAAATTATATTCGATTTAGAAGTAGTCTAAAGAATTACCGTTATCGTACGCAACCTGCTTATTTGTCGTTATTAGGCAATCTAAGCAGGCATCGGGAGGTAATGTGGATGCTAGCGCAAAATCCCCAAATAGTATCGTCTCGGAGGCATGAGCCGAGTGCGTAATGAGTACGCAGCCGACTTTAGCGTAACACTTAATCGGAACATGTGTTTATCGTAACATGCGAATCGGCCTAAGGCGAATTAGTTCTCGCACAATGCAATTTGAATGCACATTACACAACGGACGAGGTACGAGCGCTTTTTATTGCGGCATCGTGAGATCTTATCTCTGAACTGCCACTTCCAGCGGGCAAATTTGAGATTGTCTCGCGAGCGCGCAGGTTTTGCACCCTAGTGCCTGGACGCAGGGCGCCTTGCCGCGTGCCTCAGTCGCCGCCGTGTGGGTGCAAGCCCACACATACGCACACCCTACTCTACATGTTTAAAGAATTCAACATAAAATCAGCAATAAAATTGAAAACATTTTGTTACGTTTTAAATAAGTTTCATCCTGTCCTGTTTACTGTTCACTCGAATTTAGCCTTTATACTTTTAGGAAACTGTGCAATTCCGTGCGTTGGGTCGGATTCTGAAATAATTTCTGGGTCGATAAGAAGCGTTAATTTTACGAGCCGGTGATAATTTGCTAACTTCCGACAGAACATCGCCCTAGCCGCTCGTTCCGACCACTTGCCGTATAAAATTACCTACTTCGAAATGGAAAATTTAAATTATCCGTGTAAGTACCTGCATACGAGCAAGTAATTGTAATTATGTGTAAGCTTATCTGAAAGCTCTACATATTAAAAAGCACACTAATGTTGGTCTTTTTTAAATAGTTACCGACTGACATTTCAGCTACTACAATTTTCTGAAAAATGCTACAGTGGACAGTAAGGTATGAAAAAAATATATAATTTTTGGTTTGAACGATAGGAAGTTCGACATTGCGTTGGGTAACTCTATGCATGGCACACCACTTTTTTACATTTATCACGATCAGTGACGTTACAGAGCTTTACCGCGTCGATTGAACTCGCGTGACGTCCATAGACGTTGTACAGTTTCTCATATATAAAAAAATACATACATCACAAACTAAAATAATTGACAACGCATTTTACACCAATTTGCCTTAGCGCTGATTTAAGTTAAGCTTTACACCAGCGTGTCGGTGTTGCTCGGTTGTAGTGCACTCGAGCGACAGATTTGTGAGCCGCCCGCGCAGCTTACACCGACACCGGCCGGTGCCCTTTGCAAGGCCGCGTGACGTCCACAGACGTTCAACAGGTTCTCTTGTATCAGGAAGATTGGTTTCCAAGATTTTACTCGACAAAAGACTAGAAGAATAGTAAATATTGTAATAGGGGCATGCACAAATTTACCCAGTTTTACCTATCCAAAAGAATCATTAATTGTCAAAAACAGTTCAAGTATGTTTGACTAGTTATTAGGTCTAAATTCACTAGTAGTTTTATAACTACTTTACAATAAAACAACATAAATGGACTAATTGATTTTACATCCTAATACATATAGGTAGTTAAATTTTCAGACAAATAGGAGGTACTTGTAGGCATCATTTACCTACTGGTATGGATATAAATAATTAAAACATTCAATTAGTTAATCAAGGCCAATATTGACGCAATTACATAGATACTAACTTTATAACAATTTAAAAAACAAAATATATTCCTAAACATGAGCGTAGATTGGCAGAAAGAGTTATAACAAAATATAACCAACATACAATTTCATATACCTAACTCAGTTATATTTTTTCAAGATCCGATATAATTATCATTTGTCTCATTCAATGTACGACGTACATTACTTAAATTAAGAATGACATTTAATAAAAATAAATGTGCAGGTATTAAATTGGCATAAAACTCGATATTTGCAGACATGTGGTGCAATAAATTATGTTTGTCTTGCAAGTTTTTAAGTTTAATTTAATTATTAGGTTGTCGAACCACGTATAGCCAGGGATGCAAAACAGTTTACAATTATTGAGTTATTATGACTGCGTATGTTAGATTAATTTATGTTCACATATTCAAACATGGATCTATAATATTATCTACAAGATTATTATGTTATAGGTAAGATAAACTTCCACGCTGGACTTGGAGCCAGAGAAAAACATAGAATGTGCCAGCTGCATTTCCTCCCGGGCATGCTGTAAAAACCAACTAAGGGATCCGAGGGTTTCAGTATATTGCAATGACAACCTGTCACTACAGCAATATACTTACAAATCTATATTAAATAGCCCTCAAAACATTTTGACAGACGTGGCGGAACGGCCTTTGTTTAGGTCATCCCATTAGGGATAAAGGTATGTATGTAACATATGTCAAATGATGAGAAGTTCTACTCTAAGTACAATATGATGTCGATATAGATCGCTAAGGTTTAGTGCCCCTGCCTGGCAGCGAGACGCGTCGCGAGGTTCCCAAGTTTTCACTGGCGCGGGATTCGCCGGTCGCCGGTCGCCGGTCGGCGGTCCACCAGACTTCAACAATGGGCACTTATTTACCCCATGCTTTTTATTAATTAGCAACCAGCCAGTGGGGCCTTTGTATTTTAATTTTGACAAATTCACAGTTTTCCCAGAAGAAAGCCATCCAAACTTATTTCGGCCTGCGAATGAGGAAATTACTTTATTATGTCCCAGCTTTATTATCTCGCTCTAATGAATACGTAAGTAAGTTTGTACATAAAAATCGCAATAAAACTGGCAATGTTTTACATGGAGAGGCGTGCCCGGCTAATAGGTACCTATTTAATTAAGATTATGTGGTAACAAAGCGTTACATTGGTCACGCATTCTGACTGCGCATAATAAAAAATATAATTACATTATTTGTGTACAAATAGGCTGTTTTTCTTGGTTAATTATCTCTAGTAAAAATCAAGCTGTGAGTACAATAGTAGCAATGCAAATTAATTCCGGAAATTGCTGGCAGTAAAGATGGATCAAACGTGATTTCATGACAACTTTGTAAAATCCCAATAAGTAAAACCGTAGTTCACCTATCCAATAACAGATGGCGCTAACTGTCCCTCTAGGTACCACAATATCTCGATATGATTTTATCGATTTAATTTAAGATATGTAGAGCAAGATGGTGAAAAAATTATTAACTTTCTTGGGTGGAAATGTAAATAAAATATTAAGTATGAAAGGTTATCTAGTAGGATCCTCTGAAAGCCATAAAAAAAATAAAGTGATAGCTCTCTCATTATTTATTTATACTTGCATGATTAATACGTACTTAAGAAATA
Source organism: Scrobipalpa costella (assembly GCA_949820665.1). Taxonomy (NCBI): domain Eukaryota; kingdom Metazoa; phylum Arthropoda; class Insecta; order Lepidoptera; family Gelechiidae; genus Scrobipalpa; species Scrobipalpa costella. The sequence goes on from OX463303.1 coordinate 12,592,917, forward strand.
AATCGTTACTAAACATATGCTTATTCTCGAAAGAGTCTTCTTACATAAAACTTCGCAACGAAAATTTCATACTTTTTTTCCAAGCCATATGTCAGAATTCTCTACAATCAACATCCATCACTGTGAGAAAGCGATCATTACGGCGTGTTTAATAGAACAATATGGTTGCGCGAATGCGAATATGCGCGCGGACATGCGCGGGCGCTGGCGGCGCGCCAACAAGGTGAATGCCACGGCGCGCAACCCACTTTACACGAAACACGGAAATATCCCCAAAACACGAGTATCTGCACGGTATCGAGTGTGGGACCATACGAAACGAGAAGAAGCTCTGATGAAAGATGTAAGGTAGGTATTTTTTTATTGTTGTCTTCATCCTCATCAACAGTTCAATCAGTAACAGCCTCCGTGGTCTAGTGGCTAGTGCCATGGACTCCTGATCTGGAGGTCCTGGGTTTGATTCCCAGGGAGGAAACACAAAGTTGATATTTGAGAATTTATCACTTTGTGAATTTTTCCCCAGTTTGGTTAGGACATTGCAGGCTGAATCACCTGATTGTCCGAAAAAGAAAAAGATTTCGTGCTTCGGAGGGCACGTTAAGCCGTCGGTCCCGGTCGCTGTCTTTGATAGTGGTCGTTACTCAAACCATGTCAGAAGCCTGATATTTGTGCTACTAGGCGGTTTAAAAACTCTGACACCAGGGTTCATCGGGTCGATAGACTCGATACCCACTCGACAGAAGAAGTTTAATCAATGTCCCTACCGAGGGGCACGATACGAGCCTACCCTGAATAAGGGCGTTTTATTGCTGTAATACTTCCATGCAGGACTAGGAGCGAGAGAAAAACATCGAATGTGCCATCTGCATTTCCTCCTGGGCATGCTGTAAAAACCAGCTAAGGAAGCCGATGGTTTCTGTATATTGCAATTTATGCGATAGGCTGACAACTTGTCACTACAGCAATATACATACAAATATATCGTAATTAACCCTCAAAACTTTGTCAGACGTGGTGGAACGATCTTTGTTTAGGTCGTTTACGCTCTGCCTACCCCATTAGGGTTAAAGGCGTGATTATGTATGTGTGTATGTAATGCTGTAATTTTATTTTGAGATTTATATCACTTGATGAAACTCTGATGTAGATTGTTCCACGCACTCACAGATCTTAGTTATAATGAAATGCAATCATAAAAAAATACAGAAGAATATGAAAACGAAAGAATATGCTAGCAGCAATTTGTAAACGAAGCTGACGTCAAAGATATATGTGACAAATTGTCAATTCTGGAGATCTACTACAAAACACAACACGGGAAGTATATCGCCATACATTTTTATCTCTTATTAGATTTCTTCCATGCTGGACTGGGAGAGATAGAAAAACATAGAATGTTCCAGCTGCCCTTCCTCCCGGGCATGCTGTTGAAGTCAGCAAAAGGGACTCGAGGGTTACAGTGTATTGTAATTTAGGCGATGGGCTGACAACCTGACACTAAAGCAATACATATTAGAATCTAAAATTGCCCTCAATTTTTGTCAGACGTGGCGAAAGCGCCTTTTACGAGGCGTTAAACGCTCTGCCTACCCCGTAAGGGATAAAGGCGTGATTTATGTATGTATGTAGATAACTTGGACTATCTAGTTAGAGTTGTTTATCTGTTATTTTTACAACAACAAAATGATTGAACTTCCAATAAATATGACAGAGGTAGAGCTCCTATAACAGGTGTAAGGGACAACGTCCCGCAAACTGCTACAGGTTGCTCAGTCAACTAAACTGAACAACGTTCACCAGGAAATTCTTTCAGGAGATGAAAAAGAAGTGCCCTTCCCGTACAAAATTATCACCTCATCTCAGATAACTTGTATGGAAGATCAGACAATTTGTATGGAAAAGCAAACATTTTAGCAATATATATTTTGTTCATTTCCTGAATAAAAAATCTTGCTGATAGTTGTTCAGTTTCGTTGACTGAGCAACCCCTATCAGTTTGCGAGACGCTGTCCTTACACCCCGTAAATACCTAAAATACTCGTAAATTAATTACCTACAGTGCTTTGCTATTATTGTTGACACTCATAAGAAAGAGAGAATGACCACATTCTATTTCTGGTTAGAATCACATGCATTGTGAATGCAAGAAGCTTATTATTGGGAGATCAGTAGATTCAGACAGTGTCAAATTTATACTTTTTCACATAATGAGGTTAAGAAAAAAATACATGGATGTCACATCATTTGCAGTCTATTAAACAAGCAAATATAGAAAGACTGAAAATGTAACATTTTCTAAAATAACTTTGCACTTTACACCAATATAATATTATAGTTTCTAATTAGATACCAATGTCTTTCTAGAAAGCGCTTCGCCGTTTTGTTTAGACAGCTGTGTAACTTATACATTCTGGTGATGTGAATTGTATTTTAAACTTTCTCTTTATGCATTAAATTCTCAGAACATGGCCCGTGTGAAAATACGCGCCTATTTCTCACAATGTACCATGCATTTCTACTTCAGTATACGCATTTAAAATATAGTAGTGGCCGTACATGGCAAGGAAATACAAAGAGACAGATAAAGCGAGCAGTTGAGCCGACAGCATTGATGTCGTCAGTTCATTAGGTCCTACCTGAATGACATGTAATACCCCAGTGCACAGCCTTGCTGAAATTCAAATTGATATAATGCAGGAAGCGTCTGAGTGGGTCTCATAGCGGGCGCCTGCCTATACCGCATGAGTAGCATAAGTTCGTTTACATACGACAGTCTGCCGTATTTGCATCCCAAATGTTAGGGCGACCGCTCGCTCCCCGACTTATCTGTTCCAGCAAAATATTACAACTTGTGCATCGGCACTCGCGATGTGCATAACTGAATGTCAATAAAGGAATAAAAAGGCCACCGGAGAGGCGGTCCCGCACAGTCGAGGCGGATGTGCTTTCCTCCAATGAGCGAGCCGAGCTCGGCATATTCATAACGATATTACCGCCGACGGAGCTGCGGCGTCATCATAATTCATATATAATAACCCTTCCGACGGCGCACGCCGCGGCGCGAGGCGCTGCGTCTCGTTCGCGCTCCGGTTCTTCCCAGCTGCGCAACAGAGACGCTTGCTCAGCCCACGGCCCGCACTCGCCGCCCGAAAAATCATAATTCATAATTTTATGTCTTACACGCCAACACCCATCCCACGTGAAAATTCCTTCCTTTCATTCGCAGACGTACACACTCAAACATTCGACTAACCTTACATATAGTTACTGACGTTTGTTTAAAACAATTTCATGATAGAATAACAGCATTGAGATATATTTACTGGAAACGGCGAGAAACGGAGCATGTTGGGCATGTAGAGATGATGACAGCTATTTGTAATTGGAATATGACGAGACGCGTGCGCGTGCGCTCGGCGCGTCTCATTCGTCAGTTTATAAATAGAGGTCGGCGTCTGCGTCGTGACGACTCGCGCCATTAATTTATATGAAATAACTGTCGGCAGTCGGAAAAATAAGTTCGATCGAGAACGGCCTTCTACACGATAATATTTATGTTTTACGAAGTGGCAGACAAGCCCGACCCGCGCCGACTGCTGCTGATGTACGAATGTCAGAAACTCCGATTTAAATACCTGAAAACTTTATAACTTTTCACACTCAAATAAATAACATTGGAAGATAAACAATCAACCCGCTGTTTTTTACGCCCATGAATATGTATGTAGAAGTATGAATGACAAAATTAAAAGAGGGAAATGTGCAACTTAAACGACACTTCTTTCCTTATTGCACCTTACAGCGATCACCAGAATCTCCTTCGCAGTTCTTTTCAAATCCAATAAAGATCTTAAAATACTGATTCCAGTGGTTATAATCCCTCGCGAAGTGTGCAGAAGACAAGCGCAGCATAAATTCGTTAGCACGCTTGTAATCGTCACCACACCGCTAATAACTCACTACACTAAATCTTAAAGTTGACATCAGAAAGAACATCTTATAAGGACATAACTCACCTCGATCTTAATAACAACATTCTCAGAAAGTGACATTGCACCAAACGATAAAAGAGGAATGCAAAACATACTTTTTTTAATAATTATAACACTGAAAAAATAAAATAGAATGGCATGCAGACCAGAATGAAATCATAGACAATTAAAAACACCATGTGTTCATACTAACACCCATAAAATACATTCTGCACATTGTTTTAGTATTACAACATGTAAAAAACTCGTTTTTCTTCATAGGTATGAGTCATCGAAACTTTTGCAGATATCTACGTACCTAATGTTCTTTACTTGCGATAAATATACTCTAACAAACTAATGTCTTGTATTCAGACGTTTTAAAACACTACAAAGTATCAATTTAAAAAATCTCACACGATTCTATCAATTCATGTTCACGGTCCATTGCTACACAAACAAGTATTCTAACAAATTAATTAGTTACATTCAGAATAAATTCAAAGAGCAATCTTTACAAAAGATAACCAATATTAACCTAATGGATTCCGGAGTTACTCAAAGTGAACCGTATTTAAATCTGAAGATATTTAAACATCGCGCAAGCGTTGCTCGAACCATAAATAAAATAAATACAAATATTCTCACGTAAGCGAGTACCTCGAAATGTTCATTTACATTTGTGAATGTAATAAATGGGGCATCTCCCGAACAGAAATTTTAAACTAACGAAAACAGTCTAATTTTGAAATAGGTAACGTGTTTACACATCGAATAGTTTTGAATTCTGGTAGGTCAATGTTTTATAAACTGCTATTTAAAAATAAATATGAGTTGGCATCACTTTACGATCGAGCACATTTTATAAGCCAAATATAGTTAATAAATCAACATGACGACACGACAGAACGTCTCTACATTTTATATACGAAGGTAAATATCACAGGAAAGGGTTGGCACACCTGCCACATATCCATTCTCATACTTGCTCTTCAACAGATTTACGACCAGGTATTGAACCAACAAATAAGATCGTCCAAAAAATTCCTCCAAAAAATATAATAAGAGCATCACAAAAAGCTCAGCAAGACACGTCAACGTCGGGCGCGCTCCATTGGCCGCCCGAACAAAGAAATATTGCCGCACGTTCATTTGTTCCCTCCACCATGGAGTTTATTTCATTTTTTGGGAAAACTGAAACAAAGACCGGTCATGGAAGCAATTAAAATTGGTTCAATTCTCGAATTAATGCCACTCATCGACAATTATATACATATTTATTAGACGGAGACGAAGCACGCAGACGCCTATCATAAAAGTTTATTGACAAAAGACTTGGAATAACACATCTTGAGAGAATTTAAACACAAATATCATGGTACTAATTATACGTTAGTTTATTTAGATTATACTTATCTAGTTTATAACATATTTTAGTGCACCATAAACAAACATAGCAAGAGTTTACAGCTCCTGCCGGTCTCGGAGCACATTCGAGCCATTGTGCCTCTTATAATTTTTATTAGGGGCAATCCGTCCGACTTGATTTACTCTTTCCCGAACTGACGGATCTTTCATATAATTTACGGTTCTACCCTAGTGTTCCGAGCGTAATAAAATGTTACAAAAACAAGCAAAAATCACGTCGTCACTGTAAGTTTAGTTGATTTTATCATCTAGGTACCAACATTATTCTCGTATAAAAATGAAGCATATGAAGCACTGAGATTTTCAGGGAATAAAACTTAAATGGGTATATCGGTACATATCATACCTAGGTAATATTGGAATAAATCCAAAAAAAACACCATATACCTAGGTAGTTGCTATGTATCTACATTTTTATTCCATACTAATTGACGCTGAATTTTATGTAGAGTCAACAAACCTTGTAAAGATTTACATACAAAATCCAATGCACTTTATTTGCACATTTATCTTTATGAATGATTCCCCCCTATATAAGCCAAAAGCATTAAAGTGCGTGAATGATATTGCAGACTTAGTATCAAAAATTTATTGTTTATATTTCTGACTGAAATGCTCGATTCAGCCCACTCTGTGTGTTTTGTCATGCCGGCTGGACATTTGGCAGCGAATCAGAGATTGTTATAACAATAACGACGCCTTCACTCATAACACTACTGCTTGGCAAATGTCTTCATATCCTCAATAAGCCATAACTCCTCGGAACATTAACGTCAGCCCAGATGGAATGGCTCACTCATGAATTCTCAAATTTATAGGCTGTACGATATACTAGCTGAAGCTGCGACACAGAATTTCCCTTACAAATTCTGCTCAAGAATAATAGAAAATACGCTAAAATGTTTTTAATTATCCGAAGCGTATGGGGATCATGAGCCAGACTAACACGTACCCGCGTCTCATTTGCAAGCAACAGGACGTGTATTATAGACCCACGAAGGCAATAAGATAAAAAGGCGCTCAATAAGGCGCGATCAGAGGCAAAAATGAAATAAATTGCCGGTGAATAAGAGTGGTGTGTGCAATTGAGGCGAACACGGTTGCTCATTAGACGCGGCGACGCTACCGCGGCGCGATGCGCTGCGCGGGCGCCATAGCGCCACCGGCCCGCGCGGCCCGCACCTACCCACCAACCAACTCACCACTACATGCTTCTTTCGACACATACAACTTCAGCTATTAACTCTTTTATTTTCTTTAATCCTGGAAGGATTACTGGACTGGAAGCGAAAGAAAAACATAGAATGTGCCAGCTCCACTTTCTCCCGGACATGCTGTAAAAAACAGCTAAGGGATTCGAGGGTTTCAGTATATTGCAATTAAGGCGATGGACTCACAACCTGTCACTACAGGAATATACCTACAAATCTATCTTAAATAACCCTCAAAACTTTGTCAAACGTGGCGGAACGACCTTTGTTCAAGTCTTTGCCTACCCCATTAGGGATAAAGAAGTGATTATATGTATGTATTTTCTGTAATACAGATTGCAAAAAAAAAACAAGAAACAATTGACAATTTGGACATCCCATAGATGGTGTCTGCTGCAAGAATATTTTTATTTTTTTGGAACACATTTTTTACAACTTATTATTACCAAATATCTAAAATATTGGACACAACGACATTGTTCTATGTACCTCAAAACTTACTGTCTGGACAAAAGTTATTATCATGCAAAATACCGACATGACGATTCTATTTTCCGTCAATAGTAAAAACAAGAGTGTTTTCGGTTCTTGGAACGTTACACGTGCCGGGCCATATTAAATGGGCCTTGAGTTTAAGTTCCTAGTTATACATTCTGTAACAATAAGTTGAGTTCCAGCCCTTTGCCGAAATGTTGTAAAATTGCCTCGAATTAGCATAACAAAGATGGTGATTTAGAGTGACAAAGCGGCCGGGCCGCACATTGCATCACTTTCACTATTTTTGAGCCGCAAAAAATCGTCGCGCTTGGTTTTGCTTTACTCCATTTTGAAATTTTGTACAGGGAAATACCAATTTGGTTTCTTTTCCGATATTCAAATGTATACAGGGTGTAACGGACAAATTAACGCAAACTGATAACGGTTGATCAGTCAAAAAGAAGTCACCCGAAAAAATCTATCAGAATATGAAACGAATTTCTAGATTCCCTGTATACCTAAGTTGTCTGATCAAGGTGTTAAAATAGAAAGTCTCTCTTTTTTCCATTTCCTGAAAGAATATTTTCTTGAGACTTGTGCAGTTTCATTGACTGAGCAACTTCTATCAGTTGGCGAGAAGCTGTTACTTACAGGGTGTAAGAGACAGCTTCATCGCAGACGTAATAGTCTAGACATCTTATGAGAGAAATCAGTAGTTAGTGCTGCAATTATACTAATTATGGATCATTTATGAATAGCTCACATATAATAAGACCGCACGTGAACAACTCAATGCAACTACACTTATATGTTCTCTATAAAACATTATCATAAGCGTTTGAGGTGTTTATTACTTATGGTCTTTAATACCACCGCTAGAATCTTACTTTCATCCAGCAATCTTTATAGCCAGAATTTTCATTCACAAATGGAATTTTAAGGGCTTGTTTGTTTAGACCACAAAATTAAACAACTTTCTCTATGGTACATAAGTCGAAATATGAACAAATAGTATAAAAATATGTCTCTAACAGCTGACAAGTTCTGTAAAGTACCTTACTATGTACTCTAAAGAAAGTTGATAATTTTCAAGTTAAAATTTCTTTGGTAAATGATTCGTTGCCATTGCCTTACACATGTCGTCTATGAATGTATTGAAATTTATATATTCTTTCAGAATTCGTAGGTTTTTTTAAATTAATAGTGATTTTCTTCCATGCTGGACTGGGAGGGAGAGAAAAACATAGAATTTGCCAGCTGCATTTCCTCCCGAGCATGCTGTAAAACCCAGCTAACGATGGGCTGACAACCTGACACAACAGAAATATACGTACGGGTATGTCTTGGATGGCCCTTAGAACTTTGTCAGACGTGGCGGAGCGACCTTTGTTTAGGTCGTTTACGCTCTGCCTACCCCATTGGGGATAAAGGCGTGATTACATGTATATGTAATAAATTAGAATTTTTGTATAATCAATTAGTATACAATACCGCCATCAAAATTAAATAAAGGTCATACCTACACGTGTAACCTTAAATAAATACCGATTCATGATTATAAAAAAAATATTAAGGAACGTAACAAATAATATAAAAGAGCATTTTTTTTTTTAATGGTCCCTAAATCTTCGCTAAATTGCTATACACTGGGACCCTCTTTTCCTTCAACTTAACATTCCTACTACTATGCTATGTCTTCCATACTGGACTGGGAGAGAAAGAAAAACATAGAATGTTCCAGTTGCCCTTCCTCCCGGGCATGCTGTAGAAGTCAGCAAAAGGGTTTCGAGGGTTACAGTGTATTGTAATGTAGGCGATGGGCTGACAACCTGTCACTACAGCAATACACATTACAATCTAAAATTGCCCTAAATTTGTGTCAGACGTGGCGAAAGCGCCTTTTAGGAGGCGTTTTACGCTCTGCCTACCCCGTAAGGGATAAATGCGTGATTTTATGTATGTATGTATGTATGTATGCTATGGGAAGAGAGGCAGTTTGAGCACTCTACGTTTTTCTATCACTCCCAGTCAAACATGGAAGAAGTTAGAACAAGCCCATTGCGAGTAACAACACCTAGTTTACACCGAAACACCGAGCATTTGATCCGAAAGCGATGACAACAATATGTCGTATGTAACAGTAGAAACCCACAGACGTGTACAACGATACAAGTGTATGTTTCACTGTCAACGTGATCACCGGTGCGCGTTCTGCGACTACGACACGAAAACTTATTCCAAGCACTTGAACTATGACGTTTAACGCTCTGCCTACCCCGTAAGGGATAAAGGCGTGATTTTATGTATGTATGTATGAACTATGTTTCTAGCATTTTTCTTTCACAAAAAGGTATATATACTTTATTGCATAAACACAAAAGAAATGTAATTTACAAATATAGTGTGCAAGGGCGATCATATCTCTATGAAGAGATCTCTTCCAGCCAACCCAATGGTAGTAAGAGAAAGTGAATAATTTTGAGGGGACAAGAAAATGCAACATTAACAGAGACTAGTAAAACAAAAAAATAAAAATACTTACATACCTATACATAGAATAAATACCTACCGTATATTACTATCATAAATAAACAAAGGTTGCCTGGAAGAAATTGCTATCTTAGCAATAAGGCCGCTTATCTTGTACTTGTCTTTTGTTGTTATCTGTTGTTTTGTAAGTTGTATTCTTACGTGCAATAAAGTATTTTTATGTTATGTTATGAACTAAGTATCTGCGTTTGTGTTTCCTAACGCATATACCTAACCCTCAAATTTTCAAAGTTAGACTGAAAAGGCATCTTCTGCGTGACTAGAGCAAAAAGTAGAACACAATACATACATATAATCACGCCTTTCTCCTTAGTGGGGTAGGCAGAGCGTAAACTACCTAAACAAAGGTCGTTCCGCCACGATTGACAAAATTTTGAGGGTTATTTAAGATAGATTTGTAGGTATATTACTGTAGTGACGTTGTGGTTGTCAGCACATCGCCTAAATTGCAGTATACAGAAACGCTCGGGTCCCTTAGCTGTTTTTACTGCATGCACGGGAGAAAATGCAGCTGGCACATTCTGTGTTTTTCTCTCGCACCCAGTCCAGCATGGAGGACACCATAATTTGAGAAAATTAAAATAGCAGTTGGCTATCGAAACCCTATGAATCTTATATCTCCGATGTGACTGAAAGAGTTTTAAAATACCTACCCTTAGCGCTCTACTTGGCCATTGTGCGAAAATGTCCGTACCTTATATAAATATGAAGGTATTTAAAAACAATACATACATACATACATATAATCACGCCTTTATCCCTAATGGGGTAGGCAGAGCGAAAACGACCTAAACAAAGGTCGTTCCGCCACGTCTGACAAGTTTTGAGAATTATTACAGATGATCATGACGTATATTGCTTTAGTGACAGGTTGTCAGCCCATCGCCTAAAATTGCAATATACTATAACCCTCGAATCCATTAGCTGGTTTTTACAGCATGCTCTGGAGGTGATGCAGCTGGCATATTCTATGTTTTTCCATCACTCCCAGTCCAGCATGGAATGAAAACAATAATCGGTAGTATTTTCAATTTATTGTGAACAACAATACAAGAAGTGTATGTTTCTCTGTCAGCGATCACCGATGCGCGTTCTACGACTACTATGACACAAAAGCTTATTCCTCGCACATGACATCGAAAAGAGGGAATACCGAGAAGAATGTTGTACTTTGCATAATGCGGCAAATTAAACAAATTTTTGGTTCTGCTAAATGACTAGAACAGGAAAACTGTGGAGACGCCTTGCAATATATTGACCAGTTAATTTATTGAGTTCAAAATATACAAGCAAGCACACAAGATAAAACATTATATATCTTGATCATCATCATCATCTCCTTAGCCTTATCCCGTATCTCACGGGGTCGGCTTCCTAATCTAGGGGATTGAACGAGGGTACTAATTTTTACACAGAGCGACTGCCATCTGACCTCCGCAACCTAGAAGGGAAACCAGACCCAACCCTAGATTAGGTCAGAGTTTTCAAGCCGCCAATGCTTAGCACTGGCCTCTGATATGGCTTAACGACTAATATCTACGGTATTAAACGATATTAACCGGGACCAACGGCTTAACGTGCCTTCCGAAGCACGGAAAAAGCGCCGAATAAACGTACATATGAAATTCGAAAACCAAAAAACACATTGGTACGTGGTGGGATTCGAACCATGACCTCCTGCTCAGGAGGCAGCGGCCCTATCCACTACACCATCGGGCTCTTATTATATATCTTGATATCGTATGATATTATCAGATAATTTGACTATTACCAATTTGAGTATTTCTATGACATTGTCATATCTGACAATATCGTCATGATCAAATATTACGCTCACTCATATTGGTAAAACTTTGATTTCAATGTCATATTTAAGTAACAGAAAAATTACAGTGCAAAGACAGTCGAATAAAAATTATCTTGCCCCCTAGATCTACTATTTAGACATATTTGTATCCTTCTTTGAGCAAGTTACAGTATATTGTAATTTAGGCGATGGGCTGACAACCTGTCACTACAGCAATATACCTACAAATCTATCTTAAATAACCCCCAAAACTTTGTCACACGTAGAGGAACGACCTTTGTTTAGATCGATTACAGATCTATCCCATTAGGGATAAAGGCGTGATTATATTATTAAATTAAATTCTTTATTATTTTAAGAATTAAACATAAAAGTAAACTTAAAAATTAAAACAATAAGCGAGCTTATCTATATAAGAGATCTCTTCCCGCCAACCTATATATTATATGTATGTATCGTGAAAATATTTCATACAAAAGAAAAATTATATCAAATAAAAAATCCATTTAAATGTATGATAAAATCGACTCTACAGTTTTATCCCGTGTAACGTGTAACGAGGGTGGCAGACAGAAGCCCGGCGTCTACGTCACACGTCTCCACGCACCATTTGCATGCACCCGGGCGCATCCCGTCGCATCCCGCCGTGTACCATCCACCAACCACTACAGAAATAGTATAATGTCATATCAAATGTCTAACGCGTGCCGTACGTAACATGCCGTCTGAGATTTGAGCAACATAACAAACTACTCGAGCTCAAACTATGATATAATGCAACTTTGTGACTATATCGCACCCGACGAGCAATAAAATTTGCGCATTCTCAAAACGCCCAGCGCAGGTAGCTAGACTGACCAAAAAATTACGAATTCTTTCGAGCATCTGATAATAGAAACTGTTTACGAACAAAAATAGAGACAACCTCTAAAAGTGTTAAAATTTTATTAACGTTTAAACAATAGCGAAAAAATACATATTGACCATCGGCCGGCCATAAATTTTGTGATTCTAAACATGTTATTTTTTGTTTGTAAATTTCGGATAAATCCATTTTTTCCGAGTCATGACTAATTGGCGCTGCCGAGCACGACCGGCGGGGGTGCTGGCCTGAATTGTTTCCTCGGGTTTTGCAAATATTATAATAAAAGTTTATTACCCCGTTTTTGAAAGGGTTTGTAACTCGCCTGAAAGGGTAGGCGAAGGCTCGGTTCGCACAATCATAACTCAAAACGGACCGATTGTTCGGTTGCATATCGTCATAAATCAGCTTTAGAATAATACTCAGTGAATGGAAGTGTTCGTTACTCAATACCAGATCATTATACAAATATAGATTTTTGGCATTTGTGCACGTCCATGGTTCATTGTGGGTGGTGAAGAAATTTTCGAAGTTACTGCTAATATTTCTGCGAAAAGAAAGCAGGGTATGAAAATAGCGACATCTGTCTGTTATTTGTCACCTGCTTTTGATTTATTGGTGTTATTGGGGGCGCGCCTAACCGTAATGATTCTAGGATATAATAGTGGTTTTGTTTCACTGTAACAGTAAACTAAGATGTTGGGAGATGGTGTGTATGTTTGTTGGTGTTGATGGAAGAGTGATGGTGCGGGTCAGGCGCGGGGTCAACGCCGCCATGCGTCATGCTAACGACGACAAATGACGTGACGACTCACGACATCTGGGAGAAAAATGCCCATTAGAAAATACCGAGCTTATACTTTATTATAAATGTGAAATGGTGGATAGACTACGACACTTTTTAATTTACTGATATGAAAACAAACATTAAAATAGGTAACAATTTGCCTTCCCTATTAACTATAAATGTTCTATCAATCAGTTCAGGTTTTTCCTGATTTTGAAGTTTTGTGTTTGTGTGCCGATGACAAGTGTCCCGTGCCTATCGAAGGAATCGCGCTCGTTTTTTACCCGACACCGCGACAGAAGGAAGGTGTCAGTCGTCACCACTATCCATCACGCTATACGCTTCCCGTCCCCGAGACATATCATGACACATAAATTACATTCTAAAACACCGTTTTCAACATATTCAGAACGGAACACAAACATTAGTTATAAATGAAATGGGGTTTATTATTTGCTAGTTTTTCAAACAGTAGCTCCTTTTTCAACAGGGTGGCGTTAACCTAATTTCATATTGATTGAGCGATTAAGTTTTTGCAAAATATCCGAAATTGTTGTGGGTCTTTTGGTGAGATAACATGACATGTCAATGGTAGACGCAATTAAAGGAATCAAAATATAGTGTATTGAAAAGAGTCGCGGTGAGTCCTCGGCTAGGCTCGGCGGTTCCCACAGAGATTTAGCTGCGACGCTCCGCCGGCTGCACGCGACTCAAAAATAGCGCGCATTTGTCGAAAAATACATTTTTCCCCAAATAGACGGAAATATACAAAAATGTGAGGCAAAGAGCGAGGGGCGAACGTGATGGCGTGCCGTAATGTGCGCCCCTAATTAAAACGTTAAAAACCGACCGCTTCTGAAAAACGTCAATTTTGAAGAGAAATGTGCCGTCCAAAATCTCCTCTTTCATACATTTGTTTATTTGGGTTTTTAACCGCAGCCGCACTGTGGAGCTGATATTGACAAAGCGGAGGGTAAAATGCATGAGAGAGTTACAATTTATTCTTAATCCCGTTAAGAGATGTAGATACACTACACTTAGCAGGAAGTTTTACCATAAAGTTACGGTTTGCTAATATTTCAGTGGAGCAGTAATCGATCTCAGTTTGCATTAACTATTCAGTCGGTGTAACTGATTGCGTGTAGCAAGTCGTTTATAAAGGAGTTTAGTCAGCGTTTGAAACCGAGACAGCTAACGCATGGATAAATCTAGCCGTTAAAGCGATATGCAGATCTGCATCGACATTCATTACCTAATTAAAATCGCAAGCCCCTTCCGCTCGCTACATTTCTCCAACGCGCTGCCAATAAATTTCATCCGCCAGTCGCCCCATAATGATAACCAGTTCCTCGGGAACTATCGTTCAATCTGCCGTCGATGCCGTATGTTGATCCGGTCGTGTACCCGCCGCTCTTTGCAGACGGCGCTGTCGATACCTATGTATTATTTAGTGCCAACTCTACAGCACTAGAGCCGAGAGCGTAGAGTCGATGCTAGGCAGTAGTGTGTGCTGCACCGAGTACACACCACCGCGCCAGCCACGCACACCCCGATACACGCGAATGTCTCGACCCGAAGCCACGTCAGCCGCAGATAACGAGCTCACATATTCATAAAGAATTATCCAACAACCTTCCATTCCCCGCACCCCCCACCTCTTTGATCTTAATGCTCTCATTCACACTCTTCAGTCGATCTCGATCTATCTGTTCCCCTCTAAGGACCCAGTAAGAACGACTCTCGCAGCGTCCCGCACGAAACTGGATTATCGACTTTAATTTATTCTGTAGAAGAAATATTTCATTTTCGGTCGACACTCGCTCATGAAACCCTTTCGATCCTCGCGCGGTCGCCGCAGCGGTTTCAAAACGATCACTCTAGTCGGAGATGAGGCGACCGGTTTTAATTCTTACACACATGCAGCGAGAGATCATTTCATAGGTGGGCCGGCGCGGGACAAAAGCTCGTTATCGAATTAACAGGTACCGAGTCCAACCCTCGAGACAGCATCTTTATGGGCGACATATTTGATTCGAAAACTTGTTATGCTTCGTCCTAAATAAATTATAACGAGAAATTGTAATCATTAAATGGATATATTTAATGTGTGTAGATGTCGGCGGCTGGGCGGTGATGGCGGTCGGTCGGTCGGTCGCGCGGCGGCATATCTGCCTACACGAATGCTCGCCTCGCGGAGATACCACGCACTCGCGA
Organism: Scrobipalpa costella; assembly: GCA_949820665.1. NCBI lineage: Eukaryota > Metazoa > Arthropoda > Insecta > Lepidoptera > Gelechiidae > Scrobipalpa > Scrobipalpa costella. The sequence goes on from OX463303.1 coordinate 12,608,224, forward strand.
CCTTCCATACTGCTCTTTTTTACAATACATACATGTAATCACGCCTTTATTCCTAATTGGGTAGGCAGAGCGTAAAAGACCTAAACAAAGGTCGCTCCGCGACGTCTGATAAAACTTTGAGCGTTATTTAAGATAGACATACATACATACATACATACATAAAATCACGCCTCTATCCCTAATGGGGTAGGCAGAGCGCAAACGACCCAAACTAAAGTCATTCCGCCACGTCTGACAAAGTTTTGAGGGCTATTCAAGACAGACTTGTAGGTATATTGCTGTAGTGACAGGTTGTCAGCCCATCGCCTAAATCACAATATACCGAAACCCTCGGATCCCTTAGCTGGTTTTTACAGCATGCTCGGGAGGAAATGCAGCCGGCACATTCTATGTTTTTCTCTTGCTCCCAGGCCGGCATGGAAGATTTTACAATACGTTGTAAACAAACTGACATATCAGTCTGCACTCTTTCGACTATAAGCTCATTTAACCCTATCGAAGGGAGATGTAGCAGATGAAAGAATAATGTAGGTCACCCTAACCACCCCTAACTATATATACATCAAGGACACGTTATTCGAAAGACTGTCGATAGATTAAGATATGAATACGCATTGAAATAAGACTCTAAAAACAAAAGACTAGAAACAAGCGACGTCGGAAGATAATTAAACATTTATTTAATTAAATGGAAATTGGTTTGACGTGGGCGTCCAATCCAGTTCCAAGCAATGAATAAGTCTATTAAAGAGAAGTCAACTAAGTAGATACTTGCCAGTAATTATAAAATAACTAGCTCTTCCTTCGTTATTAGAAAGTTGACATGGGCACGCCTACCACACGAGTTTCTAAATTAAGTTAATAATTTAAGTTATGGTCAAATGTCACTTAAACTGAATAGATACTTCTACATACATACATGTAATCACGCCTTTATCCCTAATGGGGTAGGCAGAGCATAAACGATCTAAACAAAGGTCGTTCCGCCACGTCTGACAAAGTTTTGAGGGTTATTTAAGATAGATTTGTATGTATATTGCTCTAGTGACAGGTTGTCAACCCATCGCCTACATTGCATTATACGAAACCCTCGGATCTATTAGCTGTTTTTACATCATGTCCGGTAGGAAATGCAGCTGGCACATACTATGTTTTTCTTTCACTCCCAGTCCAGCATGGAAGACACTACTTCTCACATACAAATAACTATAATGATTTATCGATTTCAAATGTTTCAGTGTTACCTGTTAAAGATGGGGCTAACCTATGACTACATTCATAAAAATTATTGCCTGAAATAGCACTAAAAAAACTGTTGACAAAATAATTGTGTGAGGTGAGCAGTTGTTACTGTCAATACCGCGAAACAAATTCCGGGTGTAAGGGACAGCGTCCCGCAAACTGATAGGGACTCAGTCAAGTGAACAAAGTACCGGGAAATTATTTCATGAGATAAAAAAAAATATCTTCCCATACAAAATGTACAACTCGATCAGAAAATTTGTATAGAAAATCATTTTTTTTTTCATCTCCTGAAGAATAAACATCCTACTTGTAGTTGTTCTGTTTTCCTCAGTTTGGTTAGAACATAGCAGGCTGAATCACCTGACAATTTGAATCAACTGACAATTTGTATGGAAAACCATATTTATTTCCATCTCCTGAAAAAAAAAATCCTACTTGTAGTTGTTCAGTTTTCCTCAGTTTGGTTAGGACATTGCAGGCTGAAACACCTGATTGTCCGAAAATAATCTTTGATAGTCGTTATTCAAACCATGTCAGAAAGCTAATAGCTGCTGTGCTACTAGGCGTTTTGAAAATTCTGACACCAGGGTTCATCGGGTTGTTTGTCTCGAGAATCCGCTCGCTAAGAAGAAGAACGTATTTTAAAACGTATCCTCAATGATCTCATGACAGCTGCATTCATCGCCCCAACTTTACAATGCAGATAAATGCACTGCATTAAATTGTTCAACTGAATTAACGAAATAAGATTACTTATTTGTAATAAATACACTTTTGTCCACCGATTAATAAAAAGTAAAACCAACGATGTGTTGAATACAAAAAGCAAAGCGAGAGATGCGTTGAAATAAAATTTTATTTAGTGATCGTTAACACAGTCCGCGTCCAATATTAAATGGACAGCGGTGAAGGAGTAAAAATTAAAGACAAACATAAATATCAGATAAAAAAACTTTGATTCAAAGTTTGTGGGCCGGTGACATCCCGTTCACAAGCGGGGTGAAATTCGATATTTTCCATGTCCCATTGTGCCGCAACGTATAGGATGCGTCTTATTATTCGTAGGTGAACATGAATGGGCCTACGCCTACACAGACCTTCATATTTAGGTGCTTCAAAATCAAAGCATTAACAATGTTAATGTCAACACATAACGAACAAGAAACTCATCCACATCCAGCCAGTTTTATTCCTTTTACCCAACCCACTATCTACAATCGCGTCGTCAGTTTATGGAGATAAATTTATGACGATTTTTTTCTAAATGACAGATAATTACGAATATTCAAGGTGTTGGGGAAGGCTGCACCGAAACTGGATTTGGTCGGAGAGGAGAATAAATTAGAAGTAAAGTTATGAGCGGGCCGATCTAACAACATGAATGAACCCCCCTCCCCGCGCCGGGCCCCCGCCTGCCCCCGCCAGCGGCCGCGTGTGGCCTCTACCATTGCCGACACAGAGACGAACTTACAAAAAAGAAACATTTTAAAAGACATTTAGGTAAGCTCATTAAATCGCAAAAGACCTAAGATTAATTTGTTATTCTATTTATCCTCTTTTTAAAAGATTTATGTCTTTCGTCATAGGTATTTTATTTTGATTTCTACTGATAATGGTTTCCGATACAAATAAAAAGAACACAAAAATTACCGACTTAACATACGTTGGATAAAACAAAATTAGATATAATTCAGCTCTACCTTGACTGAACGAAACTTTTATAATTTCAGGGCCTGAGTCTGTCCCTGTGCAAAGGTGAGATGACGCGTTATCGTATCGGTAATCTGAATCCAAAATATTACGATTCAAAACTTGGTCAAGACCTTGCTGGGCCGGCACCTTCCCGCCAGAGGAATAAGGTAACCGGCCAGCATTAAAGGAAAACACACACTGGTACCGAATATAATTTTCTTGAACATAGAATCACTACATAGTATAAAACAAAGTCGCTTTCCCTATGTATGCATAAATCTTTAAAACTACGCAACGGATTTTGATGCGGTTTCTTTTAATGATAGAGTGATTCAAGAGGAAGGTTTATATGTATAATACATGCATAATATAGTAGAGAAACACTGATAACTTCTGTGCGACGCCATAAAATTCTATATTCTGATATCAAAATTTGCTCAAGAACTTGCTGAGCGCATTCATCCCCGCCAGAGGCCCCAAATACGGTTTTCGTGGTAATAGAGTCAAAGTATCGATTTTCTTTATTTTTTTTATGGTAACATCTTTTATTCAGAAATATGATTATAAATATTTTAAAAACAAATCATTCGTTTCGAGAAAAACGGATAATTTATTTCCGATTTTTTTTTTAACGAATTGACACTACTCATATCTTGTCCATAACAATTTCAGTATAAATATTATTAAATATTATGTTACAAAGAATCAGTTAATTACCAAAATCTTAACTATTTAGCCAATAGTGTGGATTCGGTCCCTCTGTCCACAAATTCTCTATTTGGTACCGATGTGTGTTTGTTTGAAACAGACCCTCGGCTGGAATATTTTATTTGTTTAGTCATAATAAAACGACGTCAATTAACTCCACTTCGAAATTAATGTGCGGTCGGTTTGTATTTAATAATAATTCAAAGCAGGAAAGCAACTCTAGATCTTTTTATATTATAAGAGGTTTCATTCCTTTAGTCATAACATAAGTCTATTTTAGACAATACATTGTCCCTGAAATTATTGAATACCTTAATAATGAAATCCATTTACCTATTATAACCTTCATAAAATTGTAGTATGGAAACCGAAATGAGACATGACCATGAACTAAAACCAACATTGTAAATTTTACGAAAATAATAAAATAAATAAGGTACTATTTAGGTAACATATACGTACCTACTTTAAAATATTATAGATACGAATAAAGTTAAAACCATTTTATCACTAAACGAGTGTTAGTTAATTCATATTTTATAGAATATTCTCCTGAAGAAATCCTCGTATAGGGTCGAAACGTCGAGGTGAATACCTCTATCAAACCCACAAGTGGGTTGTGGAATATTTTATTAATATTAAAACAAACAAAAATAACACACATATGAATTATTCATGGTCACAATTAAATATAGAGCTACCATTACCTGATACAAGTATTTGCATATTTAAGAATTCCATAAGAGTCGTTATTATAATAAACACGATATCTCAGTTTTATAAATGGTCATTTATTAATAATTTGAAATTTATATTAAAATGTAGAGCGTTATATAAATATTTATTTAAAAACCTATAAATCGTGATCATAAAACTAAAAAATAATAAACTCTATTTGCGTCCACGCACATGCGACATCAAGGAACTGGTTTGGTGATGTTTTGACCAGATAGGGTGTTATTCTGAGACAAGCTGGCAATGGCAATATATCGAGGGGGAGTGTGAAAAATCCCGCTCGTCGTTATGTGTCGCAGTTTAATTGAGATCTTATATTAATTAGGTGCAATGTGGCACGGGCGAATGTGCCCGCCGCACGCAGCCTGCGCGCACGCAAGTTCGCTTCTCCTTCGTATGATGGCCGCGTTCGTGACTCTAACTTTGTAATTATTTTTTTATTGGGTCAACATACCTGAAAATAAGGCGTATCAAAAGAAAAAAATCCACAAACGAATATGCTAAATTCGGCAGCTTTTACGTCAAAACATGTACTAAACAAAAACAAAATATTGAAGACTTGGCTCAATGCCTATGAAGTGCAGACTAGGCTGCATGGGCAAAAGCTCCTTGCCTTACCATACGTCTGGGAAAACTAAAAAATAAAACTATTTAACGTACGGATTGTCCTTTCAATGAAAGCTACTTAGGTACTATACCCTGGAAAAATGGAGACGCCCAACATGGGTAATAAATACCGGTTATACCCATATTTTCCCAAGTCAAATATTTTTTTATCTCATCAGAAATTCTACTTTTTTTGGGAATGTATTCGGAATGGAGAGTTAATATATAAATACATTATCCTGTCTGAAATGCTGAATATTTTCCACACATGCCGGAAACAGTTTAATAGTTATGAAGCCACATTGTTCAATGGCTAGCCTACCCTAAGTGCGTATGACCTTTTGTTGTATTACTAAAGTTCTACAGCTACCATACCATACAATATTCAACGCACTCTTGAAGTTATAATTTTCCATTTTCTGTCGATGAAGGATCGCGGGCGTCGCGTGCAGATCACGTGATACAGGTCACGCTCTCGTGTTTGCTACGTTTGAAATGAGTTGTTACAGCTAAGAAATAAACATTCTACAACTACACGGTATTATTAAAAGCCTCTGATAGTCAAGGGTGTGTTGTATTTTTCTTTTAATTCAATGACTTCGGCTTCAATAAGAGAATTTTTCCATGCTGGACTGGGAGCGAGAGAAAAACATAGAATGTGCCAGCTGCATTTCCTCCCGGGCATGCTGTTAAAACCAGCTAAGGGATTTGATTGTTTCAGTATATAGCAATTTAGGCGATGGGCTGACAACCTGTCATTACAGCAATATACCTACAAACCTATATTAAATAACCCTCAAAACTTTGTCAGACGTGGTGGAACAACCTTCGTTTAGGCCGTTTACGCTCTGCCTACCCCATTAGGGATATCAGCGTGATTAAATGTATGTATGTATGTCAATATGAGGCCTCAGAGGGCACCCTTATTAACCTACTTGAGGTGCATTCGACACTTTGTGAACCAGCAAAGCGCGATGCTCACCGTGACCTATGGTAGAAAATATCATTGATTTATGTGGCCTCTTTAACAAACTAAAATCAATAATAATTAAGGCTCGTAATTATGAAGCGATATCAAACTTGAGAGCAATAAAGTATGGATTTGACAGGTTAGTTTGTACTGAAATGACATTTCTGATACGAACTCAAACTAGCTGTCACTCACGAGAGCTGATTACAAATACGGCCCTAAATTTATTATGACAATGTTTTATTTTTATTTTTAGGCATAATTTTACTTAGAGAGGTCTATCTGAAGAGTTCCCTGTAACGAGAATCCCTCAATTTTAATTCCATACTGAGATTTCTTTTTTCAATTCCATACTGAGATCTTCTTGCATGTTATGAAGGATTGAACGGTCGCCTGTGCGATGACGTGATAATGCGCCTGGCTTTATAACGAGTTGTAAGAGCCGAACTAACAAGCCGCACGTATCAAACATGGTATCAGCACTACTTGCAAACTAATATAGACTCTAGCATAAGAGCCCGATGGTGTAGTGGATAGGGCCGCTGCCTCCTGAGCAATGTGTTTTTTGGTTTGAACGTACAAATGAATTTCATTTGTACGTTCCGTGCTTCGGAAGGCACGTTAAGCCGTTGGTCCCGGCTAATATCGTTTAATACCGTTGATATTAGTCGTTAAGCCATATCAGAGGCCAGTGGTAAGCATTGGCGGCTTGAAAACTCTGACCTAATCTAGGATTGGGTCTGGTTTCCCTTCTGGGTTGCGGAGGTCAGATGGCAGTCGCTCTGTGTAAAAACCAGTACCCTCCGAGCCCGTAAGATACGGGATAAGGCTAGGGAGATGATGATAGACTCTAGCATGACTCGTGCGTTTCTGACACTACTCTTTGGCAATATTATATGCATTTGTGTAACAGTTCTTTTAGCACTGGCTTTTAATACATACCAGGTGTAAGGGACAGCGTCCCGCAAACTGATAGGGGTTACTCAGTCAACGACACTGAACAACTATCAGCAAGATATTTTTACAGGAAGTAACAGCTTTTCCATACAAATTGTCTGATTCAGGTGCACATTTTGTATAAAAACCCAATAAAAGAAATTACTTCCTGAAAAAAATCCTGCTGATAGTTGTTCAGTGTCATTGACTGAGCAATCCCTATCAGTTTGCGGAACGCTGTCCCTTACACCTGGTGTAGTGATTTTTTGTGGGAATAGTTGTGGTATATTTATAAAATAGATATTTTTTTAATCATAGTATCATGGCAAAAGCATTCTGAGCCCTGGTTCATTTGTTTTAAACATTCCAAAACGGAACCTAAAACAATTCCTAAAAACATCAACTGTGTCTGTAATTCCACTGCCATCCTCTGTAAACTAAACTACTAAAGTATACTAAACTAAACAAGGCCATATTTAGCCTTTCAATAGAACAAAATAAACTTGCACCGATTACAGATAGGTAAGCGAAATAACTCGTAAGATGGGATGAAAAATAAACAAAGTGTTGCTTTCTGTACCGATGTTCGAATGATACAATAGTTATTGTTACTCTAACTTTTCGTTGAATATGTGTGAGTACTTTAAAATTTATTATTATGCATGCAGTTGAATTTAAAATCCCAAAATAATTTACTTTTCTTTCTATTAAGCTTCTATCAAATTATAAATACATCAAATATATTTTACGTAAAATTATTTTCAAATGATTATAACAATCGACTATATCAATTATATTTAAACTTATATCATAGATAAAAGACATCTAAAATCTTTTATCTACCCACTTTTTCCCTTCAAAAGATTATACCTACATACATCTGCTATTATATTCATATAATTAATTAAACCGTTCGAAATACAAAACGAAGAAGGTATTGTTGCTTTGAGCGTTTTGTTTAATGGCCGTACTGAAATGGCACAAAAAATATGTCACCATTGTCGAACAAACTAATGCCTCATAATTGTCGTGTTATTTCCTTTCCTTTGAACAGGCCCTCTTTACCAATAATTTCTCTTGTCATATTCTGAGTACGAGCGGGAGACACACACCCTGATTCTCAAACTACATTGCGAGAGGCCAAATGGTTATAAGTACCTATTGAATGATACGAAGTAATGCATAATTTAAATTAATAGGAATGCTATGAAAATTATTTTATTTTAATTATGCACATACGCTTATTATTTTTTATGCCATACCTATTTTTTCTTTGAAAGTTGATTTAAAACGAGCGATGACAAAAATACATTTTAAAATCCATTAAAAACACATCCAAAAACCACGCAGTGTGTACCGCCGCTTAAGCGACATAAACCATCCAAAGGAGCTATAAACAAAGGGCCAAATGTCCCTTAAATATAATATTATGTGTCACGAAACCAAGGCTTTATGAAATCCGATATTTTTGTCATATCTTGTTTTATTGCGCCTCAATAGAGAATTACAGCCGGCTCAGAAAAAGCCATTGAATGCGATTCGGTGAAATATGTGTAAGGGTGGAAAGTGCCCGGCCCCAAGAAAATGAAATATTTATAGTAAGACATTCGCCTTTATTAATTTTATAGAGAGATCGATGGAGATAATATATTGGATTAGCTTTCAAAATGTTTTTTATTGATCGCATTGGGTTAGAGTTAGATAAAGGTGGGTGGATTTTTAGTTAAGATCCTAGAAATTGGACGTTGGTTAAACATCTCAAGTAAACCTTTATCAGCCGACAGTGTCATAAAAAACTAAATAGAAACTACTTAAGCAAAATTGCATGTATAAATACAACGAAACTGAACCCGTATATTAAATCTACGACATGAAATGGAGACATTAATCCAATAGGCTCATACAAAATCACTGTGCGTAACAATTTCAAATTTTGCACAAATCTAGTCGCATTTAAAGTATTGTGTTACTTGATGTATTAAATAGCCGGTTGACAATGTCGTGCGGATATTAACCGACAAAAAATGTCCTCAAAATGTCCCGAGGATTTTCCGCTTCACGCCACCGTGCACTCCGCGGCCCGCACTAGGCAGTTGACAAAATATTGCATTGTTCCTATTATCTGCGCAGTATTTATTTAAAAACGTTATTTAAATGGATGATTTTAAGCCCATTCCCTCGGCGCAGCTATTGTCCTCCTTTAATACAGCTACTTTGTTGCGAATTGCGAGCGGCGAGTACAGAAAGTTCATTCTAATGCACTATAACGTACGCAATGTACAATATTGGTTTAAGTAAGGATACGATAGCGCAGCAAATTAATAGTATGGACCGATAACGATAGAAGCGATTTATTACCTTTATTACTTCGATCACTTTGTTATGGTCATCACGCTATCGCTGACCATAAATTTGAATTCACTCTGACTTCCAATAAAGGTAATGAAAGCAATCATCGGCCACCAAACCAATAAAATAATAGAAATAAATTTGATATGACCGACATATGGTGGCCTTAACGCGCTACGAACCCTGTTATTGCTGTCAGACATGCGACAAATAGCTCAGACGGCGGACTCGGTTTCATTCAACCGTTGATTACACAGTATTGGTCCGCTGGACGACAATGAAAACAGTCTACGACAACCAATATGTTCACACCCCTTTCTGTTTTTGATTCACTCTGATGACCAAAAAGTAAATTCCAGTTTATTATTATTCCATTATCCGTCACCCCATTTTAAAAAATATGTCAGCAGATGACGAGTGGGGCCGCCGGAGTCGGGAGTACGTAATCTGCGCGGGGCCGCCGCCGCTCTGGACGACAAGGAATATTTAATGTGTTTATATAAAATAATTTTCATGTTCGACAACTCGCAACACAATACGTATATTTTTTCTCTGTCGATAAATTGGCCGGATTATCATTTAATGGAGGGCTCATGTTCGTTGGGCTTGTCCCGATTCCCTATGACTGACATGATTTTATTAAACAGCATATCGGTACGTTGATATGGGTTCAGTGATTTTAGCATCGCACGATCGACGTCTGCATAATTAAAGCGGTTTTATTTCGAAAGGTTATGTGCCAATTTAACTTCGGGATAGGCGAGATTAGTTATTAGTTCATTCCGGAGTTTTAGATAGACAGCTTGTAAATAATTGAGCAAGTATGTGGGCTTCCGCGGGATGACACGTGGGTTTTTAGTTGACAATCAGCTGAATATTCTAAAGCTAAGCCCGTAGCAGTCGCGAGGCCCGATTTTGGATTACGCGTAATATTTTATGTGCTCGATACATCGTATCTCATTTGATTGAGTACAATCATTAGTAATAAATCACAAAGTCTGCTAAAATATTCACGAACGCGTCGTCGCGGATAATCCGTAGATCGATAAGAGATCGTAACTGTCAAATCATAGAATATTATTATTTTGTTGTCCAATTTTGGCGTATTTGTGGTAAGAGGGGCTAATCTTTTTTATAGTAAGTATGACAAATAACAAAAATAACTGTATAAATCCCTTATTAGTAAAGCTCACTTTTTTTTTTTTGTATGCGTGAGTCGCATACAGCGGGAGCGCGGAGCCGGGAAGCGATGTTATCTAGTCTCCCCGCATGTTTACACTAAATATTGTGCGGCACAATGAAATTACATGACATCTGTAGTGCAAATAACGGGAATATCTTTATTCATACCGCGGCGCGCAAACTCGCTCCCCTCACAGAGCATTGTCACAAATGGACCGTCTGCTCGCTGTCGCTGTGAGATACCTACCTACTTATTTCTACTACTCAAAAGCACTTTACAAAAGGGTAAATGTGATAAAGTATTTTGGCTTCCATTATCTCGTGACTCGGCCTAATTCGCGACTTAATAATGTAGAGAATCTTCGCGCTAAGATAACAGCAAATCGAAGCATTTACGTTTAAACATAAAGATAGGTTTCTAACCCTATACGAAAATTTTCAACGATGACATTTATGGGAAATTGTCACAAACATAAAACAAGCTACAAAATACCTTACGGCCGTAATAATCGTAATAAAAAAATCCGAGCAGGAAAGACAGATATCATTTTATCAGGGTCGGCTCCCGGGCTCCCGGCAAGGAAGCGATTTGCTACAAATAACTGTGATATTAGAGCTACTCCCCCATATTGATATCGATAGAGACCCGCGCCCTCGGCGGTTTCAGATGTTCACAACTTTTATATTGTTTTGAGAAACTATCATTGTTTTTTGACGTTCCGCGTTGTTTGTAGTAGGGAAAACTTTGGGCAGAAATATTAGCGTTGTCAAACAAAATGAAACTTATCTATTGTAAAAGCGTTTACTGATAGAAATGGATACACATCAAAACTTTGTAAAGTTTGATTGATACTAATACCTGTGTCCTGTGTGAATAAACCCAATATAATATTTTTATTGTAATTCAAATAATGATACGAATTTCTTAAAGACCATACTTTAATTTTGAATCAACAAAGATTTGATTTGAATTTATGTTTTAGTAAGTGTTAACAACGCATAGTTATTATTGCGTCAGTGTAACCTATGCGGTAAAACTGAACTGACTGCTACATGCATTCATAAAAGTACAATTTAAGACTTTAAGTCTTTGGTATAATAATACTACGCACTCCCAAAACTTCAACTTCAACCCCTTCGCTCTACAAAACAGTCGTACACAATGTTAGTCTAGGAGGCAGTATAAGTTTTCCACTACTCATATTGACAGATGTTCCGTCCGCGCCTGCGACGTCGACCAGACATGATCCTACTCTAAAAGCTCTGTTAAAAATTGGTCTCAAGGTGCCTTCTTCCGGTTTATTTGTTTCTTTTTTACCCGCAGTCGAAAGGCAACGCAATTAAAAATATTATCAGCCTATGTATGTATGTTTGATCCTCTGTGGCTCTTTAGAGACGAAATGTGTGGGCCGATTTTAATGATTCTTACGTCAATCGATTCATCTTAACTAAGCAAGTGTCACTGAAGACATGATTTTGTCAAAAAATCAATATGGCGACAATTAGGCGCCATTTTGTGAAAACGGATAAAATGATAATTGACGAACTATAACGTGTAGGGTATCATTGTATAGGTATTTGAAAATCAATTTGAAATTTGCAACATCAGTTTTCGGTTTGAACAACCGTTTAAGATCTATAACTATTTAAAGTTTTAAAGCTCACTTTGTATCCTACGCAGTTGGGTCTTTTGAACTTTTTAAATAATAATTCTAAATATTAACTCTGCATTTCCATCCAAAGGTTGTCAACCCCTTCGCTCTACAAAAACAGTCGTACACAATGTTAGTCTAGGAGGCAGTATAAGTTTTCCACTACTCATATTGACAGACGTACCGCCCGCGCCCGCGACGTCGCCCAGACATGATGCGTCGGTAGATGCTCTGTCAAACATTGGTCTACCAGTTCTATGTCCACTTGCCTCGGGCTGCCAAACAGGTAAAGTAAGCTTACGAATGTATTGTTTATGCTCTGTAAATTTTAGGATGGTAGCTGCGATAGATGCCATTCAGAAGAAAAACAAAAGAAAATGCATCTGAAAGCTATGGAAATTGCTCCTGTCACAGGTTGTCATCCTAGTTTAATTTTTAGGATAGTCTACGCATTGTATCGTAAGTAGTCAAGTCACGTATTTAAAAATGAGTAAACATTTTTTTTAACGAAAGTGATATTAATTAAGCTTTATATTTGGCCCATAAGATAAAAAGTTGTAAAATTCCTTGTACGATAAGTAGAATACTAGAAATTGCAATAATAAAAAAAAAATTGGCCCTAGTTACATACATACATACATAAAATCACGCCTTTATCCCATACAGCCCTAGTTTCCTGAAATAAACTCCTAAATAAAAATATTAGAACACATGGAAAAATAAATTTTATTTATTTGCGCTCAGCCAGCTCTGCTATGTTTCGCATTGCAATCCAGAAATCTATCAATGACTTCAAACCGAAAATGTTTTGTTCATTTAAACCTACGCGCCGTAGTAACACAGATAAAACTAAATCCGTACGGATTGTAGGAAATTCGCACTACGAGTTGAGGATTACACATACACATGGTCAGCCAGTACAAAGGCGGAAACCCCATGTCCAGAATGCCAGTCTAACCCGCCAGGTGGGGGCGATGACAGTCACGCTCCCGAAATTGGATTGACAATCTCCAAAGAAATATTACAATACTATAACCTTCATAGGAATGCCCGGATCGGACACAATTAAGAGATAAATCATCGAAAGTGCGGCTTTGTGTTTGGAGGACGTTATGACGGGTTCGATTCCCGACCCCGGTCAGTCGTGTGCCCCAGTAGCCATTAGGAACGGTCACCAATTTATCATTAAGGCAATTTTTGCAATAATTGTTTGCTTTTGTGCGGGTGGACTTGTTGTGAAGCGTGCTCTACATTCTCACAAAGTTTTGTGCGAGTGTAGCAGAAATTTTGTAATAGGTTTTTTTTAATAATGAAATGTTGTATTGAAATTACCTGAGCTTGACTTCCTGTAGAAGGTACGTAAATAGGCTATTAAAAGTAGATATAGAAGAATAAAATAAGATATTAGAAGTAGATATAGCCATAAATAAAGAAATATAACTCCCTAATTCTTAGGATAGGCATAAGAATAAGAAGGATACTAGTATTTAGATGTAGGTAAACTGCAAAGAAAAAATAGCCATAATCCAGTAGCAAAATAGAAGTAGAGCAACATTTGTTACACTGATCGAGCGGTCATCGGTCCACCCACACAACACAAAAGACGCGTGGGTGCAAAGATTATTCTCATTCAATTGAATCGCATTGAGCGGCGCGCGCGCACTTCCAGCCACCTCTTAATTACCGCGCAGCTGCTGCCCGCGTCCATCTGTACTGACCCACCTACACTGTCATCTACAGGGCGATCATATCAGGAAATAGCTTACGAACGCTGTCCAGTGGGGCAGAATAGTTTTCGAGTGTAGCATGGTAGACATAGCGTAGATAGGCCCCACAAGGTGGACCGACGACCTGGCGAAGATCACGACAAGCTGAATACGAGCGGCGATGAACTTAAATCTTGAAGATCCTTACGGAGGTATGCCCAGCAGTAGACAGTCAGATCAGCTGAGACGACAACGACGATCGCTAATCAGAAAACTGTCTGATATACTGCTGCTTGCTTCCATCTGGGATAGAGTCTCATACAGAGCGATTAATTGAGTTCTATAATCGAATATCGAACTGAGAATGAACACACACTCCGTATCTATATTATCAATCAAATCACCCTGTGTCCAGATGAGCAGTTGATGTTTGGTTGTTCACTGTATTACAAGGTGAGTGTCCAGTGACAATGACAATGCTGGCTGAGTGGCCACTGCCAGGAGCCGTCCGGCAAATCTCATTTGTGGATTTATCATTAACCGTATTTCATCCACCCTCTCACCGGAGCCTATTAAGGGGATACATTTTTATTTCCTTTTGTCAATGGCTTGCGGATGTTTATTCTTGATAATGTTGTCAATAGACCGAAATCCATAAAACTAAAAGATGCACGACAAATGGACCGTAGGCAGAGATTTTAATGGCTAATATTAGAACCTATCCTAATATCTTCCATGCTGGTCTGGCAGCGAGAGAAAAACATACAATGTTCCAGTTGCATTTCCTCCCGGGCATGCTGTAAAAAGCTAAGGGATCCGAGGGTTACAATATGTTGTAATTTAAGCGATGGTCTGACAACCTGTCACTACAAAAATATACCTACAAATATATCTTAAATAACCCTCAGAACTTTGTGAGACGTGGTGGAATGACCTTTGTTTCGGTAGTTAACTCTCTGCCTAACCCATTAGGGATAAAGGCGTGAGTTGTGTGTATTAAAACCTTAAACGAAACACTCCATTCGCTAGCCCAGGAATAATTGATTGTTTTATTTTAGAAATTCCTGTAATGCTTTTGCCGTCTGTTGCAAAAATAGATAGGGAATGGCAAAAGAAAAATCTATACCGACATCGACGGAAAACACATCAGCAGAAAACAATGAAACCAATCACGAAGCGAAGCCGTAAAAGTGGAAAAAATATTGGCTATATCAGTATTGCACTCATCAGAACAATGAGGCGTGCCCTAATCGCGCGCCTTATCGACACTGGCTTTTGTCTTAATTCGATCCCAGTAATTTATAGCCGTGTGCAACGCACCACCCATAAATAATCCTAGTTTACTGCAACCCGAGGTTTTTCTGTCAAAATTCACATAAATTAATGACGAGGCGTCTCGCCCGATCTTATCTGGCCGCGACAAGTCTACGGATGGTTATAAACAAAGGCGAACTCTAATGACTGAATGAGCCGTCGTAAACCCTTAATATTTACGCACGATCTTTCAGTTCACCTTTTGAAAGGTTTTATAACTCCAGCGGGTGCTCAGCTCCCCTCCCCCTCTGTCCCCCGGGCGCCTCAGCCGCGTCGCTATATCTGATTTATTCAAACCACCCAAAACACATGATCGGTTTTTACGGATATATCCAGTTATTTTTTTCCTTTGATCGCTATGACGGTTTTTTCCGATGCAGACGCGTTAGATATTTAATCTACGTTCGATTGAAATTCGTTAGCGGGTTTCAATAAATGGAAAATCCAGTTGCATCGCAACTTGCTATTCAAAAACCTTTTCGTTCTAAATTGATTGACATGTGTTAGCTACGATTTTGAAAAATTGCTACTAAATTCATTCGCTGCGTAGTGGAATTGGATAACTTTTATTTTAATTATCGTTTCGCTTTGGATAAGCTTCGGTATAGTGTAGCTGACGGGTAAGTAAGTAGTAACAATGACATAAAAGTGCAGATATCGGGTTGCAATTAAAACTATCGACCGTCGCTCGTTAACAAAACGCAGTGTGTGGGAGGACAACAACAGATGTGCTGACCCTTCTAACCTTTGCACCCCAACAATTACAATTAGCCACCTATTCTGTCACTGGATATCTCACTCGTCTCGAAAAGTTTTCACAAAATCTACAATGTTTACAGAGCTGAAAGGGTGGGAAGGAAGACAATTTGGGGGGTCTATTTTAGGGCGCGTTCCCGGATGACGCAAGCTCCAGGTTCCGATAACGTTTCAATATTTATTGTCACCCGACGTCCGTCATTAAGATAGTGTCAAAACTAACTGTGGCGCGCACGGGCATCACTTACCGGGCCGGCGAGCACTCATAATTATTACTAATGCCTTAAATATGTCAAAACAGGAATCCAGGTAAAAAGGCGTAATTTACGCGCGTCCGATAGAGATTTGGCAGTTGGCGCCGCGCTCGCCCGCCAGCCAGCCCTCTCCGCCTGTTCGCGACCAGGCGCCGAGTTTTTGTCAACCATTGTCTTTGATATAAATTTTAAATAGGAAATGTCCCTTTTTATGGAGATCTAGTTTACGGCGCTGACAATGAAGGCATAAATCTAACTAGCGTGTCACTATACTTTGCGATGATCGATCGATAAACATTATTTATGTACTTCCGCCCTGGGTTGACACGATTGGATACCTTCGACGTGAGTAAATTTGTTAAATATATTTTTGAAGACGGAATCAGTTTTGAACCTCTTAAGGGCTTGTAGTTTTCCTGTAGAGTCACAAAGCACGAAGTATCATAGATTAATCAAATCACCTTATTAAATGGCAAGTACAAATCTTGAACATAGATCTCGATACAATCTACGAATAAATCATTCAATGAATTTACATACGATTCAAGTCATCGATTATGGCCTGGTTTACATGGCATTTGCACTCATTACTGTACTATTTACTTGCATAAGACTTTGAAAGTTGACAAGCTGTACATTAAAGTATGTTATGTTTCAGTTACGATAAATACAAGTCCTGAAATTGCATACAATGACATCTTTATCCCTTATGGTGTAGGCAGAGCATCAAGGACCTAAACAAAAATCGCTACCTGCGTCTGATAAGTTATGAGGGTTATTTCAGATAGACCTGTATATGTTTTCAGTATATACTTAAAAATGCAAGTAAAAGTGTGACGTGAATAATTAAGAAAAATGTAGATATTGGGAACAATGCAGTTGATCTTGGCAGCCTGGAAGCCAGACCAATCAACATGCCTCCAGAAGAAGGTCTGATTAACGACAATAACTCAGAGACAACACCAACTTGCCCACATTTGTTTTTATTTTAGTCCCTTTCCAGTCGATCTCTAATGAATACGGTTTATCTTCAAGTTTATATAAAAAATAAATCGCTTTTAACTGAAGAATCACGCCTTAAAAAAGAAACGCTTATTAAAATTTATTTCTTTCTCTCTTCGCGGCCCTGTCGTGTACTCAGTCTTCGAATAAAATTAAAAAGTCAAGAATTCTTATTTATTTTAATACAATAAACCGCAATCGTTGAATAAAGATAAATAAAAAGCAATAAAAAATAAAATCGCATTAGCAATAAACAAAATACTTCAGCGGATGTGGGCAGAGCAAAGAGCACAGGGCAAGGTATAGAGTCAGCTTACCTTCAACTTTGAAATAGTAATAACTTGAGAATTTACGATTCAGAATCACTATACAAATTAGGTATGGTAGGCAGGTAAACGAGTTACGAATAAAAATAAGTAACTAAAGAAAACAAAACTTGTACTTTTGCCTGAAATCAATGATATTTAAAGCAATACTTCAGCAAAATAGATGCTGATGAGCAAAAACGAAATCAATTTTTTCGAATTTTTATTTTAAAAAAACACAACCGGTCTGCCACAAAACTGTCTAAACTCGGGCCTTCTGGAATGTTTGCAGCAGATGACAGCTCCATTGGGAACTGTTATCCGATTGTCACGAGTGCTACCCTCGCCGGCGTTTTCTTAATTGTGCCGAAATATTTATTTGATTGCGAACTTTGTAGCGCTGCAACCGAAATGGTCATTGGCATCCACACCGCACTACAATGGCACCGCCATCTCCACGTGAGAATCATTGTATAAGATCCCGCGAACTATGCGTAACATTTCTATAAACCCCAGCAAACTATGCAATATGGGAAACGGGCCGCCCTTGAACTCAAATAGCCCCCGACCGGCGACCCGAGAGTCCCAACTACCAATTCAAGCGACGATAGATTCGTAAGTCTCAAAAGCCTACGGTTTCTTTCCTAGCGAAAACGATCGATGCGTTTCTTAAAATAAAACTAAAATTCAAAATAGAGTATGTATGTTAAGTACTACAGTTTAACTGGGTAGAAACGGTAGAGAACGAACATACGTTAACACCGAATCCTTTTTAGTGTATGACACAATTGAATGCAATTGTAAACACAACGATAAAATCTCGGAGACAATCAGAGTAAAACCGGTAAGACATACCTTCAAAATAGAACGAGCTCGCGCGAGCCTTGTCCGTCAGCGGGCTGTCGTATCGCCGATCTAAATGGGCCACGGAATCGATACTCGATACACTCCGAACACTGCGAATGTACGCATCGTGCACGGATCATTCGCCGTCCACGAGAAATGAAATAAAGTATGCAAGTATAGCTTACGTAGTACGAGCGGTGCCCGGTGCCCGGCCGAGCCAACAATCGAGATCCGAGGCGCCGATAACGTTGTCAACTAGCGCAGCCTGTCTTCGCCGTTCCCATGATTTGCGATGCCGTTCTAATCCTTATAATTACGACCTATCCATCAAACAGACATATGATAAACATGCTACTAGAAATTCCGATTTTCTGACCGAGAAATGGTAATAGTCCGTTATCAATCTTCGCTAGCTGAAGGCGATGTCGAAAATAAAAATCAGTTTGAGATGTACCAGATATCATTTTTGCACGGCTGACGGGTTTATGAACGCTCCGCTATAAGTTCGCTTTGATGTTAGTTGCCATGTCACATTTAGTTTTCGGATGTGGTTTTCTTCATAGTTCGATTATGCCGATTAGCCGCGGATAGTTTTATGGGTATAATTTCTAAGTATGTTTCTGATGAGACACATTGGTCGTAACAAAGCTGACTAATTATCGTGGCGCGGTGCGTCGTAAAACAGTGCATATTGACGGAATATAGAGAGGCCGGCACACAGTGCTTAATGACATTAATCACATTGATTTATTGTGGTTCCGAGTTATTACAGGCCGGCCCGTGTGTGCGTCCGAGGCCGACGTCTATACACGTCCAGTGTGTGTGCGAACCACTCATGTGTGCGCCAAGAGTAAACGTGCACACTCGTATTAAGTACAGCGTGATGTGATACACCTGTAACTAGAAAAAACTAGAAAAGATAAGTTTATCGTTACACTAGAAATAAGAAAGTTAAGACACTTTCTTCATTTAATTACGGACAAAAAAAATTCGTAAGATATCGTAGCCTAGGACAACTTCGTAGCACGTAGCAAACAATGCTACGCAAAATTATGTTTTCACTTCTCATGCTCTGAAAGTGCTATTTTGTGGAGGGCGGAGGAATCTCTTCTAAGGCAAAGCAAATTAGGCCATACAGCCAGCCAACTTAATAATAATTTTATTGATGGAACTTGTTATTTTAAAATAACTTACTTTACTTCAAATTATATTATTTTTATGTTTATTATATGACATAAAACGATATTAAAATTTAAATTCAAGTACGATAGTGCGTTTGATGAATTATTACAAGATAATTTAAAAGTAGGCTGTATAGGTCCCAGCCCAAAAAAGTTAAAGGCGGGAATGAATTTACTCAATTTTCCTCGCAATCGAAGTGAAAAGCAGAGTGCACAAAACCATTTTTGTCCTTGATAATATCAGCCCTCGCCCTGCTGCTAAAAAATCTCGGACAAAAATGACTTGGTTTGTGCACTTGTCGTAAAATCTACTATTTACTTATTCCTAAAAAAATGAATGTAAATTAATTGTAACCACATTATTTATACAATAAGAAGGTTATTCAACTATAAAACATCTTGTCTTACAGTAGTTTCACCACGTGATTACACCCTGTATACTAGGGGATGGACCGTGCGCGCTGCGCGTGTGTGCGCGCGGCATTAGGCAACAATTTACGTGTTTGCGGCGTGTTAATATTGATTGGCTTGCTTTATTTCCAACAACGCGAATCTATCCTAAACTAGCTGACCGCCGCAATATCAAGGTTTGTATCCGCGTGAAAGCGCCGATTACTAATTTGAAAATAGATTGACTAATGAGTCTAAAAGACGAAATGGAAAGGTGACGAGCTACTCGGATGGTATTAAGTATAAGTAGTTATTAAAGTCAATAATGTCAAATATTTAGGCAAGTTACCATTGTTTTTATTGAATGATGCAAACATGCTGGACTGGGAGCGAGAGAAAAACATAGAATGTGCTAGCTGCATTTCCTCCCGGGCCTGCTGTAAAAACCAGCTAAGGGATCCGAGGGTTTTAGTATATTGTAATTTAGGCGATGGGCTGACAACCTGTCACTACAGTAATATAGCTACAAATCTATCTTAAATACCCTCAAAACATTGTCAGATGTGGCGGAACGACCTTTGTTTAGGTCGTTTACGTTCTGCCTACCCCATTAGGGATTAAGGCGTGATTATATGTATGTATGCAAACAAGGACAATCGAAAATACCATAAAGCTTGCTAATAAAATTCAAACAAAGCATTTATCGCATTTATGATTCTGGCACACAATTTCTTTGACCTGCTCAGTGTCGAAACCAACATAAAAATTACGTGTCGCCACTCATTGACACGTCTCGTGACGATCTCACCCGCATGCCAATCACAACATTATAATTTCATAACGCACGCCTGTTCAACGTATTATAATTTTATAATGCACGTCTGTCGACGTAAATAATACGCAAAATTTATGTTACGAGGTTCTCACCGTTCGACGGGCAGCAATGAATGCGTAATATCGTCATTAAGTATACACAAGCAGTGTCCTACTCATATTCATTTGAGGACGTGGTTATAAATTCAATTAAGCCGATAGTATGGGCTCGTTTGGACGAGACAGTGGTTGTCGCGTTGGCCAATCATTTCTAGAAAATGTAGGCGCTTTCAAATTAAATTAAAATATTTAAATTACGAAAGACTAATTTTACAAAAATATTTTTGATATGAGATTTGTTCCTAGATGTATGGATTATGGTTGAACTCGCTACATCATTGTCAACTCTATCATCCATCATAGTCCAACTCTATAAAAGCCAATGACATAACTCAAATATACTGGACTGGGAGTGAGAGGAAAACATAGAATGTGCCAGATGCATTTCTTCCCGGGCGGTTGCATAACCCTCAAAACTATGTCAGACGTGGCGGAACGACCTTTGTTTAGGTCATTTACGCTCTGCCTACCAAATTAGGGATAAAGGCGTAATTATATGTATCTATGTATGTACAAATCAAACAAAATCTTATTGACTATAACAAATATTTTCATATACAAGTATAAGTACCATATAGCTATCGTAATCGTCTAGTAGGTACATATCTACTATCTGTCCCATCCTAAATTCCTTACTATTAGTTCTACATACATATACATACATATAATCACGCCTTTATCCCTAACGGGGTAGGCAGAGCGCAAACGACCCAAACAAAGGTCGTAACGCCACGTCTGACAAAGTTTTGAAGGTTATTTAAGATAGATTTGTAAGTATATTGCTGTAGTGACAGGTTGTCAGCCCATCGCCTAAATTACAATATACTCGGGTCCCTTAGCTGGTTTTTACAGCATGCCCGGGAGGAAATGCAGCTGGCACATTCTATGTTTTTCTCTCGCTCCCAGGCCAGCATGGAAGAAATTAGTTCTACTACTCAAAAGAATCTTAATAATTATAATACTTGCTTTTGCAAAATGTGCGTTTTATTTTTTAATCTTAATCCTTAAGACTCATAAACCCTCCTGTCCTCATTTGCAACAAACCATGCATTAAAACGAACTATAGCTAGAATGTGAAATACATTAGCGTATTGAAAGGCAATACCATATGAACTCGAATGCAAATACGACTACTCATTTGCATAAGTAGAAGTTTTAATTGTTTTATGCTCCACTCTATGAGCTACCAGATTCTTAATTATTCAGAATAAAACAGATGAAAGTACTTACCCACTTTGTACACTCAGATGTAAGGCTAAGATATACTGGTGGGAAAACTTGCTAATAAATCTATGCGTCTTTCAATCTTCCATGCTGGCCTGGGAGCGAGAGAAAAACATAGAATGTGCCAGCTGCATTTCCTCCCGGGCATGCTGTAAAAACCAGCTAAGGGATCCAAGGGTTTCAGTATATTATAATTTAGGCGATGGGCTGACAACCTGTCACTACAGCAATATACCTACAAATCCTCAAAACTTTGTCAGACGTGGCGGAACAACCTTTGTTTAGGTTGTTTACGCTCTGCCTACCCCATTAGGGGTAAAGGCGTGATTATATGTATGTATGTATGTCTTTCAATCACGTGGTCTACCTATTCATGAAATAGCAACTTACATATTTAGGACTTTCCCGAAGAAAATATTGTAGTATGAAAATTTCTTGGGGAAATGGAAATCTAATCTATCATATTGTGTAGGACTTGTTTGACTTCCATGCTGGACTGGGAGTGACAGAAAAACATAGAATGTGCCAGCTGCATTTCCTCCCGAGCATGCAGTAAAAACCAGCTAAGGGATCCGAGGGTTTCTGTATACTGCAATTTAAGCGAATGGCTGACAACCTATCACTACAGCAGTATACCTACAAATCTATCTTAAATAACCCTCAAAACTTTTGTTTAGGTCGTTTACGCTCTGCTTACCCCATTAGGGATAAAGGCGTGATTTTGTATGTAGTTGTTTACGCTCTGCCTACCCCATTAGGGATAAAGGTGTGATAGTATGTATGTATGTATATGTATGTGTCTTTCAATCACGTGATATACTTAGGACTTTCCCGATGAAATTAGTGGTCTGAAACTTTCTTGGGTAAAGGGAATTCTATTAAATATGATGTAGAGCTTGTTGTTTAAATTTAATCCAAGTAATTACTCCTTGTACTAAATGGAAAATAGCCCTTCTCTGACAGTCGGGTAAAAAGTAACGATTTCATAATATCGTAATACTTACTCCTTTTATTCGGCTTTTGTAGTACTTAATTGGCATGTTTTTATTAATCGCTGTTGTTATAGGTAAACAACATTTTATGTAATTCATTCATATTTATTAAGTAATTCTTACCTTATAAGTAATTCAGTTTCTGGGACCTAATTACTAAAAAATAAAGTAAGGTAATTGATCCGTATGGACACATGTTTACTGATGTTATATATATTTTTTTTAATTTAACATACATCACTTGACGATGTGCATTAAGCCTTATTATTCAACAGGTATTGTAAGCAATTAATTACCGCTTTTTTTATTAACTTTGTTGAATATCTTATTATTGAGCAGACGGTACAGATGCGCTGGCATTTAATTAGAATAATTGAATTAAAGTTCTTTGTTTAAATTAGGAAGATGGCGGAATAAAATTTTCTTAATAAGGTAGGGTAGGTAGGGGCTGATGGGTTATTGGCATACTTGCGTCGTGTATGAACGTTCAACGGACGCTCCGGCATACGTAATGAGAACGGACGGTTCCTCGATATTTACAACGCGTTGTTGTTACAAACATTCAAATGTTACATTTATAAATTTCTATACGTATTACATTTATGACGTCATAGCTCCCACGCTCAGCCATTTAAAAAACGATAACATTATTTTTACTAATCAGTAATTCGCACTTAATCCAACAATATCAGATGGCGGTATATTACTGTACAGTCCAACACAATATCTTTACTTAGACCCTCTACCATTAGACAAACTATGACGTCAAGGTAAGTTTTTAGAGTCCTGACACAATCGTAGGTACCTACCACTAAAGCTGGAACTTAGCACTGAAGCAGTCCCTTAATAAGTTAGGGTAGGTAGGGGCTGATGGGTTATTGGCATACTTACGTCGTGTATAACCGTTCAACGGACGGTATGGCATACGTAATGAGAACGGACGGTTCCTTGATATTTACAACTCGTTGTAACATCCAAATGCCATCGTTACATTTATGAATTTCTATACGTATTACATTTATGACGTCATAACTCCCACGCTCAGCCATTTAAAAAACGATAACAATATTTTTACTAATCAGTAATTCGCGCTGAATCTAACGATATCAGATGGCGGTATATTACTGTACAGTCCAACACAATATCTTTACTTAGACCTTCTACCATTAGACAAAGTATGACGTCAAGGTAAGTTTTTAGAGTTCTGACACAATCGTAGGTACCTACCACTAAAGCTGGAACTTAGCAGTGAGGCAGTCCCTTAATAAGGTAGGGTAGGTAGGCGCTGATGGGTTATTGGCATACTAGCGTCGTGTATGAACGTTCAACGGACGCTCCGGCATACGTAATGAGAACGGACAGTTCCTCGATATTTCCAACGCGTTGTTGTTACAAACATTCAAATGCAATCGTTACATAAAGTGATCAAGTAATCGTGTGAATGTATAGATAGTAGACCTGCATTTATTCTACTCTGGTGGCATAGTTTTCTAACCGCCAAAAAGTTTAAATCAGCAGGACAGAACTTCAGACTGCATGAAAAATTAAGACCTGTCAAAAACCGTGCAGTTAATAAACTGCACGGATATTAAGGGCCGTATTTGAAATCAGCTCTCATGAGTGACAGCGAGTTTGAGTTCGTATCAGTAATGTCATTTCAGTACAAACTTTCCTGTCAAATTCATACTTAATATGGCTCGCAAGATTGAGATCGCTTTCAAAATTTGAGCCTCAGATAAACTAAACTCAAATAAATTAAAATTAATCACTTGTGCCAAAAAAGGAAACTGTCTGTAGGTATATGCAAAAAATACACCCCAGAAAAAGAGGAGGTCGGGGAAAAGTGATTCCACTCTTGGAAAATACACAATATCATAACGCAGGGGTCGTTGCAGCGATTAGGCGCGTCCATCACCATTAGCCAATATTGCTGCCCTCTCTCGCAAATGGGCTGTATGAGTGACGTGCTTTGCCTGTGCTTATGCAACTTGTAGCACTGGGCAGAACTCAACTGACAGGTTTTTATTTCTAAGAGTAGAAAAAAATGTGTATTCCAAAAACATACCCAATACCTTAAGACATAAATATTATATTGTAATGATAAAAAATACTTATATCTTTAAACGAAAATAACACCGTGAGTTCAAAACTTTACTACTATAATATTTCCAATTCGGTTTTAGAATAAAGGTAAACAAAGTTTCATATGGTTTTATTCAAAAACACATTTCTAAAATAAATGATGCGTGTTGGCAAATTAGTTAAAATACTAAAACTACTATTCCATTATGTTGTTATATGGAATAGCTAAAACTTATTTTAGAAACAAGATCTTCGATTAAAAGACATGAAAGTCTGTTTACCTTTTTTCTAAAACCAAATTGGAAATACTATATAGATTTTATATTCTAAAGTTACTAAACGATACTCGATTCTAATCTGAAAATAATATTGCAATCACAGTCTATAAAACAACACAAACACTACACACATACTGCGCTAACCTACATTTCCATATGACCAAAACAAATCAACACGAAGCCTCCTTACAAAAACTGTCTAACAAACGACCCACAAAAAGAAACAATAAACGACAAGGCAAATATTTCTTGTAGCGCATTGAAATTAATGTTGATAAATACACAAACGGAGCGACGGAAGTGCGGACGCCGCGGCCGGAAGTGGGTCCATCCATCATCCGCCCGCCCAGGATAAAAACGCTCGTTAGCAGCGCCCGCCCGCCCTGCCGCACGCCCGCCCCAGGTAGACTTGCTCTATTAATGTTACACTCAAGTGCCTCTATTACAGCTGTCATTTATTATATCCATTTTGGCAAATTGGCTGATCTCGCTTAGTGGTCTCCCTGGTTAGTGATTAAGCTCATTTCGTATCTCATCTTCCTTGACAGGGGAACACGTATACTAATTATTAGAGAAACGGAAGAAATATTGCACTTGAAACAGTTTCATCACAAACACCTGTGTAGATCTGGAATCATACGGTACTTGCCAAAATAACATACATATAGTCACGGCTTTATCCCTAATGGAGTAGGCAGAGCGTAAACGACCTAAACAACGGTCGTTCCGCCACGTCTGACAAAGTTTTGAGCGTTATTTAAGATAAATTTGTAGGTATATTGCTGTAGTGACAGGTGAGCTGACACAATCGCCTAAATTGCAATATACTGAAACCCTCCGATCCCTTAGCTGACTTTTACAGCATGCCCGGGAGGAAATGCAGCTGGCACAATCTATGTTTTTCTCTCGCTCCCAGCCCAGCATGGAAGAAGATAACAACGTATCCAAACGAACGTAGGTGTGTAGTTTGCTTTAGAGAGAACACAATAAACGTCAAAATAAAACAAAAAGCCCGTGGGTGTTTTCAGCGGCGAGATTGAAGGCTCGCACGCGAGGGTGACAACGAGGCCCGCAGGAACGAGCAAGTTTCCCCGGCCTCCCCTTCTAGCTGCGGAAGTACGCGAAAATCCTTTGCCAACCGCGTATTAAAATTATTATGAAACCGCGGCGGGCGATAAGGCGGGATGATACCGGCTTAGCACCCCCCCACCACCCAACCCACCCCCGCCACTATCGCAAGACTCGAATGCCTTTTCAGCGTATATCTACATGAAAAGTTGCTACGAAGGTTTGTGAATAAGTTTCGTAGCGAAATTAAAGTTCTGCAAAATGTTTTCTTTATGAATAAACAACTTCGAAAAAGTAAAATCAACATTAGATGAGATTAGATATGTCTAGATGAAAAACGACCCTTTTTCAATTCTGGATTATGAATGAAACGGTGCGTAATTAAAGGCGATACTTATTTACTATAGGTACTTTAATGTTGATTCAATATTCTGGAAATTTTATTTCAATGTAACTGTGTAAACTTATGTTGAAAGTTTAAACGAGGAAATGCAAGTAAACATAAACAAGATAAAGTTATTTGAACAATGTAAATGTCGCGCAGCAACTTTATGCAGAAGCTGCAATGGTATGTCGAACGACAATTATAACTTTGGCCTCGGCCTCGAGCGCTGCGCCGAAACAAATAAAATATGTCCACTGAGGCGCGAGAGGGACGCCGCACCGAAATTTCGTACACGAGACAAAGATAAGCTTAACCAGCACGAAATTATGAGCGTTTAACTGTTTCTAGCTGTAGAATCTGGCACGGGTGCTTCGCCGGCTCGCCAGCGCGCGTTATTTACGAGGGGGTGGCGGCGCGCCCGGTGCACCCGAGATAGCGCCTTCAGCCGGCGCCGAGCCACCACCCTTGCTGCCTCGGCATAAGGCCCACATTCCCGCCGCGTCTTGCCTGCACCTCGCCTGTGCTTGTGCAGATTGCTGCCAGCTACCGCGCCAGCCCTGCTCAGATTTGACCCCTATCACCGACGCAATACGATCGAACGGTCTCGAGTGCTCTGCCTCTTTCAGCTTACAACCAGCGGCTCCCACACTACATTATACTGAAGATGTCTGTATTTGTTGTTTATGATAGCATAAAGCTATGGTAGGTAGATTTATACCGCTATATCAATGTAGCACCTTGTACCGCAGGCGCTACGCTACGACTAATACTTATTAGGTACTATGAGGTCGTATACACGCTCGATACACTTTGTTAGCCTCCATGTCTAGCCCATAGCAATTAAGTGTCGTGTACTTATGTACTTACTTACCTACGTGCGTACGTGTGGTTAGGTTATTGGGACAAATTGTACATTTTCTGAGGCACTAAGATATATTTTTAGTTCTATATGAGTCTAAAACTGTCATTTCTTCGTTAAATAGCGAACAATTTATTGTGGTCTTGTAGAGCAAAGTAATTAAACATTCCCCACATGAATACAACACAAAAAAACATACTTGAATGTCGTTAACACAACAGTAATAGGGCATCAATACAAACAGCCGAGATGAGAGGGGTCGCGTACCTTTGTCATTTAAGTGAAAATATACGACGCGGAGAAAAGAGAAAAATGTGCAAAAACCGTCTAGAGCATTATGCCGCGCGGCCAACCATTACTTTTAATATAAATAAAATAACAAAATATGAGCGTCCGGCCGTTGAGTGCCCCCGGACACTTTTATATTTCAAGAGCGGCCGCTGCCCGACGCCCGCTAACCGCAAGATTTATTTTTTATGTTGCCGTTACGGAGCCTTTTGTTTGTACTCACACAATTTGGCAATGCGTAGCACTGTATTTAGGAAACTGTAATGCCTAATTCTTACTGACAATGTTATTAACAAAATGCTTATTATTAAATGTTTAAATGCGTGTCATACTAGTACTCGTCGGTTCCGTACCATTAAATGAGGGTCAATTTATAAAAGCATATTTTTACGTTGAGTGACCACTTTTTATGAATAATTATTTCAGAAAAAAGTGATAAGGAACAAAATATTAAGATTGCTTTTGTTTAAAGCAAACTCAATCTGGTCTGAGAAAACCCACAGCAGATCAAAACCTAAACTTACAGACAGCGAAGGCTTAGTGTAATTCGTTTTCTTTGAACACACTTTGAGTACGGAACCCTTAAAACGTTACTTTAATTGAGTGCAAGATTTTTTGTGTCAAATATAATAACATAATGAGTGAAACAACCTTCCATAACCATACTATGATGATATCTTGCCCTCCACCTGGGGTTTGTTTCTTACAACTACAATTTAAAAATTCAGTGTACATTGCGTAGTCTCATTTTGTTTTTTGAGGCCCTAGGTCTCGCGGCAGACCGAAGATGCGCTGGTGGATTTGGAAGAGAACGATCTTACAACAGCGGGTGCCGAAGACCGGGCGAAGTGAAGTAGAAAAAGCAGCCTTAGGCCGGGAAAACGCTAGACAGAAGAAGAAGTATCACAAAACTAGCTGGCTCAGCAATGTATTTAAAATTTTGGTTTTATAAAAAGGCCTGCTGATCGATAATAAGCGAAATTACTTTCCTTGTTATCCACAATTATCGTTCAAGGCAAATACGTCGGTGTTCATTTTTGAAACGGTTTTCACCTCTCATCGTTTTGACGAGATAAGTGGCGTTGTAATCGAGCGCGCTGTTGACATTGCATTTTTTTCGTACACTTGTAGCTCCATATACCGGGTGTAAGGGACAGCGTACAAAACACTGATAGAGGTCGCTGAAACGTAACTGCATGTCAATGAAACTGAACAACTGTCAGCGGGAAATTCTTTTAAGGAAATGAAAAATCATTTGAGCTTTCCCGTACAAATTGTCTGACCGAGGTGGTCATTTTGTATGGGTAAGTTTTTTTTCATTACTTGAAAGAATTTCCTAGTGATGGTTATTCAGTTTCGTTGGCTAAGCATTCTCTTTTAGTTTTCGGTGCGCTGTCCCTTACACCCGGTATTATAGCTATAGTACAGTTGGCGTAATAAACAGACACGCAAAACGTTCCGAGCCGCATCAGTTGCTCGCGATGGAATGTCTGAATGAATATAATAACAATGTTGCAAGAAACTTTGTCTTTTTTGTTTGACAAGTCTTATGCCATTATTAAAACATACGAAACACGACTGCCGTCACTTTTAATAACTAGTTTACCATGTGTAGTTACGTGCTTTTCTGCTTCCATGCTGGACTGGGAGCGAGCGAAAAACATAGAATGTGCCAGCTGCATTTCCTCCCGGGCATGCTGTAAAAACCAGCTAAGAGATCCGAGGGTTTCAGTATGTTGCATTTTAGGCGATGGGCTGACAACCTGTCACTATACATACAAATGAATCATAAATAACCTTCAAAACTTTGTCAGACGTGGCGGAACGACCTTTGGTTAGGTCGTTTACGCTCTGCCTACCCCATTAGGGATAAAGGCGTGATTATATGTATGTATGTAGCCTTGGACTCTATATCTACGATTTCACAAAACAAGAAATAATAAAGTTTTAGAGAAAACCATATCTGGTCTTCACAAGATAAGGACTCGTAGATTTCATCACTACATAGTATAAAACAAAGTCTTTTTTTTCTGTCCCTATATCCCTATGTATGCATAAATCTTTAAAACTACGCAACGGATTTTGATGCGGTTTCTTTTAATAAATAGAGTGATTCAAGATTAAGGTTTATATGTATAATACATGCATAATATAGTAGAGAAACACTGATAATTTCCGTGCGAAGCCGGGGCGGTTCGCTAGTTTATAGATAAGTTAAGAAACTCATAAACTAATACAAAACCCTGAAATATGTGGAAACAGATTATATCAACGTTTCTATTCATACACAATAAATAAACATATCTAGGAATTGATTGCAATGTGCCACAATTAGGAACAGCAACCCTTCCCGGGGTGTGATCCGTGAACAATGAAAAGGCTGTAGGTAAGCTAAGAGGACGCCCCGAGAACTCGTGATACTGGCTCTAGATTCAAAACGGCATAACATTAGCGAGAAGTCACATAAACCTAGTCAATAATAAACATATCTAAAGCTTGATAGCAATGTGCCACAATCAAGAACAGCAACCCTTCCCGGGGTGAGATCAGTAAACAATGAAAAGGCTGTAAGCTAAGAGGGTGCCCCGAGCGCTCGTTATACCGACTCGAGACTAAGAAAGTAATAACATTAGTAGGAATTCTCATAGCCTTTTCAATAATAAACATATCTACAGTTTGATAGCAATGTGCCACAATTAGGAAGAGCAAACCTTCCCGGAGTGAGATCAGTAAAGAATGAAAAAGCTGTAAGCGTTGAGGGTGCCCCGAGCTCTCGTGATACTGGCTCTAGATTAAAAAAGGCATTACATTAGCGAGAAGTCACATAGCCTAGTAATAGTAAATAAACATATCTAAAGCTTGATAGCAATGTGCCACAATCAAGAACAGCACTCCTTCCCGGGGTGAGATCAGTAAACAGTGAAAAGGCTGTAAGCTAAGACGGCGCCCCGAGCGCTCGTGATACCGACTCGAGACTGAGGAAGAAATAACATTAGTAGGAATTCACATAGCCTTTTCAATAATAAACATATCTAGAGTTTGATAGTAATGTGCTACTGACTTGGAAATACTATAGTGAATAATAAAC
Source organism: Scrobipalpa costella (assembly GCA_949820665.1). NCBI lineage: Eukaryota > Metazoa > Arthropoda > Insecta > Lepidoptera > Gelechiidae > Scrobipalpa > Scrobipalpa costella. The sequence goes on from OX463303.1 coordinate 12,639,250, forward strand.
ATAACTAGAGGTTGATAGCAATATGCCACAATCAAGAACAGCAACCCTTTCCGGGGTGAGATCAGTAAACAATGAAAAGGCTGTAAGCTAAAAGGGTGCCCCGAGCGCTCGTGATACCGACTCGAGACTAAGGAAGTAATAACATTAGTGGGTATTCACATAGCCTTTTCAATAATAAACATATCTAGAGTTTGATAGTAATGTGCTTCAATTAGGAAAAGCAACCCGTCCAGGGGTGTGATCAGTAAACAATGAAAAAATGCGGTACAAGGTGATACCGGTTCTAGATTCGAGTTAAAGTGAGACTTCATATAGCCTAGTCAATAATAAACCTATCCAGAGTTTGATAGCAATGTCCCACAATTAGGAACAGCAACCCTTAGTAATGAAGAGGCTGTAAGCTAAGAGGGTGCCCCAAGCACTCACATCACCGACTCGAGATTAGTAAAGACAGAACAATAGCGAGACTTCATATCATCATCTCCCTAGTCTTATCCCGTATCTTACGGGGTCGGCTACCTAATCTAGGGGATTGAACGAGGGTACTGGTTTTTACACAGAGCGACTGCCATCTGACCTCCGCAACCCAGAAGGGAAACCAGACCCAATCCTAGATTAGGTCAGAGTTTTCAAGCCGCCAATGCTTAGCACTGGCCTCTGAAATGGCTTAACGACTAATATCTACGGTATTAAACGATATTAACCAACGGCTTAACGTGCCTTCCGAAGCACGGAAAAAGCGCCGAATAAACGTACATATGAAATTCGAAAACCGAAAAACACATTGGTACGTGGTGGGATTCGAACCACGACCTCCCGCTCAGGAGGGAGCGGCCCTATCCACTACACCATCGGGCTCCCCAGCGAATAACGAGACTTCAAAAACATTTTAGAATAAAGGTAAACAAAGTTTTATGTCTTATAATCGATAATCTTGTATCTAAAATAAATTTTAGCAATTAGATATGACAACATAATGAAATTGTAGTTTAAGTAATTTAACAAATTTGCCAACACGTATTATTTATATTTGAAATGTGTTTTTGAATAAAAATACATGAAAATTTGTTGACCTTTATTCTAAAACTGAGTTGGAAATACTATAGTGAATAATAAACATATCTAGAGATTGATAGCAATGTGCCACAATTAGGAACAGCAACCCTTCTCGGCGTGAGATCAGTAAACAATGAAAGGGCTATAAGCTAAGAACGTTGACACTGCAAGCTAAAAAGTGAAATCCCTGAAAATAGGCCTCCTATAAATAATAATAATGAAACATCCACCCATAGTCAAAAACGACAAGCTAGGAAATTATTGAGACCAAAGCACACTGGACGTACCTAATTAGTCTTCAATAAAGACATCAATATAAAATTGTAGTTCGTCGTCCTTGCTCTTGTTAAATCCAGTAATTTAAGACCATTTACTGTTTACAGCTTGTGGTAACAAAACTTATCTCTAATTATGTGTCTCGATAAGTGGTCCCTGTAAATAGTTTAATTATGTTTTCATGGTTGTCACATGCAGTTATCGTCTTGCGTCTAGCCGGAGTGAGACCGCGTCGATACTCGTGCGATGTGCGTGCAAGTGTGCGAGCCAGCCCGAAGCTGGTCCTGCGTGCGCTTCCGCGGTGCGTGCCCTTTTCACAACCTATCAATCAATGTCCACATATAATGACTTAATTTTGACATACGCGGCCCCGGCATTCCTCCGCAATCCGTTTCATAAACGAGAAAATTTACATGATAACCCCCACTTATTATCGCGTCAATAACCGCTCCAGCCTTTAATTAGAGTACACTACATGTCTCTCGAAACTTACGAGGCTTCATCGGCCAATATCGTCCATCGCGTTCGATCGTAAAGCGCGCCTAACAAAACAAAGAACGGCTATACCTATAGGATAGAGTCCGCAATAAAACCGCGTGAAAATGGCAATAGCTATTCAGAGGGAGATATTAAAATGCATGGGAATAAATTCGGCGTCGCATTCGGGCGTGCGGCTCAGGGGGTGCAGTAAAAATAAACAGCGACGCCATTAGAACTCACTTCCATATTCAAATTTATGAACGCGTCCGCGCGCTCGGCCGCTGGCCTACCGCGCCAGCCAGGCCGCCACTCACGCCGCCCCGCCATACCCGCTTATGGCGATCGCCATAATAAATTTGACGTTAAATTTAAAATTTCACCCTCGTTTTACGTTCACGTATCGCAAACGGCTAGGTCAGCGCCGAAACCCGCACAAAAATGCTGAATGTACAGACTACGTTGCCGGGAATAAATGTGTGTGATGCTTTCACAATTTACAAATTGTCGAGGCTTTGGATGAATTTTTTATCATAGCAAGTAAAAATTGATATCCAAAGATGATTTCGGTATTCTAAAACTACGTACCTATCCAGTATAACATTTTATACGTAGGAATCCAAACAAAACAAAACTCCCACAAGAGCTTTCACGTGAACGTCTGTTCTACAACTAAAGTTGGGGCAATGTGCCTTTATGTGAATAGTTCACTAGTAGTCGAGTCGATTCAATGAACTGAACACATTCAAACGATATTTTCTCCTTGAATTGTATCAGTTTCTTCAACTAGAAAGTATGAATTACCTAAATATGACTCAAGAGCTCCTAACATGACTTCTTCGGGCACAAGAACTGATTTACATACTTAAAACTGCTTATCGACACTATTTTATAAAACCAACGAATAAACAGTAATAACATCTATTATAATATAAATGATACGTCTATTTTTTATTGCGTTTTAATATTTGATACTTACAAGAAAGACTTGAGTTTACTAAAATATCGATAAAGTACAAGCCATTTAAAATATTAAAATTAAAGTGAACCATGTCAAATACTTACTTTTTTTATGATTCAACTAAATTTATTTTTATTTTAGCTAAGACTGTACTATTTTTACTTCCCGAACGTCCAATTCAAAACACATAAAAAAACATTGTCTAAATAAAAATAAATTTAGTTGTGTCATTTTAGTATTTTATATACATTAGTTGTCATATCGTTTATAAAGTAAAACGATACATATAAATGACTTGACTCAACATTCAATCCCGAACTGAGTCACGTCCCTACACTACACGACGCGTGCTTCAGCTTAAACAAACATACGTTTTCAAAATTTTGTGTATTTAAATCGAATGTGACTTGTGTTACTGTGCTATTTCTGTTTAACACCCGCCTGATGGACTTGTGTTATTTCAGAGTAACACCTCCACTGCCACTGGTACATAAATTAATTAGAAAAAATGAGATTAAAAAAAGGAATTTGATAAAAAAAAAAAATATATTTTAAGTGGTGTCCCCACTTAAAATAGTTGTAATAAGTAGTTAATTATTTATTATTATTATTCTATCACATGGGTTATCGAATAAACATTTAACTACCTAAATTAAAATGAAAAGATACATTTGACTCAACATTTGATTCTTCTTCTGTCGAGTGGGTATCGAGTCTATGGACCCGATGAACCCTAGTGTCAGAGTTTTTAATCCGCCTAGTAGCACAACTATCAGGCCTCTGACATGGTTTTATGTAACGACCACTATCAAAGACAGCGACCGGGACCGACGGCTTAACGTGCCCTTCGAAGCACGAAATATTTTTCTTTTCGGACAATCAGGTGATTCAGCCTGCAATGTCCGACCCAAACTGGGGAAAAATTCACAAAGTGATAAATTCTCAAATATCAACTTTGTGTTTTACCCCCTGGGAATCGAACTCAGGACCTCCGGATCGGGAGCCCATGGCAATAGCCACTAGACCACGGAGGCAGTTAAACATTTGATTAAGATATACATATTTATTGGATAACATTTCGTGCTTCGGAGGGCACGTTAAGCCGTCGGTCCCGGTCGCTGTGATAGTGGTCGTTACTCAAACCATGTCAGAGGCCTGATAGTTGTGCTACTAGGCGGTTTTAAAACTCTGACACCAGGGTTCAACGGGTCGATAGACTCGATACCCACTCGACAGAAGAAGAATTGGATAACATTGAATTATAAAAGGTGGTCATATTAACAAGAGTAACCTGCTTACATTTAGATTGTCACAACCATGCTATATCATACATACATACATACAGTCACGCCTTTATCCCTAATGGGGTAGGCAGAGCGTAAACGACCTAAAACCACAGATAATATAATACTATACTAGTACCTAAACTAAGGTCGTTCAGCCACGTCTGACAAAGTTTTGAGGGTTATTTAAGATACATTTGTACGTATATTGCTGTAGTGACAGGTTGTCAGCCCGTCGCCTAAATTGCAATATACTGAAAACCTCAGATCCCTTAGCTGTTTTTTACAGCATACCCGGGAGGAAATGCAGCTGGCACATTCTATGTTTCTCTCTCGCTCCCAGTCCAGCATGGAAAAATGCTATATCATGCAAAATAATAAATATTAAAATTAAATATTTATATAGTACTATTTCTGTTTAACACCCAGATGGACTTCAGTTATTTTAGAATAACACCTCGACTGCCACCGGTAGAATCTCCATCAATCCATAAGGGATTAGGTGTCATCATAAACAGGAATTATTTAGTCAAGTGAGGTTAAAAACAACATCATAACGGCTGGCTAATTACCCCAGTTGTGCTGTAAATGTGATTTTAAATTTTAATGTTTGTCTCAGAAAAAGATTTTTGTGTGAGCTAGGGCAATATATTTGAATTTTAATTATTTCTATGTGTCTCTCTGTATTTACATTACATACATACATATAATCACGCCTTTATCCCAAATGGTGTAGGCAGAGCGTAAACGACCTAAACAAAGGTCGTTCCGCCACGTCTGACAAAGTTTTGAGCGTCATTTAAGATAGATTTGTAAGGAATATTTCTGTAGTGACAGGTTTTCAGACCATCGCCTAAATTACAATATACTGAAACCCTTGGATCCCTTAGCTGGTTTTTACAGCATGCCCGGGAGGAAATGCAGTTGGCACATTGCCAATGCACATGCACATGCATATTTACATTTTGTATTCAAATGGGCATTAAATTTTCTAATTTGTACCTACTATACCTAATAGTAAAAACGTTTTCTATTGTTTTTCATTTTTCTATAATCTACTGACTCTACATTTTGTTACTTCCACAAAATATTACAATGGTACCAAATTACTATCATTTTTATTTAGGTATTTTACCTATTGATAAGGTAGCAATTTCTTCCAGGAAACCTTTGGGTGAAAGAAAAAAGTGTAGCGGTAAGCGGGATAGTGCAAACCTAGTCAAATAGGTATCCTAAACCACCTCAATCAAACAATTTGTATAGAAACCCATTTTTATTCTGAAAAAAAAAACCCTGGTGATAGTTGTTCAGTGTCGTTGACTAAGCAACCCCTATCAATTTGCGGGACGCTGTCCCTTACACCCGGTATATCGAGCTAAAATAAGTTATTTGGATAAAATTTATCAACTTCCTGAATGACTTCACAGACATTCAGCAATGTAGAGCTTCCATGCTGGACTGGGAGCGAAAGAAAAACATAGAATGTGCCAGCTGCATCTCTTCCCGGGCATGCTGTAAAAACTAGCTAAGGGATTCGAGGGTCTCAGTATTGTAATTTAGGCGATGGGCTGACAACCTGTCACTACAGCAATATACAAATATATCACAAACAAATCTCAAAACTTGTCAGACGTGGCGGAACGACCTTTGTTTGGGTCGTTGACGCTCTGCCTACCCCATTAGGGATACAGGCGTGATATTATATAGCTACAATCAAAACTTTAATATAATACACTGACAACTGTAAAATGTATTGAAGATATTGAACCGAAAGCTAATTGTGTTTGTTTACATTCGGTATGCAGACAATCGATTCTCAGACGTGCTCTCCGAAGCGCACGCACCAGTTTTGGCCACATCCCACCGCCATATATGAATATTCAATGTCATTTATGCAAAACGCATTATTGCAAAAACTATTTAAGGCCAGTACTAGCGTGTAATTAAAGCTTTGTTTAATTAAATTAATTTGTGTGCTTGATGATGAGCCAACCTATAATTACAGATGGAACTTTATCTCTGTTTTGTCTGATTGGTCCGTTTAAACAGATACTTTTTATAAGTGTTGGTTCTCCCATGTTGATGTTTGAAAACATTTGCAAACTTAGGTGAGTAGGTAACTATGGTAACCTATTCAATATACATACATACACATAATCACACCTGTATCCCTTATGGGGTAGACAGAGCGTAAACGACTTAACAAAGCCACGTCTGACAAAGTTTTGAGGGTAATTTAAGATAGATTTGTAGGTATATTGCTGTAGTGACAGGTTGTGAGTCCATCGCTCAAATTGCAATATACAGAAACCCTCGGATCCCTTAGCTGGTTTTTACAGGATGCCCGGGAGGAAATACAGCTGGCACATTCTATGTTTTTCTCTCGCTCCCAGTCCAGCATGGAAGAATTCTTCCGTTCAATATACCTAATGTCAATTTTCACATTGGTCTACAGTAGTCCATAATGGCCTTCAAAAAAAAATGGAACTGTTCCTAACAAGTGTTTGTAAACATTTAAAAAATATACAACTTTGATCACTAGTGTGAGACCACTATTGAAAACAAAAAAAACTTCAATTTTGATCACATCACTAATCAACCGAAAAATTAATCTCAAAATATCCGAAGCTCAGCATCTAAATCATGTTTTGATAGCAAATTAATGATGTTCTATGACAATAAAAAAATAAATCCTCGGATATAAAGCAAGTCACGTAGCAGAGGAAACGAAGAAGCAGCTCGTTGGGCTGATGACTGGCAAAACCACCAAATTGCTTCTATCACATCAATACTGACTATACTAAAAGGGAAAACTTCTTGAAAAAGTTCAAGTGATTTTGCCAAACCAAAAGGCACACTCAAGCGCTTGAATTTTAGGTCGAATTTTCAATGCGCGATTTGTGTCATTTTAAATCAAGTTGATTGCCTCAAACTATACTAGCTACCGAACCACAGTCACACCGACGCGTTATATTTAATTTAATGCACACAAAGCGATTGACATGCCTCCCGGCCCCCGACCACCGCTTTTTCAACCAACCGCCGAAACAAGTTTCAAAAATTAAATTTGGAACCCGTAAATGGATCTAGTTACGGATGTCAGTGTCGAATGATTAGTCACACATTCGGAAGGGAATGATTTACTAAAATGCCAACGATCCCGAAATTATACCGGTGGCAGTTGAAAAATAATTAAATTGGAATTCATTCAAATGTTGCTAGACGAAAGTTCAAAACAAAAGTTTGACTAAAGTTTATTCTCCAAAATAATTTAATAATATGACTCTACTACTTACTTGAAAGTAAAGCACTAGCCACCAACACTTTCAAATATTTCAATAATGCTCATTCGCAACAATGCATCCGATGAGCAACGAATGTTTACAAATAAGAAATATTGACGTAAAGTTCAATTAGTTATGTGGGAGGCTTTACTCGGTGGCGTCCACCGCCATCTAGCGGGCGGCGGCGCCGCCCCCGCCCGCCTCGCGCCGCGGTCGTCCGCGAGTCGGCCACATGTCCTCGCTTATGAATATGAGGCGTTATGATTATGAAATATGCCCCGCCCCGAATATGGAATATGGAGGAGGGGGCCCGGTGGAACGCGTGCGAATGGGCGAAGTTTGATTTATGAGCCGGGCGCGGCCCCGCCTCCCTGTCATAACCGTATACCTGGTGCGCGCGCGCGCCGCCGCCCGCCGCCCGCTCGCCGCGCCGCGCCGCGCTCAGTCCCGCGTCAGATGGCGAGTGGTGCGCCCGGCCGCAGACCGTGTCCGCTCCGTACTCCGTACTTCGAGTTCGAGCGAGCCGAGTAGACGGCCCGCGCGCGAGTGTCCCGCTGCCCCGTGAAGCGCCCGGCCCGAGCCTGCGACGCCGCCCCTGCCATGCGCCGGCCCTAGCCGCCAGCGCGACTCACCATGCCGCGCGTCAAGCCCGCCTGCGTCCGCCGCGTCTCCATCGGTACTTAGCTCCTCCACTATCACCGACATCCTTCACGACACTTCACACACGACAAACGCGTACCGACCCAAGGAACAGTGAAATTTATTAACAAACAAATAATACGGTGTTACGGTCGATGCGTATTCGTTAAAGCCTGATTTGCAATCCTGGAAAAATGGTTCAGTTAGCGACGATAAAATTCGGCATTCACCAGAAAGTGAGCACAAAAAAGCGCCTCCCACGTGGTGAGTACACAGTGTAGTGTGTAGACATTTTGGAAAATATAAATGCACAATGCAGGTGCATACAAATTGCACAATGTTGAAAAGACATTATTTTTTTCGGAGAATAATAAATGTAGAGTCACAGTTTTTGTATTAAAATAAAATAAGCAAAAGAGCTTATCTTTGCTTATTATGGAAATTCTGAGGAATAAATAAATTGGAAGATTATTTTCATTTCGGGAGATATTTCACAAAAACAACAAAATTAATCAAAACAAAGCTGATTACACGGACAAGTGAAATGTTTATTCTAGTCGGTGGAAAATATGTTTGTGCTATATTTTTTTTGCTATATCTAGGCATTTTGTTTATTTATGCTTAGTTCACAGTTTTTCTGGAAAATTAACTATCACAATTTTAGTGCATTTTATGGCTGCAAGCCTGCAAAAGAGAATAATTATATTAAAGTTAGTTATAAAGTGACGGATATTTTGTAAAAAAAAGGAAAAAAATATGATTCCCTCTTATTTTCTCTCTTATTCACGTCAGATATATTAATGGGAATAAAAATATTATTTATAATGTGTAGTGAATTTAGTTTTGTTTTATTAATAAATAGGGTTGTTTTTGATACAATCTAGGATATTTTTTTATCCCAGAACCGGGTGCTCTTTAAATATGTATATTTTAGAAGAATGTAGACCAGTTTTGACAGTGCACTTGTTCCGTTATTTGTTTGATAGACTATTAAAGGTTGATGTGCCTAGGCATATGAAACCTAGGTTTTATTTGGCTTTCGCCTAGCAGTGGGATCTAATGGGATAAATAAATAGTAATAGCTTTTATTCAGTAAGAATATGACTGTCATAAAACATATTAATTAAAAACAATTTACTTGTGAAAACCGGAATAAAATTAAATATTTAAATTATTGGATAATATATCTTTATATTATTATTATTTTATTGGAACTGAAATGCATGATATGATAACAATAAGTAACCAGTTTGTTTGTTTATATTTCATCAAATTCACGCATATTATACGAATAAAATATTTTTATGCTTCTATTAGCTTCGCACTACTAGTTATATGTATAAATACAAACTTTATATGTGCTTATCTTGTATATTAGAACCTAATTGTGCAAACTACCAATATGGTGTAATTAGTAATTACTTACTATTTATTATTATGAAAACAACGTTATTACTGCTATATTAACGAATTCGTTCGTGTACATTAATTGCTATTATTTTAGGCATAATTAAGGCACTCATTAATAGCTGGAGCAATAAAAATAATAAATTCAAAAGCTGAATACGTTTAATGTCGATATAAACGCATGATTAATTTACCTGGCGTTTTAACAGCGCGTTTTGAAAGAGCTACTAAAAGGCTCTATTTTAATAGAATGACAGGCTGTCAAATTTTATTATTGTGACCGCTACACGCTACAGCGGCCGGCCGCTTATCTCCACCTTTATGACTGCTCCATAAAATATTGAGACGTTTTATCTACTAACGATTGAAATAACCAGACTGCTCATATTCTTATGAAATATATTCCATGTTTGTTTGATCGCCTAATCAATTCTAAGAACTAGTTAATGAGCCGGTTCTATTTGGCACTAAATTGAAAAATTGATAGGTATGCATAAATGCGACCATTTGCCTTGAGTGGTGAATAATAATTACTCAGATGTATAAAACATACTTTCTGTAAGTAGATTAATTATATCAGAACCCGAATTTAGAACCTCAAATTAATTTAATGACAACCAAATACACGTTTGATTGAGTAGGTGTTGAAAATCGGACGCACTAAATAATATTTTGATAGAAAGTCGTTATATTCAAATTTGGGATGTATCTATAAATATAAATACACCTGACTGTCGCACACAAAGAGAAGTTTAGTTGTGTAAGGTGTTTTGTATGCAAGTTGAACAATGTCCGAGGCTGAAACTCATGCGGGCGGCTCGCTTGTTGCGATCAACAAACACTTTTGGGTATTTTTTTTGTTTCTGCGTAAGACGGAGGCGCTCGTTTGAGCCCCCGCTGGTAAATGGTCACCGCTTCTCCGCTTCTGTCAAACACACCAGCCTAATCCTTCCATACAAATAACTATTAAACGCGGCGGCATCTCACAAAATGAGATATTTAATCCTCAACCGCAACATTAGCCACGGATTATGAATGTTTTGTGTAAGTGCTCACTTCTTCGTCCCCGTTTCATTTTTCAATACAAACATCGGAAACGGTTATTGGAAGAAAAACAGCTTTTGTATTTTAAACACCTTAAAAAGCGCTACTACTTTTTACTTTTGGAATATGTATATTAGTTATATTAATCATTTAACTGTAATAAGTGAAAGTAAGATGGTGATAAGCAAGTGTTTGCGCTTGTTTGGACATTTGATTTATAGTATGTACTTGGGTAACATTTCTTTAATGTTTTATATGATACACATCTTATTTACTTCCATGCTGCACTGGGAACGAAATATGTTTTTCACATAGAATGTGCCAGCTGCATTACCTCCCGGACATGCTGTAAAAACCAGCTAAGGGATCTGAGGGTTTCAGTATATTGCAATTTACCTGTCTCTACAGCAATATACCTACAAGTCTTACCTTAGATAACTCTAAAAACTTTCTCAGACGTGGCGGAACGATCTTTGTTTAGGTCGTTTACGCTCTGCCTACCCTAATAGGGATAAAGGCGTGATTATATGGATGTACATTTTATTTAGTAACAAGTTAGCTTATTGGAAGGATGGTGTCCTGTCCCAATAATAGGTTATTGACCGAGTTGACTAAACCAGCCAAACCAGACCTCCTGATATACAGACAGACCAACCAAAGGCATTCAATGTTTAAATAACTATACCTACTACACAGAAACAGAAATCAGAGTAACAAAAAAATACATCTACCTTATTCTATGTAGATTTTATAAAAGCCAAACATTTGAAAAAATTAAAGCAATTAATGAAAATAACAAATAAAAGTTACGTAAATTACTAAAAAATGCTTACCATTTCAAATAATTTGACCTATAATTATTAATACCACAGCATCATAAAATATAGCTATTCCTATACTCACATTAAAATAAAATCACATATATATATTCACCTATGTACTAGAAAAAATATAATATCCACACAAATTAAAGTTTTAATTTTAAAAAACTTACTTTATAATTTTTTTGTAGAGACAAATAAAAAGTATGTAGAGACAAAAAACAAATTAACTAACATAATTGTATTACAATCATAACAATACTCAGATTGATTCAAGGTGTGTACCTAGGTAAGGTATACATACATATATACATAAAATCACGCCTTTATTCCTAATGGGGTAGGCAGAACGTAAACGAACTAAACAAAGGTCGGTCCGCCACGTCTGAAAAAGTTTTGAGGGTTATTTAAGATAGATTAATTGATATATTGTTGTAGTGACAGGTTATCAGCCCATCGCCTAAATTGCAATATACAAAAACCCTCGGATCCCTTAGCTGGTTTTTACAGCATGCCCGGGAGGAAATGCAGCTGGCACATTCTATGTTTTTCTCTTGCTCCCAGACCAATAAATTGTATGTGACTAACATATCCTCGATCCTTTGAATCTGAGAATGCAGCTTTGACATATCAATTGATTTATGATCAACAAACTTAGGTAGGCAGCTGCCTACCTAAGTTTGTTGTAAAATATGAAAATTGTTATTGATATAATATTTATAATAACTTTAGTACTAAAATAGGAAGTATAGATAAAATAACTATTGTATGAGATCTAAATAATTTGGTAGGTAGCTACCTATTGAATGTATTTGGTTTTGACTGCTGACACGTTGGACTCAAGATATAGTATCTATAAAATATGAAAATTGTTATTGATATAATATTTATAATAACTTTAGTACTAAAATAGGAAGTATAGATAAAATAACTATTATATGAGATCTAAATAATTTGGTAGGTAGCTACCTACCAAATTATTTAGATCTTAGGTAGCTACCTACCAAATTATTTAGATCTCATACAATAGTTATTTTATCTATACTTCCTATTTTAGTACTAAAGTTATTATAAATATTATATCAATAACAATTTTCATATTTTATAGATACTATATCTTGAGTCCAACGTGTCAGCAGTCAAAACCAAATATCAAAACGATATTGTAAGGGTCGTATTTATAAAACGATCACAAGATTGAGGGCATCTTAAGTGTGGATTTGGCAGTTTGTTTTGTACTGAAATGTCATTACACTATTTACCTACTAGTCAAATCAGCAACTTTTTATGAAATTTCAAAAACGCTTTTTTGTATGAAAATAGTGGGTTATGACGTCACTCGCCAGTAAATATTGAATTCTCAAATCAATAACTTCTATATTTTTAACTCGATTATTAAATCTAAATTTGCATTTTATTTAAAATGATGAATGAGATCCGCAGTATTTTTAGCCATCAGTTTTAAGTATAAACATATAGGTTTTTTTTAAACACCCTGTCAACATGCCTTTTCTGATACGAACTCAAACTTTTTATCAAGTGCTGTTTATTTATACGGGCCTAGATTTCTTGAAGTTAAGTGTACCTATCTCCAGAGAAATAAGTAGCATGTAGGCATTAAGGCTCGTATTTCTGAAGCGATCGCAAACTTGGGACCAATATTAAGTATGGACTTCACAGGCCAGGTTGTACTGAAATTAAATTTCAGATACGAACTCAAACTCGCTGTCACTCATGAGAGCTGATTATAAATACGGCACTAAGAGGCCTTGGCCTTGGGAAAGACAGAAGAATAATCTCCTGAATGCAAAAGAGACGTTTTCACTCTCACGCGCTCGTTTACTCATATAGATATATGCATGCATGCATCCTGCTTACACTGCACCCGAGCAGTTTTTACTATATCATCATATTTGCAGCTCATACTGGGTATAAAAAAATGCTGATCGAACTTTAGGGTATGAACTTACCTAAAGAAAGTAAACAAATTTCTCCAAGACACGTAGGTCGAAATATTAAAAAAGAAAATTGGGCCTCCCGTACAAATTGACTCAAGCAGCTTGCATCTTTTGTATGGAAAGACCAAACTTTTTTACATGACCACCTATGTTCCTAGGAAAATGTTGTTCAGTTTCAACGTGTAGGTTCATATTCTAAAATTTGGTCAGCAAATTTTGAGCCTTCCCTCGCAAGTGACAAACTGGGAAACGAAATTTTTCAACCGGGCAGGTGACGCACCATTTGAACAATACCACAATAGTGTAAGATCATTTTCACAGAAACGCTTAGGGAAGTTGGACCACCTCCCTGGAAATTATATTGATTTATAGGTGGTCAACCAGATAGAAATTATATGACAGATATTTATGTACTTAAGTATAGTGATATCATAAAAACATATATTTAGTTTCATAGATGTTAGGTCAAATGTTTTGTTTTTTGTAGAATTTAAAATAATGTACTTAGAAAATAATCCTCTCTTAAGCTAGTTGCATGCATTTCTAGGAAAATACATACATACACACGCCTTTATCTCTAATGGGGTAGGCAAATAATAAAAACGTAGTGTAATAATATGAATATGAACATGACTGATGGAATCATTCTATTGTTAACAACTGTCTTATTTTTAAAAGTTGCTGAAGAAGATACGTACATTAATCCATTCATCTTTTATCCTTAACCAGCACTAAACTAGCGAACTTATCACTTGCACGCACATCCAAACATATCTTTAACCCTTTCCATCTTCACTCACATGATTTGTCTATCTCTTTCTCTCCCTTCGCTGGTATTCTTTTGTCTCGTTTTTTAGAAAAATACAGGATGTAACAGCATAAAGTTAGAATTTATTAAGGGTGTGTTATGATTGTCTCCGTAAAGAATCAATGACCCAAAACAAAATAAATACAAATAAAATACCCAAATACAAAGTTATAAAAATAATTTGAATCTCGCATAGTTTTGTCGGCTGTTCGTCTATTAAATTGTGAATATTAATATGGTAGGAATAGTTATTTATTTGTTATTAAAATGGATACAATATAATATCCTAAAAGAGTTCTGACTTCGGCTCTTACACCCTGTATAAAGGCTATGTTTAAAACAATCTAACAAAACAAAGTATTACGTCAATGCAAGCTTTTGTGTAAAATAATCCTAAAATGGAACTCTACTTCATATTTTTTGTACAAAAGTGACCCTTTGTCTACTATGACAAGGATAACATTTCAGTAGGTGTACACGCAAAGTCATGTAGTACATTTATTTTATTATGTAAACTAGCGACCCGGCCCGGCTTCGCACGGAAATTATCAGTGTTTCTCTACTATATTATGCATGTAGTATACATATAAACCTTCCTCTTGAATCACTCTATCTATTAAAAGAATCAAATAACAACCTGTCACTACAGCAATATACCTACAAATCTATCTTAAATAACCCACATAACTTTGTCAGACGTGGCGGAACGATCTTTGTTCATGTCGTTTACGTTCTGCCTACTTCCATTAGAGATAAAGGCGTGATTAAATGTATGTATGTATAAAAAATTGTGCTGGTACTATTGGGTAGGTAAGAATTTATCACTACATAGTATAAAACAAAGTAGCTTTCTCTGTCCCTATATCCCTATGTATGCATAAATCTTTAAAACTACGCAACGGATTTTGATGCGGTTTCTTTTAATGGATAGAGTGATTCAAGAGGAAGGTTTATATGTATAATACATGCATATATAGGTATATAATATTTAAAGACATACTAATTTAATATATTGACTATTTGATAAATTATTATTTGGCTGTTTAAATTTTTATTTTATTTTTGTTTACATTATTGCTATTATAAATATTTTTTTGACATATTTATTCATATCAATCTTACTTTTTATTTTTATATTGAATTTAATGACAGTCCTCAATTTGCAGTGTCCTCGACAGGGCGTCATATGTGATACTATCTGTAATATTAGATCTTAGACACCATGTGACAGCAAGTAAATGAATTATGAATTATCATAATATAGTAGAGACATACATACATACATAAAATCACGCCTTTATCCCTTGCGGGGTAGGCAGAGCGTTAAACGCCTAGTAAAAGGCGCTTTCGCCACGTCTGACAAAAATTGAGGGCAATTTAAGATTGAACTGTGTATTGCTATAGTGACAGGTTGTCAGCCCATCGCCTAAATTACAATACACTGAACCCCTCGAATCCCTTAGCTGCTTTTTACAGCATGCCCGGGAGGAGATGCAGCTGGCACATTCTATGTTTTTCTATCGCTCCCAGTCCAGCATGGAAGAACTGTTCGTTCTAAATGTTCGAATGTTCTTTAAAGAAAAAAATAAAATATATTCGATTATTATATCAAAGTCCCTGAAAGCAAAATTTACTATTTATTGCGTTATAATATACTCAACAGAATGCGTTTAAGTGAGAATAAAAACTCCTTATCTACACAACCTGCCTTAAGCTGGTATGTGCGATATTTAGTACCCGCTACACTTATTAAATAAATAATTGGAGTAATTAGACATGATAAATAATTTCTGCATCGAGTACAGTTAAGGATATGCAGTTGGCTTAGGTCAGGTTTTTAGTACTCACTTAGGTACACTTTTGTGTTTTCCTAGTAATTACATCTAGGGTAGAAAAAATGTATTTGGGAAAACTGAAATGACGTGTCATGCTATACGTCATTTTTATAAAATTGGAATAAAATAAATGTTGGTACGTAGTTGGCACATAAACAGGAGATATTTATAATATGAAGAATAATTTGTTTGTTTCAATTGATTCGTTTATAAACCGCAACGGTTAATATGATAACATATAATTTTAATAAATACACAAATACCGTAATGTAACTACTTAAATATAACAGGAAAATCTTAAAAGTATAATGTATTGTAATAGACAATTATAATTTCGGTTTCTTGAATTCTGAACAAAGAAAACAGGTAGGTACTACCTATTAAATAAATTCTGGTAATGACTTAAGAACTTTTAATATTTGCTTAAGGTGATTCCTCCCGGCAATTGGTAGTTTTCTAGAGATTATTTCTCCTAAACGAATCATTGGAAAATTCTTAAAAATATATATATCTAAGAAATTAGTTCATGGCCTGCAACTGCAACATTTAAAATGTTCTAGTTCATAAATAAGTATGCTAAAAGAAAACTAGAAGTAAAACTGTTTTTATCAGTAAATTTTATATTCATTCTGAACTATTAGGAGCGCTTTCACGGTTCCTTCGGGAAATTATCCGTATTATGATTAACAAAAATCGCAACATAGTTTTTTTACTCGTAGTTTTTATGACGCGGCCACGGTCGTAACCGCCACGCCGCTGATTTGAACGATATTCTAAGGCATTACGGGCGATGGTTGCATATCTTGAAATCTACTTACTCATCTGCCGGCAAGATACATCTTAAATTAAGTATAGTCAAAGCCTTAAATATTTATACAGAATGTTAGGATAAACAGTATTCAGTTGAGGTAACTCAGTTTCTACCGTCTATTCAACAGCTTTCCCTAGGGCACCCATGCTGAAATCTCGAAAAATTCGCAGAAAAGTTCACTTAGTCAGCTGATATTTTATCATTTATAGACAAGTTATATAAGACATTATTATTTTGAAGATTTCTCAATATTATACCGGTAGGAGTCATTCAAATAATCTTTAATTAGATATGTAATTTAAATATTTTTCATCGCCATAGTCTGGTCATGTAGCTATAAGTTGATAACTTGATACAAACGTGCGCTTTACACAAATATTTATTGTAGTTTTGTGAATATAATAACAATATAAAAAAAGTAAATTAAAAGGTAACGTTGAATTTGTATTGCGCATATTATTTATTAATTATGCTTACCGTTTGTGCGTAAATTTAGTACTTTGACCTCCATGTACGTAATTAATATGAAAGAAAACAAATTAATTGCTTAACGGTAATAATTAAAGTTACATTCACACGGTTGAACCAACAGTAAAGCGACTTGCAGATTGTTGAACTAGAAATGTGTTGCGTGTTACGCCATCTATTGCCGGGTAGCGGTACTATGCTCATAGAAGCAGTATGGAAGCAACTATGGAATTGACTTATTACAATGATAAAACTACAGTGAATTTGTAATATCAGTTAATAAATAACATGAACCATTTTTATAGATTACGATTAATTAAAATATGACACCATATGACAAAATTTGACAAGTTACTGTTTAAAGCGTTTTACTTAACAGTTTTTTATTATTATTACTAAATATTAAAGTTATTCAGTTAATTTAAGTAGGTACCTAAATCTGCAAAAGCATAATATTAAAATTATAAGCGTAAAATATTCCTTACATTAATTTTAATCACATCGGCAGTAAGAAATAACGAATAGGCATCACGTTAAACCACTTTATAAATGCGGGATTTGTCGTATCAAAATCTACCTACACCTGCTCGTACTCACCCCACACATACAACCACTACATAAAAAAATATGTATGTATTCTATAATGTACAATATTACATGTTTTTTGTTTGTTTGTCGTAGGTGAAAGTTCCGGATCGTGTTCAGACGAAGATAACAATGTCCATGACGAGGCGCGTGAGCGGCCGGAGCCGCATATGTGCCCGCGCTGCCAGGAACAGTTCGAGAGCCTGCCTGACTTCCTCTACCACAAGCGAGTCTGCGATGAGAAGGCCCTGCAGATGGGCGAGGACAGAATGCACTCCGACCCCGAGGAGATGGTCGTCTCAGGGGACGAGGAAATGGACGGACCCAACAAACGACTAGAACAAGTCCGGAGGCATCGACAAGATGCCGAAAACAACAACAGCCTCGAAGATGGAGAGGCCGAAGTGCCTGAAGCGGACGTGCCGCCGGTCGGACTCCCGTTCCCCGTTACCGGCCACGTCACTCTCGAAGCGCTACAAAACACGAAAGTCGCTGTAGCACAATTCGCCGCGACGGCGATGGCGAATAACGCCGACAATGAGGCTGCCCTACATGAACTTGCCGTGTTACAAAGCACGTTATTCACATTACAACATCAACAAGTGTTCCAACTGCAGTTGATACGCCAACTTCAAAATCAGCTTTCATTAACGCGACGGAAAGATGATGTCCCTCAGCAGCCAAGTCCGCCGCCGAGCGAGCCGGAGCCCACGATGCCAGCCGCTCGATCGCCGTCGCCGCAACGTCCGCCGCGGGAGCCAACTCCTGCTATCCTCACTCCTCCCACTAGCCAAAGCTTGCCGTCGACCCATTCGCATTTACATCCTAAGACGGAACCCATCTCCGTTCCTAAGCTTCCGACCTCATCTCCACCTTTGATGACCCACCCGCTATACAGCTCCATATCTGCATCACTAGCGTCTTCAATCATCACAAACAATGATCCACCGCCGTCCCTAAATGAACCCAACACATTAGAAATGCTACAGAAGAGAGCACAAGAAGTACTAGACAATGCGTCACAAGGCCTGCTAGCAAATAATCTTGCTGATGAACTTGCTTTTCGCAAATCTGGGAAAATGTCACCATACGACGGAAAAAGTGGAGGACGCAACGAACCATTCTTCAAGCACCGATGCAGATACTGCGGGAAGGTGTTCGGAAGTGACTCCGCGCTGCAAATCCACATACGGTCGCATACAGGTGAACGGCCTTTCAAATGTAATGTTTGCGGGTCACGATTTACAACCAAAGGAAACCTTAAAGTTCATTTCCAAAGACATACTGCAAAATTCCCGCATGTTAAGATGAACCCTAATCCGATACCAGAACATTTGGACAAATATCATCCGCCATTACTCGCACAGCTGTCGCCGGGACCGATCCCCGGAATGCCTCCCCACCCGCTTCAGTTCCCGCCTGGAGGGCCGAATCCTTTTCCGCCAAGCTTGCCGATGTTTAGGCCATCACATCATGACTTGATGCCTCCACGCCCCCTCGGGGACAAGCCTCTACCGCCGCACCCACTATTCGCAATGAGAGAGGAACAGGACGCTCCGGCTGATCTCAGTAAACCTTCTGCGCCGAGTCCTGCCCGATCTGTTCCCGACGTATTCAAGTCTGAACCGCAAGACGAAGAAAGTCATCGAGATTCTAGTTATGAAGAGACAGACCGCGTCACACCAAAACGAGAACCTGAAGAAAATGATGGCAATCACGACCCTGAGCAAGACCGATACCCCTCTACGTCACCGTACGACGACTGCAGCATGGACTCTAAATACAGCAACGAAGAACAAATTGGCAGAGAAAGTCCGCACGTGAAGCATGATCCAGATCAACCGGAAAATCTCTCAAGTAAGAATTCATCGATATCTGGACCAATTTCAATAGCAACGGGGCTTCGTACTTTTCCGTCCTTTCCTTTGTTCCCTCATTCACCACCTAGCAGTGTCTCCTCGGGTAGTATAACCCCTTTCCCAAACACTCCTCAAAACGTCGTTGACGTAGATCTAGCTCGAGACCCTTTGTTTTTCAATGCGTTACTACCGCGACCCGGGAGCAATGACAACTCGTGGGAAAGTTTAATAGAAGTAACAAAGACATCAGAAACTTCCAAGTTACAACAATTAGTAGATAATATAGATAACAAAGTCACCGATCCTAATGAATGTATAGTATGTCATCGAGTTCTCTCTTGTAAAAGTGCTTTACAGATGCACTATCGCACACATACCGGTGAAAGGCCCTTCCGATGTAAATTGTGTGGCCGCGCTTTTACGACCAAAGGCAATTTAAAGACACACATGGGCGTCCATCGCATTAAACCTCCCGGTCAAATGCTACATCAATGTCCAGTCTGCCATAAGAAATTTGTCGACCCGACAATTCTGCATCAACATATTCGTCTTCACACGGGAGACCGCCCCGGTAATCCTTTTGATCATTTTCGTGGTCTCGAAATTAACAGTTTTGCACAACATATCGGGCCCGACGTCAACGACAGTCCTCCTTACCGACCGTTTCCTCCACCCCTGTTCCCCACTCCGTCCACTCCCGGCGACCGACGGGCGGACTCCCGCGGGACAGACGATGAGAGCGGCCGGGACGAGCGCGAGCCCGCTATACGGGAGTTCGACGACGACCCAGATATAAAGGATCGTCGAACTTCGCCGCTCTCCGTCAGCGCCTCGGCGTCCGAATTCGAGTTAAAAACCATCACCACAACGGCTTCCCTCCCATCGGCGACAGGTTCAGAGAGCGGGCGCAGCGCACGAGGCTCGCCGCCGTCGCCCGCGATGTCGACGTTGTCGACGCCGCCGCCGCGCCTGCCGCACCGCTCGCCGCTGCCGTCGCCCCCGACGCCGCTCGCCGCGCTCGGCGCCCTTGGAGGAACACCCTTCAGCTCGCTCGGACTCGCGTTTCCTCCCGCAGGTATGCGTTCGCGGGATCTTTATATTATCGTCCGCCCCGGTCGCCCGCACTTCCATTCCCCACATTTCATCCCCAAGCCGACTAATGTTAAACTCTTCTAACGAACGCTCGAATACACAGTTTGCAAATTTAATATCGTACTAAAGTTTGGTTTAACGTAATCGCGCGTTCCAAATTATAACTTGGCAAATGTGGAGTAGAGAACAGTTTGATCAGTGTGTTTGTTTGTGTGCAGTGCGCGGCAACACCACGTGCAACATCTGCTACAAGACGTTCGCGTGCAACTCAGCGCTGGAGATCCACTACCGCAGCCACACCAAAGAACGACCCTTCAAGTGCACCGTATGCGACCGAGGCTTCTCTACTAAGGTAACTACTTGATTTACCCACTGCTGATATTTATTCCCTCACACGACACCGATCTCAAATCAATCTGTCTCAAACGCAGCTAAAACCATTGTCATGTAATAGTCACGTACATAGCTCAGATTGAGATCTTTGGCTCGAAGCCAGTTCATACTTTATTGTTACACAAATAGCGACGCATACGTTTTTACGATGTTTCCACTCATTTTCGCATCGTCAAAATCAAAAACCTCGTGGTGTTCGTATCATACGATTGTACAGCGTTCGAATCGGTTTAAGAAGTAAAATCAATACAGGCACGGTGAAGGATGTAAATAGTTCGTGTTCGATAAATAACACGGGTGAAGCGAGTCGAGTCGCGAGTCGGGCTTCGACGCAAGTTGTCCGGACTCGGGAGACATCGACAGTCGCGGCCAACTTGCTGCAAGAACTTTATGCGCCGGTTTCATTTCACCCGAGTGCATTAATTTTGCAAGCAGTAATTACAAGTCGCTAGTCGACGCCTCAAGTTCGCATTAGTTTAGCCGTTGTTCTCGGAGCATCCGAGCCTCGGAGCCGACAGCTCCGCAGTAATTGACGACCAACTTCGCCAACTTGTAGGCTCGTTTGCTCAGATTTAATCAAAACCCGGCAAGAGCTTGTCTAACAGTTCCAACTGCGACTAAACCAACTAAAAATACCAACACAGTCAGATTACATACGCGAGATAAACCAAATATCACAAAATTGATATTTGATAGTGGGCTTTGATACGACCTCGCCACGGTTTCAATAACGATCACATCACTTAACCACGTTCTGATTTTGTCACATTTTATTAAATTTGAAAGCTTCGTCTCCATTAAGAAGACATGATTATATATCAAGTTTTATGGCCCTAAATATAAAAATAAATTTCTAATGCACATGCATAATTTAATCATCAAAATATGCATACAGATGATCAATGTAAACACCGACCTACCCATCGGCATGATATCTTATTCAAAAATTCGTTTAATGACGTGAAATGTGGTCTAGTTTGAGAATTATTTCCATATTTAAAGTAATAAATGGAGGTTGTTAAGAGCGTTTTATAGTGAATCAAGTTTTATACTTGGCTTGGCTAATATTTCACTTGGTGGTGGCGAGTGCAGCGCCTGCGCCGATGGAGGGGCGCGGGTCGTCGCGTCGCGCCACAAAAATGATAACTCATAAAAACAACGTCACGGAAAACGATCGGAATATTAATTCATGTCGTAAAATATTTATTGCTTATAAATCCTTGAGCCTTTACCTACGCTTCTCGTCATAAAAAGATTATTTATGCTCGACAAAGTAACATATTTCGTATATTTCCCAAAGTGTCCAGGGGTCTTATCAATAAAATATAGATTATTTACAGCGGCGCCGCGATTTTAAATTATAAAAAAATGAATTACCCGCCATCCGGCCGTTTAATGTATCTGAAAGCCAATTAAACATTACCGATATTAATTTTTAGTCAATTTATTGCCCTAATTAGCAAGGATATGTCATTATTTTATTCCGCTTTGTTAATTGCTTTGCAAACATAAAAGAAATAAACGATCACTAAAACTCGTGAAATCGAACCGAACAAAAAACCCGGAAAACTTTGAAACAATCTAAAAAAACATAAGTACCAGTAGACTTGGGCCGATGTTATCCGCCGAAGAATACATTAGCGATGAAACCGGCTAACATATTAACAAATCGGTAAACTCAGAAAATAAGTGTTCATGCTGGTCTGGGAGCGATAGAAAAACATAGAATGTACCAGCTGCATCTCCTCCCGGGCATGCTGTAAAAACCAGCTCAGGGATTCGAGGGTTTCAAGCATATTGTAAGTTGAGCAAGTTGTAAGCTGACAACATGTCACTACAGCAGTATTCAGATCTATCTTAAATAACCCTCAAAACTAAAAACTTTTACAAAGACCTTTATTTGGTACATTGACGCTCTGCCTACCCCATTAGGGATACAGGCAGGTGAGAGTATGTATGTATAAGTTGCGAAATGGTGTTTCTACGGGCGGCAATGTTAGAAAACAGTGGCTGGTCTTATCGAGTAGCACAACACAAGCGACAGTGCGGCTACAAGCGCATTTAAAATTACAATAAGACCCTCGACACTCGCGCTACGAAAGTTCACGCGCTAAACAATCTATCGATTATTCCGATCTTGTTATGTGTAGGTACATGCACATACAGGGTGTAAACAGAAGTACTGAGTAAACCATGATCTGCTTATGATAACAAACAACAAACCTTTTTTTTCACTTAATACTTTTCTTTGCCCTCTCCCTACAAAAATGTCTATATCATCTACAAATTTTGTATGATACAGAACAATTTACGTTTGAGTTTTTTTTATTTGGGATGTGAAAGTTGTTTGTTATCATGAAAAGAATATGTGGTCAAAACGAACGTAGTAAATATTTTCTTTTTAACACCCTGTATTGTGGTAGGTACAGTAGTACCGGTGAAAGGCCAACTGGTCGTGGACAATGCACTGATATGATTATTCAATGTTCTGGCCGACGGAAACATTATTATACCCGCTATGAAAACAATATGCTACAAACACATTTTAAAACTTCCATACTGGCGATAGAAAAACATAGAATGTGGCAGCTGTATCTCCTTCCGGGCATGCTGTAGAAACCAGCTAAAGGATTCCAGGGTTTCAGTATATTGTAATTTAGGCGATAAGCTGACTACCAGCAATATACAGTTCTATCTTAAAAATCCCTTAAAACTTGACAGACGTGGCGAAACGACCTTTTTTGTATCGTTGACGCTCTACCTACGCCATTAGGGATACAGGCGTGATAGTATGTACGAGTATGTAAATGTAAAACAATGTAGAGTTTAGCATGTTTTTTAGACTATCCAACTATAACTTATTCGATCCAGGCAAATGGGGAGTAAATCAATAATTAAATAAGCTAACCTAATGCTGTAAGCCTATCTAGCAAAACCAACAATAATTTATTATAGCGAGGTCAATCAATCCGAATTAGATCAATAAAATGAATATTAATCGCAACCCAATAGAACAGACTCTATCTACCTTAGAAAGCTGTAATACAAAACAAGCACCGTAATAGCAAAGTACTTATACGAGTACATACATACATATAATCACGCCTGTATCCCTAATAGGGTAGGCAGAGCGTAAAAAAGGTCGTTCCGCCACGTCTGACAAGTTTTGAGGGTTATTTAAGACAGATTTGTACGTATATTGCTGTAGTGACAGGTTGTCAGCCCATCGCATAAATTGCAATATACAGAAACCCTCGGGTCCCTTAACTGGTTTTTACAGCATGCCCCGGCGAAAATGCTGCTGGCACATTTTCTCTCACTTCCAGTCCAGCATGGAAAATACCTATATACATATCTATCTAAGTACGTTTCAATGTAACCTACCCATGTACCCATTCATAAAAACGTAGGTTATGTTGTTGCGTCAAACATTTTAAATACATACAGCAGCCACTGCATTTAGGGCACAAGTGTCAGATCAGAACTAACGTTTTATACAGTTACTTAGAACTCTCCTTGAAGAAATTCTTTCTAGAAAATAAAAACCAGGTACCCGGGACTTAGATCGATTAAAATCTTTCTCTCGTGTATTAATATTTGTTGATGTCTGACCATTCATTTAAAACTCAAATTATTGGAATAATTCCATCAAAATTCGTTGTATGAAAAAGTCGCCTATTCTATCTCCACGGCATCATAGAAAATTACGAAACGTTTGAGTGCATAAAATGCTGTTGCCAGGCGAAAATCTCAAAACGCATTAGCTGCATAGAATGTCAAACATAAGGTCGATAAGTACTTACGTTGGCGTCTAGTAGGCCCCTTTGCCCCTTCCTAGGGCAAGGGGGGGGCATACGTGTAGCGACCAGCAAAGCTGTGTTCCTAGACCGGTCCTCCTGTGGTGATAGTTAAATTACTGCATTAGGTGCGCAATAAAGATATATCGGCGCATATATTCATCAAAGAAAGTAGTGGGAACGCAAAAAGTTACAACTACATTTCTCGGTATGGAATATTTTATAACTGTGAAAGTTTCTATTAGACAAAAACTACAAAGAAAGTTATATAGTAATTTGATTTTGTTGACAAGGAAATAAAATATAGTCTCAATTTGTTCTTTTAAATATTTCCCAGGTTTGATACAAATCTTTGGAATGTTTCACTTGGATTAAATGTTTTGATGGTATTAAACTTTCAAAAAGAGTGGGTGGCTTAAATGTCATACAATGCTGTTTTTGTAAAGTATACGACCAATACAATACAGTTTCAAGCTCTATTCATCTGCCTACAAGACCAATTGACAACTAGGTATGTCTGTAATTTTATAGCTATCTGCAACTACTATAGTTAATTATTAAAATCTTCTTAAGGTAGAGACACGTCAATAAAACAAAACCTATGTAATAATTTACGACCCACCTATAAATATACAACGACAAAATTAATTACATAAAAACTCGTCATCAAAAGTCAGACATACTATAAACTGAAGTTGATTAATTAATGATGACCAAATGCACCTTTTTACGAATGTGATAAAAATGTAAAGGGCAACTAAGATATCGCCGCAAGAGAAAACATTATCTAAATACGCATATAATCTTAAATATAACGGTAAAAGTAATATTCCCATATTATGCAGAAATGCAAATAACTGGTAATATTTTTTAATATTAATGAAGATTAAATTACGTTAAAAGCGATTTCTATTGCAATTTCAAAGTAACACGTATCGAGTTCGAAATCATAAAGTCAAAATTATAATTCAAGATCGGTATCGGCTCTTATTTATACTTTGATATTACCATTGAATGATATCATAAAATGGTGGTCTGATATTATTTTTAATAAAACACGGATATTTATTCAAAGCGCGCGAAGAGCATTATAAAAACTTCGTCTATGTATATGAATTACTTGATTTAGAATAAATAATCTACTATATTCTGTAACAGTAGTGTCGTTTTGACCTCGTTCTCGTTACAAATATATATTTTATCTCGAATTAAGTTATATTTTATACGTAAAGCTCCACATTATTATAATAACTTGGTAAACGCATTCATCATCGATCTTATACAAGGGGTTACAATAAAGCGAGTGATAATTAAAAAAAATAGATTTTAGTCAAAATATCATATTACTAAAAACTTTAATAAATATTTAATCTTTTCAATACATTTAAAAACATCAGGTATCTACGGTAATTTGCAATGTGTGTGCAACACAACATAGTTTTGTAATTTGCACCTACTTAGTATTTTTTATAATGTAAGTACATACTCTATTCATTATTCTATAATTTTACACGTGGCACCTTTGTTCGGCCAAGAATATAATTTATGATCGCGGTATGGTAGGTACATTCATTCAATATATTTCTATTAAAAATAATCTCTTTAAACTCTTTTTGACGAAAACAAAATCACCTAATCTAAGCCGTGGAACTAGCTACAGCCACAGTATATTAATTAGTTAATAAAAGTTTAATAATAAAAATACCTACAAATCTATCTTAAATAACCCTCAAAACTTTGTCAGACGTGGCGGATCCACCTTTGTTTAGGTCGTTTACCCTCTGCGACGTGATTATATGTATGTATATAAGTTTAATAACCTATATTTCAATGATTGATGAAACTATTAGTACGTTATCTCTACCTAAAACTTTACTAACCTCATCATCTTCATCATAAACTTAAGAGCGCTGCTCTTGTCGGTGGAGTAAGAAGTAAACGCCTTACTAACCTCGAATATGATTAAAAGTCCCACGTAGTTGTTGATCTGACAAAACATCAATATCTGTTCTATTATCGAATACTTATAGTCATCGTAAGCTCATCATCTCCCTAGCCTTATCCCGTATCTCACGGGGTCGGCTTCCTAATCTAGGGGATTGAACGAGGGTACTGGTTTTTACACAGAGCGTCTGCCATCTGACCTCCGCAACCCAGAAGGGAAACCAGACCCAATCCTAGATTAGGTCAGAGTTTTCAAGCCGCCAATGCTTAGTACTGGCCTCTGATATGGCTTAACGACTAATATCTACGGTATTAAACGATATTATCCGGGACCAACGGCTTAACGTGCCTTCCGAAGCACGGAAAAAGCACCGAATAAACGTACATATGAAATTTGAAAACCGAAAAACACATTGGTACGTGGTGGGATTCGAACCACGACCTCACGCTCAGGAGGCAGCGGCCCTATCCACTACACTATCGGGACTTGTAGTCATCGTAAGCTAAATCTGTGAAATAGTAACAAAAATCATCCATCACATAGAATCGTGACATAAAAAAGATCGATCATTACGTCTCGAGCTCTACTTACTATTCCATTCCAATGTTTTTGCAAAACTGAAAACATAATATAATCCGTTGTGAACATATTATACCCAAGCATAATTCATACCTAACCTATCAATGTTATATTCGCAACACCCGAAAACAAATTCCTAGCAACCGTAGGACGGTACTTAGAAATAAACTTTATTAAGAGTACTATTGTTACCATAGATTAAGTTGTACTGTACGAACATATAGAATAGTTTCTAAGGTTTACATGATTGGCTTAGGCTGTTAATGTAAGTTTTCTATAAAGAAAGAAATATATATGGCGTAGGATTATGATAAAAATCGGTTTTTCGATCAAAAAACTAGTGTTTTGAAAAACTCCGGGTTTTGACCAATTGGTTTTATGATAAAAATAAAATAAATAAACAAACTTAATTTTAGTTCACAAAAGATGAAAATAATAACAAAAAAATAATTATCTCATTTCTCCATTGTATTATCCAAATATAAAATACCAACCGATGTTGATTTTACCATAAAACCAAAAACCAATTTATCAAAACCCGGAGTTTGACAAAATACTACCAAGTTTTAGAATAAAGGTAAACAAAGTTGCATGATTTTTAATCGAAGATGTTTCTAAAATAAGTTTTAGCTATTACACATGACAACATAATGATATAGTAGTTTTAGTAATTTAACTAATTTGCCAACGTACGTATCATTTATTTTTGAATCTTTAAATCTGAGTTGGAAATACTATAGTTTTTTAATCAAAAACTGGATTTCTCAGGATTTTGACAAAATCATAAACTTTTCTCTGGATTATGACCTAGTATTCTATCAAAGTCCGGGTTTTGATTAAATCCCTAGTTCTTTTGTTCAAAAGACCGATTTATAAATAGAACAGCAACAGCAGAGTATAAGCCTTCGATCATAGTGTTTTAAATTTTATATTTATTTTAATTTATTTATTTTTGGACTCAATACTGTTTCAGAACTTTAATTACCTTGCGTATTTAAAATTCTTTCATAGTAATTATACCTAAACGGCTGAACGGATTTCAATAAAATTATGCAGGATGATAGTATTCCCTATACAATATAACCACCTTCCCCAGCCAATATACTGTTTTTTTCCTTTCCTGAAAGAATTTATTTATGTACATTATTTAGTTTCATTAACTACGCAACTCTTCTGAGTTTGCTGGAATCTGTCCCTTACCTTGTAAAAATGTTTATTCTATTTCACGATCAAGTTTTAACAATAGTGTTTGTTAGCAATGCGTTACAATTTTTATCTGTATTATTACTCTTTTATAATTTGCACTTTGGAAAGTTTCAATCACTGTTCCCCCTGATTCGTTTACGTGTGTGTGGTGTCCCGCATGTAGATGTGTGTGTGCCGTGTGTGTAACGTGCGTGTGTTTGTGGTTCCAGAGCAGTGGCGGCGGATGCCGGTGCGCAAGGCGCGCGCGCGCACCCCGCCCCCCGCACGCCACTGCTTTGGACCTGTGGAACGCCTTCGTCTACCCGGTATGAGAGAGCGACGCATGAGCGTTTCTTGTTTTATTTATTCTGTAGTATTAATTGTAGATAACCAAAAATATATTGTACGTATAGATGCACGACTCAAAAATAAAAATCTCATCTGGATCATCAGACTCTTTTTGCAGTAGTTACCAAATGTTGTCCCGAAGTGTCTATTTGAATTAACAGAACAACTTATAAAACTAAAATACCTCTGAATCCCGAACTTGAGTTTTTCAACAAATACGCTTTTCAATGACATGATAACATTAAAATGCAATCAACCAAATCAAATTAACCATACCAATCCCTTCATAGGGCAACATGAAGCAGCACATGTTGACGCACAAAATCCGCGACATGCCGCCCGGCTTCGACAAGTCCAACCAGTCAGCGCCATCTACCGACGACGGGCGCGACCAGAGCCCCGAGCGGCGCTCCTCGCCCGACAAGCTGGACCTGAAGCGGTCGCCGCCCGCGCACCCGCAGCCGCCGATGTCGCACGCGCCGCAGATTGACATGCCGCCGCTGCCCAAACGACCCTCAGGTATGATGTCAACGAGTCAGCGCCATCTACCGACGACGAGCGCGACCTGAGCCCGTCCAACGCTAATAAGCAGTAATTCTAACAAGTAAAACTAGAGATTTTAAGTAGTAAGACTTGCCTTACCTTCTTATTAGAGCGTTGTCAGTTTAGGTCCTTAATTAAAATTACCCTATTTTAGCGGAACTTGCTTTATTATAGCAAAATAAAACTAAAAATTATCCGCCTACCTAAATCTTGCAAATTTTATTTCTATAGATAATATGAATACCTCGATAATGCGTATTATTTATGCCACAAAGCAAAGTTGTTATCTCATAATCGTAATTAAAATCGTAAATCAGAATAACGGTCGATGCAAACATAATAACTGTTTAAATATACGTGTTCGCCCACGCGATATTTAAAAATATTTGTCATGCACGAAATACATCATCCAGCTTAGATAATTCAACTTGGAACCTAAGTTTAAGATTTTTAGACATGACAAAAAAATCTCCTTTTGCCTGACCAATGATTTTGTTGACAAATATCTTCACTACTTAGAAAAATACAGCTGTTTTTACTAAGTGTTTACCCCATTAAAGTAACTTAAAAGAATAACTAAACTATCTTATAGCAGCAACTTACTTGCATACAAACAAAGTGTTTTTGAATCCTCAACCCTACTTTTCGTCTAAAAACAATAAATTTCAATAATTCTAACATCTTTCTCTTCTCCAACAGTGCCAAGCCAGCCCCAGCATCCCCCACCGCCGGTGTCATCCAAGCACCTCTGCGGAGTATGCCGGAAGAACTTCTCCTCATCATCAGCTCTGCAGATCCACATGAGGACCCACACCGGGGACAAGCCCTTCCGATGCGCAGTCTGCCAGAAGGCATTCACCACTAAGGGAAATCTCAAGGTTGGTACTTCTTCTCAAATATCAATGGAAAATTTCTTCCATGCTGGACTGGGAGCGAGAGAAAAACACAGAATGTGCCAGCTGCATTTCCTCCCGGGCATGCTGTAAACACCAGCTAAGGGATCCGAGGGCTTCAGTATATTGTAATTTAGGCGATGGGCTGACAACCTGTCACTACAGCATTATACCTACAAATCTATCTTAAATAACCCTCAAAATTTTGTCAGACGCGGCATAACGTCCTTTGTTTAGGTCGTTTACGCTCTGCCTACCCCATTAGGGATAAAGGCGTGATTACATGTATGTATGTATCAATGGCAAATATTTTAGATTCTTGACGCCGAAAACTTCGCTACATCTGTAGCCTTTTGGTTGGTGCTTTTACGAAGCCAGAGATCCTATGGAAGTGTTTGGTCTTCATGTGAATGAAAAAGGCTTACTTCTCTTTTATGTAAAGAATTGTTACCTTAGATTCGATCACTGATTTGAGAAGACGCTGCCGCTCGCGCAAGCTCCCAACGCCATTTAATCTTCTGTGGTTTGCCGAATGTGATAATATACTTGGCAAAATTAGAGTTGATTTTTAGAGCGACTTACAATTATTGACGAAAATTTGCACCTTTCCTTCCCGCTCTTTGTAGGTGTTAATATGGTATGTAGTCAACATGTACACTAAATAAACTCCGTCAATTCATATATTCATACATTTTTTTTTTTAAATTATGAAGTATCTACTTTGTAAAAGTTTAGAAGGTGAAAATAGGCGCTTAGCAGTAATCTTTACATAGTTTACCGTCCGTTGAGTACACGACAATAACACCATAACCCACCTAATAAAACCATTGCGAGTCATAAAAACTTCACAGATTATCGTTAACCGCACCTATAAAACTTCTTACATTAACCATAGGGCATCATGGCTCAATAGGGAACATTAAATCACTGGATAGAAAGCAGATCTAAGTATAAGTTTGAATAGATTGTGTAGTTGTTATGCTACTTTCTAGAAAGATACGAGTAACATTGGAATTGAACTTCTAGAACCCCTAAATCTAAATCTAATGTACAGATAGACCACGAAATCTGTTCACATGTCACGTCGCTACTATAGCTGTCATTGCTTCAAAAGCTGTCAGTGTAACCTAGACAAATTGATAGTTCCTAAAATCGCCGCCTGAACAGTTATGGCGGTCGCACTGTACTTCTTCGTGTCATTGATCGAAGAACTATTAGTGTTCCTTGTGCTGTGCGACTTCTTTTAATATTAATAAGTTGCCAACTCTACATTGGAGCTCTTCAAATTTATTCTTGCTGTATCTATTGCTACATCGCCATTACACCCATTCCTTTTTTGATACAATTTTATTGTTTACTAGCGACCCACCCCGGCTTCGCACGGAAATCATCAGTGTTTCTCTACTATATTATGCATGTATTATACATATAAACCTTCCACTTGAATCACTCTATCCATTAAAAGAAACCGCATCAAAATCCGTTGCGTAGTTTTAAAAAAATGTGCATACATAGGGATATAGGGACAGAGAAAGTGACTTTGTTTTATACTATGTAGTGACGATAGGACATTCATATAATTTTCAAATTATTTCTCAAAACGACAGGTGTCGCTAGCATCCACTCATGACGATTAATAAATAGAAGATCACTAATTCGCCGCTCAGGATTGGTCGCAGTCACTGATTTGAGAAATCGCTGGCGCTAGCTTAACTTTTCTGTGGTCGCAGTAGCTCAGTTGGTTTAGAGCGTTGGGACGGTTTTCCAAAAACGCAGGTTCAAATCCTGTCCACGGTTATTTTTTTGGTTTGTTATTTATCATATCTACATTCTTTTGTCCAGGTGCATATGGGAACGCACATGTGGAGCGGCGGCGCGTCGCGGCGAGGTCGCCGTATGTCCCTCGAGCTGCCCCCGCGGCCCCTACACGAGCCCCACGACCTGCTGAGGCGGCCCGACCTCTTCTACCCCTATCTGCCCGCGCCTTTCCTTAACGGCATGCAGCAAAAGGTATGTAGCTATGTTGTAACCTGTAAACTAGTTGTTCATTTTATGCTTTCTAACAGGGTAGCTCGCGATAAATATTTTAATGGTAAAAACGTAGGAAATTTACATTTTATCCTAACGTTTCAACTCGGTTAATAATTTGAGTTTCG
The DNA here is from genome assembly GCA_949820665.1 of Scrobipalpa costella. Taxonomy (NCBI): domain Eukaryota; kingdom Metazoa; phylum Arthropoda; class Insecta; order Lepidoptera; family Gelechiidae; genus Scrobipalpa; species Scrobipalpa costella. Next base: position 12,671,753 of record OX463303.1, read on the forward strand.
TTTGTGCAGCTGAACGAGATATCAGTGATCCAGCAGAGCGCGGGACAGAACGGCGTAGCGAAGTTCCCGGGACTACTCGGCTTCGGCGCTTTCGGCGGCGGGCGGCCCGGCGCGGCCTCCCCGCTCGAGCGGCCGCCGTCGCTGGAGGGCAGCGAGGAGCACCGGCAGGCCGCCATGCGGGAGCTGGCGGAGCGCGGGCGCGAGCTGGCCGAGCGCAGCCGGCAATTCCGCGAGGAGGGCGAGTACCGCTCCCCGCCCGCGCACGCGCACGCGCCGCACGCCCCGCCCCCCGCGCAGCCCTCGCCCCCCGCGCCCCTGCACCAGCACCCGCACCCCCTCGCGTCGCTGCCCCCGCCCGCGCGCACCGAGGGCCTCACCGTCTAAATCCAACGAATCCATCGGAACACATTCCAAAACTCCTCGATCTGAACTCGAGCTATCGAGCGCCTCCCGAACTCTTCGAGGCGCAACTGTGTCATGTTAATATTGTACAAAGAACTTAGTTGTATAGGACAATAAGGGACTGATAAATTACGACGAATCGAACGTCTATCATAGCATAATATTATGAGCGAAGTGTAGTGCTATGTAACAAATTGTTATTCCACGTGTTATGCCTAGTATTATTGTAAGTAACTTATATGCATGTACGGGCCTGGGGCAATCGGGGTTCGGTGGGAGTCCCACGTTTATGTCATTACTCTGTGATAGTGCGAGCACACGAGACCGCATCTCGCCACGCCAGTCGCCACACGCTTGGCGACTCGCCATTTCACCATCATTAGTAGATGCAGTCTATCGTGCTATGACATCAAAAAATAAATATAAGTTATCCCAAAAATTAATTAAATTCTTAAATCTATATCCTATAAATGTATATAAAATGTATAATAGTATTATAACGAACAAAATAGTTATAAATTATCGATATAAAGTTACGTATTATATTACACATCTAACTGGAGTGCGATATGCATGATTTTGTCTTACATCACATTCCAAGCGACGTGAATTCAACTATTGTAATTCCTAAACTGGATTGAGACGGGGTTCTAAGGGCCGTATTTATAATTAGCTCTCATGGGTGATAGCGAGTTTGAGTTCGTATCAGAAATGTCATTTTAGTACAAATTGGCCTGTCAAATCTATACTTAATATTGGTCGCAAGTTTGAGATCGTTTCATAAATACGAGCCTAAATGTTTCTACATGTCGTTATAAGTCGGATCTAAATACTCAATAGGAACAATTTAGCTCAGTTTTTCGAATATCTATTGTCACTGGTATTCAATATACATTTAATTATTGTAACAGAGGTTAATGACATATTCATATCATGTAAATTAAAAAGTATTTGCATTTGAGGTCTACATAGATGTAAGTGTTTAGAGTCATAGCTATTATATTGCTTTAGAATACTTCAACATATCTTTGTAAAATATGAGCGACTGGTGTAATAAATTAAACTTGTTGGAACATTAGATACGATGTAAGAGCGTAGTTTCACCGGCACTCAGCAGACTGACTTGTTTCCTCCAAATATTGTGAACTATTTTCTTTCCAAACACGCATTTTCGATGCTTACTGTACGTAGTCGCCGATAGTGAATTTATACGTTTTAACTTATTTTCTTCTACTTGTGTATATTTTATATTGTCGACCTACTAGTTATCTGTGTATACATGTCCTAAATTATTTATAAACTATTAAATCATGCATACACTCTTAGTATTAAAGGAACGCTTGTGCGGCGATAGGCCCACGGAACAATCTAGAATAAATTCTCATAGCACCTACAGTTATTTTCAAGTTGCAAATAGATATTAGAGAGTAGTATTTAGTCATGAATATGATGTGTCACGTCATGTCAATATAAATATTCATTGTAAATTATTAAATGTTTATGTAAATGTCCAAAAAGTATTCAAATTATTTAAAAAACAATTATTATACTAATTATTTCTTTTCTTTTGTTGGCCCTTCCTTTATAATCCCTTTTTGTTTTCAACATTTTACTACAAAACTAAAACAAACTACGATCAGATACAGAGTGTTACGTAACTACCGACATTCTTTATACAAAAATATATTGAGTAACCAAACCTGTATAACAAAGAAAATACTACTAAAACAAAAGAAAGCAATAATAAAAAAGAAAAAGAAGAAACAGGTTCATTATGCGATAGACCAAAGCAAAAGAAAGCAAAAATAAAAAGAAAAAAGAAGACGAAATAGGTCCTTATTGCATATGATCAATCAAACAAATACTTGTATACAATTTAATTTATTTACGAGACAGTAACTAGAACATATTTATTACATAAAATCAGCTTTTGTAAGCATTTACCATTCAATAACTTCTCTACCTTGCCATATTTCAATCGAATCAGCTCTACAAGTCTAGCTAGCAGTGGCGAAGGGTCCATACAAGCCGGTTTCCCTTTCAAGAATTCCACCTCCACCAAATCCGGAATTACGCCAAAACTATAAAGTACTTGATTGTTTTTTTTTCTTTGGCTCTACCCTCGATAAAATTGCACCCCACGCCTCTGCTAGCTAGTATATTAAACGAGTTACCACATGATAAATTAGAAGTTGATGACGCTGGCGAGTTTCTTGACGCGGTTGAGGAGCAGATCCCCCTCGCGTATGGTGGCCTGGTACAGCTGCGAGCGGTCGGCGTCGGCGCCGCGCCCCGCGCCCGTCACCACGCAGCCCGCCACCGCGTCTATGCGGCACTGCAAGCGCCCCGCCGCCGTGAACCTGGGCGCATTGAAATCACCAACAAAATAAGTATCTAAAAATACTGTGATCTTCTTTCGAGTGGGTATCGAGTCTATCGACCCGATCAACCCTGGGTTAGAGTTTTTAAACCGCCTAGTAGCACAACTATCAGGCCTCTGACATGGTTTGAGTAACGACCACTACCAAAGACAGCGACCGGGACCGACGGCTTAACGTGCCCTCCGAAGCACGAAATCTTTTTTTTCTTTTCGGACAATCAGATGATTCAGCCTGCAATGTCCTAACCCAACTGAGGAAAAATTGATAAATTCTCAAATATCAACTTTGTGTTTCCCCCCTGGGAATCAAAGCCAGGACCTCCGGATCGGAGTCCATGGCACTAGCTACAAGACCACGGAGGCAGTTAAGCTGTCAGTGTAACCTAGACAAATTGATAGTTCCTAAAATCGCCGCCTGAACAGTTATGGCGATCGCACAGTAATTCTTCGTGTCATTGATCGAAAAACTATTAGTGTTCCTTGTGCTGTGCGAACATTAATAAGTTGCCAACTCTACATTGGAGCTCTTTAAATTTATTCTTGGTGTATCTACTACTGAGGCAGTTATAATACTGTGATAAGGATTACATATAGGATGTGGGGTCAGGCACGGAGGTTTGCGGGGCCTCCTAACACATTTTTTTAAAAAACTTAAAATGAGTTCCTTGAACACTTTTGTTACTACTAACTAAGATTTTGAAATAAACTTTTTTTATATATTTTAGGGAAAGAAACACAATCTTTTTTTATTTAGCTTCTTCAAAATTCTTAACAAAACATCACATCCGTCGCCATTGCCCGCTCCATCCAGACTAATCTTCCATAAAAATAATTCGCTCTCTGTCTCGCACTCGTACGTCGTAACTTTATCACTTTCTCCTTCTCTTATCTTCATCTAAATATCCATCATACAGTCTTCAACCTTCAGAAATCATCTAATCACCACAGAGATCCAATCCCACACACATTGATCATCTAACACACCATGTGCACACCTAAGACCATTACCACAGAGTACCAACTCAGTTTTAGAATAATAAGTTTCATGTCTTTCAAACAAAGATCTTGTTTCTAAAATAAGTTTTAGCTATAAGATATGACAACATAATGAAATAGTAGTTTTACTAATTTAAATAATTTGCAAACACATATAATTTAATTTTGAAATGTATTTTTGAATAAAAAGACATGACACTTTGTTTACCTTTATTCTAAAACAGAGTTTAAATATTATAGAGTGTGGCATATCCTAACGTGCACAGCAAACTGATAAATGAAATAAGTAGTTAAAAAATTATCTCTTACTCTAGTCTATAGTTGGGTTGCGGAGGTCAGATGGCAGTCGCTCTGTGTAAAAACCAGTACCCTTGTTCAATCCCCTAGATTAGATAGCCGACCCGTGGGATATGGGATAAGGCTAGGGAGAAGATGACTCTAGTCTATAGTTCCAATAATTATGTACTTACACAGAGATCTCTTCTTCAACGAACTCGCGCGTCACTCCGAAGGTAGCAGCGATGTTGTCCAGACTGAGCGAGCGGTAGGCGCGCAGCAGCTGCACGTACGCCTTGATGCGCGCCTCGCGGACGTAGTGCTGGTAGTGCGGCCTGAACACCGGGTCCACGCAGATTTGAGTCTCCACCTATGAAAAAAGTCACATTTTACTTACTTTCTTCCATGCTTGGAGCGATAAAAATAGACCCGACAGCGTCTCAAAAACTGATAGACGTTGCTCCGTCAACAACACTGAACGACTTCCAACCAGGAATTCTTTCAGGAAGTGAAAATAAAAATTGTCCACCTCAATCAGTTGTTTTCAATTTGTATGGAAGCCTTTTTTTTTAACATCTCGTGTCGTTGACTGAGCAACCCCTGTCAGTTTGCGGGACGCTGTCCCTTATATTATAAAGTAACATACCCCTACTATTCGACTACCCATTTCTGCATTCTTCTTCTGTCGAGTGGGTATCGAGTCTATCGACCCGATGAACCCTGGTGTCGAAGTTTTTAAACCGCCTAGTAGCACAACTATCAGGCCTCTGACATGTTTTGAGTAACGACCACTATCAAAGACAGCGACCGGGACCGACGGCTTAACGTGCCCTCCGAAGCACGAAATCTTTTTCTTTTTCGGACAATCAGGTGATTCAGCCTGCAATGTCCTAACCAAACTGGGGAAAAATTCACAAAGTGATAAATTCTCAAATATCAACTTTGTGATTCCCCCCTGGGAATCGAACCCAGGACCTACGGATCAGGAGTCCATGGCACTAGCCACTAGACCACGGAGGCAGTTAAGTCTGCATTCATTTCAACATTCAAATCATTGATAAATATTATAGCTTACCCAAGCAAGACTCTTGAAGAAGTCGGCATATCTGCACTCATGAAGGGACTCTACCAACTCCCTGAGTTCAGGGAAGCGAGAGCGGAGGGCCTGGACTGCAGCACCCTGCCTTCTCAATGCAGCTTGCAACGCGTGCCGCTCCAATGCCAGAGCGCAGGCAAGCACACAATACTGGATGATTGTACCTGAAATATAGGCATACCTTGTTAATTTACAATCAATAACTGAAACTAGTAACTTCCATGCTGGACTGGGAGAGATAGTAAAACATAGAATGTTCCAGCTGCCCTTCCTCCCGGGCATGCTGTTGAAGTCAGCAAAAGGGACTCGAGGGTTACAGTGTATTGTAATTTAGGCGATGGGCTGACAACCTGTCACTATAGCAATACATATTATAATCTAAAATTGCCCTCAATTTTGGTCAGACGTGGCGAAAGCGCCTTTTACGAGGCGTTCAAGGATAAATTCGTGATTTATGTATGTATGAAACTAGTAACATGTACATACATATAATCACGTTTTTATCCTTAATGAGGTAGGCAGAGCGAAAACGACCGAAACAAAGGTCGATCTGCCACATCTGGCAACTTTTGAGGGTTATTACCAGAGGTCGGAAATTCGGGTGCAAAAAAAGTAAAAACCCACTGTTGGAGCTACTAAGAGTTGCTACAACCACCTTTTTCAAGATTTTTAGGGCCCCAGTTTATTTTTCTTTATTAAATTGTTTTAGTAATGCCAATGTGTTCTTTGCGTCAATATAAGTCGAAACTGTTTGCAATTTTTTTTAATATTTGTTTTAATTTGAAAGATAAAAGTAGAAATGAGTTTTCAATGTACTGAAAAATATTAAAAATATAAAAATATCGTTTTATTGTTTGATATTTTTATTGAATACCCTTTATAAATGATTTCTACAATGCTTTTATTATTATTACACAAAAATTTGAATGAGGCCCTCGGGGGCCCAAAAGCGTTTTATTTCTTTAAAAAAAATTGCGGAGAAAATTAAAATTAAAATTCGTATTTGGCAAGGTTATTAAGGATTTAGGTGCTTACAATGAACCTTAATAGTTTCACAACGAAAGAAAAAAGTATAGTAATGTTTAAGCAGTAAAACGCTTTGGGGCCTCCAGGCCCAAAAATTGTGTCCAGGGAATTTTAACATCAATTCACTGTGAAACTGTCAACCATAGACAAAAAAATCTTTCTTGAAAGAGAAGTGCCTATCTCTTCTTAACTTAGCTGATTTCACCATAAAAACAACTACTTGGCTTGGTCTTGAACAATTGTGTCCTACTAACTTCAACATCAATTTACCCTGAAACTATCAATCGTAGAGAAAAAATGACAAGAGTAAAAAGCGTTTATCTTGTCTTAACCTTGCCAATTACGAATTTTAATTTTAATTTACTCCGCAATTTTTTTTAAAGAAATAAAACGCTTTTGGGCCCCCGAGGGCCCCATTCAAATTTTTGTGTAAAAATAATGAAAGCATCGTAGAAATCATTTCTAAATGGTATTCAATAAAAATATCAAACAATCAAATGATATTTTTATATTTTTAATATTTTTCAGTACATTGAAAACACATTTCTACTTATATCTTTCAAATTAAAACAAATATAAAAAAAAATTGCAGACACTTTCGACTTATATTGACGCAAAGAACACATTGGCATTACTAAAACAATTTAATAAAGAAAAATATACTGGGGCCCTAAACATCTTGAAAAAGGTGGTTGTAGCAACTCTTAGTAGCTCCAACAGTGGGTTTTTACTTTTTTTGCACCCGAATTTCCAACCTCTGGTTATTACAGTTGATTATGATGTATATTGCTTTTAATAGGTACAGAGGATATTGCTATAGTGGCAGGTTGACAGCCCATTGCCTAAAATTGCAATACACTATAACCCTCGAATCCTTTACCTGGCTTTTATAGCATGCCCGGGAGGAGATCCAGCTGGCACATTCTATGTTTTACTATCACTCCCAGTCCAGCATGATAATTTTTTAAAATTTAAGACTTTAATTTCAGTATTTATGGTTATTATTACATTATTGTCCACATACATATCAGATTGTGTATTGCTGTAGTGATGAGTTGTCAGCCCATAGAAGTATATTAGGTTGTGTTTTGGTTCATTGACTTGATAAACTACTTATATCCATAACCCGCTTTGCAATACACCAAAACCCTCTGATTTGACTAGATTTTACATTATGCCAGGGAAAATCTGCAGTCTCTTACAGTCCAAGCAAGGAAGTTTAGACTAAAACTGCAATAATAGAAAATAATACAAAAACAGATTTACCAAAGTCCACCAGTTCATAAGACTCGAATGTAGAAACACAGTCTATGAACAGATCTGCAGCACGGCTGTAATCCCTGACCGCCAAACAATAGATTGCTTCATAAGCTTTCAGCTTGTTACGGGAACGCCAGTCTCCACCCTTGTCTACTAGTTCATGGGCCTGAAATATTATTACGTAGCTTTTACTCGCTGTATTATTCACAATTATCTTTTAAATCAGAAGACTCCATTAGCTTGAGGTACTTTCAATAGCAATACAACATTGTTAAACTAATACCGGGTGTAAGGGACAGCATCCCGCAAATGATAGGGGTTGCTCAGTCAACAATACTGAACAACATTCAATAGGAAATGAAAAATATATTTGACTTTCCTATACAAAATGACCACCTCAATCACACAATTTGTATGGAAAAGCCTTTCTTTCTGAAAGAATTTCCTGGTGATAGTTGTTCAGTTTTGTTGACTCACCAACCCTGTATAAAGGGAGTAAAAAAAATAACTAACAACTAACTTACTTTATGGACAAATGTAAAAAACTACTACAATTAATTTACTTGCCATCCCATTTATTAAAAATCAGTGCAATATGTTTTTTTTTCAACAATACAAACGGGTTCAAAAATAACTTCAAAAGTAGTTCTAAGCTTCTCACCTTATTAACACACTTGCCCATTTCTTTGACATTGCATCCATGGAAGTAGGCAATTCTGAACAAAGCGAACATAGCATCAAGTCTTCTGTTGGTTGTAAGGGTTGTGTCTTCATATTTCTGAGTGGCGAGAGCTGTGGCAGCCTCTTTGTCTCCAATTGAACACATGTAATCCAGTCTGAAATTATTTTGGGTAAGTATTAGTAGCAAAAATTTAGACAATACTTCCTATCATTCACTGCAAATGCAAAGTTATTAAATAGGTACAAAGGATATTCAGGTCTAGTATAGAACAGAATAGAAAAATTTTTGTTTTCCAGTTCACAGTACAAAACACAACCAAACATCTTGTAGCAATATTGATTGTTCATGCTCCATAAAACAAGACCACTATTTCATACATACATACATAAGTCACGCATTTATCCCTAACGGGGTAAGCAGAGAGTCAACGACCCAAACAAAGGTCGTTCCGCCACGTCTGACAAAGTTTTAAGGGTTATTTAAGATAGATATGCAGGTAAAAATATATTGCTGTAGTGACAGGTTGTCAGCCTATCACCTAAATTACAATATACTGAAACCCTCGGGTTTCTTAGCTGGTTTTTACCCAGGACTAAATGCAGCTGGTACATTCTATGTTTTTCTCTCGCTTCCAGTCCAGCATTGAAGTTATAAAGACTACTATTTCTAAGGCACAAATCAACTGGACTTAGATTTAATAATGATTTTGAGACAAAAGGCAATAAATAACGTATAAACTACTTACTTGTCTTGCCAAACTGGAGTTTCAGAGTCATCTTCTTGGAATTTGGATAACCTATCTTCATTCTCTTTTGCCATCTCATCGTGCAACTTCTGGTCGAAACGCCAGCCCAAATCAGTGCAAACTTCTTTGTAGTATGGAGCCATATGCCCAGCTTTGATTCCTTGCATTAGTTCCTCTTTCAATTTGGGATTATCTTTGAATTGGGGCAGAGAAAGCTTGAATTTGATGCCCGCTAGGGCCATGTATTCAGGAGTCGTACCCTCAGCAGATAGCTCCATTTTTGTTGATGTTTCAAGTAAATCCGGCAGATACCACAATAATTTACTATAAAATCCAACAAGTTTTAATATTAATAATGACTTTAATGTATTTTCAACGAAATAAAATAACACACAACACAATGATGAAGCGAAGCGCAATGAGAAACAGAAACTCAGCAGGTCAGGTTTTTTAAGGCGACAATCGAAATGAGTTCATATAAATCTAGTGTAATAATCTTAACAAAGATATTAAAGTTATTATTTAGTATGTAAAGAAGCAATATTGTATGGTCTATAAGTTAATTATACAGAAAATAAATATTAATGAGCTGTACCTGATATATTAATTTATAATGTAATAATAAAGATAACCGCAACTGTAAAACACCTTTTAATGACAGCTTGTCAAAAAAGTTCGTGTCATTTTAGGGTTGCTAGCTGTAAAAAAAGAAAAGCTAGAGTTGTTCACTGGAGCTAGTATTTAAGTACTAGCCAAAACGTACAAACCTTATGTTTAGGCACAGAATATATAATACACATAATATATAATAGTACTACTTAGGCGACTAGTGACTGACTTTTGGCCAGCCTACAGTAACAGAATATATAATAGTACTACATACTACAGTGCAACAAAATCATGATATAAAAAATAAAAAAATTGAATTGACAAATAATGAAGGCACCACCGTCTTTAAAGCCGAGTCTCCAGCGCATAAACAAAATATAAAATATATCAACAATACAAGATCCAACCCCCGTTGCCGACTACAGCGCCACGTGTCGAGTTGTCAGCGCGGGTAAGACTCTCGTAAAGAGTCGAAACGTAGAGGTCTAACACCTCCGTTAAACAAACAAGTGAGTAGTCGTTGATTTATCAGAATGAATGAATGGAATGTGGGTATGTCAAATACTCCATGCAAATCTTAGATGTCAAAATATTATGGAGGAATTGCAAGTCTGATGTTTGTTTTTAAGTGTATTGTTAGTGTTTCCTCGCAAAATGAGAGAAATGTATTATACTTCTCAAAGCCGAAATAGCAATTTAAGGTCTCGTTTGCATTGGGAGCCGAGACGCAATTCAAATTTACTCGACCTCAAATTGCTTTTTTTCGACCTTGGAGTAATGAACTATTATTAAAATTATTTTTACGCCGGACTCAATTAATGTAAAACAATGCTAATTATATAGCTTAACTACAAAAAGATAACTCCAAAAATCCGTGCACAAAACGTGTACCCACGGATCACACCCACTTGAAAATTTGAAATGAAACATGCCCTTCTTCTCTCTACCTCGCGCTGGAATGTTTTCCATCTGCCTCAGAAAGCAAAACATTAGTTTTTTAGATCTACACATTTGTGTACGGCCACGCCGCTTTGTTTTCCCCCCTCTTGCCCCTAGGGGGTATGTTTCACGCGCAAAGAGCGCGCTGGAGTCACGGCTTTATAGAGTGCCAAAATAAGTTTTGATATTACCTACTATTTTCATAACTTTAATAAGCTTTAGCGCTGAGCAACAAAAAGTAAATACTCATATGTCTAGCACAAGATATCGTGCGTAAAATTACATCTAGGTAAAGAACTTTCCCTTCTGCTATATATGTTCTTAAAAGGCTGATGATAATTTATCTACCAATCACTTATTTTAAATATAAACTATAACTTAATTTTTAGATTGCTTATCTAGACACGCGGTATCATGTCCAAGCCAAGTTCGAACCAAAAGAAAAGAACTGGCCGGCAGCACTGTGTGTATATTTACAGGAACCATTTGGAGCCACTTTTGACCCCTTTATAACTCAAAAACAACTAAACTTAAATACACCAAATTTGGTTCATACATTTAGATTTTCTAGATAAACAAGTACTCCAAATTTTATAAACATAGCTCAAATGGTAATATTAACTGAAAAGTCGTATTTTTATAACTGATTTACTGACTGACTGACATTATTACTATTATTTATTCTTCTTCTTCTTATCGTGTCGATGGAGCACGTAACTTATGAGCCTGTGGTGTCCCACTGCAGGGCAAAGGCCTCTCTCCCTTAAAATAAAATAAATAAAAATAAAAATATTGTTTATTTCTAAATCTTATTACATACATTTTTTATATGAGTCTTCCCATTAAGTAGTCGTCAGATACCTTATCTACGAGATTGGAGGTTTTGGTTGAGTGCTTGATACAAGGGTTTTCATGAAAAATTTAGATTTTCGCGATTTCTCGGTGTTATTTAGTGTCTGACTTACCTATTTTTATCTATTTTCTTGTATTTTAGTGTTTAAACATTGTAAATTCTGTGTATTTATAACGTAAGTTAATTTATTAGCTGTAATTATGGACGGTGACCCCCCCGATCCCGGGGGCGGTTTTGCCACAAACGAAACTCTTGGGATTCCAAGTTTTTTGTCTGTTTCTGATGTTCCTCTTCATTCTCATGATTCCCTTGCTCCTCCCGATCCCAATAGTATGGATATTGACCCAAAAACACCAAGAAAACGAGTTCCCGCCAATATCGATTCCTCCTTTCCCGCCAAAAAATCTAATCCTTCCCAAGTAACAGGATCCATACAATCTACATATATTCACCCTGATTTTTCTGATGACAAAAAGAAATACTCAGACATGGATGTGGCTCCCTTTGTGGTACACGTCAGTAAATCAACAGATAGTCCTTCCTCTGGCTCTGTTTTGCGCCCTATTAAATTTGGACACTTTTTGTTTAATAACAAAATTGCGAATGTGGTTTTGGATGGAGTAAAGCGCATTGGTAGAAACCGTATATCTGTTGAATTTAAGTCAGCATCTGATGCCAATACTTTCTTGGAACATCCTGCTCTCCAAGGAGCTCATTATGAAGCAATTATCCCATCATACAACATTACTCGTATGGGTATTGTCCGTGAAGTCCCAGTTGAATGGACCTTGGAGGAACTTGTTTCTTCCATTGTGGTTCCCCCTGGATTTGGCCAAGTTGTTAAAGCCAGACGTTTAAATAGAAAAACTGTTTCAGACTCCAACTCTCCTATCTGGATTCCTACCCAAACAGTTGTACTAACTTTCTTAGGTCAAAGGCTCCCTCCCCGTGTTTTTTGTTTTTACACATCATTACCAGTACAGTCATATATTTTACCCACAATTCAGTGCAATAAATGTTGCAAATTTGGACATGTTGCTGCCAAGTGCAGATCTTCTGAATGTTGTTTTGTCTGTACTCAACCGCACTCTGGCTTTGCCTGTACTAGTCTGTCTACTACACCAACTTGTTTGTTTTGTAGAGGACCTCATAAATCTACTGACTCCTGTTGTCCGGAGCATTCTCGGCAAAAGTTAATTAAACTTGTAATGTCTCAAGAAAATGTATCATACATGGAGGCTTCAGCCAGACATCCCCAAGTTCGTAAGTCCTTCGCAGACACGGCTCGCTCATCTACTTTCACATCTCAATCTTCAATACCTCCCCAATCTCAGCAAGAAGGTTCTACCTCCCCAAACCCCAATTCTTATAAAAGAACTTTTCTTACTCCTAAGCGTCCCTATGCCCCTGCATCTTCTGCAGGGTATGATAGGCATGCTCATGAATCCATTATTAGGTCTCCTATATCTGCTCTTCCTAATGGAAATGCGCTCTTTAATAACCACTCTTCTTCTAATGAATCTATTTTAGATATTCTTATTTTTTCACTTAGTAACCTCATCTCGCGCCCCAGCGAGCTACCGTACAATTGCCGCCAGAAACTGACTGAGCTTATCAACCTCATTAACAATGCCCAATTTCCTTCAATGGAACTGCCGGAGCATTCGGCCCAAAATCAATGAATTATATTTTTTAATTAATAAACATAAACCATCTATCTGTGCTATTCAGGAGATGTGGTTGAAGCCTGGGGCTCATTATAGAGTCCCTGGTTTCTCTTGTCTCCGAGATGACAGGTTTGATGCTCGAGCTGGATCGGCCATTCTGGTCTCCAGGTGTTCGCGACGGCGCAAATGTATTTAATTTTTGTATTTTTTATTCCCATAGAAATAAGGAGTATTTTTTAGGATGGCCACAATTGAGAGCTGTCATCCCTAAAATAAGAGGCAAATTCAAATTAGCCAATCAGAGCGAGTGATAGAACGAGATAGCAATAGTGTTCTATTCTTGTCTTTTACGAACTTGACGTATGATCAAGAATATTCGAGAATCAATATAACGCCATCCCTTTCTGACCAGTGACAGTTTGTATTTAGCTATCTCGATCGAACATTACAGAAGACACTTGTCATTTCGAGAAAAGAGTTGCCAGCTGTTTCCCGAAGATTCTTTACTACCGAGATTGGGGTATATAAACGGCTGCGTGAGCCGTATCAAGCATACAGTTTTCAGATTCAGTTTCGAATCAGTGATCGAATAGTGGGAAGAAATAGTGAAGTGAACAGTGAATAGTATATAGTAACAGTGACAGTGATTCCGTGACATTCGTTTATAGTTATCGACAAACAGTTCCGTAATCGTTTCGCATAGTGTTTCCGTGATAGTTCGTTTATAGTTATCGACAAAGAGTTCCGTAAACAGTTTCCGATTCGTATCCGTTTTTAAATAGTTCCGAAAGCAGCAAGTATAAGAATAACAGTGGAAATATTAAGATTAATAGTGATAATAGAAGTGTGAAGTGCCGTTTATAGTTTAATTAATAAATATTTAAGATTTTGCACCATTCTGTTTTACAGTGTTACCAGATAGTTTCAACATTTCATTGTTAGTAGTTTTTCGTTAATAAATATACAGTCCATTTATAGTATAGTTTTATTTCGTGTACATTGAGGTAGGCACGTTTGGTTACGCCGAACACTATCTCGTACATAATGGTCCTTCGAGCCGGATCCGTATCAGTGTTCCGTGTAGTGATAGTGACAGATTTTGTGTTATTTCGTGAACAGTACCGTATTATATCGTGGTTGGACAGTATCTTGTGTGAAGAACAGTAGTGTTTATAGACAGTTAATTCGTGTACATACAGTGGTTGTACAGAGACAGTTTCCGTGGACAGTATAGTTTTTGGTGAACAGTTTAATAGAGATTATTGATTATTCCGTAAGATACAGTTACAGTACAGACAGTTTCGTGTGAAAACAGTATTTCAGTGTTATCAGTGTTCCGTACAGTAAATCATTGTCAATATGCCAGTTACAAGATCTATGTCAGGAGCTTCATCCCGGCGCCTGGTGCAAGAGACTGGGCACCGATCAGCTGATGTCGTTGATCCGCAACCGCAACCGCCGCAGCTGTCACAGCCTGAAGATGTAGAGACAGAACAGACAGCAGCGGGTAAAAAAACCTTTGCCGTACATCGTGACATGTCTGTAAAAACGAAAAGATCTTCGAAATCGAAGAGATCTGAACGTATTCAATTGCAACTCCAAAAACAGTTATTAGAAGAAAAAGAAAATATTATGAAAGCGAAAATACGTAGTGAAAAAATTTCAATTGAAATGAAGATAAGAGAATTAGAATTTGAAGACGATGAAGAAGATTCGTCATCAAAAGTCAGCGTTTTAAGCAAACAGTCAATCCGAGGTCAAATGACACAGGATTGGGTGTTCAATATTCCTAATCCTAATGTTGCTTGGAATTTTGAAGATGAAGAAAAGGAAGAAATGAAGGTTAAGCAAGATCAAGATAACCTGAAAAAAGAAAGGACCATAACAAAGAAGATTAAAGATATGAAGACTGAACCATTTAGAGGAGTGAAGTCAGAAGACCAGAAGTTTGAACAAGACAGAAAACTGAAGATACCTGAAGAACTGAAAAGCAAGAAATATATAGATGAAGAAAAGAACCCTGAAAAATATGGAAGACAGGACGATGATTTCAAAATTGAACTGAATTATTACGAAGACAGATTATTGAGAGAAAGAGAATTGTACGCTGAGAAGAAAACAGAAAATAGCAAAAAGGAAGACGACAAAGAAAATCAGAAAATCGACCTCACTGACTTAGCAACAGCAATCGCTCAAGCAGCACGCTCGGGTCAACCCGCAGCAGTACCAAGGTATATAGCAGAGCTACCTTTCTTTAACGGAGCACACGAAGATTGGCTCGCCTACCGTGCTGCTTACCTGGAAACGGATAAATATTTTACTGACGTTGAGAACACTGCAAGACTGCGCCGGTCCTTAAAAGGAAGAGCCCTAGACGCCGTGCGCTACCAACTAATTGCCAACAGTAAGCCTGAAAAAATACTCGACACGCTTGAAACCAGATTTGGAAGACCAGATTCAATTGCACGTTCCGAACTAAAGAACCTCAAGTACCTGCAAAGGACTACAGAATCGCCACATGACATTTGCTTGTTTGCCAGCAAAGTCCAGAATGCTATTGCAACTTTGGAAGCCCTTAAACGCCAGCATTACCAGCCTAACAGAAAAGTTAACACCGACTCTACGTTCGAAATGGTTGGATTTGATAGACGAAAGAAACGATGACGACGAGCCACATTTAGGAACCTTTGGCAAGTTTATTGCAAAAGAAGCACGAAAAGTAGGAAGATTTGCGTCTCCAGAACGTATCAAGAATGAAAATTTTGATCGTCACCGATTTAGTGACTTTAAAAGAGAATCGTACCGACCCCAAACATTCAGAAGAGAAGAAACGTATCGCAGAGAACCACAAAGAGAATTCAGTCGATTCCGCCCCAGTCCACAACATACTGGCAGAAGACAAGACAGGATTTATCGAGCTTCAGACCAGAAGGAAGTTCGAAACCCAAGATATTGTGACTTATGCCAGGCTAATCATGAAACCAAGGGATGCCAGAAATTTTCAGATGCTAATAGTAACGACAGATGGAAATTAGCAAAAGAACACCGTCTATGCTTCCGTTGTCTTAAGAAAATAACTCCACCTCACAAGTGCGAACCACGTCCCTGCAGAGTAGACGGATGTGAAAGAACCCATCACCCTTTACTACATTATACAGTTAAGAATGAAGAACCTAACGCACCCAGAATAGAAGAACGCGTGAATTCAGCTGTTGAGGAGAGACAATTCTCATTTCTGAAGATGATACCTGTTACAATTAAAGGTCCTCGAGGAGAAATGAACACTTATGCGTTTCTTGATGATGGATCAACCATCTCCTTAATAGATGCCGAAGCAGCAAATAAAATTGGATGCATAGGACCAACAGAGTCTCTACACATAGAAGGTTTGTCTGGAGCAAAAGTGGATACCGATGATTCACAAAAAGTGACATTTAAAATCAAAGGTCAGAGAGGAGAATTTCCCATTTCAGCGAGAACGATAGAAGACATGAAGCTAGGACCCCAAGCTGTCAAGGTGGAAGACATCGAGCATTGCCAGCATCTTGCAGACATCAAAGAATTTCTTCTGTACGAAGAAGGCAAGCCCACAGTTTTGATTGGTCAAAACAACTGGCCGTTCCTAATAGCAGACGAAAGCAGAAAAGGACCTGATGACCAACCAGCCGCATCGCTAACAAGGCTAGGTTGGGCGTTACATGGGTCGAATACAAGGACCCTTGGAAAACGAGTCAATTACTGCTACAGATCAGTTGAACAAGTCTTAGACGAACAGATGAAGAATTTTTTTGCCATAGATTCGTTGGGAGTAACAGAAAGAAAACCACGAAGTGATCCGGAAGAAAGAGCACTTGCGATTCTTCGAGAGAAAACAGTGGAACGAATACGAAATGGATATGAAACCGGTTTGTTATGGAAAGAAGACAATACGAAGTTACCAAATAACTACGACCAAGCTTTGAAGAGGCTTTATGGACTCGAAAAGAAGTTGGATAAAGACGCAGAACTAAAATCAAAATATGAAAAACAGATAGACGACTTAATTGATAAGGGATATGCTGAAGAAGCAGTTTCGCCACCAAAACCAGAAAAGACATGGTATTTATCTCATTTCCCCGTGCTACATCCAGCGAAACCAGGAAAAGTTAGACCCGTATATGATGCAGCTGCTAAGTACGGAGGTACTTCTTTAAACGATCACTTATTGTCGGGACCAGATCTTCTGCAGTCTCTACCTGGAGTATTAATGAGATTCCGTCAACATCCGATCGCAGTAGCAGCAGATATTGAAGAAATGTTTTTGAGGATCGGCATTATAGAAGAAGACAGAGATGCCCTCAGATTCCTGTGGCGTCGAGACCGGCGGGAGGGTCCGCCAACAGAATACAGAATGAAGTCAGTAATCTTCGGTGCCGCCAGCTCACCGTGCACCGCATTATATGTTAAAAATTTTAACGCTGAGAGATACAAGGAAGAATATCCAGAGGCAAGAGATGCCATAATTTCTCATCATTACATGGATGATTATTTACAAAGCTTTAAGACAGAAGATGAAGCTATCAAAGTTGCAACAGAAGTCCGGTTAGTACATCAAAAAGGGAACTTCAATCTGCGAAAATGGTCGTCCAACAAGCAGGCAGTATTGGATGCATTAAGAAGCACTTCAGAAGAACCAACAGTAAAAGTAGAACTCGATGATGGCATCAAAGACGAAAAAGTACTGGGTCTTATATGGAAACCACGAGAAGACACATTAGGTTTTAACCTCAATTTCTCGCGAGTCCCTGAAGAAATAGTTAAAGGAACAAGAATCCCTACCAAGAGAGAAGCACTAAAAACAGTTATGTCGCTTTACGATCCTTTGGGGTTGGTTTCACCGACCACCAATCAAGCTAAGCAAATACTACAAGAGACTTGGAGACATGGAACCGGATGGGACGAAGAATTACCAAAAGAGGCCGCACAGAAATGGAAGTTATGGATTAATAATATGCAAAATCTCCGTAATATAGAAATCCCTCGTTGTCATCTGAAATTCAGTACCGCCCAAGAAAGAGAACTTCATACTTTTGTAGATGCCAGTGAAGTCGCATACGCTGCTGCAGTGTATTGGAGATTAATCGACGAAGAAGGAAACGTTCATATCAGCTTAGCCGCAGCTAAAGCGCGTGTTGCGCCATTGAAACTTACCTCGATACCGAGACTTGAGCTACAAGCAGCACTTCTCGGCAGCCGTTTAGCGAAGACAGTAGCAGAAGAATATCAAGAAAAACCAAACAAGAGATATTTTTGGACAGACTCCAAAACAGTGTTGCAATGGTTACGATCAGGCCCTAGAGTTTTCAAAAGTTTCGTCGCTCATAGGGTCGCCGAGATAGAAGAAGATACTACAGTAATTGAATGGAGATGGATTCCGACATTTCATAACGTAGCCGATGATGCAACTAGAGACGTGCCAGTAAACTTTTCACAAAATCACCGATGGTTCAAAGGTCCAGAATTTTTGAAAACAGATCCAGAAAGCTGGCCGAAGGAAAATGTGACGGATATTATCAAGACAGGTGAAGAACGAGTGCATGTTATTCAGAGCCAAAATATAAAGACTACAGATAGTTTGCCAGACATTACAAGATTTTCATCGTGGTTACGACTGATAAGAGCTACAGGGCGAGTACTACAATTTATAGACTTGCTGAAGACGTCAAAAGAGAGAGTAAACTACAAAAGAATAAATAAAAGAACAGAAGAAGATCCAGATTGGGGAAGAACACTAAATAGGGAAAATAGACCATTAAACACACAGCAACGATTGACATCAAAACAACGAAATTATCGTCCGTTGAATGGAGAACTCATAAAGAGAGCAGAAAACTTATGGGTCAAGGCATCCCAGGAACAATCTTTTACAAAAGAAATCGTCGCATTAAAGAATGGAAAAGAAGTCCCAAGAGAAAGCAGATTGAGACAACTTGCACTTGTTTTAGAAGACTCCATGGTCAAACTGAAATCAAGAATTGCAGCCGTAACGGGAGTATCTTCGCAACAAAAACAACCGTCAATTTTAGATGGAGACCATAGATATACCAGACTTTATTTAGAATGGTTACACCATAAGCTACAACATGCCGGGACAGAGATGATAGTGAATGAAGCTAGACAACATTTCTGGATTCTGCGATTACGACCAATAGCCAAGAACATAATGAAAAGCTGCCTCAAATGTCGAATTAGAAAAAGTCTACCAGCAGAACCTCCCACAGGCGATCACCCGTATACTCGATTGGCACACCATCAAAGAGCATTTACTTTCAGTGGTATTGATTACTTCGGCCCTCTCACAGTTACCGTAGGAAGAAGCCATCAGAAAAGATATGTTGCTTTGTTCACTTGTCTTACTACAAGAGCAGTTCATTTGGAAATCGCATCAAATCTAAGCACAGACTCTGCTATATCAGCACTTAGACGTTTTATAGCTCGAAGAGGATGTCCAACTGAAATATATTCTGATAACGGAACCAATCTACGCGGAGCAGATCGAGAACTTAGAGAAGCTCTTCAAAATGAAGCCGCAAATCATAGGACCACCTGGAAGTTTATTCCCCCTGGTGCACCATTTATGGGAGGAGCATGGGAAAGATTGGTCAAATCAGTAAAGAGTGCACTCTACAGCGTTTTAGAAGACAAACATCCACAAGAAGAGACACTAGCAACTCTACTTTGTGAAGCAGAATACACAGTAAATAGTAGACCATTGACTCACGTATCAACTTCACCAGAAGACGACGAAGCTTTGACACCAAACCATTTTTTAATCGGTGGATCAGGTAGCATAGTACAGTTGGGACAGTTCACGGACAGAGATCTAAAACTTCGTCATAAATGGAGACAAGCACAGAGACTAGCAGACATATTTTGGCAGAGGTGGTTAAAAGAGTATCTTCCAGAACTACAATACCGGCGGGAGCCCAGAGGCCAAGGGAAACCGTTACAAGAAGGAGATTTAGTATTAATCGCAGATTCAAATCTACCCAGAAATACATGGCCTCGCGGAAAAATTGTTAAAATGTATCCAGGTCAAGACGGAATAGTTCGAGCAGTTGACGTTCAAACTAAAGGTGGAGTTTTGAGAAGACCAACAAAACGGCTAGTCGTTCTTCCAGTATTCCACGAAGAGATAGCCGTCGCTCCACTTAAATAGATGCGACGCCGTATACGACCTCGCACGGCGGGAGTATGTTCGCGACGGCGCAAATGTATTTAATTTTTGTATTTTTTATTCCCATAGAAATAAGGAGTATTTTTTAGGATGGCCACAATTGAGAGCTGTCATCCCTAAAATAAGAGGCAAATTCAAATTAGCCAATCAGAGCGAGTGATAGAACGAGATAGCAATAGTGTTCTATTCTTGTCTTTTACGAACTTGACGTATGATCAAGAATATTCGAGAATCAATATAACGCCATCCCTTTCTGACCAGTGACAGTTTGTATTTAGCTATCTCGATCGAACATTACAGAAGACACTTGTCATTTCGAGAAAAGAGTTGCCAGCTGTTTCCCGAAGATTCTTTACTACCGAGATTGGGGTATATAAACGGCTGCGTGAGCCGTATCAAGCATACAGTTTTCAGATTCAGTTTCGAATCAGTGATCGAATAGTGGGAAGAAATAGTGAAGTGAACAGTGAATAGTATATAGTAACAGTGACAGTGATTCCGTGACATTCGTTTATAGTTATCGACAAACAGTTCCGTAATCGTTTCGCATAGTGTTTCCGTGATAGTTCGTTTATAGTTATCGACAAAGAGTTCCGTAAACAGTTTCCGATTCGTATCCGTTTTTAAATAGTTCCGAAAGCAGCAAGTATAAGAATAACAGTGGAAATATTAAGATTAATAGTGATAATAGAAGTGTGAAGTGCCGTTTATAGTTTAATTAATAAATATTTAAGATTTTGCACCATTCTGTTTTACAGTGTTACCAGATAGTTTCAACATTTCATTGTTAGTAGTTTTTCGTTAATAAATATACAGTCCATTTATAGTATAGTTTTATTTCGTGTACATTGAGGTAGGCACGTTTGGTTACGCCGAACACTATCTCGTACACCAGGTCTATCACATTTTCTCAAATTCCCCTGCCTGCACATAGCTCCCTTATTTTTGCAGTTGCTGTCAGGGCTTTTGATATTTCTTTCCTTTCTGTATATATTCCTGCTCGTTCCTATTCTGTTCTTCTTGAACTAAAGTCTATAATTTCATCTCTGCCTCCTCCTTTTATTATCCTTGGTGATTTGAATATCCATCACCCGTCTTGGGGTTGTGTTATCTGTGACCCTGAGTCTACCCTATTTCTAGATTTATGTGATGAATTTAATTTATGTATACTGAATGATGGTTCTGCTACACGTAAAGTTTCCCCTACCCAAAATAAATCTGCAGTGGATCTGTCGCTAGCTTCCCCTTCTTTAGCTTCACTTTTCTCTTGGTCAATCTTACCTGATGCTCATGGCAGTGATCATTACCCTATAATCCTTTCCTCTCCAGATTCTTTGGATTCTAGCCCTCTCCCATCTCCTCAACCTTTGTTAAAATTTATTTTATCTAGAGCCAACTGGTCTCAGTTCAGATCATTTTTAGATCAGGAAATTTTGAACATCTCCTCTGTTAGTCCTGATAATATTCTATCTGCCTATATTGATTTCAGAAATTCTCTTTTAGAGGCAGCCAATAAATCTATTCCTTTTAAAAACTCAGTCAGAGATAAAATTCCTTCTCTCCCTTGGTGGGACTCTGAGTGTACATTAGCATGTAGAAAGCGACAAACAGCAGAAGCTGAATATGCTTTAATTATGACTACAGAAAATTATATTGCTTATCAAGGAGAAGCTGCCAAAACTGTAAGACTTTTATCTGATAAAAAGAAAATGGGTTGGAATCGTTTTTGCGAGTCTCTTTCTCCAGCCACCCCTCCCTCTATGGTATGGAAAAATATGAACCGTTATCGTAGTGCTCGTTCATATCAAAATTTTACAGCTAATGATTCCTCAGCCTGGATTGAGCAATTCTGCTGTAAACTTGCTCCTCCTTCTGCTCCTTCCTTAGAGGAGTCTTCTTTCTTCCCTACATCTATAGTGACTTCTGATAAGTTTGATGCTCCCTTCTCTTGGGAGGAACTTTGCTCTGTATTGGATGGTCTCAAAGACTCCTCTCCTGGTGTTGATGGGATCCCTTACTCATTTATTGCTAATAGTAGTTGTTCTGCTAAGAAACTTTTTCTTTGCATTCTTAATAATATTTTCTTGACTGGTACTCCCCCTGAAGATTGGAAGACACAAATTGTCATTCCCATACTAAAACCGGGTAAGCCTAGCAATGATGCTAACAGTTACCGTCCAATTGCTTTATCCTGTACAATGGCCAAAATTATGGAGCATTTAATAAAAAATCGATTGGAGTGGTTCGTCGAATCAAAGGGCATTTTAGCCAAGAGCCAATTTGGCTTTAGAAAAGGTTTAAGCACCATGGATAGCATCAGCACTTTAGTTACTGACATCAGAATTGGCCTTTCAAGGAGTGAGTCTTTGATGGCTATATTTCTCGATGTATCGTCTGCTTATGATAATGTTTTGCTTCCATTACTCAGAAGAAAAATGCTCTGTCTGGATATTCCTCTTAAACTTGTTAATTTTATTTGTAATTTATTCTCCCATAGATTGGTGTCTGTTAAATCTCAAAATTCTTATCTTCCCTCCAGGGCCATATGGAAAGGTCTTCCACAAGGATCAGTATTAAGTCCATTGTTATATAGTATTTATACTTATGATCTTGAACTCTCTGTCAATTGTTTCTGCAACATTTTACAATATGCAGACGATATAGTTCTGTATGTTTGCTCTCGTGATATTGAAAAGTCTTCTGACTATCTTAATTCTGCTATTACGTATCTCCATTACTGGCTCTCGGACCATGGCCTCTCCTTATCCATTTCCAAAAGTTCTGTAGTGGTCTTTTCGCGATTACGTTCAATTCCTAATTTTTCCATTTCCTGTGGCGGTCAAGACTTCCCTGTCAAAAGTTGTGTTAAGTTTTTGGGAGTCTACCTAGATTCTAAAATGACTGGTTTGCCTCATGTTGAATATGTTATTCAAAAATGTGAAAGAAATATACATATTTTGCGCTCATTATCTGGCGTGTGGTGGGGTTCTCACCCCTACACCCAAAAACTCTTGTACAATGCCCTTATCAGAAGTCACATAGATTACGGGTCATTTCTTCTGGAACCTTGCAGTAAAGCTGCTCTAAATTTACTTGATAAAATCCAAGCTAAGTGCCTGCGTCTTATTATTGGTGCGATGAAGTCTTCCCCCATCAACGCACTCCAGGTGGAGTGCTGTGATCCTCCCCTTCACCTAAGAAGACAGTATCTTTCTGACAGGTTTTTTTTTAAGGTTGTTCAGTCCCCTGCTCATCCCCTAATAGCTAAATTGCATATCTTGTCTGATCATATATCCTTCAGCAGTTACTGGTCTAATAAGGACCCTCCGTGTATTTTCAATAGCTTTCGTAAATTTCTTAGTCTTCCTTGTCCAGTATTCCAATCAAAACTTTTCCCTCTTTTCGAATCCTCGTTTGAGTCCTTAGTTTTCAAGCCTGATGTTCTCTTGGACATTGGCATTGAGAAACATTCTCCTTCTGCTAACTCTAAATTCAAGGAATTTATTGCTACAAAGTTCAGCGACTGGTTAACATTGTTCACTGATGCTTCAAAGTTATCTGATCAGGGGCATGTTGGTTCTGCTGTATGGATCCCCAAATACAACTCCATTCTCAATTTTAAATGTCCATCTTTCTTATCAATTTTTACAGGTGAGGCAATTGCTATTCTAGAAGCTCTTTCTTTCATTGAATCTCATAGTCTTGATAAATCTATAATATTAACTGATTCGAAAAGTTGCCTTCAAGCCATTTTATCAAATCAATTTCGTTGTAAAACTAAGTTTCCTGTCATTCTTAAAATTAGAAGTTTGCTCTTATCATGTCACCTTCAAGGTTTGAAAGTTGTCCTGGCTTGGATTCCGAGTCATGATGGTATACCTGGTAATGAGATAGTTGATAATCTTGCTAAAAAGGCCACTGTCAGTGGAACCCTAGAACATTTTCAGGTTTACTCTCATGACCTAATTCCACTCGCCAGACCGGGTTTAATGTGTTCCTGGGAGAGCAAATGGAAGAAGGATAGTTGTTCTACTGGTAAATTTTATGCAGATATTCAAGCCCTTATTCCATCTAAACCATGGTTCTTTAAATTTAGAAATTCAAATAAGCGAGTCACTTCGACTATTTGCCGTTTAAGATTGGGTCATGCGTGCACTCCTGTGTTTCTGGCGAAAATCAGAGTAAGAGACTCATCTCTATGTGAGTGTGGTTTGGATGAAGGTTCTCCGGACCACATTTTTTTTAACTGTCCCAATCTTTCCCCATCTTTATATGATCTTCTTCCTCCTGATATTCCCCGTCCTATTAATTTTAAATCCCTGCTCACATATGTAGATACTCCATTTGTATATATTTTATCTGAATATTTTTATAATAACAATATTAGAATGTAAATATTCCCATGTATTTTTTTTAAGTATAAATTATTTATTTAATAATTTCTTTTTTCAGGTAAATCAGCAGTCAATCCTTTCCGTTTCTTTACCTTTTGTTTTTTCCTTTTTACCTCATCCTTCTTACCCTTGTTCTCTCACAGATACCTATCCTTAAAAACATTGTAATAGGCCTACCTCCTTAAAAGGCCCTACAAACTTGACACTGGCGGAATCATCACGGAAACGCCAAACAACTAAAAGTTGAAGTTGAAGTTGAAGTAGTCGTCAATGACACTTGTGTTGGGAAAGGCTCGCTACTTCCCTTATAACATCATTGATTTAGACAATCTATTAGTACAATTTAAAAAGAAAAAGAAAAATTAAGAACTAGGTTACAACATGTTTTATACATATTGGTAGTATGCAAAGGAGAAATTAAAGTAGGTAGATAAAACTAAAACAAAAAACAGTATGGTTCGCTCCAACTCGACTGTGTTTCTATAAGTGCGTGCGTGCGAGTGTGTGTGTTTGTGTATATGTGTGTGTGTGTGTGTGTGCGTGTGTGTGTCATGTGTGTGTGCGTGTGTTGTGTATGTGTTTGTGTATAAGAATTATTAGTCTGTGCAACCCAGCTTACAGCTAGGTTACCCTAGTCAGCAGTTTCTCTACTTCCTCGTAGGTAAGTGTATCTAACCAATTCACTACAACTTTTTTACACGTATGTAATTGCATCAGGTAAATATTTAATAGTCCATTTATTTTATTGTAGATAAAAGGTGATTGACTGGCATATTGCCTTTGAGCAAACGTGGTACGAACTTGCTGTGGCGTAGCAACACGATCTTTACGTCTTTTATTATGTAATGAGTCTTGATAAGGTATTTTTGTATGAGTTAGTAATGTAAGATTATAGATATATAATTTCCTAACCGAGAGAAGCTTACTTGTTTTGTAGAGGGCATCTGTGGGAAACCTGAATGGTTTCGAATACATGACCTTAATTAGAGATCTCTGTGTTCGTTCCAAATCCAGAAATCGGGTTTTATCTGCACCACCCCATACTGGTATACAGTAGGTTGTCACTGATTGTGCGAGGGCGATATATATCTTATTGAGAACGTCATAAGGCACTATGTGTCTCAACGATTTAAAGATCCAGATGAGTTTTCTCAGTCTACTCATAATAAGTTCTATGTGCATGTGCCAACAGAGTCGTTGATCAACCACAATCCCTAGATACTTTGTGCTGCTAACTTTTTGGATCTCTGGGCAAGCACAGGATGATCGATCTAAGTGTAAACAGCTATGTATTTTAATGGCGTAGTTATTATTTGGTTGGGTACAGAGATAGGGTGCAAAGCAGATGTAATTGGTTTTAGAAATGTTCAGAGTTAGGAGATTAGTATTTAACCAGTTTGCCACCTTTGCCAACCCTCTCTCAGCCAGGTCTCGAACAGTGTCCCAAGACTTTCCAGAGAAAACAATGGCTGTATCATCAGCGTAAGAGAAGATTCTGCCACCAACGTCTTTGAGGTTACACAGTTCATTGATGTATAGTAAAAAGAGCGTGGGGCCAAGGACACTACCCTGAGGTACTCCATAAGTCACATTAGTTTCGTCACTGATATAGTTTTCAATTTTGACTTGCTGTGTCCTCTCTTGAAGATAACTAGAAAACAGAGAGAGAGCAGTGCCCCGAATACCAACGCTCTCTAGTCTGCGGACAAGAATAGGGACGGACACAGTGTCGAAGGCCTTTTTAAGGTCCAGAAAGACCGTAAGACATTTATTACCGCGATCAACTTCTGTGGTGATTACAGAGGTCAGTTCCAAGATAGCATCTTGCGTCGATAAGCCTCTTCTGAATCCAAACTGCGAGTTCGAGAGTATTTCATATTTATTTAGGTAACTGATTAGTCTATTATTAAGCAATTTTTCGATAATTTTGGATACAGAAGTAAGTACTGATATCGGACGATAATTGTTAACATCGGTCTTCTCTCCACCTTTGTACACGGGCGTAACAATTGAGCGTTTAAAGGCAATTGGGAAAACACCGGTGTGGAAACATAAGTTGGCTAAATTGGTGATTAACGGGACAAGGACACTTTTAGAGAGCTTAAGGAGTTTAGTAGGTATACCATCCCACCCTGAAGCGCTATTTGAATCAAGACTCATTAAAATGGAATCCACTTCTTGAGGATCAGTATCAAGCAACACGAAGGACGTATTATGATGGTAGTAAGTATCTATATTATTAGATCCATAACTAGGCTGGTTCAAAATAATTTCTGCTAACTCATGCCCCACGTTAACGAAGAAGCAATTCACACAGTTTACAGCAACTTGAGGTAGGGGATCAATACTCAATAAATCAACATTTGTAGTTTTGATTGGTTTATATTGTGTAATATGATTTACTGTAGACCAAAATTTTCTAGGTTGATTAATTGATTTAGCTATCAGGTTTGTATTATATTTTCTTTTAAGTTTCTTTATTAGGTTACTGCAAAAGTTGCGAAAGTCCCTTACTGACATACATATCAAAAATCAATTAATCAAAAACCCAATGACCTAGAAAGATATGATATTGGAATGAAGATTGATTAAAATGACACAAGGTTAAAAGCGTAAAAAAATAATAAATTTAAAAAATATTGGATTGGTAAGGGGTCCCATACAAGTGAAAGGGAAGCATTTTTTTATTTTAATTATTGAGCGGATACCTCCGCTAGCGATACCTCGTTAGACAGGTCTTGTAAAATTAAGTAAAGATTACTTTGAAAGCAAGTGCCTTAAATGTGTCTATATCGAGATAAAGTCGTCGTTCTGAGAAAATATAAAAAAGTAATCAAAAACCTAACACGCTATCAGAAGACCCATTAAATACAAATTTGGTGCGCAGATAGTATATAATGACACCATAATGGAAAAATCATAAATATATTTTTTTTTGGACGCTTTCCCATACAAGTTGTTATTTTTTTACCTACCTAATTTAAGTGGGTTGTCATCATGGGTGTCATAGAATGTTTAAATTCAATATAAATATAGATTATAATTTATAATAAAGAAAAATAAAAGAACCATGAAAAATATTTTTGTTATTTTTTTACCTACCTAATTTAAGTGGGTTGTCATCATGGGTGTCATAGAATGTTCAAATTCAATATAAATATAGATTAAAATTTTTAATAAAGAAAAATAAAAGAACTATGAAAAATATGTTTGTATCAAATTATTTACTTATCTACAAAAAGTAATGATATCCCTCCAAAAACATAAGTGGAAAAAGGCGCAAACAGCGATTGGCTGTTTTTAAGTCCACCCTACGTCAGATGTACGGAAGAGGATAGAAATGAAATAGCACAGAACAACTTGAACTGCAATTTGACAAATCTTTGTAATTTAACATTTTTAAATAGTAGCAACATTAGACACATCTAACGGTTATTTATGAGCAATAGATATACTTTCGTTACGGATTAAA
This sequence comes from Scrobipalpa costella, assembly GCA_949820665.1. Taxonomy (NCBI): domain Eukaryota; kingdom Metazoa; phylum Arthropoda; class Insecta; order Lepidoptera; family Gelechiidae; genus Scrobipalpa; species Scrobipalpa costella. The sequence continues at coordinate 12,699,766 of OX463303.1, forward strand.
AATACATACATAATAAAATTCTGTAGTAAATAATAATAAATAATAATAAAATCATTTATTTATTTCATCATTTATTTGAACGGGAGGTCGTAGTTCGAATTTTACCACGTACCAATGTGTTTTTCGGTTTTCGAATTTCATATGTACGTTTATTCAGCGCTTTATCCGTGCTTCGGAAGGCATGTTAAGCCGTTGGTCCCGGTTAATATCGTTGAATACCGTAGATGTTAGTCATTAAGCCATGTCAGAGGCCAGTGCTAAGCATTGGCGGCTTGAAACTCTGACCTAATCTAGGATTGGATCTGGTTTCTCTTTTGGGTTGCGGAGGTCAGATGGCAGTCGCTCTGTGTAAAAACCAGTACCCTCGTTCAATCACCTAGATTAGGTAGCCGACCCCGAGAGATACGGAAAAAGGCTAAGGAGATAATGATGAATAAAATAATTTATTCCAGATTGCTCCATAGTTACAATAAATAAATAAATTTTCAAATAAATAAATTAATTAACAATTTCATTACATAAAAAAATCACAATTCAAATTAAATTATGTTTAAAAAGATTGTTCAATTAATTTTAGTATTTATCAATAGATGTCGCGAGTGACAAATTAAAATCCACTATCGTTGTGTTCACGGCGAAGTATATAAGGTCTGGAAATTCTTAGGCAAATAAAGTTTTCTACTGGTGACATCTGAAGTTTGATTTACGCAAGTTTAGACATAAAGTGGTGCCGAAACCCGGGAGAAGAAAGACATAAGTGTAACAGTGAGTACAGTGAAAAAATGAAGTGTCAAAGACTTAGAATAATCGTGAGTGAGTGTAGAATTGACATAGTGTCTACAACTTAGAATATTTCGTGTGCAGTGAAAAATCGTTAGAGTCCCAAAGACTTAGAATAGTTAACTCGTGTCAGGACTTACTGATCATGGGACTTTAACTTTTTACTGATTACGAAACTTAGAAAATTTCGATCAGTGGAACTTTTCTTTGATATTTTACAAGTGTTTTGGTCTTAGTCTCTGGAACATTTTGCGATTCTTTAACATAGTCGCTGGAGAGTTTTGTGAACTTTGAACATTTGTTTTGCGTCAACATGGAGAAGATAGACTCAATGATTTTTAAGCAAACTGAGTTTAGCGAGCGTATATCGAAGGCATTCAAGAACTTTAAAAGATCCCCGAAGGATAGAATTACGGTGCCCTATATCCGAATTAGAGAAGATATTTTAAAGACAAATTGGGACCTATTCAATACCAACCATTATGAGATTGTTGCTGTCACTTCACCAGACGACCAGAAGCTGTTGTCGTACTTTCTCGATGATGCTTATGACGGTTGTGAAGAGACATATTTGGCATTTAAAACGATGCTCGCAGAGCAGCTAGAGAAGCTTGTTCCAACCGGCCCTGCTACTACTACAAAATCCAACAACAATGGTAATAATTCGGAGACAAGTTGGCAGCCCGACATAAAACTGCCGAGAATTGAGTTGCCAAAGTTTACCGGTCATTATGACGAAAGGCAGAGCTTCTACGATATGTTCACTTCGATCGTTCACAACAATTCCAGTTTAAAGGAAGTTCAAAAGCTCCACTATCTCAAAAGTAGCCTGTCTGGAGAAACTGAGTTGCTTCTAAGAAACCTAGCCGTAACTGATGCGAATTATCAAGATGCTTTGACAAAACTGACCCATCGCTACACAAACAAGAGATACAATTGCAATGAGATGATGAAGTGTTCGTTTTCCCAAAAAACGATTACTGCTGAGTCAGCGACATCTACGAAGCAACTTCTGGATAATACATCGGCATGTCTCAAGTCACTACAGAATCTTGATATCAACATGGACTCTTGGGACCCTATAATCAATTATTTGGTATTTTCCAAGCTTGATACCGAGTCACGCAAGCAATGGGAAATGTATGCGAGTCAGAATGTTCAGCCTAACACATTGCCATCCTGGAATCAACTTGCAAGTTTTTTGGAGACTAGATTTCGGACATTAGAGATGCTGGATGGTCAAAAATGTACACCAAAGGTTACGCAGAACAATACTTCTAACGCTTCTAAACAAATAATTAAACACAAGTCTTTTCACTCCACTGTTAAAAACAACGAGAAAAAAGTGTCAATCAATACTTGCGTAATGTGTTCAGGAGGGCACTCCCTATATCAATGTAAGCAGTATGAGAGGCTGTCCCCAGAGAAGAGGACTGAGTACGTGCAAGCAAACCGCTTGTGCTTCAACTGCTTATCATCGAGTCATTCTGTGAGAGGATGTCACCAGTCTACTTGTTGTCGTCGGTGTGGACGACGTCATCACACTACACTACATTATGAGAGAGAGGAACAAGTGGCTGCTGCGGTTCCGATCCTACCACCAGCTACTCCGCTTACGGTTCTGTCAGAGATTCAGCAACCGCCTGAGAAGAATAATCCACAAAATATGAGTCAACAACCTAATAATAATCCCGTATCGAGAGTAGTAGCTCATTTTGTTAAAGAGAGTTATCAGGGCAATCAGAGTAAATTGTTAGCAACCGCCCTGGTAAAAATTGTTTCATCAAATGGCTACTCCCAATTAGTCCGAGCGTTAATTGATCAGGGTTCTGAGGTGTCATTGATCAGTGAGGCAACTGTTTAGCCATCAGGTAGAGTCGACAACGAGTCCCCTGTAGCAGATTTCTTTCACATCAGTCTTCATATCCGAGTTTATGAAGATGAGCTTCTGAAACAATTCTGGGAAATAGAGAGAGAACCAGACAATATTGAGAAGAAGATGACAGAAGAAGAAATGAGGTGCGAAGAAATTTACAAAAGGACCACAAAGAGAGACAAGGACGGACGTTACATGGTGAGACTACCTTTACCTACCAAAAGTGCAAACCCAGAGTGTTTACAAGGCAATTCGAGAGAGATAGCACTGAAGAGGTTTAGCTACCTAGAGAAGAAACTTTTGAGAAAACCTTCTTTACGCGAAGAATATACAAAAGCGATCGATGACTATTTGATTCAGGACCATATGGAGCCTATTATAGAAGAAGAGCAAGTGAAAGATCCAACAGCAGTGTATGCTCCACATCACGCAGTTGTGAAAGAAGAAAGAGAGACGACCAAAACGAGAGTGGTCTTTGATTTTGAGAAACTGCTCGTCGGTCCAAAAATCCAGCAGGATTTACGTCATATCTTAATGAGATGGAGACAACATCCGATCTGCATTGTAGCGAATCTCAAACAAATGTACCGCCAGGTAATAGTCCAGGAGCCAGATACTGATTTACAGCTCATTTTATGGAGATCAGATCCCAAAGAGCCAATTCAGCATTTCCGAATGAAGCGACTGGCTTTCGGTACGGCGGCAGCGCCGTATTGAGCAGTTAAGTCCCTTCAAACGCTGGTAATGGATGAGTTAGCGAAGTATCCTGTGGCATCTCAGATCACACTTGAGGATTATTACATGGACGATTTGCTATCGGGATGCGAGACGTATGACGAGGCTATGAAAATTTATGAGCAGATGACGAACCTGATGAGAGCTGGAGGTTTTGAACTCCAAAAGTGGAGTAGCAACAATGATTGTTTACTTGAGCACATTAAGACTGAGAATTTGCGTACAGACGGAACCATTGTCTTCAAATCCAATGACATGATCAAAGTATTGGGTATATCCTGGAATAAGAAAACTGACAATTTTGAATACAACTTTCAGCTTCCAGTTCAGAATGAGAGGGTGACCAAGAGGTCAGTGTTATCCGACATTGCAAGACTTTACGATCCAATCGGGTGGATCGCGCCTGTGGTATTTATAGGTAAAGTCTTCATCCAAAAACTCTGGAAGTCAGGTCTTGATTGGGACGAAAACTTGTCATCGGAACTACTTCGTGAATGGTATAAATTTAAAAATGATTTAGTAAATGTTCCAAGATGGCTCCAAACAAAAAAAGAGGATCATGTTGAACTACACGCTTTCGCAGATGCTTCCCAAGTTGGATATGCTGCAGCTGTTTACCTGAAAACTGAAGACAAAGATGGTAAAGTTGCTGTTAATCTGGTTACATCTAAAACTAAGGTAGCGCCAGTTCAAAAAGAGATATCCATACCTCGCCTAGAGTTGTGTGCTGCACTTCTTGCCGCAAAGTTGATACATGAAGTTTCTCAAGTTATGAAAGTACCAAAAGAAAAATTATTCGCCTGGTCTGATAGCACCGTGGTACTTGCATGGATCGCTGGAGAACCTTATCGTTGGGTGACTTTTGTGAGCAACAGAGTATCAGAGATTCTTACAATATTGGATAGAAGTCAGTGGAGACATGTGAACACAAATCATAACCCGGCGGATTGTGCATCCCGAGGTATTAGCAGTGAAGAGTTGGTTGATCACGAGTTGTGGTGGCACGGCCCCACATGGCTCAGAGACAACAAGAATTATGAGAGTCAAGGTTGTCAAGATTTTGAGACTGCAGAGGAAGAAAAGCCTGTCAAGTCTTTGGCGACTACGAATACTACGATACAAATAAAAGAGACTTTCCCTTGGACGAGATTTTCTTCGTTACCACGGTTGTTACGCGTGATGTCTTACTGTAAAAGATTTTTGAATTTAAAGCTACCAAAAGAACAGACTTACCTTATCGAAGACGGTAACAACTGATGAAATGAACCCGGTGATGAGACACTGTATAAAGGAGACACAGAGTTTGTACTTCGAAGAAGAGATCAAGCACTTAAAAACCCACAACTGGGTACTAAAAAAGAGCCGTTTACATACTCTCAACCCGATTTTCGATGAGAACGGTGTATTGCGAGTAGGTGGACGCATTAATGAAGCCAAGGTTGACTATGACACTCGTCATCCAATAATTATGCCTAGTGAGAGTCATCTTACTAAGCTCATAGTTGCGGATGCTCACCTTAAAACGTTTCATGGCGGACCACAGTTGATGCTTAATTTTTTGAGATCAAAATACTGGATCATTCGAGCGCGAGACCTGGTGAAGAAGCAGTATAGAACCTGTGCAAAATGCATAAGATATTCAAGGCAAAATAACAATCAGCTGATGGGCCAAATTCCCGAGGATCGTTTAAAGCCAACGAAGCCCTTCAGGATTTCTGGGGTGGATTTTACAGGTCACATTAATATTCGTTTTTCACCTGGTCGAGGAGTTAAGTCTTACAAAGGCTATATCTGTGTTTTTATCTGCATGATTTCAAAGGCGATTCACTTAGAAGCCGTCAGCGATATGACTGCTAAAGGCTTTATTGCAGCTTTTCGTAGATTTGTTTCAAGGAGAGGCCATTGTAAGACGTTGTTCAGTGATAATGGTACTAATTTTGTCGGCACTGATAAAGAGTTAAGGGAGAGATTTAATCGTGCTATATCGCAGCTGCCAGACGAAATTAGTCACCTGCTTGCAAACGAAAGTACGTCATGGAATTTTATACCTCCACATGCCCCCAATTTCGGAGGCTTGTGGGAGGCCGGAGTTCGATCCACTAAAAAATATTTAAAGCGAGTGATAGGAGATGCTACGCTCATATATGAGGAGCTTTCGACAGTTTTAACGCAAATTGAGGCATGCCTCAATTCTCGTCCGCTTTCTTATCTCAGTGACAATCCTGATGATCCCTTACCATTAACGCCTGGTCATTTTTTAGTTGGGGAGCCACTTATTGTAATTCCTGATGAATATAGCACTAGTAAAAATGTAACTGGCCTTCAGAGATGGAAATATACTCAAAAAATTGTTAATGATTTTTGGAAAAAGTGGTCTGATGAATATTTAGTTACTCTAAATCTTTTATAAATGGACAATGAAAAAAACTGAGCCAGAGATTAATGATGTTGTTATAATTAAAGATTTGCCTCCTGCAAAATGGTTGTTAGGTAGGGTCGTTGAGAAACATGTCGGTAAAGATCAGATTACACGTGTTGTAACGCTTAAACTAGAAATGGTTACTGTAAACGGCCATGTAACAAATTATGTTTTCTACCTAAGTCTTTAGATTAAGCCAAAATTAAGTTTTATAAAATTTACATTTACTTGTATGTAAAGTAGTTTTGTTGCATCTGCAGAGTTAATATGCTGTCAGTTTTGTGTTTTATTTCCCAAAGTTGAGTACATTCAGTATTTTAGTTTATTATTTTTCTTTGAGTGTGTTATCTCATGGTGGGCGGCGAATGTAAGCCCAGAGTCTAATTGTTTTCTATAGTTTCTTATTAGAGTTTCTATATTGTTTGTGTTTGCTTTATAGACCTTATATTTGGTTTGTGATTTCCTTTTATGAAAGGACGGAGTCCTTTAGTGGGCGGGATGTTTAAAAAGATTGTTCAATTCATTTTAGTATTTATCAATAGATGTCGCCAGTGACAAATTAAAACACACTATCGTTGTGTTCACGGCGAAGTATATAAGGTCTGGAAACTCTTAGGCAAATAAAGTTTTCTACTGGTGACATCTGAAGTTTGATTTACGCAAGTTTAGACAAATTACGACATCAAATAGTACTACGATACATAAAACTACTGTGATTGAGTATCAATATTTCAACTCTAGTCAAAAATATTTTTAAATCGGGCAACATTTTCTTTAAATGTCAAAACATTCTGTCAATACTGTCAAAATACGTCTGTACGGGCGGGATACTGATCATGCTATTTGCTTTTTAATTCATATTTTATTCACCTTTTCGCAGAATTATAATGTCGATGACCTAGTTTTTAACCCAATAGTGAATTTGTGACACCATGGCAAACTTAAACAAAGTGGACCTCAATCAACTCGTGGGTGAAAATCAAACCATCAAAATAGTTCCTTCGATTGAAGATTCTCTTCGTGCAATAGGTCTAAATGTAGACTTAGATGAAAACTCAAGACTATGGTTTGAGCAACTGAAAATGACCTGGAAAACGTGGAAGAAAAGTGCAGCAATAGAAAACCAAATTGAGTTGTTTTTCTCCTCTATATCCGACCCTCATCGAGTAGGACTTTTGTTCACAATTAAATCTGAAGACTTTAAAGACTGCAAACCAAAAACACTGCCATATTTTATCATAGAAACTTTACAGAAGTGGTCTGGAGTGAATGGTGTGAGCCCTGAAGATTCTTTGAAACTACCTGCATTTCACATTGCTACCCAACAAAGGAACCAACATTTTCTGTGCTTGATGATGAAAACTTTCAAAGTGTCTTCTATAAAAGAAACCATACTGCCAATTATCAAGCAAATGATTAGGGAAGATAACTGTAGACAAGCTTCACAAATTGTTATTGCAATGGAGTTATTTGATGATATCCCTGTGGAAGACCTCATGTTTCCATTGATCTTGCAAGACAAACCAAACATGATAGATGAATACTTGACAGAGAGTCCTAATCAAGTCAGGCCACTATTGCAATTCTTGGACAAAATGCTAGATAAAAACTTTAATACCCGTGACTATATTCATCAGTATATTGATGACAATAAAAATGGTCATATCAAATATGAGAAACTTCATTACAAACCACTGGGAAAACTTGTTGGCCGGTTATGCAATAAATTTAATATTCCCATTGAAACTTGTAAAAATCTTAGTAAGAATAGAACCACTGGAGGACTAAGATATCTTGTACATCAAAAATATCAAGAACACAATGTGAGTTCAACAGTGTGGGAAGATTTAGTAAAAGATTCATTAAGACAAAGTGCTGAATCAGCCCATGAATTCATTGATTTATTAGTTGAATATGACAGAAATGAAGCCATGAAATGGGCTGAATATTTGAATATTCCTAAAAACCTATTACCGCTAGCTCTGAAGGATATGTCACTACAGGAGCCTAGTGGCCAAAAAGAAGAAAATTGGGATACAACAGAAAAACCTGCTGTATCAACTCCACAATCATGTTTTAAATTGAGTTTACCAGACGATTGTATAGTAATGATCGATACAGCTGAAAAGTTCTATGACCTAATGATATCAAATTTGGTTGAATGCAATGTAGTGAGTATTGATTGTGAGTGGAAACCTTCCTTTGGAGCCACACAGTCTCAGGTTGCACTAATACAAATAGCCACACTGAATCACGTCTACTTAATAGACACCTTGATTTTGAACAGACAAGAATATGCAAGTTTTTGGTATACATTCCACAAATCATTCTTAGAAAATGCTGAAATTATAAAGATAGGTTTTGGTCTTGAACAAGATTTAAAAGAGATGAAAACTTCAGTGACTGGGTTGGGAAATATAAAAGTGAAAGGCGAAGGATTATTGGATTTGGCTCTGCTGTGGAAAAATCTAATAAACTGTGGACTTACACTGCCAGGGCACAGTGATACTGGAGGAAATAGTCTCACCATGCTCGTCCAATCCTGCTTTGGTCTACCATTGGATAAAACGGAACAATGTTCAAATTGGGAATTAAGACCACTCAGAAGTACCCAAATAATGTATGCGGCCTTAGATGCACATGTGCTTGTTAAAATTTACTACTACTTGCAAAAGTTATGTATTCAACAAGGCATAGATTATGATGAAATATGTAATAATGTTATGCTAGAAGGGAAGAAAAAAAATACAAAGAAATTAAAAAACCAAGAGAGGATTCAACCTGTCCAATCAAACACACCTAAAAATATAAAGTTTTTGGTAGAACCTGCTCTATCCAACTTAATGCCCTATTTCAGATATTGTGGAATAGACACAACAGTTATTCCTACCACAATGTTATGGCATGATGTGATAAACTTAGCTATATCAGAGGACCGCCTCATTTTAGTAGCAAAGATGAAATGTCCTCCTAATTCGAGTTTTCCCCAAACTTCAATATTAGATGTAGGCAAAGCAAGTGTACAGCAGAAACTTCAAAGAGTCTTCACAAGTTTTAGTATAAGCGTTAAAGATAGTGATTTATTATGCCTATGTATAAATTGTAATAGCAAAGATATATTGAAACTCACACCAAATGAAGTTAACAAGATGTGTGCAGATTATCAGGCTGCTAAAGATGTTAAAATTATTTACCAAAGAGACAGTGATGATGACGAAGCTGATTATAAAAATTTCCTCAGTGAATCCGACTGTGATGATGATTACTTACGTCCTGTTACTAATGTTACTACCAACAAAACTTGTACAACTGGGAAGGGTGTACCAATTGACATTAGCAATGTTCATCAACTCTCAGAATCTCAAAAATCTGCAATCCTTTGCCAAGATTGTGGGAAAATGTTATGGGATGAAGACCCCTTATTACAGTCAGTTATTAATATTATTTCCAATGTGACCAAAATCAGTATCGGATAAAGACTTGTTAGTTTTAAGTCTACCATGGTACAAAACAGTGAAAGAAACAACAATGCAATAAAATGTTATATATTTTTATTTGTTTTACATGGTAAAAGTAAAATAGTATAGTAAAAGTTTAGAATTTCTTTAAGATTATAAATAGTATATTCCTAATTGTAGGGTAAAGTAATGTACACAAATGCATGCATTGTAATGATTTCTGCAGATATTCCAAGCATTTTTAAGGCACAATGGAACATATTGTTTACTTATACAATTTATAAATAAATTGTATAAGTTAAATATTGCATTACTTGAGCACATTATTTTTATTTAGTTATTGACAAAAAAACTGCAGTGTACAATATGTAGTAAACTAATGAAAACTGATCAGTCGGAGGGTTAACCCTCCTTTCAATACAAATAAGTAAGCCGATCAGTTTTCATTATGAATAACACTTGTTTATCGTTTAGTGTTAAAATTGTAGTAAACTGTATAATAAATAAACACTTAAAATATTACATTAAACTTGCATTTATTCTTAAATTCTTCTATTTCCTCTTGATTAATGTCATTGCTGGATAAGTTTAATTCTTCTAGATCAAGGCTTGGGAATCCTCGCAATGTAGTTAACTGGTTGTTTTGTAAGTTCAGTTTCTGAAAATAAACGCAAATAGATTTTTACTCTTCTTTTAGTTCTAGATACACATACATAAAAATATCTGGCTGACAACTTAACAAGTCAAGTTAGCTGATATAATAAATGGAACAGTGTCCTTGTCAACATCCACTTAACGAAGTGTTGGCACAGAAAAGTTAATAGTACATACATACATATAATCACGCCTTTATCCCTAACGGGGTAGGCAGAGCGTAAACGACCAAAAAAATAAAACCAGGTTGTTCCGCCACGTCAGACAAAGTTTTGTGGGTTATGTAAGATAGATATGTAGGTATATTGCTGTAGTGACAGGTTGTCAGCCCATCGCCTAAATTCCGATATACAGAAACCCTCGGATCCCTTAGCTGGTTTTTACAGCATGCCCGGGAGGAAATGCAGCTGACACATTCTATGTTTTTCTCTCGCTCCCAGTCCAGCATGGAAGAGAAAAGATAATAGTACCTAATAAGTAAGTCTGTTTAGCTATAATACCAGGCGTATTGGACAACATCCCACAGTTGCTCAGTCAACGACACTGAACAACTATCAGCAGTTTTTTTCTTTAGGAAGTGAAACAAAAAATCCATACAAATGTTCACCTTGATCAAACAATTGTACAAATTGTCTGATGGAAAAACCATTTTCTTTTTAACTTCCTGGTGATGTGACGCTGTCCCTTTCACCTGGTATAAAACTTTCGTATAGACGATAAAACTCACCTTACAATGTTGAAGCATGATCAAAGACGGCAGCACATTCGAAGCAAGCATTTGATTAGACAAATCAACATTTTCACAATGACTATAAAATTGCAGATGAGGTAAACTACTCAATAGTTTATCACTAAGCAACTTGTACTCAAGATCTGTATCACAATTTGAGGTAGATAATTGCTGTTCGATGGTCCATTTAGTTATCAAGTCTTGATAATATCCAGCTCTTAGCTTGTCAATAGATTTAAGTGTTAGCAAATTTTCTATAACTTCGTTGTAGTGGAGTTTTGGGTCGATGCAATGCAGAAATACAGTTGTAGTCAGAAGCGTCCCTGTAAAGAAATAAACACGTAGGTTTATAATGACGAACTTGTTTTTTTAAAGGGGGTGCTCACAGGCGACAAACCTGGCCAAAACAGTTGCGAGGCAATCGGACCTCTCTTTTCCACTATGTGAGTCTTGGACGAAACAGAGGATTTTTCGTCCAAGATGTGAGTGCATGAGAGAGATCCGAATGTGTGGCAACTGTATTCTCGCCAGTGTACGCCCCACCGTATCTTATGGAGTTTTTAGACCTTGTTCTTCACGCCACTAAAGGATCCGAGGGTTTCAGTATATTGTAGTTTAGGCGATAGGCTGACAACCTGTCACCCTATCGCCTCAATATACCTACAAATCTATCTTAATTACCCCCAAAACTCAGACAGTCAGTCAGACGTGGCGAAACCTAGTTAGGGATAAAGGAGTGATTATATGTATGTATGTATGTTCTCCACGCCTGCTGGCCTGGGAGCGTGGGAAAAACATAGAATGTGCCAGCTGCATTTCCTCTCGGGCATGCTGTAAAAATCAGCTAAAGGACCCGAGGGTTTCAGTATTTTGCAATTTAGGCGATAGGCTGAGAACCTGTCACTACAGCAATATACCTACAAATCTATCTTAAATAGCCCTCGAAACTTTGTCAGACGTGGCGGAACGACCTTTGTATAGGTCGTTTACTACCCGCATGCCATGCAAGACGCAGGTTGCATAATAAAATGGCGGTTTAAGAAAGAGAAACTCTAATGCTCGTATTTATGAAGCGATAACAAACTTGAGAGCAATATTAAGTATGGATTTGACAGGCCAGTTTGTACTGAAATGACATTTCTGATACGAACTCAAACTCGCTGGCACTCATAAGTGTTACTAAGGATGTAGCTTACATTTACTATCAGGTTCCAGAGCAAGCAACTGCCTGCATGACTCCAACTGCGAGTTCAACTCTTCAACAACCGGTTCGGAATATTTCTTTTGGAAGTCAGCTTTGGGCCTGTAGAGGTAGACTGCTGGTTTAGATTCAGTGCAAGTATTTAGTACTCTCTCACCAGAATCGTTCTCATATTCTACCTGAAAGATACAGTAAATGAACAGATATTTTATGTCACAATTAAGATTAGTTACTATGCTACACTGGGAGCGAAAGAAAAACATAAAATGTGCCAGCTGCTTCGCCTCCCACGCATCCTGTAAGAACCAGCAAATTTATTCGAAGGTTCAGTTAGCGTATTGTAATTTAGGCGATGGGTAGCATCAATCACTGCAGTACCTGTAGTGATTGATACTCGATACACAATTCAACTTTCACACGTTTCAACGTAAACACCATTCACTAGGCGTTTTATACTTTGCCCACCCTGTAAGGGATGATGGCGTGATTTCATGTAGGTATGTGTTGAGTTAATATTAACCAGACTCTCATGTAGTGTTTTCTTTTTTTAATGAACCTGTTTGCAAAATACTACAAAGTGAATATAATGCGTCACCGGGCTAAGGCGGGGTGTTGCTACACGCAATCTACACCCTTAAATGAAATGGCAACTGCCTAAGGGCGCTTACTAGGGCTCGAACCTCGGCTTATGGCGTTGCCTTGGGAACTCCTTATCGGAGAGAATCTACCCGGTACGTGCCGGTAAACCCCAAAGTGGGGAGGAAAGGAGGGACCTCCGCGACCCCGCCGGCGAGGTGCGCGATTGCTGGAAGAGCTTGTGCAGAGTGTGGCTCGACTAGTATTGGCAGCATTAAATGCAAGAGTAATTTGGTCATCGCCGTCGGTAACGACATGCCTAGGTCTCGTTTGTAACGAGTCGCAGGTTGGGGACATTTAGTGAAGCGCAGAATGGAGGTATTAGTGAAAACTGTACCTTGATATCCAATCCTGCAGCTATAGCCTCTTTATGTTTCAGTATCCACACCACATCGCGTTCTCTGCCAGAACAGGAAACCCACTCGCCTTCCACAGTTGCATCTTTTATTAGAAACTTGACTCTAGATGAAGCAAATTCTTTGGAAACATAATCACTGAATGCTGCTGATGTTTTCGAAGGTGTTACTGCACAAACTACTAAGTGAATAGTTTTCTTCACAGCACCTGAAAAAGTAATAATAGTAAGGGTAAGTTAATTTAGATTGGACGTGCTCTACCTACAAATATTACTGGGCTAAACCAGAGATAGGTGTCTTTATCATATACCAGGATTTAGAGCATAATTACAGCACCCATACACTGAAGTCAGTAAGATTTATCGGCAGCAGATTGCTCTAATTATGCTTTAAAACGAGAGTTATAAAACATGACACTACTCTTAACGGTACCTTAGAAATAGTATGGGCTGGCTGACGAGAATCTCCCCAGCCGGCCCACGGTTTTTAGCTCACAACGTCGTTTCTATTGATGCTCCAATTTACTGACTTCAGTGTATGGGTGCTGTAATTATGCTCTAAATCTTTTTATATGACAAAGAAATCTATCTATCTCGTTTGGGCTGGGTGGGAAGACGCACACATATATTTAAAAAAGCAGATTATAAAGGCACAAAATGTTTTTTTTTTATTTTTACTGATAAACTCAAACATTATTATAATATTCACGGTAAGCTACGTCACTTTTTACCGAGAAAATAAAATCTTATTCCTATGGGGAATTTCATCAAACTGCGGTCCACAAAAGTAGTGTAAATACTTACCTAATAACCACCTTTGGTAAAACCAGGCGCTGGTATCATCAGGATCGGTAAATGCAGCACTCTGCACCATTTTCAACTCATGCTTATGATGACTGTCCTCTATGGGTCTGCCTCCTGTAAAATAATAAAAATACTGGTAATTTTGTGTTTGAATATCATATGAAAAATCATAAGAGTTTCACATAGAGTGTCATCTTCATATTGAAGTTTGGAGGTCGGCATTCCATATTTTAATAGATTATACCATTTAAACCACGAAAAAATTATTCCTGGAGAACTACCAGCATAAAATGGATAGTAGAGAAATATGTTGTCTAACTTAACATACGTATAATCACGCTTTATCCCTAATGAGGTAGGCCGAGCGAAAACGACCTAAACAAAGGTCGTTCTGCCACTCCTGACAAAGTTTTGAGGGCTATTTAAGATAGATTTGTAGGTATATTGCTGTAGTGACAGGTTGTCAGCCCATCGCCTAAATTGCAATATACTGAAACCCTCAGATCCTTTAGCTGGTTTTACAGCATGCCTGGGAGGATATACAGCTGGTACTTTCTATGTTTTTCTCTCGTTTCTCGTTGCTGGACTAGGGGCCAGCATGGAAGAACCTAACTACTACTATAAAAGTACTTAGTTACCTTTTACATCAGGATACAATTCTACAAGCATTTTGCTCCTGTAGTGCCAAGCAGAATAGTTTGAAAAGTTGTCCATCAACTTCTCAGTAGTAAAGTCAAATTCTTCTTTCAGTGGTGGCTTAGATTGGCTAACTACAAATCTTCTGTAGTCCCATGTATGAACTGAAACAATACATCTTTTTTGCATAATATGAAAGAAAGTAAATAATAAATTCGTTTCTGGCAGGACTCGAACCTGTGTCTCTGAAATGCCGGTCCATTACTCTAACAACTTAGCCACAGAAACAGTAACGGGAGTGACGAATTTATCATGGTCTTTCTTATGCACATGTCATAGCGACGTTAGCGACATCTATCTGCATACTATATGAAATATAAATAGCATTGTGAGTGCTGAAATCTCCAAAAATATGTTTTTTACTTGTAAGAATGTTTTTAAAAATATGCTAAATGGCCAGACTTCTCACATGGTTAGTGATAACAATAAATGTAGTTCTGTTTTTAATTGGAATGTTATCTCTAGATCAAAAGTAACCTGTCTAATTATCTTTGCACCCTTCATATAACATCTCTTACAGTGAAAATAGCTTACAATTTCTCTCATCAAACTTGAGATATTTGTTGCAAATATCGAGCTCCTTCTTCCAGTCAGGATCTGGTCTAGTAGTAAGCACCCACTCTCTCTGATGCCAGGCACAGTAGGACTTGGGGTTGATCTTCAAACAATATTCTGTGAGTGAGAGCTCAGAATCGCATATTTGGGATATTTCCTCAGCCAATTCCTCCTTTTCCCTGTCAAAGAAGAATGAAATAAAATGTTTATAAAAACTAATACATACATACATATAATCACACCTCTATCCCTAATGGGGTAGGCAGAGCGCAAACTACCCAAACAAAGGTCGTTCCGCCACATCTGACAAAGTTTTGAGGGTTATTTAAGATAGATTTGTGTATTGTTTTAGTGGCAGGTTGTCAGCCCATCGCCTAAATTGCAATATACTGAAACCCTCGATCCCTTAGCTGGTTTTTACAGCATGCCTGGGAGGAAAAACAGCCGGCACATTCTATGCTTTTCTCTCGCTCCCAGGCCAGCATGGAAGTAAAAACTAATAATGAAATTGAAATGTATTTAAAGAATTTAATAATCATTTACATTCAGATTGCCAGCCCTATTGTCTTGATACAATCACAAGAATCACAACACAGTTTTTTATTGTTGAGTACAATGCTGATTAGGTAGGAGGGTCAATCAACTTTTTAACCAACATTACCGGGACATGGTCTTAGGTTTAAAATACAGAAAAATAAATATTTCTATAAATATAATATTTTTTGTTTAGATTGATACATTTGTAAATGATTATAATGCATAGTCAATTTTGACAATTAGCATTAAATTTAAAGAAAAGATATGGTAAATCTATATACTATTTCACTTTTTATTTGATTTTTAGTAAGGCAAGTGACAAATAAGTGAAATAGTATACCGAGTTATCATATTTGTTCTATAAATTTAATGCTAATTATCAAAAGTGACTATGAATTATTATCATTTAGGAATGTATCAATCTAAACATAAATATTTTTTACGCTATATTGTATTTTTCTGTGTATTGAGATTTAAATCAGCTGGGATATGGTGATGTCAGTTAAAAAGTTGATTGACCCAGTAGTAATAATAGGTAAAGTAAAAAAAAAACTATATTTAATTGGTCTGATGAGATCTTACCTAAAAACTATAATGGTTTCTCTTCTGATGTTCCATAACGTATAGATGTCTGGATTGGTTGTAAGCACCTTGCCTGTTAGCTCCATAATTTCCTTATCCAGTTCCCCTTCTTTCCTCTAAAATTTAAATGACAACTATCTATAGCAGCACTTATAAAACAAGAAGAAACAAGTTCTTCCTGCATGCTCTTGTGTCCCCCACTCCCCCTAAATCCGCCCTTGGGGCCACACAGCATAATTTAAATTTGTTGTTGCATTACCTTGAGCTCTGGGCACATCACATCAGTTTGAATTCAGTCTACCCTTTTGCATTGTAAAGATGACTACAAAATTGTATCTAAGCGTAAATAGTAGCAAAACTAGTCAGTAGAACTAACTGTGGAAAGTTCACCATCTTTAATTTTTATTTACTGATTGAACATTACCTTATTCTGAATTTTTTGCATGGCATGTTTGAAGAGTTTGAGTTTCTCTTGCCTTTCTTTCTCTTTCCTTGCCTTTTCCTCCTCTGAAGTACGCACTTTGACTCTGCCATGCTAAAAAAGATAATGAGACCAAAAGATATTTAACATAATGAGACCAATAAATGTTTTGTTGAAAACGTAGCATCCATAATTATGAAATTAATGTAGTATATAGAGTAAAGCGTACTGATCGCCACCTTTAGTTCTAAACATGTGAAGAGTTAGAACAAAAGTTATTTTAAAATTAAAACAACATGTTCCAAACCATCAGAGATAATTGGGTTCATATTACTTACCATTTTTTAGCTGATTCACAAGAACAGGTGCATGCACTCAGGTTTATCTAACGGGCACCTTTTTTTTCCTACTATCTGATAAGGATAATGATACAATTTATTGAATAATTTGTAAGAATCAATTTACAAAAGTAACCCTTCGTTTCGTCCTCAGTCCAGCTGTGTTCATAATCTACTATATTAAAGACTTAACAGAACACAACTTTAGGAAAAAACTTCTTGTGGAAGCAAGACATCTAATGCATAACAGTTAAAGTGCGAAAAGGATAGAATAATTGAATTGTATAAATATTTTCTGTTTTTCTGAAACCTCAGAACGAAGCCTGACAATCTCGTACTGTCAAAATGACATTAAAATGTTGACATTTTGTAGAGCTTGAATAGAAAAAAAACTCAATGGGCATTGACAACGCTTCTAAAGTCTCCTACACACAATGCCGCCGACACGACCGCCGCACAATCAAATGGTCCAATATTTTTAAAAAAATGAGACATTAAGAATTTTCGGATCGAAGGTCAACAGATCCAGCTGAATCTTTTTTTCTATTTTGTTTTTTAGAAAGTTGTTGCAATTACAAGTCACTTTTATAGATGTTGTTTTTTTTTCAAATATGCCGTATCTACAGAGATAAAACATAATAATTATTTTTTTGTATGGACGAAATTACAATTTTGTCATTTTCTTCCAAGATTCAAACGTATTCAAAACAAATCATAGCACAGCTTATAGAGGGACTCTTGTCGATTATTTTTGTCATAGACACTTAACTGCGATTTTTGCGCCTTTAGGAGCTACAGTTACTTTAATTTATATTGTTTTGTATAATTCATTTTCGAGTATTTCATATGGATTTTAATAAGGATAGACAAATAATAATGATTTCTTTATTGACAAGTAAAGTAACTCTTACATTTGTCTTATTCATAAAAAGATCCTATATATACTGAAACTAAACTAATTAAAGTAGAAGTCTCAAAACATGTACGTACAGGTAAATTATTTTATGACTCATCTAGTTTGCAAACATTGTTTGGTAATGACTCATTGTCTAAATACTCCATTACTTGGAATTTGGGATCTGTTTTGTCATTTATCGCTAGCGAATGCTTCGAAAACGCTAAATCACAAATAAGCATATAGATTGCAATTCAAATTTTTCCCTTCGTAAAATTCAAAATAAAAACTTATATAAACTAAATATAGGTAATGTATTAACAATAGTGAAAATCTCAAAACGCGTTTGTACATGTAAATTATTGTGTGAGTTTTCCGTATTGCAAGCATTTTAATGACTCATTGTCTAATTACCCCCACTTCTAAGTTGTAAGATATATGCATAATACATTCCATGCATCACAACCACATGTGAAGGGAAGATAAACCATATTTGTACATATCATCGTTCACTGGTTTGTTAAAAACGTGGTTCAAGTTGTTCATGTCTTACGGAGTTGTTAATTATATGTTACATTTGGCTGCAGAATCTGTCTCAGAAAGTGCTGTGCATACCTTGCCATCGATCATCGTCATGTACAACTCATGAAAATCTTCAAATTTGCCATTTAATATTTTTGTCGGTATAAGGTTCTGAATTTCTTCTTCTATTGTTGCTTCTACTTGCTGAATATATTATTTAGTTTCTTGTTTGAATTCGAACATGATTGGTCTACAATAGCTTGTTGACGAAAAGCGTGGATTTTGCCATACTATGACATCGTCACTCATAAGGCAAAGTAGTACAAAACTAACCATAAATACAGGAGATTCTGAAAAAATATCACCAGTTGGTTTTCGTTTATAACAACTTTGTGACGAAGCTCCATCACAGCCCCATTTACTCACTAGCTTCACACCACTATTAATATTCGAACCGGTCACAATCACAATCTTCTCAGCTGTTAAATCTAAAACTGATTGTAATTTAATTTTCGCTCCTGATTCTGATATATTAATATCTTCCTTTGCTGGATAACATTCTTTCTTCTTTAACAGTAACTTATGGTAAGATGGAAAAGCCGCTATGCCATTTGTAATTAATACAGACCTCAAAGTGAGATACTGCCATTTTGATTAACTGAATGCAGTGACAATAAAGTTTCTTCCTCGGGAATCGATTGATTACAGTCTTTGAATAAAAAATCACTTACTTCTTGCACTTTTTCTGGCTTATTAGAGAGGCACTTAATAACTTGAGCACAAACGGTGCGCCTGTTTTCTTTCAGTTTTGTAGCAAGAGCATAGAACAGTTCTTCTTCGGAAAGCTCCAAAAGAGACAAAGAACGTCTTTTCTTCTGTTTATTTGATAAATCAACCTATAGAGCGAAGCCGTAATGCAATTAGGCAACGGAATATCGCGAGTCAATTATCTGATGTTAGTTCAGCTAAAAAGTAACACGACATTCATTGACTGTTAGGCGGTACGAAGTTCGCCGGGTCAGCTAGTAATATATAAAAACCAACTAGTCGTATAAATTTGTTACAAATCGCTTTGTTAATTTTCATGATTTAGATTTTCTACGTTTTTGTCTGTGGGAATACGCAAATAGAATTATGCCAGTAATCCAAAAAAACACAAAGTTGAGCGCGGTCAACGGTGCAGTGTGAAAATCGCGTAACTATAAAATCAAGTTGCCAAGCTTAATATCTGTCAAAAAATTTAAAAAGAAAAGTGCTTTATGGTCGTGTCTTGGTGAATGGTTCCGTGAATTTTGTGTTTATTCTCTAATTTTCATTTATTTCTTTCAATTATTGAGTTGATTAGCTGGTTATAATGAATAATGCACCACAATTCTCTTTGCGTTGGAATAATTACGTTAACCATGTCACAGAAGCGTTCAATGTGCTTCGATTCGAGAACGACTTGGTTGATGTCACATTATGTTGTGATGGTGGCAAAATAAAAGCCCATAAAATGTTACTTTCCGCGTGCAGCAATTACTTCAAACAGATATTCAAGGAGAACCCATGCCAGCACCCTGTGATTATATTTAGAAATTTCAAATATGAAGACTTGAATGCGATAATCAACTTCATGTATCATGGTGAAGTAAACATTTTCCAAGAGCAACTGGAGTCCTTTCTGATTACGGCTGAGCTTCTAGAAGTGAAGGGTTTGACTGATAATGTGGAGGAAGAATCGTCTAAAGGACAGATGATGATTAGTGATAGTGTGTCTTTAGACTTAAGTTCTAAATCGAGTAGAGTAGTTGAAGATATTGTGCCTGTGTTGTCAGAGGAGCCTATTAACTTGGCGCCTGTACAGCCTATTATCGCTAGAGAAGAGTACATTCCACAAGCCAGCACCTCTAATGTATCTGAGCCTGAGAATGGCAGTGACCCTCAACCTGAGCCACTGAAACTTGATGATAATTTGAGTAGTAAACCTAAAGTGCCAGCAGCCAGTGAAGAGATGCAAGTGGACATGCAATCCACGTCAGCTGAAGATTTGTCAGAAAAAAGCAATACTGGTATGTTGATTTTTATGCTTGTAAATAGTAAATCAAACAATATTTGAGTTCAATAATTACTCACACCAATGTTTTGCTTTCAGAATCAGAGCTGGCCAAGTTTCGCTGTCAATTATGTCCAAAAGGCTTCAAGCACCCTACCTCACTGACGCTACATAAAGACTCACATGCCGGAAAGACACAATGCCCTGTTTGCCACCGATCCTTCTCCAGATCCTATGACATGAGGAGTCACTTACAACGGATACATCAAGGAAAGCAACTGACCATCAAGGAGATCAGATATAAGAACTCAACTGATGCTACAGCACCGAAACCATTCACTCACAATATTTAGTTATAGTTTTATGGTAACATTAGTTACCGAAATGTACATGCACCTAGTGCAAAATATAGGTACCTATTTAAAAATTGTTGTTAAAATATGTATTTTAAGTTATAAGAAATGTAAGCTGAAGATTTATTATTCTATTTATATGTATAGAGTCACAAAATGAATTTGCTCATTGCTGTAGCTTAGGCTATTTTTTATACTAGTCTAAATTAAAATTATACAATATAATCGTTTTATTACAATTGTTTCTATTAACTTTTTTGTTTCATTGATTGTACCTCCTGATTTAATTGTTATATATTGAATCAAATTGTAAACCTTCTAATATAGATGGAATTTTATTATGGTATGATAATATCATCCAATTAGCAACCCGCCCCGGCTTCGCACGGAAATTATCTGTGTTTCTCTACTATATTATGCATGTATTATACATATAAACCTTCCTCTTGAATCACTATCCATTAAAAGAAACCGCGTCAAAATCCGTTTCGTAGTTTTAAAGATTTTTGCATACATAGGGATATATGGACAGAGAAAGCTACTTTGTTTTATACTATGTAGTGATAAGTCTGTTCCAATAAGATCATAATAAGATTCCTATATAAAATGGATGATATATAATGATAATTATTATTCTTAGTTACTTATAGTAGCTACACCTTGCTTTCCTCAATGTTTTATGTGAGAAAACTGTTCTCACCTAAATCAGCTAGAAAATTACGACTTATTTACTGCAAACTCGTAAGAATTTTATAGGACCACTGGATCCAGTGCAGTGTAAAATGTGTTAGAGAAGAACCTAAAACAGGCGAAACACTAAATCTTCTTTCCACTAGAACTGTTTCCTTGTCTCGAGAAGACTTTATAGTAGATCCAGAGCTACAAAGCGTCGTCATAAAGCCGTTGCAAAAGATATTACATACTAGTAAACGCTAGCGTGTGTGATATAGGGGTTTGTAGTATTGCAGAAATCGGAGGAAAGAAAGGGGAACTAGTGCATCGAGCAGAGGGGTTGAAAGCTCGCAGTCCGGGCTTGGGGTGGCAAACACGCGGGCGGCGGGGGTTGTGCGGGGTGCGCTCGATACGCGCGCGCGCGGCCGCGACGGACGACCGACGAGCGAGCCAGTCGGCTTTCGACGCCTTCGCGCTCGGGTGTATGACGTTGCGACCGTACGCAGCTGTCAAACGTTCCGATATCGATACAAACCGCTCCTTTCGCATACGTACGTATTTGACCCATAGTTATTTATTTTAGTGTTACTTCTGTGCCATTTTTAGTGTGAAATTAGTGAATCTACTTGCCTACCTTTGACATTTTAACCGTATCAGATTTTGTTTACATTTCGTCCGCATGTTTACTGCGTATAAACAGGTGACAAACAATTATTTAAATAGTGTAAAACCTTTGTATTTAACAGATATTTAGTTGGATAAATAGGTAGTAAAAGTGTTATTAATGCAGAACACTTTCATTCGTGACCTTTCAATTTCAAGTCCTGAAAGCCGGCCGCACACAGTCTTCAGCGACGGTTATTTTTCGGATCTGTGCCGTGAATGTAGAGTCTATTCGTAAACATATTCGCTGAAATAACTGAAAGCTTTTATTCAGTAAAATGAGTGTGTGAATATTTGATGGTGAGTCGTGAACGGGAGCGTATGCAACAGAGTCGAGTTTCGTCCGCGGATCGGCGCGCGGCGGCGCAAGGGGGTATTGATCGGTGGCGGCGCGGGTCGCGAGACGCCGGCGTCGCCGCCAGCCGCCTAAATAAAGCTCCGCATGTGTGCGCCGGCCGCGCCGCCCTCCGTCGAAAGTCGAAGCCGCCGCCCGCCGCCGTCGCTGAGCGTCACCGCTACCATATGACTACCCTACCTACATAATGCTATCTGTCTTCTACCTATTCTGATACTTTCTGGTTGTTGCGATAATTCAATCACTTGCAAGTATTGACGCACTCACTTTGTGTTTTGAAGTCCTTACATAGGTAGACTGTGAACTGATAATGATAACCTACCTACTTATCCAATGTATTATGATTATGATGTAGGTACCTATAGGTAGTATTTCCAACTCAGTTTTAGAAGAAAAGTAAACAAAGTTTCATGTCTGTTATTTGAAAATCTTGAAACATAATGAAATAGTAATTTTAGTAATTTAACAAATTTGCTAACACGTATAATTTATTTTTGAAATGTGTTTTTGAATAAAAAGACATGAAAGTTTGTTTACCTTTATTCTAAAACTGAGTTGGAAATACTATAGGTACCTACGTAACCATGCAGCAATACGGTTAAATCTGTGGTGGAACTGCAGTCAGGTCGGCAAGTAGATTCTGTTGGTGGGACAATAATAGGTCCAATCAATCACACCCAGAGGTTTTTACAGTCAAGAGCACGATGATCTCGACTCACTTGAACGATTTGTACCACCTACTATTCTCATTCACCAAATTAATCTTATTAAAATTTACCTCTACCAACCAACATGGCTACCAACGAATCGTTTGTGAGTCGTGCTGTAGTTTCAATTTGTTCTTGAGTGATTTTACCCACTTTCACCCAAGACAAAACTTAGGTGCATACCTAATTTTCTTTCTACAGAATCCAATTTTGTGTTGTAGGTGTGAAATGTTGGGATAGTTAAGAAGTATCCAACTGTGAGCATGGCGCGCGGTGTGCTGGTGAGCGGGGCGCTGCTGTGCGCCCTTGGGCTGGCGCTGCAGACGCGCGCGCTCACGCTGCTGCCCCACGATGTGCGCCCCGGCCACGCCGTCAGACACTTTGCGGGCAACCATTCGCGCTACACCCTCCTGGACCCAGAGTTCTCCCCATACTTCACTCTTCTCGACAACGGCCTACTTATGACAACATCCGATCTCGCACCCCTGGTCGATCAACCTGTGAATCTAGCAATTTTAGAACAAACACCGTACAGCAGTTCGGCGCATTCGGTCCGCCTCTTAGTCGTGGATCGACGACGTATGCTGCACTTTCCTGGAAATGGCGGCTTACGCGGGGATATTGCAGAAAACTCCCCTGCAGGAACGGCGGTCGATCTACCACCAATAAGAGCGACTGCCTTGCTAGACGTAGGCCCAATTGCTTACAAAATCATAAAAGGAAACGATGAAAACATTTTTGCTTTACGCGATAAAGTTAAAGGAACGACCATGCCTAAAGTAAGATCAGTGATCACAGAAGGTGACGTGGAAATAATATCAACACACCCATTAGATGCTGAAGAGAAGAACTTGTACAATATCGTTATTCAAGCTACAGACCTAAACGGAGCTAATAAAGCTAGTCTGCCCATTCGGATAGAAGTCACGAATGAGAATGATCATGCACCTTTATTTGACCAAGAAATATATTACTTTGCGGTAAACGGAACACCAGACGAATGCGGGCCCAACGGCACTGCGCATTGGCAAAGATTTGCAAACATTGGCCAAGTTCATGCTTATGATGCTGATGGTGACAGGATCTACTACTCCTTAACATCGCCTAGTAATCTGGTAGTCATAGTGCCACAGACCGGTGAGCTGATCCTGGCCGGAGAGCCTGATAGTCATGAAGCCGAGCTGCGTGTACTTGCCCACGACACGGGATCTCCTCCGCGTAAAAGTAAACCGTCGCGCATTTTTATCGAATTCATCATTCGCAATCGTAAGGAGCTACCAACGCTTCACCGCGAGAAGCGTCGCGTTACTCGTGCCGTCCGTCCTACGAAACGTATCGAATTCACGGAAGCCGATGGAGGGAAAGAAGATCGCGCGGTTTTTACTCTCGAAAAGGAAACTGATCGCGAGACATTTAAAATCCGAGATGAAAATGTGTGGGTAACCGTAGAACCAAGTGGTATAGTGAAAGTTAAAAAGAAGTGGGACTATGAAGAATTAGGACCTGAGAAGACCATCGACTTCTGGGTTACCATCACCAACGCTGGAAATGGAGGTAAGCAAAGCATTATTTTCATTGCTGCTCTTGCTATTGCTGAGTACTAAACTAACGTTCGTATTTATAAAGCGGTCTCAAGATTGAGAGCGATATTAAGTGAGAATTTAACGGGCCATTTTTTACTGAAATTACATTTCTTTTACGAACCCAAAGTCGCTGTCACTCTCAAGTGCTGTTTATAAATACGGACCTAAGTATCTTTGTCAATATAATGTACTTTTTTTATATCCATGTTTGCGTCACTATTCTACAATTCATTTACTACAGTATGACGATGAAAGTCTGACATCAACTCGTGCTATCTAAAAAACTGGTAGAAACTAGAAACATAAAAATAACCCAGCGCATAGTGAAACAAATCGGCCCGTATCACATTATTTATCATCATCGTTTTTTTCTGTTGTGGAGGTGTCTACTTTTTATAAAGGTAAAATGTAAAACTGCTCATAGTATAACGTCTCTATCGAGCGAGGGTGATTTGGGATGGGATAATGACAGGGAAGGAATAGGGAACAGTGGGAGAGTGCATTGTTGCCCAACTGTTTTTGTTTTAACAGCTTTGTCTAGGTCAGGGTCGGCAATCACCCCAACATTTTGAAGCTGATTGGTACTTGAATCAATAGTTGTAGGGCCATTTTTGTCTTTATTGTAAATAAAAAATATATAATAGATTTTTTAAACAAATAATCGGGGTTGAACTCATATTTTCCGTAGAGGCGATAAATGTACACACAAAAGTTATTCTGTTTTAGTTTAAAGCGAGGAAGAATGAAATCTAGGTAAACCCACGCATTAACCGCGTCCCGAAATATCTTGAGTGACGCGGCGGGTGACTACTCCACGGAATGTTATAGTCTCATCCAGGAAAATGATTACTTCATCAAAATTATGAGCGCCCCGATCGTGTGGGGCGTTCAACCCTTTCGGGACAACATCAGCCCCACCGCAGGTCACGTAACACTTGCTTACTCTTAACATATTTCTTTTGTTTCTTCACAATCCAAAATGATACTAGTTTTGTGACAGTTGTGTTGCGCAAGGTTGCCTTTTTTATCTATTGTCAACTCCCCAGGAACATTGAGTTTGTGAGGCAAGGCAACTATTTGTAAATCGTAATGAATGCGTACGCGCCGCGCATACACCTGCCGCATCGAATGACGCAGTGGAGCGTGATGGCGTGGACAGCGAACAGGGCCCGGTCACGAGCCGTAGAGCCGCAGACTCCGCTCCCGTCACGACCGGCAAATTGTTTACCCTGGCTGCCCCTTGCTCCTCGATCCTCGACTAATGAGCTTCCGAAAACATGTTTGTGAATTAAATTCCTTTTTATTCTGCGGGTTGACTAGGATTTTGCTTTTACCTAATGAGCTGTTCCATGTCAGTTACAATGCTCTGTGGATGTGAGTTCTATTGTGTTAAACAATGTACAAACTCAGTCGGAAACAAAATTATATTCGTTCTAGAGAACGAAAGTTTGTATGAAATAACTGAATTTGCTGTCTTTCAACTGCGAATCGAAGCGATCTGATACAAGTGCTAGGTTTTAATACAAACAGCATTCCATAGTTGATGACATCCATCAGTCACATTTCCACGCGCCGTACCCCTTGTCAGGAATCGGCAGTAGCACGAGGCATTGTGTGGAATGTCCATTACATTGATGACGACAGGCGGCCAGCTTCCACCGTGCAGAATGCGTTGATAATCGGGGACCTGTCGCACGCCCTTGGACATCTCGATACCATAGACCACTCTAATTTGATACCGACACAACAAATCAACATTCTGTTAAGCCTCCGGTGCTACAGATACATCCTTCATCATTTGCCTGAAGTTAACGATCGGCTTCTAAACCCACAAGTTACTTGTTCGACAACTACCGAACTTAATTATGTTTCGTGTCTGTGTCTACGTGACAGGTTGTGATAGCTTTCATGTCCAGCAGTGACCCCATTTCGCAAACTAGATTTCCTTTCCATTCCTGATAATGAGCTTCTATGAACTGAAATAATTGATTCATGAAACCTTGTGCCTGCATAGCAAAAATGCATCGTTCATAGCCTCAATACTGACTGAGCCTTTTTTATCATGATTCATGAAATCTAAACTAAACATTTTGAACAACTGCTACTGTTGCCTATATTGATCTAACGGGACAACGAGATCGTGGTACCTGCCGTAAATCTTTGTAGAACATCGGAAGCATCTTAGTCGTGGGCTAGTTGCACCTTATCGAGCATTATCGAAATAAATTGAGAGCAGTGTTGTTTAATTACAACATTCTGACCGGCCATCGCGGGTGCATGGTGGGTGGCCAGCCTGAGGCGCGAGCGTCCAAACATCGCACCCTTCACCCCGCAGCCCCGCACTGCACCACCAAATCTAATCATTATCATTGTTGTGTGGTACGTTGTTTCAATAGATTATCGTGAGCAGGCAAGATTTCTTACTCCTTGCTGGTCTGACGTAAATTGAACGTCTTTTTGGTGTCGTAAAACCTGTCTGGGGTCAGTCGATTTTGATTGTATCTCTATTTTGTGATGTTGCTATGTTTGTTCTAACATAATCAGGAAATGATTTTCCCTTAAAGAGTACGACATTTTAAACTTCTTAACTTAGAAATTGTTCATCATCCTACAGTATTTGCATTCTGCTAGGTAAACTCGAAACAATTTAAGCTTGGGGCCACAAACGAGCGTCGTACTAGGGTACTCAAGCGGGAGCCGCGTCAAAGCACCTTTGTCTAGGAAGAGCGTGCTCTATTGGCAAATTAATTCCGTGCTCGGCTCAGACGCCATCCTCTTTGAGCTGGCAATCGGCAGGCGTTAGGCGCCACCGACTTGTTTTCGCCACAACCTCAAGATTGTATTTATAGACTATGCGGTAGAGCTATGTAAGTCACGCGTTTTCTTTGAATATGACCATAAACAAGAAGTTTCTTGAAAATACCCGCATTGCATTATACTGAAATTCTACTTTAAAAGGTATCTTTGTTGGTAATGATTTGATACCTCTTGCTATATCTCACATGTTACGTTAACTGACCCTGCAACATGAAAGACAAATATACGCCGGCAATTTTGGTAATTTTCAAAAGGTAATCTTCCTCAAAAGGCAAAGCTTTATCTCATGCATGACCTCACTAAGCAATTTGACTTTGTTGTTTATTTCTTTAATCATTTCATCGGATTCATTTCATGGTTTTATGCCGGTAATAATAAAGTTTATTACTTATTTGTTGTGCGCTATTCAAGGGATTGAGTATAATAAAGCGGAACAGGTGCGTCCCACTGTACAGTGGCAATTTAATCTTGCAAGAGAAATGGCTCAATGCAGTAGAGATGCTTGGAACCTTAGTAAACTCATCAATTACAACCACCAGCCAGCCAACTTCCAGCAGTGCCGCAATCTAGTTACCAATAGAATTTATGGATTTCAATAATGAATGTTTCCCTAAGACCCGTGTTTCGAAAACCAATGTCAACTATAGCGTGCTTTGATGTTTAACAGTTAATTCAACGATGACCAGCAAAAAAGGTAGAGTTCCTCAACTGCGATCGTTTTTACTAATCTTTTTACTTTGTACGCTTTTACAAGTGGTCTTGCTATATCGGCAAACGGTTCTTGTTTTCGGTCACTCACTTCATAATGTGCTTACCTTCTTGCATGCTATTTATCGATTCTAAACTGTCCCGATTATATTCCTTCTCGTACATACATTGTGTACAGTCCCTTATAAAATGAATGCTAATAAAACATCATGCGCCTAATCATACTAGACAAATAAGCTGTCCGCGCATGAGTGTCCAATTAGGGAGTCCATATGTCCTCGTAGCCTTAAACTAGTTTAAACAACGTTTCCGTTGAAGCAAACTCGATAGCGTACTAACTAGATTAAAAAGTTAGCCGATTAATAAGGCCCGAACGGTATAGCAGGGGTAGAGTTCGAGTCCAGTATTCACAAGTTAGTTACTGCAGTTGACTGGTCTGCTAAATCGATAATCGGGTCCGATGGACGCTCCTAGCAGCGAGGCGTCCGCTCGGGATTGGCGCATCCGGATCAGGGATACGACGGGAGACTGTTTGCGTCGAGATTGATAGCTCAGTTTAGTAACGTCAGCTTGCATTGTCTAGCGTATTGAGCTTTTAACAGAAGCGCAAGTCTCTGCACTCTCTCAAAAAACCCGAAAGCTTTTAAAAGCTCGAACGGACGGAAATGATAAATGGCGTTCACCAGATTCGATTGTTTATTTTCATTCTTATTAAATGTGTTTCATCGAAGTGTTGGACATTAACTTTTATCGTGTACCGATCATACGAGCAATAAAACGAACAGATTTTTATTTTAATGATGTGCTGGGAACAAGTGGCTCGGCAATATCATTGAGCAGTAACGGTTACGGTCGGCTCGCCGCGTTGTTTGTTAAATTCTCTCGTTCAGTCAATCAATGGCAATGGGCGCGGGCGTCGCTCGCACAACAATCGCACTGGCCAATTCCCCTCATTGTGTCCACTCGCCACAATTACGTATGCACACTTCCTACGCGGACCCCATCGCACTGATCGACACATCTGCTCTGCGCTTATTTTGCTCCTCTGTCCACTTATTTGCGGCCAATTAGGATGCGTCTTGTTTATATAACCGGATCAAAACATTTTACTCAGTATCCTTAGTATGTGAACCTTTTTCATTTACTGTACTGGCCCTAATCTCTTTTATCCGTTTGCTAATGTATTTGTTTAATCTAGCTTCTCTTCAGCTTCTGTAAATAGCGGACGGAGAGCTACACAAGAGACCCCTCAGTACCTAATGCTATGTGCACAGTTTTCTCCAAGATGGGGTCAGTCAGTAAGCCACTAATACAATTTGTTCGCCCTCTCCATTTATTCTAATAAAAGTACGTAGCCCACTTTGTTTAGGGTCTTGCTTATTTCTGGGGCTTGCAATTACTATTGTGTGCCACGTCATCTGTGGGGTATTATTACAAAACTCTGCTATTGAGGCTGGTTTAGTTAGTTAAACTCGAAATCAAACATTTGTTGAGACGATGAATAAGCCACATTACATTCAAATGATTAAATAAGCAAGAAACAAACAGCCATATTTCACGTGAAGAGTCGGCTGTCAGCTGTACAGCCCGAGGGCTCATAGCAGCAACGGCTGTATGTACTCTTACATATAAACAAGGTATAATCAAGTAGATTTTAGCACTTTGATAGCCTGTTTTGATCATTAGAAATTTGTACTCAATTTGCCGTGTAGTTTCGTTGTTGCTTACGGTTATTTGGTCATTAGTATCTTTTGATGACTGGCTAGCTGCATACAAATTTGACCCTCCATGTATGGTGTTGGAGTATCGGAAACAATGATCTCGGTCGTGAGTCGTGAGTGTTCTAGCACTTCTCTCCTATAATTAGATCTAACGCATTGTAAACAGCGCACCGTCGTGTCGGCGCTGGAGTGAGTGCAGAGCAGACTGCGATCTCCGCACTCAGAGACTCCGACTCTGACTGCCCATTTATAAGGCTTTCACTCTGATTGTGATTTGATTGCGGTCATTTGCTCGTCTTCCTAAACGGCGGAGCCGCGAAGCGTTTACACGCTCGCCTCATATGAAAGATCACGATTTATTTGCCGGCTAACAAATTGCCTGTCCGTGTTTGATGTTTCCAAGTGTTCTCTTTGGCTTACGTTTGAGTAACGATCCTTAGGAAAATCGATATTCTCTACGGGAATGCTCAAGTATGAGAAATTTTATCGTTCATGCGCTCGGTGCGGCACCTAAAGTTTATGATTATTGTTAGTGTGGTACGTTTGGCAAATGTTTATATCTCGTACCTACATTACTATGTCGTGCTCATAATTTTTCGATGTAACTTCCGTCCTTTAATGTTTTGCGAGCAATTTTATCGGTACGTTACTTAGTTGCTAGCGGAACATCGAATGTATAACTGTTTTTGTATCGTGCTTTACCATAATGGAAGATGCGGCGTTTCTTGCAACATGTACGAAGTTGTCTTGGATTAATGAAGCAATAGATCACCGTCTATCGCGCGCCGGTGTCCGGCCATCGGGCCATCAATAGCCGGGGCGATGTGAGAGGTACTAGTATATGCGTACACGCAACAAGACGCCGACAGTGTTGCCAAGTCTTTTTAGTATGAAATCGCAGAATAATCAATTTCGAGTTGCTTAAGAGTTGCCCATTTTGAAAGGAATGTAGCCTATATAATATTTTTATTTTCGCCCGAATATTTTTAGAATACCCTAGCTATCTTTTACATATTTCTAAGTGCATAAAACCTAGGTCTTCCATTAGGACTCTTTTTAGTATGGATATAATTTTAATAATTTGTTTTGATCATAATCACGCACGAATCGTACGATGGATCATAGATGTCAAAATCTTCAGTCAAAAAGGTGAATAGTAAGAAATCTTCAATCACTAAGAAAACATAGTGTTTGGGCTCATTTTGTATGAAATCTTACGCTTTATGTTGAAGTAGCCTAATTTTGCTCTATATTTTTTTCAAGATAGAAACGGTCAATATTTGGTCTAGTCGCCACATTTGGCAACACTGGACGCCGGGCCATTACATGGCGACCTGCTCAGTGCTCACACGACCTCTCCACTATCGGACCTAATCATGTAAATATTTTACTCACGGAATTAAATTACATTATTCGTATCTCCTTTCAAACGGTACGAGTTAATCGTTTGTTCGAATGTTTCGAAGTAATCGATTAAACGATTGGGCGGTTACATTTCCGAATTAAATATTGAACATGTGGTGTACTTTCCGGATCTTCACGCTCAGTTAAGTCGGATAATGTGTAGTCCGTATCAACTACCAAGTTAACACAAATAAAACCTTGTTATGGTACTGCATATGAATTTACCTAACAGTAAGTTTTGGGTATTATTAAATTCAACAAAATGCTGAATAACACCAAATTTTGCGACCAAAAGGTCTTCCAAGACGAGATTTTAATTATTTGAACCCTCCAATGAGGTGTCAGATTTCTAAGAAAACGAACTAAACAAGCTTCTATGAGAAATTACTTAGGCGAAGAAGCTACGTAGCGGGATTCCGTAATGACAAAGGTTGCTTATACTTAGAATGGCGGTAGGTCCTAGTGATATTCATCGCGTTCCTATAGACGGACTGCAAACCAGCTGCATTGCATTCCACTGACCGCAACGTCCAAATTGTAGAGTTCTTAGTTGTAATGTTTTCGTTTTTCTGTTCTTGTAAAACTTTTTAATGCGATAACTTTGCAGACAGCTCTACCGCAATACATCTGCAACGTAGAGACGTTGCTTCCTTTTTACTTTAACTGTAATAAATCTGTTGATATTTGCCACTGTTGTTTATCAAACGATTTTTGAATACCGCCATAAAATGAAACAATCAGCTTCTACTGAAAAGCTATGCATTTTGGCTTGGCGGATAGCATGCGGTTGCCTTCCGTCTGCAAAGGCAAGGAACTCAACTCTAAACTAGAAGGGAACGCAGAGTAGCTGAGTAGGTCGGGAGCGTACATCGCGAGGCGCGCATTTAGGTGTTCATGCACTTATTGGATTGTTTATTTTCATAATACTGCGTTTCAGCGGATGGCATGTAGCTGTCCTCCGTCTGCAAAGGCCAGGAACTCGCCTCGAGACTAGAAGGGAACGCAGAGTAGCTGAGTAGGTCGGGAGCGTACATCGCGAGGCCCGCAATGCGGTTTGCATGCACTTATTGCATTGTTCGGTTTCGCAATAGCTACTCGAGACCCCTCCACGGCCTATCGACATTCAGCTGGTGCCTGCAGACGCTCGTTTCCCCACTCGAGGCTGTATGGGGTTGCGATGAAATTATTATTTTAACAAGAATTAGGGAGAATTATGCTCTGAAGTATAAGCGCTGAGAGCCTGAGAGCAAGAGTGGTGTAAGTGTAACTCTTTTTTTTCACTAATTCGTAAATGTGATCTACAATAATATTACCGGAATTTCAGAAATATTTCTTCCATGCTGGCCTGGGAGAGAAAGAAAAACATAGAATGTGCCAGCTGCATATCATCCCGGGCATGCTGTAAAAACCAGCTACGGGATCTGAGGGTTTCAGTATATTGTAATTTAGGCGACGGGCTGACAACCTGTCACTATAGCAATATACCTACAAATCTAACTTAAATAACCCTCAAAACTTTGTCAAACGTGGCGGCGCGACCTTTGCTTGGGTCGTTTACGCTCTGCCTACCCCGCTAGGGATAAAGGCGTGATTATATGTATGTATGTATGTCAGAAATATTGAGACTTACCTTACCTTTTTCTCAGCACCTCTACTCTTCTTCATGAACTAAAATAAAGACTACATAATTGCTGTTACGTTATATTACGTGGCTTCCACGAGTAATATTAAGTTTGTTTTGTAATGCCCACATAATGATAATTATTAATTAAAACTTGGTCGTTGTTTTGAAGGGTTCGAAAACACATTAATTTCGAATGAGTTGCGATTTAATCAAAATGTTAATGACGTCGCGTCGCTGTTCTCTAGAGTATTTGCTCGGAGGTGAGCTGCGGCTGCTCAACTGCTCAAGTAGGACAAACGCGTCTCGAGTCTTGGTGTAAGGCCAGAGGGCGCAAGTTCACCTCTGCTCAAACAAAGTTGGCCTTAAAGGCTGGTACACACCAAACTAACTGCACATGATGTGATCTGGTCTTAATGTTAATGGCGTCGCGTCGCTGTTCTCTAGAGTATTTGCTCGGAGGTAAGCCGTGGCTGCTCAACTGCTCAAGTAGGACAAACGCATCTCGAATCTTGGTGTAAGGCCAGAGGGCGCAAGTTCACCTCTGC
The DNA here is from genome assembly GCA_949820665.1 of Scrobipalpa costella. Lineage (NCBI taxonomy): Eukaryota > Metazoa > Arthropoda > Insecta > Lepidoptera > Gelechiidae > Scrobipalpa > Scrobipalpa costella. The sequence continues at coordinate 12,733,147 of OX463303.1, forward strand.
TCAAACAAAGTTGGCCTTAAAGGCTGGTACACACCTAAGCACACATTATATATAAGTATCATGATATCTTCCATGCTGGACTGGGAGTGAGAGGAAAACATAGAATGTGCCAGCTGCATTTCCTCCCGAGCATGCTGTAAAAACCAGCTAAGGGATCCGAGGGTTTGAGTATATTTTAATTTAGGCGATGGGCTGACAACCTGTCACTACAGCAATACACGTACAAATCTTTCTTGAATGGCCCTCAAGACTTTGTCAGACGTGGCGGAACGGCCTTTGTTTAGGTAGTTTACGCTCTGCCTACCCCATTAAGGATAAAGGCGTGATTATATGTATGTATGTATGTATCATGATGTCGTCAACGAAGGATGTCGTATACTCTGACGGGAGTGTCTGGGAGGAATCGTCAGACGCATAGTTTATGTTAATCATATCTACATGGATTCATGGTATGAAAGTGTTATCTTGTTTCAAGGAATAAGAAACCCTCATGAACACAACTTTTCATCCAACCAGCGAAATTAATATGCAAGAAACAAATTAATAAGTCGCGTCACAACAAATCTATTTTCTGTTGAGGAAAACTGTGTCCTTCCGGTCATTCAGCAATAAAATTTTCGCTTTTATTCCTAAACAGTAAAACTAAACTTAACCAAACTTCGTACACATGACCAAATGCATTATATCTATGCTTCTAGTTAGATTTGGTTTGAACAAAATAAGACCGAAAATACGATTTTGTGTAAAAATAACCTTAAATTAAATTTGTTTTCCGATTTTGTACTTGGTTAATATTTTCCATGACTTCCATGCTGGACTGGGAGCGAGAGAAAAACATAGAATGTACCAGCAGCATTTCCACCCCGGCATGCTGAAAAACCAGCTAAGGGATCCGACGGTTTCAGTATATTGTAATTTAGGCGATGGGCTGACAACCTGTCACTACAGCAATATAATTACAAATCTATCTTAAATAACCCTCAAAACTTTGTCAGACGTGGCGGAACGACCTTTGTTTAGGTCGTATATGCTCTGCCTACCCCATTAGGAATAAAGGCGTGACTATATGTATGTATGTTAATATTTTCAAACCAAACCAAACCTAATTGGAAACATAGCTATAACACATTTGGTCGTGTGTACTGAATTTGGTAAGTTGTGAGTTTGGTTGTTTAAAAGCGAATCTACGTGTGCAGTTGCCTTTACTTTAGAACCAAACATAGCCATAGCTAATTATAGCCGGTGGATCCGTATCGTACTTTCACGGCTGTAGGTACTTACCTACTAGCTCTATCTACCTGTGCCTGCTATATTTCACCAGCCGCGCCTCCAAATTATACGGTGTCGACACCGAGATTTGGTGTTGCTGCCAAATTGTTTTTTGTTTGCTCATCCCGATAAAACAACCTAGCAAGACGTTGAAACACGTGTCGTAATATATTAACCTGTGCTAAGGTCATTTGTAATTACGTGAATGCAGAATAACGGGGAAATATCCGGGGCTTCATGAAGATTTAGTGCACCTCTGGGCTCTGGGTACAATTATCAGCAGGCCCTGGCCCATGGGAAATACGGAGAGGGCTATAACTTGGTTTCGGCCCCTGTGGTCGCCATGTTTAATTAATTTTCTCCAAATACAATTCTTTCAAAAATTGCCTCCGCGCCATTGGGCTAGATGCAAAATCCTGTTAAAGGACAAAGGCCTCTTCGTGAGGCAGACGTCTAGACTTGAACCCTGTGGGAAAGTTTAATCCTTTTTATTATTTTTTATTATAATTACTTTGTGGTATGTTTCATTTCTAGCATAGTTTGACATAAAAACTAATAACGCTATCCTGTCCCTTGGTCTAATTACCAGCTCTTTGGAATGACTCTCCTTTATTAAAGCGGCCACCGCCTGGCACAGAGGGTTAATTCAATGTAATCAAAATAAAAAAAATGTTTTTAATTGAAACTTGAGTTACGCAAGGAAAAGTGTACAGCATTGCATTGCATTTTAATAATTGCACGTGTTTACTTGCATAATAAGAGAATAAATTAATCAATGTAGCTTTTGTAAGGGGAGACTTTATTGTTAAATGACGTAGGAAATGGGCTTTTAATTTTACTTCACATATTTCAGTGACCGTTATAATTTCAAGTAAAGTTATTCTTGTTTGTTTCGCTTGTTCTGGGAACTATATCACGTCTAAATCGAAGGTGCTTTATCACAATCGGTAATGTGTTTTTGATAGACTGCCGCACATCCATTTCAGTGTTTACCAACGAATACGGTCAAAACATTCTTGCGATTTCCGGCAGTGAATCACCAGAATAGTAACTACTGAAACCGACTCATCCATCACACCAACAATTTTATAGTCGTTCTTAACAACCGGTGGTTACATTTTTGCTTGTACTTTTTGATTAATCGTCGAGGAAAATGTGTTCTGCTAACGCTGTTATTTGGCTATTCCGAATACGAAGTGGTTAATGGAAGCAATTAAACTTTCGTTATAGTAACCGGAGATGGTTACAATTGGTGACTAGCTTCATCTGCTGAGATACACCGAGAAATCAGAAGAAATTGTGAAATGTTGACCGTAAACCATGCGTAAACTTAGCAAACCAGGAGCAAGTTAGTAACTAATAAAAACTAAGTTTCGTGCGCTTGAGTGACGTGACGAGTGACGAATCCGGTCTATGATTTGTCAATGTCATTTGCTACTGTGCGACTGTAGTTTGCTAATCCGGGAAACAGCCAATTGAGAGCACCGTTTCTCACGCGCCTTCATTTCTAACCTTATTTTGATTGATTGACTTCATTTGAAATTCGAACGTTTTCGACTGTTTTTAAATTATCTGCAACGTGATTGATTCGTTTAAATTTCGAACTTTTAGCTTTGTTTCTTAATATTTGTGGCCAGGCACTTGCAACGCCTTTGGTCCGATGACGGTCGAGGCCCGCTCTAACGGTCGCCGATGTGGATGTCGTGCACCAACTATTTAGATGATTTTATGTTCGGTGATTATAATCAGTCAGCTTGCGAAAGCCCATGCGTGAGGTTCGACACGGGCTGCGGTCGTCACGCCCTATCAACAAATGGGACAAACAAAATTTATTACCACTCTTTGCTCTACAAGTGTTAATAATATTAATAAGATTTATCACACCTGTCTACAGATTAAATATTTTCTATGTTAATGTGTGTATAAGAAATCTTAAAATAGTTCGCTTAATGTTTTAACCCGCTGTGATACAAATTGCTTTTCTTTCCGTGGCGAGCGGCCGCCGGGGGTCGCGACACCCACTGCTTTAGAAACATTAAATTATAAAATTTATAAACGATCTTATAAAACATACACGATTAAAATAATACCACGAGGCTCTACTTACTTATTATTATGAATCTTTTATTTAAACTTGAATGTTTGACTTGTTGCTTAGCTGATATCGAAGCGAATACAGACGTATAAACTTATCAACGGTGATCATAAATTTTCTACCCTTTAACCTACCACGTTGAACATTTTACGTTTTATAGTGACTATTCACGCTATTTGATTTCAAACGCTTTCTTCGTGATAGTGATGACACCAATATGGAACTATGGTGAATTGTTTTGCTTTTACTCGCCTCTTAGAGCTTGATTGGCTTAAAGTGGGACTACAGAACTGTTTGTTCAACTCTAACAAGGGAACATTGTTGGTAATTATTGGGAACAAGTGAGCTAGGAAGCTACGGCTGCAGTCGCAGTAAGTTGCAATGTTGCGGGTTGGGAACTGCGGGCGAGTGCCTAATCAAATTACCTGGAGTGCAACAATGCAGTTCGTGACCGACTGTGCGCGGGGAGAGGGGCTGATGGCCGCGTCTCCGCGAGTGTATCTTCGCCGCAACCCGGCCGCCGGTGAAATTGCACTTCATTTGCGTGCGCCAGCGCTTCCGAGCCCGCTGCAGCTTCGCAACTTTCTCACGCCCTCAGCCACCTCGGCCCGTCTGCGACCGTACACCGCCGTCACGTACCACACTCTCCTATGCGCCGGCATTGATCGATAGATCATTATCGACAGCGCCTTGGCCTCCTAATAAAGCGTCGACACGTTCGCCCCGGACCTAGCGCGAGGTATCATTTAGAAATTTGTACGAGCTATGTAATTGAAGCTATCTATTAAAATTATAATTCAAGCCGAACTTTTGCCGTGTCATCGCACTAAGCTCTCACGCGCGACGAGACAGCTATGCGTCGAGATGAAATAGAAGTGGGGTCATTTAGAAGTGTTGTTTTTCTTTGAAAGCCGGGGGCCGTGAGGAATAGCCGTAATGCAACACAAAAATACGAGACCGTGCATAGAAACGTGTTTAATCGTCGATGCAGGCGATGCGATGTGGGCCGGCTCATCCTGCGCTCGAAGTGAGAGCGAGATACACATTACACACGTGTGGTTGTAGGAAGGAGCTGACGAGCTTTTGATATCATAATTAAGCCCGGAACGACCGTCGGCGGCGGTTGAATACAAAATGTTTATCTTATAAGCATAAATGAAGATGATTTTTAATAACTCAACACGTTCGTTTATTAAATCAAAACTTGACGGCGTTAAGACGTTAGACGTGGTTCTAAAAGCCACACGTGGATGGATGGTTTACGGTTCACGCTATCAATTATGTGAGAAAGTATTTATTGAATCATCTGTCGGGATACCTGTTTATGAGAAAGATAATGCGTGGGTGAAGTAATTAAGTTCTGTAATGTCATTCGATTGAGAGCTTAAAAAGACAAAACGCTCGTAATGGAATCAGTTTCTTTGAGCGTCGTCAGGTGGGTAGAGGTAGACCGATCACGCGAAGGTTGCTGCGTCAGATAGATCGATGTGTTCGATGTAATCAAACTCCGCAGACGGGACTGATTAAGGTTATTTCAAAGTGAGTATACTCGCACGCAACACAAACATCGTCCAGAATGTATGAGTCATTAACGGCGAAACTTATCTCGGTTTGGAAGAAGGGATGCCATTGTCTGGAGTAATTAGTATGCGCAAAGTTTGCTTCTGAATGTTAACGTTGTCCGAGGAATTGTGGCTAAAACGGGACGCGTCGGGAGGTGTTGTGACGAACCACTCGCCTCGATAAGGGCTGGAGCAATGCAAGTACGAAAACAACAGATGCAAACCACGCGACGAATATTAAAACATTTCTTTTTTATTTCATGACGTCATACAATTTATTACGGACAAACAGACAGTCCTCTTTGGATGACGATTCTCACCTGCCGGTAAAATAACTTGATTTTTTCCCTAAAATTTTTACTGGCAGGCTCGTACTTAACATTGCAAGCTGATTAATACCGTATATTTACCACATTGAAATGGAACTCTGAATATGTTGTGGCAAATGACCAGTCACATTGTGCACGCTTCCTGGTGCATTGCACGCGAACAACCAACCTCAGTTGGAAGGTATTCGGAAATAACTTGAATACATAAAGTCACGCCTTTATCCCTTACGGGATAGGCAGAACGCCTCGTACAAGGCGCCTTCTCGCCACGTCTGATAAAATTGTACCGTTTAGTCAGTCCATCGCCTAAATTACAATACTCTGTAATCCCCGAATCAATTTTGCTTACTTCCACAGCATGCCTGGGAGGAAAGGCAGCTGGAACATTCTATATTTGTTTTTTATTGCAGGTTAAGGATTCTATCGCTTAGAGTCCTAAATGGAAGATAACTTGGAGGTTTATTTTAATAGTAGGCCCGGTCGGTTATTAACAAATTTCAGAAATACTATATACAAAGAATAAATTTATAATAATTTTCAGATATACAAAGTATCAACTAAACAGCAACTTAAGTGCAATTTTCTAAAACGTCCGATTTCTCGTTGCACCATAAAATATACTTGCTTCACAGGCTTGCAGCATCGTTGGTGCATTATTAAAAATAACTTCGCACAGTGGCGGGCGGATGCACGTGTGCGACAGTTCCCTCGCTTTTTATTACGTCTTGCGCCTGCGCCGCTTCTGTGACAGTCCAAGCCCGCACATCTCCTTAATGGACCAAAAAAACCTCAACGCCTTTGTTTTATTGAAGCAAATTCTTTAGACAGCTTATCTTGATGCCAGCTTCAATTATGTTCTCGTGGATATGATGTGTTTGCTGTTCATCAAATGTCTTATTAAGAGACTGCGCTTTTCAAACAGTTATCGCTGGCATCGTATATGTTTTTTTTTGGCATATTTGTAATCATCATTGTTATCTCTTTTTTCGTGTTCTGCATTTTGTCGATATTCGACGTGGTATTGAAAACTAATCTCAAATATTTTTGTGGAGTGTTCCATTTCGTTAATCTGTAGTGTAGTGTAGGTAGTCCGCCTGACGTTGATAGATAGACACTGGGTGTAAGGGACAGCGTCCCGCAAACTGATAGGAGTTGCTCAGTCAACGAAACTGAACAACGTTCACCAGGAAATTCTCTTCAGGAGATGAAAAAAATAATTGACCTTCCCAACAAAAAAGCAAATTTAAAAAAATGGTCCTGTTGATAGTTGTTCAGTTTCGTTGACTGTGCTACCCCTATCAGTTTGCGAGACGCTGTCCCTTACAACCAGTATAAAATGCATGTCACCTGGTCTCTGTAATCTACATCTTAGTCAAGTCAAGATGTGCCTTACCTATGTCAAGTGTAATAATGGTTCTATTGATTCTGATATCACTCACGTCGGGACTACCCCACTATCCCTTCCTTTTAAATCTACTCTACAGTGAGTAAGCGGAGATCTAACATCGTTCGTGCTAAGTACTCGAAAGAACTCCACTATCTTCGTCTTCAATCTCACCGGCACCGTCTTAAGTTTGTTCGCCGCATCTTCCAGATGGTAGCCGTCAGTCGGCAGATCTTACAAAAGACGTGACTTGTATATCGAAATGGTGTTCGTCTTATTTTTACTATGTAATGTCCAAAGAACATAATCTAGCAACTTAACAAAAGTACCCGTTGATATTTATCAACCCACTTACATATTCATAAAATTGTTCGCAGCTAAAAGCGCTCGTATCATAACGGATATCTGTTGTTCTTTTATAGGCTCTCCCTTTTAGAGCTTTGTCGAAATATTTACGCCCCATATTGAACGTGAAATTCCAAACAATGAGAGCGGTGCCGCGGCCGCGCTTGCCCGCACGCATGTGCGCGCCACACGTGCGCCGGCGCATAGTCCGACGGACGAATTGAATAAACAGAATGGACACGTTTCGACTGTTTTTTAAAAACATTGAAGTCGAGTTCAGAAGAAATTTGTTTGTAGTTAGAGAACTAGTAGTATTAGGTAATCAATGAGTCTTGATGATTTACTCTACATTTGTAGAGTAAATTTTTAAGGTTTCTGTCTTAAATTTCAAACTTAACTTCGCAACAAGGGTTTTGCAATATATTTAATTAAAGCGTAGCATAGGATTCAATACTGTAATCAATTTTTTATCACTCCGAGTGGAATTAAAAATACTCCAAATTTCAGAACGAGTCAGTAAGAAACGCCCCGTTTATTTTAACCACAAGTTAACTTATTACCGTAGATTGATGTTAACTGGCCACACTCACGGTATCCAATTTCTACAACGATATTTCCGATACAAAGTTATGGCTGGAATAATCATCATTATCAATAACATTTTTCTTACAATCTTTAGCGATCAATTTATCGAGTAATAATAATTTAAATTTAATTGACCGGCGTCGGCTGCTATCTCTTCCACTTAAGTTGGAAACACGTACAGATAACTTCAGAAGGGAACTCCGCCTAATGGAGTCATTAGTAGGGTCCTCTCTATTCTACCACCTCTTATATCTAAAGTTATCAATGAAATAATAAAGACACATTTATACTTCCACTTTATCTATGAAAGTATTCAAATATTAAAAGCCCTTCACATGGTCTCATCGTTCAAGATTATGGGAACGAACAGCTTCATATTTGGGTACATACAAGATTAAATTACGATTTATGACGACATGGAGATATTCTGCCAATAATCCGGGATCGCTCGTAATCCTTTGTAATAATAAATTGGGTTCGGCATTGCCAAGAAGCAAGCAAATAGGCTTTTCTGGTAATGTTATCCCTACATGATAGTCATTTGTAGGCAGGGTAACGGCGTCACTTAGTAGCCCGTTTCTGTTTCATTACTCATAGCACTTACACCTTCATCCACCTGAGTGGTCTGTCTACGATACAGCCACCGCACCTTAATTCGGGTTCAGTCATTTATTACACTGCTCGGCATTATAAGCCCATATCACTAGAGTATCTGACAATGGCTCCATACTAGCCCATTACGTATTCATCGACTTACTGGGTTTCTCGTTTATTTTTCCTTCTTAGATGGGTAAGCGGCCGTGTAGTGGGCGTGAGGCGGAATTGGAACTTGAATAAATTTAATTGTGTGACTATGATTGCCTTCATATGGAAACGAGCTTACTATATGCATAATATTCTAATGCTCGTTCAATATTAGTTTTTGTAATTGAAATTTCGAACGATACGCTTATAAATATTCATATGGGAACAAGTTTTGTATCTGATTATTCGCGACGATGAATTCGGGACGTGGAGTCTAAACTCTACGTCTAGAGAAGGTCGTCATTAAGCGTTCCTTTATTGAATTATGACGCAATGGGATGAGAAGTGAAGTGCGGAGCAGCGTGGTGCCGCCGAGACGGCAGAATGCTGTGACGGGTCAAAAGAGGCGGCGCTAAAACGCGAGGGCGACATTGCACGGGGTCAGGCATCGATCGCGGCGGGAACAATCGTGAACCCGGCCACTCCGCCACTCCACCACTCCACGCTACACGGTACACCCCGACACCGAAAGACCAACAATAGTGGAAAACTACGTACACGTGAAATATGAAGAGAACAAACACAGAACGAACGATGGTCAGTATTGAGCAGCTCACTAACATTTCTGTCAAAAAGTAATTAATTTTCTCTACTATGCCATAACGTGTTTATAATTTGCCGCGGTGACAGATTAAAAACTCGAAAGTGGAAGATTTGATCTATTTAGGTAAAGCCCACACAGTTAGATTATCTCGGTCACATTTCACAATTAAACTCCCTCACGACCTAGGAGCGAAGTGAGTGCCGACTGCCGAGTGGAGTTATATCGCCTCCATCGTAAAGAGTAGTCACGATCTCTGTATTGTGGGAACTACTTGGGTAAGGCAGTACAACCCGTGCCACATAAGTTTGATGTTAAAAGCTATGAAGATATTGAGCACCTGCAGACTTGTGTGGACTAGTATGCGACATTATATGTCTTTCCACGAAACATTAAAGTTTTAGGCAAGCGTTCCGTTTTGGTTCCGTACTTGGATTAAAAGTTGAAATACCGCAAGGCACTGCTACGGGACGGGAAGTTAGCGGTTAGATGAAAACTAAAGGCGCTCGTAAAATTACTTAATACTCCAAAGAATAATCTGTGCCTGAAAGCGGTGCATAAAAATAAAAGATAATTTCGAAAGCTACATAAAGTTAATCTAACCTTATTTTGCATGAAAGTCCATATTTTCTAAATATGCCTATGTTAAAAAAACGGCACCAAAATTTCGCATTGATCGATCCGCCTATCATCTAAATCTAGTTGCTAGTTTAACCCCTACCTGTATTCATTTATAACCCTATTATAAATAGAAATTGTCACAACCATGCCACTGCAATATCTCGTACAGAAATAGAGGCATTGTAGGTTCGAGCGTGTCGAGTTTCCATATGACCACACCGGCGCAGACCGCAGCAATTGAGCCGGTCACTTCCTTCCGGTCACAGTGATGGGATCACCACAAACAGACAAACACCTTTTTCTGTTATTATTATTTATATTTGGGAGCGCCTTTTTGATCCAATTTTTGGTAATACGTAATCTAAAATTACAGGCAGCGCTATTGCCACGAACAAAACAAAACGACGTAACACAATATTAAGAGACAGTTGGCGACCCATCGCTTAAATTATTAGTTACACCAGAACCGTCGAATACCTAATCTACATATGTCAAACTACAATATCCCTGGGAAGAAAATCAATTGATAAATTCTATGTTTTTATGTCTGCCTCAATCAAGTGTGGAAGTTTTGTACAACTATCTATATTTTTTTTTACCAAAAACCTTCAAATGTTGACTTTTTACAGCTTGTACAGCGATCGTATGCATTATCCCGCTCAAACTCATATACATACATACATATAATCACGCCTTTATCCCTAATGGGGTAGGCAGAGCGTAAATGACCTAAACAAAGGTCGTTTCGCCACGTCTGACAAAAGTAATTTGAGATAGATTTGTAGGTATATTGCTGTAGTGACGGGTTGTCAGCCCATCGCCTAAATTGTAATATACTGAAACCCTCAGATCCCTTAGCTGGTTTTTACAGCATGCTCGGGAGGAAATGCAGCTGGTACATTCTATGTTTTTCTCTTGCTCCCAGGCCAGCATGGAAGTTTTGTACAACTATCTATAACATTTTTACCAATAACCTTCAAATGTTGACTTTTTACAGCTTGTACAGCGATCGCATGCATTATCCCGCTCAAACTCGTAGGTGTAATATAGTTAGTATTCCATTGTGAGGATAGGCTCCGATACTATCTACTAGCGAGGTGTGATGCTCCGAAATAGCGCCGTACGATACGAGCCATGCCGACGGAGATCACTCTGAATAATCTAACAGCCTCTTGCTGGGAAATATCTATACAGTGTTATGAAACCATGTAAAATATCTGTTGTAAAGGGTGTTTGTTTATATTATGTTGGTGTTATGGGACAATTTTATCTAAAAAACAGGTTTAAAATTAATTAATTTACTTCCGTGCTGGCCTGGTAGCGAGAGAAAAACATAGAATGTGCCAGCTGCTTTTCCTCCCGGGCATGCTGTAAAAACCAGTTAAGGGATCCGAGGGTTTCAGTATATTGCAATATGCCTACAAATTAAAATATCTCTCAAAACTTTGTCAGATGTGGCGGAACGACCTTTGTTTAGGTCGTTTACGCTCTGCCTACCCCATTAGGGATAAAGGCGTGATTATATGTATGTATGTTTAAAATTAAAAATCTTTACCGATATGAGTATTAATGCAAACTTGTCGTCTGTTTGGTAGGTACTATTTATTATTATTTATAAACTGCCGTGGTCTAGCAGTCTGAGCCATGGGCTCTCGACCTGGAGGTCCCGGGGTCGATTCCCGGCGGAGCACAATGACTTTGTGTTGTTGTTTCTAGTTTGGTTAGGGTATTGCAGGCTGAGCACCTGATTGTCCGAAGAGTAAAATGATCCATGTTGTCGGATGGGCATGTAAATAGTCTGTCCTGCGCCTTATTTCTCTTTGGTCGTGTCAGTCAATCTGTCCTATCAGAATAAGAGATTAAAGGAATAGAGAGCTTGGGCACTAAAAATTTGTCGTGCGCAGTTGGCCGATCTCAGGGAGATTTGCCGCCATCACCGAAAATCGGTGGGATATTGATATTAATTACTCATATTTCGGTTCATGCTTCATAGTTAAATTGGCTATACTCTCAGATGTTGTAAATAACACCTGTATGACAAGCCTCTAGGTATGTCGACACGAGCTACACCTATTCATAAAACTATTTCATATTTATAATCTAACAGCATCTATCTAGTAGTAAAAGGGGTAATTTATCGTTTACTGTGTTGTTATTTGTGTCAATATGACAAAGGTATGACGTGCGGCAGGTTTACGAAATCATAATGTTGACTGAGGAACAGAAATGGGAAGTAAAAGATATTTGAGTCATAGAAATATGTTACACTATGTGATGTAAAATTTTCGTGCCGGAACTCCAGTGCATGTAATGTTATTAATAAATAATAAAACACTATTTACGTAATATCATACCAGTGGTAAGCTAGACTAATAAAAAATGATTGGTTTCTGTTCTTCGTTACGACCAAAGATAACTTCATTCCAATTCCGATTGCTGGGAATCCGAACTATTTGAAATTCATAAAATTATGAAATATTCAGAGTTGCGTCGCGTAAACGTAGAAGACGTTCTACGTTTTTCACGGAGGCCCAGCAAAATGAGCCAGCAATGTTCCGCATGAAGAAATAAACAAATCTGGGTGGCGCGCTTTCGCATCTATATGCAAATTAACTCATTAACGGATTTACGTCCGCACAACGAGTGTGTGCTTCGTTTACCGGATTTTTCGGATTTTCCGCAAGTTTTCGAGCTGAGCAAACTTCGCCCGTTGGTCCAATCAGCACTTTTTCGCTTGATACTTGCGCAAACGAGCTTTTTCGCTTGCATATTTCAGCTGTCTATTTTTCAATGAAATTTTGCAATGGAAGTTTGAATACAGATTAGGTTATCTTGTCTGGTATAATAAGTAAGGTTTCTTTCCTCTGATGCAATTTTTGGGATTTTCGTTGTAGATAGTAGTCATTACACTGGATTTGTCGGTTAAAAACTGTCAAATCAACTTCGTTACCCAGTATTTCCGTTGAAAACTTCACATTAATACAACGTATTTATACACGAGTTCATATTAATTCAGAGCTTACATTGGCGCGTATTAGTTTGCAAGTAGTTAACGTGCTACATAATGGTGGTAGTTTCAGTGAATACAGAGTATGTTGAACTACGAGTAACTTTGAATCGATGCGTTCTCTAGTGCATTGAATTGTTATTACAGCTTTAGAACATATTCATACATACATGCATATAATTACGCATGTATTCCTAATGGGGTAGGCAGAGCGTAAACGACCTAAACCAAGGTCGTTCCGCCACGTTTGACCAGGTTTTAAGGGTTATTTAAGATAGATTTGTAGTGACAGGTTGTCAGCCTATCGCCTTAATTGCAATATACAGAAACCCTCGGATACTTTAACTGGTTTTTACAGCATGCCCGGGAAGAAATGCAGTTGTTACATTCTATGTTTTTCTCTCGCTCCCAGTCCAGCATGGAAGAACATATTTATAAGGGCTTCAATTTAAATTTTTTTTGTGTACACAGTTCTGTACACAACAGAAAATGCGTGCAGTTTTATCGGAGAAAAGCATTTCGTAGGTTGTATATTTCTAGTTTGATTAAGATTTTTGACCTGTCATGTCAACTAAGATCCAATTTATAGAATGATTCGGGCAATTTCAAATAACAAATAGGGCAGCCCTATATACTCTGTACACATAATGTTATGTTATATTTTTTTACGTTATTTGGTTTTCGATATGCATACACTGTGATATAAGACAGTTCCTCCATGCTGGCCTTGGAGCAAGAAAAAAACATAGAATGTTCCAGCTGCATTCCCTCCCGAGCATGCTGTAAAAACTAGCTAAGGGATCCGAGGGTTTCAGTATATTGTAATTTAGGCGATAGGCTGACAACCTGTCACTACAGCAATATACCTACACATCTTAATTATCCCTCAAAACTTTGTCAGAAGTGGCGAAACGACCTTTGTTTGGGTCATTTACGTTCTGCCTACCCCATTAGGGATAAAGGCGTGATTATATGTATGTATGTAATAAGACAGTTCTCATCTAACAAAGACAGATTCTCATACACTGGAGAAGCTATTAAGCTGAGATGTTCAATTCCAGTAAGATTCTGATATGATTGAAACGTGTCAACGAAGTTTCAAGCCGAGGGATGAAGGAAGTTGTCGTACAGTGCGTCAAGGCTCTAAATGAACTTGGATGTGTTTGCTGCTTGTTCGGAGAACTGTCAAAAATAGTGTTGGCGGCGTTAGGAGTAGTTTCTTTTTTCGTTGTGTTCTTCGTTTTCTTCTTGTTTAGTGGGTTTCAAAACAAATTGACCCGATGAACCCCGGTATCAGAGTTTTTGAAACTGCCTAATAGTACAGCTAATATAGTTTGGTGACATGGTTTGTGTAATGACCACTATCAAAGACAGCGACCGCGACTGACGGCTTAACGTGACATTCAGGTGATTCAGCCTGCAATGTCCTAAGCAAACTGGACTCAAACCTCACAAAGTGATAAATTTCCAAATATCAACTTAGTGTTCCCTGGACTTCCATGCAGGACTGGGAGTGATAAAAAAACAGAATGTTCCAGTTCCATCTCCTCCCGGGCATGCTGTAAAATTCAACTAAGTGATTCGAGGGTTTCAGTATTGTAATCTAGGCGATGGGCTGACAACCTGTCACCATTGCAAAACACAGATCTATCTGGAATAACCCTTAAAACCTGTCAGACGTGTCGGATCGGCCTTTGTTTAGGTCGTATACGCTCTGCCTACCCTATTAGAGATAAAGGCGTGATTGTAGGTATGTATGTCTGTTCCCTGGAAATGGTACCCGGACCTCCGGATCAGAATTATACTACAGAGGCAGTTACACGCGTTCATTAAAATCCTTGACGTATTGTAGACAAAGGTTTACGAGTCACGTTGGAGGTACTCGTACAAGTTTTGATTTACCCCCGACACCGGCACATTCATGCACAAAATTGTGTAATTTGAAACTGTCGCGTAACTTCGGGTTCTGGAAGGTTCCTTTAGGTCTAATATGAACTTCAGACTAGTTCAAATTAATGTAGGAAATGTTACTTAGTTTTCTACTGACATTGCTGCATTTCCTGTCATTCAAAACTTACTATTGCTTTGGTACATGGGCTCATATTGTATGACTATGTATTATTGTTAGTAATTTGTTATATAAGTACACTCAAATAGCTTATTTACGTATACATTGAATTGTCTGGAAGAAATTGCTACTTAGCAATAAGGCCGCCTATTTGTACTACTAATTGTTTCATTACCTTTATTGTGTCTTTTCTGTGCAATAAAGTATATTCTTATCTTATTTTATCATATTTGCTCTACATATTTTTGCTTTAACATATCCAAAACTTGTCTAAATCCTAGTTGGAGTTGTACAACTTACAGAAAAGTTTTATGACTTGAAAATCTGAATTTCAACTTTCCTTTTTAACAAGAGATTTGATTCAGCTGTTTTCAACGAGCTTCAACTTTTGTAAGTGACAATCATCAGATACTCTGAATAAAAAAAAAAACTTATTTTCATTAAAATATAATTATTATTCTATCCCTCCTTATCGTAACATGCAAATAAATAAAACTAATATAATTATCGCAAAAAGGATTATGCAAAAATTATACCTAAATAATAAAAAGTAATATTATCTAGGAAAAGCCACATTTGCGTTATTAAAAATATGAGCAGATATTATTTGCTCCTATTTCTACTAAGTATCGGTATTAAATAGCGGTTCGTTGTATGAAACACGTTCGTTGTATGAGACAATATGACGAACGGAGCTGGCCGTGTGCATCACACGGCCAGCTCCGTTCGTCATATTGTCACTGACACCAGTCACCGTCATGCCTAGTGGATGCTAGTGGCACCTAGTGGTATAGCTGGTAGTCCGTTCGTCATATTGTCGAAGCGGGCGCTAGTCATCGTCATGCTTCTTGTATAGCTTAATTGTTTAATTCGTGCTAATTGCGCCGGCGCACCGAACACCCGCCGCCGGATAACGAACCCTCGTATGTGGTGACACTTTAAATTATCAATTCAGCCGCCGCCATCGCCGCTCGCAAAATGTTACGTTGGAGCAGTGTTGCCGTGCTCAAAACGGGAATCACGGGAATTTCGATTGTGGAAAATGCCTGCAAAATACGTTTTAGGTAGGTACATCATTAAAAAACATATTCATCATCATCATAAAGTTAAGAGTACCGACAAAAAACATATTAAGTGTTGTAAATACCTAAGTCAATTTATCACTCTACAGCACATGTATTTGGTGGTGATAGATCCGTAAGAAAAAACGAAGTCACTAGACTTGGATCGATTTAGAACGTAGCATAGAAAGAAGCATTTGGTTTCTTTTAACACGCATGGGTAATGTAGATTCCAGAAGAGGGTTAAAGGTTTTCGGGGTATCACACCTTGCAGATGCACAGTTCTATTAATCTCTCTCAATATTTGTTTGACGCGAAAAGGTGTTTTATTAAGCTAAAGATAGCTGCGACTTTAGGTCATAAACAAAATAAGTGGCGGAAATTCGCTAAAATGGCAACACCACTTAAAAGCTCTCCTCTCTACGCGAGACGTAACTTGCGCGGAAAGTAGGTCGTCGCAGCATTAAATTTGGAAATGTTTGGTTATGGAAATCACCGTGTATCGCGACGTTCCTCCAATTTGGACGCCGTCAAAAAATCACTTTACGACTTTATGGACGACATCATCACGTGTGCTCGATATTTGGTTTATTGTTATTCGAAGTTTGAGTTGACTTCTGTTTGGAACGATAAGAACATAGAATGCAGAAGAACATAGCTTCTGCTGCTTCTCTTCCAAAGCATACTACAAACTACTTACGAAAAAATAGAATGTGCCAGGTGCATTGCCTCCCAGGCTTGCTGTAAAAACCTGTTAAGGGATCCGAGGGTTTCAGTATATTGTAATTTAGGCGATGTGCTGGGCTGTGACTACAGCAATATACCTACAAATCTGTCTTAAATAACCCTCAAAACTTTGTCAATCGTGGCGGTATGACCTTTGTTTAGGTCGTATCCGCTCTGCCTACCCATTAGGGATGAAGACGTGATTATATGTATGTATGTAAATATATTTGTCTTGTATTTGTAAGTTTTATGTAGTTCTGAGGGTCCAGATCTGTCTTGCCGACCTCTTATGGAACATAGGCGTGATTCCATGCATGTAAATAGGTATGTGGATCTTGTAGAGGGGCTTTTGTATAATGTTTGATTTTTACGTTTGCCATGTGAACACGAGCGCGAGTATAAATATGAGAAATATTCCTTCAAAACCTGTGGAATCCGCGAGGATTTCAGAAATTAATTTGCATTCGAAATGAGTTTTACTCTCGTTTCAAATTAATTATTTAGGTGGAGGCAGGATTATTATCTAACTTATAATTTACTACACGCATAACAAACCACTTTTTGCCTCTATGACATAAATAAAATATGTTATTTTTAAATATGTACATGATTATAGAAGGTATTAGATTGCGTTAAATTTACATAAATAAATAGGATTTTGTTACTTTCGATACCATATTTTATACCTACCTAATAAATAATGGATCCAGAATTTCGTTTAGAGACGTAGAAATAAATCTATCGAATAACCACGGCTAGACTAGACCGAATAAATTGGAACGAGATATTATTTAGCTGACCTAAATCTGAATAAGATTGGGCTATTCAATTCTAAGCTTAGCTGCTCAAATATTTGGATTATTTGCATGATCATTTCAATTACTCCACAAATTCAGCGTTTCTTCGAAGAATGTCCCTTAGCCGCAGAATGTCCCTTTCTCATAATGTCCCTTTCACAAAATGCCGCTTTCGCATAATGCCTCTTTTTTGATAAATTTAGTTCAAATAGTGGGCAGCTACTGAAAAGACTTCACTTCAGACGAATTTTCAAACATACATTTTGCGAAAAGGGACATTTTACGAAAGAGACACTATGAGAAGGGGACATTTTGCGACCAAGGGACATTTTGCGAAAGGAACATTTTGCGAAGTTACCAAATTCAGTACCAAGAAATTTTCCCCTTCTTGAAAAGAACTGATCTTTCATGCTAGACTGGGCTATAAAAAAACATAGAATGTTTCAGGTGTTACTCTACCCCCGCATACTGTAGAAATCAGTAGAGGGCCGAGGGTTGCAGTGTAGGCACCTATTATTATTTAGGTGATAACTGACCATCATTCTGGGCAACCCGCCGCGCTTACAAAAAAAAACATTTGAAATTACATACATACATATAATCACGCCTTTATCCCTAATGGGGTAGGCAGAGCATAAACGACCTAAATAAAGGTCGTTCCGCCACATCTGACAACGTTTTTATTTTAAGAAAGATTTGTAGGTATATTGCTGTAGTGACAGGTTGTCAACCAATCGCCTAAATTACAATATACTGAAACCCTCGGATCCCTTAGCTGGTTTTTACAGCATGCCCGGGAGGATATGCAGGTGGCCCATTCTATGATTTTCTCTCGCTCCCAGTCCAGCATGGAAGTATAAAAAAACATTTGAAATTGCTGTAAGTATTTTGTCAGACATCACCAAATTCTTTTAAAATTTACTAGGCTGTTACGTTCTGTCTGCCTACCCTGTAATAAATTATAACGTGATATTATTTAGCTGACCTAGATCTCGATAAGAATGGGCTATTTAATTCGCTATTCAAATACCCTCGATTATTTGCATGATCATCTCATTAGTTCCGCGAATGTTTTATTTATTTACATTATCTCACTAACGTAAGCAAATGCTTCAGTCGTATTTAATAAAGGATGATAATTGACTTACTTTATTTACATTTTACACTTATAATACGCCTACGCACTTAAAACCACGCCTAACCTATATGTCTTATAGGTTAGGCAGAGCGTCAACGGCTAAAAGCAGCTGACGTTTAAAAATTGACCTTAATTTTTGTATAGGACGTGGCGTAAGGCGTAAAATCCTTTTACTACGCCGTTACGCTGTCTGCCTGCCCCGTAAGGGATTAAGGGTTTATGCACATATTTAAGCAACCAGAAATTCTGTATAGATACTGCAAATACTTCGAATAACTCCTCTTCCTATCTAAAAGGATCATCCATGGCTTACAATTTGAATAGTTTTTGTGTGTTGTTCATGTCGACACCAGATTAGGATTGAGACGGGATGACTTATCATCACAATGGGACGATGGAGGAGATACGATTGTTCACGTAAGTGGAATTAGAAGGGGTTAAAGTATGCGTGACATGGCCTTTTCATGTTACAACTTCATTTGGAAATGAAAATGTTTAAAATTAGGTTACAAGGTTAAAAACACATTTTACATATCCCTTGCTCTATAAATGACCATTATTTCCCTGAAAACTGGTTTGTTATAGGCCATAATTTCCCTAGGGAAAAAAACCTGTCATTTCGCTAGGAGTTAAATAAAAAAACTATATTTAAAAAAAAAAAACTTCTATTCTCGGAATCGCATATTTACTCGAATTGAAATCGAAATTCGAAACGCAATCGTATTGGAATTTACGAAAATTTCATTTTCAATATCAAACCGGCCAATATTGTTAGTGTCGCATGGAATAAGGCGGCAAAAAAAAGAAACACGGTAAATGAAATATATTTGTTCTTTTCATAACCTCAAAATTAGTGTTTGTCGATTTATTACTCAGTATTTTATTATGAAACGTCAAAATATTTAAACAATCAGTATGATGTACCAAATGCCTACTGCGCATTATATAAAGTTTCATACGCAAATGGCTTTGTTTTGTTATGGATGAGATCCTTCAAAGGGAGTTGGTTTTGCTTACTTATTCAAGCTAATTTCATACTATAATTTTCGTAAAATCTTCCTTTATTTAAACTTATCTTTCACTCGATATGTAAAGTATAGTAATAACCTCGGGTTTAAGCATCAATTCCTCGCTACGCTTGGGCGCCAAATACCTCGTATGCAGTTGATGTATAGCACCCCTTGGTTACTTATATACTATTATAATCTAAGTTATTAATAATTAACAACTTTCCCAGAGCACAAAAATATTAAGATTATAAAAAAATAAATATTGCCTTCTCCATCATACAAAATGGCAAATGAGATAAGCAAATTTTGTATGAAGAAATCAAAATCTATAATACTTAGTTGTCGAGGAACTTAAATGAGCCCATTTGATGCAGATTTACATTTACTTGCCCTTCTACGTTGAACTTGCTCTCTAGAAGGTCAGTTATTTGATACGCGAAAGCTCTAAGTACCTACCTTTCTACATCGAAAACATATCCGGAGTAAAATCCGTAACAGGTGTAAGATATGACGGCTCACTTCATCCGCTTGCGATGATAGCTGGTGTTCTAATAAAATATAAAAACAAATCGGTCCATACGCGAGCGGCGTTCAGGGCAAACGCGTATGGAAAAAATCCTATGAGATACATAAACAGAGCGCGGGAGATTCGTGTCAACGGCCGCGGCTTTGTACCCCCTGCGCCCACCCCCGCACTACCCCTCCCGCGCCCTACGCAGCGGGGAAGCGATTTCAAGGGTGGCTTCGCTACAATATCCCCCCTTACCGATAAGGAATTAAGGCCGGCTAAGACACATCAACGTTAATATCCTTTATCACGCCTCGCCTTTATTAAGATCTTGACGACTTTATTTCGTTGATTGTTTTTTGTTTCGGACCTTCGGTATTGATTACAGGTCCCTTCGAAACTGGATAAAGTCGTTAATTCGGCTAGTAGAAATAAAAAAAATACTCTACAAGCTTTTTATTTTCGGTCGGTGCTCGAGTTTTAATGTCCAGACGAAATGAAAAGTGATTCTTTCTCTACCTTTTGTGAACTTTATTTATCTAATAAGAATGGTGAATATCCGCACTGGTTCGTGCCATGAATGGAATACCTTGTACCAAGTTCAGTTGGGACCTATCGATCTTGGGCATCGGGGACGGAACTCCATTATCTTATTGTTATTGCTTTTATAACATACGATACTAATACAGTTATAGACGATGTTGGTTACAATTCCAATGTTTTCTTTTGAAATTCCTTTATAAAGGATGAGAAGAAAGTAAGTATGTTTGGATCTTGAAATTAGGAAGCAACACTTGTTTGATCAATGATAGTGGGCGTTATCTAGTAAACATTGAAGTTCCGGCGGCTTTTCCGGCTTCTGTGTAAAAGACCCTTCTTAACGAACAAGTGAGGACACCTAGTCTTTATGTTCTCAAATTAGGAGCACCTTTTGGATGATAATATTCTTTTCACTTCTGTGAACCTTTACTTAATGTCATGACGAGTTCTAGTGTTGCCATGTCAGAAAATGTATACGTGCCTATTAAATTAAGAAAATCCATTCGGCCTAACGTTCACCCTTCGTGCCTAAAAGTCGGCTCCCCTAATGGTGCTAGTTTATTTTTCTACCATTCGAGACATTTCGAGGAGTCGCAGTAATCGGCTGTCCAGTCAGCGGAAATGCTGAAACGTTATCGAGGGGTTCTGTGATATATCGATGCAAGGGCTGTTTTTCCACAAGACGGTACGGCAACGATACCGTGGCTCTGTTTTTCCACTAAGACGGTAGTAACGTCCACAAACACAGGCGCAAGCTACGTAATATAATATGCAGTTGCAGTTACTACTACAAAATATAATATGCAGTTGTAGTTCGGCAGGCCACACCGCACCACCGCACCGGGGACGATACCGCAACGTGATCTATTTTCATGACATAAAAAGCGTGGGATATATTTTCATTGATTTTCGCATACATTATATCTTCCACGATATCGTCAACGTTATCGTGACGTTGCCGTTGTCGTGGACGTGCCGTCTAGTTGACGCGCATTCTAAGAGAAAAATATATCGCCTGACGCACGCGATATAAGTAAAGGATCTTGTATGCGAAATGGGGCTTCCACAGGGGGCTTCTTCCGTGTTGGTATTTCGGGCAATCAATAAATCTGTAGAATGGGTTTCGGACAATAGCGATAACGATAGGTACAGAATACTATAGTACAAGCAAATAGATAGATAACATTATAATGCTCCTTGTTCATAGGTATATACTAGTATCACATACAATAATAGGACGGGACTGTCATAATCAAATAACTAGATTGACGGAATATAATGTAGGTAATTACATTCCTTACCCATCTTGATGTCTGATTTTGCACATGTATTTGTATATTTTGCACATATCTCTTTAGTTCTAGTACAATTTTCAATAAACAAACCCATCATAAAAGCTAACCTTAAAATTTAAAGTCCCATTAGATTATAAAATCCCCTTCATTCGTTTAATAGTTTGTACTCGTAAAGGATGTTTATGGGATCCAATTCGATTTTCAATAAAATATTTTTCATATGAATCTTTTTATTTATTTTTATTTATTTTATTTAGTTGCAAAAATATATATATATATATATACATATGACAATCGGTGTCGTTAAACCCGATAGGGTTTGTCAACGACACAACATTCCGCTTCTATAGGTACAGTAAATAAATTAACTTATATTAACAAACTTAAGCAATTCAAGTTTAGTACTTATACACTTTGTACTTATACATTGTATAGACTTATTGGAATCCTACAAATTTGAAATCGAAATAAGAACTATCGTGCAAATTTGATTACGTTTCATGTCATATCTGACACATTATTCATTTTAGGTCCAACTTATTAAACCGAAAAATACCCTTATGTATGGATTTCCATACATAAACATTAAAGTTCATAGAATCTTTCAATTGATTGTACTGTCACGTTTGTTCCTTTTTATTTCTGTTGTATGTGTATTTACGTGCAATATTTTTTTTTGTATTGTATTGTAATTTAGATTTACTACTTGTTTGTCTTATATATGTATATGCTTTTATAAAACTCGTATTCTGATGTAAGCATCGATGACTACAGTGTATGTTATGTGACGTAAAAAGTTTAGTTTAGCACATACTTACATCCTGCATCAGCTTAATCAAATCATTGGTTATTGTTTAGATAATCAGCTAGATGTTATGCTTTCTCAGGACACACGATACAATACACGCCTCGTTAAGCTTGTCATAAAATAGCTATCCAACAATAGAGCGATATAATGCGACCGTTTCGCATTCTAAAAATGAAATATAGTTCTGGTTCCGCATTGCAGTTGCATGGGGAGTAGGAGCCGCCGGGACTACCCGCTAACCGCTGGAATAAATTTATTACAGGATCGGATTTAAACATCCTGTATATAATTCGGATTTACATCTTTAAATTCTGCAAACAAAATTTCTACTTTTCCGTCGGCGAGACTCGGTGCAAACTGTGAAGATCGCTTTCAACGTCTCTTTTGCAATGAATTGTAGTTTTGTTTCTTCTAGGTCAAGATCTTGCTACAAATTTAATAGTGGAAGTTTATTTGAGAAGGAAACAATATAATTTCTACTTATACAATAAACTTTCTACAACAAATTTCTACTTATACTTAAACAATATAACTTCTACTTCTCAATGAGAAGTGGATCCTTCAAATCTGTATATCGTAAATCAATGTAGGGTGAGCGGCAGACGAACGAAGGGCGACGGGCGGATGTCGCCGATTTAGCTGCCGGCGACAGCGCTTTCGGATTGATTGTTCTCGACACTAAAATCAATAATAACGATTTTATTATTGAACTATCCGACCCTCCGTCCGACCGACGCGTAAAGGGCAGGTTGCTTTGTTTGGAGACCACCGATTGATACCATACGCGCGCCGCTAAAAATACTCCGAGCCCAAATCCCTATATTTATTTGTAGAAGGGATATTGTGACAGCAAAGCCGATTCATAAATAATCAAATGTTTTTTGTCTGTAAATGGCGTAAAAAAATGTGTTGTAATACAAAAGCATAACTGTATAAGCATTGGGCATTTTGCCAAAAACCCGTTGCATGTTTTTATTTCCTAACGTGGACAGTTCAACGGAACTACTTTTCCCAACGTATTCAGGTTTAGATATTCTATCCTAACTTAGTTGGTAAGTCCCGGAGCTTGACAAGCGGGTAAGCGCTGGATCTGCAATATTACGTCCTCCAATGGGTCACATGGGATTGAAGTCGGCGGCACATTTAAATTTCAAAGTGCACTTTGTGAACACACGTTGAGCTGAAATACAGAAGATATATTACGAATATGCTCTTACATTGTTACTCGTAATGGTGTCAAACAACTTACAAGTTACTTTGCGTTGCGAGGAAGACGAACGCGAGTTGGCCTCCGACATTGATTTATATTCCGAAGTCTCGTTGGGTAGCACTCACACCAGTTGAATGTGTAAAGTCTGTTTATTTTAGTCGAAGACCGCATCTTTTAGATAATGTTGCTCAATTTGAAGAGTAAAGCGCAGGATTTCATATTGCGCTGCCAAATGCAGTGCTCGAGTCGACCGACGCCGCCGCAGCGCAGTGCCTCTCAGGAACCGCGTGTTGCTGAGTGCGAAATGTGGTTTCCAGCACTCGTTATAAACGATTTCTTCGAAATTTGTTGTCAAAGTTGCTACTTTTAGCTGATTTTACGATATTAAATCCTAAAATCCAAGTAAGAACTCTTAAGCTAGGAAAGTAGGTAAAGCTTCTATTACTTTTTACGGCCTTTGACTATTTTCCGTCGTAAGCCTTTTAGCCAAAAAGCCTGGGGCCTTAGTTTGTGGATCGGAGAGTTCACTAGTTTGTAGCAGAGGCAACTAGTGGTGCACTGATAGCTTGTTTGTGGACAGCACAAGCCCACAAGTGGCAAAGTTTTGATTGGCCGCCATTGTTGTGTCGCTCGACCTAGTTATGCTTCGTTTGTTATACATTGTGGAAATTATTTCCAACTGAATTTATCTTTCAGTAAGGTAAAACAATTATGTCACGCAAACAGAATTCCGCACATGAGTTTCGTAGCCCCTCGACGTACTAAC
Source organism: Scrobipalpa costella (assembly GCA_949820665.1). Classification (NCBI taxonomy): domain Eukaryota; kingdom Metazoa; phylum Arthropoda; class Insecta; order Lepidoptera; family Gelechiidae; genus Scrobipalpa; species Scrobipalpa costella. Next base: position 12,757,616 of record OX463303.1, read on the forward strand.
AATGTCGGACGGTTCATAATATTTGTTTTCTTTCCTCATTGAATATGACAGTTTTTTTTCATCTCTCCGGAGCTCTCCCAATATTCTATTCACATCACGTTGCCCGTCCGTTGGCATGGCTGGTGCTAACTTGATTGGCAGACAATAATTTGATAGATAGCATTTGCGACTATCGGTCAGTTAGGTATAGGTAGATATACTTAAATAGGATGTGCTATCGAAAACAAACAACTCTTCCTAAGGAACATAGGGCGGTATCGGTAACTAACAAAAGTTATACCCGCTCTGCCTACCCTATTAGGGATAAAGGCGTGATTATATGTATGTATGTATGTATACCCTCTTTGAAAAACTGTCCGGTCCTAACTGTATTTTCCGTGGTAGCGTGTTTACTGCAACAAATGTTGCATGAAAAGTGTTCAAAATTGGAGTAATAGGCTTAAAGTTTTTTAAATGATTACGTAACATGCAAGTGACCGCATAATGAATGAGTTGCTTGTGTAACGAGGTCCGGGCGCGGTAAAGTACTGAAATTTACGTTTTGCGCACTAAACTTAAAGTGTTACTACGGAGTCCCTCGAGGTTCCTTGCCGCAATTTGTATCCATACAATTTATATTCCATTGCATGCAGGCTTTTATTATAGGGTTAGAATGAATATCAAATTTTAGTTTGGTCGCTAAAATAAAAACCACAACTCTGATTCACTGTTTATAGCTTTTACGGTGTGCTAAAGTTATGTTCTTCGTCATAACTTTACAAGATCTTTAAGAGGAAGATATACATATCTACATATATATAATCACGCCTTTATCCCTGATGGGGTAGGCAGAGCGTAAACGACCTAAACAAAGGTCGTTCCGCCACGTCTGACAAAATTTTGAGGGTTATTTAAGATAGATTTGGAAGTATATTGCTGTAGTGGCAGGTTGTCAGCCCATCGCCTAAAATGCAATATAGTGAAACTCTCGGATCCCTTAGCTGGCTTTTACAGCATGCCCGGAAATGTAGCTGGCACATTCTATGCTTTTCCCTCGCTCCCAATCCTGCATGGAAGTAACATCTACCTACTAGCATTTTCATAGTTACGTTTAGCTACGAGGGGTAGTAAACATCTAAGAGCTTTTTATCAGCTGTAGCAGGTAGCGTGAAGTTTCACGACTTTTAAATTTCCTTTCGTGAAATCGGACGCTCGTGAAATGTTTTCCGCTGGCCTTAAAATAAAATACCTTTGGGCTAGATAGCCACTGATCTTCGTTTTTTAAGAGAAAACGAAATCAAAGTATAATAAATGGTCTGTGTAAAATAGAACACGTTGAAGCGTTCTGTCTCTGTAAACTAAAAGGCCTTTGTTTATGTTTTCGTTCCGCTGAACTGAAACAGGGTTTATTACCTCCGCTTTGTCGTCGGCCATGCTTTGCGCCCATGTAAAATCCTTTCTCGGTAAATTGCCCCCATCTCCTGCGTAATGTGCTTGAAAATGCACCAACGTTTTTCTGTCTTCACGTTTTTTCCTCATTCGGTGCTGATTTTCTTACGCTATGAAAATAAAGTAAATTTTCTTACCATCCACTTTCCTTGAAACTGCAAACACGCCATCCTTCTTTGTCTTAAGTTAAAACTTGAAAAATCTAGTTCAATTTAAAGTTACGTCCTTACCTTTTCTTTAACTCTTGTTCTATTTGTATTTGGGATTGCAAAAGCACATGTGAGAGATGTGTTCCCCTAAATCCCGAGAGGTTGTTTTAACCAATTTCTGGAGTTTCGAGTGAGCTATCACGTAAAGGTTGTATGTAGATGTGACTGACGTATGAAATGGGATGGGATGGAGAGTGATTTTGCATCGTACGGAAGGTTTGAATCGCAACCCTCGGTGTCTGCATGCGTTCTGTTCGCAAAACGCCCTTTTGAGACGTCTGCGAGGGACCTGACGTCACTTTGCATAAGTACCTACTGTCTACTTCAGGTTTTAAAAGACAAAAGAAAAGGATCGCCTACTCTAGCTTTATTTTTCTGCACATACCTTTGTTTTCTTCCATATTCATTCGTAAACATGTATCATTCTGACTGTTTCTTCACTAAGAAGTATCTTCGCTATCTAGAATCTTAGCAAAATGTGCATCAGCAGCACTTATAAAAGTTTCATAAAAAGGAACTTATCTACTTGAGTTTCCCGGTAAATAAATCGCATCCAAAGCTAGAAAACCGTTATTATGATACAGCCGGGGGAAGTTATCGCAATAAGAAAGTTTCCTCAAGTCCGGGGCGTGCGCACGGGCCGGCTGATGAGTTTAGGAAGTTGCTCCTCCTTCCTCGTGTGATCCCAGTCGGAGTTGGCTTGAATTTATTTTGTGATGATACGTGGTTACAATCACTGAGACCATTTGCACAGGATAAGTATTAGTATTTTCTTCTTGCTCAAAGATTACAGTAAAGGCAAAGAAAGGGACTTGAGGGGTTGGGTGTTTTTGTTTTGCAATTTAGGCGACGATGGGCTGGCAATTTGTCCCTATAATAATACCTACTTAATCTATCTGAAATACCCATCTGCTTTCTGGAAATACCTTTCAGAGTTGTTCAGGTACTTGTAGGGAGTTTATCTTGACGTACGTTATGGACTTTGAATAATGCGTATTCTAATCGCAACCTCTTTTTTAGTGATCCGTATTGCTCTACTCTCAAGGGACAAAAATATATTGGTAAAACTGTAAGGGTAAAATGATTTAAGGCGAATGTTTCTGCCACGTCTATGTACGTGTTAAAACACCATAAAAACGTGCGTACGTTGATAGAATTGTAAACGATTTTTTTTTATCATAAAACGTTTGTTATTATTTATTTTACGAGTTTATTTGGAGTCGTTTTGACAAGAGCTGCGTTTTCAGGCCACAGACTAAAAACTCTTCAAAGATTTTGGATACTATAATTACCAAAATAAGGTAGATACAATAAATGAAACAATGTATTTATTTTAGGAAACTGTGTTAGACATTGAATTATTTTGAACAAGTAAGAGTAAGTCTGATATCGCCGACGGGCAAATGCAAAACACAAAACCCGAGTTTAAAAACAATTATGGTTTCTTGATTGACTTTTACTGTATACCCGAAATGGGAAGCTGTTGTTAAAATTTGTATTACAAAACTAGAATCTTTTTTATTTACCAAATACAGACAAAATAAACACGCGTAATCTTGGAAGCTTCTGATCTATGGTTCCTTATGGTGGAGCGTAGAGCGTAGCATTCGTAGAGCGTACGGTACGCTGCGGCCGAGACGGAATTATTGATTTCAGCGCAGCGAGGGCGAAAACTTTTGCATTCGCTTCCTTTGCCAGACAAATTGCCCATCTTTGAGATAGCGCTGCTTTCGTTTCTTTTACACGCAAATAACTTTTCACCCCAGCTTTTGATGCGATGTATTAAAATGTTAGATTTATTTTCTTTAGATTTCACGATCTAGCTTTCATGATAACTAGAGCTACAGTAACGGTGGAAATACCTCCCACGAAAAAGGAATCACAAATATCTATGACTGACCACATATTGGAATAGTTAACTGAATTCCATTTCAGTTGAAATTATTGTTCATGCGGGAGGGATGCGAACACGGAACATTTCGCCGGTACACAAATTGTTTGTAGTTAGCACAGATCGACGTAGTTATTAATTCGAGTAACTGGCATGAAATTCAATCCGCTATTCCACGGGGTGTAACTAACTGTGGCATGACATAACATTCCGCGTCGCATGTTGTGGTTTTTAACAGCTTTTCCCAGGTTAATCCGAACAGCGAGTTTAATGTGTCGATTTTAAACGCCCGGCAAAGTTCGAGAGTCGTATTAGGTGCATTTTTCTGGCTTTTTAAGTGGAGGGCCAGTGCATCGAGCTTCGGAATAATTACTTGAATGGCTTCATTAACTAAGTCACCCTATACGCTATACGTGACTGGAAGCTATAATTAGCTTAAACTGTCCACTGGAGTGTTCTCGTGTGAATCCAATTCTTTTCGGCGCTAATTGCGTTTGTATTTTACGTGTCGTGCCTAGGTTTTTAACTTTTCATGTGACCATTAAATTAGTATCGGACGGACAGGTAGCAAGTAACGGGGCAGCACACTTTTATCGTAATATTTTATTGTCCCCTCGGGCACTCCCTCGGTAACTGTCCTATTTCAGGAATCGCTGAGTTGAAAAATCTGAAAATAGACTGGTATTGGCTTCGGAAGGATCACAACAAAAATGTAACGTTATTGGGGTCCAGTCCACAGTGCTAGAGCGTGCATTTTTCCGGTTTTTACACTGCGATTGAAAAGACTCGGCTCGTATTGTTCGATGGGAGCACGTGTGCAGTATGGACGGCTGACGTTCGGCTAGTGTAGTGTGGGTTAAAAATAGAGCAGACCGGACATTGAACCGGTGGCTCCGGACATCGCTGTAATGAAAGTGTCCCATCGTGTTCGCTCGCGTTTTCGCGACTACCGACTGGACTGGACCAATTTCCTCGAATTTCTCGGTCAACCGTTTGGACGCGTGCTCTTTGACAGTACTGGAATTTGAAATATTCGAAACGTTTGTCCAGTTAAATGGCAAAGATAAGTAAGTAGCTGTAGGTGGTTATTATAGTATTGGATAATAATTTGAGAGCATTATGCCGTAACGCGGAGCGTCGCACGGCCGGCAGGGTGTTATTACCGGCGATACTTCATAATAAACGGCTGGTAGTAGAAGCGAGCGGGAGACGGGAGGCGGTAAGGCAGCGGTACCTTGCAGTCTCTATATCATTAGTCGCAGCTCGCAGGCGGCACGCGCGGCGACGCGGCGACAGGTGTTCATTCATCCGGCATTATGAGACATCTATTGTGCACTGCATATTATGCATCATCGTATTCTGCAACATTAAATACGAGCTTTCTATATAGCTTTTATCGAACACTTGTTCTCGCATCTAATGAGAAAGTTACTCCGTCATTTAGCTCTCTTTACCCTTCGCGTACACTAACGCGTTTTAAACTCGCTAGCTTTTAGCTAATGAGTTTTCTAAGTTACCACGTAAGTTAAATTGGCTGCAACAAAGAAACTTTGTCCTGAATATAAGTGAGAGGTGGGAGACACTCTTCGCACTTTCCTTTTTCTTATCGTTTTGTCGAAACGCTTTTGTGTGAAGGGTGAGTATATCATGCAGGTTTTTTATGATATCTCATCTCGAACAAAGTGTGCCCTTTTGTTATATCAACATCGTGCACTCTCCATACATATTGTGAAGTATTTGTTTAGATTACGGTTGAAAATAACAACATTTGTTACAGAAATGTAAATTTCAGATGGACGCCTTCCATTTCATAGAGCGTTCAAAGGTGGATTTAGTACGAATGGTACGCTATTGCTACTATACGTTTTGTGTTTCTAGTTCCTAAAGTAAGGCCTAGTTTCAATTTTGTTGGGGAATTCAATGGTTCATTGTTGTAGAATTTCCTCGTTATTTCTATGTAGGTAGAGCAGGATGTTATTTACGTCGTGTTGACAATAGAAAACGTTCAAAGGGCGTGTATTCTTTGAAATTCTACTATACAAAGTAGGTTCACACTGTTGCAAAGATACTACTAGCAATAGATTCATGGGTTACGGTATTCATGGTTTATGAGTTTTAATACGCCCAAGTTTTCTGATAGTGTTCGTCATACAAAACCAAAGTCGGTTGCATAGCTATTATTATTATTATTACGTGCCTAGTTTTCTTACCTAGGTTCATGGTGTTTCGGCAACCCACAATATAAAAGTTAGAAATACTTATTAAACTGATTACTTACTGACTTTGTTAATAATAATTATTATTATTATTTAATAATAGCCGAGCAGCAGAATTGCTGATGTGGCTTTATCCGTAGCTGGTGTGTGCGCTAGTATTTGATAAATTATTTTAAATTTTATAATTAATTAACCACTTGTCAAGTCTATTTTTAAAAGTGTTTGTGGAGGGAGCATCAACAATATCTTGAGAGAGATTGTTCCAAGTATTAATGACTCTGTTGTTGAAAGTGTGGTAGCCAACATTTGTATTGGATCTTGAATTAAAATCTCGGTTGTATTAATTTTTCTTGTTAATCTTTTTTTAATTAGACATTATTAATTATTATAAACCTTCATCTAAAAGTTTATCGTAAGAAAATCAACACAGGTATAATGCCACGAACTATTGCAAATGTTTTCATTGTCTGCCTACTCTTTGTTTGACGAGTGCGTGGGATGGACCGAACTGTGTTGAGCGGTGTACTGTTGGTATGGCCCTTTGATATAATGGCGTGTTGTCGCAGTATAAATGAATCGGTAAAACGTGAAAATTTCATTTTTATACCGGCCCTTGAATACAAGTTCTATTGAGAATCGAATAACAAAGTATTATACTGTTTTGTATATTCTTCCATGCTGGACTGGGAGCGAAAGAAAATAATAATAATAAATTTATTAAACCAAAGAGAAACGTACAATTTGTTAAAATCAGATATCGAATTTTAAATAATTTGCACATGACATTAAACCCTGCTTCTTAAAAAAACATAGAATGTGCCAGCTGCATTTCCTCACGGGCATGCTGTAAAATCCAACTAAGGGATCCGAGGGTTTCAGTATATTGTAATTTAGGTGATGGGCTGACAACCTGTCACTACAGCAATATATTTCAAATATATCTTAAATAACCCTTAAAACTTTGTCAGACGTGGCGTAACGACCTTTGTTTAGGTTGTTTACGCTCTGCCTACCCCGTTAGGGATAAAGGCGTGATTATATGTATGTATGTATGTTGACACACCCTTCTGCCTGACCCGACATACACATTTGACTGACCCGCCGCATATGTTTTGAGTTCTTTGAATTTTCTTTGAAGCCGATTTCAGTCGCTAGTATTTCCATAAAAAAATAAACAGTATATGTTTGTAGACCAGCAGACTACTGTTTTTGAAACTTGGTTCAAGCGGTTTTTAGGCGGTTAGAAAGCGAGTCTATTTAATATCAAATATCAGTTTCAAGACGTTTTACTGTTCTTGCTTTTACTATGGTGTCATAAAGGTTTAAGTGATACTTGCTTATCATTCCATCGTAAGCGTGGAGAGTTGCCCGATTGTAGTACGCATTGTAGTCTTGTCTCTTATTGTTTTTGTAGCCCGAGTGCTCTCCAATGTCAAAATATTGTTCGATCTTTCTAACGATCAATGCTTAATAATGCGTCGGTGTTTAGTAAACAAAACGGGATCTGAGTGGGGCCACGTGTAAAGAAAAAACTTGTCAGCTTCCTATATTGAACGAAGTGTAGTATTATTATTACTTCCATGCTGGCCTGGGAGCGAGAGAAAAACATAGAACGTGCCCGCTGCATTTCCTCCCGGGCATGCTGTAAAAACCAGCTAAGGGATCCGAGGGTTTTGGTATATTGTGATTTAGGCGATGGGCTGACAACCTGTCACTACAGCAATATACCTACAAATCTATCTTGAATAACCCTCAAAACTTTGTCAGACGTGGCGGAATGACCTTAGTTTAGGTCGTTTGCGCTCTGCCTACCCCATTAGGGATAAAGGCGTGATTATATGTATGTATGTATGTAAAAGTTATTCTAGCAACTAAAGGTGCGTTTGCTCGCTGCGTCGCGCCTCTTCCTGTTGGCTTAACCAACAACGCGATAAAAGTGAGGGTTTTCTGTTTTAAACATAAGTGTTAGATGTATATTTAACACAACTTAGCGTATAAAATACTTACTTTAATAAACGTTAACTATTTCTCAATAAAACATGGACTCGGGATTAGTTTAACATTAGTTTAGTTAGAAATGTGTCCACCCAAAAGCAACACGTTTATTGGACACCGTGAATCGAGTTAACTCAATCCAAAAATCTAACTTTACTAAAGTTGTATTTTTTGTTTGATTCAAAAACGAATCTGGTTAGAAATTTGCTGGCCAGAATCAACATGATTATTGCGACAAATCAGTAGGATTATTGGCCAATACATCAGCACAGACTAGACAGACCCTGGGGACCTCAAAGATAAACAACCTTCTATCGATGACATAATTTTCCATCTATTAATCATACATCTAATAATCACGTGTGTGTCCTTTACGGGATAGTCAACCACCTCCATGGTCTAGTGGTCAGAGCCATGGGATCACGATCCGGAGGTCCTGGGTTCGATTCCCAAGGGGGGAACACAAAGTTGATATTTGTCAATTTATCACTTTTTGACATTTTCCCTAGTTTGGTTAGGACAATGCAGCCTAAATCACCTGATTGCCTGGAAGAAAAAAAAATCTGTGCTTCGGAGGGCACGTTAAGCCGTCGGTTCCGGTCGATGTCTTGGATAGTAGTCGTTACACAAAACCAAGTGAAAGGCCTATTTAGATGTGCTATTAGGCGGTTTAAACACTCCACACCAGTGTTCATCCGGTCGATCGACTCGATACCCACACGACAGAAGAAGAACGGGATAATCAACGACTACATTTTTATATAATATGAAAGGAAATAATAATAATAAGGAGCCCGATGGTGTAGTGGATAGGGCCGCTGCCTCCTGAGCGGGAGGTCGTGGTTCGAACCCCACCACGTACCAATGTGTTTTTCGGATTTCGAATTTCATATGTACGTTTATTCGGCGCTTTTTCCGTGTTTCGGAAAGCACGTTAAGCCGTTGGTCCCGGTTAATATCGTTTAATACCGTAGATATTAGTCGTTAAGCCATATCGGAGGCCAGTGCTAAGCATTGGCGGCTTGAAAACTCTGACCTAATCTAGGATTGGGTCTGGTTTCCCTTCTGGGTTGCGGAGGTCAGATGGCAGTCGCTCTGTGTAAAAACCAGTACTCTCGTTCAATCCCCTAGATTAGGTAGCCGACCCCGTGAGATACGGGATAAGGCTAGGAAGATGATGATGATGAAAGGAAATAATAAATTCAGTTTTGGCAGGACTCAAACCTGCGTCTCTGGAATGCCGGTCCATCACTCTACCAACTGAGCTACAGAAATGGAAGCGGGAGTGACGAATTCATCATAGTCTTTCTTATGCACACGTCATAGCGACGTTAGCGAAATCTAGCCATGTAGTTTAAAAACTAGGACTTGACAAGAATGACTAGTCCAAATTAAGATTGGAATTCAAGTCAATAATGATATCGCCTTACTTTTTACATATTTTCACTTAAAAAGACTTCATATTCAGATGGATGTTCTTTTGTTTACGTTCTCGCCAGGTTTGACAAGAATTGAGTGTTACTTTTTAATTACTAAGAACTTTACTAAGAACGATTTATATTTATATAACAGGTTGGTTGGTAGGTTGTCCCCTTACTTAAATTTTGAGGTAGGATGAGATCTACCTCCTAGTGGTCCACCCCGGACAACGGCAACACAGGCTTGCCTGTGAATAAGACCGTCTGAACGATCCCAACAAAGCGGTGGTAGGCTCCGCAACCACCCTCTCGCCGGACCAAACAGCTTGCTGTGTTCCGTCGGTGCGTGAGATTACCAGTGCCATAACAGGTATTTTCTGGGTGAGCTCGCTCTATCGTCGACTCTGTCATGGTTATCCCTGACCTAGTGTCTAGAGTCAAGAGCAAACCCATTTCTAATAATAATAAAACACATTACGAATTTAACCCTCGTTTCTATAGTATGCTCTAAAAGGAAGCAGCTGGAACATTTTATGTTTCTCTATCACTCCCAGTCCAGCATGAAAACATCGTGAGATTACACGCTGGGGAATTCAAAGATAAACAACCTCTGTCGATGACACAGTTATCCATCCGACATCTCTCTTAATAATTTGAGTGCTGCTGACAGCCATCTATTACCGGGATTTAATATACACAGAGTTCTAATTTGTTAATTAAATGTAGGTTAGGATAGAACATGTTGATTGAATTAGCAACTCGTGCCAGAAATTAATGTAGGTACGTTTAGGTAGGTACAGATACTACATACATATCACGCCTTTATCCCAAATAGGTAGGCAGTGCGTAAACGACCTAAACAAAGGCCGCTCCGCCACGTCTGACAAAGTTTTGAGGGTTATTTAAGATAGATTTGTACGTATATTGCTGTAGTGACAGGCTGTCAGCCCATCGCCTAAATTGCAATATACTCAAACACTCAGATCCCTTTGCTGTTTTTTACAGCATGCTCGGGAGGATATGCAGCAGGCACATTCTAAGTTTTTCTCTCATTCCTAGTCCAGCATGGAACGATTAGGACACACAGGTAGTAAATCCAATAAAAGTATATTTTTTGTTGACAAAGACACTACAATGAACAATCATGATAGTAGACTAAGGTCCGGTCCCATCGACTTTTTAACAAGTGGTTTACAGATGATTTATAACTAAAAGAACTAAAAATTGGTAAAAACCACTAACTTAACCACTAGCCAGGTACAAAAACCTAATGGTACAGAGTATTACGAGCTCTAAAATAAAACTAATTTTAAATAAAGAACAAAACCAGGAAATGGAAAATATGCTAGGGGTCCTTTATTTTTAGTAGATCTTTATACAGTTATTGATAGTATTGGACAGGCATGGCAGTTCAATAGCCTAACTAAGAAACCCAGCAACAATAACAATACAAAACACATTATCCTAACACAACGATAGAGAAGGATAATAACTTTTGCTTTATTTTTTAGTTTTAGCAATTAACCATATGTAAACCACTTGTTAAGTCGATGGGACCGAACCTTAGTCTACTATCATGATTGTTCATTGTAGTAGACTAAGGTCCGGTCCCATCGACTTTTTAACAAGTGGTTTACAGATGATTTATAACTAAAAGAACTAAAAATTGGTAAAAAAAACATTCCCACCAGATTTATTGCATAAACCAATGATCGATCAATCGGGATCGAATAACAACTTTATACAGTATAAAAATGTCTTAATCCAAAGGGAGAACCTAATAAGCCGTGAAGCCAAGGCCGAAAGCTAATTCTTCATAATCCTCAAGTAAACCCGTGTAACACCTACGACGCATTAAAAATGTACAGGTGAGTAGGTTGTTTAGGTATACAGGGCATAAAATTAGCTAGGACCTTTGACTTTATTTGGCTAAGATATTATTTATATCTCAGTACGTTTAACCCTTAAGAACCCGTTTAACATCTAAGTAGCGTAGGACGTAGGAACATGACAAGAAAATAAATAAAGCACGAATGACTTTACTTTCTGTCAAAAGAGTTTTCTTGTCATAAGAAAAGTGTTTGAAATGTTTTCACGTATGGGTAAGCTTTTATAAAATAGCACCATGTACATGGGGTCTTTGTCAACAAAAATTATACTTTTTTGGATTTACTACCTGTGTGTCCTAATCGTTCCATGCTGGACTAGGAATGAGAGAAAAACGTAGAATGTGCCTGCTGCATATCCTCCCGAGCATGCTGTAAAAAACAGCAAAGGGATCTGAGTGTTTGAGTATATTGCAATTTAGGCGATGGGCTGACAGCCTGTCACTACAGCAATATACGTACAAATCTATCTTAAATAACCCTCAAAACTTTGTCAGACGTGGCGGAGCGATATTTGTTTAGGTAGTTTACGCACTGCCTACCTATTTGGGATAAAGGCGTGATATGTATGTAGTATCTGTACCTACCTAAACGTACCTACATTAATTTATGGCACGAGTTGCTAATTCAATCAACATGTTCTATCCTAACCTACATTTAATTAACAAATTAGAACTCTGTGTATATTAAATCCCGGTAATAGATGGCTGTCAGCAGCACTCAAATTATTAAGAGAGATGTCGGATGGATAACTGTGTCATCGACAGAGGTTGTTTATCTTTGAATTCCCCAGCGTGTAATCTCACGATGCTTTCATGCTGGACTGGGAGTGATAGAGAAACATAAAATGTTCCAGCTGCTTCCCTTTAGAGCATACTATAGAAACGAGGGTTAAATTTGTAATGTTTTTATTATTATTAGAAATGGGTTTGCTCTTGACTCTAGACACTAGGTCAGGGATGACCGTGACAGAATCGACGATAGAGCGAGCTCACTAAGAAAATGTCTGTTATGGCACTGGTAATCTCACGCACCGACGGAACACAGCAAGCTGTTTGGTCCGGCGAGAGGGTGGTTGCGGAGCCTACCTCCACTTTGTTGGGATTGTTCAGACGGTCTTATTCGCAGGCAAGCCTGTGTTGCCGTTGTCCGGGGTGGACCACTAGGAGGTAGATCTCATCCTACCTCAAAATTTAAGTAAGGGGACAACCTACCAACCAACCTGTTATATAAATATAAATCGTTCTTCCAAAAGTAACACTCAATTCTTGTCAAACCTGGCGAGAACGTCCACAAAAGAACATCCATCTGAATATGAAGTCTTTTTAAGTGAAAATATGTAAAAAGTAAGGCGATATCATTATTGACTTCAATTCCAATCTTAATTTGGACTAGTCATTCTTGTCAAGCCCTAGTTTTTAAACTACATGGCTAGATTTCGCTAACGTCGCTATGACGTGTGCATAAGAAAGACTATGATGAATTCGTCACTCCCGCTTCCATTTCTGTAGCTCAGTTGGTAGAGTGATGGACCGGCATTCCAGAGACGCAGGTTTGAGTCCTACCAAAACTTAATTTATTCTCAGATCCCTTTGCTGTTTTTTACAACATGCTCGGGAGGATATGCAGCAGGCACATTCTAAGTTTTTCTCTCATTCCTAGTCCAGCATGGAACGATTAGGACACACAGGTAGTAAATCCAAAAAAGTATAATTTTTGTTGACAAAGACCCCATGTACATGGTGCTATTTTATAAAAGCTTACCCATACGTGAAAACATTTCAAACACTTTTCTTATGACAAGAAAACTCTTTTGACAGAAAGTAAAGTCATTCGTGTTTTATTTATTTTGATGTCATGTTCCTACGTCCTACGCTACTTAGATGTTAAACGGGTTCTTAAGGGTTAAACGTACTGAGATATAAATAATATCTTAGCCAAATAAAGTCAAAGGTCCTAGCTAATTTTATGCCCTGTATACCTAAACAACCTACTCACCTGTACATTTTTAATGCGTCGTAGGTGTTACACGGGTTTACTTGAGGATTATGAAGAATTAGCTTTCGGCCTTGGCTTCACGGCTTATTAGGTTCTCCCTTTGGATTAAGAATTTTTTATACTGTATAAAATTGTTATTCGATCCCGATTGATCGATCATTGGTTTATGCAATAAATCTGGTGGGAATGTTTTTTTTACCAATTTTTAGTTCTTTTAGTTATAAATCATCTGTAAACCACTTGTTAAAAAGTCGATGGGACCGGACCTTAGTCTACTACAATGAACAATCATGATAGTAGACTAAGGTTCGGTCCAATCGACTTAACAAGTGGTTTACATATGGTTAATTGCCATAACTAAAAAATAAAGCAAAAGTTATTATCCTTCTCTATCGTTGTGTTAGGATAATGTGTTTTGTATTGTTATTGTTGCCGGGTTTCTTAGTTAGGCTATTGAACTGCCATGCCTGTCCAATACTATCAATAACTGTATAAAGATCTACTAAAAATAAAGGACCCCTAGCATATTTTCCATTTCCTGGTTTTGTTCTTTATTTAAAATTCGTTTTATTTTAGAGCTCGTAATACTCTGTACATTAGGTTCTTGTACCTGGCTAGTGGTTAAGAATTTAAACCGTGGGTTTAGGATTCGTGACGTGCTAATTCCACTTGCAAATTGAACAGTATTGCGCGGATCGCTGGGTAAGGACACCCAGTAGGTGTATTTTCGAACAACGCCAGAAATCTCTAGTAAAACTGACAGAAAACTTAGGTATTTCAAAATAATATCTCGATATCCCACTGTGGTTTTTACTTATTTATTCTAACATCTTATACAGAAGGTATAAGGTATAAATAATATACCTACGACCTACGTATTATTTTAAACCGTGGGTTCAGGATTCGTGACGCGCGCTTATTCCACTTGCAAATTGAACGATATTGTGCGGATCGCCGGATTAGGACGCCCAGTCCTTGTATAAGACGGGGGAAATCTGCAAAACTGACAGTTAGGACCTGAGGTCTGTAACGATATTTTTCAGAATAACAAATCAATTTCAAAATCAGTCTCATCTTTTTGTAGTTGCCTTAATAGATTCCTTTCATTTTGCTATGACTAAAAGATATTATTTGAATCAAGTATCCAAAATTTTACGTAGTACATATTTACAAGTTCTACTAGTTCTTTGACACATAGACAATGAATAGAAGGATCGTCATCTCATACATACATACATACATATAATCACGCCTTTATCCCTAATAGGGTAGGCAGAGCGTAAACGACCTAAACATAGGTCGTTCCGCCACGTCTGACAAAGTTTCGAGTTAAGATAGATTTGTACGCAGTTTGTACGTTTATTGCTGAAATGACGGGTTGTCAGCCCATCGCCTAAATTGCAATATACTAATACCCTCGGATCCCTTAGCTTAGGTTTTTACAGCATGCTCGGAAGGAAATGCAGCTGGCACATTCTATGTTTTTCTCTCTCTCCCAGTCCAACATGGAATCGTCATCTCTGTTTGCTATAAATTTCACAACTGCCAAACCGCTAATCATTGCGGCCCTACTGTAGTAGGTTTAGCGAAACGAGTTTTCTTTGTCGTGTCTTCGGAGAAGTCCCCCGTTCCCGCCGGCGAATCGGGTCCTCAAACGACTTGCTGCCTTAAGCGACGATTCCTTAGCGAGCTCATTAATGTTCCCTCTTTGAGGATATTTAGGAAATTGCTTTAGAAACTCCAATTTTCTCTTAAACTTGTTCGGTAGTCTCAAGATTTTTCTCTTGGAATGATCTGGATAGAACACAAGTAACTGACTTTTTTTATGCAGTGGCATTCAATATTTACTTAGTTAAAGTAATAATACTGTCGTAAAATTCTACCTTTTTAAGTAACTCGCCATTCGGAAGGTTGTAAAGTAGAGCAAATAAAAGGATTCGTGAGCATAAAAGTTTAGATTATAGGGCAGTCAGTTAGGGTTTATTGCGTCTGTGATGTGGGTTTTGGTGAAAATTCTCTTTTGCTACGTAACTGTGTCGACTCCGCCCGTCTTTGTTTATTAAGACTAGCCCCGGCTTCGTACGGAAATTATCAGTGTTTCTCTACTATATTATGCATGTTTTATACATATAAACCTTCCTCTTGAATCACTTTATCCATTAAAAGAAACGGCATCGAAATCCGTTGCGTAGTTTTAAAGATTTATGCATACATAGGGATATAGGGACAGAGAAAGCGACTTTGTTTTATACTATGTAGTGATGAAGAGCGTTTTGAAGGTGTTTATTCTGTTTTTAATAGGATATTTACCGTCAACTTGCCTTAACGCTCGGTAGACGCAAGCTATTTGCTATAGAGCTCAGCGATGTCAAGTAGACCCTTGTGTTTTCAATAAACGTTGCTTCAAATAATGAGATATTGTAAGGCGGGACGAGAAATAGGACAAAGCTTGAATAAATCAAGCCTGTGTTTATGAAAATTCGCTGATAAATAAGTTACTAAGCCGGAACGATAGCCTGATTGAATTATAATTGTGATACAAAAGTTCTAGAACAGATTTTTATCTGAGACTCAAAACTGGATCGGGATCCTGTATATTGGTCTGTCTGAAGCCCTGCACTGGAGTTTTAATTGCCTTTATAATAGGGCCCGTATTCCACACTAGCGCCCCCAAATGACCCGACAAATTGACCGAAACACGCGATCCTTTACTTACCCACGTTATTATAGCATTACCAATAATGACCCTTTTCAACTTTCAGCCGATCCAACCTGAAAGCTTAACATTATTTTGTCGAGATTTAATTTATTTAGTGAACGTTTAGACGAGGCGATAAATAAATAGATTTTGTTATGTACTTAGCCTCATTTACTATTTACTGCATACTTTACATAACTTATATTATCATTCAAAATAGAACATGGGGCGGACACGATAAATTTATCTCAGATTCAAATAGTTTGCGCGTACGTGAAAGCTTTAAATTTATTATGCTGGCGCCGGTTGCAATTTTAGTTTTATTGTGCTGGTATTTCTGTCATCCCATATTCCTAATTGCTCTACAAACAACTGCTCATTTAGTACAATGTTTTCGTTCAGTGATCGTGCACTATGCAATTTTGCTACGAGTAGGCAGCTATACTGCCGCTATTGTAATAGAGTGGCAATTTCAGTTATCGGACTTTCATCGTTCTATTTTGTAGTTAAATTTAAAATTTCCTTCAATGTAGGCCATAGTAAATAACTTTGTATTGTTTGCGACAATAAGCGCCTGTAAGAGGTTTAAAATATTATAAATCAGAGCGCTTCTCTCGGGGACAGTGATAAGTTAGCGTTTTTAATAAATTCCGAGAAATAAGCTTGCTCGTAGCGAACGCAACTTAAAATTCAATTATGCAAATATGGCTATAATTAATTTTACCGTGTTTATATATGACAGACATTTTACTTGTGATAAATATTATTTTGCATACCATGGTTTTTACTTTGTACTTATTAACATTTTCTTTTGCAGGTAATGAAATGGCGAAATTTTGATGCTGTGTTGGTAATATAATATTTTTATACCTAGTGTAACTGCCACATTTACATATGCTTGTAAAATTCGGGTTAAAGTTTAAAGGTGCGTAGTATTTAGTAGAAGAATCTAAAGAAAGGTTACCGTGTGACCCACTATTATGTCGTATTACGTTTACAAAAAAACAAGCAAGCATTAAGTCATTAAATGCTTATCATAGAAACATCTTCCAAATACGAACTGTAATCGTTCTAAAATTTAAGCAATTTGTAAGTTGAAAAAACAAAGGTCTTCAATTTCGACCCCAATGAGAGTTGAGTCACAATTTTATTTTTAGATAAATTTTATAAATGGCCCCCAAAACGGAGTTGGCGTGATTTCTGAGCATAATAAATGAGCTGAGAAGGATTGGTTACCGCAAATTATGTTCTCGGCAGCAGGTATTCAGATTTCTAGACGATTTATCGGTTCTGAAATTGGACGACGGGTAAGTTATAGAGCTAGGGCTGCATCTTGCACTTTTGAATTGAAACTTCTCGATACCCGTTTGAAGTTTCGGAACATCTAGCATATCGGGTTTTGGCATACGTTGTGTGCGAAGTAAGAGAATCGTCGGGATGTTTCATCTGTTTTGGCATCGTTTTTGAAGTAACTACCTAAATAGAAAAACAGAATTTCATTTGAAATACAAGCTCATACTTCCTAAGCCGTTGTAAGGTAATATGTGTACCTATGTATGTCCAACTCGGTTTTAGAATAAAGGTAAACAAAGTTTCATGTCTTTTAATCGAAAATCTAGCTTCTAAAATAAGTTTTTAGATATGAGAACATAATGAAATAGTAGTTTTAGTAATATAACCAATATGCCAACGCGTATCATTTATCTTTGAAATGTTTTTGAATAAAAATACATGAAAGTTTGTTTGCCTTATTTTTAAACTAAGTTGGAAATACTTATACCTAGTTTTTTGGCATATTTAGTTTTATTTTTTGTTGGGATTCGGGATAAATGGATACGCTCAGTCATTATGACAGTAAAACAAAGGTTCTCGTCATTCCCCGAGCAACATTGTGGTGGTTAATTTGCATAACCCAAATGCAAAACTGTAGTACGTACTCTCGTAAAGAGATGGCGCTGAGGAGAAAACATTGTTGAGAAAAGCATTGTAAGTGAAAATGTGAGAAGTGGACGACAGAGGGCTTTTCATGAAAACAAATGGTCCGCCGGCCTTATGAGTAGGTAGAGGTCGTATATTCTCGTCGTAGATGCATTATTTTTCACAAGGCCCTTATAAACTTAAATAATTTTTATGTAGTCTTGAAATAATAGTTTTAGCTTCATAGAATAATAAGTTAAGTAAGTAATAAATTGAGAGTCTGACTAAATATTTTAAATAAGAAATATGACAAGTATTGACAACAATACAAGTATCCATAAAGGTGTCCAACCTATTTACCATAATATTTCAAATCCTGTTTTTATGTCATATTTAAAAATTTATATCTTTTCAAACCAACCTCTACATGCAACCAAATATCCGATACATTTATGATTATGACGTAGTGTTTGTCATATAGCGTGTCCTCTCGGTTTGTGTAGAAAAGTGGGGTCCACCCAGCCACTCCGCTAGTATTACAAAGATTTGCGAGTGCGGATGTCCGTCCCATTTGGAGATAGTGAGAGCCATATTTCCCGGAGACACATAAATATGGACAGACTGACGTCGGCATTATGCGCAGCCTTTCCCATTATTTACGGAAAGGTCCAATCACAAAACTTTTTCGATAAAATCTGAATGATTCTTACCACTCTTAAGCGACTCCAGAATTTTCTTCCTTTTAAAACTAAAATTATGCTTGCACAAGCACTTCTTCTCCTTATTCTCGACTACACTGATGTTTGTTATTTGGATGCGACGGAAGAATTACTTAACAAGCTTGAGCGCCTACAAAACCTGGCAATTAGATTTGTTTTCGGACTTTGTAAGTACGATCATGTCTCTGAATTTCGTGCTCAGCTTAAATGGCTTCCAATTCGACTTCGGCGTGATGTTCACATCCTGACCATTCTTTACAACATCGTTCACAATCGTGCCACTCCTGACTATCTCCGCTACCGTTTCCAACACCTTCCTCCAGATCCCTCGCTCTAGGCGCGCTTGCATCACTAAGGTGCTGAAGTTGCTTAGTGCGAATACCAAGTTCTTCTTCAACTCCTTTTCTGTAAAAGATAAACAACTGTAGAATAAACTGCCTAATACAATTCTAGAAAGTCCCTCTGTGAATGTCTTTAAGAAAAGATTAAAAGAGCACTTCTTATCTGAACAATTTTGATGTATGTATTTATATAGTTTATTCGTATATGTATGGATTAATATATTGTTTACTAATATGTATATATATAAAAATGTTTATTTAAGATAGTAATAAACGGTAGGTATTTATTCTATGTATAGGTATGTAAGTATTTATTTTGATTTATTAGTTACTGTAAATGTTGCATTCTCTTGTCCCCTCAAAATTATTCACCTTCTCTTACTACCATTGGGTTGGCTGGAAGAGATCTCTTCATAGAGATAAGTTCGCTCTTGCACACTATGTTTTTCAATTATATTTCTTTTGTGTTTATGCAATAAAAGATATATATATATATATATATATTTACGATCATATTTTGTGATGTTCAATGTCGTGCTTCTACCCTCTCTAACGTGAACATACTTGTAGGAGGACATATAAATGCTAAACCAGTGGCACACGTTACTTTTCACTGCGGGAAAATTTCTTATACATAAGAAAAAAATATTTTATCCCCAGGTGACATTGAGGTCCAAAAGCTAGTTTCTCAAAATCAACCACACGTTCTATGGGCTCCGAATTTGCCTTTTTTTCAGTGCAATTTTCCACTACATAGCGCTGTGTGTTACACTAAGTTTATAACATTAATGTTTCCGTCTGTCTGGAGTCCTCATAGTTCCATTATTTAAGGAGAAGTATAAATTCCAACAAAAAGACTTTTCCAGTTAGTGTTCCGTCCGCGCCATAATTCAGCCCCTACCTGGGTCCAACATATTAAAGTTTCAGAGCTCCATTGTGAGCCAGTCGCTGCCACTATATTGAAGTAGACTAGTCTGAACATATACATGGCGTTGGTTGAAGTTCTTTGATCCTATAAATGTGTTTTACTCATTGATAATTTACTCGCATCTCTGTTACTTTTTTCTTTTCTGACACTTATAATTCATCCCACGTTTCGCCGCACCGAGGTAAAATACGTAAAATACCCTGGCAGTATTACTTTATTGTATTGCCACACTCCTTTCAAAATTGAGTCTCAAATGACTTCTATTCAATATGTTGTTCCTACGCACCTTACCTATCAAATATCTAAGGGTTTAGACGAGAGGACTACTTTTGGAAATACCGTTGTGCTATGTCGCACATTGGCATTGAGGTAGGGCACTTAACACATACATACATACATACATACATATAATCACGCCTTTATCCCTAATGGGGTAGGCAGAGCGTAAACGACCCAAACAAAGGTCGTTCCGCCACGTCTGACAAGGTTATTTAAGATAGATTTGTAAGTATATTGCTGTAGTGACAGGTTGTCAGCCCATCGCCTAAATTACAATATACTGAAACCCTCAGATCCCTTAGCTGGTTTTACAGCATGCCCGGGAGGAAATGCAGCTGGCACATTCTATGTTTTTCTCTCGCTCCCAGACCAGCATGGAAGTTAGGCACTTAACACGGTTGGCTTAAACATTAAAACAAAAAACACGATCACACTCATAGCCCTCACTAGGATTCCCTGTATTGGGGTGCCATGTACATACACAGAAACAACCACAAAGAACACCAAGACTCAGAAACAGACATTTAAATTCTTCATTCAAATGTCTGCCCGGCCGGGAATCGAACCCGGGTCCCTCTGCGTAGCAGGCAGATGCACTGCCAACTAGGCTATGCGGGTTGTCGCATGCGATAGCTCATTTTGTATCGCAGTCAGTAGTTTTCTATTCACCCTGTATGCTGTATAGAACTAAGCTAGTTGGAACACGGAGGCATTTCACATCCCCCGGCACATGTTGTAATGATGGATCGATTTGCGGAAACAATGGACTAATCCTGTACCGATTCAGTGCAGTAGATTGGTATTCGACGGTTTGTAACAGTTTGATGATTTATTGATTTTGGCTTGTCACGTATAGTATTGAAATACGTGCATAAAATTATACATACCTACACACATATAAATCACGCCTTTATCCGTAATGGGGTAGGCAGAGCGTAACCGACCTAAACATAGGTCGTTCCGCCACGTCTGACAAAGTTTTAAGAGTTATTTGAGATAGATTTGTAAGTATATGGCTGTAGTGGCAGGTTGTCAGCCCATCGCCTAAATTGCAATTTACAGAAACCCTAGGATCCCTTAGCTGGTTTTTACAACATGCTCGGGAGGAAATGCAACTGGCACATTCTATGTATTTCTCTCGCTTCCAGGCCAACATGGAAGTAAAGTCTGACAAATAGAAGAGGAATATAGATATGTTGCTTTGTTTTTGTCAGCTCATCTCCTTTATTTAGGTCGTTGACGCTCTACCTACCCCATTAGAGATAAAGGCGTGATTTATGTATCTCCTAAATAAAAAAAATACTATACACCATTTCCCGTAGAAAAGAGTTTAGGAATTCTGAATAAAAGAAAGGATTTATTATTATCTGTTTTTCTTAAAAAAATATCCGGCGTTCCTGAGAGAAATGATACATGTTATGAGTTATCAACGAAGTTTGATTGATATTGCTGACTTGTTAAAGTTCCACTGCTCTATCTCAACATAAGCTGATAGAATTCTAGAATGAGCTGACACAAGTTTGAGCTTCAAGGAATACGCAGATACCCTCATTTGCATCTCGACGTTTTAGATGATCACGATCATCTAAATTCTATAAGTACCTATGTACCTTTCTGAGACCCGTATTGATAAACAGCACTTGAGACTGATAGCTAGTTTGAGTTCGTATCAGAAATGTCATTTCAGTACAATGTGTTCTGTCAAATCGAAACTTAATATTAATCTCAATATTGAACTTTATCAGACGTGGCGGAACGGTCTTTGTTTAGGTCGTTCAGGCTCTGCCTACCCCATTAGGGATAAAGGCGTGATTATATGTATGTACGGACTTAGTTATTATAGACTTCCATGCTGGCCTGGGAGCGAGAGAAAAACATAGAATGTGCCAGCTGCATTTCCTCCCGGGCATGCTGTAAAAACCAGCTAAGGGATCCGAGGGTTTCAGTATATTGTAATTTAGGCGATGGGCTGACAACCTGTCACTACAGCAATATACTTACAAATCTATCTTAAATAACCCTCAAAACTTTGTCAGACGTGGCGGAACGACCTTTGTTTGGGTCGTTTACGCTCTGCCTACCCCATTAGGAATAAAGGCGTGATTATATGTATGTATGTATGTATTGAGATCGCTTTATAAATTCGAGGCTAGGAATTAAATGACGTCTGAATATTTAATTAATTTCTGTATCTAAAGGACTAAAAAAAATAATTCCTGTTAAACATAAACGAGAGTCTTACCAGAACTGAAACTGGCTTTTATAGAATGTCCCGGAAAAGATACTGGTAAATTCTACGTGTGTTTTTATCATTCCCAATCCTCCATACCTGCAAATAATATAAGTAACCGGCCGGACTCGCTCTTTTACTCGTGTTAGTCTTTGGTTATTGTGGTAAAGCTGCCTATCTCCAATGGATTTAAGACGGACCATGTTTCAATAATGTTAGATATTAGGGGAGACTGTTCTAAAACCGTATAGCTAAGGAGAAAGGCTTATAAAACGGTAACAAAAACCACAAAAAAATATCAATCACTATTTTTAATAGACTGTTAATAACGGAACATTATGCATATTAACTTATACGAATATCTAATAATTTAAAAATGAAAATGGCATCTTTTTCCTAGCCTTATCCCGTATATCACGGGGTCGGCTACCTAATCTAGGGGATCGAACGAGGGTACTGGTTTTTACACAGAGCGACTGCCATCTGACCTCCGCAACCTAGAAGGGAAACCAGACCCAATCCTAGATAAGGTCAGAGTTTTCAAGCCGCCAATGCTTGCACTGGCCTCTGATATGGCTTAACGACTAATATCTACGGTATTAAATGATATTAACCGGGACCAACGGCTTAACGTGCCTTCCGAAGCACGGAAAAAATGAAAATGGCAAACCCTTTGAAAAGCCGGTTTTTCCCCCGGGTGTTTCCAAAACCGTATACTATATACAAAGATCAATGATTAACAATGCAAGTGTGATATTAAAAATTATCAAAATCATTAGTTTTAATCCTGTGCAGCTTCCTTGAGTCATCATCCAATTTACTTTTATCGATATTTGTTTTTATAAGTTTTCATCATTACTCCTTATTGATTACTGTAATATTTTTTAATTACTCTCCTAAAATGGCTAACGGAGATTGATAGTAGGCGTACGTTTTGAGACTGTTTAAAACTTTGTTTAGTTCAAGTCATATACAAGTATACTGGCTGATTTTACTCCGTACGGATTTGCCCCTCGGATCTTGCACACACACTCTACACTGCAAAATAAAAATACTGAAATAAACAATAGCAAGTCAGTTAATTCAAAAACAGTCACTAAGATTACAATATGACACTTACATGGCACTTAGTTCTATAAAACAAATTCCACTTTTGTTTGCTACAGAAATAAGATCAAAAGCGCTCATAACAATATTTTTTCGATAACTCAAGTTTAAGTTATCTTGCGACTTGCGACAATGACTTCTCATCGATATGCCACCGCTCGCAGAATTTGATCTCTATATTTTTATTAATGACAGTAATAAGTGCACCATACGGTTTTACCCCGGTATACGGTTTTGGGACAGTCTGCCCTACTTAATTTTGTGTACTAAAATATCACTTATGCAGTCTCACTATCGTAGGTCAGCTGGAAGAGATTTCTTTTTAGAGATAAGCTGTACCTGTTGTGCTATTGTTTTTTTATGTTTGTGTCCTCTGTATGATCATGTGTGCAATAAACTGTTAAATAAATAACTGTCAAATATGGTATCAGAATGCGACATTATACGTAAATTACTTCTCACTTAAGTAATTTTGGCTCATACCTTTGACTTCTCTCTTGAAAATGTATGATATATGATAAATACCTCAGCCACGTAGGCTTCGGTATTATAATTAAATTGTAGTACTTATGAGTGTCTTCAGACTTCGTTATGAAGACAATAAGGCACAATTAAATTACATCTTCAAGTTGTGACGCATTCCCAGACAAAAGTTTTATAAAACGAAATAAATTAATTAATCAGAAAGTATGTGTGTATGTCTTGTTTTGATTAATCGTTTTTTATTGAAGCAAGACTTTGTTGAGTAAACCTCCGCTATAGACCTTCCTGACCTCGGAAACACTGGAATATATGAAACTCTCTCTAAGGAATTCAAAAAGGCGTTGATTAGCGTTTTTTATTACCTTTTATGAATAGTCTAATGGCGTCAAAGATTCTAAACATTTGATTGTAAATGGAGGTGTTTACTACCTTCCTCGCAGACTTAAAATGCTTTATTCCGCGATATCATAAACAACTTTCAGTTTAATGAAATCGGAAAAGGAAAATATGGGTGTATTATGTTTCTAGTTTATTACGTAGGTTATTATAGCTATAGCTTTCCGAAGCGTTGTATCTTATGCCTCTGGTGGGCATAAAATATTATCCCGAAGTAAAATGCGTAACCACTGTTTTGACTTCGTAACCTAGCATTCCGGTGGTGGTAATGTTATATTCTCCGTTATAATATTGGTGTAAAAAAACTTTTATAAAGTTCATAGGAATTCAAACTACATTCTCTCAGTTACCATTCCGCATCGTTACAGATTTCCTTTTGTCGTCATAAATCGCCCAACACACCGCCGCAACGAATTCTTCCAACTAATTCTGCAAGCATTCATGTGTTGGTCACTGGCAAAGCAGGCAGGAATGTGAGGTCGGTCTCTAGCGGGAATGTCGCTGACAGACCACGAGGAAAACACGCGGTTGTATTGTAGTACGCGCCTGCGCACTGCGAGGGGGTGTTGCTGCAGGCGGGTAGAAGCAGGAGGGAAGACGCAACCCACCCCCACCCCTTCACCCACCTGCTTCAGAGTTCAGACTCACACCTCCGCACACGATATTAAAACCTGCCATATTTCACGGGATCCAGCGAATGCCATTTATGCTTCTGTTCTCACGACAATCAAAGAATCAAAATTGAATTTGCGATGTTAGCTCGGACGGACGGTTCATTCACGATTGGTTTCCAATACAAATCAATACCGATGAGGATTTGTAAAGGTGTAGGTGCTTTATATGTAATCCGATAGATGAAGTTAGTTTTATTCAGTTATAGTTTTAAATGTAACAAATTAGAATTGACAGAGGATTTACGGAGGATGTGTTTTTTATCTTGGCTGAGGCTGATATTATCAATGGGGTTGGAAGGGTGCCAAATGCCCGGAGCCGGGGGCTGGGTCAGAGCTCAGCTCTTCCTGTCAAGTTTACGTCGACATCTTAAGATTGCGATTTCTAAATACGGGTGACTCTCCAAATTTATTGCTGTTTGATGACGCTACAGAGTTAGAATTTACAATTCGATTGCATACTCGGCCCTAGCTTCTTAGATAAAGTTTTTATAGGGAACTATGATATATAATATAGGGTCACAAAACTAAGATTTGTAGAAGATTTATTAGTTTTATGACAATAATTCAAACCTGGCGACCTAAATACCATTTCTCCATCTAGGTACTCCAGATACGAAAATATTTTATTCCCAGAAAGGTTCAAACAATCTCAGAAATAATAAAACAATAACTTACGCTGTCTCGTATTCTTAGCCAACTACTTAGGTTGCTAGAAACGTGGCTAGGTTTCTAGTTTCTAGATGGGTACTGTAACTGCCTACTTACGTATGTTGGTGAACTCTTGGCTTACGTCCAGAAATTCAGCTATATCTACCAAATGCACCCTCGTCGGCCATTCCCCCCACTGTTGTCTGAAGAATATCTTGAATTATGTATCAACTATGTTTACCTACCTAGTAATCTGTAGCTATAGTAGATATGTACTTAAATATTTGGTCCCCAAAACATCATGACTTAGAGAAACCCATAGATTGTGCTTTTGTTTATTGGTTTCAATTGGAAACTACGACCTTTACACATTTAAATCTTTAACTTAAGAGTGTTTTCGTTTTAAAATTCTTATGGTTCTTTTATATTTTCGGTCCCGAATGGTTGTACCAAAATACTTTATTTATAACATAATATTAAAGACATTTTTAGGCAAATTTTGTAAAATTATTTTACTAGGTAATAAAGTAAGTTAAGTTCTCCATTGTAGTCTAAGTAACTGCTGCCAGACTACTTAACGTCCTCACTCTGAAGGGTCGTTAGGAAACCTTTCGCAGAATACCAGCGAAATAGGTGTAGAAGTAAGTTGTCTGTGCTTTTGTGTGCGGCTGAAATCAAAATAGACCTAGTTTTTGTGTCAAATAAGGTTTATAGGTACTACGTACCTGAAAGAAATAGGCAACTCCATTTAGTTAGTTATTTTCTTATAAAAAGAAATAACATCTAAAATTATACACTGGTGTCGCAGATATCCTTATTGAATTATCAGTTATCAATATCACAACATCGGTACATCGAAGTGCTAAAGTATCTATACAGCAATGCCACAATGTCCGTCCGTATCCAGGATAAAAGTACGAAACCAATACAACTTCAGAAAGGTGTTAGACAGGGAGACGTTATATCTCCAAAACTGTTTACCTGTGCCTTAGAAGACGCATCAACATCAATGGCGAATATATCACTCACCATCGATTTGCCGACGACATAGTTATCATAGCGGAGTCGTTGGACGATCTAGGCACAATGCTCCAGGATCTCAGCAGTGTTTCCGAACGAGTGGGCCTTAAAATGAACATGGACAAAACGAAAGTTATGTATAACATCCATGTTCAGCCTATACCAGTACACGTCGGAAACAAAGCACTCGAAGTTGTAGACCGGTATGTTTACCTTGGACAGACTGTCCAACTAGGTAGATCCAACTTTGAAAAAGAGATTAGCCGAAGAATCCAACTCGGATGGGCAGCGTTCGGGAAGCTGCGTTATATCTTTGAATCCCAAATACCTCAGTGTCTAAAGACCAAAGTATATAATCAGTGTGTGTTACCAGTGATGACATATGGCAGTGACACGTGGCCTCTGAATATTGGCATCATAAATAGGCTCGCAGTCGCTCAGCGCGCGATGGAGAGAGCTATGCTCGGAGTTTCGTTACGCGATAGAATAAGAAACGAGTATATCCGTAAACGAACAAAAGTAGCCGACATAGCAAGCAGGATCAGCAGGCTGAAGTGGCAGTGGGCAGGCCATATAGTTCGTAGAACTGATGACCGCTGGGGTCGAAAGGTTCTAGAATGGCAGCCACGTGTCGGAAGGCGCAGCGTAGGACGACCTCCTACCAGGTGGACCGATGACCTTGTAAAGGTTGCGGGCAGCGGGTGAATGCTGTCGGCCCAAAACCGTGCTCTGTGGAGAACCTTGGGGGAGGCTTATGTCCAGCAGTGGACGTCTCACGGCTGATGATGATGATGAATATCACGACATTAAGTTTTGCGTTTATTATTGTTATTTTTACAAAATCTTCCATGCTGGACTGGGAGCGAGAGAAAAACATATAATGTGCCTGCTACATTTCTTTTCGGGCATGCTAAGGGATCTCAGGGTTTTAGCATATTGCAATTTAGGCGATGGACTGGCAACTTGTCACTACAGCAATATACGTACAAATCTATCTTAAATAACCCTCAAAACTTGTCAGACGTGGTGGAATGATCTTTTTTACGCTCTGCCTACCCCATTAGGGATGATGGCGATGATTATATGTTTGTATGTTTACTAAATTACGTCTAAAACTGTAGTAGATCATCTATGTATACACCGAAACTATTTTGCAAGTGTACTTATACCTACGCGAAAGAAAAATGAATAATGGTGTAAAGATTGATCGTTGTTTGGTGGAATAAAGAAATATCCAGTAAACATTTAAGGGTCAGTGCACGGTGGGTGGAGTCTGGTGCGATTTAATGTAGGTTTCAAGTGCAAAAGTTACTAAGTTCATAAGCGCTGCGGTATAAAGGTTAGACCGCACTAGATTAACGCGGCGTGACACTGCGCGACAAATGATCCTTTGTATGAAAATGTATAAGAGGTACCGCACTGAAGCAGCTGGACCTGCAGCGGAGCGGCGCGGCGCTTGACGACGCTTCACGGCGCGGCAATGGGTACATAGTTACATTTTGACAGATTTTGTCGCGCAGTGTCGCGCTGCTGCAGGGACGTTCCGCTCCGCTCCGCTGCAGCTACGCCATAGTGCGATCTAACCTTAAATAACAACTCTTGTCTTGGGTTCATGATCTTAATGATCTTGAGAACGGATCACAATTACGTATAGTCTATTTTTTATACGTATTGTGATCTAACAACACGCTGGACTGGGAGTGATAGA
This sequence comes from Scrobipalpa costella, assembly GCA_949820665.1. Classification (NCBI taxonomy): domain Eukaryota; kingdom Metazoa; phylum Arthropoda; class Insecta; order Lepidoptera; family Gelechiidae; genus Scrobipalpa; species Scrobipalpa costella. The sequence goes on from OX463303.1 coordinate 12,785,805, forward strand.
AAAACATAGAATGTTATAGCTGCCCTTCCTCTCAGGCATGTTGTAGATGTCAGCAATATAGATTCGAGAGTCGCAGTGTATTGTAATTTAGGCGATGGACTGACAACCTGTCACTATAGCGATACACGTTAAAATCTAAAATGCCCTCAATATTTGTCAGACGTGGCGTAAAAGCTTTCACTAAGCGCTTTACGCTCTGCCTACCCCGTAAGGAAAAAATGGGTGAATTTATGTATGTATGTATGTATTGTGATCTGAAGAGGTCAACACCTCCGTTAAACTAACAAGTGAGTAATCATTAATTTATCAGTATGAATAACACTTATTCGTCATTTAGTGATAAAATATGCAAAAAATTAACAATGATGTAAATATTTATAGTTCTTATCTGCGTAGGTATATAAAGTAAAAATTAAATGGTCAGTGCACGGTGGCAGCCCTAGCGGGTGGTGTGTGGTATTTGAGCTTCACGCGAGTGGAATAGGATTACGGAAAATGGCGGATTTATGCCTCGGCTTTACCAAATCCCGTAGGACGGAAAGGATGGTCCCAGTATTAGAGGCAATGTTTGATAATGTCCTCTGTTTCTGCTCTAATAACTAGTTTCAGTTGAGTTGCCTTGGATCTTCCTTGCTGGACTGGGATCGTCCATGCTGGACTGGGAGCGAAGGAAAAACATAGAATGTGCCAGCTGCAATTTATCCCGGGCATGCTATAAAAACCAGCTAAGGGATCCGACGATTTCAGCATATTGCAATTTAGGCGATGGGCTGACAATCTGTCACTACAGCTATATACCTACAAATCTTTCTAAAATTACCCTCAAAACTTTGTCAGACATGACGGAAAGACCTCTGTTTAGGTCGTTTACGCTCTGCCTACCCCATTAGGAATAACGGCGTGATTATATGCTATGCTATGCCTTTGATTGCGAATGCTATGGAACACTTTGATGACAGGTTACAAACACATTACAGTAAAGTGGCGTTAATCTTGGTATCATTTTTCTTTTACTAATCTAACTATTTAAACTTAAGTCTGACATTCTAAATAAAGATTTTAATAACGGGCGCTCACTTCTCAAGGGACTCCGAATGTCCCGAAACATGTCGTGAAGTACGCGAATTATTTTCCAAAGTGAGCGCCCGTTATTAAAATCTTTATTTTTACTAATCTTATATTAATATAGATGTTAATAGTATTGTGGTGGTGAAATGTTTACTAATAACTAAAATTTGTTTTCTTCCGCACGCTAACCAAACAGTGGCTTTAAAATGTAAGTATTATTGATTTACCTACGTATTGTTTGTTATCTAGTTATTTTTTTCTGTAGGTATATCTAAATAGTAAATATTCCAATGTCGACAGTGAAGGTTCAACGTTTACATCAACATTTTCACTGCTTATTATTTCTTCCATGCTGGACTGGGAGCGAAAGATAAACATAGAATGTGCCAGCTGCATTTCCTCCCGGGCATGCTGCAAAAATCAGCTAAGGGTTCCGAGGGTTTCAGTAAATTGCAATTTAGGCGATGGGCTGACAACCTGTCACTAACAGCAAATCTATCTTAAATAACCCTCAGAACTTTGTCAGACGTGGCGGAACGATGTTTGTTCGGGGTCGTTTGCGCTCTGCCTACCCCATTAGGGATGGAGGCGTGACTATATGTATGTTATTATTTCTTCGATTGTTTTCAATTCCAAATCCTTCTCCATTTTTATCGTACTACTTTATTGCCCCTATTCATTGCTTACTTGCAAAGTACTTGAAGCTATTCTCGCCTTTCAATTCCGTTTTTAAAGTCCTAAGTTTGGCGCTTTCCGCCCCAGCTCTGGCTGAACCCGCGATAAGACGCATTCAGGGCTCTGCTAATTGTATAGGGACGAACAAAACGACAAAGGCGCATTTACATAACTCGGAAATCTTGTCCCAACATTTGCCGAGAACTTGCCTAAATGGCTGTTTTTCCATTAGACGGCACGACCACGGCAACGGCAACTGTATTGTTGACAATATCATGGAAGAGATAATGAATCAAAATTATATGGCACGCTTTTCCACTTACCGATACGGCAACAGCACAGTCAGAGCACGGCAATGATTCCCACACCGGTATCGTCCTTCGCCGGCCTGCCAAATAGCATGTGTTTTGTACGTTGCATTATGTGTGTGCACTTAAATTAGACGATATAACCGTCCTATTTAGTGGAAAAACATAGCCACGGTATCGTGACAATATCGTTATCGTACCGTTGCCGTGCCGTCAAGTGAAAGAACGCCTATTTGCCGAGAACTTGCCTAAATGTCGGAGCAGGGTGGCGTGATGTTTATTTTTCTGAGCTTAATATTTTCAGCCTGAATCTCTCTGTTGGAAATAGCCCTCTTCATTTTCTCACCATTAACGTCAGTTGTGCCTCCATATTCATGTTACGCAGGATTTATCAGAAAAAATATTAATCTTAATGCATTTTGCTTACTCTGGTTTTTGCTTTTTAGCCCAGCTGCGGATTTTTTGCTATGTTTCATCGTAGCTGTTGATTTATTAAACATTTTAGTATAAACATACTTTGCAAAACAGGAGCTAGCTATAAAATGAAGCGTCGACAGTTTTATATCATAATAAAGTCGCGGTTAGCGTAAAGCTCAATGAACTTTCTGAAACTATTGAATGTTAGTGGTTTAATTAATCCCTAATTGATACTATACATAATGAGCGTAATGAACTTGTACTATTTATTACACATGATTATACTTCCATGCTGGACTGGGAGTGAGAGAAAAACATAGAATGTGCCAGCTGCATTTCATCCCGAGCATGCTGTAAAAACCAGCTAAGGGATCAGAGGGTTTTAGTATATTGTAATTTAGGCGATGGGCTGACAACCTGTCACTACAGCAATATACATACAAATCTATCTTAAATAACCCTCAAAACCTTGTCAGACGTGGCGGAACGCCCTTTGTTTAGGTCGTTTACGCTCTGCCTACCCCATTAGGGATAAAGGCGTGATTATATGTATGTATGTATGTATGATTATTCTCTCATAGTATTATATTGTACCAGATGGTCCCTACTTATACCTAGTTATTACGTTTTTGTAGATACTTTTTAAAATTGTTCCACTTATTAAAATCATCTCTTTCTACGTCTGCACGTCAAACCCGTTTAATTCAAAACTGTACTATAAACATTCCAGACACGGACAACCAGCGCGTGATAATCCACGTGAAAGACGTGAACGACGAGCCCCCATACTTCATCAACCGGCCGCTGCCAATGCAGACTGTCGTCCAGCTGAACGCCGCCCCCAACACCCCGGTGTTCACCCTGCAAGCCCGAGATCCTGATACAGACCACAATATACACTACTTCATCGTGAGGGACAGGACCGGAGGAAGGTTCGAGGTGGACGAGCGCTCTGGCGTCGTCCGGACCAGGGGCACGGACCCCTTCCAGCTGGATATGGAGTACGTGCTGTACGTCAAGGCTGAGGATCAGGTACGATTATTTACATACATAGAGTCACGTCAGAATCTCCTGAAACCTACGGACAATTCTTCTTCTTCTGTCGAGTGGGTATCGAGTCTATCGACCCGATGAACCTTTGTGTCAGAGTTTTTAAACCGCCTAGTAGCACAACTATCAGGCCTCTGACATGGTTTGAGTAACGACCACTATCAAAGACAGCGACCGGGCCCGACGGCTTAACGTGCCCTCCGAAGCACGAAATCATTTTCTTTTCGGACAATCAGGTGATTCAGCCTGCAATGTCCTAACCAAACTGGGGAAAAATTTACAAAGTGATAAATTCTCAAATATCAACTTTGTGTTCCCCCCCTGGGAATCGAACCAAGGACCTCCGGATCGGGAGTCCACGGCACTAGCCACTAGACCACGGAGGCTACGGACAATTTACTAAATAACTATAAAACTAATTTTCCATACGAGTCAACCAGGGTAATTGTAAACATGGGTGTTTGGAAACTTTGATATTTTTCTATACAATGGAACGTTATTTCGTTTCATTGTTAATAACAACGTATATCAACGAATATTAAATATTATGTTGCCTTCTAGAAAGTAGTCCACTAGCCTCTGTGCTATTTTTATTTCCTTTGACCACTAACCATATAACATGTGTACCTTTGAGGAATACTGTTAACAAATTACGTCTGAGAATACCGACTCACTCCCTCGTGTTCCTAGAAGGAAACCTAGGCTGACCTAAATAAAGTTAGAAAGTCAATACTTCAAGCAGAGGGTTGTTATGGCTTGTTGTGTGTTTTAATTTGTTAAACAACGTTTTTACTAAAATTGTGAAACATTAAAGCCTTTTTTTAGCGTTCTGTGGTCGACTAGGAACTCTTAATGTATGTTTGTTAGGACATAAATTGATAACATAAGCATGTATTACCCAGCAGAAAATGACAAAGATCTTTATAAGAGTCGTATGTTAACTGAATAATATAAGTAATATCCCCGCAAGCGAATAGTGTTTAGATATTTTACAAAAGTTTATGTTTTCTTTGCTGGACTTTTATATCTCAACTTTTATCACATTATTAAGACAGCTGGCTGACCTACTTCAGATGCATAAAGCTTTTCATATTTCGCATTTCAGAGTGGAAGGCTTGATGAGAAGCGGTTCCAGTCAACTCCTGAGGAACGGCTGAGCATAGTTGGTGGAAAACGAGCTCCCCAGTTCTACCTGCCCAGCTACGAGGCTGAGATCGCCGAGAACCAGAAGAAAGATTCTGAGTAAGTGATTTTAGATATTTTCCCTTCTATGCTGGCCTGGGAGCGAGAGAAAAACATAGAATGTGCCAGCTGCATTTCCTCCCGGGCATGCTGTAAAAAACAGCTAAGGGATTCGAAGCTTTCAGTATATTGTAATATAGCCGCTGACAACCTGTCACTACAGCAGTATACCTATAATTATATCTTAAATAACCCTCAAAACTATGTCAGACGTGGCAAAACAACATTTGTTTAGGTTGTTTACGCTCTGCCTACCCCATTATTGATAAAGGCGTGATTATATGTATGTATGAAAATCCTAAATAAACAATTTTGTGCAGCACTTACATATAGTTAGCAAATGATTAAACTACCGATTTTCTTGTATTCAATAAGGCTAATTACTACATAGTATAAAACAAAGTCGCTTTCTCTGTCCCTATATCCCTATGTATGCATAAATCTTTAAAACTACGCAACGGATTTTGATGCGGTTTCTTTTAATAGATAGAGTGTTTCAAGAGGAAGGTTTATATATATAATACTTGCATAATATTGCGGAGAAACACTGATAATTTCCGTGCGAAGCCGGGGCGGGTCGCTAGTATTATATATTTTCATTGCTATAACAGACCCTCACAAAGCATATTATTTGATTGACAGTCTACTTGATAAAATTTGATTGTCATAAAGCAATCTTCATGCATGTCAAATAATGTTGGGCTGGTACAAGAAATATTATAAAATAACTAAAAAGCATGTGCAAAGCTCAAAATAAATTCATCCAAGTTATGTATAAAAGCTTTTTAAGTAAGGATCTACGGCTTAAGAATAATATTTTCAGCACTTAGCGTGTCCGGGATTTAATAATTATTTTAATCAACAGAAAACTTGCTATACGAGACTGAAATTACATAGTTCGTTATATGGTGTTGTGATTTTTATGCTCATATTTTTATGGTCTCTGTTTTTATAACTCTAGTTAATGCAAAAAATCTAGAGCGGAAACCAAGCTATTTTAAATCGACTTTAAAGAGATTTTCTTTTCGCATTAAACCCTAGAAGGTATTTCTTCCATAAACGCAAGAATGTGTGCTGCAAAAACTGTAACATTGCAGTTACAGTAAATGGAGATTGCCTCTAAAGAGCAAATTGCTCTAGCAAAATGTGCTACAAGAGCTTGGATATTTTTCTTTATAAGGCTTTTGTTTTGTAAGAAATATTTTAAACCACACAGAGTTATGGTCCTGTACCTACTAAGTAAATGAGATAAATATTTCAGTTTCTTCCATGCTGGACTGGGAGCGAGAGAAAAACGTAGAACGTGCCAGCTGCATTTCCTCCCGGGCATGCTGTAAAAGTCAGCTAAGGGATCCGAGGGTTTCAGTATATTGTAATTTAGGCGATGGGCTGACAACCTGTCACTACAGCAATATACCTACAAATATATCTTAAATAACCCTCAAAACTTTGTCAGACGTGGCGGAACGACCTTTGTTTAGGTCGATTACGCTCTGCTTACCCCATTAGGGATAAAGGCGTGATTATATGTATGTATGTATTTCAGTTAATTTCTTTGGCTCTAAAGATAAAATTGTCGTAGCAAAATGTGTTACAATAGTTTGCGTATTTTTCTTTATAAGGCATTTTGTTTTGTAAGGAATATTTACATAGAATTACTATTCTAATTAGTTTATTATTACTATTCTTATACGTTAAAGTAGATAGGTAAATATATCTTCCATGCTGGACTGGGAGCGAAAGAAAAACATAGAATGTGCCAGCTGCATTTCCTCCCAGGCAAGCTGTAAAAACCAGCTAAGGGATCCGAGGGTTTCAGTATATTGCAATTTAGGCGATGGGCTGACAACCTGTCACGAGCAATATACGTACAAATCTATCTTAAATAACCCTCAAAATGTTGTCAGACGTGGCGAAACGACCTTCGTATATGTCGTTAACGCTCTGCCTACCCCATTAGGGATAAAGGCGTGATTATATGTATGTATGTAAATATATCAGTTTATTTCTTACATCGCGTTGGGTAAATACGCATAGCTAACTTATGATATGAGGTACATCGTTAGAATACTATATTTTACCATACAAAAAATAAGTAAACCCTTGTGTACAACTTCGCCAGGATGTAGAAACTAAGAGAGGCATATTGGACAATAAGTGAAGCCATTAAAACAATAAAACCTCTTGTAGCAATTTTCCGGTCGATCTGATCGTTTTCAACTAGCCTTGTACTTTTTATCATGTATATTACGTCTACTTTATTTAAAAATCTCTTTAACTATAAATAATTATTGCAACCGCATTTTAATTACCTACGTTACTGTATTTCAATTCAGTGGGTGGACAATACCATTTAATTAGCTTGTAATTGGTTTATTTTGGCAACCTGACGATCAATACGATAACTACGCTCTCGCGTTTTCAATAGACTGGAGATAAATATTTGGGATTTACTCGCACGATAATATTAATGAGAATTTCAATAAAATTCTTCTATATTCCGGTAAGAAAAGAGAAAATATCAAATAGTTATTTATCTGGAATTAACTACTGGTCACATCGGCATCTGATGAGTCTAAATGAAAACGAAACAGTGGTCGATAAGGAACCGATGCGTTTCGTGTTCATGTTCGTGACATTCATCCCTGAAAGGCCATAAGGCTAAATTAATCTGATTATTTTGATAATTTCTACAAAAAGGCTGTCCAGCTAAATATACTGGGTGTAAAAAAAAAATACGACTAAACTTTAGGATATGTGCTTACCCATGAAACTGAACAACTTTGCCCAAGGACCATGGGTCGAAATATAAATTTGGGCCTCTAAGTTCGATCAGCAATTTTTTTACACCAAGTGTAGAACCTTAAACCAGCTCATTTATCACCCAGTGATTGCCGAAAATGGATCTCCTGTATTGTGGTGACAGTGTCAATTGATCATTATTAATAATTCTCCGGCCAAAATATTCGAGGAGACAAATTGTACATTGGAGACATACCAAAATAATGTCAGGACAGGATTCAAGTTTAGACAGATACTTTTATTGGGGTGGGGTTTCTGGAAATAATACTCGTATAAGAAGCGTCTAATACTTCTATGCTGGACTGGGATGGGTGCGAGAGAAAAAAGTATAGAATGTGCCAGCTGCATTTCCTCCCGGGCATGCTGTAAACACCAGCTAAGGAATCCGGGGGTTTCTGTATATTGCAATTGAGGCAATGAGCTGACAACCAGTCACTACAGCAATATACGTACAAACTATCTTAAATAACCTTCAAAACTTTGTCAGACGTAGCGGAACGACCTTTGTTTAGGTCGATCACGCTCTGCCTACCCCATTAGGGATAAAGGCGTGATTATATGTATATAAGTATGTATGTAGAAATGTCTATAAGTTTTCAATTATTTAATGGGCATTTCTTCGCTAGGCGTTTATAAGTGACTATTGATGAATTAACGCAGTTGTCAGTATATTGCTTTTGTACAAACGTTCAATAACATGGCTTTATTTTCCCAATTACAGCATCATATCCGTGAAAGCAAAGTCCTTCGCCGACCGGGAGATTCGCTACACTCTGAAGGCCCAGGGTCAAGGGGCAGGCACCTTCAACATCGGTCCCACATCAGGAATCGTCAAGCTGGCTAAGGAGTTAGACTTTGAGGACCTGAGACAACCTCATGTTTACTCCTTGGTTGTCACCGCCACTGAAGATTCTGGAGGATTTTCCACATCTGTCGAGGTATGTGTTACAAACATAATGATATTAATATGACCATGATATAACCTAAAATATGACGCTATTTCTTACTTCAAATTTCCACATAATTAAGAAAGAACCTACTTATTTGAAGTTTAGATAAAAAAAATATCATTAGCCCATACGTCTATTTTATTTTATTTTTATTGTTATATTATTTAATAAGCTATCAAATATTATAGCGCATGTTCCTTCATTTTCAATTTGTTAAATGAAAAACTCGCTTTTCTGGCCCGAGGGAAGTCTGTGTACGTATTACTAACGCCATCTATCGTATTGTTTGAGTATTATACATACATACATACATACATATAATCACGCCTTTATCCCTAATGGGGTAGGCAGAGCGTAAACGACCTAAGGAAAGGTCGTTCCGCCACGTCTGACAAAGTTCTGAGGGTTATTCAAGATAAATTTATAGGTTTATTGCTGTAGTGACAGGTTGTCAGCCCATCGCCTAAATTACAATATACTGAAACCCTCGGATCCCTTAGCTGGTTTTTACAGCATGCCCGGGAGGAAATGCAGCTGGCACATTCTATGTTATTCTCTCGCTCCCAGTCCAGCATGTTTGAGTATTATAGTCGTAGGTAAAGCCCATTATCATATGGGTAGTGCAAGGAGACACTGCAAAGAGAATGTACCAAAGCAGTTATTGATATACTTAAAAATAATCATCATCTTCATAATTTATTTAAGAGCTTAGCTCTTGTAGGTTGAGTATACATGAAGTAAACGCCAGCTCTCTCTGCATTCCGCCTTCTCTTTGACTTTCTGGTACGAGACCTTAATCTTTTCTTTCACTTAATCGATGTAACTTATTATTGGCCTTCCCTTTCCTCTCCTTCCTTCTATATTTCCTTCAATAATCGTCTTTTATAACTCGTCATGTCGTATCAGGTGTCCTAACATATTTTTCTTCTATTTTCTATAAAAATAATAGCATAAAAATATTCATAAAATAATAATATATTCCTATCTCAAATTCCAGTTGACGATCCGAGTGACAGACGTGAACGATAATGCACCCAAGTTTGAGCTGCCGGACTACCAGGCGCACAACGTCGACGAGGACATTCCTCTAGGCACCAGCATACTGAAGGTCAAAGCCATGGACGCTGACTCCGGGAAGAACGCTGAGATCGAGTATCTAGTTTCAGGTATTTTAGAACTTGTTTTATATTTAGTTTTAAGTTTTAAATTGTATTATGTGCTTTATTGATATTTAACATTTAATTTGCAAATAATCAAATATTTAAAATGTATATTTCATGGTTGTTTTCCTAAATTAATGCTTAGGAATATAGCACGTTTATGAAATCTGGTCACTAGCGCCATCTATTGCCATTGCCGCATATTATGAGTTTCCGCTATAGTGTTCTAGGTGGCGCTGCTAGTCAATGAATTTCAAACTTTCAAGGCCCAAGAACCAAATTGATTTTGTGCTACCTAAATGTATTGTAGAAGCTCTCCTTACGTTACGAGTTATTGTAAGAGTTGTTAGGTAAAGTTTTCAAACCATTTTTTCTCGATGTTACTTGATTTAGTTTCGTCCATGTTGGACTGGGAACGAAAGAAAAACATATAATGTGCCAACTGCATTTCCTCCCGGGCATGCTGTAAAAACCAGCTAAGGGATCCGAGGGTTTCTGTATATTGCAATTTAGGCGATCGGCTGACAAACTGTCACTACAGCCATATACTCGTACGTACAAATATATCTTAAATATCTCTCAAAACTTTGTCAGACGTGGCGGAACGGTCTTTGTTTAGGTCAGGTCTTTCATTAGGGATAAAGGCGTGATTATATGTATGTATGGACTTAGTTACTAGTTTCATTCTACCATTTATTTAAATGCAATTTTTGATGGCAAATTCCAGATGACCACTTCAGCGTCGACTCAAACGGGATGATCACGAATAACAAACAGTTGGACGCCGACAACAACAACGCTTACTATGAATTCACCGTCACCGCCAAAGACAAGGGAGAACCGGCTAAAACTGGAACAGCCACCGTCAGAGTGTACACTAAGAATAAGAACGACGAAGAACCCAAATTCTCACAACAAGTATACACGCCCAATGTAGATGAAAACGCAGGACCGAACACCTTAGTCACTACTGTGGTAGCGTCAGACAAAGACGGTGATAACGTCAGATTTGGTTTTGTCGGAGGCGGCACGAGTTCTGGCCAGTTCGTCATAGAGGAAATCACCGGTGTAATCCGACTGCACAATAAGGCAATATCACTAGACCGAGACAAATACGAATTGAATGTTACTGCTTTAGATGACGGCGCTTGCTGTACAAATGGTGGTACGACAATCCACACATCAACTGCAGTAGTCGTAGTTTTCATCACTGATGTAAACGACAATAAACCGATCTTCAAAGACTGTCCGACGTACTTCCCGAAAGTAGAAGAAGGCGCCCCTAACGGCAGTCCAGTCATAAAAGTACACGCGACTGACGAAGATAAGGGCGTCAACGGTCAAGTTAAATACTCGATAGTACAACAACCTAATCAGAAAGGAACAAAATTCACTGTTGACGAAGAAACTGGTGAAGTATCGACGAACAAAGTATTCGACAGAGAAGGGGATGATGGAAAGTTTGTATCTGTGACAGTAAAAGCTACGGACCAGGGTGAGCCTTCTTTAGAAGGTGTCTGCTCGTTTACCGTTGAAATTACTGACGTCAACGACAACCCACCACTGTTTGACCGACAAGTAAGCAATAGTGTACATAGTAGTAAACGCACAACCTTGCATGAAACACTAATCGGCTTAGTGACTTACTGTTACAGGGATAGGCAGATAGCATATGGTGCGAAACAAAAACAATGTTAGATTGCATTTTATGCAGGTACCATTCTATCTGCCTGTCTCTACTGACTATTACTTGATATGCTTTTGTACTGTGTCTTTCAGAAATACGTGGAGAATGTAAAACAAGATGCCAGTATAGGCACAAACATTCTAAGAGTGTCAGCATCTGACGAAGATGCGGATAATAACGGAGCTATCGTGTATACGTTGAGCGCTCCTTACAATCCACAAGATATCGAATATTTCGAGATCCAGCCCGAATCGGGTTGGATCGTTCTAAAGAAGCCACTCGACGTAAGTATTACTTTAACATCTAACTTAGATATAAGATTAACATAATGTGAGCGTGTGACAAGCGTGACGCATGAAAGGGATCAACTTTATACAAAGTTTGGTGGATGAGTGCTACCTACAAGCCCTAGGATTCAATTGGCACAAGTTTCAGTTTTTACATGTAAATAGTTCTAAATTGACTGCTGCTGTAAATTGCTGTGGAGGGGGTCAATCCTGGCTGAGGAGTAGTTGTCCATTGAACGGGGTGGGGGCGCCCCCCGGCCCCCCCGGCCCCCCGGCCGCCCCGGGCCCGCCTGGGGGCTTGTTCTTCTTGCAGCACTGTTAGTTTGAGTTGCCGCCGACTCCGGCTCCGCACTCGATCTTCGTTAACGTTTATTTCCGCAGCACTTACTCGCATACTATCTTACCGATAAATACGACTTGTGTATAAATACTAAACAGTGATAATACTGCTGTAAATATTTCACCGTTGAGACCTATGTTTAGTTCTAAAACATGTACAGTTTCTGTAACAGCACCTCTGTATATTTCGCACTGACTAGTTTGAAGTTTATTTTACTGTAAGTAAATAATCGATTAATTGATTTGAGAAGCTTACGCTTTGAGATACCTTTCAGTATTTTATGTACGTACATGTTTTGTTACTAATCTCCAGTTTTGTTTGCGGACGATTACCGCCGGGGTGGTTCGATCCGCCCGACTCTTGTTCCACGCTAGACGACCACTCATGCTCGATCATGTACAATAGTATTATCATGATAATTATGAAATTTTTTACAGGGCGGCTGTATAATGATAATTTGTATAATATTAGTGACATAACCATGTGATGGGCAGATTGCCTGACCGGCAGTTTGGCCATCGCATCCTGCCAGTTGTGACATTATTCCTTCTGTGAAAGGGGCTACGTTCTCTATTTCAAAATTTGTACAGTAACCGTAACGTCCATCGTTTGTAATATACCCATTTAAATGAGTGTCGTTTCGTTGTAGTCGTATGAGGTCGCTAAACCACCTTTGACAACCTGACCTTTCCGCCATTGTCTTGTATGCAGAGCTGCATGCATTGCCTGCTTTTCGTTTCGTTCTTTTATTTTAAAATTAGTTTAGTTTAATTATTGTAAAAAGTAATTATAATGTACAGTTTGTCTTTTTCCTTATTGTACAGACGAAACTTGTAAAATAATCATGAACATTTTGTTTCCAATTTTGTTTGTGCACCATCTGATATTGGCTACAATAAGGAATGCTAACTGTAAGTAAGCTCGATGTTGCGAGGCCGAGCACCAGAAGACGAATGTACGACTCTTGGAAATTCTCTGTATATTCTTCCCTTGTTTTAGTTTGGCTTACTGAATGTGCGCGAGACGAATGCTCGTTTCAAGATATCTTTCGTCAAACATTATTAATTAGCCAATTATTACAACAACATGAAAAAGAAAGATATTGTATTTGTTTTTGAATTATTTTGATTATTTATTAGCCATATGTGTTGTATAATTTGAGTTATATTTTGTTTTGTTATCCCCGCTGACCTCTGACCCGTGTATCTGTAGCGGGACAGGTACCGTCTGCGCGTGCGCGCCTCCGACAGGGGTGCTCCGCCCTCCTCTGCAGACGTGGACGTTGAATTAGACGTGGTAGACAGGAACAATAAGCCCCCCATCTGGGACATGTCCACGTATGGCCCCGTTCACATCAAAGAGAATGTCACAGTGGGTACCGTAGTGACCAGTGTGAAAGCAAGGTTGGTATAAGGCGCAGCGGGCCTCCGGACCCGCCGCTCCTCCCCTCCTAACACTACTAACGACGTGGTTTTGTCTGTTTCCATCGACTCTTTCCCCACTAGCGAGAAACTTACAAGTTGGAGGCTATGGCTCAAGACAAGGGTTTCCCGCCCTTGTCCCGAACCGTGGAGGTCCAGATAGACGTAGTGGATCGCGCGAACAATCCCCCCGTGTGGGACCACGTGGTGTACGGCCCGATCTACATTCGAGAGAACTTGCCCGTGGGCGCCAAAGTGGTGTCCGTGAAAGCAAGGTGCGTGTAACTGTTGGCACGGGCAGTGGGCACCGCACGCAGCCCGACACCTGCACGCAGTGTGCGGCGCCGCGGACCACGTCGCCGTCAAGCCTCGTAGCCCGAACTTCATCGCTTCATGTCTGAACGTATCCATTAGAATGCTTGACTTTCACGATGCAAATATTTCCAAAACATTTCACATCTTATATTAATCTTCTTCGTTTAAACACATCTTTAACAAGTTGACGTATCAGCGCTAAAGTTTTCTATAAAGTTAAGATTTGTCCAGTATTCTTATGGATACCATTTAGACAGGAAAGCTCTGCTTGCTTTAAATTTTAATGGAATTAAAAGCAAACAAGATTCGGTTCGGACGTAGAGTCGGAGATGGCGACTGATCCGCGCGCGTCCTGACAATCGTTATGATTTGCCTCTCACCGGTGATCTGATCATCTACTTGATGTCTCGACTGACCGCATTGTCACAGCACGCGTTATGTGTTACACCGGCGTGCAAGGGTCACCTGCTTATGAGGAACGGGATTCACGATTAATACGATTGTTCAAAATCTTCCAAAAGCAGAACATCTAAGACATTCGCTTCATTACATCAAAGCATGCAAAAGATTGGAATTAGTTGTTAGAGGAAATTGTAGAGAGATTCAAACAGAAGTAGTTATTTGAAGATTTATCTTTTGGAAGATTTTGAACATAACGTGAGAGGTTTAGGCAAATGTTACGAGAGTCTGTGTCCGTTGTATTGTGCATGTAGGCTGAGTCATCAGCGCATTTCTTCGAGTTATCCAGAATTACGGTGTTTCATGAGAACTCGGCATGAAAACCAATATTTATGTTTAGTTCGTAGATCTTAGGCAATCGTGAAGTCTTTTATGTTGAAGTATTTTTTTATTTTTTTGCTTAGAATTTAATTTTGCTGGCGGAGTCAATCATTCAATATACAAATATTGGTTTCGTCATAACTTTAAATTTTGCTAAGGCGGCGTTTATTCTGACGCTAAGCCAGTAGTTTTTGTTGATGTTCGTTAATTTATTAGAATTTCAAATCCTGTATTTTTACTTTTTTGCTCTTAGGATCTTAGTATTTTTGCCAAATGATAGTCTCTTCGAGGATTCTAGTAAGTATTTAGTTTTAAAAGACGAGTAGGTAATGAATGTGCAACAGTTCTCATCTAAAACGTAGGTATTTCCATTTGACTGCATCGTATTTTTTTTGCATCGTATCATCCGGTTATAAGCCTGCATTCATCATCAATTATATAATATAAGATATCTAATGCTCTGTTCTGATAAATGTGTGACATTTGTCTTGTTTTTCTTTTTGATTACATATGTGAGCACATATTATCTCATGCATGTGCCTAAGTTATCAAACAACGATGCTCATACCGACTTATATGGGTCACCAGTGAACAAAATCATCATAATATAGCATTGAAATAAATCTAATGTGAATATTGAATGTTCAATATAGCTCAATTTAACTTTTGTAACATATGAAATTCCTAAGAAGTTTGCTTCATTTACCGAGCTCGAAAATAATCAATTCGAGCGTTTGTTGCTCATTGGAAAATTATGTCTGTGATTCTGCGAACAATAAATAAGCAGGTGCTTATTTATGATTAGTCTAATGGAAATATAATGTCGTCAATAAAATCTTTATTTACGTCGCAAATTGGAAGTACACGAGTGGAAAAATATAAAATTGATTTTGTGCTTTCGTTCAGTTATCATTATTGCTTGTATTGAATGAAAAAGTTAATTCTTAAAGGTTAAACATAAATTACAAATTATTTGTCATTTATCAGAATACAGCTTTTGTCATCACTTGTATTACAACATATTGTTGTAAAAGAATAATCGACGTCATAATATCGTAAAGATCATATTTCTACAGTAAAGTTAATTGAAAGTTAGACTGTAAGTTTTTTAAGTTCTCACATAGAGACAATATAATGATGGTGTCTAGTGTATAGCAGTGTCATTAATATGATGATGATATTGTTATAAAATATGTAAAGTTCAGCGTTAACATTTCAGCTTTAGATTGTAAATTGTAAGATTTATGATACTGATTCCTTCTTTGCAATTGCAATATAACACTATTAGAAGCGACGTCGGTATTAGTTAGAAATATTTATGTAAAATTATTTTTTAATCTTATCAATCGATTGAACTTCAACATATCTTCCATGCTGGCCTGGGAGCGAGAGAAAAACTTAGAATGTGCCAGCTGCATTTCCTCCCGGGCATGCTGTAAAAACCAGCTAAGGGATCTGAGGGTTACAGTGTATTGCAATTTAGGCGATGGGCTGACAACCTGTCACTACAGCAATATACCAACAAATCTATCTTGAATAACCCTCAAAACTTTGTCAGACGTGGCGGAGCGACCTTTTTTGGGTCGTTTTCGCTCTGCCTACCCCATCAGGGATACAGGCGTGACTATATGTATGTATGTATGTATGTCAATCGATTGACCGTCTGAAATGTAATCTAGTTCAATACGTATTTTCTGAGATACGTACCTACCTAAGTTAAAAAATATTTAATTATTATGACGTCGTTTATTCTTTTACTGCAGTTTGTAATGATACCAGTGTGTTCTAAGCATCACTACACGAAGCTGGTGATATGGTCACACCGAATGTCTATCTGTTCCTAAACCACACGTTTCAGACTCACCCCAATATGGACGAAACCATACTAACTCACTTTACTAAATGTTTATCAGAATTTGATTTATAAAAGTAAGAGGGAATTATTTACACTAGATTCGAAAAAAAAATACCTGGCATGATTTTATTACTTAATTAAGAGCCTAAAATAATGATAAGTGCGAATGGTTTGCTCTGTCTATAATGACAAGTTATTTATAAGGTTGATGAATGGTTTTAAATTGGTTACTTCGTCACGGAAAAATTTACTAGTTTCTTTCTCTTTCCTTAAGAATTATGAAACATCAACAAAGTTTATAACTAGTTGGTCGAATTATAAAATTATTAATACATATTCATATTTAAATCATACCTTATATTGATGAATGACATCAAGTACTATATTTTGGACATGAGTAAGATCAAGGAAGTAGCATGTCAGAAAATGTAAATTCTTTCTGAAAAGGTTTCAAAAGTTCTGTCAGGATGCAAAAGTTCTGTGCGGTAATAAATGTTGTGTCAGATAGCTATATTTCAAGTAGTAGCATATTAAAGTTTAGTAAATGTAAATTTTCAGAACATTTGAAAAGGTTGCTAAATTTCTGTCAGGTGGCAAAAGTTCGGTGCTGGGGTAAAAGTTCTGAAACATCTGTCAGATGGCTATATTCCCAGTAGTAGCATGTCAGAAGTCAGAATATATTTTTTAGTAGATCTGAAAACGTTGCAAAAGATCTGTCAGGATGCAAAAGTTCTGTGCGGTAATAAAAGTTCTGAAAGTCCTGTTAGATGGCTATTTTCGTAGTTGTGGCATGCCAGATCAGAAAATTTTAATTTTCAGAAGATCTGAAGAAGTCGCAAAAGTTCTGTCAGGTGGCAATAGTTCAGTGCTGGGGTAAAAATTTTGAAAGATCTGTCAGATGGTTAAAATCACAGAAGTAAAATGTCAGAAGTCAGAAAATGTAAATTTTCAGTAGACCTGAAAAGGTTGCAAAAGTTCTGTTAGGATGCAAAAAACCATTGCGGTACTAAAAGTTTTGTAAGTTCTGTCAGATGGCTATATTCGCAGTAGAATAAGTCAGAAGTCAGAAAACGTAAATTTTCAGTAAATTTAAAAAGGTCGCAAAAGTTCTGTCAGGTGGCAAAAGTTCTGTGCTGGGACAAAAATCTGAGATTTAGGAAGCTTTTGTTTCCTCTGAAGACTTAAGACACAATTTTAACCCCAAACAACCATATTATGTTACATGGTAACCAGTAAAAAAACATTCATTGACTTTCTGATCTTTTAATGAAATATTTTTCAATGAAAGCTATTATGTTCCCAAGCATATCATATGGGATTCAGCCAAACCAGCATGATTTGTATCACTATATAATGTATATATAGATTTTTATTTAGAAAATGGTGTCCTACGCAACGCAATAAGTGCAAAATCGTTTCACGCTATGAACGCCTTCAGTCGCGCTGGTTTGGCTGAACCTTTAATCTCTTATTTTCGAAGTAGTTGTGACGTCAAGTGCCTTAGATGTTTCATTGTGTTTGTTTGGAAGAGGAAAATTGGTTTTTATATCTATTTGTTGTGTTTCAGCTCGGGCATTGAGAATAACCCGACCGTGTTTTACCGATTGATGCCCGGTTCGACCGCTCAAACGAACAAATTCCATACATTCTACTTGCAACAAAGGGCGGATAACGGTTTCACTTGGGCGGATATAAAAGTAAATCACCCCTTGGACTATGAGAGCATCAAGGAGTACAATCTGACTATCCGTGTGGAGGTAAGGTTACAATACAATACAAAATACACGTAGGTACGGTACGTTACGACCCTTCCCTTTGAAAAAGGTACCTAGATAGTTTTCTAGTCGCTGTAGATACGCGCTACGTAAATGTTATATTTCTTAATACAAATATTGATCAAATTATCGGTGTTTTCTTGCAGAAATAGAAAAAAGGGAACAATAACAAAATTGATCGTTGCTCAGATATCCTTGAAAAGATTTTCTTGGAAATAGTAGTTAGATCCTCTTATCGAGTCTTCATTAAAAAAGATAAACACGTTACGCAACGCAGATATTTTAATTTCAATACAAGTATATTTTCTTGAATCAATGCACTTAACTGCTCAATATATATATATTTTTTTTAAATATATATAGGCGAGCATTTGCCATCCCACCTGGTGGAAAGTGACGATGCGGACTATGTTGAAGCATACTCACCTATGTAGTGCCTATTCACTCTCGCCTTGAAAAGGCCCAGGTTATATTGTTCATCAATATGATTGTAATTTTACGTTAGACCTAAGTATCAAAATGATAGCCGTAAAATCATTAGTGCATGTAAAATGCTGCCGTGTTAGAGTTTTAAGAACATCGGTTTGGTTGAATTTGTACTTCATACATTAAATTTAAAGAAGTAACAGAAAATTTCGAAATGTTTCTTTTCGAAATCGGTACTATGAATAGAATCTACAAAAACAAACACCTTGGTCTAAGCTAGTCTACGGCTGCAGTAAACGCGATATACCTAGAAATACTGTGCTCGAACTAGCACAAACTTTTATGAGATCCACAGAAGAGATCCGCCATTATACAAAAGAATTTTCATCGTTGGATTAGAATTCCCGGTAAAACTCTACTAGGGGGAAAGTGCAGGAAAACTCTCTACCTTCCCGTATATTCTGCTTATCCATATTACATGCAATCTCTATTCAAATGAAGATTCCTGCATCGATTCTATCAAAGCACATGCGAAGATAAAGTGGAACTATTCGGAAATTATTATGTGATAGTGTTTGAATATGATAATAAAGATGACGGACGTTGAATTAAATTTTCTCTTGGTGAAGTTTAACAGATGAACAAAAACTTTTACTCAAAATGTATTTGATCAACCATTTTATCAGACCCAATTTTCAACACGTGTTTGATTTAAAAATTATTTGATGTATTTGATTTTTTTACTTGTTCAGCGATAAAGATGGCTTTATCTATCAGTTTCATGTTCATTTAAATTAGTTAATTTGCTCAACTTTTAATATAAAATATTTTCTAACTAAATTATTCTCCTCCTATAGAACAATGGCGCCCAGCAACTGGCTTCAGAAGCGACCGTCTACATCATGCTAGAAGATGTCAACGATGAGATTCCCCTGTTCACTGAGAGAGAACAAGAGACTGTGCTAGAAGGAGAACCCATCGGCACGAAGGTCACGCAGGTCAACGCGATAGACAAGGATGGAACGTTCCCGAACAATCAGGTAGGCATTTAGAAATTATCGAGTCATAAGGGCGCTTTTGCACTGATCCGAATCCGTATCTGAATATTTTTTGATCTGAATTGGCCTTCTTAGTAAATGTATGACAGCTTGCGCACCCATCCACATCCGTTTTATATGGAAATTTCACGGATACGATTCGGATACAAACCGAATACGGAGCAGTGCAAAACCGCCCTAAGGGACAATAAAATAACGAAAGTGAAAATGTAGGTAACATCAAGAAGTTGTTAACGATGATCAAACCATCAATGTAGGTTTGCACCGTTTAAAAAAAAACCAAAGCATTTGGGAGCAGATCATTTATTTAATCAAGTCTAAGTATGTTACTTTTCTCTAACCAAATCAGATTTCTCAGTATGCCAAATAGATATTTAAGAATTTGTACTAACAGGCGGCGTCAAAAGCAAATAAGAAAATTTCTACGAAAATCTAAAGTCTACTAAAATTACTAAATTACTTACCGATTTTCCAATTTTTATTATAACGCTAGTATTGTTTTGTTAACATGGAGACCTGGAGAACTACTTCTTTCGTTTAGATATCTAAACAATAGACATGGCTGGTTAGAGAAAATACGAAAAACCACTTTAAACCTAGCTATCTAAAACGTAGTTTCACTTAGAATTAAAATATGTTCCTGCTGTATAAAGTAGCCATGGTACTAACTACATTACTGCCGGGTGAGTGTGATTTAAAATATATATATATATATATTTTAGGCCTGTTTAACATAGAATCAGGCTTTCCGCATCTTCCCCTTAATACCTTGTGTCTATCAGGATTCATCTATCTGGATATTTCTGGTTGTTTTAAAATAATAAATTAAATCCCTTTAACACTGTTTGTTGCTCGATCACGCTTAAATGGCTGAACTGATTTTGATGAAATTTGGTAGGATGATAGATTTTAACCGCGGAAAAATATCTCATTCCCACGGGGTATAAGCCGCAGGTAAAACCGCGGGGCGGAAAGCTTGTTTCATATATTCTGGATATCTTAATTCTATTACAACTGTTAAGCATATTAATAACTGTCCCAAGCGACCTTTACTAATCAGGCACTTTGCAAAATCAAATAGAATCCCTACCAATATCAAGATTTACTCAACTATCCGTTTTACGTACAACTCGTTAACCTTTGAGAAACAGTTTCGCATTCTAAAGTAACTACCAACAATTCTGGGACCTCGACCAGGTTAGAAGGTAGGTATACGTATACTTCTCGATACAATCAAATACGTGCAATAGAAACCTTTTCAGTTGAAGTAAATACACCTAAAAGGCAGAGGTTACCTTTGCTCCCTTTTTGGGTCACGTTAAAATGTTCGTAGGAATATGACAATAGAGGATAATGGATCCTTTGGCCCACTCAGGCGATCGCAAATAATCGCAAAATCAAAATAATAATCTTAAGGCCGCTACGAGGACCTATACGTAATGATTTATTTTCTGTATGATAATCCTCCGTAATATATTGCTTTATAAATAGGCTTTGCTTCCACATTTGTCGTTTTATAAGATTGTCGTTGGCGTTTCATTCCCTTAAATTTCTTGTTATATTTTTTTCCATTATTCTCAAAACAGAATGGATTTGGCTTTTGGCTACATACATATAATCACGGCTTTATCAATAATGGGGTAGGCTGAACGTAAACGACCTAAACAAAGGTCGTTCCGCCACGTCTGTCAAAATTTTGAGGGTTATTTAAGATAGATTTGTAGGTATACGCTACGCATTTTTCTTCCACCCAAAGGTTGCCTGGAAGAAATTGCTACCTTAGCAATAAGGCCGACTATGTTGTACTTGTCTTTTGTTGTTATCTGTTGTGTTGTATTATTTGCATTCTTACGTGCAATAAAGTATTTTTATGTTATGTTATGTATATTGCTGTAGCGACAGGTTGTCAGCCCATCGCCTAAATTACAAATTATCAAAACCCTCGGATCCCTTAGGTGGTTTTTACAGCATGCTGGCACATTCTATGTTATTCTCTCGTTCCCAGGCCAGCATGGAAGAATAGTTCAGTCTAGCATAAATATTACAAGATCCAAGAGACCACGGTACGTAAAATCTGATGTCGCCATCCTACAAAATATAATAGGTTGGAGGATTGAGTTTCGCTGTTGTTACTGTTTTAATTATTCCCAGGTTAATTCAGTTTGCCTCCGGCGCAGACTATTTTCCTCGACGGTACAAATAAATAGGTTACCCACTGATATTGTTATTTGAAGTCGGGCTTGAAAGCAGCATCAGCTAACTGTTCCTTCATGTATGAAACCGCGTTACAAGCTTCAAGCAACAGTTTTGTATGTAAGTCAATTTAGTCAAGTGCGAATTTGGTAGCGATTCTTTAGGAGTTTACGCAGCATTTTTTTAACTGCCTCCGTGGTCTATCGGTCTGAGCCATAGGCTCACGACTCGGAGGTCCCGGGTTCGATTCCTCCTTCCTCCGAAGTCATTGTCCCCGAGTTTGTGTTGTTGTTTCTAGTTTGGTTAGGACATTGCAGACTGATCACCTGATTATCCGAAAAAATAGATGATCCATGCTGTCGGATGGGCATGTAAATAGTCGGTTCTCAGCCTGATTTCTCTCTGATTGTGTCAGTTAACCTGTCCCGTCAGAATAAGAGATTGAAGGTATATAAAGTGCACTTGTGTGTTGCGCAAACACTTGGGCACTAAAAACTAGTCCTGCGCAGTTGACCTGTATCTGAGAGATTGGGCATTGGGCAATATCATCGGGAATATATCGTATCCTCAGGGAAAAAATATCTTAGGCCGCCAGTGACACTGTGGTCCAAAATCTACATAGCGAACTCTCTTATTATAACTTTTATTTATCTGTATTCTTTCAAAGTTGCAAAAACAACCTTCACGCAAGACTTGTTTGTATAACTTTAGAAAATGGGTCTTCAAAAATGAACTAGATATTTGATTTCGTGTAGTGAATAATCTAATAACGTGAACTTATTGAATTCTTCGTCTATCGTGTCGAGTCGACGAGCGGCCCAGATTGCCCGGACTGCCCATTTATTTATTACTTTTTATCGTTAAATATTTTCACATTGCTACATATTTTCGCAAGTAAAATAAATGAAATAATGTCATTTACAGAAATGATAGGCAGCTTAATTAAGTAGGTTCGAGTACGAACTCTTAATGAAAAATAAATCAATTTACAGTATGTTTCGTACTTATGGCAGCGGAATACAAAATTAAATTAAAATTTCTTCTTTAATTGCAGCTTACATAAAAATCTTTAGTTCATTATGAGACTATTCTTTAATGAACTAAAGACAAGACACTACAAAAAGTATGTTTGACAAAGATTTAAAAAAAATATCCAATCGAATCTAAACTCGTGCACGTGAGAGAAGAAATTATTCATAGTGAAGTGCTCCGAATTATGTTACTCATATTCGGTGTCAATTTTGTACCAGTAAGTAACAAATAATTATTCCCTGATTATAGTTTCGTGTGAGCAATAATTACTGCCTACATTGTAAGGAATACGATAGAATACAATACACAAGTTCACACACATAGTATAGGTAGTACCTTCTTAGGTAGCAGAAATAAATAATTATCCGCATATTTGAAATATACTTATTTCCTGCAACAAGATATTGCTTTAAAATCTAACCGCGTAACACTTATTAAATGTTGGACACATACGAAGGTAGTTTGGCCACATATTTCATTTTAAAAGCTTGGTTGTTGGTAAAACTTTTACAAGCTTTTCTAGGGATCAAAAAATACAAAACGCAATACATGTATTGTCGTTAAACGATCGTAACTATAACTGGGAGGATGAAATAATTCCAGCATTTCGATATCCGCTTAACGCGGCTCATAATAATTTCGCAGTATGTTTCGGTGTGCGAATACGAAATAAAATAAATAATACATTTTTGAAATGATGTAAGGTTCAACACGGAAAATAGTTGCCGGTATTTCAGCGCGTGCAATTTACTCCTCTATAATTTTGAGCTACACGAGGGAATAAAAATGCAATTTTCGGCCGTCGGGATTGCGCTTCGGATTGGTGTACAATTGCGAATAATTAAATAGATTGCCTTCGTTGGCCAACCACGCTGGCGTTTTTTATTTTATTGGCTCTGACTTACACACAAAAAATGTGTTTGTTGTTGTTTTCCCGTGGCTTACCTATATTGATTTTGGAAATTGAAAAAAAATCGTTTATAGATTAGTGAATTTTTCAATACGAGGAAATGTTATGATGTTCTGTTCCTAAATGTACAATACAAAATACAAATACGAATGTTGACATTTTTCTAATAAAAAAACATACTTCAACCATTGTTCCTTGGGAAAAGTTGTTTGTTATCACCAGCAATAACCAACTTTTAAGTAACGGTAACTATTAAGCCACTCTATAGATACAATCAATGAAAATCCCAATAGAACCATAACTTTTATTAATAGCTTTGTGTATCGCAAAGACAGAAATTCAACAAAGTTTCGGCGGTTTCCGATCGCAAGCACTAATTGGCCCTCAGAGATATTGTTCCGGACTTTGATATTGGTGATAGTTTCTGAGTTAAATCCTTATTCAACAACACCTGTGTTGGGCTTTATGATCAATAATGAAGTTTAAAGACACCACAGAACTGGTTGGCTTAATTATGAAAGTAGGTCATTGTTTGTTTGCATTGAAAAGCGTTTAAATAAGGTATTATTGAGGAATCATCGTAATAATAAGTATTGCTTCAGGATGTCTTCGGCTCTCTTATGTTATTGTTTGATTACTCAGTCGCGTAAAAGATAAGCCAAATGATAAAACTACTTATCTAAACTTAACTAGTGCCCGGGAAAGTACTATACTTTTCGATTTAACAAGTTAGTAGATTATTCTTACATTTACGTACGTAAAGAAAATCCAGGTAGGTACTAAATCAGTCCTTTCCTGAAGATATCTGGATTTGACACCTTTAGAAGGAGGAAGCCCGCGAATACAATATATTGTTCTGTCGCCGACAACTATTGAAATTTATTCATGACATTGTTGTGGCTTTCAAACCGGATTTTCCAGGGATAGGATATGCATCCTTTTTGTGTTTGAAATTTACAATTTTCGTGCTAGAATAAGCCCGGATATACCTGGTCAAGCGCAGTTTATAAAACACACTCGTTTTAAAATGCATTGTTGGACATTGTGCATTTTTTGTCGTGTTGAAGCGTTATCTTTGCAATGAGAATATCTGTACACAATTTTCGTTGTTTTTAATCCGTGCATTTAGTAACGTCAATTCCAAAATATAAAAACATAAGGTAATAATTCCATCAGAATGGTTGCAATTTGTTCATGCAAATCGATTGGCATAAAGGCTTTTTGTTTCAAAGTGCCTTAATGCATTATGTACCTACCTATGTGCAGTCGACCAAAACATTTGTCTTTTGTGCTACTAGAAACATAGTTTTTCAAACTGACTTGTCGGTCGGTGCAAAATTCTTATATCTCATTTCGCGTAGGCCTAATTCTTAAAATATAGATAATAACACGTTAAATGAAAAAAAAAAACGTTAAAGCTTTCTTGATATTCGATTATCTGAACTACCGTAGATAATACTCCGTACCGCATAATGAAGCGAACTATAATTTTCAAGTCACGTTCTTTTCTTATTGGAAAACGTACTTAAGATCGAAATTCTGTTAACGTAGGATTGCTATTGCCAAAAAACGTAGTGTACATAACCTTTACTTCGGTATGGTTGTCATTTTATGGTTTTCTTGATTTGAATTATTGAAGAAGTAAAAAATATTAGTGTTTAAATCCCATTGGGTGGATTTTAGGAAGCTTTACTCTAAAGCTACTTTCTGAGAATGAATTACGCACAAAATATACATTTTATCAAAATCTTTTGTTGTGTATAGATAGGTACTATATATTTTTTTACAGCAAGATGTAAAAGAATGTAATATTTCATCAATAAATCCTTACAAATATTTTCGTAGGAAGTTCGTATGCGTTTCGCTACACTAGCTACGCCGTAGGTAAACGTGGAGTCTTCGAGGAGTACTTTATACTGGGGTAGATAATTTCTGGTTGAATTATAATAATACTACAATAAATAGTGGAAATCAAGTTTCTTAAAAAATACACCCCAAAACAGAGTATAAACATATTTTTAACCCTGCCAGCTACCAATTCCTCCAACTTAAACCCTGTTTCTCCACCAGGTGTACTACTACATAGTGGACTCCCCGCGCAACGAGGGCAAGGACTTCTTCGAGATCAGCATGCAGACGGGCGAGATCTTCACCAAGGTGGTCTTCGACAGGGAGAAGCAGGGGGCTTACGCGCTGGAGGTGGAGGCCCGCGACGGAGCGCCATCGGCCCGGCCCAATTCTGACAACCAGCCAAATTCAGGTAAGTGATTTTTATTGAACCTCTTTTCAGATTTTGATACAGTTTTTGGCTATTCTATATATTTTTCTGTTTCACGTGTTTATCCCAAAGGTCGGACATAAGACGCAGCGAGGATACCAATCCCTGTTCAGCCATTGTACCTATGCGGACTTTATCGAAATTATATGTGGAAGTCGAAACACTCCCAACCCAGACATCATATAGAGCACACAGTACATTTTTTCAACATAATTAATTATTTAATTCGTAATGAAACATAATTCATTCATTCTTTAACAAATAAAATATGACTCTTATTCAACGAACATTAATTGTCTATCATGAATTTTACTTCTTTTGTCTTAATATTATCTCTTCTAATTTATAAAAAGCCTTTATAAGAGGTTTTCTTCACTGTCATTCATAAGCTTTGAGAAAATACACGAGGTGAAACAATGGTATTAAAATATCAGCTTAATAACGTTGTAAAGCTTAAGATGTTTGTTTAGCTTTTGAGTGAAGTTAATAGTCAAGTGTCGTTTATTTTTCTTAAGGTAAATGCCCTGCTAAGATCGTAGGTAGAAAGCAGTGCTTGTTTATACTACTAAATTTACTAATTTTCTTAGTACTGCGTACTTCTGTGAAGACGAAAGCAAACATCCGCCCTGCGATTAGTTGAAACGCTTTCAACTGCCAATGAAGAGAAGATTTAAAGATTTTTAAACAAAATCATATTTCTTTAATTTGCTATTGTCAACTTAAGTACATATTGCTAGATTATTTTATATCAGAACTGCTGGCCATATCACTCTCTGTTGACCGTACTATTTTATGGTCTGTTTACTACTGTGGTTATTGATGCTATCCGGGGATGGATCGTAAATCTTTAAGTTCCTGCAATTCGTGAATTAAGATCAACGACTGTCATATTTTTTTAAAGATTATGTGGCAACATAAACTATAGTTCGCTATGATGCCTTTTTCATTCAGCATCTTTGACTACTTCATCCGTGGTCTAGTGGCTAGAGCCATGGACTCCCGATCCGGAGGTCCTGGGTTCGATTCCCAGGGGGGAAACACAAAGTTGTTATTTGAGAATTTATCACTTTGTGAATTTTTCCCCAGTTTGGTTAGGACTTTGCAGGCTGAATCACCTGATTGTCCAAAAAGAAAAAGATTTCGTGCTTCGGAGGGCACGTTAAGCCGTCGGTCCCGGTCGCTGTCTTTGATAGTGGTCGTTACTTAAAACCATGTCAGAGGCCTGATAGTTGTGCTGCTAGGCGGTTTAAAAACTCTGACACCAGGGTTCATCGGGTCGATAGACTCGATACCCACTCGACAGAAGAAGAAGACTACTTCAACGTCTGAGATGATGATTCAGTCATTTAAATTGCCTTTTATTCATACGAATTCAAATAATCGTGCAAATTCAAAACGATCCCTGTCGATTTCTGTGCAAAAATAAGTACGTGGAACGATTACGTTACGAGAAGATACGAAAATGCTTTACGCGTTATCCTTTTAATTTATTCGCGCCGGTGAGCATAAAACTGTACAAATGTAATATATTTCATAGAATCCAATTCCAGCTGTGATACCGAATGGCTGTTTTTCTCTAGACGGTAAGGCAACGGCACGGTAACGATATCATCACGAGACCTTGGCTGTGTTTTTCCACTAAGAACTAGTACCACCCCTAACGAACACATGCTACGTAGGAATACAAAACACATGCAGTTTGGCAGGCCGGCGACGACGGTGGGAATCAAATATCGTTTAGGACACAGTTATGGACACGTACCTACGTGTTACTTTATACCGTAACCTCCCTAGGTAGCTAAAAAACTAGCGTTTTGTTCTTGAGCAAATACTGAAGCTTAGCTATGGCCTAATTGCACTGCAACAGACACACCTCGTAGATACAAGTATTGTAGCCTTTTCTCTCTTTTGTTAATAACGAATCTATTGTTATTTTACCGTTTTTATGTACTATTGGCATACTATTAACATAAATATTTTTTTCTATCTGTCTATCTTCCGCGCCTTTGCGGTTGTCGTGGACTGCCGTCTAGTGGAAAAACGCCCAATTTTGTGCGGTGGGAGCCGTGATAGCGACGTGCCGTTGTTTGATTGATGTTTCTATTTCGGGACAATCCTTGTCACACACAGTCCCCGTTATTGCTTAAAATTGACAAATTTACTCGCACGGCGGGTCGTTCACGTCATATCGGACTTTTGAAATGTCAAACAAAAGCGAGAGCTTTCAGTTTCCGGTATTTTTGGTCGTCCGTTAAAACAATAGTTCCTATTGTTTACCCGTGATCAGGGCGTTTGGAACAGCGCCGAAATATCGGGAACTCATCAAATAATTTAAATCGCGGTAAGAAACCCGTAAAATGTCTTATAGTTATAGTTCCTTTTGTGTTTGAATTTGCAAGAAAACCTCTGATGTAGACAATTATTCTCAAAATCACGACAAACATAAACTTTTGTTGTGTAACAAATGGTGTAAATGGGATTAATTTGTAGATGCGTATAATTAGGCGATGTATTCATTACTCATATTCATACGTGATAACATAGTTCGAAAGCAGAATAGTTTATAATGACAATACGTGTGTTGACAATGAATTGAATAGCAAATTAAAGTGCGCTAAGTAATAATCCAACATGTAATAACATTTTGTTTCTATAATTCCGCTCGTGTATTGAAATTTGCACAATACTCGCCCGAAATTGAAATTGATTATTGCCTTTCGGATTGGCGCCCAACCAATCATGATTTGAGATTTGTTCAGTAAATAAAAACCTCTTAAAAATGTTTACGCTGTTGGCGTGCTGAAAAGGTACTTAGAATATTTTAGAAGGTCGTGCGCGTTTCTATAAAAATAATTTCATTCACGTGCCCAGTGGTAGGGTCGGCAGGTCGGCTCTCGGCGGGTCGAGAGCTCGCACCGGTCCTCAGGCTAATCACTGCCGCGACCCGCATTCAAATTACTTTTCTCTTTACCTACAAGTAGGCATGCCTAACACCCAAAGTTTCGTGCTTTGTCGACCTCCATTCAGAGAACCCATTCCGGGCCACTCGACTCCGGCGACCCTCTTCGTGTAAATTGACACACGGGGGTCTCATATTTCACGGTATTTTTTACGGTCCTGAATTGATTGTATCGGTACGTGTGACACTATAAATTGTCCGTTTCGCGGTGGTTCGGTAAGCAGGTCACCGCCTTGCCGTATCGCGTCATCGTAAATCAAGCAGGAGCATAATCAGCCGTGCCCGGGCCCTAATCCTGTAAGCTCCTCATCCCTATATCTGTCTCACGTGCACAATAGAGGGCTTTAGATCAGCTTAGTGCTTACATAACGCCGGTGCGGTTTCCTTGAAACACCATCCACGAACACTAATATAATTCATACGACTCAATAAAACCCGGAACTAACTACGAGTACTTCCCCATCGTAAATTTATACTGTTATCTTTGTTTACGTGCTGGGAATACTCCATCTGCTGAGTTCGATTTTACTTCAGGGAATTTGTTGTTCTTAGAGATTAATCAGCGGAGAAATTGATATTAATCTTCAGACGGTTGTGTTCTTGATTTCGTGACGTAAGACAAATTGTTTGAAAGTATCGGTTGGGGCATTTGGTGGGAATATTTTGTCGGCAGTACACGTACCAATTTCAGCATATTGCAGCAGGCGGTGCGGCGCGCGCGCGCGTCTCGCATACTGATCAGCGTCATGTGTGGACAGCCTTTCTAACCTCCCGCATTGCTATAATCCTTATATTAATTAAGTGGAAGACAGGCTAGTTTCAACTTTATACGTTTGTAATTAAGCCGGTAATAGAGTTACAAATGGAATGTATCCTACATCCGTGTTCGTAATAAAGAATTTAAATGTAAATAGCTGAGTAGTAAAGTTGCGAGAATTTTGTGGCTAGATATTACGGGAGGTCGTAAGTCGTAACGTCTCCAATTCCGCGCATATTTGGGTGATTCTACGGAACCAAGCAATTTTGCTGAATTCATCTGATGCACGCTTTTTGATATAGGTCCTATCTAATTTATTATAGCTAAAATATGTTTAGGTGCCCAATGCCCATTTAATAATAGGTACATTGTGTCACAAACCAGGTGAATTATGGTTTGGTAGTCTTGTAATATTTAAAATAAATATTATTATAAAAACTTAGAAAAAACATGGACTAAATAGTGAACTATAGATAAAAAATATTAAAACTAATTTGGCACATCCAAATAAAATATTTCTTTTTGATGCTGAAAAACTAGTGTGTCAATATTATATTTCAATACATTTTTTTACGATAAAAGTAAACTTTGCAGAGGCGTCTATTTGTAACATGATATATCACAATCACGGTAAAACATGGCTATAGTACTTCCAATTCAGTTTTAGAATAAAGGTTAATAAAATATCATGTCTTTTAATCAAAGATCTTGTTTCTAAAATAAGTTTTAGCTATTAGATATGACAACATAATGAAAAAGTTGTTACTTAACTAATTTGCCAACACATATTATTTATTTTTAAAAGTTTCATGTCTTTTTATTCATAAACACTTATGAAAAGACATGAAACTTTGTTTACCTTTATTCTAAAACTGATTGGAAATACTATAAGTATAATTTGACGCCATTTTAGTAAATAAAAAGATGAACATGACTTTTCATAGAATCACACATTTTAACTCGCACATAAAGTTAAAATGTTTATCTATAAGTATTGATAAGTACAGGTTTGCATTCTGCCTCCTCGCCTCTTCAGCTAAATTAAAATACCAAAATGAAAATCAACAGTTTGTTTAAAATATCCAAACTACTCGGGTGAATTCAATTTAAAATATTAAAATGATACTGTACCGGCGCCGTAGCAAAAAGTTAAAGAAAAATGTAGCAATTTAAAATAGTTTAATTACGGTCCGCTGTTATTCGCTGAAGGAGCAATTTAGCCGCTGTAACTTAAATTAATATTAATTTACCAAAGATAATT
The DNA here is from genome assembly GCA_949820665.1 of Scrobipalpa costella. Classification (NCBI taxonomy): domain Eukaryota; kingdom Metazoa; phylum Arthropoda; class Insecta; order Lepidoptera; family Gelechiidae; genus Scrobipalpa; species Scrobipalpa costella. The sequence continues at coordinate 12,816,811 of OX463303.1, forward strand.
ATATAAAAACTCAACAAGTAATTAAGTTTGCCTACTATTACGTTACATCATTTTGATTAGATTTTTCTACTATTAATTGGATACAGACATCAAAGTGATTATCTAGGCCGCCTTCTTAACTAAGCACTACCTACTTTTGAATCGATATTTATTGATATAATATTCTTACATCTATAAACTATTATTTCGTATCAAAATAAAAGTTCGTAGTAAAACAAGTTCTTATATAAAACCCATAAATGTCAAATGGAGTATGATAATTAAGTTCTGCTCCAACAAACTTTATCGGCATATTGCTGCGATATCTGATTTATCTTCAAATATATGGAATTATCTTAAAATATAAGGAAGAAAAATAGTTGCAACTATGCTACTTTGTATCTTACAGTTCTGCGTGGAATTAAAACTAATCTAATAGTAAAACGACTTTGAAACTTTATCTTCGTTCCCGACCCGCTCTTGGCCAGTTTATTCTTTTTCGAATTAGCCCTTGACAAAATCCAGTGGAAATTACGCGTCGCCTTTTATCATCGATAAATGCCCTCATGAATAATTCACGAAATTATAAAACATGGAAGATGGCGCAAGGCGAAAAACAAAGAGTCCAATAATAAAAGAAAGCCGCTTTTGAGAAAACCGTCGGGGTTTTCCGCCAAACACATTGGGTGTATCACAGAGAAGAGTTAAGATATACTTAGGAAGTAGCACGATGGCCAACAAGGGCGGATCCAGGTATTTTTTTCTAAGGGGGAGGGGGCACAAGTATGTACTGTGCTTTTAAGTATGTACTGTGTGTGATGGAACCTCTAGAGTACAAAAAACACCGTTCTATGGGGGCACGTACCCCCGTCCCCCCTCTAAATCCGCCCTTGATGGCCGAGGTAGAAAAGTAATAATTAAGGCCTGTCGATTGGCCGAGTAGTTTAAAACGATAGATAAACGGTATTATCATTTCGATGTCTACAAAATGTTTGTAAATATTCTCCAACAAAAAATTGTATTAAGCAAACCAAATAGAGTATTACGTGGCAATTAAATGTACCAGAATCCATTTTATATTGTTGTTTTTAATTCGCCTTACGTTATTAAGCTCAGTTCACAATTTACCTGATATTTCTCCATAACTTTATAATGCGTATAGACTGTAGCCTTAGGCGATTGTAAAACGATTTCTTAATACGAATTTTCAAACAAGATGACTTCAAAATCAGATTTTCAAAAAGTATTTATGAAAATATGACCCAATTGCTAAATATCGTGTTTAACTTCTATAACTGTACATGAGAGCTTCTCTAATGAATGCACTAAATCTCTATTTGTCGCTTGTGCAATGGCTAACAAAGATTTGTTGCATAACGGGTGCAAATATGAACATGTAGTACCCAATAGACAAGTTACGTAGCAAGGCGGGCTTTGCCAAAGAGAGTGCCATTCAATTATTCAGCACTGACGAATTCGCTAGATATTCTATAACATGCTACAAAAACGTATGCATTCCTCGTACTTACATTAAAATATGTGGTAAGAAATGTGGTCGTGCTCTTGTTTTCCACGTTTCTGAACGTCTCGGCGTTCACGAAATTCCTATTCATTTTACAGCGTCACCTTTCTTTCGCGTTTGTGGCACTTTCATGCGAGCCACGCGTTGGCCCAAGCGACTAGCGACCCTTGCTGGCATCGTTTATTGCGACTTTTTTTTAATTTGAGCATTCTATGTGGCCTATTCAGATTTGCACAAACGTGTTTCGACCTCCTTTCTTATTGTTTTGAATAAGCAATGCTTGTTTGCAACGTTTCCGGCGTAAGATTCACACGGAGTCATAAATGCAGCTCTCCGTAGCTCCCACTATCACTTCTCGCCTGAGAGCTTATGACGTCTTATGTATGTTTAAACTTCCTACCAAGTAAAATAAACTTATCGTTGTTCTGAATGTTGTGAATGCATTTGAGAATCAGAAGAGCATGCATGTAATATTCATGAGAACTTTGCATCTATAAAAAATATAGATCACTAGTTTTTTGAAAAAATAAGCACAATTGATTCAATAGAATCTTTCTATCTAAGGGTGCGATTGAAAACGACGACGTTGCAGTCTGTTTTAACTATTTCCAATTACTTGGACTTAGGGCGCCGTGCTATGTCGCACTGAGACAAAGCAATATTCCTCCAGGCCGAGAACTCGTCGCCTACGTTTAACGTGGCCTCCTAGAGTATTACCTACTGTCCCCACCTACTAAACATTATTCTAATCCGCAATGATGATGATTCAATTGAAAGAATTGGCCCAAAACGACGTTGTTTCAGTCTGTTTCAAGTTTACTATTAATAATTACTTGGACTTATGGACTTAGGGCGCCGTGCTATGTCGCAGTGAGACAAAGCAATATTCCTCCGGGCCGAGAACTTGTGGCCTACATTTAGCGTAGCGTCCTTCAGCATTCGTGATCTGCACTAAGTGAACAGCTTCCCCCGGTTGCCTTGGATTACTGTCCCCACCTACTAAATATTGCTCCGCTCTATGCAATATTCTCAGAACTGTAAGACCTTTCTCACTTGTTGATCGCACTTTAACAGTCGCGAAGTATCAACAAATCACGACGAGATAAGGATCAGTAAAATGCTGTATTGTCGGTAGATGGGAAGGAGCGGTAAAACTTTGCGCCATTTGTGTTTCCTGTTAATAAATTATTACGACTTCGCCGCGTTTTTCGCTACATCTTAACTTTGAAATCTTTGAAATAGCGTTGTTGTTTCATTATTAGAAATTATTGTTTACTCTAGTACCCTCTTAGATTTAATATCCTTCATTATAATCGCTTTATATTTCCTGGAAACATTTTAAATCTATATCCCGTTTTTTGCGCGACAGTGTCCTTTTAACGATCAATATTAAATTAAGCAATTACGTTTCGCGAGGGTCTGAATTTATTGCAGCATCGTTAAATCATTTTATTTATAATATTACATCGGTTGTAACAAAATTTTCCCCGTCATTACGACGGCTATTCACGGGACGAATCCCGGTAATTTGAAAGCTTTCCGCGTCGTCGCGGGGCTGGAGCAAATTTTCCTAAATCGTCAACTCAACAGGAGCTACGTTTATAGACGCCATAAGTTCCAGGGACCGCGCCTTAGCCGTCATAAAAATCACCTAACCTCCTTCTAGCGATACCCGTTCGCGCTTAAACTCGGTAACCTACTCGTAAAACGTATACGAATTACTTTAGCGCTTGAATTTAAATGCGGTAATATATTTCATTTGTACTGTGTTTGGGTGGGTCGCGAAAGAATTTTGAGGAAATCGTCGCTGTTAGTGAATAGTAGGCGAGTTTAATTAAAACATGATCGTCGGTCGAGCCCGCCCGGCCGCCGCCGCTCGGCTCCTGCGCGTTTCTCGCCTGACACGCTCCAATAAGCGGCTAATTAAAAGCACTAATAATTAATTTGATCATCACTGTTAACGTAGAAATTGCTCTTAACAGTGCTACGGCAACAACTTTTGTTTTTGCTTTCGAAACTCTGAATGTTTAACTTGGCATTGAGTCATGATTAACGGTAGCTCTGTCAAAGGATGATAACCCTTTGATTTTAGAGCTAATGTAATGTAAATAGATAGGAATCCCAGTAATTGTTGTCAAGGTAAGACGTTCTACTTGACTTGATGTAGTATTTGAACGTCTGCGTAGATCTAAGATATTAGATTACTAGCAGAAGCTATTAATATTATATTCTGATCTTTCAATTTAGGTTATTCTACAAAGGATCTTGAAAAGTGTATTTATTACTCCAGTTATTTAATTACTTAAATAAAAGGAATGCCAGATTATTTGTGTACCATCTCTGGAGTGCGTATCAAAAATCCAACAACGTCTAAAGAACAATATGAGCTCTTTTCTCTATGCATCTGTTTGTTTTATAAAGTGGTTTGTCACTTTATTCATGATGTTTTTCTAAGACGCTCCTAGTGTTCATTTTCTTCAGAAATATTTTCCTATTACATCAGCGATGTCATCGGATTTCATGTGCCATATTCTATTTACATAGATAGCATCGATGTGTTTATCTATTGTCTTGAGACTTTCCTCTCTTTGTTCGTATTTCGTAGCAGTAGGTGGGTTATACTGGCGGGTAAGAAGATATCAGTATTGGGCGGAGACTGGTGAGTAATGGAACTTAGAGCTCGCATGAGGAGGGTCCACTTATGTCACCCAAATGGTATGATTGATAACGCTTCCGAAGTAAAAACACTGACCCCTTTATAGACGATACACTATAGCTTCTACTATGTAACAATAGGAAAGTTTTCTCCTTAGTCGTTAGGATACATTATATACGACAAATGGCCTATATAAAACCATCATTAATATTGCCTTCTTTTTGCTACAATTCCGAAATGATGGTAGAATTTCGCGTTCTATTTAGCCTGTATCGTGTTTCTAGAACATCAAACATGCTTTCGTTTATGCAATTTTGTAATATCCAGAACGGTTATATAATAAAATGGTGGGAGGACCCCACCGATTTTTGGATTGACTTACACGACCAGAGAGAAATAAGGCGCAGGACCGACTATTTACATCCCCATCCGACAGCATGGATCATCTTAGTTTTCGGACAATCAAGTGATCAACCTGCTATGTCCTAACAAAACTAGAAACAACAACACAAAGCCGCCGGGAATCGAACCCAGGACCGCCCATGGCTCAGATCGCTAGACCATGGAGGCAGCTACCCAGAACGGTCATATACAACAGTAGCTAAACATAATTATCATGCGCTATTAGAGGCAGTATTTCGGCACGCGCGTGACTGTACATGTCTCTGGTGAAACTATGTAAACGAAGCACGGCCATACTCCCGCGGGGTGAATTAGCTAATGTTTAAAGTTTTCAAGGTTCAGTTAATTATTGGGGATGTAAACGGGAGTTGGCGATGAGTGAGTATAGGTAGGTAATGGCTTGTGAAGGAGGGTGCCGGGAACAAGCTCCGAGCAGCAAATACGACTTGTAAAACTGTAATGCACCTACTTTTCACCGCTCGAGTTATTGTTGTACCATTAGAAGCAACTTTTCGTTGTTATGTATACGGGGAACGTGGTACTTTATTCTTTGTTACTTTTCTACCACTAAGTTAGAAATAGCTTTATTCTAAATTAAAAAAAAACATTGAAGTTGGTTTATTTGAAGGCTTGCTGCAGCTGTCTAAAATAAGTATTATCTATTAGCATCATAAGTAGAATTATACATTACTTCCACACGTTTTGAATCAAAAGTGTCTAGGTTCTCAATGTTTAAAGGTTGAATGCGCATTTATTTCCATATTTCTGAAAATGGAATAAAGATCGCTCGTATTTTTAGAGTCCATTGCATTGTGCCTAAATTATTTCGTTTCCACGCATAAAAAAAAAACTACATATACCTAGATACTATCCCATCCAACAGACGAAGATAGTAAGTACTACGTGCTTATTTTTAATCTCAGTCCAATAAATGAAATTAAGGAGCAGCTCTTTGCGAGCTAAGCGTTATAGGTTACCGGTCATTTCCTCGCCGTCTGCGAAGTTCTACCTCATTAGCCTGATTTGATTTCTCTCTCCATTCGAAAATTTCGTCTCAAACAATTAACTTTGGTACTAAAATAAACAAATATTTATGTTTCTCTGAGGTACTTCCTTCCTCTCTTCTTCTTCGTTCATACTCTAAAATGGTCGGTGCTTTGCATTAATTATGTAGTTTTATGAGCGTTCTTATAATATTACTTACCTACTACTTCGCCTTAATGGGATGTAATAAAGCTTCTATTTACCTATTTCTAAGGGTATTTTTAATACGCATAATTCTTACAAATATCACCTGCCTGCTGCTAAAATATTCTATGGGATAAAGATAAAAAGAAGAAAACTGCACGTTTGGTAAGCGAGTATATTTTAAACAGCCTTATGCTGTCATGATTTTGTGATCATGATTATGAAAAATACAATATTATATTGTTCAGATTTGACCCTTCACTTTGATAAAGCCATCTAACAAAACCACTAAAATATTAAAAATATCATCATCGAATACTACTCGTACGTAAGCCTGAATAAAATAATGAAGAAATAATATTGTTGGCCTTTTGTGAAGGTCGGAGATGTAATAAATTGTTCGCGAAAGATTAAAAACTCACACAAATAGATAAAATGTTATAAAAAGGAAATTCGACGAAACGTGCGCCCTTAATTTGAAGATGTCTTTTGATATGTGAAAGTAATTGTTCTCGACTGTGTTATGTTTCCATTCCTTCTTCCTCAAGCTTAATTGTGTTCGTGATTGTCGTACCTATGATATTTGAATGGGGTTTCCGAATGCAAATTAGGGGATTGTTTGAATTGTTGGACGTAAAAGTACTAAGAACTGGGTGAAGTTTCGCTAATTAATGAAGTCGCATCCTGGCGACGGTGCTGGAATACTAATTACTTGGGCTGTTCCGACGCCCCGCTATTTCAGACTTGTTCATCTCTCTTGATTTTTAAATGTGCCATCTTAGATGTATGAGTTGGCGCGGACTCTTCTACCTGTGATCCGTGAATAAGTCGCTGCGAACAATGAGTAGACTCGTGTTCCGCCCATTTCATATCGTTTTCGAAAAGCCATTGTTCGATAAGCACGGCCTGCAATTTGGAGCAGCTCAATGGATTTAAAGATTGGAGATATTGTTTGCGCGTTGAAATTGTTCATTAATTTGGTCCAGTCGTAAAATTGCACCTCTCGCGCTATCTCTCGAAGATTGTGCAGTTAATTCTGTTGGAACTCGCCATTTCGCCGTCGTAGCAGGTGTTAAAATATACGACACAATTCGAGTGTCTACAATTTGCTCACTTTTCCGTAGCCGCTTTCAACTCACGTGCAATTGTGGAGTTCGTAACTGATATACCGTCGATTCAAGAGGTTTTCTGCTATTTTCTTGTTCGACTGCAGCGATACGGTTTCGCTCTGCCAAGAAATAAAACTTGCTAAAACGTTGTTGAGCTGCATACCGTAATGGATTAAACCTGTTCTCTTTAGTTGAATTGAAAATATCAACAGCTGAACAATGACACATTTTAAAGCTAAAGTAGAACAGTTTGAAGCTTTATAATAGCAAAAACGCGTTACTTTATATTCTGGAATGACAGTAACACTTAACAAATATAATCTACCAACTGTTTCTAATTCCGAATATAGCGAGTAAATAGACCCAAGGATGTCGTTGCTGGCAATCCATAAAATTATAACACAACACAGTGCTTACTAATTGTGAACACGGGTTTCGCAGTTCTACATACCCCGTAAGCAAGTTTCCTGGTTACCTGGAAAATATTGCTACATTAGCAATAAGGCCACCAACTACTTTTCTGTTTATGTAATTTGTAATTTCCGTGTTTTTGCGCAATAAAGTATATTGTATTGTAAGAAATATAAGCGCGTTTTTATGTAAGGATCTAAAAATACAAGTACCATTGTGCAAGTATTTTCTGTTTTGACGTAGTCCGGTCACCCATCAACCTAGAAATATAATTAACATGAGAATAATTAGATTTTCTGTTTGTTTGGGGCTATGTTTAGCCTGCTTTTCGAGGTTGAGCTTTTTCATTATGCCAGGTCTTAATTTTAATGAATATTCTACTAGACGTTTTGAGGGCCGCAATTCATAATAGTAAGTTTTGGTAAACATATGTAGTAGTTTTAGTGTATAGTTGTTGATTTTGTACAAACAATATTTAAATCAAACGAATAGCCCAAATAATAAATTTTACCATATTTAATAGATTCCTTATTACAATCATTTTTATGTTTACATAATTTACAGCATGTCTCTTATTGAGCTTTTACTTACACTTTTAGAACTTGTTGGGGTATATTACAATGTTGATTTCCTTGCTATCTTCCATGCTGGACTGGGAATGATAGAAAAACAATGATAGAAAAACATAGAATGTGCTAGCTGCATCTCCTCCCGGGCATGCTGTAAAAAACAGCTAAGGGATTCGAGGGTTACAGTGTATTGCAATTTTAGGCGATGGGCTGACAACCTGTCATAGCAATATACATCATAATCATCTGTTATAACCCTCAACACTTGTCAGACGTGGCGGGACGACCTTTGTTTAGGTCGTTTTCGCTCTTTCTACATCATTATAGATAATGGCATGATTTTATGTACGTATGTTTTTTTTAATCAAATAAGCATTAATAATACTGCTAAATGTTAATACTATTGGAATACTTATCAGCAGAAGATTTCTTGCAATTATCGTGGATTACACTTACAGGAGGAAAAAACAAGCAATTTCGATTTATAATGTAGAAGTCAAGAGGCTTCCGAGGAAAAAAGTGAGTGGAAATGGAAAGATACAGAAAAAGTATATAAAATTAAACATATTGGAGTCAAACATATATTAGTTATATATGAATAATATATAATAAATTCTTAGAAATAGGGCTCGATTTTTTAACGAGAAAGAAAACAGATTTTTATCCCGTGGGCTGTACAGATTTACTTGTAAAGTAGAATAAAGACCTATTTCTTGACAAGGGGAGAAAAATGCAAGTCGACACACATAAAACTCTTAATAATATATAGGAGTATTATCCTATACGATAAATAGTGTCAGTGGAGTACTATTTGAATTGGGACGGAGCAATTTTATTACGTCACCTGAGTTACTGCTACTTGTCGAACAAGTAGTGCCAATGTGGGACAGGGGTTATAAACTACGAGAATAGATCCTTCCTGGTAATGTTAATATTATTACGGTGATATTATGCAACAATGAAATAACTTTGATCCATGTGATCCCATATAACTTTAGTATAGGATTGGAGCGTATCGAATTCCATTGATTTTAAACTCAAATGCGGATATCTAAAGATTAATTTTCCATGGTACCATTGTTACCACAACCTGTACAGGGTTAATGGATTAAATTAATTGTAATCTCACCGCTGGGTTTCGAGTAGCATTGTTTTTGTAATACACATACATAAATATTATACCTTATTTGAGTAGGTAGAATGAGCCCGGTGGTGTAATGGATAGGGCCGCTGCCTCCTGAGCGGGGAGGTCGTGGTTCGTATCCCACCAAGTACCAATGTGTTTTACGGTTTCCGAATTTCATATGTACCTTTATTCGGCGCTTTTTCCGTGCTTCGGAAGGCACGTTAAGCTGTTGGTCCCGGTTAATATCGTTTGACACCTTAGATATTAATCGTCAAGCCATGTCAGAGGCCAGTGCTAAGCATTGGCGGCTTGAAAACTCTGACCTGATCTAGAATTGGGTTTGGTTTCCCTTCTGGGTTGCGGAGGTCAGATGGCAGTCGCTCTGTGTAAAAACCAGTACCCTCGTTCAATTTCCTAGAAAAGGTAGCCGACCCCGTGAGGTACGGGATAAGGCTAGGTAGATTATTTGTATTCGAGTAGGTAGAATGTCGATGGCTTTTGAACAACTTTAAGGGCGGTTTAGAAGATTGTGTGTTGATGTAGAGACTGGTTGACTGACATATCGTAACACCGAAACTTTCTGTCCCTGTTTTCTATGGGAAGAGAAGCAGCTGCAAATATCTATTCTTTTTATCACACTCGGTTCAGCATGAACTATTTACCTTTTTTGTCTGGCTAGTATCAACAAAATAGTGTCTTAACCTCCGATACGAGAACATTATTAAACTTTCGGAAAACCAGTAAACCCTAGATAAAATCACTAGCACACTGACAGCCGTGATTCATTCAAGTCATGCAACGTCGCTTTACATGTGACTGGCGATCTAAAATGGTATATTGGAATATTTTCAACTGCAGTTAGTGGTTGGCAAACAAAAGCGGCGGGGAAATCTTTCTGCTCACGTCTCACACTCCGAGAGCCGTGCTCTTATGTGAGACTAGCTTTGCCACGCAAGTTCACCCGGTTTTATGTACAGTGGGAATATACAGTAAAAAATATCGGGGATGATCTGATGTTTTTTATGCTTACTTACAAGTTAGCATAAAAAACAGCAGTATTACAAAATAAAGCTTCATATTATGGCGTGTTGTGCAGTGCAGCCAATGCCCTTGCCGTGTTCGACATTGTAGCCTTAGTTTTAAAACAGACATAGCAGATGGAGATGTAAATAGTCTTTCGTATCAATTTTGTATTCACATAGAAAGCTTTCCTTTATTTGGGTAGCATATTTATTACATACATACATACATATAATGACGCCTTTATCCCAAATAGGGACCTAAACTAAGGTCAATCCGCCACGACTGACAAAGTGTTGAGGGTTATTTAATATAGATTTGAAGGTTTATTGCTATAGTGACAGGTTGTCAGCCCATCGACTAAATTTATTTCATGCTTGTTTAAAGTCTTCACGGGAATGGGTAAAATGACTTGAAATTTTCAATTATTTGTTCAATCATTAGCTTTTGTTTATTACTTTTACCTAGTTACATCGAGTATTTATCACGGTGTATTGATTTTTCTCGCCATATTGCCGTACTGGGTTTTATTGCGAATGTTACAGGCATTTTATTGCTGCCTTGCACGAGTATTTGTGACCATTTGGGACGTAAAAAATCAACACCGCCGTAGGCAGGATTTAGAAAACACTCTGTATTTACGTTTTAGCGAAAAATACGCTTTAGTTAAAGTGGAACTTTTACGTTAGATTTATTGATACTGTGTAAAAAATACACTCTGTTATTTTCACCGTTTTAGCAATAAATTTTAAAATAAACATGCTATACTGGATAGTGTATATTTTATTTGATAAAATATATTTTTCTCTCAATGCTTTTATGGTGAAGTATATGTCTATAAAATTACATACATACATATAATCACGCCTTTATCCCTAATGGGGTAGGCAGAGCGTAAACGACCTAAATAAAGGTCGTTCCGCGACGAGCTGGTTTTAACAGCATTACTGGGGGGAAGTGCAGCTGGCAAATTCTGTTTTTCTTTTGCTCCCAGTACATCATGGAAGAGAATCAAATTAATTAATCAAATTACAATGTTCTAGAAACCTAGATAATCCTTACTTGAACCTTCTTTAATATTTTAATACTAAGTAGGTACATAGTAAAGAGGAATCTGAGAGGTCCGTATCTTAAACCCAGTTTAAGCTACCTTGATATATTTAGAACTTATGGTAAGTTCAAGCCAACCATTATTCTCCGATAAACCTGTGTCGACGTACGGTGTCGCAGGCAGAAGCTAGTCAAGTATTTTAGGCAGGCAAAATATTAATACTATACGCCATGTAGTTCATGAAACAAAACAACAGATGTCACTGTACAAACATGTTAAAAGTAATAAACGGCGGTTGTGTGATTTGTTCTAATTAGGATATAAGGTGTGAATGAGATCTATATTGTAACTCTCAAGTAACTCTCAAGTGACTCTCAAGTGACTCTCAAGTGACTCTCAAGTCACTCTTAAGTGACTCGCAAAAGAACCCAGTGAAGAATAGTAAATACAAAAAACCAAGTGTAGATGTCACTGTACAGGATGTCTGGAATTATAAACGGCGGTGGTGAGATTTGTTATGAGTAGGATATAAAGTATAAATAATTATATATTGTAACTCTCAAGTAACTCTCAAGTAACTCTCAAGTAACTCTCAAGTAACTCTCAAGTAACTTTCAAGTAACTCTCAAATAACTCTCAAGTTACTCTCAAGTGACTCTCAAAAGTACCCAGTAAAGAATAGTAAATAAAAGTTTAACCAAGTGTATTTGTCACTGTACAGGTGTCAGAAATAATAAACGGCGGTGGTGAGATTTGTTCTGATTAGGATATAAAATGTGAATGAATTCTATATTGTAACTCGCAAAAAGTACCCAGTGAAGAACAGTGTAATAAAAGGCTATAGAAGGAAGAAGTGTTTCAGTTATAGTAGTGCCTATAGTCTGTCAACGTCGTGCTTACCGCGCCTTAGGGGTACAGACGTGCGCGGGGACGCGGTAACGGGGGTGCGGGCGGTGAAGCAGGAGGGTGAGCGAGCACGACGCAATGTGTTCATGTTCGCAATCGCCGCGTGCTACCGCGTCCCCGCCAACGTCTGTACCCCTAGGGCGCGGTAAGCACGACGTTGACAGACTATAGTAACCAGTGGTAGGCAGGAAGTGTTGTGCTGCTCTCAGGATCAGGGACATGGTTTTATACAAATACTACAGAGATACATACATATAATCACGCCTTTATCCCTTATGGGGTAGGCAGAGCGTAAACAACCTAAACAGAGGTCGATCCGCCACCTCTAACAAAGTTTTGAGGGTTATCCAAGATAGATTTGTGGGTATATTGCTGTTGTGACAGGTTGTCAGTCCGTCGCCCAAATTACTGAAACCCTCAGATCCCTTAGCTGGTTTTTACAGCATGCCCGGGAGGAAATGCAGCTGGCACATTCCATGTTTTTCTCTCGCTTCCAGTCCAGCATGGAAGACTATATAAATAGGTTTACCTATACATAATGTATTAACTGTCTCACACGTTAATGTAACGCCTAACGACGTAGATATATCCTTCACGAAATCGTAAGTGTATTACCACAGGAATAACCAAAATTTAGCTGAATTTGCTACTTAGAATGAGATTTATTAGATTAAAATATAAGTATATTTACCCGCTGCTAAATCTTCCATGAGCCGAGCGAGCGTGTATACGTCTCTGACTTTGATCGCGTTTAAGCTTTTACAATCCGAGCGTAATCTCCCTTTATGCATTTCATTACATATGGTATACGCAACACTATACTTGAGTATCAAATCATACGTCTCCTGAACCAACAAAGATGAAAGATTCATACAACTAAATTGAATGGAATCTCCGCGGGACTTGTTTGTGTTTCCGAACTCTTGCCATCTCGGTTTGTAGATATCTTCTTAGGTAAGTTCGGTACGAAGGCAGTGACTTAACTCGGAAGATGGGTATCTACTCTACATTATTATATAAGATGACGTTTTATAGTTACATAAAATATAATCACGCCTTTATCCCTAACGGGGTAGGCAGAGCGTAAACGATCTAAATAAAGGTCGTTCCGCCACGTCTCACAAAGTTTTGAGGGTTTTTTTGAGATAGTAAGTAAATTGCTGTAGTGACATCGCCTAAATTACAATATAGGTGCTGAAACCCTCGGATCCCTTAGCTGGTTTTTACAGTATGCCCGGGAGGAATTACAGCTGGCACAGTCTATGTTTTTCACTCTCTCCCAGACCAGCATGGAAGAACTTTTAAGACTTTTTATTAGTGTGGTTTACCTAAAAACGTGGCGCGTGCTTATAATAATGACATTGATAACGTAGATATAAACTGGGTGTATACTCCTACGTTACATTATCGTCGCCACATTTTAGACATCTGAAAGATCCGTCGAAAGTATTTCAACTTATTTTCACTCTAATATCTAGTTCGTTCTTGAACTTCATTTTAATTTCATGGATCGTATTTCTCAAACACAATCAAACTTAAAAATGTTTGCCAATTCTGTCAACTTCACTAAAATACACGAAAATAAGACAACAATGCAAGTATTAGTATTCTTCTGTCGAGTGGGTATCGAGTCTATCGACCCGATGAACCCTGGTGTCAGAGTTTTGAAACCGCCTAGTAGCACAACTATCAGGCCTCTAACATGGTTTGAGTAACGACCACTATCAAAGACAGCGACCGGGACCGACGTCTTAACGTGCCCTCCGAAGCACGAAATGTTTATCTTTTTCGGACAATCAGGTGGTTCAGCCTGCAAAGTCCTTACCAAAGTGGGGAAAAAAATCACAAAGTGATAAATTCTCAAATATCAACTTTGTGTTTCCCCCCTGGGAATCGAAGCCAGGACCTCCGGATCACGAGTCCATGGCACTAGCCACTAGATCACGGAGGCAGTTATAGTATTCGTATTGTTATACTTGTTTTGTTGACTTATTTTCGTGAACTTTTGTTTGATAAATACGATCCATTAAATTAAAACGAAAACCCGTTTAATAAAATATTCTGTTAATATTTACAGAGCGGGAAGCAATTTTGGAAAACTGGGGAATGGTCCCATCATATTCGTTGTTTAATGTGCTCTGTACATATGAGTAAAGTTTGTGAGAGTGTATTCCTACTGTATTTCGCTTCGAGTCACATAGTTCGTTTATTTGTATTTCCGATGTAGTTAAAATAATAAATTATGTACCCGTAAAAAAGGCAAAAAGCAAAGAACCGTTGTTCTTTTATGGGAATATTTATAATAAATATATTATTAATATTTTCAAGGCATATTCATTCACTACCACAAATTATACAGTAACTTATTATTATTATACTTCCATGCTGACCTGGTAGCGAGAGAAAAACAGAATGTGCCAGATGCATTTCCTTCCGGGCATGTTGTAAAAACAAGCTAAGGGATCCAAGGGTTTCAGTATATTGTAATTTAGGCGATGGGCTGACAACCCGTCACTACAGCAATATACCTACAAATTTTAAGATAAATTTAACAACCCTCGAAACTTTGACACACGTGGCGGAACGGCTACTTAGGTCGTTTACGCACTACCTACCCCATTAGGGATAAAGGCGTGATTATATGTATATACTTATTATTATTGATGTTATCGGGGACTCGGAAATCATAATCAATTGTCAGACAGTACTCAGGTGTTCTAACTAAAGTAAAAACAATTTTTCAGGTAAATCAGCAGTCAATTCTTTTCTTTTTTTTACCTTTTTACCTCATCCTTCTTACCCTTGTTCTCTCATACATATCGCAAGACCATTGTAATTGGAAATTATCCTTATCATCATGTTGTAGTATGGCGTTTTCTGCGTAGATCCTATATGTCGATATTCAGGCTTAGCAGCCAGTCCTTGGGCGCTGGGGTGAGCTGATGTGGTTCGGACATGCCACCAGGGAAGCGATGGAGTGAGCAGTCGTTCACAATGTGGGGTAGAGTATGTTCAGGCTCATCGCACTCGCAGGATGGTGACTCTCTGAGCAACCATTTATGAATATGGTGGTTGGAATATACAGATATACATACATATAATTACGCCTTTATCTCTCATGGGGTAGGCAGAGCGTAAACGACCTAAACAAAGGTGGTTCCGCCACGTCTGACAAAGTTTTGAGGGTTATTGAAGACAGATATGTAGGTATATTGCTGTAACAGGTTGTCAGCCCATCGCCTAAATTGCAGTATACTAAAACCCTCGGATCCCTTAGCTGGTTTTTACAGCATTGCCGGGAGGAAATGCAGCTGACACATTCTATGTTTTTCTTTCGCTCCCAGTCCAGCGTGGTTGGAACGTCCGTGTCCAATTCTGAATCGGTTTAATTTCACCCATGTTGATTGAGGAGTGCCAAATCAGAGTGGGTTCTTTGTTTGGGTCGGCGATGAGACATTTTTGCGGGTGGTCAAAGTGCTCCCAGGAAGACTGCCACTCCGCTTTGACATCAAAATATGTCTCCAGACGTTTATCTGTCCAAATTGGGTTCCTTAGTATATCCTTATTAAAAGGCGCTGCAAACTTGACACTGGCGGAGTCATCACGGAAACGCCAAGCCACAAAAAAAAATAAGTTGATGTTATAATTCAACGTCGATCTACATCAAAATCAATCCTACACCCTCCAGATTCAGAGCCTAAGACTAACCGCCAGACTTAAAAAACAGTCTGTACTACATATTGGATGTTTGTAAACAATATCGCCTGCACAGGTGGCTCGACGAGGCCTATTACCGAGGGATTTTCTCGAGAAACACGACCACAATTTTATATTACACGTTATCATGAATGGGTATTACTATTCAGCGCCTATTTGGCAGCCGAGTCTCATTAAATCTTTTTACTGCGCACATATTGCTTTTTATCGGTACTCGGAGGCTTTGCCAGGATGGTAGCACCTGTAAAACTTTCTTAAATTGATATACTTAGCAGATGTCTTTTTTCAATGTACTTTTGTGAGAATGAATTATTGATTTTGTGACATGCTTATACGTGTTAAATTTGTAATCACGCCCATTGTCCTTCACGGGGTAGACAGAGGAGCATCAATGGCTTAAAAAGCCATTTTGCCCATATCTCATCGTCATTTCAGTTATTTCTTGTTAATTTGTAGTGGCGGATGTAGTACGAAATCGGCGGCTAGTATGGAGTGCACGCCCTGTGCCTATGGTCTAAATTGTGATACACCGAGACCCTCCGCTCTTTTGGCTTTTACTTAAGAAATTTAGCGGCTGGTACATTTTATATTGCATCCAGTCCAGCAAAAAATAAGATGATATTATGATAAGATTCATGATGAGTCTGTGATGTTTTTTTGCTGAGACAGCACATTTATCACTGATAGACGAACATTTTTAGGATTCTTAGATTAATAAATTTGCCTGTCATGTCATGAGATGACACAAGGTCAAATTAATATTATACATACATACATACATAAATCACGCCTTTATCCCTTACGGGGTAGGCAGAGCGTTTAACGCCTCGTAAAAGGCGCTTTCGCCACGTCTGACAAAAATTGAGGACAATTTTAGATTGTAATATGTATTGCTTTAGTGACAGGTTGTCAGCCCATCGACTAAATTACAATACACTGTAACACTCGAGTCCCTTTTGCTGACTTCAACAGCATGCCCGGGAGGAAGGGCAGCTGGAACATTCTATGTTTTTCTATCTCTCCCAGTCCAGCATGGAAGATAATTAATATTATCAATTAAATGAATTGAATATACTATTTTAAGAAGGGATATAGCTTCCAAGGATAGCTTCCATGCTGGACTGGGAGCGACAGAATAACGTAGAATGTGCCAGCTGCATCTCATCCCGGGCTTCGAGGGTATATTGTAATTTAGGCGATGGGCTGACAACCTGTCACTACAGCAATATCCAGTTCTATCTTAAACAACCCTCAAAACTTGTCAGACGTGGCGGAACGACCTTTGTTTGGTATGTTCACGCTCTGCCTACCCCATTAGGGATACAGGCGTGATAGTATGTATGTATGTAAGAAGGGATATCTTAAAAAAAGGACTGAATATAAAAAATACGATTTAAATAAAGTTCTTGGAACTTATAAATCCCTAACCTAAAAAAAACGACAGCTATCTTATCTATCTCATCTACTCGTACCTGTCCACAGCTAAACCATCATCATCATCATCTCCCTAGCCTTATCCCGTAACACACGGGGTCGGCTTCCTAATCTAGGTGATTGAACGAGGGTACTGGTTTTTACACAAAGCGACTGCCATCTGACCTCCGCAACCCAGAAGGGAAACAGGACCCAATCCTAGATTAGGTGAGTTTTCAAGCCGCCAATGCTTAGCACTGGCTTCTGATATGGCTTAACGACTAATATCTACGGTATTAACGATATTAACCGGGACCAACGGCTTAAAGTGCCTTCCGAAGCACGGAAAAAGCGCAGAATAAACGTACTTATGAAATTCGAAAACCGAAAATCACATTGGTACGTGGTGGGATTCGAACCACGACCTCCCGCTCAGGAGGCAGCGGCCCTATCTACTACACAATCGGGCTCTCCACAGCTAAACCAATTTATATAAAATGTTTCCGACTGATTGAACCGCGATTGCTTAGTAAAGTCGTAACTCCGGGGACGGCCCGATGCAGATTGTCTGCAGTGTAATTACGGAGTCGGTTTTAAGACGGTTTATCCCGCACACTAGCGCCATCTAAAAAATAAATCATTACACCTGTTCACGGCTAAACCAATTCATATGAAATGTTTTCGACTGATTGTACCGCGAATGCTTAGTAAAATGCATCTGCATCGTGCCGTCTCCGGAGTTACAAGCGAGTTACTTGACAAGACAATCTTGTCTGCAGTTTAATTACGAAGAGCCCGATGGTGTAGTGGATAGGGCCGCTACTTCCTGAGCGGGAGGTCGTGGTTCGAATCCCACTACGTACCAATGTGTTTTTCGAATTTTATATGTACGTTTATTTGGCGCTTTTTCCGTGCTTCCCCGGTTCGTCCCGGATAATATAGTTAAATACCATAGATATTAGTCGTTAAGCCATGACAGAGGCCAATGCTAAGCATTGGCGGCTTGAAAACTCGGACCTAATCTAGGATTGGGTCTGGTTTCCCTTCTGGGTTGCGGAGGGCAGATAGCAGTGTAAAAACCATTACCCTCGCTCAATCACCTAGATTAGGAAGCCGACCCCGTGAGATACGGGATAAGGCTAGGGAGATGATGAGTTTAATTACGGAGTCGGACTTAAGACGGTTTCGACACACTAGCGCCACTGTTGAATACAGTACAGTACGACTCTAAGAGCATGTAAAAAGCTTTTACGTACTTATTTGTCGGCACATAGTATTTATATATTAAGCCTAACCTAACCTACCCCTCCAGTTATTTGGACCCTCTGTCTAAAACGATAGTTTTAGTCAAATTACTGAATATGTAAGATTAATTCCTAACTATTTGACGAGTATTTTTTTTTATTAAATGGCGCTAAAGTCGTTTATTAGCTTTCTTAAGGCGCAAACCCAAGGTCCGGATTGCATACCCTTCCGGTCATGAGGATTATATACTTTAATACGAATATATTAAATTACCTACATCAATCTTCTGCAGACGTGCATACTTTCATAAACAATACGTTACGGCATCCTTTGTTTATTTTTTTACATGTAAGTAGATACGAGGATATAACTTTATTATGTTCTTTAGGTAATAACCCCAATTTGTATAAGTAGATACATCCCTTTAAAGAAGTGGAACATCTAGTACGCAAATACATATAATCACGCCTTTATCCCTAATGGAGTACACAGAGCGTAAACGACCTAAAAAAAAGGTCGTTCGCTACGTCTGATAAAGTTTTGAGGGTTATTTTTAGATTTGTTCAGCCCACCGCCTAAATTGCAATATACAGAAACCCTCAGATCTCCTAGCTGGTTTCTACAGCATACCCGGGAGGGAATGCAGCTGTCACATTCTATGTTTTTCTATCGCTCCCAGTCCAGTATGGAAGAACCCAAATACAAGGACAAGTATAGGTAGTAAGTCGTTGGTTTATTTCTATTTATCTCACGATGATCCGCGATAAACTTCTTTGTAGCCTGTTAGCGTCGTATCAGAAATACGTAAAGGCGCTC
Organism: Scrobipalpa costella; assembly: GCA_949820665.1. Taxonomy (NCBI): domain Eukaryota; kingdom Metazoa; phylum Arthropoda; class Insecta; order Lepidoptera; family Gelechiidae; genus Scrobipalpa; species Scrobipalpa costella. Next base: position 12,835,941 of record OX463303.1, read on the forward strand.
GTAAATGTTACGTTTTCATCAGAAAGTTTATTGGGCTATCAGAGGACGTTGTCTTATAAGTTATATGCAGATTGTTTGCAGCGTCATTAGGCGAAGTTGGATTACAGACGAGATTAGATCCCGCCTTCCCACTATCTAGATTGCAGCTTCTGTACTTAATTGTTGTAATCAGGAAAAGAAAACGCTCAGTTTCTCAATGTCACCGCTTGTTAAATGTTCTTAGTCATCATCTCCTTAGCCTTATCCCGCATCTCTCGGGGTCGGCTACATAATCTAGATGATTGAATGAGGGTACTGCTTTTTACACAGAGCGACTGCCATCTGACTTCCGCAACCCAGAAGGGAAACCAGACCAAATCCTAGATTAGGTCAGAGTTTTCAAACCGCCAATGCTTAGCACTGGCCTTTGACATGGCTTAACGACTAATACCTACGGTATTTAACGTTATTAACTGGGACCAACGGCTTAACGTACCTTCCGAATCACGGAAAAAGCGCCGAATATACGTACATATGAAAATTCGAATATCGATAAACACATTGGTACGTGGTGGGATTAGAACCACGACCTCCCGCTCAGGAGGCAGCGGCCCTATCCACTATACTATCGGGCTCCATAAATGTTCTTAGTCAAAGCAAATAAATAATGTGAAGTATTTTTTTCTAATAATAAAATAATGTCTCTTATGGGCAATAAACATAATAAATAGTCGCATCTGCTACGCCCGCTACGTCGTAGCGTTTTGCTACGATGTGGAAAACGTAGATAGGAGCGTTCTGAACGTGAATTTATGTCCCCAGATCGAAACTTTTTACAATCGTAGCCCAATGTACTTAGGTTTCAACTATGCAGATTGTCTGCAGCGCCATTAGGCGGTCCGGATTGCCAATCCGGGATTGGGTGTCGGCTTTCCTCCATGTTACTATTGGTAGCTGGTAGATAGTAGCTTTTACTAACTGTCTGTTACAATTTATTCCAATTATATGCTTCGTTTTATGCAGACTTGGTTGATAGGATTATTGAAGTATCTCGTTTTTTTTAAAAATTTATTTGTATTAAATTTGGGTCTAACTTACATACTTTACGTAGGTACTTACCCACTTTTTTATCTAGGTACCTATCTAAGTTTTTATTAAAAGATTAGACTGAGTCTATCAATATTTTACGCGCGAATTATTTTATGAAGTTAGGTTGGCTTGAAAAGTTCTAGATAATTAAATTTATTGTATCTAGGAGTTTTCTTTATTAATTATTTTTATATTACTGTATTTACAAGAAAAAGTTCTCAAAATTCTTGTTATTGAATTATTCATAGTTTTTATTGATAGCAGCTACGTAAATGAATAGAATAGTTATGATTCTTCGGAGCAAAAGATGATGTAGTGGATAGGGCCGCTGCTTCCTGAGCGGAGAGATCGTGGTTCAAATCCCACCACGTACCAATGTGTTTTACGGTTTTCGAATTTCATATGTACGTTTATTCGGCGTTTTTTCCATACATACATAAAATCACGCCTTTATCCCTTACGGGGTAGGCAGAGCGTAAAACGCCTCCTGAAAGGCGCTTTCGCCACGTCTGACATAAATTGAGGGCAATTTTAGATTGTAATGTGTATTGCTGTAGTGACAGGTTGTCAGCCCATCGCCTAAATTACAATACACTGTAACCCTCGAATCCCTTTTGCTGTCTTTTACAGCATGCCCGGGAGGAAGGGCAACTGGAACATTCTATGTTTTTCTTTCTCTCCCAGTCCAGTGTGGAAGAACGCTTTTTCCGTGCTTCGGAAGGCACGATAAGCCGTTGGTTCCGGTTAATATCGTTTAATACCGTAGATATTAGTTGTTAAGCCATATCAGAGGCCAGTGCTAATCATTGGCGGCTTGATAACTCTGACCTAATCTAGGATTGGGTCTGGTTTCCCTTCTGGATTACGGAGGTCAGATGGCAGTCGCTCTGTGTAAAAACCAGTACCCTCGTTAAATCCCCTGGATTAGGTAGCCGACCCCGGAGATATGGGATAAGGCTAGGGAGATGATGAGTTATGATTCTTCAGAAAGTCGAGGAATATAAAAATCGTAGTAGACAAGTTTGGATTGTATTCGAAATATATTATTCAGCTTGAAGTAGTTTAGTATTTCAGTGGATCGTAGTAAATTTAATGCAAAATCCCACGCTTTCTAAAATTATTATCGTATTTAAAGCCTTACTTAAAATGGGCATTTTCCAGTCTACTCATAAATAATGGTGTCCAAAAGGCTCTGTTCGCACCGAGCCTCTTTGAATAATTTCAGAAAATTTACAAGTCAAGTCGGCCCCTATTTATTGCGTTATCAATGAGCTGACACTCGAACAAATTAGTATTTCGGGAGCAATAATGCTTAAAACAATTTATTTAAGTGATTAACACGCTTTAAACTTGTTTTCAAAATAGAACTATTCAAATTAATCGCTCTTATAACATTCTGGAACTTTCTAGTCTCTAAATTATGCAAGAAATCCTAAAGTCTGTGCTTACAAAGATCTGTCAAATTGTAGTTCAAGTTGTTCTGCGCTATTTCATTTCTATTCTCTTCTGTACACCTGACGTAGGGTGGATTTAAAAACAGCCAAGCTGTGTCCACACCTTTTTCCAATTTTGTAATAAATAAATATCTATATGCCTACCAGTCCTGTTTGTTATGTTATTCTTGATTGTGCGTTTTAATTTTATGTAATGTGTTTTGTGGAAATACAATTATTTGTATTTGTATTGGGTCAGAATTTTGTATTCGGGTTAGCCCGTTTCGTAAAAGCCGTCTAAGGAAGAAAACCAGGGAATACCTATCAATATTCTCTGTGAAAACAAAACTTTTACAATACTTGTCATTCCGCCTGCCATACCATACATATCACCATATATCCATACATATTGAGTTTAACAATTAGATACCCGGTATTTACGAGAGCCCTGTTTTTGACTTCTAGAAAGTATTTGTCGAAGTAGCAATTCTGAAGAAAAAGCACTTTGACTTTATTCGGTGTTAGGACGTTGCAAAATATGATATGATTTGTAAAAAAAAAAACCTGCTTGTGCCTGCTTTTGACGTGGCGGTGTGTGCAGGGGCATGTGACATGCTATCATGATGCTGGGTGCCTGTCACTATGACTTTTCCGCCATTAATGGCCACCATTTTTAATGTCAGCTGATATTGCTACAGATTATACTTTTGTAAGGCCTATACTAACTTTTGTTGCACTATTGTAGTATGCCCCACAAAATGCTTGAGTTTCATCCGCACGGCTCACTGTGACATGTTATCATGACAGCTATGATGTTAAAACGGTTATACTGGACGCCCGCCATTGTACTATGATATGGCTGTTCTTATGTAAGCTTGTCACTCAGCTGCTGCAAAAATGCCTGCGGTCGATCCTCGCAGCTCAATGTGATATGACATGTTATTATGACAGATATGATGTTAAAGCGTTCATGCTGGACGCCCGCCATTAATGTGTCCGCCATCTTTGATATCAGCTGATATTGCTACAGAATACTGGCGAAAGGCCATACCCGCGTCACGCCAGCCGCGCCCGTCGTCACTAGGCATTTGGTCTATTGAAACTCTTCGCCATTGATATGTCAGGCACGTGGATTTAATACAAGCCGGCGTATGTAATAAACCCAGTTTATTACTTCGCGAAACTCGGATGGGACTCTTTGAGGTCATGTATTTTATGTGTCCATTTATTTACATTATGAAACCTTTATTCTGTACAAGTGACTCATTATTTTAACAAGGGCTTATTTACTTTATAATATTTAAACAACATATAATGATCGTATAGTACATATTACAATCTAAAATTGCTCTCAATTTTTTTTTGTCAGACGTGGCGAAAGCGCCTTTTACGAGGCGTTAAACGCTCTGCCTACCCCGTAAGGGATAAAGGCGTGATTTATGTATGTATGTATGTATGTAGTACATACCGGGTGTAGGGGACAGCGTCACACAAACTGATAGGGGCTGCTCAGTCAAAATCACTGAACAACTGTCACAAGGACTTTTTTTCAGGAAGTGAAAAAAGAGCTTTTCTATACAAATTGTCTGATCGTGGCGGACGTTTTGAATGGAAAAGAATACGCAGTATATAATTTTATGTCAAATGACGTGAAACGTGTTTATCTGTATAATGCGTTAAGTAATCTGCGATAATCATACGTTTAAAAAATAAAATGTATTTCGTTGCGTACCTATTGTATTTCCGAACAACTGTGCTATAATGAAATTATTTTGCAATTACTTTCAACAAAAATCCTTTAAACTATTTTCGTTTATTTCCGTGTGGATAATCAATTTCAGCTTTATCTGGTGAACGGGGCGAATTTAAAAAACAAGAGAAAGGTATAGAGCAGGAATATTTTAATTAACACAATGGAGTGGAATCTCGCTATTTTGATGGCTTACAAAAAACAAAGGAACAATTACGAGTGTTTTTTTCTGAAATGCTAAAAATATTAAAGATAAGTAACATAGTTTTCTTACTACATATCAGCCATTCATAGGTTTATTCAAAAGAAACATCTGTATAAAAAAAACATCTTCATGTGTTTATAATAATAGTATCTACATACAAATATATAATCACGCCTTTATCCCTAATGGGGTAGGCAGAGCGTAAACGACCTAAACAAAGGTCGTTTCGCCACGGTTGACAAAGATTTGAGGGTTACTCAAGATATATTTGTAGATATATTTCTGTAGTGATAGGTTGTATATGGCCTAAATTAGAAAAAAAATAAAAAAGCAGCAGCAGAAATGCAGCTGGCACATTGTTAGTTTTTCTCTCGCTCCCAGGCTATTATGGAAGAAATAATAATAGTATCTACGTACATAGTGATTCTACATTATATTCAGTAGGCGGCACACCCAGGAGGAAATGCAGGTGGCACATTCTATGTTTTCCTGTCGCTCCCAGGCCAGCATGGAATAAATAATAATAGTATCTACGAGTACATATAGATTCTAGATTACATACAGTATGTATCGTATTGTATGTATCGTAGTAGCCACAAGTCTTGAATCAATACTGCACAAGGGGACCGAAGTGCGCATCCGAGCGTTATTCTATTTGCAGGTAGCAGACTGCTGACTAATACGTAGTGATAGCAATGTGTTGCCACCTTAAAATAAGTTTTTACGTAGTTACATACATACATACTAACACGACTGTATTCCTAATGGTGATAAACAAAGGTCATTCCGCCATGCTTTTCTTCCATGCTGGACTGGGAGAGATAGAAAAACATAGAATGTTCCAGCTGCCCTTCCTCCCGGGCATGCTGTAGATGTCAGCAAAAGGGAAAAAAGGGACTCGAGGGTTACAGTGTGTTGTAATTTAGGCGATGGACTGACAACCTGTCACTATAGCAACACAAATTACAATCTAAAATTGTCCTCAATTTTTGTCAGACGCGGCGGAAGCGCGTTGAACGCTCTGCCTACCCCGTAAGGGATAAAGGCGTGATTTTATGTATGTATGTATGCATTCCGCCATGTCTGACAAGTTTTGAGGGCTTGTTGAAGATAGATCTGTATATTGCTGTATTGACAGGTTGTCAGCTCATCGCCCTAAATTATAATATACTGAAACCCTCAAATCCTTAGCTGGTTTTTACAGCATGCCCGGGAGGAGATGCAGCTGGCAAATTCTACGATTTTCTATCGCTCCCAGTTCAGCATGGAAAATACGTAGTTTCCGTTGAAAATTCGCTAAGCTAATATTAATAATCTTCTTCTGCTAAGAGCAAGTGGATTCTTGAGAACCCTGGTGTCAGAGTTTTCAAACCGCCTAGAAGGACAGCTATTAGGCCTTATTAATGCAAACGTTTGATGGTTAGATGTTTTACTCAAACACGCTTTCACCACTAAATGGATCGTAATTTGACTCTTCTTGAACGTTTTAACTTGTTCTAAATAATAATCCTAGAATTTGGAAACAAAAACTCATTTATTTATTCTTCTTAGCGAGTGGATTCTCGAGTCAAACGACCCTACACACCCTGATGTCAGAGTTTTCAAACCGCCTAGTAGCACAACTATTAGGCCTCTGACATGGTTTGAGTAACGACCACTATCAAAGACAGCGACCGGGAACGGCGGCTTAGCGTGCCCTCCGAAGCACGGAATGCTTTTTCTTTTCGGACAATCAGGTGATTCAGCCTGCAATGTCCTAACCAAACTGGGAAAAACCTCACAAAGTGATAAATTAACAAATATCAACTTTGTGCTCCCATGGCTCTGACCACTAGACCATGGAGGCAGTTATTTGGTTATTGCGACTGAAAAATTTATACCTACATAAAAAAAAAAGCTTTTAACATTTTTACAATTCTTATATTACAAATCAGAAACGCGTATATTCATTTATTGCAAATAAAAAAATACATCGTGATTGACAGCATGTCGAACGAAGCTTACCATGTTTAATCCCTGTAACATGGGTTATTTGGATATATAGCCTTGGCTTAGTGAATGGAGAGGTATAGATATATTTAGATATGTTAAAGGCCTTATTGTTATGCTTGATAGCACCATGGAAAGTACGTAAGTTGACTTTTATTAGACACTGAAAACAATCAACCTTATCCAAGAAATATGACTCAAAATATGAGAATATATTTGGCTCTTCTATGCAGAATGTGCCAGCTGCATTTCGTCCCGGGAATGCTGTAAAAACCAGCTAAGGGATCCGAGGGTTTCTGTATAACGGGTGAAGGGACAGCGTCCCGCAAACTGATAGGGGTTGCTTAGTCAACGACACTGAGACTCGTATTTTTAAAGCATTTTCAAACTTGAGAGCAATATTAGGTATGGATATGACAGGCCAGTTTGTACTGAAATGACATTTGTGATACGAACTCAAACTCGCTGTCACTCTTGAGAGCTGATTACAAATACGGCCCTATATAACTTTCACCAGGTATTTTTTTCAGGGAGTGAAGAGGTGGACGTTTTGTATGGAAAAGCCATTTTTTTCACTTTATGACTAAAACTCCGGTTGGAAGATGTTTAATGTCGTTCGTTGACTGAGCAACCCCTTTCACTTTGCGGGGTGCTGTCCCTTACACCCCGTATTGCAATTTAGGCGATCGGCTGACAAACTGTCACTACAGCAATACACAAATCTATCTTAATTACACTCAATACTTTCTCAGACGTGGCGGAACGATCATTGTTCAAGTCGTTTACGCTCTGCCTACCCCGTAATGTATAAAGGCGTGAATTTATGTATGTATATATTTGACATGACACTTCATTGTGGATAAATCGCTGATTAGATTGAAAATTTAGCTTGCATCTTTTCCTCTCATGTTCCTAGTGAAAGACATTTGTAGCATCATAACTCATAATCATTACATTAATAACATAACCAAGTAATGTAACCAATTCACACGTTGAATATCGGTCACTAAGTAGAAAAAGAGAAATAATATCCAGTCAAAGTACTTTTATTTTCCTGCTATTTATTTCAAAATTGTTTCAAGAAAATTACTAAAAAATTTTACTTTGCGAATCGGTCCCTATTAAAAAGTTACCTTCCCTTTAGAGTTCATTTGCAGTCAATGAATTAAAAATTTACTTTGAAATAAATACTTAAAATAATTTCAACAAAATGACTAATAAAAACAGTCTTGTTACTTTTTCTAGCAGCCATTTATCATTGACAGCGACGCTCGGTGTTTCACTCTTTTGAATTCTTTTCAATTTAAAACATTCAAAGGGTGCTACTAATTAATGGTTACTCTTACTGCCAGGACTGTTCATTCAATTTCTAGAAATGTACATTCTTTGTAGGTACTGCATTTTACAGCCTCTTAAATTTCCTACGTTAATTTTTAAGATTATTAGTCAATTTTATAATATTTGACAAGTTGTGTGAGTGATTCACAATATTCAGCAAACCATGTTTACTATTCAGCTACTAGTCTAGTCTAGATTTATTTAAGTATATTTTATAAATTATGAATATGTTTATTTTCTAACCGAACATTTTCTTATTTACAGGTAAGTCCATCAAGCAATAGCAACCACACGTGAGTACAACGTTTTATTATTTCAGCGAAGATGTTTATTCCACTTAATCAAGATAATCTCGGTACATATGTTGCACACATAGCGTTTATCTCCGGTATTACCTGTCAGACACGATCTAACACTCGAGTAAACAGACCCTCGAGTCGGCTGAGCTGGATTATAATTATATCAGCTCACCGCAGCCCGAGCTAAGGTCACCCGGACACGCCAATCTCAATATCCCACCGCAACCTGCTTCCAACTGAGAAACGTTTGTAGACTCCGACATTTCCATTGAGAACTTCCACAAGCATCAGGTCAGGTGCACACTCCAGAGAATCTTGTTTGTTATGTACAGTGCGACACTAGAAAATCCAGTTTGAAACAGCGCGTGCCAAAGTCTTACAAACGTTCAGTGCTAGGTTTCGTCTCGTAACGAGCCGTTTTACACGGTAGGAACGGTCGTTTATTAAATTTGAACTTTTCAACCGTGACGGGTCTCGTTTGTGGCGTCATGTCGCCCGTCCCGCGATATCAACTGCAATGTGTATTGCGGTCGCGTCACTCGGTTTTGGCTTCGGCGGCCGCAGTCAGTACTAGTTGGGTGCCCGTAAAAATAAACGACTGCAAATAGTGGGCCGTAGGGCCGCCGGGGGTTGGAGGAAGGTGGAATGGCAAAACGTTAACAGGTCGATTATGCGAGACCATCGATTGCGTAGAGCGATTCGGGACTCAGGCCGCGCGCCTAATGACGGGTCACGCATTTAAATAGCCTGCTCTCAGTCCAATCAGTTCCAAATATTTTTTTTTTTATCATTTCATATACAATTTGATTTGTAGAGGCGTTAACGCAAATGCGGCTGTCGCAAAAAACGTGCTGATTTATTCTGAACGTGTAATGGTGTTACCATTACGACCTGAAGTAGGCACACTCGCTTAATGCAGAGCCATTCCGTTCGAGCACCCTACATATATAAAGTCGAACTTACCTATAGCGATGGCACGCTTCAACTTTTAAATTGTAGGTGACGGGAATGAAATAACAGTTGGCTTCGGTTCTAAGCGTCTAGTCCGCAGTGTCCTATTCGTCTTTTAGTGTTTTCTAGCGAGCATTATGAGGAGCGGTTCCTTACCGCCGAGTGGGGAAGTTTAATACGGTTTGTAAGGACTGTAGGCGTCTTGCCAAAATGCAAACGGAATAAGATCCAAACAATGTGGCTGTACAAGTCCCACTAAATATTTATGTTAATTGCTCTAGATTCCTCTGTTTATAGTGTCCGTTGAAATTCGTTTTAAGAATGGACTTTGAATAAAAATTGTCGATTCATTTCAAGATAATGAGTTGACTCCAGCAACTCATTGTCTGTTGAAAATAATTAACTGCCTGACTCGACAGAACGGAGTTTGCTCAGAAGCTTAGGTAAGTCGGAAAATATTTAAAAGTTGAAAGGTAGGTTCCTGACATGTTTTGACGCTGAATTTCACACTTTAAGCCGCCCAGGCCGTTAGAAGTTAAGTGCACCTATAAATTTTGAGAAAACAGTCTACTCGTATCGCCAAGAGGGGAGATCCGGTGCTTAATTATGGTAAAAGTAGCAAAAGTTATAAAACTCGGCGAACCTCTCCGTGTGATCTGGTCCAGACAGCCATTGGAATAATTTAATGGACGACAGATGGTAACGATTCTTTTACCGCCTAGAGTTTAACCATAAATGGGGTAAGTGTTAATGGGTTCGAGGAAACTATAGCAATTTGCTCTTCATTTATATTCGCTCACGTAGTTTCTTTATGTATCGTTATAAAAACTATTCGTATTTCACTTTTGAACTTAATTCGGCTATAATTGCCATTCAAATAATGTAGGTTCATTAAATCTCTAGATAATAAACGCTAGCGTGGCGTCCACTCCGTGTGAATATAATTTGCGTGGTGTGCGAGGTCGGTGTGACGTCACGCGTCGCCGAGTTTCGGCGCGGCGTCATTGTTTGCGCCCGGTAATTTATATTGTGCTTTGCGAAATTAGCGCGCGTCCAGCCCAGGTGCCACCATTACCGCCCGGATTTACACCGCACCGCCCCTTGCCGCCCCCGAGACGAACATCCCTTATGTACCTCATTATCGCCGCCCATTAAAAATGTATTAACTCACCGACCAAATTATTCTGTTAAAATTTCACCTCCCTGTCTACACTTTCAGTCTGAAATGCAGTCGAACCTGTCTTTCGCCTTTTAAAGTGCCCGAGCGCATTCGTGCCCATTTCTGACAAACACGAAACTTCGTTGGATGTTCTGTGGTCGCTCACTGCAGGTGAATCTGTGCAGTTACAAAATGCCTTTCTGTCGTTGGTTATCGTGTGAGAATAGTCAAACAGCTGGCCGACAAGATTTTTGTTCCGTTGCTAAAAATATGCTCTGTGACTGGAAAGCTCTGGACTTAGCGTTAGAACGAAATATCTGGTATTTTCGGGAGCGAGCTATACTCATACCTTCATAACGATATTACAGCCAGAACTTCAAGCTGTTTCTAGTTTCTAGTCAGTCATTCATCTGTAATTAAATTCAGAGCAGACTTTGTTCAGCAAAATGGAGTGCCAATAAAACGTTTGTCATCAAAACTATATTAAATGGAAACTCAATATAAAGTAAAACTTATCATATTTGCTCTTGATTGAATAAAATAAAACACTCAGCTCAAATATAGAATAGAAATTCGTTGAACTTCGGTGTCTGTGACAGTTTTCTCTAACAACTTTTTGGAGCCTTTAGTTTCGTGCTTATTGATATTTTTTACTTAAAATACTAGACGCTAGCAGTATTAGTCTGTCACAAAAACGTACCTGCGAATTTCTCGACATGACCTCTGGAAGACCCAAATGAAAACCCCAAACGACGTTCATTACAAATGTCATAAAAGAATTCACACAACACACCGCCTTGTAAGCGGGTTGGATTATATATTTCCTGCGCAAATTTTCAACTCGTTTTAATGTGAATCCCTTTTTCCTTTTTCGCGGTAATGGTGACAAGCGCGCTCCCTGCCGACCATTTATAACGAGTTTTAGTCGCGACACGGAAATTAGTTATATTATGCGTCTATCTAACGCGACGACTATATTATAAGGTCATTATCTCGCTGACGTGAGGGTACGTCTCGGGAATAATCCCGGAGATCGCGATAAACAGTTATTTATGGAATGTACGAGTTCTGAAACAAATAACACATTTGCCTATGAGCCATTGTGCGATGATAATTGGATTTATAGTAGCACATTTCATGTCGGTCTAAATGTGTTTGGATTTTCCAATGTGGCGAGTGCATCAGCTCAGCCGGGATTTGGGAGGTGCATCTAAAGCAACGTTCCGGGGCACCGAACAAATTACTGTTCGATTTTCAATCGGGATATTTCTATCGAGTTTTCTATTTTTCCCGCTTCGCTGAGTCGCCACATCGTCATAAAATCTTTATATTTTGAGGTGTAAATAAACAAACCAATGATCGTATTTAAACTTTTTTATTAACATCGACGCTATTGTGAACACAGAAAAAGTTATTAGCCCTGTTGTGAGCAAATACTTTAAAACTGTAAGAACCATAAAAGAAGCTGGTGCCCAAGAAATTCAAGGTTTTTTCAGTCATGTTGATATGCACCTTGTAGAACCCCTGCAATTAATCTTGTCAGTATTTTAACATGAAAAGAATATTACGCTTAATTTATAGGACACAAAAATTTGGCAAGTTAGTCATGTCATTATTATAGGACACATAAAAACTAAAGTTATAATGCACGAAATTAAAAATAAGTTGTATTACCTTGTTAACTTTACAGTTGTTAGTTAAATTGAAGGATTCCATAAGGATAGGGCCCAATACGAAATGTTGACAAGGGTGATCCAAAGAATAGTTCCATAACTTTTTCGTAGAATTATTAGTTTGTTTACTTCCGACAGTTACTTTAGCCTGCAAGAAAAAAAAAATACTAATTGTAATTTGTCCGTAGAACTAGTCCACTACAAACTTTACTTCGTAGCAGTAACTTGCTACGAACTCTACGATAGAAGAAAATGCTCTACTCTGAAGCGAAAGTCAAACTTATTTTACGAGGAATCAAAACTCGTAGAATTCGCAGAAATATCAGGACAGAGTGCACTAAGTAAAGTACCTACAAGGTCCTTAGTTCATAGTGGGGCGTCGAGTCGCGTCGCATTCAACGCGAAGTCAAAGTACCGACAAGTATTTTCCTTCGGTATTCGGCCATTCATCTCGAGTCTTAAGACCTCGTTAGTGTAGAAGTTGCTCGAGTGAAATTACCTCGGTAACAGGACAGTCCTTCGGGAAAACTAAGAGGCGAGACCCAAAGGGGTGAAAAGGGTGGGTCCCTCTACGAATCCCTATGTAAAAATTGACTTTTTTGGCAAAGCCATTTTTATTACTACTTCCTATCTTATTCAAAACACATAGAATTCGAAATAATATCAGGATGGAGTACACTAAGTAAAGTACCTAGAAGATCCTTTGTTCATATTGTCATCGAGTGAAATTACCTTGGTAACAGGACAGTCCTTCGGGAAATCCAGGACAAAGATCACGTCGGACATATCTTGCGTATTTTCAAGATGCACCTTGCCGCAATCTCCTTGCTTGGGGCCTTTGCATATGTCGAATTTAGTCCATTGCAGCTCATATGGTCCCTTTAAATTAAATTATTATCAGAATTAATTTGATTACCTAGTTCGTATTTATTAAAAGTAAATAAAATTATAAAAGTAGATAACAGACCAAAAGAAATCAAATTGTTAAAATTTTTGGAACGTGATGTTCTGAAATGGAATTCGCAATTCGCATACCGCAATATTTTAAACAAATCAAATTTTTTACTGATCGATAGTTGAATTAAAGCGTACATTATTTTATTTGGTTATACCTAGTTGGATACTTTTTATTTCATTTTGATATTGAACAAATTAGCGTTTTAGTTACTCAATTAATAATAATAATTGTTTTTAAAATAAAATATTACACTCACGAATTTTTTATCATTTGCAACTTGGTTTAAAGAAAACGTCAAAGAAAACGAAAGAATTACGAGTGCGTAAACCCAAAACATAGCGAATGAAACAAATGAACATAAATTTCTATTATTGATATTATATTTTTATGCAATCACAGTTTTGATTGAATTTTCAGATCGTATTAAATGATAACACGTGTATGGAAAAGTTATTATGTTTAGCTCAATTAATTGATATCATCTCTAGAATAATTGAAATCAACAACAAGATCTTAATATCCTGTAGTAGATGCTGTTGTATGAGACCTGTGTAATTACATTTTGATGACGTCATAATTTTCCGTATGATCCTGCCTGGCAGAAGCCCGGGGGCTGCTTGCTTAAAATTAAGTGGTCTATAATTTCCAGCGCCGACGTCAAATAATCGTAGCGGTTAATGAGGGTAGAATTCGCAAATATGGATAGCGATTATCATTCTAGTTATTTCGATGCAGTCAGGTGTTGTATTTAAATGCTGTTGGTTCGATGCAAGTTCGATGACCTCTTTTAAGAAATAAGCAGTGCCTGTTGTGTTTTTGTTTTTTATATCCTGTTTTTGTGTACAATAAATTGTTAAATAAAAAAGCGCTAGTGACACTGAACATCTTTTGTTAACGTGGTATCTCCATATATTCCATAGATTAGCTGGGCTCTTAGAGTCCACATCAGGTACCTACTTCAGATCTTCGAATAGTTTAATATCCTAAAGAAAGTGCTTATCATATTTATTATTCTTTTGCTAAAGTGGCTTTTCTATATCTTTGATAATTCAGCTGGGTCCTGTTCTGCAGTTCCACATTAAGTGCTCCAGATCTTCAATACATCAGTTCCACTTCATCAAATTGTGTAATCTGAATGTAAATGCTCGACATATTGCTTAGCATATCGAAATCGCTATGTATATGGCTATTAAAGTTGAAGAGTTCCCTCAATTGCTCATGGATCCCATCATCAGATCCGGATTTTGATACAGACGGGACCAATCCATACATACATATAATCACGCCTTTATCCCTTATGGGGTAGGCAGAGCGTAAACGACCTAAACAAAGGTCGTTCCGCCACGTCTGACAAAGTTTTGAGGGTTATTCAAGATGGATTTGTATTTTGTACGTATATTGCTGTAGTGACAGGTTGTCAGCCCATCGCCTAAATTGCAATATACTGAAACCCTCAGATCCCTTAGCTGGTTTTTACAGCATGCCCGGGAGGAAATGCAGCTGGCACATTCTATGTTTTTCTCTCGCTCCCAGTCCAGCATGGAAGGACCAATCCAGGAGTAAAAAAACATTTACTAAAAAGAAATATGTCCTCGGTTCATAAATGTCGAGAGTTATTACATACATACAAAAAAATGTAACAGAAAAAAACATACAGGCGAATTGAGAACCTCCTCCGTATTGAAGTCGGCTAATAAATAAATAAATGACTAGTCTGACAGCTTAGTGGGTACTCCTTGCTGTGCGAGAAGAGAGCTTGATATGTTGTTAAATATTCTTGTTTAGTCTTTGCCTAACATAAATAATGGTTTAAAGTTTACACCTACCTAGGTATGTATAAACTTGATTTATACTATCTATAACACGCTTTGCTTAATGTGAGACTACTAGAAATATTGTCTATTCAACTGTAAAAAGTTTGTGTATTTCAAAAGACAATGTATATTAAGCAAAGCAGAGACACTAACTCATAAATATACAAAAGAATGAAAGACAGTACACCACTCAAAATTAAGGTCACTAGTTAATTACAAGGAAATAAATGTGGGCGCCATTTTTGTCGTGGCTCTGAGTGAAGTGCTCCCCAACTAGCATTAATCGTCAAGGGTCGTTACAGGCGCGAGCGGCAATCATTAGTGCATATTATTTCACTAGGAGCGTTGTCGCTTCGAACCTCGTGGCTCCAGGGGCCTAATGCGTTTGCCATTACGTGTCACCTCTGCGATCAACTATTCTTTTAATCGTCGCGATATTGTTTTCCGCCAGCGAGCATTTTTATGTCGCAAAACGCTTGCTAGATTACCGCGGTAGGGGGTTAGCAGTCGCGCATTGCCGCACGGTCCACTGGCGGACGCCATTATTGCAAATGGTTACTCTTATGAAACTAGATAAGCTGCAATGGGTAGTGGCTTCCCCATTATCTGTCACCTTTGCGATCAACTATTCTTGTAATCGTCGCGATATTTTGTTTTTCGTCAACGAGCATTTTATGTCGCACAACGCTAGCTAGATTGCCGCAGTATGGGGTTAGCTGTCGCGCTTTGCCGCACGGTTCACTGGCGGACGCCATTTGTTGCAAATACTTACTCGTATGAAACTAGATAGGCAGTGGACAGTGGGCCACCCGGCGCTGTCTATATTCGAGTCCACCGGCAGAACCTCGACCTCTCTGTTTGCCGGCTTATGTGGCGATCACTTGGCTTAGTCCAAATTGCAATTTAACTAAGTTGGCTTCCGCTACTCTACACACAGAACCTTATTTATAATCCTCTCTTATTTAAATTATTATCAATTTCCAAATCCACTATAAAGTCCAAGTGGGAGACATAAAATTTTAAGTGCGCATATAACTTTGAATTTGAATGATCCGATTATGAAGAACTTTCCGCGTTGAAGTTTTATGAATGCCACTTCAAAGAGTCAGCTGGAGGTGAGAGATATTACATTTTCGGGCGCAGTGGGTGTGTATTCAATCATAAAAATATGGGTTCGTGAAAGGATCCTATATTAAAACCTTCGTCGTGTTGTTAATCACGTAGAAGCAGGCTTAAAATTATACGTTATGAACTGTTGGGAATGTTATATAATTTCGTCCATATTGGCTGTCGTAAGGCACGGATGGATGGATCGGTTATCTAGTCATCGCTATGTTCCCAAGGTAATTTAGTCGAATCAATTCAGACCCTACATATTCTACAGCTGCGGAGTTTAATAACGGCTTTGATAAAGACGTGTATCTGGGCCGGGTCGGCTGAATGTG